>CM059562.1:31271781-32578542 GCA_030386875.1 Morinoia aosen
TTGCGTTTACGTATTAAAAAATAAGTTTTTAGGATAATAGTTCACAATGCTCCTTTTGAACTGTCTGTTTCGCCGTGCAATTAGAATTCGACTTGAAATCAAGTAAACTTGATTCAATCAGAAAGTTTAGAAGTATGTTGGCAGGTATTAATCTTATTTTTGCAGTGCATTTACCATGACTCAGCGTTGTGGAAATGTATACATAACCGTACTTAGTAATTTTGTTTACAAGGAATGTCCGAAATCAAGTTCAATAATACATAAAAATACATTCTTCTAACTTATTTTACTGTACCTATGATTCAAATATAAAACTACTGGAATTGCAAGCTATCTACGGATGATTCTATTGGCAGCTCTGATTGAGTCTTTTTTGATATTTTCGAAGGTTGGCACTTGTGAAAATTGGCGCAAAGGCGGGTTACATAATCACTTACATTTAATCCGATACTGTCGGCCCTCAATTTCAAGTTCAAGTTCATTTGGCTCTTGCGATTGATGTTGGCAGTCTGTGGTTAGGTAACATTTGAGCGTAAATAATATCGGAAGATAGAAATGTGACTTTCAGTTGAATCCTGGCATTTTTGCTGAAATGACAGGTGCAGTGCCCAAAAAACGAAGTGCTTCTGGAAGCAAATGTTTTGTGATTCACAGCCTGCCATAAACTTTACATTTAAAATGATGAGACAGTGGTGTACTAGTAGGTAGGCTGAATAATGAAAGGCAATGTTTTGAATTCTGTGTTGTGTGAGCGTTGTTCAGATAAATAGGACTTCCCCTGCATTTGGAAAAATCAAGTAAAATTATAATTGAAGTTTTATGGTGTTATTTGTCAATAGGTATATGTGGATAAATTATTCAAATTTTAAGAAATTTTTGACGTGCAAGTAAACATGCAGTGTTAAATACATGTATCAAGCAACATTTCAAATGACTAAATTTACTCGTGTAATACAGAAACCTATATTGTGCTTGTTTTGTGAGAAGTTACTTCTTTAGATTTTAATTTTTATTGCATAAAACAATTTGATACCAATCATTTACACACATTTGTTTTTTTTTTGCCATTTTTGCTCAGTGTGATCTTCTTTGCCTGGGATATGAGTAGTATTATGTCAGGTTAGGTTAACAATGAAGCCACTTGAGGAAAACAATATTGTAAAAATCTATGAAAATGGTAATTAATCAATTGGTTGTTTTTTGAACAGCTTTTATCACACATTTGGGGCATAGTCCTTCTAAATTTTCTCTATTTTGTGCCTTACTGTGTCACTTTTGGTTTTATAATATAACTTTTTTAAAAAATTTATGTCTTGTTAGTAAATCTTTTTAAACTGTATCATTGTAAAATCTTTGATATATTTGAAAAAAGTCTAGGCCCTATCTGAAAACTCAAACAATGGGTGAATAAGGTTCTCAATTGAGGGACAATAATCTTGCTATTTAATTGATAATACATTGTGTTAAAAAATGATTGTAAAAAACAATGACTGAGGATCATATCAATGAAATATTTTAGATTTTTATAATTTTAATTGATATGTAATAAGTCTTGATTTGTTGATCATTTTTAATAGTGCTTGAATGCAAATTTTTTGTACAGCCTCACAATACAATTCTTTTTCTGTCAAATAATGGCAATTATTTTCTACAGAAGCTGCCACTTATTGCATATCAAAATGTTTCCCAATTAAATTAATATCCATATTGTGAATATTCATTTCTTTGAGAGAAATATGCATGTTAAGTACTTACGTGTTAAGCCGTGTGTAGAATCTTTTCATGATGTGATATGTGTAAAAATTGTTCTCTAAGTGCAAGAGATCTTAATTAAAACAGCTGATTGTATTGTTAGCTACAGAGTAACATATTTCTCTCATATTATTGCATCATATTTGTATGATTTTTTGTTGAAAAAGTAGGGGTATGTGTGAAGGAGAGGACAACAAACAATTTTTCAATTTTTGGTGTTTGATTATTGGTTATTAGATTGAAAAAACAATTTTTCTTCTATGCATATTCTGTCATGGCTTCACAGCCAGAAGAAGAAAAATTCTTATTGCTGTTTTGCTGCTTCAAATGTCAAACTTGCCACACTGAGTCCTTTCATTGCATGAACTTTGAAAAAAAAGCCTGATGAACATTCTTTATATTTGGAAACAAAACATCTGTGTCAACCTGTGCCATGATCTATGTTGCAGATTAAACCAAGCGCAGTGATGTCTTTGATTAAAAAGAAATTTTCTATGCTTACATTTAGTGATAAATAAAATAGGGTGGTGCCATCAAGCTGGCTTATATAATAAAAGAATTTTTTTGCAACTGGCCTTCAAAAAATTTAGAGTTAAAAATAAGACACTGGAGAACTTATGTGGTCACAAACATCATAGCAACTTCAAGTAAGTGTAAAGTTACTTTGTCGCTAAATATTATTTGATAAGTAATCTAGCTTTTACTCCTCAGGGGATGAAACTATTGTATTTATGGGAAGTAGTTCCCCCTGTGGCAGAATATAAGGGCTAGAGCTGATGGTTTGGTATCCCTTCTTTTTGTTGAAATGTATATTTTTTGTTTTGTTAAAGACTAATTTTTGTCTCACTGCTATCATTTTTTTCAGTGCTTACTAGTTTCTCCTTGAACTGTTATCTTGTTTGAACTTTCTTCCTGAAAAGCTGTTTGTATGTACGGAGAAAGCTATGAGGGAAAACACTGGTGCATAGATTCCCCGTTAACGTGTTCATGTGTCTATACCTGATGGCCCATTTTGGCATTTTCTATGCCTCTCTTGGGAACACCTTTGTTGTGGGGTTATGTAGGCTTTAACTAAATAGTAATAATGATATTGATCTAGTTCATGATCTTTTCTCATAATTATATGTCATTTAAACCATCATTATATAAGTTGTGCAATATTGATGATTAGCAGCAGTGTTTCAAATATATATATTTTTTTGTTTAGTGAAGAATTTTCCATCTCTATCATGTGTTAGACATCCTGTAATTAGCAACAACACTTAAATATGTATAGATTGGTAGTTTGCTTCGAATTTTTGTTTCCACAGATACTGTTTTCTAATAGAGCAACTGTTCTGAGATGTAGGTATATTCTACATATAAGATTGGATATAAAATAATGCTTGTACATGTATACTAATTAGCATTAGCACCTTGGCCCATGAGAATAAATTTTAATTTGTTTGCTCTACTCTGTGTCACTTTGTGCTCTTCATCAATTGGCGAAAAAATATTTAATACTCTTAATCAATATTTAGTCTTTCTATTCATCTGTGAGCTTGTAGCAGGAGGAGTTCTGCTGTTCATCTTCACTTAACTTTCTCATTTTTTATAGTATATAGCTGAATTTCTGTTTTAGTTTTGCTACGTTTTTTCTCATACATTATGCTCTCACAACCTTCTAGATTCACAAGCCAGATGTGGGGAAAAAGGATACCTATGAGCATACCCTTCTTCAGCCACCAAAGATGATTCTGCCCGCAGCACCATCTAAACACAGCTTCCATCGTTTCAAGTTTCATCACTGGTGCAAAGTTGCAATCCTCCCAGTTAATCACGGTGCGATATCTTCTATCAAGTACGATACCATTATCCTGACTTTCCTCATTCACGTTAACATTGAATTGGATGCTAACTTTCTAATTATCATAACCTTTCTTCAATCTTCATGACATTGGAAGGCTGAATTTGTATCATAACTACTTCTCTGGTATTGACATTGAATAATTATGTATTCCACTTGTTTAACCATAATCACTTTGGAATGCAGGGCAGTTAGATATATCATACTGTAGTTGACAAAGTTTTGTTATCTACAGGAATGAATGCACTTCCACTGAAGTGATGGGCAAGCGACACAAAGTGGCAAGTAATGTCAACGATCTACAAACTGGGCTGAAGCGCATCAGCAATCAACAATAAAGATTTGCAGATATACTGTCAGAGAAATTTAAGAAGTTGAAGCATTGGTCGAGGTGAAAAAGCCCCAACCTTCAAGCAACGAGCCCTTACCTGGACCAGCCAAGACAGCGGAAGAACTGGACGTTCTTTTGAAGCAACTTGAACTAGTGAGTTAAATAGAATGATTTTTATTTCTTACATAGATGATGCTGTTCTTAAGTCCCTGCAATAATTATTTATGTGCAGGTAACTATTTTTTATATAAAGGTTAGATCGAAGCAGTAATAATGAATAATTTTTGTTTATTTTTTATAGTTTGGATGAGTTACAGTGTGAGAATATCTATTTCTTAGAATGAATGGAGCATTGTAAACATCATAAGAAATATCTAAGATAAATTGTTCATGGAAGTTTTTGCTAAATTATTACCTTCAAAAATGGTTTCTTATGTAAGGGCAAAAAACAGAGGCATTTCACATGAAGGCCCATAACCTTGCAAAACCTTGCAACAAATTTGAGAACAGGAAATATTAAACTTTAATAGGAAATGTACCAATATTGAATTAAACAAATACACCAATGATGCATTCAGGTAGTCATTTTCTTAATTTGTCTATGGTCACGAGACTATTGTGCAAGTCACGGTAAGTGTGAATATGAAGCTTGTGCTAAAACCTAGGTCAAATATGAATCTAATGAAAAATATTGTTATTTTGCAGCCGGTAGCTCTCAAAAGGCCATGTACGAGTAAGCGTTTCAGAGTCCAGAGACGTATATTGAAGCGCCTGTTCACCAGAGAACTGGTGATGCAGTTCAGCTTCTCAGGACTTGGTGGTCATCGGAGGCAACAGTCAAAAATTGCCTTCAAGGACCACAATGCAATGCACATTATTCATGGTAAGCAGTTATTACTGAGAAATGTTTTTACCCTCCCTGATAATTTAGTTTTTATATATATTACTAACCTATTCAAAAAAGCTCTGCAAGATAAAAAAAATTGAACCAGTGTATCAGGAATAGGTGGTTCTTTTTAATTTTGATCTAATTTCCTTTTCCTTGTTGATCATCTTGTGAAATCAGCTGTGAAAGCCATAAATTCTGTGTAGCACATAAAGAACTGAAACTTGTAGATTGGCATTCCTTTATCCTTCACGTATTGTTCAACTAGAGCACCTAGATGTATCTTTTTCTGCTATTGCTACATTTACTTTTGAATGCAAAGCCAGTCACTCACAGATTATGCATTTTTCTGCTGAATTATACTCAAACAAGGATAAAATAATTGTACCTATAAGAAGAAGCATTCCCAGAATGAAAATTTAAGGCCCAAGCTTAAAATTTGGCTCTTACTGGTTGAAATAGTGTGTTTTTTATTTTGTTAACGACAGCTAATCATTTATTCAGTTTACTGCTATCCTTGTCTTCAGCAACTACTTGTTTCATCTTGAATTTCTATAGTGTTTGAACTTCCTGACTTTTGCTGTTTCTATGCGCATTCAGTATATGCTGAGTGGGAACGCACTTTGGCTTAGGTTCTTCATGTGTGCGTGTCCATTCTTGATGGTCCTTTTATTATTCCTCTATTTGGAACACCGTTTTCGTAGTTTAGGAAGCTTCAACTAACTCATAATCTAATATCTTATATTATCTGTAATGTCACAATTGCGATAGAACATGAATACACTTGCCATTCGAAATAGTGATCATTGATCACTCCCCGGGGGATTATGTGAGGGCCCGAGCTAAAGGTTAGGTAGGCTTTCTTTTTGTTCAAATAGAATAGGTTTTTGTTTTCTCACGGACCATCATTTTTTTTCGGTTCATTGCTGTCTTGTTTTTCAGCACCTACTACTTCTTCAACTTATTCTTGCTTCATGATCTTTCTTTGCTTACTGTTTCTATGCATATTTGCATATATTCCGCGTTCCCTCAACTCCATACTAAATGGTGTCTTCATCCTTCCTCTCTTGGAACATCTTTGTCGTGGTAACGAGAGGCTAAAACTTTCTTACGTAATAAAAATAAAGTGATCATTGATATGAACATTAGTAAATCATTCTTTAGTTTACAACTCGTGTGTAATTTATGTTTTCTCACTATTGTATTGGTACAACTTTATCCATCACGGAACTAAGTTGCTCTCGTATTTTGTAGAAGTGTTGGCAGCCGGTGGGTTCACTAACCACAAAGATATCGCAGTCGCCACGCAACGAGGTCTGCGTGGATCGGTGGACTGGGATGGAAGTAGACATCACCGTGGAACAGGTGCTACAGAGGCTGCAGGAATAGCAACCACCACCAATTTCAGCACCATCACCACAACCGAATCAACTGACCCTGTCCCATCACCGAGCATCACTGATACAGCCGAGCTCGTGCCTTCGTCGAATCTAATTGTGGAATCAGACAGTGAATAAGTGTCAAGTCTTGCGTTTAGACCAATGGATGTGGCTTAAATTCCGACATTCTGGGTAGGTTTGTCTCCTCAGAGTGATACTATTGTATATATGGGATGTAGCACTCCCAGAGAGGCAATGTGAGTGCCCAAGCTAAAATTTAAGTAGGACTTTTTTTTGTTTAAATAATGTATTTCTTGTTCTGTCAAGGATCTTTTTTTTCGGTTTACTGCAATCCTTTACATCAGCTCCTACTACTTTCTTCTTGAACTTTTGTATTGTTTGAACTTCCTTCCGGGCATGCTGTTTCTATGGTCAGGGAATCTTGTGTGGGAACACACTAGTGCATAGATTCCAGGTTTACGTGTCCATGCCAGATGGTCCCTTCATTATTTCTCTCGTAGAAACACCATTGTTGGGGCTAGGGAGGCTTAAACTAACTGAAAATCTAATCTGCTTATGTTTGTTTCTCATTTTGAGATTTTTTCGATTACATAAATCCAAGTATTTATCATTAGCAACTGAGTTTTGCTTATGCGGTAAAATTTTCGTGTAGAGTAGTAAGTGTTTTTCAATGATCCTGTTTTTTCAGAAGGAGAATGTATCAGAACTAGAAGGATAGGCCTTCTTTTTGTTACATAGGAAATCTTTTATTTTGTTACGCCGTTTTTTTTGGTTCCGTTATTTCTTCAGTAGCTTTTAATATTTTATTGAACATTTTTCTTGTTTTAGGAATTGCTTTCCTATTTTTCTTAGCACCGGGTGTCCTGTGCGAAACTAGACTTTGGGCATAAAATCCCCGTATTATTTTTATATTAAATGGTCCCTGGAATATTCCTCTTGTGGGGACTCTTGCTGTGATCAGTGAAACTCATACTATGATAAATATTGAATAATGGAAATTATTCAAATGATTTTGTCCTAGGGGGACAAAATAAGGGCCCGAACTAATGGTGTATAGCCTCCTTTTTGTTGAAATAGTATACGTTTATTTTGTCAAGGACCAACTTTTTTAACACGTTAACTGCGATGGGTTAAACTGAAGTTCAATATTGAATTTAAATTAAAAGTAAGTTGAGGAAATCAACTTTAAAAACAGCAAACATTAATTGGATCGGGCTTTTATTTAGCTTTCATTAAGTATTTATAAAAAATGAGTTAGTGACTGCAGGTGGGTCAGCAGCACTATGAAAATCACCTACGTGACCACCGGTGGGTCACTTCGCAGGAAATGTGTTAAGTTCACTACTATCTTTTACCTCAGCAGTCAGCACCTACTACTTTCTTCTGGAGTTCTTGAAATATCCTGTGATTTTTTTTACCCGAACTCTGTGATACTATTTTTATTTTTCGGTGAAAACTTGTTGATTTCAGTTTGTAATGGATGACCATATATAAAATCTGTGATGATGTTGATTTATTTGAACCTCATGAATTTCAATAGTCTATTAATAATGTATAATTGTGTTATATTATCGCCGCCTTTCGCTTTATTATGCTTATTTATCTATTCGAGGCAGCAATAACTCCTATTGGAAAGAAATGCTTAATAATAGCAGAAAATACTCGTGGTACGCACGGATTTTAATAATGGCGCTCAGAAATAAAAGTATTTACGTCTGTGTACCGTGCTATGAAAATGCATATTGTTTACAATATTATGCATACATATGCATTTTATCAGCTTTCTGTCATGCAACTTTATGCACAATTATGCTTTCGAGGCGGCGATAATTATCGCGGCAAAAGAGGTCTTTGGCGACGATAAAGTCGGCTATATATCGCCGCCTTGGTGACGATAATCATGCATAAATAAGCATACGACTCGGCGAACCATGTGCATACTTTTCGAAGAGGCGGCGACAAAGTTAGACTGGGAAGTGTTCCATAGAAAAATATTGGCATGTAAGGCCTGAAGTTGTTGCTACTTTAGCAACCGAGTTTCACTTGCGACGAGTGAAGCAGCGACCTTAGTTATAAGCTGGAACTTCTCCTGAAGATTCAATAGGGCATACATTATTTTTTTTTACCACCTTACTCTTTCATAATTTTACATTTACACGTATTAGTATCACTGAACACAAATGTACTAGAACTGAGTTTGAGAGGTAACTAAGGTAGGGTACTACAGGCCCAATACTCGTTTTCTGACATCAAGTGGATATTGGTAGAATACATTGTTCCAATAATAACTTATTTTTAACCCAATATCAGCTAATTACTGTGTCACTATTGACTTGATATTGAGGTGTTTCCTTAAACAAATTACTCCGTATTATTGGCGTACAATATCAACCCAATATTTGGGCAACAATAATTTATATTTTAACAAATTTCGTTAAATTGCGAGATTTTTAATTATTATGAGATAGTTTCCTCTTATATGAATATCGTACGTATATATATACACTGTTAGTTTATTATTAGAAATAAAACTATTTACTGCATTGTCCCAATAACAAGTTGATATCATTAATAAATATATTTTTTTTCGATATTGTCTTGTTATTAGCCTAATATTGTAATCTAAGATTCCAATATCAGGTCAATAAAAAATTATCAACCCAATATTGGCCTAATAATTTCTTGCTACCTGGGATTGCTTGGTGCAAGTGCCATAGATATTTTTATACATTTACATTTATGATTTATCGATAATAAAAAATTAAGATAATGTTTTTGAATATATGAATTGTCTTCGAATTTATTTAGAAACGTTTAAAGAACCTAAAACAGATTTGTTTCAATAAATTTTCAATATTCAACGTTGTTTGCTACCATGTAATTCTCGTATTCAAGCATGACAAGTGCTCAATGTGTAATGAACATAATTTCTCGTTCATGTATTCCAGTTTACTTTAGCGTTCACTGCCATCAAAAATCAATATTCGTTTATTTCCTACAAAAAAGTATCGAAAAACTTGAAAGTGTTTTCAGATTTCCTTTGCTGAATCTGCCATTAATTTGGCTTAAGTTGATAGGGTTTTGAAATGATGCTCAGGAAAATATGAAATAGATTTTATTAAGATTACGATCTCTTAAATCAAATCAATCATAACTACAGTTATTGAGTTTATCATAGACATTGGCATTTTTATTTTCTGAGAATTGGTAACGGATTTATGTATCCATCTCTTTATACTGCTGCTTCAAGAATTATCCTTAGTTATGTCAATAAATTACATGAAATATGAATTTGCTTTTCCCTTATTTATCCTTTCCTCAATGTTACAGCTATCCTACCTTCTACTGACGCATTTCCTCATATTGGTGTTCTGATGCGCTAAACGTGGCTCAGTGATTGTCATTAGATGACCAAAAGTTTCCTGAGACATCCGGAAATTATTACCAAATTTCTCAGGGTGCTTTTTTAGTGCATCAAACAATGTGTAAAATGCTCCACGTAGTAACCTCTAACTATCCACAGGATACATGGTGACACTAAATGATAGTTGCCGCCATCTGGTGGCTCGTGTGCAGCTGTACCTTACTGACAACATTTCGTTGGGAGAATTTTTTTAATGTGTCAATATTTTGTTGTGACAACTTGAGCCCAACCTAGCTTAAAAATCAGTTTCTTGAGGTCATAATGAAAATGAAGCGGTTTTTCTGTTTCTTCTGTTCTTAATAAAAATGCTGTCCTAGCTTCTACATATTGATTTCCCAGCAACTAGCAAAATTCGAATTTTTCGCAAACACGATCAAAATTTTAAATCCTCTTAATTCTTTGCCGGAGCATTTTCGGCCACACATTATTTGGTAAATACTGTTGACCTTATCTTGAAGTTTGTTAAACAAAATACCGGTCACCCTGTACAAACACATCATTCGGATGTATATTTGAGAAGAAATAAAGTATATTTAGGCCATTGTTATTGTGTTTCCAATAACATTAGCGCCAACTGGCAAGTTTCATTGCATCATTTTTACTTTTTTGCAAAGTTTTTGGTGAAGTTCTGACAACTTTTTGGACATAATTGTAAAACGACATAGAAGTGATCTTTCGCACAGGGCTAGTGCAACTGAACTAAATTGAAGTAGAAATTCTTTTCTTAAAGTCCTGGGTTAACCTGATGCACTTAAATACAAAAAAAAAATTTTCGTGGACCTAGACAGGCGGCTTCTTTACTGAACCGGAATATCTTCTACCATCTAATTAGATAAAAGCCAGCATGGACGATAATTGGAATCCTAGAACAATTCCATAAGATTAAAGGAAGAAAGGAACTAAAAACATGGAATGAATGCAAAAGCCCGGTCTCTTTCCTTGCCATAAAACCTCTCGTTTGCAATATGCTGCAGATTGCCATGTTTGAGATCTGAAGAAACCGAGGAAATGGAATTTTCTGCCAAGAAAAAGTCACCCTTAATGGCAGTGAAGGATTTCGAGGAACCAAGGAAAAGCCCAATCATCATTCGGACAACTGCCCCCAGACGCTTGGGCTCGGACAACCGCTCCCCGTAGTGAAAGTGCATCGCGTAAGGTTGCCTTCGTGCAATCGCCTTCCGAACATTTGAGCGTTGAATAATTCCAACAATATAATAAAAATTATGCTAGGCTATGCCAGGGGTTTTTACAACAGTTGGGTTTATTTTAGGTTACATTTAGTTAGAGACTGAGATGTGTTGGATTGGTATGGGTTAGAATAAGTACAGACTGAGAAGTAATGATTACAGATGATTACAGGGGTCAATGAAAGTAATTCTCTACGGCAAGGTTTCCCAACTTTTTTTTCACTCAGCACCCCTGATGAAATTTCATTCGGACCTCGCACCTCTTGAAATCAAAATGCCAACATTTAAGCCTATTATTTATCAGGACTTTTCTCGCACCTACTGCAATATCGTCTCACACTCCTAGGAGGTGTGTGCACCCCAGGTTGGAAGCGTCTGGACTACGGTAACAGTTGTCCGGAGACAATAGGAGCATGTGTCCGAAGTCAGAGAAAGCCGTTGCCCGGAGAGAGGAGAAGGCGGTTGTCGATAGTAGTTCAGCCACATTCAAGAAATCTCACTTTTATGCGCTTGAATATTCCTAACGAAAGACAGTTACCGGGATATAGTGAAGAGGGCCATCAATGATTTACGGTGCATTCTCATGCAAGAGAACAGTTGAGCTACTGCGAATAAAAGGTTGTCACACTGCCCTTGAATGCATGGAAGTGCTAGGAAGTGCTAGTCTCGTCACTGAGGAAACAAGTGTAAGAGGAGAGGCCCGAAAGGGCTGAATTTACTAATAAAATTAGGCAGTCATTCATAATGCTAGCAGGTGATTAAAGTTTATTTCTGGTAAACAGCATCCCTCTCTTGAGCTACCAGTGATACTTTCCGGATATAAACCCAATTGAAAACATTCAGGAATGTGTTGCTAAAGATGTTTGCATGCATGAGTTACATTTTGCAACTTTGGATGGCATATCACAATGAAGTGTTCACATCTTTTCGAAACATGTCAGTAATCCTCTAGCGAATGCTTGTAACATGTATACCTATGGGAATTTTCGAAGCCATTCTAAAAGAAATAAAAAATACTCTTAGCATTAAATCTTATTGTGATTGACTTCATGCAAATTTTAAGACCAGGAATTAGCTCCAAGAATCCTAGATTGACGTAGTCTTTCTGTCATAACCAGTTGAAATGAATTGATTTCAATGTTTGATAAAATAAAGCGATAACGTTATTTCTTTATATTTTATTTCCACATAAAGATCATTTTAATTGTCTGTGAATCTTGCTTGAAAGATTTTGTGATAATAGAACCATACATCACACTTATTTGTCGAAAGGCAGTGCATTAGTCGTGAATTTGCTGATGAAGAGAGATCTATTTCCTGTAGGGAGTGAATAAGGTGTAACAGATTAATACCACTTCGCCTACTAAAGATACGTCGCGCCGTAAGTTCCAATAGCTAACACAATATGTCTCAACAAATGTACTCACACTTCAACTGTAGCTAACATGCTGCCTTTTTTAATAGCAGGTGCATTTAAATCATCATACCATTGCAAAAAACAAATTAAGCTTGGAAAAAATAAAATTTGTCCCGAAATTTTATTGGAAGACAGAAAACGCAATTGAAATGCGAAGACGACTCTAACTGAATTCCCAAAAACCGCCATCAACGTTCCGGGCCATAGCTCGCATCAGAGACAAGATGGAACCGCCTAGAACGTAAACAAGAAACGTTCTGGCCGACCACGGACATACACAAGCCATGGAAAAGTTTATCGCACCAAACCAAGAACAATTTATGCATTGAAATTGGAAATTGAAAGACAACATCGTAATATTCCTGATGACCGGTTTCGTGATGTTTGCGAATCTCTTGGTGCGCGTTATCAGCGTTGTCTGGACAAATGAGGTCTTCAACTCAAACATTTGCAAACATGATTCTTTATTTACATTAGTCTTCTGTATTTGAAATCATTTCATTTCCCTCTGTGTTCATAAATACTGTTTTTCTCGTCCATCAAAGTATGAGCATATTTTTTTTGAGACGTTCTTTATGTCCACACTAACAGGTAATAAGAAGTATGTAACTACAGAAAAACACACTTTAAATCAGTGGTTCTTCACCTGGAGGGCACGAGCTCCGCAGTAAAGCCAGATTTTTCTCAATAATATTTTCGACAAAAGAGTGAACTTTCACTGCTGAATAAGTTTGAACACCTAAATTACAATATTCTTTGTTGTGAGCTCTTATTTACCAGTCCAACTGCACACAATTTCCCCTAACGTTGACTCCACCTAACCCCTTCACTCTAAACACAGTGTGTTGTGTGAACGTGTACATGTCCCGTCGGCTTACTGCATTTTGAACTGACTTTATGCATCAGCTCATATATAGTAGTGTGAGGAGTTATAGCCTCTGATTGGTCATACCAGAACAGTGACTCAGAATCAGCCTCGCATTCAAAATCTTGTGTCAAAGAAACGGTGCCAAAAGTACCACCAATTCTTTTTTTTTTTGACATCTAATAGCAATGGAGCAGTATCAAATACGTCAATAATGTAATTGATTCATATTAAACGAAATAGAATCAATAGATCTGAACCCATCGGGGATTTGCTTTAATCGCAATCTCACAACAACCTTAAAACGAAGAAAATTCTGAGAAAATTTTTCTTCTTTACTAAGAATACGTTTCGGAGTCCCGCTCCATCATCAGTTCAAAAAACAAAAATCTTTACGTCTGAAATAAAAGATCAAAGTACAATGAATTGAAGGTTCTAAATATATATTATGATTAAAATACAAAGTATGCCACAGAAAAAAAAACAAGGAAGCAGAAAAAACACACATAAAATACGAGTATGAAATTAAATACAGTTGGTAATAACGAGGTTACTACCTATTCACTATTTGCAAAGGTTAAGAACTGTACAAATCAGGGTTTTACTGGAAGTAAAATTTTGAAATCGGCGGGAGATAAAGGGTTATTGTATTTTTCTGCATGATTTCGCACCGCAGAATGCGATGAGTGTCCTAGTTGATTTCCAGTACGGAAGCTTCTACCTCTATGCTCTGCCACTCTGATATAAAGATTTTATGACGTTATGCCGACGTACAAAAGATGCGCACTGCACACAAAGATAAGAGTACACCAAAGAGGCTCCCATATCACTGGAAAGCGAATCTCTGTACCGAAAAAAAGAAGTGACTTTGTATTTTTACTCTCATGATATATTTTTTTAGAAACTACAATTCATTGTACTTTAATCTTTTATTTCAAACGTAATGATTTTGTTTTTTGAACTGATGATGGACCGGGACTCCGAAGCGTGTTCTAGGTAAAGATGATAAATTTTGTGAAAATTTTCTTCGCTTGTAAGTTTCTCAATTAATAGATTCAATAGAAAATCTATGTTTTTTTGTTTTGCCTTAAGGGGGTCCTCCGGGGCCCCTTTTCTCTCCGATGGTCGTTTTTCATTTTATTGTTGGAAAAGAACCCTTAGGTGGTGGACTATTCGGTCCTAAAATTTTATGGCGCTACGGACAATAGATCCCTCCCCAGGGGGGGGGGGGGCGGGTAAGGGGACCAAAATCTTAAATTTTCGAGCCTATTTCGACCCCATATAAAAAGAAAACAAAAGAAGAAATAGAAAATTTGCGAATGTAATTTTGTTAGATGTGTTTCAAGGATTCTAGCCTGAAAACTCAATGAGTTCTATTCTTTTGAAATATCAATACCAGTGGACTAAAAACCAAAATGTCAATTTTTTTTCAAAAACTAAGACCTGAATCAAAAAAATGTATAGAGGAAATTGTGTTTCTTTTCAAAAGTTACATATTATAGTCAAATTTCATAAGAATCAAACTAAAAACAAAAAATTTCATAATTTATATGATATAAGTAAAAATTTTTAAATTTTTTCTTTTTTTGGAAATTACAATTCACAGTGTGAATATGATGTTATGCATGGAGATAATCGAAATAAAAATGAAAACAGCATTCAATTACATAAATTTTCCATTATATCGCACTTAAACAAAAAATTTAGTTTTTGGCGGGTACTGTAAAGTTACTTACTTTCAAAATTCAAAAGAATAGAAGTCATTGGGTTTTTATGCTAGAACAAATTCAAAGACAGTTTTCGAATCCTTGGAACATTTCTAACAAAGTTATATTCCATTTTTTTCCATTTTTAAATTTAATTTTTTTTTTTAATGGTTCAAATCCAAAATTTTTTTTCTTTTATTTATTGGTAAATTTTCACATTTAAAAAAAAATTTAAAAAAAATGCAAAATCCCCGAATATATCTTCGTTAGAAATGTTTCAAGGATTCCAAAACTGTCTTTGAATTGGTTCTAGCATAAAAACTCAATGACTTCTATTCTTTTGAAATATGCATAAAAATGACCCAAAAAACCAACCTATTTTCCAAATTTTTCGGAAAAACTAAGGCCTAAATCAAAAAATTTCAAGTTCAAATATGTTTTTCTTGCAAAAATACATATACTCACCAAGTTTCAGACCAATCGGATCAAAAAAATTTTCAATCCGGAGGACCCCCTTAACGCTAATCAAATGAAGAAAGCCCTGATTTCAAGCTAAATTGCATTTTAGATAACTAAAAATTTTTTCCCGCATTAAACATAGGCTTCAGCATAACCACATCTTACATTCATCTGTTCAAATAAAAACAGCATCAGTTCAGTTTGCTCATTTTATTCAACACTGAAATGACACATTTTCCCCGCATTTTAATTCTCGAAAAATTCATAGTTGGATTCAAAGCAATAAAAAATGGAAGCAAATACAGCACTGAATGTTTATCTACCTAGAACTGGACGTGATCAAAATTATTCTTCGTTTGTGAGCACATTTCCGTATAATCGAGAAATATTCTAACAATCAGAATCAATCTTATTTTCCCCTTTCAGTTCCATTTAACTTGGAAAGTAAAGGTCTCACGCTTCAGCACAAGAATTCTCCATTTTGAAACGAAAAATTCCAACACCTGTTATCACGCACAAATGAAATTCTAGTTTATCACAATACCTTAGAAATTTTAAATCTCAATTGAACGCGAAAAAAAATAAAAATTCATTTATATAAAAATATTCACAGCTGTATGCACATTTCCATATAAGTCTAGAAACACTCAAACGGACGAAAATAATTAAGCTCTGCATCAAGTTTCATAATCAAGTTCTCGTAAAATTAAGCATGTCTTTCACTGTGATGAAAATAATTTCATTTGGAAAAAGCAAATAAATTTTCAAACACTTATCTCGCACAAATGAAATCCTGATTTTATCTGCATACAGGAAGATTTCATTTTAATTCTAGAAAGAATCTAAAAATGATTATTTAGTTTATCACTTTAACACGAATAACAAAATGAAAGTGATGAATAAAATATTTCAAGGATTATTTGAACGTTCACAAATAAATCCAGGAACTTTCGAAAAAAATGGAAATATTTTGTTCATCATTTATGAGGTCCATAAATAACGAGTTCTCACAAAGTTAGAGAAAGTTTTATGTTAGAATGAAGAAAATATTTTCTGGAGTTGTATCAACCAAAATAATTCAACCATAATTATTGCAAATAAGAATTCTCATTGAATTACTATGTCAATACAGCTTAATAACACTGTTTTGATATACGACAAAATAGAACATTACATATTACTACTTGCAGTTCAAGGCAATGGACGCTATAAAATCAGAAAATTCTAGTGACTTGAATTTTTTGAACAACTGTACGCACTTTTCTACAGAAATCAAAGAATATTAGAACAAACGAAATTGTATCTTATTAACTTCTATTTTACGAAAAGTGAAGGTCTCGTACAACGCTAGGAAACATTCTCTCTATTCTGAAACTCTGGAATAATTTTTAACACTTATCATCTGAGAAATGAAATTTTCATTTACATACTACTACTACGCCAATACAATGTGAGAGTTTCATTTTCACTCGAGGAAATTTTCAGCAATATTTATTTTAAAGTAGCTTACTGAAAGGTTTGTACGTTTGTGACTCAGATCACAGCTCAAACAGCTCAAGTTAATTTCTAACATATATATAAAAATTAAATGGAAAATAAAATTGTTCAATATTTGCATGCATATTTCTATAGGTCAGAAAGGTCCAAACAAACGAAAATAATTTTATTATTCACTTTTAGTTTCATATTGAGCTTAAATTCTTGCTAAGTTACAATATCTCAAGTAAGAATTTACATTTCGATATTCCGATAAATTAGAACTTGGAATCTCAAATTTCAAGTGTACATAAAATGAAAGTAATAGTGTTCCTTTATGAAAAATAAAAAAATATATAAATATATAAAAAATAAATAAAAATTTATACAATAAAAAAATTTCCACGCATAACTGGAATTCCATAACGTTGCATCGAACGGTGTTCATTGGTTTCACCGAGTCAAAAGGCCGTCACTCGTGATGTGTTGACCGCCATTGGTGACGATACCGAGGTCGTTCGGAGTAGATCCTCTGACTTGCATGAAAACTTGCAACAATAATAAATTTACATAATTTAAGGTCTGAAATGATTACATCAGATGTAAAAGTATCACTTATATTCCGCATAGAAATAACACGATAGTTATTATATCTTCTTTAAAAAAAACATCACTTTCATTTCCAAAACGGCAAAAAATTCACGATTTTATCCCTTATGTTTTGATTTTATCTTCGGTAGCAGCACACAAATAAAAATTGATTAATGCATAAAAATATTGTATATATTTTTGTTGTTAGAACTCATATGCTTGGCAGATTAGATTAGTCGTTAGTTTTAGCCTCCCTACCCGCAGCAACAAATGCTATCCAAAGAGAGGAAGGAAGAAGGCACCATTTAGTATGTAGTAAAGGGAACGCGGAATCTATGCAGAAAGAGCATAGAAACAGTAAGGCCGCGGCCAGACAAACAGCAGTGAAGCAGGGCTGCGCAGAGCAGTTTCGGCTCGCTGGTAGCTGCTAGCTTATGCTCGTAAGTTAGGTGTCCAAACAAACAGCAGTGGCAGGTCCTGAGTCCGCAGCAGTTGTAATCTTGGCGCTACGATGGGCGGTGTTTTGTGACAGGCAACCTCAAATTTTGCTTAATAAATAGATGTAGAACAGGCAATATTTCATCAGATTAGGTTTATTCATATCTATACATATTACCATGCTATGCATTATCTTCTTAGCATTACAAGTACATCCGTACACTTTCGTATAGTACTTTTCATTTCGCTAAAATATTTCTACCCACAATGCTTGAAATGGCTTTGATACTGTTTTTTAACTGTTCCAGGAAATTCGACAAAAAATTAATTGCATGATAATATGCTAGTTATGGTTGATGATGGAATAACCATGCAAATAATTCACTGACGCATGACTTGAAACCTTATTAATACTTGAATGTGGATTATTTTGCAGTACTGGACGTGTAGAGACATTACAGAACAAGGAACAAATTCGTTCAGGCGTATGAATATAAACATCTATGGATATAACAACCCAAATTTGGAATTGTTAAACCAATAAAAAATATCAAAGTATAAAAGGATTTTTTGTATTTGACGTGCGGCACTAAGTTTATGTTTAATGGCAATTTTCATGTAAAATTCGAACATCACTATCGTTTTTGGAGAAACTAACAGTTTTTTAGTTGCGTGCTTTCAAGGTTATTTTTTACCGATGTAATACTGATAAAACGCAAACTTGAAAAATTCTGTATCTGCTTTGCCCGGCACTTTGCGCTGGTACAGAAAAAGGGAAAGATCCATATTCTCCATATTTGACTCACATTTACTAATTCTATTTGTGTGCGCACATATACGTGTTCATATTTATGTATATACACGCACCTATGCATATATATGTTTCTATTCCTTTGTTTTGAGTAAAAACAAAACCTCAAAACATATTACATTTTACCTAAAGCTCTGCGACCAGTTAACACTAAATCATATTTCAGAAATAAATGTATTGCTTAATGATTCAAAAATAGATCTATCACTACCCAAGAGGGCGTATCTGTGAATAAAAACAATGAAAAATATAAAAAAGGCAAATGAAAATAGTGCTCGTGAAAAATTATCATCTCTGTGCGTATGCTTATATCTATACAACAAATAATTCAGGAATTCCGAAGAATTCTCTAGTAGTATTTTGAATTATTTATAAGTTGTCAGCCATCTCTTGGGATATAAAAACTCCACGAAATATTTTGGATTTAACTAGTCATTGACAGGGTTAATCTATTTGCACGCCACGTTTGGTTTATCTATAAGTACGCGTCGTTTGGTTTATCTATTTGTACACCTCGGATAGTTTGTCTATTAGTAAACCTCGAATGGTTTGTCTATTAGTAGACCACGTATACTTTGTCTATTAGTACTTCTCGTACGGTACGTTTGTCTAAGGACGTCTTATATTGAGAATTTGTTTAAAAGCCGAAATGTTGCCATGTATCTCATTTTCGAACCTTTTTTGAAATAAACGGTTTTCTTTTCTTTCTTTCTCACAGATGACCTAACCTGTGTTTCCTCAGTGTTACTTAGGAGAAAATGATTAATGTTTATAACTAAAAAGCAAATAGTTCATACGTAAAAGATATATGTTTCAAATCAAGTTTAGTGCCATGTGCCAAAAATAGTCCTGATATGAAATATTCGGCATTTGTACGCTCTAAAGTTTAGGTATTCACCAAGAAAATGCTTGATATAGTATAGTTTTCGATTTATGAGGTGGAAAATACCTATAAACGTATAAATAACTGTACAATCCCACCTACCACTAACTTCTATAGCGTCTGCAATAAATGACCATTGTTCATTGACATAATTATGATCGAAATATAAAGAAATGCACCCTCGATCGCAGGACTAGCTTGTACCGAGGAGATCAGAAGTTCGACATCCTTCCTGGACGAACTCTAGGGTGCAACTGACTGCTAGCTCCCTAAAGGCCTGTTGACACGGGCAGTGGGCGAGCGCTTCACCACGAGCTCATTAAAATGCATTTTTGAGTCAGCGTGTCTATACGTCACGGTACACATAAGAAGGTAGTGGCATTCAAGTTTTTTCTTAAAAAAGCCCTGGGGTCGGTGACGTCACAGGTCCAGAACGAATAGCAACACAGATCAATAGAGTAGCGCTATCTGGCGACAATATGTGACAATATCGAGTCGGCTGTACGACAACTTGTACAACAACAACGCGAGTTTACGCGACCAGTAACAAGACAACTCGTCGGCGTTGGTGTCTGCAAGAATGGCGTCTTCAAATAGAATGAAAAAATGTTCTTTCATCGAATGTGAAAATAATTCTAGAGATCAACCTGATATCAAGTACTTCCAATATCATCATGCATATTTTAAAGAGTGGCCAAGAGCAAGTGGAAGTGAAATTTTAGGTTCAATTAAGGAATCTAATTTGTGCGAACATATTGTGTGTAGCCGCCATTTTCGAAAACAGATAACAAAAGAATCGTTTCGCCGTTCAAAACAAAAGTATTTCTTGATAACATTGTGGTGCAATTGCCTTATAATGACATGAATTTGAGTATTGGAGGTAAGATATACGGTAAATTTTGAGGACTTGACCATAATCAATTTTCCAATCTTTGATCAATAAAGATTGTTGATGAGACCAAAATAAACAAGTTTTCTTCAATGCACTTTCCGGCGGAAATAAGTATTTTAAAAGTTATGACATTAAATGAGTTACCGTAACTCCAGTGTTTGAGGCGGGGAAAAATATACCGGGCGGTCCGACGTGAAAGTAAACAGGCGTTCCCGCGCGCCAACCAAGCCGACGAAGAGCAAACCCCCTATTACAAACGTAAAGAGGTTGGGTCGTGAGGGGTAGCAACAGTTCTTTTAGTGAAAATTATAAAACTAAAAGAACTGTGGCTACCCCTCATGACCCAACCTCTTTACGTTTGTAATAGGGTGATGCACACTGGAGTTCCGGTAACTCATTTAACGCCATAACTTTCAAAATACTCATTTCTGCCGGAAAGTGCATTGAAGAAAACTTGTTTATTTTGGTCTCATCAACAATCTTTGCTGATCAAAAAGTGGAAAATCGATTATGGTCAAGTCCTCAACATTTACCAGATATGCAATTGTCATCATGTGTAAATTTTGTACGAATTTATCAGTACGTTTCCAATCCGTGAATTTTATGATGGTGCTACAATTTTGTTGAAAGCTTTCGTGACACGTTGAGATCCCGTAGAAGAATAATTAAACAGGTAAATTAATTTTGAGAGGAGTAATTCAAGGTAATAGTTTCAAATATTTTTGGTAAATTTATATGAATGGTGCAAATTGGAATGAATGTTTTTGTTCCTAATATGACAATTTTTACTAGCTGGTTGGCTAATTAGGGATTATTATACAATTTGTAAATAGGGGTATGGATAATTTCTACAGATGGTAGAACTTATTTTGAGAACTTGAAAACAAAGCATTTGCAAGCACAATGTCATTCTTTTAAAACATCTTGAAATCTACCACATTACCTATCTATGACAACAAAATTATTCAAATAGTTGACAAAATTAAACGGTCAAATTTTACTTGAATGTTGTCAACGATTTTCACAATTTTGTTGCCAACAATCAATAAAGGAACACATTTAAAAATGTTTTACAGGAATGACATTCTGCTCGCTGATGCGTTATTTTTTAATTGTTCAACTTTGAAGTTGGCTTGTGCGCGCCAGGGAAGCGAGAGTGCCAAGCGTAATTTAATTAATAACGGAAGCTAACCCCCTATTACAGGTTTCTAGTGACTTCCGTTTACATCATCTCCAATGACAGCCACCCGGTACCCAAGATGGCGTCCGCCATCATGAAGCCGATGTACACGGACGTCACTACAAACGTTTATTTATAATTTACAGTAGAAGAACTGTGGCTACCCCTCACGACCCAACCTCTTTACGTTCGTAATAGAGGGTTAGCTGACGTTTCAACTCTGAAATTGCGTAAAAAAGGCCATTCAGGAGCGCCGCTCGTATAACTTCAAACTTAAATAACTCAAAAATTAAGCATTTGCTAGCACATTGTCATTCATATAAAACGTCTTAAAATCGACTATATTACCTATCTATAGCAACGAAATTATGAAAATCGTTAACAACATTAAAGTAAAATTTGACACTGACTGCTTGAAAATCCGGTTCCCAAGAATCACTGCAGGACTACGTTTAAAAATGTTTTGCAAGAATGACATTCTGTGCTGATCCTTTATTTATGAGACATTGCAATCATTACGTTCTAATAAGAATATCATATAGTCGGTTGCTTAGCCGCCGCATTGTTAGGTCACACTTATTTTTTTGGATGGACACGTCCATTTTTTTGTGGGAAAATAACAGCCTCAGTTTGGGTAAGTTAAGGTAAGCTATTTTAGGTTGCTTTGTTATTTTAGGTTAGTTTACTTAACTAACCTAACATTACCTAACTTAACCTTACCCATCGTAACTGTTACGATCCTCTTTTTTCAAGATCGAACGAAGTGATTAAATTTTCTATTTTTGGATAAATCGTTCAAATGAAATAAATCTCTTTTCTCAATCTCAGTGAAACCTCATGGTCGGCATCCTAATTTAAGGCGCAGCTATAGCAGGCATTGAAACACACGTTATATGTGGCCACACAATTTACTGTTATAAACGGATATCACCAATATGCCGGGGACTGGTTAAAGCCCGCAAACCTAACAGCTGCAAAGAGGTAATCTTACGCACACTCGTGTGAAGCGCTGGTGCAGATTTCGTTGTATTCGAAGTAGCCTCGTTTACTTTATTTAATTAATCAGTTGATTTTAAGTGTTAAGTCACAGGTGGAAATTTATACAATAACAATGTCCAGTACGCCGAGCTGGACTCTATTTCAAAACTCAAACAAAGACGGCGATTACGAGGACCTTCAGCTATAATAACGCGTGCGAGAATGATCCCCCTAACAATACGCCTCCTCTTTGCCGCAGCTACTCTCTATGGCGGTTGGCATCCTAACGGCCGTGAGGTCCACTTTTCGTGACTTTTCTGGTATGGCCCCTCGTTGCTGCCAGGCAGGCACCGTCTAGACGCTGAGGTAGTTTTTGCTGAGATACGCAGAACCTTGCAACCGTCTCTAGTGCACTGGGTACGAAGCTCCCTTGCTGGCGCAAACGTTGTTCGTGTATGGCGTGTCGTTACGTAGAGGGTACACAACATAACGTCAATACCGTATTAGAGCATATTTACGTGTTCATTCCTTCACTTTTTAAGTACAACAGATGTCACGAGAGATAGTTCCGCCTCCTTATCAATTTACATCAATAAAGGAGATCAGATTCTCGGAATAGAGGGATTGGCGTACCTCCAAGAAAAAAAAAGACATAATACACAAGAAATATAAGGAGGGACATAAGAACACAGTCAATAGAGAATAACAAACAACATGTACATATACTAAAATTAGAACGGTACTCACCTATGATTAGAGACCGACTTACCAGCGCGTTTCTATGCGCTAGCTGCCTCAGTGTGATGTGTTACTGGCGAAGGGGCAAACTCCATATGGAAGGGCTAATAGTATTTTCTGGCAAAAATGCATCCTAATACAATCATCTTACAAGAAATTACTGAAATGGTGAATCCAACAATCGTTGCCTACCTAATCGGTCGACCGATTTTATCTACCTCACTCCGCATTTAAACACATAACAAAATTGTGCTTAGCCTAGCGCACATCAACGGGGTAGGAAGTTGCCAGCCTCAAATCACAGAATCATTCTATGCCATATTCTGCTTCAGTTCACAATTCCGAGACACACACAGATTAGCAATGTTCATTGTCGTAGGGTTTGACGTTGTGGCGTAATTTCTTCATGTAGAGCATGATCAGCAACAAATGTAAAACCCTCCACCTGTGCGACAAACATTTGCAACCCATTACTTTTAACTGAACTGATTATATTCCCTCAAATATTCCAAATTTTCTTCAACAAATGACATTAAATTCATCATTATATCAAACATTTCAAGTTTTCACTCCAATAATTGACTCCAACTTATTATTAAATTTATTTCAAAATGATGTTCCTTCACGGAAAACTGCTTCTTACCCGCCGACAAGGTTGACATTTAATTCTCCATCAATGAATACCACAATCTGATTGGGTTTGAATTTAACCCGTCTGAAACAAACAGAGAAAATTTACTGTGCTTTACAAAGAATTTTGATGGGGTTCAACAATATATGTATATATGTATCTTTCAACGCACACCATATTCAAGCACTTCCACGGGATATTTTTCAACATAACACTTCGTTCTGCGCTCTTCTTTCTATAACGAAGTGCCGCGTTATACTGATTGCCTCCTATAAGCTCTTACCCTCTGTTCTAGAAAGCTGTGCTCCACCTTGCCGTGAGACCAATCGCGTTCTCCGGGGCTTCGTGAGCGTCCTCCTACACTTCCCTCTAACGTTGTCATTGGTTTTCCATGAGGTTGTCCTTTTCCTATTTGCTGTTGACATGTTTTGCCCAGCTCGCTGTAATCTCCGCCCTTTTCCTGAGGTTGTTCACTTTTTCGCTGCGATTGCTCGTCTTCTTTCGGTCTCCCATAGCCTATCCATGGTGTGCCATAAATCAGTCAACCACTTCGGCTAGCGTCCTCAGCCCTAACGCTTTTAAGTGCTTGTCATTAAATTTCGCCCCATGTGATTTGGCCGAAACTTCTCAAGTTTCTCAAGCCTTCGTCTCCCCCTATGTTGTTTTAACAGAAACTTATCTACAAACACTTTTGTGGACAGATTTTTCTGCCCATGTAAGAGATCTTTGTGGCCAACTTCCCTCACAACACACACATTGTTCTCACAACACACACTCGATATTCTCAGACACCCAAGCAATTCTTCTGCCCTGTTATTACAACAATTCTTACAATAAGGAATTTGACAATTTTCATTATTTGCCAAAAAATTTTAATATTTCCTAACATATACATATAACTTTAGAGTTGAATAATTAAAAAATTGCGCATCAGCGAGCAGAATGTCATTCATGTAAAACATTTTTAAATGTGTTCCTTTAGTGATTCTTGGGAACAGAATTTTTAATTTCTGTGAGCGCATTAAACTCCATATTTACCATAGTTCCCTCAGACAAGAAATTATTTTGTGCCCTAAGGCTCATTTTGTATTGAAACATTCAAATGAATTAAAAATCTGTTATATTATCCTCAATTACTTAGTCAATAATTTGAAAAGAATATTTTTTTGTGGATGTGAAGGTAAAGCTACGAGTAGCTTATGTCAACTGAAGTAAGCGTGCTACGTTAATCAATTTTGCTGCAGTTGAATAACTGTACTCAATTTTTATTTTACAACACTTTGAAAAAATATATGAAATACAATTTTATATATTGTATTTTAAAATTATTATAATTTTTACCTATTTTTGAATTACTCTGTTTTGCTGAAGGATGTTCAAGTTAACTCTCATAGCAATATTAATTGACTTTAGCCCCTCTCAGGGGGATACAACTAGTGTATCTATGGGAATGAATTAGTGTTCCGAGGGGGACTATGTGTGGGCACGAGCTAAAGGTTAGGTAGGCTTTCTTTTCGTTAAAATAATATAGGTTTTTGTTTTGTTACGGACCATCTTTTTTTGGTTTACTGCTGTCCTGATTTTTCAGCACCTACTACTTCTTCTTCAACTTTGATCTTGTTTCATGAACTTTTTTCTCATCTTACCATTTCTATGCGTTTTCTGCATAGATTCTGCGTTCCCTTAACTCCATACTATATGGTGCCTTCTTCCTTCCTCTCTTTGGATCTCATTTGTTGAAGATAGGGGGGCCTAAACTAACTAATAATCTAGTTGACTTTAGCCTAAAAGAACTATCCTGAAATTTTCATTGTTTTGTGGGAAATGAAACATTAAAATGTCTAAAATATTTGATGCAGTGTAACAATTTTTCAGTTTAATTTAACTGCATTTGGTGATAAAATATCTTATATATAGATTCATGCATTGGGTGTATCGGTGAGTGAGTTGTGTTAAAATACTATTCATGTTTTTATAACTTATTTTCATTTCACAGGAAGATGTTGAAGAGTTCATGAGCAAAAAATCTGGTGGTGCAGAAGAAGTGATCAGGTGCCTTGATGAGCAGCTCAGCAACTATCGCAGCATGGAGTCGCACCTCACTGCCACTCGCTTGAAGTGGGTCCATTATTTTATAATAAAGATTCAAAAGAAGCACATTTGTGTAGAGCATATTTATTTTAGGTTAACTATGTCAGTATTAGTTGAAGTAGTATCCTATTTTTTGACTAAATCAAAAAAGCGCTCATATGCCCAATGTAAAATTTTCTCTTGCTTATTGGTGAGGACACAAGTGTTTTGTATCAAAGTTCATCATTAGTATTTGTTGCTCATTAGGCAAGACAAAGGATGGGTTTTTGTAAAAAGTGCTACTCTAATATTTGTAATGCTATGCGTCTAATTTCATTAGTGTAATTAAGATGTCTTAATGTTTTTGATGTAAGCCAACTTGCCAAAGTAATATTTTTCCCTTCTCCAGCATGCATTGAATGTAGGTGGGATATATTGTTAATTGTCATTCAGAAAGTTTAAAACTTTCCTCTTTGGTTATAGTCTCTTATTCTTTATGGACTAAAATCATATGTGCATTATTTAATTTTTCTAACACTATTTGTCAAGAAATGTTTAAAATTTATGTTCCATGAAGTGAATATTTTTGACATCTGCAGAAATATTCACTCATCCATTATTTATTGGTGCAGGCTGAAGCACCAGGTGCCAGACATCAAAAGCTGCCTGCAGATCATAGAAGAAATGAAGGCTCGACAAGACAGCACGGAGGTTCTGGAAACTCAATTCCTGCTCTCTGACCAACTCTATGTTGAAGGTACCATTCCTCCTTCCAACAAAGTCTGCTTATGGCTTGGGGTTAGTGAAACTGGACTAAGTTCAACTGCTGTAAGAAATTATGAGAAGTTAAAATGTGAAAGATTTTAATCATATTGTTTCTTTTAATGACATTACGTTTCGGTAGGGAGGAATTTATTTTCATTTTTATTTCAGTTTGAAATAAGAGCAAAGCAGAAAATTTTGATTATGTATTTGTATTTTTCTTTTTAATTTTAGATGATTTTTGTTAAACCTATTTTCTTAGGTGGGTTGTAATATCTGTCATTTTTATACAGAAGCTTTGTACTTCGTAGTATGCTGCTCATGTGTTTGCTTCATTGCTACTGCCTTTACATTTAATTACTTGAAGCAGCATGTGCCTTAATTTTGGGTGTATCTGTGCCATAGTTAGATCAATATAACTAGTGCGCCCTCTCATGGAAGAAAAACTTTTGCATCTATAGGAATTAGTACTGCCAGGGGTGAGATGTGAGGATCCAAGCTGAAGATTAGGTAGGTATTCCTTTGGTTGACGTAGAAAAATTTTTGTTTTGTCGTTGGCAATTTTTTTTTGTTCACTGGTGTCTAATTTTTCATGTTATCTAATCAAACCAGTGTACATAATTATTGTGTATATTTTACTGGCGGTTTTACCCCTTTTTGTGAAAGCTTAAAATATCTAGTCAGAATGACTGAAAACTCTCCAGTAGTATGAGCAATTTCTAAGCTCTTCTAAAGGTACATATGCATAAGTGCCTCTTCTTATCAATGTATGAAACCTCTTGAATTACTATGTCTATCCCTTTTTCTGAAAGGAAACTGCAATTTCAGCTGCAATAATTACATCTATGAGTGTGTTTTGCAGATATCGAGTGTTACTGCAATACTGTAAGATCTTTGCATCAGTGCTTATTTGGTGTATTCTCTTTTCTGGTCTTTTGGAGAACCCAGTGTACTAACCAAGTAATTCGTTATGTGTGATTGCTTACTTCATTTCATCAGTTCAGTTATTGACAGTAAAATTTTGCATCTGTTCAAATTCCATTGATAGATCGAAGTCTACCAACATAGACATTGATTTTCTGCATTTTTTTAATGCTTTAGTTCAAACTGCTACAGCAAAATTCCTCTGCTTTGATGCTTTGTTACTGATCTATGTATCTCTTGGTTAATTGTAGAAAACCTATTAATTGAGCCCAAACCCATGGTTTTAACCTAAATAATACAGTGATGACTCGTGTGTGCAGGCGAATGTGATGCTAGAGGATGACCTGGACGCAGCAGAGGTACTGCTCAACAAGAACCTCAGCAACGCGAACACCAAGCTCACCCAGGTCGTTTCGGACCTTGATTTTCTTAGGTGAGGTTTAGTAGATTTTCTTGTGGCTACATAACTACACTTTCTAAGTTCTATAAAATGTTCAAAAAAATGTGTGTATATACGTTATGTTCTAAAATACTCTTTTGTCATGGTTTTTCTGTCAAAATAAGAATACTGTAAAAATTTGGTGAAATTGCCCGTTACTGGCACAATCAGGAATATGACTGTTTTCTTGCGTTTCCACGACGTGCTTATCTCGACATGTGTTTGTGGCCATACCTAATCTTTTATTTCATCATTAGAGAGCTGCAGACTCCATTCAGCAGCTACCGAGAATTCACATTCGAGTAGGAGTTTTGGTACGGCCCAAAACATATGTTTTTGGCCGTAGGTAATCATCTACTAGAATGTCACTTTTCAGTAGCCACTGAATGGAATCCGCAGCTCTCTAATGATGAAATAAAATTAGTGATTGGGGATCGATTATTTCAGATACCGTAACCCTAGTAAGATGTATGCTCCCCCAACAAATAACTAAGATCTCAATCAAGACAAAGATCATCTGGAAAGGTTAGAATATTTATCCCTCTTCAGAAAACCATTTCAATAAAGTTTCGTTAGTGAGATTTTTTGCTCGTGTCTTTACGAGTGTTGAATTGATCGTTTTCTTCATTCAAACTTAGCTCTGGGTGTAGCTTCTGTTTTCAAGCTTGTAGAAAAATTTCAATTGTGGGACTGAACTGTCTTTCCCCGCCTCAGATATGTGAGGTCCCGAGATAAGAGGTAGGCTTTCTTTGTATTGAAATAAAACTATTTTTTGTTGTTGTAATATATCATCGTTTTCTGTTTACTGCTGTCCTGTTTTGAGTTATGTAGTCATTCTTAGCTCACAGTTTCTAAGCCTTAGAGACCTTGTGTGGGAACGTACGCTAGTTTCCGTGCAACTTCATACTACATGGTTCCTTCCTCTCTTTGAAAAATTTTGTTGTGGTTAGAGAGGTTCAAACAGTGCTACTATAGCGTGAGGTTTATTGCCATATATCGCCTACCCATACAGTCTGAGATGTACTAATTGTTTTTAGCCAAATCAAATGTATGACAATTGGTAATATCCATTAGTAACCTAACCTCACGCTATAGTATTAGCTAGAGGTAGACTTCACGCTATAGTATTAGCTAGAGGTAGACCTCACGCTATAGCACTAGCTAGAGTTAGATCTCATGCTGTAGTGTTGTAGGCCTCACGCTATAGCAACGCCTGCTTAAACTAACTTGAAACCGATTAATCTTGCCCACCTCAGGACGCGGTGCACCACCACCAAGGTCACCATAGCCCGCGTGTACAACTGGAACGTGAGGCGCCGCAGAGCCGAGGCTGGCAAGACGGCTTAGCAAAGGAAAAACTAACCCCATAGTAGCCTTAAATATTTAGCTTCTACTTCACTGCCTCCTGCCTAGGGCTATGTTGTTGGCATATCCAAGAATGTAACCCTGACCGAGCTTCAGTTGGCAGTCGGCAGCTTCGAGGGACCACAGACGCTCTGCTCCGCTTACAGAACCACCTGGTAGCCAACCTCGCCAAGCGTCGCCGAACCATGTGTCTTTTCTTTGATATGCATAAAGCCTATGATACCGTGTGGAGATATGGAATACTTAAGACACTACATGAGTATGGACTCCGTGGTAACATGGCCCTGTATATTCAAGAATTTCTTGGTGAAAGAACTTTCCGCGTTAAGGTCGGCGGCACCCTCTCTTCCTCGCAGTTGCAGTGTGAAGGTTTACCGCAGGGCAGTGTTATGAGCTGCACCCTGTTTAGTGTCGCCTTAAATTGTATCACCTCCACCTTGCCTCCCGGAACGGTGGCCTCCTTATATGTGGACGACTTTATGGTATACTCTTCATCAACACATCTTCCAGCTCTGACGCGAAGAATGCAATTAGCCATCAATAACGCTAATAAGTGGGCTCAGGAACATGGCTTCAACTTTTCACCGGAAAAAACAGTTGGGACTTTATTTCCGGGGCTGTGGCCGTAGTGATCCCCCACAGCTCACACTGCAGGGAAGACAAGTGAATTTTTCACACAGCGCCAAGTTTCTGTTGGTGACGCTTGATGACAGGCTCTCTTGGAAGCTCTACCTAGCCACCCTCAAGGCTGACTGCGTCAGAGGGCTGAACTTGCTAAAAAGCCTGGCCGGCCTGACGTGGGGGGCTGACAGAATGACCCTACTGAGACTATATCGTACTCTTATTAGAAGCAAGATAGACTACGGCTGCATAGTGTATCAATATGCCAAGGCGACTTCACTTTCGAAGCTGGACCCTGTGCATCATGCTGCTATCAGAATCTGCACTGGCGTGTTTAGGTCGTCCCCTTCCAGCAGCTTGTGTGTGGAGAGCGGTGAACCTCCTTTACGGCACCGCCGTGTGCAGCTGACCCTTCAGTACTTGGCGCGATTGGAACAAGTCCCCTTGTCTCCTGCATGGACTAGCGTGCATGCGCCACTAGGCCAACATCTGCCTTTCCCTTACTTTCTGCCCTCATCGGAAGATTACTCGGCAGTCGTGGTTGCAATGCAGCCGAGGCCAATGAGAAAACAACCAGTGTTACAACCGTGGCGTGTCCCAATCGGGAGTTTTTGTCCGGGATGTCGAATGCCTAAGAAGGATTCTATGCCTACCCACATACTAAAGGGGATCTTTTTGGACCATATTGCCGAAAAACATGCCCGTGCGATGAAGTTCTATACCGACGGCTCAAAGGTGGGAGACGCTGTAGGGTGTGCCGCTGTGTCGGGGGAAATGGTGAGCGCCAAGAGATTGCTCCCAGAGTCATCCATTTTCACTGCGGAACTTTACGATGTGTTGGAGGCCCTTCGACATATTAAACATTGTGTGCATGATACTTTTGCTATTTTTGTGGATTCAAAAAGTGAGGTGGAGGCCACTCGAGAGCATAATAGTACCCATCCGCTCGTTGGTGAGATCGTCATGAACTTAATAGATTTAACATGTGAGCGTAAATCTGTGACGTTGTGCTGGGTGCCAGGCCATGTAGGAGAGTCTGGCAATGAGAGAGCTGACCAGGAGGCTAAACGGGCCGCAGAGGCAAACGAAGAGACTCTAAATCTGATGGTTCCTTTCCGGGATTATTACCCCCTGATCAAAACGGCAGTGAGAGAATGATGGCAGCAGGAATGGGACAACGCTGCTAACGATAGCAATAAATTAAGGAGCATTAAACCCACTATACGTGAGTGGATATCGTCCAGTTGTCGTGGTCGCCGGTTAGAGGTGATGCTTTGTCGCCTCCGTATTGGCCATACGCGGCTAACACACGGCCACCTGATGGAGCGGCTACCACAGCCTCGGTGCAAACGGTGTCGTGTGCCTTTGACTGTAAAGCACTTCCTCGCGTCCCCTGTATGCTGTTGCCAGGAATCTGCATTTTCCGCAACTTCGCGGTCGTGCACATGATGTTTTGACCGGAATACTTGGGGAGGCTGAGCGGTCAACTTTCAATGTGACAGCGCTGCAGTCGTTTTTTGAGCGTGTAATCTGTCTTCAAAAATCTCGCCTGAAGATTCTACGCATGGTAATGCGATGTAAACACTGAACCGTAAAATGGCCGGGCGCGCTGCGCAATGCCCCTGGGGGCTTCAGCGAGGGTAAGGCGCCCGGCCCTAATTGGGTGGGCAGCTGAGACCCCCATTAGGGGGTTAGGCTGCTGCTCAATGTGCAAACTGTGCATGTACCTTAAGATGATTATATGAACCGATTGAACCCTACGCATGAGGAGTATGGTATTGAACTAGCAGCTCTTTCATTACTGCTGATGCTGCTGCTGCTGCTACTAATACTACTGCTGCCCCAATGAAATCAAGTGTTGCTCAGATCACGCTCGTGGCTATCGCGTCTGTATTTGTTTAATAGTTACTGTGACTTGGGTTACGATGTTTGTGGCAGTGAGACTTCGAAATTTGAGACGTGGAGACAACCTGAATTGTGAGACCTTCGGCGCGACATAGTGCAGGCACTGAAGCGCTAGCAAATTGATGTTATTACTAAAACTAAACTACTCGAGCTTCAGTTGTGTTTCTTGTTGGCCGTCATTGGACGACTACCCCTCAGGGGGATACAACTATTGTATCTATGGGAATTAGCGCTCCCAGGGGGACTATGTAAGGGCCTGAGCTAAAGGTTAGGTAGGCTTTTTTTTGTTAAAATAGAATAGGTTTTTGTTTTGTTACGGACCATCTTTTTTCGGTTCACTGCTGTCCTGTTATTCAGCACCTACTACTTTCTTCTTCAACTATTTCTTGTTTCATGATCTTCTTTCTTAGCTTTCTGCTTCTGTGCTTTTTCTGCATAGATTCCGCGTTTCCTTAACTCCATACTAAATGGTGCCTTCTTCCTTCCTCTCTTAGCCTTTGTTGCGGATAGGGAGGCTTAAACTAACTAATAATCTAATCTAATCATTGGACGACTAATTTGCTGTGGCGGTTGCAATGCGTGAGTCTTTTCTTTTGTAGTACCACGTGTTAGACACAAATGTGTCAAGATGGGTAGATTGCAAGTTTGATTTAAAGTCTTAGGTTAGCTATACTTGACCTCAAGAATTATAGAACTGTGAGAAATTGCGTTGAGATTTCCTCCTTTAGTATCGGTTGTGCGCAGCGTTCGTTTTCCTCCATCACAGTTGAATGGAACGACCTCATTGCTAGCCTACCGTAGTACATATTTGACGGAGATGTTTCATGGCATTTCTCGTTCCTCGTGTGACGAATGTTCAGGCAAGGCTTCATTAAATTGTGCAAGAAGATTGGGTGAGGATGTTAAATTTTACATCCTAACTAATAGTCATGCCCGAGAACCATGCACATGCTCCCTGTTGAGTTGATTCTCACTTCAGATATATGAGCATTAAGATCATCATTGTCACAGGACATTAGGGCAGTAAAACAGGTACGTTTCATCTTCGTCTAATGTCCTGTATCAGGTTGGAGCTTCATTATTTCACATTTGAAACTTATTTATTTGCTTTGACCGAAGTTGTCGTTAACTGAGTTTATTATTATTATTATTATTTATTTGCTCATAAGAAACCAAAACACGCTCTTGGCTTAAATTCTCAGGTTTCTGACGAGCAAATTATTGAATTGTGAATACTGATGTGAATTTACTGAAAAAGAGTGGCGTAGCATGAAATTCTTTTATATATAGTGATCATAATGTGTATTTTACATTTCAAGCGTCTGGTTATAGCTGAAGTCTTATAATTTGCTATGTCGAACAGGGAAGGAAATGAGATTTGAAATTTCTAAGCGGTCACAGGAGGAAACATAAGTGTGGCCAACCTGTTATCTGATGGGGGACTTATTCATAAAGTATGACTAAAGTATTGTATCTATGGGAATTAGCGCTCCCAGGGGAAAAATGTGAGGGCCCGAGCTGTGAGTTAGGAAGGCTTTCTTTTTGTTGAAATAAAATGTTTTTTGTTATGTTAAGGACCACCTTTTTTCGGTTCACTACTGTCCTGTTTTTCAGCACCTCTGACTTCCTTCTTCCACTTTTATCTTGTTTCATGAACTTCTTTCTCATCTTACTGTTTCTATGCCCTTTCTGCATAGATTCCTCATTCTCTTATCTCCATACTAAATGGTGCCTTCCTCCTTCCTCTCTTCGATACGCTCTATTTATGTAGCGGTTAGGGAGGCTTAAACTAACTTATAATCTAATCTAATCTGTGTAACGAATGGGGGTGAAGTTCTGGAGAATTGTTGTGGCCCGACGAAAGGAGGGCATACTTTATGCATTGAAGTCGGACATGAGTTTTGTCGTTTTTGGGAAAAGTGTATTCTATTGAGTGGTTTTGCACTTGACTGAGTAAGATGGAATATGCGAGCAATAACATAATTGAAGTAATTGGAATAGATAGCGGAGAGAAAGATGGAAGGCACTGATGACTTCAGCGTACCACCTTACAACAGCAGCGCAACTTTGGTAGAAATGCCCAAAGCGACGACTAAAGATCTATGACCGAAGTTGTCGGTAACTGAGTTTATTTTTGTTAGTATTATTATTATTATTATTATTATTATTATTATTATAATTAATCGGAGCAAGTTGCATATTATAGGATGTGTGCCGTATATGTATATGTATATTAAATAATTCAAGTGCGTAGTGTTCAATATTTAATTGCCACAATAATGTATTCATCGAATAAATATGGATGTAAGGCTACTTTTGCAATGTAGTAAAACTAGGCCAAATGCTTGTTTTAATGTATTGAGGGATTTTCAAGGGGAAAAGTGTAGCTGCTGGAATGACTACAGCAATACTGCCAATATTCCTGTGGTTACTCAGAGCAGCTACACTTTTAGTTCAACGATGCTCGTTATTCAAATTTTCAACTATTAACACGTACATCATGGATTCAGAGCAATTCGAAAATTAACTAATCTTGAAAACATTTTTTATAACGCAATTTGATGTAGCGGTGATTATTGAAAAATCATCTGAACAAATCGATAGGCAAGAGTAAAAGAGCACAGCAGAATATGGAAAAGGTGCAAGAGAAAGATTTGTACTTCGGGAGCCTATTCTTATAATTTGAGTTTATACGAGGCCTCTAATATATGTATATATATAGTCTAAAATAAATGTCCATTAAAGATGATGGACATTGTAAAATAACTTATCCTGCTTTCTATGTATATCGTTCAACAAGTATTCTAAAAGAATAGAAGACTTTCTTGAAGCGGAAAGCATTGTTTGCAAGAGTAATTTTATCCTGTGTTATATTTACGTTGAAAAACGATGAACTCAGTGTTTCGTTCTGAAATATAAAGTAACATTATGAGGACTTTCATTTGATTTATCCTTTTAACACTCTAGAAGAAAAATTAGAATTTGAGAATTACAATGAGTATGCAAGTCGCAAACGGAGCTTTGTATTGATAAATATGAAACTTTTGCCCAGTGTGCACACTTATTTCAATTATTACGTGGCTATTAAGCATTGCATACGAGATTATCAAAGTTTTTCAGTAACCTAGTTTCCATATTATTCAAAAAAATTTCAATACGTATGTACGGAAATCCGGCAGTTCCTGCCATGGTGCAAGCATACGTACGGCAGCCAGTGCATCGCTGCCGCGAGTGACGTGTGAATCACGTGGTATGGGGTTGGTGACGTATCAGCTCAAACGTCTCCTATTGGCTGGCTTGTCTAACGGTTTCGAGCAGCTGTCCCCTTTGAAGTGGACTTACCTGTCTTCTGTATACCGTGCTATACGTCATGGTGCCAGTGGCGCAACACTGATCCCGTAAAATCTTCAGTCTGCTCGTGGAAACGGTTGAAAGTGTATGTATGATGGTGGCTCGGCAACAAGCAATGGCGCTGGCACTCTCTATAACAGTTGTCGCAGCTATAAGAAAAAAGAAAGAAAACATTTTATTTACAATAGAGATGGTACAAAAGTACTCTCGTTGGTTTTTAAAATATCTTAAAGTTGATACACTTATGTGATACACACACATGAGTATTGCAATACTCATGTCACTAGTCGAAAAGAATTGATTGAAGGCTATGTACTTCTAAACTTGCTTAATCTACATTCGACGATACACATAATGATAATTATTAGAGACAACACAATTTCATGGACGGTGCATTTTCATTGTGGGTTGAGAACACCTTTGATAATTTACGTATTCATGATATGAAACTTCGCAATTCGTGACCCCATGAAATAGTATTAGAATTGTTTGTTTCGGAATATGTTCGAAAATGTCATTTTAAGGAAGCACGAAAAAGATAAATACACATATATATAAGCTAGGGACCACGAAAATTATATGATTTGTATTTCTAATTAAGCAATTTAACATAACGGAAGAGAAGAAACAAAAATGAAAGAGGAAAATGTGGGCAAAGCGCTGGTTGAAAAAAACTTTTCAAGCAGCTACAGGACAATTTTCCAAAAGAAAGCGTAGGGAAGGAGCAGAGACTATACACCCTTCTCGTTCGGCGACTGAAATGGCACTGGCAAGCATTGGATAGCTAGACGAAGACCAAAGCGAGACACACTGTTGTCTACTGCTCCATTCAGTCTGAAACGAGAGAAAATGGGCGTGGTTTAAGCCTCTTTTTCCTGGTGAAGCGCTTGCCCACTGCCCGTGTCAACAGGCCTTAAAGCTGGGTTTACCCCATGGTAGACGAAACAAGGTAGCTGCAAACCAGTCTTTTATAAAATCGAGTGGTGTGTAGGTGACGTCATGACATCGCACCAATAGCAACGCTCAGATTGCATCTGGCAACAATGCTAACCCGAAATCTGACATCACTGTCAGCGTTACTGGTACGACAATCTTGAATCTAGCCGTGCCGTTCAAACGAAGTGTTGACGAGTCGAGTGAAGTGCAATGTCGCCGCCTCAAGTTAAATTAAAAAGTTTTCAGTTATTTGGTGTCAGAATAATTCTAAAAATTTACCCTAGATATTTCAATGCCCTGGTTTCAATTTTAAAGAATTGATTGCGCCGAGTTGAATTGTCCAGTTAAATGATTTTAATGTCGAATTCATGTTTGCAGCCGCCATTTCAAAAACACCGACTACCGACGAATCCTATCGGCATTAAAGATGCACTAAGTGGTGTTGAAAACTGGTGTTGTGCTGTAGTTTTATGATCACAGGACTTTGGACCTAGAAGGTAAGAAATTGAACTTTGAATATTATTTAAATTTAATTTAAAAAGGATTGCTCATAACTGATTTTTTCCCTTGATGAAGCTGTATCTATCAAATCTTTGCAACCAGATGCAGTAGACCAGTTCAAATTCGATATGCTAGTTCCATAGGAAAATGCTGTTGACTCGCCTGAAATTTGAAGCATGAAGGAAATAAAGAAATAAAAATATAAAGTGCACAAATTCTATGCTGATCAATGACATACTGCTTATTTAAAAAAAAAATTTAATATCATTATAAGCTTTTCATTCCAAAAAGGTTACATAAATCTTGTGGTAGGGTGCTATCATCTCTAATAGTATCTAAATTTTTATGTATAAATTATTCTGGAAGTAAGATGAGATGATAAATTTTACCAGGTTTACAATGAAAAAACTTCACTGGCATTGTTGAAATTTTGATCTCTCCTTTATGTTGAAATTAGCAAGTACTAGTAAGATTAGAATCTGCAGTGCTCAGCATGAAAGCTAGTTTGGACTGCAGACTGTAAAACTTGTGTACTGTATATTGGATGCATTTTCAGAATAGCTTGACTATGTGAGGGCCTGAGCAAAAGGTTAGGTAGGCTTACTTATTGTTCTAATAGAATAGGTTTTTGTTTTGTTACGGACGATCTTTTTTCGGTTCACTGCTGTCCTGTTTTTCAGCAATTACTACTTTCTTCTTCAACTTTTTCTTGCTTCATGAACTTCTTTCTTAGCTTACTGTTTTTCTGCACCTTATGCAAAAATTCCTCCTTCCCTCAACTCCATACTAAATGGTGCCTTCCTCCTTCCTTTCTTAGAAAATTTTTGTCGTGGTTATAGGAATCTAAAACTTTCTTACTCAATATTAATAATAATAATAATAATAATAATAATAACCCCGAGCGGCTGACATCCGCTCAGGGGGGCGTCCCGCCGCTGGCGGATGGGGGGGACGGCCTATGCAAATAGGTTATCTGCGAATACTGAATAAGCAGACGCCGACCAAACTGTCCCCGCTGGCTGAGGGTAATCACTAACCGCATGGAAGCGCGCATAAAGAAACAACCCCCCAACGACGTGAACGGGACCCGACAGTCTCCAACTGCGGGTGCCGCGTCCGGCAGGGTAAGCTCCCCGGGAACTAGTAGTGAACCACACGCTACTAGTGGACCGGATGGTTCGGGCGAACCCGGTCGTCAACTCACTACGAACCCAACTGCAGTACAGGAGCAGGCTCCAGTTGCTTGTGAAGCCGTGCGGGACACGGCTCACTCGACGGCGACTACTCCAAGCAACCCAGGGAGAGCGGCAGACCGGTCACTGGAGACAGTGACCCCTCCTACCTCGCCGCCTCCCACTAACAGACGTCAACCCCGGAAAAAGTGGACGAAGGAAGCCTGGAAAACCCTTTGGATGTGCTACCTACGAAGCGACCCCCAAACCCGAGGCTTTCGCAAACGTATGAGGCAAATCTGGGTCGACCTAGGCCTTCCCAACCACTCCGAGCAAATGCTGGCGAGCCAAATAAGAGAGATCAACCTCAAAAACCTCCTTACCAACGAGGAAAAAGAGCTCATAGCCAGTGAACTAAACACGGAAGAAGGGGTGGACGAAACTAATCACCAGGCCGAAACAAGAGCGTCTCCGATACCACCCGAAACTGAGACACCAATCGTGACCACCGGAAATGACACCGACCAAAGACCAGAAGACGACTCTTGCTCGAGCAATTACACCACCGACGATGAAGCAGAAACGTCAGGAGCTGGAACTGAGGTACCAAACCAGCTGAGGTACCACCAGATCAGCGACTCAGAACCTGGCGATGCTTCAGACGGCGATTTAATAGCAGCACCTCCGCAACAAGCTGAAGTGCCAAACCGGTACCACCAAGCCGGCGACACCGGACCGGAAACGGACGAGGCGGAACCCATCGCAGGGGAAGAACCTGTGGTGGACCGCCGAGACCTTCCGGGCGATGAAGAGACTCTGCTCAACGAGCTCCACAATACCTACTTAACGCTCCTGCACGAAACTCCAAAAGAACAACTACCGAACCTCAGACACGTCCCATCGGGGAAGATCCTAGCAGCTACTGCCAAGATTAATCATCTCATCGGCAGAATAAAGACCAGGAACATCACAGAAACTAACAACCTAATTCTGGCCGGAGCGTTCCTAGTCTCAAAAGAGCTTGCTCCTCCGCCGGCAACACACCGGCCGAGAGGAAAGAAAGACCCCCCGTGGAAACACCGAATCCAAAAAAGCATAGATGAGCTCCGGAAACATCTAAGCTGGATCTCGGAATGGAGACGTGGCAGACTGACCTGCAGAAACAAAATGGCGGAACTCGAGAGTATCTACCACTGCAGGGAGGCAGGACTACAACTGGTAGAAGAAACCCTCAAACAAAGACTATCGGCAAAACGAAGCAAAATCCTGAGATATGAGAACAGAATCGCTGGCTTTCAACAGAACAAAATGTTCGCGACCAACCAGTCACGATTCTACAAACAACTGCGCCACAGAAATGACGAAATGGACGTTCCGGAAGCCGAAGGTACGCGGCGCTTCTGGAGCGGCATTTGGAGCCAAGAGGTCCAGCATAACGCCGAGGCTGAATGGCTCCAAGGCATCGCCAAAGACGTCAACCTGGGCGAAGACCTCCGGATAACGGCGGCGCGATTACAAAAGGAAATAAGAAAAACGCAGAGCTGGAAGGCCCCCGGTCCAGACAAAGTCCAAGGCTACTGGATCAAGACCTTCACATCCCTCCACCCCAGGCTGGTAGAAAACCTGGACAGATGCTTAACATCAGGCACTGTGCCAGATTGGATGACAACTGGAAGGACGGTGCTGATACAGAAGGATAAGGAAAAAGGATCAGCGGTGAGCAATTACAGACCCATCACATGCCTCCCGGTCATGTGGAAGATCCTCACCGGCATGATCTACGAGAGCATGTATGAGCACCTAGTGAGCCGCGACTACTTCCCTAACGAGCAGAAGGGATGAAGACGGGGAACGAGAGGGACGAAAGACCATCTTCTGCTCGATAAGCTGATCATGACCCACGCCAAAGCTAAACACAAGAACCTTAGCATGGCGTGGATTGATTACAAAAAGGCCTTCGACATGGTCCCGCACTCATGGATCCTCGAATGTCTGGAGACATACGGAGTCGCAGGAAACGTCCGGCGGATGATCGCAACTACCATGCCTAACTGGAAGGTCCAGCTCACGTGTGCAAACGCTGAGCTGGGAGAGGTGAACATCCGTCGAGGAATCTTTCAAGGCGACTCCCTATCTCCACTCTTGTTCGTACTGGCACTGGTCCCAATGACTCAGGTCCTCAACAACACGGGCCTGGGATTCAAGTACGACCGCAATAACAGCCTCAACCACCTACTCTACATGGACGATCTCAAGCTGTTCGCAAGATCCGCTAGTGAGATCGAAAGACTTGTGAAAGTTGTGCACGAATTCTCCCACGACATCGGAATGGAATTCGGAATAAGCAAGTGCGGCCTCATCAACATCGAGAAAGGCAAAGTCTCAGCAACTGAAGGTATCCATTTAGAGAACGAAACAATCGAACAGATCGAAGAAGAAGGGTACAAATACCTAGGAGTGCTTGAACACGACAACGTTCTGCACACCGAGATGAAGGAAAAGATCAGGAAAGAATACATCAGCAGAGTAAGGTTAATTTTGAAATCTAATCTCAACGGCGGCAACATCATCAAAGCCATTAACACATGGGCCGTACCGGTCATCAGGTACACCGCCGGAATAGTTAAATGGACGAAGCTCGAACAAAAGCAGCTAGATACGAAGACCAGAAAGCTGATGACCATCTTCAGGGCACTCCACCCCCGATCATGCACTGACAGGCTATACATCAAGAGAAAGGAAGGAGGAAGAGGTCTGCTTGAAGTGGAAGAGTGCATCCAAAGTGAGATCAGAGCACTCGGCCAGTACACGAGAGAGCACCAGGATCCTTGGATGAAACTGGTGTGGACATCGAAGACCCTGAAAGAGGAAGAGACCTCAGACAGTTTCAAGGAGAGGAGAAGGGGAGAGCGACTCCAAAAGTGGGAGGGAATGGCACTCGCCGGCCAATACCCCCGACAAACTCGAGAAGCAAAACCCGAACTCACTTGGAACTGGCTGAATCGAGGTGAACTCAAGAAAGAAACTGAGGGCATGATCCTTGCCGCGCAAGAACAAGCCCTCAACACCAAAAACAGAGCAGCTAGAATCACGCACACAAGCAACGACCCAAAATGCCGGATGTGCAAAACCAAAGACGAAACCGTCAACCACCTGATCAGCGAGTGCTCGGCGCTGGCGCAGAGGGAATACAAGAGGCGACACGACAAGGTAGCAAAAACTCTACATTGGAACCTGTGCAAGACTCACAACTTCCCCTGCGCTGACCGCTGGTACCAGCACGAGCCCAAGACTGTGATGGAAAACGACGACATCAAACTTCTCTACGACGTCCTCCACCAAACTGACAGGGCCATCACAGCCAGACGACCGGACATCGTCGTCATTAACAAGACCCAGAAACAGATCAAGATCATCGACGTGGCAGTTCCGTACGACTCAAGAATCGCCGAAAAGGAGGCTGAGAAAATCCTCAAGTATCAAGACCTCCGGGTCGAGCTCGCCTCGACCCACGGTTGCCGCGCCGAGGTGGTTCCCATCGTGATTGGGACACTTGGGGCCTCAACCACCAATCTTGAAAGGCATCTGGGTAGCATCGGCTGTGATAAAATCCACCCTGGACTGCTGCAAAAGTCAGTTCTCCTGGGATCTGCCCACATTCTTCGCAAGGTGCTCGGATAACACCGGACACTGAGCTGAAGCCGAACCCACTCAGACGAACTGGATTCGAATATGGAGAAGAGAAGAAGGCGGTGATCCTCAGGGTGCGGGACGCACCCCGGAACGCTACGCCTAAAGGGACCGAAGGCTGCGAAGGAAGGAAGAAAGGAAGAGGAGCGTAAAACACTCGTTACACCACTTCTGACTGGAACAACCTGAAGACAATCCTACACCAGCCTTAACAACTTGGCTGTGGATCTGTTACAATGATAATAATAATAATAATAATAATAATCCCCCGAGCGGCTGACATCCGCTCAGGGGGGCGTCCCCCCGCTGGCGGATGGGGGGGGGGCCTATGCAAATAGGTTATCTGCGAATACTGAATAAGCAGACACCGACCAAACTGTCCCCGCTGGCTGAGGGTAATCACTAACCGCATGGAAGCGCGCATAAAGAAACAACCCCCCAACGACGTGAACGGGACCCGACAGTCTCCAACTGCGGGTGCCGCGTCCGGCAGGGTAAGCTCCCCGGGAACTAGTAGTGAACCACACGCTACTAGTGGACCGGATGGTTCGGGCGAACCCGGTCGTCAACTCACTACGAACCCAACTGCAGTACAGGAGCAGGCTCCAGTTGCTTGTGAAGCCGTGCGGGACACGGCTCACTCGACGGCGACTACTCCAAGCAACCCAGGGAGAGCGGCAGACCGGTCACTGGAGACAGTGACCCCTCCTACCTCGCCGCCTCCCACTAACAGACGTCAATTGAGGGAAGCGTTTCCAAAAAACTGAAACTTTTTTTCTATTGGACTTACGTCTATGAAAATTTGCAGACTACTAGATCTCCATATTTGTAACAACTTTTGTTTAAGAAAAATTTTTCCCCGGGGCATAGAAAATTAATTTAAAAAAAAATAAATTATATATACATATATCATTCATTATTACTTCGAAATTTACAAAGCTAGAGCAATGCGGTTTGTTGCATTTGAAAGTCAAACTTATGCTCTATCTAATTTACCAGGGAATTTTTTGATATATTTTATTCAGAATTTATATGAATTTTTTTGTAAAGGTCAGGGCAAAAGTTATACTTATAGGGTAAAAAAGTCTACGGAAAGCTTTACAGAAAAAACTTTGAAAATCCCCTGGTAAATTAGATAGAGCAACCATTTCACTTTCAAATGCAACAAACCGCATTGCTCTAGCTTTGTAAACTTCGGAGTAATAATGACAAACGTCTTGAAAACTTTGTTTCTTTAGAAGACCTATTTTTAAGAAAAAAAATGCTTCTCCTCCTACAGTTTTCGAGCTACAGTGATGATTTTGGTATCATTGGATGCAGAAAAGCAAGGGCTTTACAATGTATTGAGAAGTTTTTCAAAATTCATTCTTGTTTCAAAGTTATGACGTCATAAATTTGAATTTTCTTGAGAATATTTTGATTTTTTGTCTTTTTAATTTTTCAAATTTTCATATTGGAAATTTGAGGAAAAGCATTGAAGTATTTGGAATGTCCACGTTATTCTGCATCCAATGATACCAAAATCATTGCTGTAGCTCAAAAACTATCAGAGAAAAAGCATTTAGAAGCCCCCCCCTCAAATGTCGTTTTCTATGATTTCCCATTTTCTTTTCAAGGAAATCGCATTTTGTCATAAATGATAAATGATTCTAAATTGCATTTCCTATTAGTATACCAAATTTCATTGCTCTAAATTCAATGATAAAAAAAATATTCGGATGGGGAATGCTTACCTTGAGGAATATGAATGATGAAATATATATATAATAAATAAAAAATAAAATTTACAATTTGAGCAATTTTTTTTTTCACGTTTTTCTGCATGCAATGATACCAAAATCATCACTGTAGCTCAAAAACTGTAGGAGGAGAAGCATATAGAAAACCCCCCCAAAAATGTCGTTTTCTATGATTTCCCATTTTCTTTTCAAGAAAATCGCATTTTGTCATAGATGATAAATGATTCTAAATTGCATTTCCAATCAGTATACCAAATTTCATTGCTCTAGGTTCAAAAATGGGAAGGCAAGGGGGATTTTCTCCCCCTCCCGGGGGAGACGTTAGCTCTGGGATACGTTCCTGATATTTTTACAGACATTCGGGGACATATCTCCAACTCATTTGAAGCAATAAAAAAAAAATCGGGAGAATCAACTTTTGGACTGCAGATGCCCGAAATGCCTTCCTCAACTCCGGAAAAAGTGGACGAAGAAAGCCTGGAAAACCCTTTGGATGTGCTACCTACGAAGCGACCCCCAAACCCGAGGCTTTCGCAAACGTATGAGGCAAATCTGGGTCGACCTAGGCCTTCCCAACCACTCCGAGCAAATGCTGGCGAGCCAAATAAGAGAGATCAATCTCAAAAACCTCCTTACCAACGAGGAAAAAGAGCTCATAGCCAGTGAACTAAAGACGGAAGAAGGGGTTGACGAAACTAATCACCAGGCCGAAGCAAGAGCGTCTCCGATACCACCCGAAACTGAGACACCAATCGTGACCACCGGAAATGACACCGACCAAAGACCAGAAGACGACTATTGCTCGAGCAATTACACCACCGACGATGAGGCAGAAACGTCGGGAGCTGGAGCTGAGGTACCAAACCAGCTGAGGTACCACCAGATCAGCGACTCAGAACCTGACGATGCTTCAGACGTCGATTTAATAGCAGCACCTCCACAACAAGCTGAAGTGCCAAACCGGTACCACCAAGACGGCGACACCGAACCGGAAACGGACGAGGCGGAACCCATCGCAGGGGAAGAACCTGTGGTGGACCGCCGAGACCTTCCGGGAGATGAAGAGACTATGCTCAACGAGCTCCACAATACCTACTTAACGCTCCTTCACGAAACTCCAAAAGAACAACTACCGAACCTCAGACACGTCCCATCGGGGAAGATCCTAGCAGCTACTGCCAAGATTAATCATCTCATCGACAGAATAAAGACTAGGAACAACACAGAAACTAACACCCTAATTCTGGCCGGAGCGTTCCTAGTCTCCAAAGAGCTTGCTCCTCCGCCGGCAACCAACCGGCCGAGAGGAAAGAAAGACCCCCCGTGGAAACACCGAATCCAAAAAAGCATAGATGAGCTCCGGAAACATCTAAGCTGGATCTCGGAATGGAGACGTGGCAGACTGACCTGCAGAAACAAAATGGCGGAAGTCGAGGGTATCTACCACTGCAGGGAGGCAGGACTACAACTGGTAGAAGAAACCCTCAAACAAAGACTATCGGCAAAACGAAGCAAAATCCTTAGATATGAGAACAGAATCGCTGGCTTTCAACAGAACAAAATGTTCGCGACCAACCAGTCACGATTCTACAAACAACTGCGCCACAGAAATGACGAAATGGACGTTCCGGAAGCCGAAGGTACGCGGCGCTTCTGGAGCGGCATTGGGAGCCAAGAGGTCCAGCATAACGCCGAGGCTGAATGGCTCCAAGGCATCGCCAAAGACGTCAATCCGGACGAAGACCTCCGGATAACGGCGGCGCGATTACAAAAGCAAATAAGAAAAACGCAGAGCTGGAAGGCCCCCGGTCCAGACAAAGTCCAAGGCTACTGGATCAAGACCTTCACATCCCTCCATCCCAGGCTGGTAGAAAACCTGGACAGATGCTTAGCATCAGGCACTGTGCCAGATTGGATGACAACTGGAAGGACGGTGCTGATACAGAAGGATAAGGAAAAAGGAACAGCGGTGAGCAATTACAGACCCATCACATGCCTCCCGGTCATGTGGAAGATCCTCACCGGCATGATCTACGAGAGCATGTATCAGCACCTAGTGAGCCGCGACTACTTCCCTAACGAGCAGAAGGGATGTAGACGGGGAACGAGAGGGACGAAAGACCATCTTCTGCTCGATAAGCTGATCATGACCCACGCCAAAGCTAAACACAAAAACCTTAGCTTGGCGTGGATTGATTACAAAAAGGCCTTCGACATGGTCCCGCACTCATGGATCCTCGAATGTCTGGAGACATACGGAGTCGCAGGAAACGTCCGGCGGCTGATCGCAACTACCATGCCTAACTGGAAGGTCCAGCTCACGTGTGCAAACGCTGAGCTGGGAGAGGTGAACATCCGTCGAGGAATCTTTCAAGGCGACTCCCTATCCCCACTCTTGTTCGTACCGGCACTGGTCCCAATGACTCAGGTCCTCAACAACACGGGCCTGGGATTCAAGTACGACCGCAATAACAGCCTCAACCACCTACTCTACATGGACGATCTCAAGCTGTTCGCAAGATCCGCTAGTGAGATCGAAAGACTTGTGAAAGTTGTGCACGAATTCTCCCACGACATCGGAATGGAATTCGGAATAAGCAAGTGCGGCCTCATCAACATCGAGAAAGGCAAAGTCTCAGCAACTGAAGGTATCCATTTAGAGAACGAAACAATCGAACAGATCGAAGAAGAAGGGTACAAATACCTAGGAGTGCTTGAACACGACAACGTTCTGCACACCGAGATGAAGGAAAAGATCAGAAAAGAATACTTCAGCAGAGTAAGGTTAATCTTGAAATCTAATCTCAACGGCGGCAACATCATCAAAGCCATTAACACATGGGCCGTACCGGTCATCAGGTACACCGCCGGAATAGTTAAATGGACGAAGCTCGAACAAAAGCAGCTAGATACGAAGACCAGAAAGCTGATGACCATCTTCAGGGCACTCCACCCCCGATCATGCACTGACAGGCTATACATCAAGAGAAAGGAAGGAGGAAGAGGTCTGCTTGAAGTGGAAGAGTGCATCCAAAGTGAGATCAGAGCACTCGGCCAGTACACGAGAGAGCACCAGGATCCTTGGATGAAACTGGTGTGGACATCGAAGACCCTGAATGAGGAAGAGACCTCAGACAGTTTCAAGGAGAGGAGAAGGGGAGAGCGACTCCAGAAGTGGGAGGGAATGGCACTCGCCGGCCAATACCCCCGACAAACTCGAGAAGCAAAACCCGAACTCACTTGGAACTGGCTGAATCGAGGTGAACTCAAGAAAGAAACTGAGGGCATGATCCTTGCCGCGCAAGAACAAGCCCTCAACACCAAAAACAGAGCAGCTAGAATCACGCACACAAGCAACGACCCAAAATGCCGGATGTGCAAAACCAAAGACGAAACCGTCAACCACCTGATCAGCGAGTGCTCGGCGCTGGCGCAGAGGGAATACAAGAGGAGGCACGACAAGGTAGCAAAAACTCTACATTGGAACCTGTGCAAGACGCACAACTTCCCCTGCGCTGACCGCTGGTACCAGCACGAGCCCAAGACTGTGATGGAAAACGACGACATCAAACTTCTCTACGACGTCCTCCACCAAACTGACAGGGCCATCACAGCCAGACGACCGGACATCGTCGTCGTTAACAAGACCCAGAAACAGATCAAGATCATCGACGTGGCAGTTCCGTACGACTCAAGAATCGTCGAAAAGGAGGCTGAGAAAATCCTCAAGTATCAAGACCTCCGGGTCGAGCTCGCCTCGACCCATGGCTGCCGCGCCGAGGTGGTTCCCATCGTGATTGGGACACTTGGGGCCTCAACCACCAATCTCGAAAGGTATCTGGGTAGCATCGGCTGTGATAAAATCCACCCTGGATTGCTGAAAAAGTCAGTTCTCCTGGGATCTGCCCACATTCTTCGCAAGGTGCTCGGATAAAACCGGACACTGAGCTGAAGCTAAACCCACGAACTGAATTCGAATACGGAGAAGAGAAGAAGGCTGCGATCCTCAGGGTGCGGGACGCACCCCGGAACGCTACGCCTAGAGGGACCGAAGGCTGCGAAGGAAGGAAGAAGAGCGTAAAACACTCGATACACCACTTCCAACTGGAACATCCCGAGGACAACCCTACACCAGCCTTAAGAACTCGGCTGTGGATCTGTTTCAATAATAATAATAATAATTCAGAGTAGCTCTTTTTTCTTGTGTAGCCTATCTAATCTGAAATTTTTAGATTACCTCTTAATAACTTTCTACTTTCTAGCTAAATGTCAAGGTGAAAGATGACAAGAGAGATGCAAAATCTTGTCTATGATTTTCCATTGTGAAGTGCTACTTTTTATGGCAATCATCTTTTTCAAAATGACACTGTTCTAAGCATAATTGGAAATGCATTTTTATAGATATCTAACTGTTATATGCTTACCATTCATGGTGAGCTTCTATCAATATTTTTGAGATATGAGGTGAAAATTCATGCTGCTTATCATAATTTATTGTGAGTGCTTCGAAAATGTCATGTGAAGCAACAGAGCCATGGTTCAAAAAAGCATGTCTTATGTTTATGTCAATGATTGTATTTGTCTTTTGCTCTCCTTTTATGTTTCTTAATAGAAGTAAAATGAGTCTGGTAATCCACTAAGGAATACATACAAGCAAAAATGAAATGTAGAACATTCTCCAGATTAAGGGCTGATTTCTTTACTTGTCATTTTTTATGAGTCTTACCAAATTAGTATTTGTTTTTTTTAAACTTGTTTTTTTATATATAAGGCTAGGTGACATTGGGATTGTTATTAAACAACACCGATATATTTACGTATATTACCCAACAATAACTGTTAATGAAAAATTGTGAGAACCAGCGTGAGTGTGTTACCTTGTTTGGTTGTACTTGAACCTATGTACAGTACTTCTCTGCATTATTTGTTGTACTTGATGCTATGTACAGTACTTCACTGCCTATTACACTTAATTTTTCCTTTTTTCTTGAATTTTTCTTTAATTTTTCCACAGCTCTTTTTTGCTCTTTTCCCCTATCACTTTCTCCCTTTTGACTCATTGTATTTTTACATTCTGTATTACACTATAGTTTATCATTGCCTCCATTTCCTTGTGTATGCATTGCAATATTACTACATATTCAACATCATCTCTCTGTACAGCTGAACCTTTTTATCAAATACTCTCACCTGCATCTTGATTCATCATATTTCCAGTGACAAATTTCAATCTGTACCCTTACTACCAACTAAAACGTGTGCTTATTGAGCCAGAAACAAATTCAAAAACTGCTAACTTGAGAAATTCACTAATTTTTATTTGCCTTTCAGGTACCGGATGAAACTGAAATAATTTCAACGTCATCAAGGTGGATGAAGAGGAGCTAAAAGCTGCTGCGGTTTTCAACTGAACCACCAATATTGGAGGAATTTTTGCTGCGGGAAGTGGAAGATGCTGCCACTAGAGCTCCGGTAACCTCGTCATGAAAACAGACATGCATCACCAGCAGCTGAAGAAATTCTTTGACTCACTGCACTATAAGTTGTTCCATTTTCAGTGAGCAAGTTTCCTGTTTCCATCTTTTTGTGTCATTTCAAAAGCATATTCGCTCTTTTGATCTGTACAAGGGACTTGAATTGTGCAGTAAATCTTTCGTGCTATTATTTTTATAAGAGGCTCTTGCAGTATCTGTTGAATCAAATCAGCCACTTACTAGACTTCAGCAAAAATGTTTGTGAATTAATTCATTATAACTGCCCTAAACATCCCACCTACTGTTTCAAAATAAAAATGTAAATAAAGTTTTTCTTCAGATGTAGAACGTTATAGTCAATCAGAGCTTACAATAGAGCTCTGTAGGGTACCTTTTCTGTGATGCACAAGTGATTCACGGCACTTTTCTCCTGAGTCCTTGTTCTCATGTTCTAGGGTGAAATATAATAAATTTTGTTGTATCACATTATTCAGTTTATTTTTGATCGCTTCTGGATTTTAAATCGTTTTTTACATGGGTGTAGGCTGCTGGCAATAGTGTTATGGACACATTGGGCGGATATGTTGCAGAGCAGCTGTTTGATTGCACTTCTGTATTCACAGTTAATTTATGCCTATAGTTCCGTTATTTCATTAGAATCAATTACGTGCTATTTACCGTTTCCTCCTGTAAAACCCATAACTTCCCCGTTGTTGTATGTACAGCAACACTTCATATATTCATATTGAAATATAACAAAACTTAATTTTATTGTTAGTGTTACTCACTCAACTACTCAGCTATATGCCAAATTAACACGCAAAAAAAAAAATGATTGAGATGAGGTAAAATTTTTGTGTGATATAATTTGTGTCTCTCATTTGGTAGCCAAGTGGAGCCAGTAAATTTGGACTTAAAAGTAAACTTATGTTTGTGTTTTCTGGATGGCCTGGTGCCATTTGTGTCTGCTGTGGCCAAACTTGAGACATTTAGTCAGGCAAGCTGAGGCTCATCATTCTGTCCGAGGCACCATACAACCTACATTTGTACAAATATCTGCGCACTACTCGCTCTCAGCTCAGTAAGTGGTGTTAATTGAAGTCCCAATGACTGTTAATGAACAACCACTTAGTCTTCGACTTGTGCTAGCCTTATTTTGTTAGTGTCAGATGTATTTAAGGCTTTGATGTGTTATATTGTATCAAGCGTGTGATAAACTGTTTTTCTTTGTCTGTTTATAATTTAAAACTGTGAACTATAATGTCGTTCAATCTTGTCTCGCTTAAAACACATTAACGGATGGTAGTGCAAGGTTTATTTGTTGATTTGGTTCGGTGCATTGCTAGGGTGAAGCGTTATAAAAAAGCATTGCTATCTACGCGCTACACATATTTGTTATCCTTGTTTTCTTCTCGTTATTGGAACTCAGCAAACAAATGGATGTACTCATTGAAACCTTTGCATTCTTATGACACATTCATTGTTTTGGTTTCGAAATGAATTATTTGATAAACTTTACACTGGCTGTGAAAATACACACGTAACTAGAGTTATGCTTACCTTTCAAGTTTTTGCATTCTACGGCTTATGTTGGAATAGATTAACTTCCCGGCAGTCTCTACAAAGTTAACATACATTTTAAAGTTATCTGGAGTGTTGTCTTGTTATTAAACAACGCAGTTTGCTTCTGCAGCGTGCCGATGAATTTACTTCTGCTTATTGGTGATCATACAATTGTGTGTAAAAACTATTTTACCGTTTTGAATGATTGATTTGGAGCATGCATCCAATAGTTAGTGAAAGATGCGTCGTAGGCTTCCCACTTGCACTGAGCTAGAAGAAACGGTACCCAAATAGTAAGTTTGACGTGAACTGGTCTTTCTAATGTTTATCTCTATAGTCTATTATCAATGTGAGGGCCCAAGCTAAAGGTTAGGTAGGCTTTCCTTTTGTCAAAATAACATAGGTTTTTGTTTTGTTACGGACCATCTTTTTTTGGTTCACTGCTGTCCTGTTTTTTCAGCACCTACTACTTTCTTCTTCAACTTTGATCTTGCTTCATGAAATTCTTTCTCATCTTACTGTTTCTATGCCCTTTCTGCATAGATTCCGCGTTCCCAAATCCATACTAAATGGTACGTTCTTCCTTCCTCCCATTGGATCTTATTTGTTGAGGGTAGGGAGGCTTAAACTAACTAGTAATCTAATCTATAGTCTATTATGCTACATTTTTCCTTTTTGAATTTAACAGTTAATTTTTTTATTTAATACTTCTTTACTTACTAATATGCCCCTCACATAGGGGGTACAACTATTGTATCTATGGGAATTACCTTTCCTAGGGGGACTATGTGAGGGCCCGAGCTAAACTTTAGGTAGGCTTCCTTTTTGTTGAAATGGAATACGTTTTGTTTTGTTGCGGACCATTTTTTTAGATTCACTCATCCCTTTTTTTTCAGCTCCTACTACTTTCTTCTTCAACTTTTTCTTGTTTCGAGAGTTCAAAGTCAAGTCACCCCCCAGAAACAGTTACGAATCTGGTACGGAAAGCTACTGCTTCCACAAGGTTTTTCAAACAAATAAATGTACGAGGAGCTCATGAGATTAGAGCTCAGGACTCAAATTCACCGCACCAGAACGCTATCGATCGCGCTACCGACCACCCTAAAAGGTGATCGACGCACAATGAAAGCAATCTTGGCACAGTGAAAGCAGGCACGCAATTGGCCCGACAGATATATTTTTTCATTTTACTTAAGTATCGAGAGTTCAAAGTCAAGTCACCCCCCAGAAACAGTTACGAATCTGGTACGGAAAGCTACTGTTTCCACAAGGTTTTTCAAACAAATAAATTTACGAGGAGCTCACGAGATTAGAACTCAGGACTTAAATTCACCGCACCAGAACGCTATCGATCGCGCTACCGACCACCCTAAAAGGTGATCGACGCACAATGAAAGCAATCTTGGCACAGTGAAAGCAGGCACGCACTTGGCCCGACAGATATATTTTTTCATTTTACTTAAGTATCGAGAGTTCAAAGTCAAGTCACCCCCCAGAAACAGTTACGAATCTGGTACGGAAAGCTACTGCTTCCACAAGGTTTTTCAAACAAATAAATGTACGAGGAGCTCACGAGATTAGAACTCAGGACTTAAATTCACCGCACCAGAACGCTATCGATCGCGCTACCGACCACCCTAAAAGGTGATCGACGCACAATGAAAGCAATCTTGGCACAGTGAAAGCAGGCACGCACTTGGCCCGAAAGATATATTTTTTCATTTTACTTATGTATCGAGAGTTAGAAGTCAAGTCACCCCCCAGAAACAGTTACGAATCTGGTACGGAAAGCTACTGCTTCCACAATGTTTTTCAAACAAATAAATGTACGAGGAGCTCACGAGATTAGAACTCAGGACTTAAATTCACCGCACCAGAACGCTATCGATCGCGCTACCGACCACCCTAAAAGGTGATCGACGCACAATGAAAGCAATCTTGGCACAGTGAAAGCAGGCACGCACTTGGCCCGACAGATATATTTTTTTCATTTTACTTAAGTATCGAGAGTTCAAAGTCAAGTCACCTCCCAGAAACAGTTACGAATCTGGTACGGAAAGCTACTGCTTCCACAAGGTTTTTCAAACAAATAAATGTACGAGGAGCTCACGAGAATAGAACTCAGGACTTAAATTCACCGCACCAGAACGCTATCGATCGCGCTACCGACCACCCTAAAAGGTGATCGACGCACAATGAAAGCAATCTTGGCACAGTGAAAGCAGGCACGCACTTGGCCCGACAGATATACTTTTTCATTTTACTTAAGTATCGAGAGTTCAAAGTCAAGTCACCCCCCAGAAACAGTTACGAATCTGGTACGGAAAGCTACTGCTTCCACAAGGTTTTTCAAACAAATAAATGTACGAGGAGCTCACGAGAATAGAACTCAGGACTTAAATTCACCGCACCAGAACGCTATCGATCGCGCTACCGACCACCCTAAAAGGTGATCGACGCACAATGAAAGCAATCTTGGCACAGTGAAAGCAGGCACGCACTTGGCCCGACAGATATATTTTTTCATTTTACTTAAGTATCGAGAGTTCAAAGTCAAGTCACCCCCCAGAAACAGTTACGAATCTGGTACGGAAAGCTACTGCTTCCACAAGGTTTTTCAAACAAATAAATGTACGAGGAGCTCACGAGATTAGAACTCAGGACTTAAATTCACCGCACCAGAACGCTATCGATCGCGCTACCGACCACCCTAAAAGGTGATCGACGCACAATGAAAGCAATCTTGGCACAGTGAAAGCAGGCACGCACTTGGCCCGACAGATATATTTTTTCATTTTACTTAAGTATCGAGAGTTCAAAGTCAAGTCACCCCCCAGAAACAGTTACGAATCTGGTACGGAAAGCTACTGCTTCCACAAGGTTTTTCAAACAAATAAATGTACGAGGAGCTCACGAGAATAGAACTCAGGACTTAAATTCACCGCACCAGAACGCTATCGATCGCGCTACCGACCACCCTAAAAGGTGATCGACGCACAATGAAAGCAATCTTGGCACAGTGAAAGCAGGCACGCACTTGGCCCGACAGATATATTTTTTCATTTTACTTAAGTATCGAGAGTTCAAAGTCAAACCCCCCCCCCATATTTGTTTGAAAAACCTTGTGGAAGCAGTAGCTTTCCGTACCAGATTCGACCGGCGCGCCATTTTAGAGAACCCATCTAAGTTCCTTCCCGAGTTTTCTCTATAAGCCTCATTTTGTGTGAGTCATAATTTCTAAAATATTGCACCTAACAATTTGAAAGTAGTCTCATTATAAAGATCGATTTATTCTCCAAATGTGAGTGTATAATAAAACTGTCATACGCTCCCTGGAGGAAGATGAAGAGCAAGTTTCTCCTAGCCTCTGACCGATTTTTCAAAAGGCTCATTTTGTGTGGGTCATAATTTCTAAAGTATTGCACCTAAAAATTTGAAATTAGTCTCATTTTAAGCGTCAATTCATTCTTCAAATGTGAGTGTATAATAAAAATCTCATACGCCCCTCGGTGGGGGACCGGCGCGCCATTTTAGAGAACCCATCTAAGATCCTTCCCGAGTTTTCTCTATAAGCCTCATTTTGTGTGAGTCATAATTTCTAAAGTATTGCACCGAAAAATTTGAAATTAGTCTCATTTTAAGCGTCAATTTATTCTTCAAATGTGAGTGTATAATAAAAATCTCATACGCCCCTTGGGGGATGAAAATTACCCTTTTTGTTAGGGTAACTCGGGAAGGATCTTAGATGGGTTCTCTAAAATGGCGCGCCGGTGGTCGGTAGCGCGATCGATAGCGTTCTGGTGCGGTGAATTTAAGTCCTGAGTTCTAATCTCGTGAGCTCCTCGTTCATTTATTTGTTTGAAAACCTTGTGGAAGCAGTAGCTTTCCGTACCAGATTCGTAACTGTTTCTGGGGGGTGACTTGACTTTGAACTCTCAATACTTAAGTAAAATGAAAAAATATATCTGTTGGGCCAAGTGCGTGCCTGCTTTCACTGTGCCAAGATTGCTTTCATTGTGCGTCGATCACCTTTTAGGGTGGTCGGTAGCGCGATCGATAGCGTTCTGGTGCGGTGAATTTAAGTCCTGAGTTCTAATCTCGTGAGCTCCTCGTACATTTATTTTTTCTTGTTTCATGAACTTCTTTCTTAGCTTACTATTTCTGTGCACCTTGTGCATAGATTCCGCGTTCCATAAACTCCATAATAAATGGTGCCTTTCTCCTTCCTCTCTTGGAACAGCTTTGTGGTGGTTAAGGGAGGCTGAAACTTTCTTATTTAATAATGATAATAACTTACTGTTAAGCAGAGCACAAGTCCTGATGTTTGAAGATAGCGCTTATGCATTAGGAGGGCTGCCGTTTGCGCTCGGTGATGTTTAGTAAGTCATTATGTACGACTACTCCTTACCTAAATTTGAATGCTCGGTTTTATGTTGTTTTGGGTGTACATTTCGGAATTTATTAGCCGGAAAATGTTGAACGTGCCTTGAGTGGACGGTGGTGTACCAATTATTGTTTTTGATGAAAAAAATAGTTTATTTAATTCATTATCGTCAAAAGTTTACGTAACATCGAGATATTAGAAACGAAATATATTTTTAAGTAAAAGGAATATTTATTCAGGCACGAGTTTTTGGCCCGTATTGTGTTCCCATCCTTATAGAACAAGTGATGAAAAGTCCAGAGCTGAGAGTTTAGTAGGCCTTCTTTTTGTTCAAATTAAAATGCTTCGTTTCCTTAGGTTAAAACCAATTTTTTTTCGTTCATTAGTGTCCTGTTTTTCATCACCTATGACTTTCTTCTTCAGGTTTAATTTTGTTTCGTAACCTTACTCCTCAACTTATTGTTCCTATACTGATGTTCTCTTGTGTGGAAACACCCTGCGTATTAATTATGCGTTTTCTTTTAACTCCGGTGCTTGGCGTTTCCTTCCTCTATTTGAACGGTTGTATTGTAGTAAGGGAATGGAGGCTAAACCCAAGTCAGAATTCAATCTATAGAACTAGTCAGTTTTTGTAATAAAAACTTGATGCTCTATGTGAGAATGTGTAAAGTTCCGCGACTGTGTCGCTTTGAGCAGCATTGCTGTGGTAAGAAAGGCTGAATCTATGTCGCAACCTAATTTATAGAACTAGTCAGTATTTTTAATAAAAACTTCGTGTTCTACGAGAGAATATGTAGAGTCCTGCAGCTGTGCTCGCTTTGAGCAGCAAGGAAGGCTGAATCTATGTCGTAATCTAATCTGTAGAACTAGTCAGTATTCATAATGAAGACTGGGTGTTGTATGGAAGAAGATTTTAAAGTCCCACGACTAACTTATGTCAGCCATCAATTTATTGAGAATAGAAAACGTTTTTGATTCCGTTGCAGATCATCTCTCGATTCACTGCTGTCATTATTTGTTTTTAATTAGCGATTGAACTATTCAAAATTTCAACATGAAAATATTGTGGCGTAACTCGAGAGCGATATTGAATGCGGTAGCCCTTTTAGGGAAACACAGAATGGAATGAACAAAATAAACGGATTTTTATTCACTCTTCCCCCTCAGAGGGAAACAACTATTGCATCCATGGGAATTAGCACTCCCTCGGGGAAAATGTGAGGGCCCGAGCTGAGAGTTGGGTTGGCTTTCCTTTCGTTAAAATGAAATGTCTTTGTTGTGTTAAGGAACATATTTTTTTGGTTCACATCTGTCCTGTTTTTCAGCACCTACTTCTTTCTTCTTCAAATTTGATCTTGTTTCATAATCTTCTTTCACAACTTACTGTTTCCATGCCCTTTCTGCATTGATTCCGCGTTCCCTTAACTCCACATTGAATGGTGCCTTCCTCCTTCCTCTCTTTGGATCGCATTTTTTGCTGCGGGTAGGGAGGCTAAAACTAACGACTAATCAAATCAATCCTTCCTCTCTTTGGATCGCCTTTTTTGCGGATAGGGAGGTTTAAACTAACTAATAATCTAATTTAATTAAGTGTGTGATGGAGTATTGTGTCGGAACAAATCTTGTGCACACATTCCCCGTTGTGTTAAGTTCATATTGAATGATTTCTAACTTCCTTTGATTGGACTTTGTTGCGGTAGGGAGGCCTGTACTACCAATAATCTAACCTTGAAATATTTTGTTTAGTTTTTTACCGACTTTTTTTCGGTCCATTGCCATCCTATTCTCTGCAACCTTACATATCCATGGTAGATTTTTCATTGCAAATTTCGTACCTTGATGCTTCCATCCAAAACATATTTGGGAACACACCTCGTGCATAGATTTCCTGATTTCTTTTTTCCACACCGATTGGTGCTTTCTGCCTTCCTGTTCATGAAACACCATTTTTTTGTGGGGAGAAGTTCTGAAATGGTGTCATATTCATCTAGATTTTCTGTATTTTATTATTTATTCATACACATGTATAATCATTACAACAATGTGAACGCGAATAATTATAACTTCCCCTCACAACGATAACAATAATCAAAGCTCTCTGTTCCTAGCGCTCCCATGGGAAATGTACAAGTTCTTGAGCTAAAGGTTAGGTAAGCCTTTCGTTAAAATAAAGTAGTCTTAATGATTTTTTGACCATTTTTTCGGTTCACTGCTGTCCTGTTTTTCAGCACCTATTACTTTCTTCGTCAACTTCTATCTCTTTTCATAAACTTCTTTCTTAACTCACTGTTTCTATATCCCCTTCTGGGTAGGTTCCGCGTTCCCTTAACTCCAAACTAAATGGTGCCTTCTTATCGGCAGTCTTTTTTTAGCTTAGAAGTTTAGATGCTGAAAAGGATCTACAACTTTAAATCAATGCTCCTGCTCATTCAGTTCGTGAACTTACTAGCATAATATATCGCAGGTTTTATTTCCAATAAATATGTGAAACTGAATCTTATATTATCCTTTTTTACGATTAAACACGGCGGGCAATAGTCAGCTTCATCTGCATGGAAAAAGTACTAAAACGCTTTGTATGATTGAATAAAGTACATTCTCCTACAGTTTGGATAGAGCTGTCAATTTATGAAGCTGCCGGAATGATAAAATTGAAGATCGATAACCTTTTAGTTCTGGTAGATTTATACGTAGCTGGACGGAATTCAATTTTCCAGAAATCCAAATCCGTACCTTGCGGAGGCACACCGGCAGTCGGCCATGTTGTTTATCGTACGTCTGGAAGGGCAGAGTACGCTACGTAGTAGTACGCTGCCGCCGCCGCCGCTGACGTCATGGTGTGGAGGGGACGTCATCTGGCTTGATTGAAATGAAGCCTCCTATTGGCTAGTCGAATTAGCGAATGTGCGCGGCTGTCCCCGTAGAAGTGACGGTACCTCCTTTAGTCTACCATGAGCAGCACCAAAATAAATCTTATTTATATTGACATAGTTTGTGGGGTTGCCTACATTTATTTTGCAATTATTGTCATTCGAAAGCAATAAATCACTTTTTATGAAGTTGCCCATAATAAAATTCTCACTCCAGAGAAATTAAAATTCATTTTTGTAAGGGGAACTTGTACATTTGCTGAACGCACCAATTTCGGCAGCCCTGGGCATCTCACCCTCCGTCTAAACGCAAGTGGGGAAGCTTGAGCGGGTGAGATGGGTAGGGTGGGGGCGTCACCCTGGGGAAGCTACGCTTCGTGTAAACCCAGCTCTAGCAGTGTTTTATCACCCGAGATAAAACGCCACTAGCGCTTGCTTCATACAGCGCTGCCCTGCACTGCGCGGTGCTACTTGTCTGGCCACCCTAATAGGAATACCGCTAACATAAAACACCGCGCCGGCTCTGCTCTGCTCTGCCCCGCTCCACTGCTGTTTGTCTGGCCGCGGCCTAAGATGAGAAAGAAGTTCATGAAACAAGATCAAAGTTGAAGAAGAAAGTAGTAGGTGCTGAATAAAACAGGACAGCAGTAAACTAAAAAAAATGGTCCGTAACAAAACCAAAACCTATTCTATTTCAACAAAAAGAAAGCCTACCTAACCTTTAGCTCGGCCCTTACATTGTCCCCCTGGGAGCGCTAATTCCCATAGCTACAATAGCTTCATCCCCCTGAGTGGACTCATATTCTTAGCAGGTAGCAAAGGAACTACTAGAAGTAAAAACTAAAGCTATTCAGCACCAGTTTGGACGTCTCTATGTAAATCCAGAAACTTGCGCACAAATGCATTGAATTTTGTTACACACATTTGAGCAAAAAAAATGGAAACCGAAACTTTGCAAAGTTAAACAAGTCTACCACATAAGTAAAAATATTCATTCAATTTGATACTGAAAAAAAATTTCCATACCTATTTATCCATACGCATTAATTTTCATCAAATCATCAAATTCTCATAAAATAACCCATTCTTATAGAGGAATAATTCCATTTTCATTTACATGAATACAATAATCGCTATAGGCAATCACACTTAAAGTTCTTGGCTACCTTTAGAAAAATTATAAATTCGTTCAACACGTTTTCTGCTCTGAGGTAAACTGCAGTTTACTGTTCAATGCAAATTGTTGTATAGTGACGTACTGGTTTTTATGGGGGGTTCCGGCTGCGGAGATTTATGAGTCTCGCTCGGCACGGTCACATGTATAGATAGGGCATCCGCCGGAAACAGCCGATGAGCCCCTGGCGTTTACGAGCGCCGGATAGGTCGGAAGCGACCCTATATTGCCCAGCGGCGGAAATATCCATTGTTGCGAACTAGACTTGAGAGAAAGCTGTGTGAACTACAGGGTCAGTACAATATTAGTAGTCCTGCTGTTCGTTTTGCTATCCTCCTGCCTGGTTTACGGCTAGGCAAACCGATCTACTAGTTCAGTTCAGTAAACCTTATATCTTGCTGAAATTCCAAGATATTACACAAATTTAAAATCAATTGCTGTAACAAACATTGAAAATAGCATTCATTAACTCGTCTTACTTGTTTTTAGCTACTATTAACTATTTATAAAAATTGAGTGAGTGACCGGAGGTCGGTCTTCAGCATTATGAAAATCCCTTGAGTGACCACCGGTGTGTTCTTCGCAGGAAACGCGTTAAAGCGAGAACGCGGTGCATTGCACTGTATAGAGGTGTCGTCACAATAGGTCCTCTGCGTATAGAAACAGTACGTTGGATTACTTGGCTGTAACTTCCTAAGTCGAACCTAAAGGCCTTTCAAACGATCAGTTTTTTCGTCAGTCAACGCTGACACTCCAGAGTGTGGTCAAAACCAGGGTTGCGGAGTCGGAGTCGGAGTCGGGAGTCGGAGTCGCCGGAGTCGGATGTTTTAGGGTGGAGTCGGAGTCGGAGTCGGAGTCGCTTCTCTGAAGTGTGGTGGAGTCGTAGTCGGAGTCGGAGTCGCTACTCTGAAGTGTGATGGAGTCGGAGTCGGAGTCGGAGTCGGAGTCGCTTTTCCGTATGTGGTGGAGTCGGAGTCGGAGTCGGAGTCGTTCATTCGGACGTGGTAGAGTCGTGGTTGGAGTCGCTATTTTTTGGTGTCTTCGATTCTAATTTTTGCTAAAAATTATTTATAATTCTTTAAAACTAAAAGTAAACCAAAACAGAGTTAGAATGCTTTACTGAAAAATCTAAGAAATACGCAATGTTTTTGTTGATTGTTTTGTTCTAAGTTTGAAACAGCGTATTTATTTCTATCACCTAATACCGTAATGTTATCTAGTCATTGAGGGTTTGCACAGATATATATGAGAAACCTACGAGTGCGAAATATAATTTTTGTACCCAGCATTAATGTATATTTTGTAGTTAAATAGTAATTGAAAGCATCGCAAATTCATTCTGTACATTTCTGTTTTGTTCATTTTTCCTTCAATTAATACATAAGAACTGGAAAATAGTAGTAAATGTGTTGCAAGTTACTTGTAGAACATTTCAGCAGATGCAATACATTGTACTCACATAAAGAGTGGTAACTCTGTATGCTCAAAATAATGCATTGATTGATAATGATCATAAACATATCTAGTCTTTAGGTTATGATTCATTGCCAATGAGTAGTCTTTGCCGAAACCTGAAGCTATGGTCTAGTGCACAAAGACTTCTAGTTTTCAAGTCATGTTATCAAAATTGATATGGCTTCCGTGTTTTTAAGTCAAGTTAAGATGTATTAATAATAAAAATTGCTGCTCATTTCTCAAGTTATGCCTTGAATGTAATTTGGTTCTTTCAGAGTTATACTGTATTTCACTATATCATCATCATGTTTAATTTTTATCTTCGTATCACTCCCCAGTTTCTAAGCAAGTATACGCTGAAATGGAGAATTTATAATTATGTTGATACATTTTAAAAAACTGAAATAGTATTCGATTTGTAGCAATATATAATTAATTACTTCTTGTAAAGGAAGATTTGGAAATGTTGTAAGGTTATCTATATCGGCAATGAGACACGAAAAAAATTAAAATACGATGTAAACGAGCTGCAATGAAAATAATTACACACACCAGCAAAAACTTCACTTACAGTCACACACACATTGTAACTGAAAACAATGCACTATCTCAGCTGCAATGGTTTTTGCATTTATGCGATAGTACAAATTCTCTTGCTGGAAACGTTTCAAATTGTTCCAAAAAACACGAAATGAGAAGAACCTGGGCGTTTATTAAAATAACAAAGTGTCCAATACAAAGTAAAAAGTTAGACGAAAATAAGAGATAGAATCATATTACACGCAAAGAAGCTAGAAGTGAATTTTATTCGTAAAAAAAACGTTCCGAAAACGTCAGGCCCCTGCGATGAAAGCAGAACAACTTTTGCTTATAATAGCCGAAATGTAACATAGTGTTGAGCAATAATATGACACCTTTTCTGCATTGTTACCCTGCATAGTGTAGATTCAAAAAAGAAAAGGCAGTGTGCAAATTTGGCCTACCTTATCTACACGTATATCATAATTTTGGGGATTTGAAGCATAGTCATTGAATTAACTATTATAATTTCACTGAATTAGTGCATACTTAGTAATAAAAAACTGTTGATACATATCTATGCTTCTCAGTGTAGACAATGCCTACATTACCTACTCAGAAAACACTTGTCAGTAATATACAGGGTGTTTCAGATTCAGAATAAGAGGCAAAATATTGCACACCAAGTAGAAGATATCCAAATAAAAACTTTTTCTTCTATAAAATTTTCCAAAGAAAGAGACATTGGGATATTAGCAGTTTATTGTTTTAAAGGGTGAAATTCAATGAATAAACTACTCGCAATATTTATTTTGAATTTACGTTGATCAGGCGAAATGTGCTAGTTGCATGACCTCTTAGATCTCCTGACATGAGTCCACTCGATTTCAATTTTTGGGGACACGTGAAGAGCCTTGTCTATGCTACACCCATTGAGTCTGAGGAAGATCTTGTGGCCAGAATTGCAGTGGCTGAAGGTGAGATACCTTAATGCCAGACGTGTTTCCTAATATTCGGCAGCCGTTAAGGCTAACATTCGAAAAGTGCATAGATGTAGGTGGAACACATTTTGAACAATTTTTGTAAAGTAAATTCAGAATCAATATCGCTAGTAATTGTGCCATTAAATTTCAACCTTAACAACAATGAACACCTAATACCTCCCAACCCCGATTTTTTGGGGAAAATTTCATAGGACAAAAAGTGTTTATTTGGCCATTTTCTACTTGATGTGCAATTTTGTACCTCGTGTTCTGAAACAATCAGTATACATAATTGTATACACGACTCGTCATAAATGACGGGATTCGATATTGTCTGTATAGAAATCTTCCAGATGTGGACCATAAAGAAATATTTCCATCCTAGTAGCACCCACGATAAAAATATTCTAATACTTGTGCACTGGCGAAACTCGCATCACAGATACAGTAGTTGAGCATCTTTAAGAGCGTGAAATTGAGACAGATCAACCAACAAAGGCGAACAGCCAATTTTGTTTGATCAATGAAATTTCCTGTTGAATATTTTCCGTATTTCTGATGGCGGCTTTGTGGAAGAAAAAGTTTTCTTCAGTTGGCCTCTCTTAGTTCACAGACAAGAATTTGAAACTGATGAAATTAGATCTTTTTGTTCGTTGTTTTCTGTTTTGCAGCTGCATCTTTTCTTTTCAGTTTTTGTGTTTACATTTAACTTTCTATAATTAAGCACGTATGCGCTTCGAGCAGACCTGCATTAACCTTAAATAGCTTTAATTAACATTACTTGTGACGCTTTGGCGTTCACTCATTAAATTATCTTTGAGCTTGCTCTGCTTGGGCAGCATGTCGTCCTTTTAATAAAAGTGGGTCTGGTACCTCAAACTTATTTCTCTTGCGTAAAAAGTAGTCTCTTTCTGCGACTTGAACTCCTCGACCCGGCTGCACCCACGTCAAAGTTGCTCCACTCTGTGTGCGTGTGTTGCAGCGGTCGTGTGCGTGTATGGTTCGTCATGTGCACTGGTCCAGAGTTGAACTCATTGCCAGAAGTCGTTGTATCGTCTAACTATGAGTGACCAGATGCCGCAGTGCAGTTCGTTATGCACTTGCATAATATTCGAAAAGAACGAAATTTATTACTTAATATATATATTTAGAAATGTGCAAAATGTAAAAATTCAGTAGTGTTTCGTAGCAAGCAATAATGCTTTCAAAAAAGCCGTCTTTCATATGTTTTTAGATGTATTTGTATAGCAATCGTAATATTTCTAAATAACGCAATCGTAATATTTCTAAATAACGCAAACGTAATATATTTTACTGCAAAATGTCAATCGTTAAAATTTTATACCTTTATCAATCTAAAAATGCAACGTTTCGATGAAACTATTACTACCTTCGGGTTGAAAAATGAAGTAAATCATATTTTTATACGGTCACATTGATAGAAAATGACAATCAATTGTGCAAGTAGAAGCAGACATAGTTAAACACAAAATTTTCATTGTAAGACGACTATATAGGAGCGATATTTTGTACTGTAGAAATAACGATCACCAGCAGGCTAGCTTTTTCAGCCCAAAGATGATAGTTGCATCGAAAAGTTGCATTTTATATGTTGGCAGAGGCATCGAATTTTACCGATTGGCCTTTTGCAGTAAAAATGTAGAATGAATTCTATTTTATTTAAACACGTGAAGAACTGAAAATATTTCGTAGAGTTGAGAAGTTGAGAAGCGATCGTAACTAAATTCATAATAAATAATGAAAGCATGTATCACATATACAAATAAATATTACTGCATGCAAATGTCTTTCATTTAGAATGTTTTTTTTCATTACTTATGTAAGAAGTTTTAAAATGGCATTAAATATCGTACAATCTATCAAATTTGTCACGTAGAGACACAAAAGATAGCTAACTTCGTAGCATTAAATAGTGTGGCTACGAGCTTTGATATTCATTTAAAAACTATCTCATCGCCAGAGTAACTAAAAAAAATTGCTTGCTTTTGATGAAACATCATATTTGTATGTCATACATGACTGGGGAAGGGGGACTATTTCCCGAGGGAAACTAAAAAGGTGACACATTTGTCATGAAATTTACACCATTCTTTACTTCTTGTGTTAGCGTCCAGTTTTCTTTATCGCCAATGAAAGTATCCAGGTTCCTTTACTTTGCACTTTACGACCAAAATAGTATGGTATTGAACGAGAAATAAGTGGCTAGTAAATATACTGATATGAGCACATCGAGTTTTCCACTGAATTTGTAAAATTACACGAATCGAATTCATTTGGCGTCAATATCCATAAAAGACATCTTACAGAACGCTTCAACACTTGAATACTTTAATTTAATTCATGTTATAATGAACCAGTTGAAATACTTTTATTCACTTTTTAAGTGAATAAAATACTTTTATTCACATTAAAAAGAATGGTTTTGTTGTTCGAATGAACTACATATTTATAATATAAACTAAAAAGATTTGCATTATGAACAATACATCGTGACATACGAACGATACATTATGACACGGTAGAATCGCAGTAACTGTACTCTTATTTGATCTAACTCATATAATATGGGTCGTTTAAGACGACTGAGACGTTAAAGTGTACGATGAAACACGAAGTATTTTAATCCAATATTAAATGATACTTCAATGGCAAAGCGCACACCATAATAGATGTTTGTATTACATTTATGTCACGCAGCGACGCGTGGCAGCTGTTGAAGTGGGCGTGGTTTTCGGTGACGTGGACTAGCCATGCACATACACAGACTCGCTCACGCACACAGAGTGGAGCAACTTTAACGTGGGTGCGACCCGGCTGCACCTACGTTAAAGTTGCTCCACTCTGTGTGCGTCAGCGAGTCTGTGTACGTGCATGGCTAGTCAACGTCACCAAAACCGCGCCCACTTCAACAGCTGCCACGCGTCGCTGCGTGACATAATTGTAGTACAAACATTTATTATGGTGTGTACTTTGACATTGAAGTATCATTTAATAGTGGATTAAAATACTCTATGTTTCATCGTACACTTGAACGTCTCAGCCGTCTTAAACGACACATATTACATGAGTTAGATCAAATAAGAGCACAGTTACTGCGATTCTACCGTGTCATAATGTATCGTTCGTATGTCACGATGTATTGTTTAAAATGCAAATCACTTTAGTTTGTATTATAAATATGTAGTTCATTCGAACAATTAACCCATTTTTTTAAGTGTATAAAAGTATTTTATTCACCTAAATAGTGACTAAAAGTATTTTAACTGGTATATTATAATATGAATTAATTTAAAGTATTCAAGTGCTGAAGCGTTCTGTAAGATGTCTTTTATGCACATTGACGCCAAATGAATTCGATTAATTTAATTTTACAAATTCAGTGGAAAACTTGATGTGCTCATATCAGTATATTTACTAGCCACTTCCTTTTCGTTTAATATCATACGATTTTGGTCGTAAAGTGCAAAGTAAAGGAACCTCGATACTTTCATTGGCGATAAAGAAAACTGGACGCTAACACAAGAAGTAATGAATGCTATAAATTTCATCACAAAAGTTCCACCTTTTTAGTTTCCCTCTGGAAATAGTCCCCCTTCTCCTGTCATATATGCAGTGTTGGGCCCGCAACTTTTAAAATGTAACGGTGCAACCCTAACCGCAACACTACAAGAAAAGTTGCGACGCAACCGCAACAGCAACTTTGGAAAAACTAAAGTTCCGATCGCAACCGCAACTCGCAACCGCAACTTTTTAATTATCAAATATAATTTCAATTAAATATTATTCAATTTATTTTACGTATATACCTATGAATTAAAATAATATTAGGATATTCAAAATAGTGCATTGTTTTACTAAAAAAAATAATAGGTCGAGTAAATGTGTGGACTAGAATTGAATGAAATATCATGACACTGAAAGAAACGTTTTATTTGTAAATGTAGCATAAAAAATAAAATGAATTCAATTTTCTAATAATAATAATAACGGTAAAAAGGTACCTAGCTAGTAGCTATAATTTCATTGGAGTTCGGTATATATATTAATAAAAAAATGAGACAGAAAGAAACGTTTCATTTGTAAATATAGCATGAAAACTAAAATGAATCTCATTTTCTAATACTAATATTGAAAAGGTATCAAGCTAGTAGCTATGTTTTCATAGGAGTTCCGTATATATGTAGAAAAAAATAGAAAACAGAGAAGCGCAGAAGTTTTGTACAGCCTATATGGTGCATGAAGAAAAACCATACAAATGCTTCTGTAATATATGATATTCCTCTGCTTTTTGTTGTTGCTCTGTTATGATTCAATGCTAGTTCATGATCTCAATGTGACAATGTCAGTGCGCTGTAATGACCATCAACGTTGCCTTTCAAAAATGTTAACAATTCGAAATGTTTGTCTGAAAGCCGAGCCCGTCGTGATCTCAAAATTTCTCTGCCTAAGAGAATAGTCGTTCGACCGCTGCGCTCGATGGTATTGGCGTATTAAATAAGATGAACGAAGCGACAAATTCACTTGAAGGAAACATCAGAGTGGCTAGTTCTGTTGATTACTGCCGGTTTCAGCCAAACATTGACTTCTTTCAACGAACTTTTCTTCGTTTTTTCCTTGTCATCCGATATCATTGCGACGTTGAAAAAGTCATCTTCGTCATCTACGTCCTCGGCACTGCTCTTCTCAGCTGAAATACTATTTTCCGATCTGTTATTAAGATGGGCAGTTAGTTTTTTTGTTATTAACTCCACTTTTTGTACTTCGTTTAGCCATTTTAGCTTAAAATATGGTTGCAGAGAGGACGCCAGGATAAAATCGTCGTTGTGAAGTGCATTGGGAAATCGCAACATCTAGCTATGTAGATTTACCGTATAACACGTAATTTTACACTTACAACTCACATCGTTCCTAATAACATATGTTATATAATGAGTTACATTAAATATACTTACATACTGTAAGCAAATTGTATGTGTATCGCCTAATGCAAATAATGAACAGTTGCCTAAACTGTACTGAACAGTACGGTTTAGTTTTAAACGAGAATGAAACGCGTATTAAACTTTATTGAAGTCATTTTGAAAATTAAATTACCATCGTGATTTTGCGGTTGCAAGTTGAGGCCTGACACGTCGAAAATTGTTGCGATCGCAACAGATTCGCAACTTTCCAAAAATTGTTGCGGCGCAACTGCAACCTCAACAGAAAAAGCTGCGATTGCAATCGCGGCCGCAACTTGTTGCGGCGCAACTGCCCAACACCGCATATATGACATACAAATATGATTCATCAATACCGATTTTTTTAGTTGCTCTAGCGATGAGACAGTTTTTAAATGAATATATAGCTCGTGGCCACACTATTTAATGCTAAAAAGTTAGCTATTTTTTGTGTCTTTACGTGACAACTATGATATATTGGACGATTTTTAATGTCATTTTCAAAACTTCTTACACAAGTAATGAAAAAAATATTATAAATGAAAGTTATTTGCATGTAGTAATATTTATTTGTATATGTGATACATGCGTTCATTATTTACTATGAATTTAATTACGAACGCTTTTCAACTTCTCACCTCTACGACATACTTTCAGTTCTTCCCGTGTTTAAATAAAATAGAATTCGCTCAACATTTTTTACTGCAAAAGGACAGTCGTTAAAATTCCATGCCTCTGCCAACCTATAAAATGCAACTTTTCGATGCAACTATCATCTTTGCACTGAAAAAGCTAGCCTGCTGGTGGTCATTATTTCTATAGTACAAAATATCACTCCTATATAGTCGTCTTACAATGAGAATTTTGTGTTTACTATGTCTGCTTCCACTTGAGCAATTGATTGTCATTTTCCATCAATGTGACCGTATAAAAATATGATTTACTTCATTTTTCAGCCCGAAGGTGGTAATAGTTTTATCGAAACGTTGCATTTTTTAGATTGATAGAGGTCTAAAATTTTAACGATTGACATTTTGCAGTAAAAATATCACGATTGCTTCATTGAGCAAACTTCTATACAAATACATCTAAAAACATATGAAAGACGACTCGTTTGAAAGCATTATTACTTTCTATGAAAGAATACTGAATTGCTGAATTTTGCGCATTTCTAAACATACATATTAAGAGATAAATTTTTCTTTTCTTTTTAAATATTATGCAAGTGCATAACGAACTGCATTGCGGCATCTGGTCGCTCATAGTTGGACGATACAACGACTTCTGGCAATGAGTTCAACTCTGGACCAGTGCACATGACAAACCCTACACGCACACGGCTGCTGCAACACACGCACACAGAGTGGAGCAACTTTGACGTGGGTGCGACCCGGCTTTTGCAGCCTCTTGAATAGGCACTTATTATTCAAGGTAATTAATTGTCAATTAATTGTTAAAATCGTAGTGCTATATGCAATTTTACAATAAGATACGATATTCACCTAGTCGGCGACCAGACATCTTAAAACTCTGTATCTCTCTACTCAGAACGCCTCTAAAATTTCCTACCGGAGTACCGTGCTGATGACCGGCCGCGTCCATTGGGTGTCTTCTATGTTTAGCGAGTATCGTTTTAAAAACTAACCTTACGTTAAAGAAGATCTTCGGTCTCCATTTTAAAGGAATTTAATAATAAAAATATTACAGAGGACGCTGCTGAGCGTACTGTTGGAATCCTCAAGATCCGCCTAACTTGGGTACGGTTTCTCTTTTTGCGCATCTCGGGAAACGACTTGTTGTTGTTCCCTTGAAGTTCTTCTGCATTTGAAATAAATGTTCGAGCAGTTGCCCTTAAGTTTTAAATCCTAAAACTCCATTGTATTAACATTAAGCTTAAGCTATTAACATTATTTCGTGATTAAGCTCACGAAATATCTAAACTTAGTTATTAATTTGTTCAAGGGAGACACTTGACTATTTATTGTATAAAAACAATCAATACTATACTGCGTGTCCCACAAAAATGTCCCGGACTTTTTAATTGATAATATCTCCGCTTTAAATTAACATATTTTAATTGTCTTTCAATTACAATTTAGTCAATTTTGTTTCCTTTTGAAATAATTTAAGTTTTTGAAAATCAGTTGAATGAACTTCAAGATGATCGATTTACTGAAAGGGGTAGAAAAATTGTTCAAAGGGAAAGTTTTAAAAACAACACTGGTGTTCTTCTTCATTCCTCAATACCTACTGTTAAGAATAATTTGATAACGATGTATCGTACATACAACTAAGTATTTAAACCCTCTGAGAGGTTTCAAGTTTCAAGTGTTCTGAATAATAGTGTTTCAAGGACTTATAAAAAACGGTGGAATAATGGGTAAAACTCTTCGTTCAATGGTGGCTAGAAGTAATACTTGCCTTGAGAGAAATGGAGGGTGTGCCGTTGGATACTAAAATTACTTCATTTATTTAAACGTTACATAAGGTAATGATTTGTCACTCCTTAAAATTTTTGTGCGTTCAGATTTATGGAAACTACAAAATAAGGAAGAATATCAATATTGTTTTAAAAACTTTTCCTTTGAACAATTAATTTTTCTACTCCTTTCAGTAAATTGGACATTGTAAAGTGGTTATTCAACTGATTTTCAAAAACTTAAATTATTCGAAAAGGAAACAAAATTTACTACATTGTGAAAAAAGGCAATTCATATATATTAATTTAAAGCTGAGATTTAATTAATTAAAAATCGAGAACATTTTTACAGGACACCCGATATAATAAAAAGCCAGGAGTCCGTCAATGATAAGTATATGTTCTCGTGCGTAATTTCCCCTACCTCATTACAATGGGAATCTGCTTGCTTGGACAGTATCATAAATACCATCGAAATATGAAAAACCAGGCATCTGCTCACTTATACTTATAAGTAAAAAAACATTGCGTGAAAATCGAATCAACTGTCAAGAAAATGCGGCTCATCGCATTTAAATTTCAAAGGCATTTAAATGCTTAAAAGGTAGGGCAAATTTTTTAAAAACCTCTTGCGAACAATAATTTAAATTACAATTCAGATATGTATTATGGTGTACAATTTGCTTGGTTGTTGTGTGCGTCTCCTCAGGGGGATACAGGTATTGTATCTATGGGAATTAGCGCTCCCAGGGGAACTATGTGAGGGCCTGATCTAAAAAATAGGTAGGCTTCCTTTTGTTGAAATAGAATAGGTTTTTGTTTTGTTACGGACCATCTTTTTTCGGTTCACTGCTGTTCTGTTTTTCAGCACCTTTTACTTTCTTCTTCAACTTTTTCTTATTTCATGAAGTTCTTTCTTAGCTTCCTGTTTCTGTGCACCTTGTGCATAGATTCCGCGTTCCCTTAACTCCATACTAAATGGTGCCTTCCTCCTTCCTCTCTTAGAACATCTTTGTCGTGCAATTAAGGGAGGCTAAAACTTTCTTATACAATATAATATAATAATAATGTTGTGTGCGTTTGTGACGTTTTAAAAATGCTTAATGACCGTATCTGTGATACAAGTTTTACCAGTGCACAAGTACGAGAATACTGTATTTTAATCGCGGGTACTATTACAATGGATATATTTGTTTGCCATTTTTATCTTGAGATTTTTTAAAACGATACCATTGGATCCCTTCATTTTTTACCAAGCATGTACACTAATAGCTTGATTATTAACAATCTGTAGTCAATTTAAAAGTCGGTCGCTAATAAAGAATATAATGAACATATGCACAGGTTTCAACACCTGCAACCGTTTACTACTAAGAATGACTGTCGTGTGTTTATTTATACGTTTTGTGTCACGCTGTTAAGAATAATTGATAGGAAAAAAATAGCACTGGCGGTCTTGGTTCCAGTTCACTGTCAATAATTAATACACTCATTTTCGCTGTGCAATAGCTCTATAATAAGTCACTTTCATCACAATTAGAGCGATCCAGAGCCTTATATACTCGAGTTTGTATCGTGAATACTGAGTTCGGCGGGATATTGCATATTACAATTTGCTGTATTGTATATTACAATATACTGTAATGCAATGTACTGTATTGCATATTACAATATACATACACAAGTTCGCAGTTGCTTTCAGTAATGCTGAATTTCTGTATCTTGGATACGACACGAATGGCTATAACTACTTCTCTTGCGGCTCAAAAATGCAGTGTTCTTAGTGTTTATTACTCTTATAAGAAAATTAAGTTACCTTTGGAATAAGCTGAAAGCATGGAAACTCCACTCAAACGAAAATTTGTTGAAGAAAGGTATTGAAGCTTGTTATTTTTGACGGTCTGTGTACACTAGTTAAGAAATAAAACATTCATCTTATAAATTATGAATAGGTGAAGTTGGAGTCACAAAATTGTGAATAGGCGGAGTCGGTGTTGGAGTCGCCAAATTCTGGAGAAATGGAGTCGGAGTCGGAGTCGCCAAATTCTGAAAAGGTGGAGTCGGAGTCGGAGTCGCCAAATTCTGAAAAGGTGGAGTCGGAGTCGGAGTCGGAGTCGCAAAATTCTGAAAAGGCGGAGTCGGAGTCGGAGTCGGAGTCGCCAAATTCTGGAAAGGTGGAGTCGGAGTCGGAGTCGGAGTCGCAAATTTATTCCACCGACTCCGCAACCCTGGTCAAAACACTCGCGTTCACACGTACGTTCGCGTGACTGAAGTGGCGCGTCACTGGCAAGCTTGGCAGTGCTTCACTATGCATAGTCGAGAAAGATTCGTCGTAGTCAAAGCAAGCATACTCATCGGCTTTGCTGTCATAGAGAAGAAAAACCACCATAAATAGATGGTGGGTAAAAGAATGGCTAGTTAAACATCCAGAAAATGGCAGTTATAACCGGATTTGTAGTAAGTTAGGGCTAAATATCTAAATTTCGCTCTCTAATTATTTGTCGCATTCCTTCCTTTTTCAGCATTTGTCAAATTTGGTCACACCAGATCTAACAAATACTACAACTACTACAAATGTAGTAATCTACTTCATAATAACTTCAAGTGCAGGTAATATTTTCCGCTATTTCTATACAGTTTTGCACAGCGTGTAATAGTACAGCTCGTAAATTGAATTTTTTTCTTGGAGAATTTTATTCGGTCATTTCCTAGCGACACAGTGACTAGGATATAGTAATAACAATTGAAATCTAGCGCACATTCATTAGAACTGTATGATAGAATGCACGTGTAAATCGGGCATCCGCAAGCAAATATAATAAAATATAATAAGCCTCTCAAATTACTGTGTGATAATATCTAATAATCCATTTGAATGTGACAGCGGTGCGAGTAAACTAATAAACGCTTACATTTATTCTACGAAACGTTTTCAAGCTGAAATTAAATATTAAGAAGAATACAAGTAAGAAGTTTCTATTTTATTTTGAAAATGCCGGATAAATTGTTGAAATCGTACTTGCGGCAGAATATTGAATTTTTTCATTCTAATTAATTAACAAAGTTAATGTAATTTTGCAGTGTTTCTTGAGTGAATATTGAATAAGATCGAAAATCCTTTCGATCAACAACACGACGAATGCACGATGTTGTGCTTGTAACAAAATAAACTATTGTTTCCCATATCATAGTGAATACTGATAAAATACGCACCTTGGAATCAGGTGCTATCCTCTGCTAAATAATTAATTTTTTGGAAGTAAATGCTCTAAATTCTTTCCTAAACTGGCTTCGAAGCGTTCTATTTTTTTCCTTCAAACCATTCTCATGTAAACTAATATTGTGTTGATTCATTCAATAACATATTAGAGCGACTTGCTTCTCATATCTCTGCTCTTGTATTCGTTGCTTTGTATTTTCCACAAAGCAGGCTGTTCGCGAAAATAGTTAATTATCATTTAAACCAGGCTGAGACCATATGATACGGGAGAGCGATTGCAGACGTCCTTACTAGACGCCGGGTGGGCGAAAACTGACACGCAAATAGAAGCAAAGCAGCAGTCAAACCCGACAGTGGCGAGTGCCGAGTAGAGAGCAAAAGAGAGCACGCATGCCCAAATATGGTGTTGCGAAGCCGTGAGTGTCAGTGTTGACTGACGAAAAACTGATCGTGTGAAAGGCCCTTAAGCGAGTCTCCAAAACAGACTGAGACGAGGTAGGATGAGGACGACAACTGCCGAGGTTGTCGGAACTACAGGTGGAGACCACTGAGCGCCCTGACGCGCGTGCTGTGCTGAAACAAATGAACATTAGGTTTTATTCTGAAACTCAATGCGCTCACACATAGGCAAGTTTTATTGAGCAGTGGTTTTGTGAAGTATCCATTTATTAAAGGTGCCCACTCAACTGCGTAGCAATGTAACCAGGGTTGAGCTTAAAAAGATTCTTATACACCTTTAAAAATCCTGCATAGATTTACTTATTATTTTACTCGAAATTGAATCCCCACTCTGTAATCTAAAACAACCATTTAGTACCAAATATTGCTAACTTACTCGGCCATGTGTGATAAGGCTACGAATAATTTCCTGACCTCAAGTGCAGATGAATTTTCAAAAATTATCGAGCTTCATCAGTCCACTGTATATTTTATACTCTGCTCTACACATAACAAAATGTGATTTGAATTTGGAAGCAAGTTGATCTGAACCTCTCATACTAAAACAAGGTTTCAATAAATATGAAAGAAAATGCTGTTCAGAATGAAATGAAGGAAACGGGTAATCTGTGCACATGGGTGTCCCAACAACTTGTGCATGAAAACCATGCAATTGAAAAGGGCTTCATGATAACATGATATTAATTTCATTGAAATCACTAATATTGAAAGAAGCTTTATAAACCAAATAGGAGTGGAAGAAGATAGCAATGAGTAACAATTAAAAAGATCAACAGTATACCGAGAAAAGATGTTCCTCAACCATACAAAAATCCTAATTCATTTGTACAAAGACTTCCTAAGCTTTAGTTGGCGACCTCACCAATTGCGAAACATCTGTTCAATTGAGGCAAAACAGGATGAACTCACATTAAACTGCAAAATGAACGTGGAGAAACATCCTAGCTGCCTGTTCAGCAGCGGCTTCTTTCGTGTTTGCTGAATTCTACTATTTAACAACAATTCTACCATTTTTGTGCTATAAAGGATAAAAATGAGTCAATCAGCACCAGTAAGATGTCTGAATATTCTAACAACATTTGTGAAGCACTTGGAGGTTCCTTACCTTTCTGAAAAGAGTTCCTTGAAATATTTCAAACCAAGCGTTGCTCCTCGCAGAAAAGGTTGACAAGGTTTTGAAGAAACGTTTTGACAAGCAGCAGAATCAAGTTAGGCAGACCATCATGACTGACGTCCCTCAATGATGCACACCTCTTCGCAACATGCCAGTGACACAGACGTTGTTGGAAGTAAATAATGCTGTCATAGAAGACCACTTGTCACGGTACCTGAACAAACAAAAAAGATGAGAATGTTGATAACATATTAAAAACACTAATAATTCTGCTTGTTTGCCTTTTTTATTTAGTTAGCAATGTGCTAAGTGGCTTTCTTATCACCATCCAAGCTTTTTGATTCAAGCAATAATGCAAGAATGTGCCTAGGTAGTCGGCCTGATTTTCCAAAACTTTTACAAAGTGGAGGAGAATGAGAATACATGAACATGAATGAATTAGAATTTGTTATCAATTTTCAATTTATAATGTTCTTGATTAGGAAAGAATTAAAAATGAAGGCTTCCCAAAATATTCCCGTGTGTGTTATGAAAGAAAGATGGTTTTAAAATATTTTTGTTTTGTTAGTGTTCTTGATTAGGAAAGAATTAAAAATGAAGGCTTCTTAAAATATCCCGGTGTGCTATGAAAGGAACGACAGCAATAAAACAATTTTGGTTTGTTATTGGAAAATTGGAAAAAGTAAATTCATTTCTATGAAGTTAATACAAAATCCACATTTGTTTTTCAAATTTGTTAAGATACAGATACTCGTTTGAAAAGCACACATGGTATCATAATAATCCACTGCAATATTTTCACAATTAAAAAAATACACATACAACCAAATTATTCCCAGCAAAAATGAATACTAATACTGGTATTTATGAAAAACATCAGAGAAATACTGAAATAGCGAAGTAATTAGATAAGTTACAATATATTTATTTTATTAAGTGCTTTAACTTTTTTCAGAACAGCATTTGATTGTGATATAATCATTTTAGCATGCCCACAAAACAGGTAATATACACGCTATGTACTGAAAGATGTTTCGTGGCACAGAAAGAGTAAACCACTTCTTTCTGATATGAATCTCAAGAAGATTTTTGCACATCTTATTAGAAGCATATTCACTTTGCGCAAGACACAAAAATTTCAGGAACATTATGATACTAACAAAATATTTTTATAGCAACCCTGCAGAAAATCAGATCATATTTGGTATGCAAGTATACCAAGGCTTCAACAATTCCGAAAGCCAAAAACAAAATAATTTCCAATATTCTAACATTGAGATATTTGAAGTATGGTAGTCATATTAAATAATATAGCAAACGGCTTTAAAATAAGTCTTTTGGCCCACCCTATCCATTAAATCAACAACAGCTTGAAATATATTATAGGCAATCTATGATGGATTACAGAACTGGTTTAAAAATATCAGATGACATGGAAGCAAAAAATAGTAATGATATTAACCACAAATCAAATTTTAGAAAAATTACATTGGTTATTCAGAAAGTATTTATTCTTTCTACCAATCAAAGTTAAAAAACCTCAGATTTAAGCTATCACTTTGACAAAGTCAAATTAGAAGATGATAAAGTTTAAGTGAAGGTAATAGCAAAGACTATCGATTTAAAAGACATTTTTGTAAAGAACGAACGTTTCGACCACTAAGGTCATCATCAGCGAATGTCTGAAAAATACACAGGAAATATACATTCATAAATTGAAGAAAAAATCACATAAAAAAATAATAACGGCAAAAAATTTTAAACAGAAGCTATTTTCAAAGGGTGGGACGACTGCATATCGTTTAGATCGGGTTTTAAGCGGCTAATGAAGAGGGATTCGATAATACGTAAATCAGTGACTGAGTTAGCAGAACCTAAGATGGAGAAGTCTTGCTGTAGAACGGGATATTTACACTGATCTGAATGAATTCGTATAGCTGAGTGAGGTGGCTTGCTTAGTGGGTTACCGGTTCTGAAACTCCTACCAATATGCTCAAATACTCTACATCTCAGTGCGCGTGTGGTAGAACCAACATACACAGACCCACACAGTGGGCAACAATATTTATACACGATAGAGGAGAGCATAGACATAGGTAGTTTATCCTTGAATGAAAACAGAGTACCAATTCTAAAATTGTTAACTAATATAATCTGGAGGTCAACACACGTAAAATATTTCATTGTGAGAGAGCGTAATTCCTTCTGCAGCTTATCGGACTGAAAACCAAAGAACGGCATCGACACGTACAGTTTCTTTTTCTCTACTGTCGGCGGCATCGTTGCAGAATTACATTTGGTTTCTATCAGATGCCGAATACATTTATTAAGTAAATGAAGCGGATAGCCATTGTTCAAAAAAAATTGTTTGAGAAATGCAAGCTCTTTATGCAGAGACAAATAAGTGGAACTAATTTCATATGCCCGGAACAATAACGTCTTGATACTATTGATTTTAAACCGTAATGGACAAAAACTAAAGAAACTTAGACCCATGCCAGTAAACGTATCTTTTCTATAAACAGAAGAGCAAAAGGTGTTATTTGTGCGCTGTACCAAACAATCTAAAAAAGGTAATTTATTGTTAGCCTCAGTTTCCATGGTGAACTTAATGCTAGCATGCTTTTTATTAAGGTAGTCGAGAAATAGACTGGCATGTGCTGGATCACGAAATAAAACGAAGGTATCATCAACGTACCTTCGATAGAAAACTGGCTTAAAAGGAACAGGGCACTCTGAGAGCCAATTTTGTTCATGGTACGACATAAAAATATTAGCAAAGGTTGGCATGGGGCTGCCCTTGGGGCCAACCTTTGCTAATATTTTTAGAACTGGCTTAAAAGGAACAGGGCACTCTGAGAGCCAATTTTGTTCATGGTACGACATAAAAATATTAGCAAAGGTTGGCATGGGGCTGCCCTTGGGGCCAACCTTTGCTAATATTTTTATGTCGTACCATGAACAAAATTGGCTCTCAGAGTGCCCTGTTCCTTTTAAGCCAGTTTTCTATCGAAGGTACGTTGATGATACCTTCGTTTTATTTCGTGATCCAGCACATGCCAGTCTATTTCTCGACTACCTTAATAAAAAGCATGCTAGCATTAAGTTCACCATGGAAACTGAGGCTAACAATAAATTACCTTTTTTAGATTGTTTGGTACAGCGCACAAATAACACCTTTTGCTCTTCTGTTTATAGAAAAGATACGTTTACTGGCATGGGTCTAAGTTTCTTTAGTTTTTGTCCATTACGGTTTAAAATCAATAGTATCAAGACGTTATTGTTCCGGGCATATGAAATTAGTTCCACTTATTTGTCTCTGCATAAAGAGCTTGCATTTCTCAAACAATTTTTTTTGAACAATGGCTATCCGCTTCATTTACTTAATAAATGTATTCGGCATCTGATAGAAACCAAATGTAATTCTGCAACGATGCCGCCGACAGTAGAGAAAAAGAAACTGTACGTGTCGATGCCGTTCTTTGGTTTTCAGTCCGATAAGCTGCAGAAGGAATTACGCTCTCTCACAATGAAATATTTTACGTGTGTTGACCTCCAGATTATATTAGTTAACAATTTTAGAATTGGTACTCTGTTTTCATTCAAGGATAAACTACCTATGTCTATGCTCTCCTCTATCGTGTATAAATATTGTTGCCCACTGTGTGGGTCTGTGTATGTTGGTTCTACCACACGCGCACTGAGATGTAGAGTATTTGAGCATATTGGTAGGAGTTTCAGAACCGGTAACCCACTAAGCAAGCCACCTCACTCAGCTATACGAATTCATTCAGATCAGTGTAAATATCCCGTTCTACAGCAAGACTTCTCCATCTTAGGTTCTGCTAACTCAGTCACTGATTTACGTATTATCGAATCCCTCTTCATTAGCCGCTTAAAACCCGATCTAAACGATATGCAGTCGTCCCACCCTTTGAAAATAGCTTCTGTTTAAAATTTTTTGCCGTTATTATTTTTTTGTGTGATTTTTTCTTCAATTTATGAATGTATATTTCCTGTGTATTTTTCAGACATTCGCTGATGATGACCTTAGTGGTCGAAACGTTCGTTCTTTACAAAAATGTCTTTTAAATCGATAGTCTTTGCTATTACCTTCATTTTAAAGCTATGTCGTATCGTACAACCTAATTTGATACGTAAAGTTTAAGTGTTATTGAAGGCCAGTGGTAGAACAAGAAAAAAGTTGTAATATTGACAAAAAGATACTTTCCATTGATTAATAGTACAAAACTACTTACACAGTTTCATTTAGCCTTGTGTGTTTGGCAAAATCGCATAATGCTAAAGTTTTTAATTTGTATGTGCTACAAATTGCCATTATTGATCATGAAACATATTTTTGTATTCTTACTAAGTTGAGTATGGAATCTTGCTAATAAAATAAGACATTTAACCAGTTATACCTATTTATTCAGGGATCGGTGGAATTATACATAAATTATGCTGAAACATACATGCAGCAATTATGAAATGCTGAGATTATGTTGTGAACAGCTATAGTACACAATATTTAGCTTCATCCCTAATGTTTCAAAGAATACATATAGGTATCAAATTACCAAATTTCACTTCTGTCAGAATAATGTGAACTATTTTGCACTCAATAGGGAAAAATATTTGATAAAATATCATGATAAAAATTTTAAATTTTAATGGAATCATTTCATGATGAACAATATAAATGTTTGCTCAAAGCTAAATTATGTTTGGAATACATTTTGTTAATTATCTACCTCAATCCCAACTGTCACTAACAAACAGCCACATAATATTTCAAAAATATCCAGTAACAATATTCTAGCGCAAAGTGACAAATTCCTTGGTAGAATTCATTAAAGTATTATTCGACAGAACATTGTTCATCACTTCCAAATCTCATGTTAGCTTCAGTCACATCTTTGTGCTCTAGTTGATATTCCATTCTCACTTCTCAACCTTGAACGGTTTTGCAGCTCTACACACAAACTGGCTCTAGCCAAATTCAACACCAGAAAAACGCATGCTTCCAAGGCCTAATTAAATTTCCTTTCTTTAACAATTATGAACAAGCAATCATCACATACAAGAAGCACACGTATCACCGTGAAAAGCACTGAACTGTTTTTCAGAACGTGTGAGACTGAGGGATTCCGGGCGGCAGCCGAGGCCTAATAATTTACGCCGTAGTCTGTAACTGGCGGATGTTGGGCTGGGCTCATGTCTGACGAACGACACAAAGCACCAATGAATGAGTAATTCATCGAATCTTCAAACTTCTTTAACCAACTGTTTTTTCGAAGGCACCAGCCTATTGAAATCAGTCTAACCAGCGTATATAAATCACACTGAAGCTATCACTAGGTATGGAAACCAAAAATTTAGTCGGCTGTAATCTGGTGCTTGACAATAAAATGTTTCCAATCTGTCATACGCTCCCTCCAACATATGCACCAATATTTTTTCCAAAAGAAAAATATATACAAGGCTATTAGCAAATAAAAGCATTAAAATAATAGATATATTGAAAAAATGCTCTTTCTATGGATAAAAACAAAATATAAGATGAACACATTTCTTACAGTTTACACGACTAAAAGAAAAGAATCGTCATAAGCAATATTTTTATTCCACGAGGAATCATAGGACTAAATCATGCAATCAACTTATGCTCAGTAGTGATGGGATACCTTTTACTTGACCACCTATCAGCATATTATAGGCTTTCTCTTCTGCGCTTAACGATAAGTTTAATCACCACCCGAATAAAAGAATTGTAGTACATTGTACGTCAACTTTAATTTATTTGAAATGGCGATTGATCGAATTTTCCGAATGAATGATTAACTTTTATAACATATTTGTTTATGATTGGTAGCTTTTTTAGCAGCTTCCATCGACTAGGTTCTGTGCTAAATAAAAAAATTAAGCTATCTTCTGCAAATAGTGTTCATTTTTGTGGCATATTTTACGAAAATTAAGGTTTCATAATTCAAGACGACCAAAAGATAACGTTGAATAAACCGGAAAATTCATGATTCTTCAATATTCTGTGCTCAGAAGAAGTTAGACGTGACCAATCCAGACCAAAGACCTGACCAGAGACCCGACCTGAGACCTGACCACAGACCTGACCAGAGACCTGACCAGAAGCCCGACCAGAGACCTGACCAGAGACCGGACCAGAGACCTAACCAGAGACCTAACTAGAGACCTAACCAGAGACCTAACCAGAGACCTGACCAGATACCGGACTAGAGACCTAACCAGACACCTAACCAGCAGCATGACCAGAGACCTGACCAGAAGCAAGACCAGAGACCTGACCAGAGACTTGACCAGAGACCTGACCGGAGACCGGACCAGAGGCCTGACCAGAGACCGGACCAGAGACCTGACCAGAGACCGGACCAGAGACCTTACCAGAGACCGGACCAGAGACCTGACCAGAGACCGGACCAGAGACCGGACCAAAGACCGGACCTGAGATCTGACCAAATACCGGACCAGAGACCGGACCTGAGACCTGACCAGAGACCGGACCAGAGACCTGACCAGAGACCGGACCAGAGACCGGACCAGAGACCTGACCAGAGACCGGACCAGAGACCGGACCAGAGACCGGACCAGAGACCTGACCAGAAACCTGACCAGAGACCTGACTAGAGACCTGACCAGAGACCTGACCAGAGACCGGACCAGAGACCGGACCAAAGACCGGACCAAAGACCGGACCAGAGACCGGACCACAGATCGGACCAGAGACCGGACCAGAGACCGAACCAGAGACCTGACCAGATACCTGACCAGAGACCTGACCAGAGACCTGGCCAGAGACCTGACCAGAGACCTGACCAGAGGCCTGACCAGAGGCCTGACCAGAGACCTGACCAGAGACCGGACCAGAGACCTGACCAGAGACCATACCAGAGACCGGACCAGAAACCTGACCAGAGACCGGACCAGAGACCGGACCGAAGACCGGACCAGAGACCGGACCAGAGACCGGACCAGAGACCGGACCAGAGACCTGACTAGAGACCTGACCAGAGACCTGACAAGAGACCTGACCAGAGTCCTGGCCAGAGACCTGACCAGAGACCGGAAAATGAAGTTCTGCTGTTCTTTTAGAAAAATATGCAACGCCGGAGCAAAGGACGCAGGGTAGTGCTACATTAAAAAAAAACATTTTGTGATCTGCTACACGTAAACTCATGCTGTTCTTCGACGCTGTTTGTACATTTGCAGTTTGGATTCAGTAGATCTTGCAGCAATAAGCATAGTCGTGATATTTGAATCCTGAAGTAGTAAAACATGTTCTTACAACTCAATCACAATCAAATAATTAGTTATAATTATCATCAACGAAATGTCAATGGAGTTTTACAGTTCAATAAAATATCATCTTGACATGTATATCTGCTTTTCGATAGCAAAAATTTTTAAGCCGACGGTAGCTATAAGAAATTACAGATAAATGTTTAAAAGAAAGCGCGAAGAAATATTCTGCTTCAAAAGAGTTTTATAAAACCTAGAGCTTTTAAGCATTTTTTATGCTCCATCGCACCGAGACGTGTCATCAACTGACGCGCAATGCAGAACACAGGGGAATATCGTCGAGTATGAGTAACCTTTTAGTCTTATACCATCCAATAGCGGCGTTCGGAATCATGTAATTGATTATAACCATTCTATGCTCTCGACTAATATCAAATCTTAGCATAATTTTCATTGACAAATTTCAACGTTCTCTCAATAATCAAAATAGCTCTGAGTTACTTGAAATGTTGAATTAATTTACCAATCGAACATGTCAACTTTGACATTTTCTTTTTGGTATAGCCAAAACATTTATTGAATCATTTCAGTCTCAGTTTGCATTTTCTTACTTTCACAGACTACCTTCTGGAGATGAGCAATAATGCTAAAATCTTCAGATCTTATTATTTAATATCATATTACGTTTTTGAGAAAACGAAGTCTATCCTTGATATTGAGAGAAATTGCTGTTACATCTCGCAACAGATTTCAAAAAAAGTAGATGAGCATTTGTTGATCCTTGTCCTTGTGGCTTGAAGATTTTCCGTTAAATTGTACAATATATCCGAACGGGTCGGTTGATTGCTTTTATCGCCACTTGATGAGGAATTTAAAAACGAGGAAAATTCCAAAGAACTGAATCATATTTACTTTGAATACGTTTCGGAGTCCAGCTCCATCATCAGTTCGTAAAAATGCAAATCATTATGTCAGTAAAACGCTGTAAAGGGAACAGTGAAACACTGCTACCTTTCCCACGTTGCACTGGCATAATGATTTGTATTTTTACGAACTGATGACGGAGCTGGACTCCGAAACGTATTCAAAGTAAATATGATTCAGTTCTTTGGAATTCTCCTCGTTTTTAAATTCCTCTTTGTATAATATGTTTCAGTGTAAATCCCTCTCGTATCTGGGAATTTCTGTCCAACTTCAAAACGCTATCCTATCACGTACGTGTTCGTTTCATGTACAGTAGGTTTTCACTTCCAAGAGAATGCAGCTCACCATCATGAGAGGAGGAACCATCCACCGAATATTGAAGTTATTCTTCAAGGTGCCAGGGTTATTTGAAGACACGACATTGTTAGTTCATTACGCACTCAAATCATAAATAAAACTACTTTTTTATTTCAGATAATACATTCAGAGTGAGGCACTGACTGATGAAATGAAAAGGCATGCAGTCATTGTTGCGTTAACATCAAAACACAGCGATTTAAAAATCAGCAACTTCTTACATGTTGCCAGAATATTTGTTCACAAACTTCGAATGGAGCTAGAGGGATTTGTGGGCAATGTTTCCTCTGTAGCAAAGAGGAAAATTTATTCTCATTGCTCTGATTCCAAGAGAACACCAGAATTTATACAGAATGTTGGAAACATTATCGATGAGGAACCTGGAAGATCAATGAGAACCACAGCTAAAAACCTCTATGTATCAGAACGGACTATCAGAACTGTGGTACATAAGGGCATTCGCTACGAGTCATACATAATGAGGATATGACAATTCTTATCAACAAAGTCGCAGGAAAATGGTCCAATGAGTTAAAAAAAGTTACTTAATATACACGAAAAATTTGTTTAACAAAGTTAAAAAAGCCCACAAACATGGCCTGCATTGTTTTTTCCCTGACGATGAAACTTCGAAAAGGATCAGAAAATTTTGGGGCTGAATGAATCTGCAGATCCTTCTGAAGTACTCAAGGGAATGCACACTAAATTTGTGGATACTGTGATTGTTTGTGAAGGTTATGTCATGCCTGAAGAAAATTTTCTCACATTTTCTCACCTTACTGTGTTATTAGGGTCAAGGAGATCGTCTCACTTTTTCAACTTTTTTTATCCGATTCGTTTGAAAATTAGCCAGTATATGTATTTTAAAAAAGTAAACCTTTTTTACTTGTGTCATTTTTTCGATTTAGGGCTTAGTTCTTTTTATTTTTCGAAAAATGAGTTTTTTGGTACATTTTATGGATATTTCAAAATGTATCTCCTCATTCAGTTTTGATGCTAGAACAAATCCAAAGACAGTTTTAGAATCCTTGAAAAATTCATAACAAACTCAAATGAGCTTTTTTTAAATTCAAATTTTTTCTATTTTTTCCAAATTTTTTAAAATTTCTAAAAAAAACAGTAATTTGTTGGGTTTAGAGCTACATGTTTATTGGAAAAATTTGAGCTTGAAACAAGCTCATTTGAATTTGTTTGGAATGTTCCAAGGATTCTAAAACTGTCTTTGGTTTTGTTCTAGCATCAAAACTGAATGAGGAGATACATTTTGAATGTCGAAAGTTAGAAGTGTTGGGTATAAGCATAAAACGAAATTTTTTGTTGAAGTGTAATATAATGAACAATTTATGTAATTGAATGCAGTTTTAATTCATTTCGATAATATCCATACATAACTTCACATTCACACTGTGAATTTTGATTTCCAAACCCCCCCAAAAATTGAATTTTTTCATCAAACATATGAAATTTTTTTTTTCAGTCTGATTCTCATGAAATTTGACTATGATATGTAACTTCTGAAAAGAAACACAATTTGTTGCATTCACTTTTTTATTTAGGCCTTAGTTTTTGAAAAAATTTGACATATTGGTTTTTAGGTATTTATATTTCACTGTTATTGATATTTCAATATGTATCTCCTCATTCAGTTTCGATGCTAGAACAAAAACAAAGACAGTTTTAGAATCCTTGGAACATTCCTAACAAACTCAAATGTTTTTTTTCCATTTCCCATTTGTTCTCTTTTTATATGGAGTTGAAATGGGCTCGAAGTGGAGATTTTGGTAAGATTACGGTAAGATTAAGATCCCCTGGGGGGGATCTATGGTCCGTAGCGCCATAAAATTTTAGGACCGAATAGTCCACCACCTAAGGGTCCTTTTCCAACAAAAACATGAAAAATGACCACCTGAGCGACAGGGGCCTGAGCCGACCTGGGACGATCTCCTTAATGCTGGTGGATACATTGACGTTCTTGTTTTGCCATACTTCACGAATTGATGTAATGGTGATCCATCATTTGCTTTTATGATGAATATTCTTTCGACTCCGTTAGAAAAGTTTCGCTTTGATGTCCTCTAGTAGAAAAATGATTCTGCAAAAAAATGCACGATCAGGAGTGACAGTTGGATCGGCGCGGCTGCTCCCTTTTCTTATTACTCGAAGTACCTTGTATTACCTCCCACGACAAGGGGCTCGTATGATCGACGACTAATAGCTATGTTCTTAGATGGCTCGGCTTGAAAGTTGAAAGTTGGCGAGTTGGCGAAGGTTTCAAAACAAGTGGGAATTCGGATGATGGTCTAGTGCAGGAGTCCATGGATGAAGGTTGGGTCGTTGCCAGAGAAGACACTGGAAAGTCATGAATATTGATCACAGCAATGATTTAAACGATCCCCAGAGCAGGCACCAGTGCCAACCGGCAAGGGAAACATCTTTATTGATCACTCTATTATCACAGTCGATTCGCATAAATGGTTTATCAGCTCCTAAATCTAAAACGAGCGAGTAAGTGAGTGAAATGCAGCTCGATGAGTGGTAGCGTTTTTCATCATTATCTTCTACTCGTCATCTCCACTTGCTACTTCCACTTGAGTGTCAGCACAGACTATTGCGGTAATTCCATGAGGGTCGGAGAGTCAATGTTCCCAGGTTGAGGGTCAATGTTCCCAGTGTAACGCTTGAAAAACAGGAATTACTATGTTTATGTGCTTCTCTAGTTGATCTTCAAATGAGGTGAAATCCTTAAGTTCCTCTGAGCTAGAAGTTTGAAACAGAAGCTGTCCCTTCCGCTAACTCTTGTCGCATGCAACTCCAAACTGGCGGCCTGGCGAAGGTTCTTGGTTGCCTCAAAAAGTAGTCGGTAAGGGGTTCTAAAGTAAGCTAGGTCGTATCGGGAGAAAGGATCAATAAATGTTTCTCAGAATATTTCTAGAGTGAAAGAGCGATAAATTGTGGCCATCAATTCGTAAGGCCTCTCTGCCCCGTAAACTTGTGTAGGTCATTGTAACTCATTTTGCTGGAAAGTCGGTGTCCAGAACGGGCGACCATATATGTGTTCCATGGACCGTCATGGTAAGCTTACAGCGTTAAGGTAGCTTACACAAACCTTAGAAGGATGTCATCAGCAAAATAGACAGGGGCAAACATTAAAGTTAACCAAACTTGATAGAGTATAGTAGAAAGAAATACCTGCCCGAAAATGTAAAACTGCTGCAGACAACATCTATAATGAACATCCATTTCCTGAGCCTCGTGTACGCCCCAACTGTACGACAGAAGGTGAAATATGTGATCATTCATAACATAGCGCCTCTCCCAAAGTTTCGCCGAAGAAACTAATCAGGAAACAGGGGTGCCACCAAGCTGGACTCGACTGTTTTGTGAACAGGTAATCTGGTTGATGAACCATTCACTACATTTGAGACTTCCGGACCCGCAACAGTCTTGCAACTGGACCTGCAACCAGGATTGCGGAGTCGGAGTCGGAAGTCATAGTCGCATGTTTTATAATTGAATCGGAGGGAGTCGTTCATTCGAATGTGGTGGAGTAGAAGTCGGAGTCGTCGATTCGAAAGCGGAGGAGTCGATTTCGGAGTTGCTATTTTTTGGTGCCAGAGACTCTAATTTTTTGCAAAGCTAAATTTATATTGTTGAAAACCGAATGTAAACAAAACAGAGTTGAAATACTTTACTAAAAAGCTAAAAAACATGTAACATTATTTTATTATTTTGTTCATAGGACGAAACAGCGTGTCCATACCAATAACCTAATACCGTCATTGATTTAGCCATTGTCGGTTCGTTTATATATATATATATATATGATACATACGAGTATGCAGTATAATTTGCATTCAGGAGTGATATGGCATATTTTACAGTAAATAATTACGAATTAGTCAATGAAAGCATCACGAATTCATTTTTTTATTTACGCCTCATATATTTCTTCATTAATAAATATAGGAAGTAGAAACTAATAATAAATGTTTTGCAAGTTACTTGCAGGGCAGCTCAGCTGAAGCAATACACTGTACTCACATACAGAGGGGCAACTCTGTACGCTCCTAATGTGTCTATACTTTACACCAGAGGTTCCCTACAACGATCTTTTCTAGTCTTCAGGTCATGTTATGTTGTGTTGTATTGATAATGACTCGTCTTTGCAAAAACCTATAGTAATGTTGTGATCATATAGATTTCAAGTTTTAGGCTACGATATATAGTTACCCAGTCTAACCTTTTCGCCGGAGCATGCATGTTTATCGCCGCCCATGCGATCTTATCGCCGAAGAGGCGGCTATTCTACTTATCGATTCATATCGCCGCTCAATGCATGTATTTTTATACAAAATTTTGCATAAAAATGTAAAAAAATTATGTGTTCCACCGTTCAAGCGATTTTATCGCCGAAGAGGCGGCTATTCTACTTATCGATTCATATCGCCGTTCAATGTATAAATTTGTGTACAACATTTTGCATAAAATGCAAAAAATCATACTGCAGGGGCGACCGCGTGGCTTAAATTTTTACATTCATTTCACAATATTGCACATACTTTTACTGCTGTTGTGAACAACATATACAAACTATATACAAGTTTTGCAACGTGTTAATAACTTTCTCATGTCTCTACGAGTATTTTATTCTTTTCATTCTCGTTCTTTACGTTTTTATTCATTTTGGAAAAAATGGATTTCAGAAATGCAGTCAGATATTTTTAACGTAGAACATATCGTAATTGGAAATGCTCAAATTGAGACATAGCTATTCTTTCGCCTGTTCAAAAGTTGAAGTACTGTACACTTGCAAATTCGAATTTTAATCTGGAGGTATAGGAGTTGAGTGACACTGCATTACAAGTTTTTAATCTTCAAGTCACGCGAAGTATTGAATCCTTCTATACAAGTGTATACACGTAATTCTCGATGCTTAAGAATTTACTTCATTAGCTGAACATTTGTGAAGTGGTAGGTCGTCTAGTTATGACACGTGCCGTTTTGGTCATCTGAGAAAATTTGCATTTATCTAAAGCTTTGCAACTATTTAAAATGTTTCTGATTACCATCTGCGGATTGTTATAAAATGTATGTATGAATGTATTCATCATATATAAATATTTATTTATTCATGCCATTGGAATCCGAAAGTTGACGAGTAGTTTTTTGCAAACTTTCACATTCAACTGTTATATTTTCAATTGTTAAATATGCTGCTTCCAAGTTGAGAAACAGGAGAAAAATTAAAATTAGGAACACATATGATGAAGTCTACCTAAATCAAGAACAAGAATGTCACAGAGTTTATTCGTGCTACGTTTCTTAAATTAGGTAACAAAAATATCCAACCTGGGGTTTCCATTTCAGCTTTGCGTTTACGTATCAAAAAATAGTCAAGTTTTTAGGATAATAGTTCACAATGTTCCTTTTGCACTGTCTGCTTCGCCGTGCAATTAGAATTTGTCTAGAAATCAAGTAAACTTGTTTCAATCAAAAAGTTTTGAAGTATGTTGTCAGGTGGTATTAAACATATTTTTGGAGAGCATTTGCCATGACTCAGCGTTGTGGGCATGTATACATAACCGTACTTAGGAATTTTGTTTGCGAGGAATGTCCGAAATCAAGTTCAATAATACATAAAAATACATTCTTCTAAGTTATTTTACTGTACTTATGATTCCATTATGAAACTACTGGAATTGCAAGCTATCTACGGATGGTTCTATTGGCAGCTCAGATTGAGTCTTGTTTTGATATTTTCGAAGGCTGGCACTAGTGAAAAATGGCGCAAAGACGGGTTACATTTAACCCTACACTGTTGGCCCTTAAGTTCAAGTTCAAGTTCATTTGGCTCTTGCGATTGCTGTTGGTAGTCTGTGGTTAGGTAACATTTGAGCGTAAATAATATCGTAAGATAGAAGTGTGACTTTCAGTTGAATCGTGGCATTTTTGCTGAAATGACAGGTGCAGAGCCTAAAAAACGAAGTGCTCCTGTGAGCAAATGTTTAGTGATTCACAGCCTGCCATGAACTTTACATTTAAAATTATGAGTCAGTACTAGTACGCAGGCTGAATAATGTAAGGCAATGGAATTCTGTGTAATGTAAACGTCGTTCAGATAAATAGGACTTCCCTTGCATTTGGAAAAATCAATTAAAATTATAATAGAAGTTTCATGGTGTTATATGTCAATACATGTGGATGAATTATTCAAATTTCAAGAAATTTTTGATGTGCAAGTTAACATAGTGTTAAATAAATGTATCAAGCAACATTTTTAACGACTAAATTTACTCGTGTAATACAGAAACCTAAATTGTGCTTGTTTTGTGAGAAGTTACTTCTTTAGATTTTAATTTTTATTGCATAAAACAATTTGATACCTATCATTTACATCTATTTGCTTTTTTTGTTGCCATTTTTGCTCAGTGTGAGCTTCTTTGCCTGGGATCTGAGTAGTATTATGTTAGGTTAGGTTAACAATGAAGCCACTGGAGGAAAACAATAATGTAAAAATCTATGAAAATGGCAATTCATCAATTGGTTGTTTTTTGAATAGCTTTTATCACACATTTGGGACCTAACCCTTCCAAATTTTCTTCATTTTGTGCCTTACTGTGTCACTTGCGGTTTTAAAATATTATAACTTTATTTAAAAATATAATGTTTTGTTAGTAAATCTTTTTAAACTGTATCATAGTAAAATCTTTAAAATATTTGGATCAAGTCTATCTGCAAACTCAAACAATGGCTGAATAAGGTTCTTAATTGAGGGGCAATAACCTTGCAACTTAACTGATAATACACTGTGGTAAACAATAATTGTAAAAAACAATGACTGAGGATCATATCAAAGAAATATTTTTGATTTTTATAATTTTAATTGATATGTAATAAGTCTTGATTTGTTGATCATTTTTAGTGCTTGATTTCACAGTTCAGCTATGGCAATTTTTTGTACCGGCTCACAATATAACTCTTTTTCTGTCAAATAATAGTAAGTATTTTCTACAGAAGCTGCCACTTATTGCATATCAAAATGTTTTCCAATTTGATTTCTATCCATATTGTAAATATACATTTCTTGGAGAGAAATATGCATGTTAAGTATTTACATGGTTAAGCCATATTTTTTTTAGTGTGTAGAATCTTTTCATGATGTGATATGTGTAAAAATTTCTTTTCTAAGTGCAGGTGATCTTAGTTTAAACCAGCTAATTGTATTGTAAGCTACAAAGTTACAAATTTCTCTCATATTATTGCATCATATTTGTATCATTTTATTAGAAAAAGTAGGGGTATTTGTGAAAGAGAGGACATTAAACAATTTTCAAATTTTTGGTGCTTGATAATTGGTTATTAGATTGATAAAAACAATTGTTCTTCTATGCATATTCTGGCATAGCTTCATATCCAGAAGAAGAAAAATGCATATTGCTGTATTGCTGCTTTAAATGTCAAACGTGCCTCACTGAGTCCTTTCATTGCATGAACTTTGAAAAAAAGCCTGATGAACAATCTTTATATTTGAAAACATAACATCTGTGTCAACCTGTGCCATGATCTATATTGCAGATTAAACCAAGCGCAGTGATGTCTTCGTTAAAAAGAAATTTTCAACGGTTACCTTTAGAGATAACTCAAATAGTGTGGTGCCATCAAGCTGGCTTTTATATAAAAAATTTTTGCTACTGGCCTCACAAAAATTTAGAGTTGAAAATAAGAGACTGTGTAGCATCATTATCACACTGGAGAACTTATATGGTCACACACATCATAGCAACTTCAAGTAAGTGTAAAGTTACTTTGTCACTGAAAATTATTTGGTAAATAATCTAGCTTTTACTCCTCAGGGGATGCAACTATTGTATTTATGGGAAGTAGTTCCTCTTGTGGTAGAATGTAAGGGTTAGCTGATGGTTTGGTAGCCCTTCTTTTTGCTGAAATATGTTTTTTTTGTTCTGTCAAAGACCATTTTCGTCTCACTGCTATCATTTTTTTCAGCACTTACTAGTTTCTCCTTGAACTGTTATCTTGTTAGAACTTTCTTCCTGAAAAGCTGTTTGTACGTGCGGGGAAAACTATGAGGGAAAACACTGGTGCATGATTCCCCGTGAACGTGTTCCTGTCTATACTCGATGGCCCCTTCACTATGCTTCTCTTGGGAACACCTTTGTTGTGTGGGTTATGTTGGCTTTAACTTATATAGTAATAATGATATTAATCTAGTTCATGATCCTTTATCATTATTATATGTAATTTAAATTATTATTATATAAGTTGTATAATATTCATGATTTGCAGCAGTGTTTCAAACATATATATTTTTTTGTTTAGTGAATAATATTCCATCTCTATCATGTGTTAGACATCCTGTAATTAGTATTAACTCTTAAATATGTCCAGATGAGTAGTTTGCATCATATTTTTGTTTCCACGGATACTGTTTTCTAATGGAGCAACTGTTCTGAGATATAGGTATAGTCGCGATGTGAGAAAAGGGTGGTTTATGACCCCCTTCCCGGACGCTTAAGGGAATCTCAACCCCCACAATTAATAGAATTACACTTTTATGTTTGCGTACACCTGTATAACAGACATGGAAAATAAAAGAATTGAAAGATAAAAATGGGTTTAATTTTAAGAACACGTGCATAAAAGCACAGGGAAATATTCAGACTACTGACCCAAATCGTACTTTGCGTACGTTTCGTGTCGTAGTGAATGGGCCAACAACATGAGCATGAAATAAACGGGGTAAAATGTAATATATGACATCAAAACCTTGCTCACCACAAGGTATTCAAAATGAAAACATTTCGCATTACGCACAACATGAGTCAAAAAATAAATATATATCTCGCATTTATATCGAATTAACACAAGACACAATTTCATTACACAGCGCGCCAAATTTTGAATGCACTGTTCAGTGTGCTACTTTGATTTCCAATATTACACTTTATAGCACTGTTTCAAAGTTCCCCTATAACACAAAATTTTGACTCTCCTGTGTTGCGTTGCAGGTGCCACCTAAATCTCGTTCCCGTTTAACTCTTGAGGGGCGCCCGCAATCCGGTTCCTTCGCTGCAGCCGCTCCATCGCATGCGTAGGCCGGTGCTGAGAATCGAAGATGCTGCGCCCAGAGCGCTCGAAACTTGCGCTCCCGGCTCTCATTGCCCGAACAGCTTAACCACTGTGGAATTCGCGGTTTATGGCTTTGTTGACGACTTGGCAGCAGAGTGAGCTTAATTGGCAAGCTGTATTTTCTTGCTAGCTCGAAGTCTCCGTAGAAACTGACATTTGCGTTCTCTCGGGCGAACGATTGACACATTTTTACGTGCCGGTTGTCACCTCGAAGTTGTTGCGTTTCGAGCGGAATTTGATGCCGGTGGTACTTCAGTGTCTGCTGGGGTCCGTTGCTCACTGCTGAAAAGTTCGATAAGCGCTGCATCGGGTGCACTTTCTTGACGTTTCCCTTCTCGAGCCGTTGTCACACCGGGAATCACGGCGGCAGCCGGATCCCCGGTTCGTTCACCAAAAAAAAGACCGTCTCTCCTCGTCTAACCAAGTAAAAAATCCTTCTTGATTTCTCTTCTCAGCTCCTTATAAGTCCTGCGCTTCTTTCCTTCGAGAATGTTCCCGAATCATCTCGGTCCCTCGCCGTTTCAAAGTCAGCCATTCTCTTTGATTGGTGAAGTTGTTCCTTGTCCCTGACGACTCGACCTCTCATTGGTGCGTTCGTTCTCTGACACACCTCCTTGCCTCCTCTACTCCTTGATTCTCATTGGTAGAGGTAGACGCGGTCGTCTCCATGAGCCAGCCCCTACCTCCTCGAAGCTCACCCTCGCTTGTTTGAAGCGGGCTCGTACTCACGCCTACCCATGTGTTGTTTGTGTGAGCTCCCATGTGTGTTTTGTTTGTGTGTGCCTGAGATTTGTGTTTATGTGCAAGACTGTGTGTTTGTGGATGCCTGAGCCTTAGCAAGTTTGGACGAAACGCTGACCACTCGAGCTCGACAGATATTATGGCCTATCTCTTGTCCCTTCGAAATATGAAAACGCTTCGCGGCGCTGCGTTGATCCACACCCCACATCCTACACATTTCAATGTTTGTAGCCCAGCTGAATGTTTACATTTCTGAAATAAGTTGTATCTTCACGTAATTTAGCCAAAGAAAAATATCATGTAACATAAAAAATATCATCTAATATGAATATCGATCATATATCGTAACAGTATATTCCATATATAAGAATGGACATAAAATAATGCTTGTAAATGTATACTAATTAGTATTAGCACCTTGGCCCATGCAAATAAATTTTAATTTTCTTGCTCTACTCTGTGTCACTTTGGGCTCTTCATCAATTGGCGAAACATTATTTAATATTCTTAATCAATATTCACTGTCTTTCTATCCATCTGTAAGCTTGTAGCACGAGGAGTTCTGCTGTTCATCTTTACTTAACTTTCTCATTTTATTCTGGTGTATGGCTGAATTTCTGTTTCAGTTTTGCTACGTTTTTTCTCCTACATTATGCTCTCACAACCTTCTAGATTCACGAGCCAGATGTGGGGAAAAAGGATACCTAGGAGCTTATCCTCCTTCAGCCACCATAGATGATTCGGCGCGCAGCACCATCTAAATACAGCTTCCATCGTTTCAAGTTTCATCAATGGTGCAAAGTTGTAATCATCCCAGTTCATCACGGTGAGATATCCTCCATCAAGGACGATGCCATTACCCTGACTTTCGTCTTTCACATTAGCATTGAATTGTATGCTAACTTCCTAATTATCATAACCTTTCTTCAATCTTCATGACATCGGATGGCTGCATTTGTATCTTAACTACTTCTCTGGTATCGGCATTGAATAATTATGCATTCCACTTGTTCAACCATAATCACTTTAGAATTCAGGGCAGTTAGATATATGATACTGTAGTTGACGAAGTTTTGTTATCTACAGGAATGAATGCACATCCACTGAAGTGATGGGCATGTGACACAAAGGGGCAAGTAATGTCAATGATCTACAAACTGGGCTGAAGCGCATCAGCAATCAACAAGAAGGATTTGCAGATATACTGTCAAAGAAATTCAAGAGGTTGAAACATTGGTCGGTTGTCTTTGAACAAAAATTGGACGAGGTGAGAAAGCCAAAACCTTCAAGCAACGAGCCCTTACCTGGACCAGCCAAGACAGTGGAAGAACTGGGCGTTCTTTTGAAGCAACGTGAACTAGTGAGTTAAATAGAATGATTTTTATTTCATACATAGATGATGCTGTTCTCAAGTCCCTGCAATAATTATTTATGCACAGGTAACTACTATTTATATAAACGTTAGATCTAAGCAGTAATAATGAATTATTTTATTTTTTTATTTTTTATTGTTTGTATGAGTTACAGTGTAAGAATATCGATTTCTTAGAATGAATGGAGTATTGTAAACATTATAAGAAATATCTAAGATAAATTGTTCATGTAAGTTTTTACTAGATTATTACCTTGAAGAAACAGTTTCTTAAGTACCCAGTTGAAAATCAGCGCAGTGTTTTTGGCAGTTTCTTGACGTTTTTGGCAGAGGTTAGTGGCGCAGCAGCGCAGTGGCAGCGCAGTGCAGCGGTCGCTACGTCCGCTTTATGGCAGACTATCTCTGCCGAGGCTGTCGGCGGCACTCGCGAGAACGTCTGCTCAGATCTGCCTAGAACTGCTAGAGGCCGCTAGTGGCCACCACTCAAGCGTTCAATAAAAAAGGCTCCACACAATCTAATTATCTGCCAAGAACTGCCTTACATTTTCATGCAGTATTTTGGCAGTTCTTGGCAGATAAAATCGATTGTGTGGAGCATTTTTCGGTCCTCAAGACTATTCGGAGCGGCTTACATACTTCAATAAACCTGAAATCATTTAAAAATGATTTGCAACAGCAAAGACCAAACCTATAAAATTATAAGCTATTTAAGTGCTTATTCCTTCCATACAAGGTTGAATAAAAGAACTTTTATGTAGTAAGAGTATTACTGAACTTTAATCCACGAATGATTTATCGAATGAATACATGAAACTAATCGTATCTACGAGTTTTGAACTTTAACACATAACAGGGGTCAATAAGAAAATGAAGATAAAATAGCAAGACTCGAATAACAAGATAGCGTCTAACGGAACAAAATTTTGATCCATTTCAACAAAACTTGCATGTTCAGTCGCGGTGCTTTGAAAATTTAAGTCTCATATAGGGACTGAAGTTCCTTTAAAAAATTTGCGAAGTGAAACACCACACATCTCAATCTGTCCCGTACGCGTCGAACATACTTACAGTTTTCTGTAACTGAGGCCCACAATGTCAACTAATTGAGTTCCATCATCGGAATACTGCGAACGATTGTCCGTTCTTCCTATAATTGGGACAGATGTGACTTCTTCGTCGAGTCGATTCTCCTTTACGTCGTCTTGCTCCCTCTTTCGCTTGCCACGGCCACCGTCCCAGTCGGTGCTATTCTTTAAGCTTACGCCCATAGCTACATGTACTTCCTTGTAGCTGTCGCGTATTGAGGCATATCAGCCAGAGTGCCTGGGGAAAAACGAAAAATGTTTTATTGCGTACCTAACTAACTTTCCACGTTTGTTACTTACTAACACAATACACGAAGAAACGTCGTCTCAAACACACTTGCGCACATGCACACTTGCACGCATTTATTTATGCGAAGAAACATGCCTACTTTTTCCCGCTGATTAGTGATAGGATTTTTTGCTTCCATGAGAGAACCGATACTGCAGAGGACACAAAAGTAAACTCCTGGTCTTTAATTATACAAGCATTAGGTATACTTATACATAGTATTTGAACACCTGTCCCTCCACCCACATATATATTTGTCCATATAAACTTTTCTACCTACACATTTCTGTGTTTACATTTCTATGGCGTCCTTCAAACATTTGATTTAATTAGTTAAATCAAAAAAAGGCTATAGTCCATGTACTATGACAGGAAGGCACTCCTTAAATCAGGGTTGCGGAGTCGGAGTCGGAGTCGGGAGTCGGAGTCGCCGGAGTCGGATGTTTTAGGGTGGAGTCGGAGTCGGAGTCGGAGTCGCTTCTCTGAAGTGTGGTGGAGTCGTAGTCGGAGTCGGAGTCGCTACTCTGAAGTGTGATGGAGTCGGAGTCGGAGTCGGAGTCGGAGTCGCTTTTCCGTATGTGGTGGAGTCGGAGTCGGAGTCGGAGTCGTTCATTCGGACGTGGTAGAGTCGTGGTTGGAGTCGCTATTTTTTGGTGTCTTCGATTCTAATTTTTGCTAAAAATTATTTATAATTCTTTAAAACTAAAAGTAAACCAAAACAGAGTTAGAATGCTTTACTGAAAAATCTAAGAAATACGCAATGTTTTTGTTGATTGTTTTGTTCTAAGTTTGAAACAGCGTATTTATTTCTATCACCTAATACCGTAATGTTATCTAGTCATTGAGGGTTTGCACAGATATATATGAGAAACCTACGAGTGCGAAATATAATTTTTGTACCCAGCATTAATGTATATTTTGTAGTTAAATAGTAATTGAAAGCATCGCAAATTCATTCTGTACATTTCTGTTTTGTTCATTTTTCCTTCAATTAATACATAAGAACTGGAAAATAGTAGTAAATGTGTTGCAAGTTACTTGTAGAACATTTCAGCAGATGCAATACATTGTACTCACATAAAGAGTGGTAACTCTGTATGCTCAAAATAATGCATTGATTGATAATGATCATAAACATATCTAGTCTTTAGGTTATGATTCATTGCCAATGAGTAGTCTTTGCCGAAACCTGAAGCTATGGTCTAGTGCACAAAGACTTCTAGTTTTCAAGTCATGTTATCAAAATTGATATGGCTTCCGTGTTTTTAAGTCAAGTTAAGATGTATTAATAATAAAAATTGCTGCTCATTTCTCAAGTTATGCCTTGAATGTAATTTGGTTCTTTCAGAGTTATACTGTATTTCACTATATCATCATCATGTTTAATTTTTATCTTCGTATCACTCCCCAGTTTCTAAGCAAGTATACGCTGAAATGGAGAATTTATAATTATGTTGATACATTTTAAAAAACTGAAATAGTATTCGATTTGTAGCAATATATAATTATTACTTCTTGTAAAGGAAGATTTGGAAATGTTGTAAGGTTATCTATATCGGCAATGAGACACGAAAAAAATTAAAATACGATGTAAACGAGCTGCAATGAAAATAATTACACACACCAGCAAAAACTTCACTTACAGTCACACACACATTGTAACTGAAAACAATGCACTATCTCAGCTGCAATGGTTTTTGCATTTATGCGATAGTACAAATTCTCTTGCTGGAAACGTTTCAAATTGTTCCAAAAAACACGAAATGAGAAGAACCTGGGCGTTTATTAAAATAACAAAGTGTCCAATACAAAGTAAAAAGTTAGACGAAAATAAGAGATAGAATCATATTACACGCAAAGAAGCTAGAAGTGAATTTTATTCGTAAAAAAAACGTTCCGAAAACGTCAGGCCCCTGCGATGAAAGCAGAACAACTTTTGCTTATAATAGCCGAAATGTAACATAGTGTTGAGCAATAATATGACACCTTTTCTGCATTGTTACCCTGCATAGTGTAGATTCAAAAAAGAAAAGGCAGTGTGCAAATTTGGCCTACCTTATCTACACGTATATCATAATTTTGGGGATTTGAAGCATAGTCATTGAATTAACTATTATAATTTCACTGAATTAGTGCATACTTAGTAATAAAAAACTGTTGATACATATCTATGCTTCTCAGTGTAGACAATGCCTACATTACCTACTCAGAAAACACTTGTCAGTAATATACAGGGTGTTTCAGATTCAGAATAAGAGGCAAAATATTGCACACCAAGTAGAAGATATCCAAATAAAAACTTTTTCTTCTATAAAATTTTCCAAAGAAAGAGACATTGGGATATTAGCAGTTTATTGTTTTAAAGGGTGAAATTCAATGAATAAACTACTCGCAATATTTATTTTGAATTTACGTTGATCAGGCGAAATGTGCTAGTTGCATGACCTCTTAGATCTCCTGACATGAGTCCACTCGATTTCAATTTTTGGGGACACGTGAAGAGCCTTGTCTATGCTACACCCATTGAGTCTGAGGAAGATCTTGTGGCCAGAATTGCAGTGGCTGAAGGTGAGATACCTTAATGCCAGACGTGTTTCCTAATATTCGGCAGCCGTTAAGGCTAACATTCGAAAAGTGCATAGATGTAGGTGGAACACATTTTGAACAATTTTTGTAAAGTAAATTCAGAATCAATATCGCTAGTAATTGTGCCATTAAATTTCAACCTTAACAACAATGAACACCTAATACCTCCCAACCCCGATTTTTTGGGGAAAATTTCATAGGACAAAAAGTGTTTATTTGGCCATTTTCTACTTGATGTGCAATTTTGTACCTCGTGTTCTGAAACAATCAGTATACATAATTGTATACACGACTCGTCATAAATGACGGGATTCGATATTGTCTGTATAGAAATCTTCCAGATGTGGACCATAAAGAAATATTTCCATCCTAGTAGCACCCACGATAAAAATATTCTAATACTTGTGCACTGGCGAAACTCGCATCACAGATACAGTAGTTGAGCATCTTTAAGAGCGTGAAATTGAGACAGATCAACCAACAAAGGCGAACAGCCAATTTTGTTTGATCAATGAAATTTCCTGTTGAATATTTTCCGTATTTCTGATGGCGGCTTTGTGGAAGAAAAAGTTTTCTTCAGTTGGCCTCTCTTAGTTCACAGACAAGAATTTGAAACTGATGAAATTAGATCTTTTTGTTCGTTGTTTTCTGTTTTGCAGCTGCATCTTTTCTTTTCAGTTTTTGTGTTTACATTTAACTTTCTATAATTAAGCACGTATGCGCTTCGAGCAGACCTGCATTAACCTTAAATAGCTTTAATTAACATTACTTGTGACGCTTTGGCGTTCACTCATTAAATTATCTTTGAGCTTGCTCTGCTTGGGCAGCATGTCGTCCTTTTAATAAAAGTGGGTCTGGTACCTCAAACTTATTTCTCTTGCGTAAAAAGTAGTCTCTTTCTGCGACTTGAACTCCTCGACCCGGCTGCACCCACGTCAAAGTTGCTCCACTCTGTGTGCGTGTGTTGCAGCGGTCGTGTGCGTGTATGGTTCGTCATGTGCACTGGTCCAGAGTTGAACTCATTGCCAGAAGTCGTTGTATCGTCTAACTATGAGTGACCAGATGCCGCAGTGCAGTTCGTTATGCACTTGCATAATATTCGAAAAGAACGAAATTTATTACTTAATATATATATTTAGAAATGTGCAAAATGTAAAAATTCAGTAGTGTTTCGTAGCAAGCAATAATGCTTTCAAAAAAGCCGTCTTTCATATGTTTTTAGATGTATTTGTATAGCAATCGTAATATTTCTAAATAACGCAATCGTAATATTTCTAAATAACGCAAACGTAATATATTTTACTGCAAAATGTCAATCGTTAAAATTTTATACCTTTATCAATCTAAAAATGCAACGTTTCGATGAAACTATTACTACCTTCGGGTTGAAAAATGAAGTAAATCATATTTTTATACGGTCACATTGATAGAAAATGACAATCAATTGTGCAAGTAGAAGCAGACATAGTTAAACACAAAATTTTCATTGTAAGACGACTATATAGGAGCGATATTTTGTACTGTAGAAATAACGATCACCAGCAGGCTAGCTTTTTCAGCCCAAAGATGATAGTTGCATCGAAAAGTTGCATTTTATATGTTGGCAGAGGCATCGAATTTTACCGATTGGCCTTTTGCAGTAAAAATGTAGAATGAATTCTATTTTATTTAAACACGTGAAGAACTGAAAATATTTCGTAGAGTTGAGAAGTTGAGAAGCGATCGTAACTAAATTCATAATAAATAATGAAAGCATGTATCACATATACAAATAAATATTACTGCATGCAAATGTCTTTCATTTAGAATGTTTTTTTTCATTACTTATGTAAGAAGTTTTAAAATGGCATTAAATATCGTACAATCTATCAAATTTGTCACGTAGAGACACAAAAGATAGCTAACTTCGTAGCATTAAATAGTGTGGCTACGAGCTTTGATATTCATTTAAAAACTATCTCATCGCCAGAGTAACTAAAAAAAATTGCTTGCTTTTGATGAAACATCATATTTGTATGTCATACATGACTGGGGAAGGGGGACTATTTCCCGAGGGAAACTAAAAAGGTGACACATTTGTCATGAAATTTACACCATTCTTTACTTCTTGTGTTAGCGTCCAGTTTTCTTTATCGCCAATGAAAGTATCCAGGTTCCTTTACTTTGCACTTTACGACCAAAATAGTATGGTATTGAACGAGAAATAAGTGGCTAGTAAATATACTGATATGAGCACATCGAGTTTTCCACTGAATTTGTAAAATTACACGAATCGAATTCATTTGGCGTCAATATCCATAAAAGACATCTTACAGAACGCTTCAACACTTGAATACTTTAATTTAATTCATGTTATAATGAACCAGTTGAAATACTTTTATTCACTTTTTAAGTGAATAAAATACTTTTATTCACATTAAAAAGAATGGTTTTGTTGTTCGAATGAACTACATATTTATAATATAAACTAAAAAGATTTGCATTATGAACAATACATCGTGACATACGAACGATACATTATGACACGGTAGAATCGCAGTAACTGTACTCTTATTTGATCTAACTCATATAATATGGGTCGTTTAAGACGACTGAGACGTTAAAGTGTACGATGAAACACGAAGTATTTTAATCCAATATTAAATGATACTTCAATGGCAAAGCGCACACCATAATAGATGTTTGTATTACATTTATGTCACGCAGCGACGCGTGGCAGCTGTTGAAGTGGGCGTGGTTTTCGGTGACGTGGACTAGCCATGCACATACACAGACTCGCTCACGCACACAGAGTGGAGCAACTTTAACGTGGGTGCGACCCGGCTGCACCTACGTTAAAGTTGCTCCACTCTGTGTGCGTCAGCGAGTCTGTGTACGTGCATGGCTAGTCAACGTCACCAAAACCGCGCCCACTTCAACAGCTGCCACGCGTCGCTGCGTGACATAATTGTAGTACAAACATTTATTATGGTGTGTACTTTGACATTGAAGTATCATTTAATAGTGGATTAAAATACTCTATGTTTCATCGTACACTTGAACGTCTCAGCCGTCTTAAACGACACATATTACATGAGTTAGATCAAATAAGAGCACAGTTACTGCGATTCTACCGTGTCATAATGTATCGTTCGTATGTCACGATGTATTGTTTAAAATGCAAATCACTTTAGTTTGTATTATAAATATGTAGTTCATTCGAACAATTAACCCATTTTTTTAAGTGTATAAAAGTATTTTATTCACCTAAATAGTGACTAAAAGTATTTTAACTGGTATATTATAATATGAATTAATTTAAAGTATTCAAGTGCTGAAGCGTTCTGTAAGATGTCTTTTATGCACATTGACGCCAAATGAATTCGATTAATTTAATTTTACAAATTCAGTGGAAAACTTGATGTGCTCATATCAGTATATTTACTAGCCACTTCCTTTTCGTTTAATATCATACGATTTTGGTCGTAAAGTGCAAAGTAAAGGAACCTCGATACTTTCATTGGCGATAAAGAAAACTGGACGCTAACACAAGAAGTAATGAATGCTATAAATTTCATCACAAAAGTTCCACCTTTTTAGTTTCCCTCTGGAAATAGTCCCCCTTCTCCTGTCATATATGCAGTGTTGGGCCCGCAACTTTTAAAATGTAACGGTGCAACCCTAACCGCAACACTACAAGAAAAGTTGCGACGCAACCGCAACAGCAACTTTGGAAAAACTAAAGTTCCGATCGCAACCGCAACTCGCAACCGCAACTTTTTAATTATCAAATATAATTTCAATTAAATATTATTCAATTTATTTTACGTATATACCTATGAATTAAAATAATATTAGGATATTCAAAATAGTGCATTGTTTTACTAAAAAAAATAATAGGTCGAGTAAATGTGTGGACTAGAATTGAATGAAATATCATGACACTGAAAGAAACGTTTTATTTGTAAATGTAGCATAAAAAATAAAATGAATTCAATTTTCTAATAATAATAATAACGGTAAAAAGGTACCTAGCTAGTAGCTATAATTTCATTGGAGTTCGGTATATATATTAATAAAAAAATGAGACAGAAAGAAACGTTTCATTTGTAAATATAGCATGAAAACTAAAATGAATCTCATTTTCTAATACTAATATTGAAAAGGTATCAAGCTAGTAGCTATGTTTTCATAGGAGTTCCGTATATATGTAGAAAAAAATAGAAAACAGAGAAGCGCAGAAGTTTTGTACAGCCTATATGGTGCATGAAGAAAAACCATACAAATGCTTCTGTAATATATGATATTCCTCTGCTTTTTGTTGTTGCTCTGTTATGATTCAATGCTAGTTCATGATCTCAATGTGACAATGTCAGTGCGCTGTAATGACCATCAACGTTGCCTTTCAAAAATGTTAACAATTCGAAATGTTTGTCTGAAAGCCGAGCCCGTCGTGATCTCAAAATTTCTCTGCCTAAGAGAATAGTCGTTCGACCGCTGCGCTCGATGGTATTGGCGTATTAAATAAGATGAACGAAGCGACAAATTCACTTGAAGGAAACATCAGAGTGGCTAGTTCTGTTGATTAGTGCCGGTTTCAGCCAAACATTGACTTCTTTCAACGAACTTTTCTTCGTTTTTTCCTTGTCATCCGATATCATTGCGACGTTGAAAAAGTCATCTTCGTCATCTACGTCCTCGGCACTGCTCTTCTCAGCTGAAATACTATTTTCCGATCTGTTATTAAGATGGGCAGTTAGTTTTTTTGTTATTAACTCCACTTTTTGTACTTCGTTTAGCCATTTTAGCTTAAAATATGGTTGCAGAGAGGACGCCAGGATAAAATCGTCGTTGTGAAGTGCATTGGGAAATCGCAACATCTAGCTATGTAGATTTACCGTATAACACGTAATTTTACACTTACAACTCACATCGTTCCTAATAACATATGTTATATAATGAGTTACATTAAATATACTTACATACTGTAAGCAAATTGTATGTGTATCGCCTAATGCAAATAATGAACAGTTGCCTAAACTGTACTGAACAGTACGGTTTAGTTTTAAACGAGAATGAAACGCGTATTAAACTTTATTGAAGTCATTTTGAAAATTAAATTACCATCGTGATTTTGCGGTTGCAAGTTGAGGCCTGACACGTCGAAAATTGTTGCGATCGCAACAGATTCGCAACTTTCCAAAAATTGTTGCGGCGCAACTGCAACCTCAACAGAAAAAGCTGCGATTGCAATCGCGGCCGCAACTTGTTGCGGCGCAACTGCCCAACACCGCATATATGACATACAAATATGATTCATCAATACCGATTTTTTTAGTTGCTCTAGCGATGAGACAGTTTTTAAATGAATATATAGCTCGTGGCCACACTATTTAATGCTAAAAAGTTAGCTATTTTTTGTGTCTTTACGTGACAACTATGATATATTGGACGATTTTTAATGTCATTTTCAAAACTTCTTACACAAGTAATGAAAAAAATATTATAAATGAAAGTTATTTGCATGTAGTAATATTTATTTGTATATGTGATACATGCGTTCATTATTTACTATGAATTTAATTACGAACGCTTTTCAACTTCTCACCTCTACGACATACTTTCAGTTCTTCCCGTGTTTAAATAAAATAGAATTCGCTCAACATTTTTTACTGCAAAAGGACAGTCGTTAAAATTCCATGCCTCTGCCAACCTATAAAATGCAACTTTTCGATGCAACTATCATCTTTGCACTGAAAAAGCTAGCCTGCTGGTGGTCATTATTTCTATAGTACAAAATATCACTCCTATATAGTCGTCTTACAATGAGAATTTTGTGTTTACTATGTCTGCTTCCACTTGAGCAATTGATTGTCATTTTCCATCAATGTGACCGTATAAAAATATGATTTACTTCATTTTTCAGCCCGAAGGTGGTAATAGTTTTATCGAAACGTTGCATTTTTTAGATTGATAGAGGTCTAAAATTTTAACGATTGACATTTTGCAGTAAAAATATCACGATTGCTTCATTGAGCAAACTTCTATACAAATACATCTAAAAACATATGAAAGACGACTCGTTTGAAAGCATTATTACTTTCTATGAAAGAATACTGAATTGCTGAATTTTGCGCATTTCTAAACATACATATTAAGAGATAAATTTTTCTTTTCTTTTTAAATATTATGCAAGTGCATAACGAACTGCATTGCGGCATCTGGTCGCTCATAGTTGGACGATACAACGACTTCTGGCAATGAGTTCAACTCTGGACCAGTGCACATGACAAACCCTACACGCACACGGCTGCTGCAACACACGCACACAGAGTGGAGCAACTTTGACGTGGGTGCGACCCGGCTTTTGCAGCCTCTTGAATAGGCACTTATTATTCAAGGTAATTAATTGTCAATTAATTGTTAAAATCGTAGTGCTATATGCAATTTTACAATAAGATACGATATTCACCTAGTCGGCGACCAGACATCTTAAAACTCTGTATCTCTCTACTCAGAACGCCTCTAAAATTTCCTACCGGAGTACCGTGCTGATGACCGGCCGCGTCCATTGGGTGTCTTCTATGTTTAGCGAGTATCGTTTTAAAAACTAACCTTACGTTAAAGAAGATCTTCGGTCTCCATTTTAAAGGAATTTAATAATAAAAATATTACAGAGGACGCTGCTGAGCGTACTGTTGGAATCCTCAAGATCCGCCTAACTTGGGTACGGTTTCTCTTTTTGCGCATCTCGGGAAACGACTTGTTGTTGTTCCCTTGAAGTTCTTCTGCATTTGAAATAAATGTTCGAGCAGTTGCCCTTAAGTTTTAAATCCTAAAACTCCATTGTATTAACATTAAGCTTAAGCTATTAACATTATTTCGTGATTAAGCTCACGAAATATCTAAACTTAGTTATTAATTTGTTCAAGGGAGACACTTGACTATTTATTGTATAAAAACAATCAATACTATACTGCGTGTCCCACAAAAATGTCCCGGACTTTTTAATTGATAATATCTCCGCTTTAAATTAACATATTTTAATTGTCTTTCATTTACAATTTAGTCAATTTTGTTTCCTTTTGAAATAATTTAAGTTTTTGAAAATCAGTTGAATGAACTTCAAGATGATCGATTTACTGAAAGGGGTAGAAAAATTGTTCAAAGGGAAAGTTTTAAAAACAACACTGGTGTTCTTCTTCATTCCTCAATACCTACTGTTAAGAATAATTTGATAACGATGTATCGTACATACAACTAAGTATTTAAACCCTCTGAGAGGTTTCAAGTTTCAAGTGTTCTGAATAATAGTGTTTCAAGGACTTATAAAAAACGGTGGAATAATGGGTAAAACTCTTCGTTCAATGGTGGCTAGAAGTAATACTTGCCTTGAGAGAAATGGAGGGTGTGCCGTTGGATACTAAAATTACTTCATTTATTTAAACGTTACATAAGGTAATGATTTGTCACTCCTTAAAATTTTTGTGCGTTCAGATTTATGGAAACTACAAAATAAGGAAGAATATCAATATTGTTTTAAAAACTTTTCCTTTGAACAATTAATTTTTCTACTCCTTTCAGTAAATTGGACATTGTAAAGTGGTTATTCAACTGATTTTCAAAAACTTAAATTATTCGAAAAGGAAACAAAATTTACTACATTGTGAAAAAAGGCAATTCATATATATTAATTTAAAGCTGAGATTTAATTAATTAAAAATCGAGAACATTTTTACAGGACACCCGATATAATAAAAAGCCAGGAGTCCGTCAATGATAAGTATATGTTCTCGTGCGTAATTTCCCCTACCTCATTACAATGGGAATCTGCTTGCTTGGACAGTATCATAAATACCATCGAAATATGAAAAACCAGGCATCTGCTCACTTATACTTATAAGTAAAAAAACATTGCGTGAAAATCGAATCAACTGTCAAGAAAATGCGGCTCATCGCATTTAAATTTCAAAGGCATTTAAATGCTTAAAAGGTAGGGCAAATTTTTTAAAAACCTCTTGCGAACAATAATTTAAATTACAATTCAGATATGTATTATGGTGTACAATTTGCTTGGTTGTTGTGTGCGTCTCCTCAGGGGGATACAGGTATTGTATCTATGGGAATTAGCGCTCCCAGGGGAACTATGTGAGGGCCTGATCTAAAAAATAGGTAGGCTTCCTTTTGTTGAAATAGAATAGGTTTTTGTTTTGTTACGGACCATCTTTTTTCGGTTCACTGCTGTTCTGTTTTTCAGCACCTTTTACTTTCTTCTTCAACTTTTTCTTATTTCATGAAGTTCTTTCTTAGCTTCCTGTTTCTGTGCACCTTGTGCATAGATTCCGCGTTCCCTTAACTCCATACTAAATGGTGCCTTCCTCCTTCCTCTCTTAGAACATCTTTGTCGTGCAATTAAGGGAGGCTAAAACTTTCTTATACAATATAATATAATAATAATGTTGTGTGCGTTTGTGACGTTTTAAAAATGCTTAATGACCGTATCTGTGATACAAGTTTTACCAGTGCACAAGTACGAGAATACTGTATTTTAATCGCGGGTACTATTACAATGGATATATTTGTTTGCCATTTTTATCTTGAGATTTTTTAAAACGATACCATTGGATCCCTTCATTTTTTACCAAGCATGTACACTAATAGCTTGATTATTAACAATCTGTAGTCAATTTAAAAGTCGGTCGCTAATAAAGAATATAATGAACATATGCACAGGTTTCAACACCTGCAACCGTTTACTACTAAGAATGACTGTCGTGTGTTTATTTATACGTTTTGTGTCACGCTGTTAAGAATAATTGATAGGAAAAAAATAGCACTGGCGGTCTTGGTTCCAGTTCACTGTCAATAATTAATACACTCATTTTCGCTGTGCAATAGCTCTATAATAAGTCACTTTCATCACAATTAGAGCGATCCAGAGCCTTATATACTCGAGTTTGTATCGTGAATACTGAGTTCGGCGGGATATTGCATATTACAATTTGCTGTATTGTATATTACAATATACTGTAATGCAATGTACTGTATTGCATATTACAATATACATACACAAGTTCGCAGTTGCTTTCAGTAATGCTGAATTTCTGTATCTTGGATACGACACGAATGGCTATAACTACTTCTCTTGCGGCTCAAAAATGCAGTGTTCTTAGTGTTTATTACTCTTATAAGAAAATTAAGTTACCTTTGGAATAAGCTGAAAGCATGGAAACTCCACTCAAACGAAAATTTGTTGAAGAAAGGTATTGAAGCTTGTTATTTTTGACGGTCTGTGTACACTAGTTAAGAAATAAAACATTCATCTTATAAATTATGAATAGGTGAAGTTGGAGTCACAAAATTGTGAATAGGCGGAGTCGGTGTTGGAGTCGCCAAATTCTGGAGAAATGGAGTCGGAGTCGGAGTCGCCAAATTCTGAAAAGGTGGAGTCGGAGTCGGAGTCGCCAAATTCTGAAAAGGTGGAGTCGGAGTCGGAGTCGGAGTCGCAAAATTCTGAAAAGGCGGAGTCGGAGTCGGAGTCGGAGTCGCCAAATTCTGGAAAGGTGGAGTCGGAGTCGGAGTCGGAGTCGCAAATTTATTCCACCGACTCCGCAACCCTGCCTTAAATTACACTTACGTTCAATACAGTTGAAAGCGCGAGTTTCCCTGAAAGCCAATTTCGTTTGCTGTCGATCCTTGTCTTTTCCTGTCATGGAATATTTTTGAGCTAATTTCTTGCTCATTAGACGCTTCGCGAATGCGGTGGTTGTTTTCGTCAGGGACTCTTGCCGCAATTTCTGCAACTCCTTCATCTGTAAAATGTCGAAAATAAAATTTAAAATGAGTAAATGTAGAAACACTGTGAATTACTGTAACACATTAAAAATGAAAATAATTTTTTGATTACTAAAGCATGCATGTGCCATGTACGTATAGGAATGGACTTACTAAGGCAGGAAGAACCACTAGAGCATGCAAGTCTTCTTCGGTTTCAGCAGGTGGCGGCAGATATTCGGCTCGTAGATTATCGGTGGTTTTGGTGGAAGTTCCTTTATCCTCAAACATCAATATTATTTGTTTTAACAGCTCATTGTTTTCACACACCAGCCTTTCGACCTTCAAGCCTCGCTTCTTAGTTTCTTTAATTTCATTTTCAACGTCATTCAGCCTGTGTGCCAGGTCAGCCATCCTGTTAGAAGAAAAATTGCAACACTGTAATGCGGACGCGAAATAAACTAAAACCTAAAGTTATAATTTTAGCTTAATAATGCATTTTGTTCGAGATTAGTTGCCAAAATGATGTTCACTAAGGCTAAACCTAAATATATATACAATACATATGTTTACATACATTTATATATATAGATAATAGATAAATATATATATACAAATATATACATAATCTATACATATATGTCGAGAGGAACTGCTTACTAAGTAGGCATATATATACATATATATATTATAATTTTTATAAACATTTACATATACATATATATTTAGACATACACATTTGTACGTATGAGTACATGTGTTTCAGTGTTGGTATATGAAGTAAAATATTGAATGAAACTCACGTTTCAGACGATTTAGGCTGATAAACAGTCTTCTGGAGCGTCACAGGTCGGATTGGAAGTTGCTCATCATCCGAGCTCGATGTTCCACTTGCTGGAAAAAAAATTCATCCATTACGTCACATACCTTTAATAAATCAATAAAGTTATTCCTCAACAATTAATCATTTCAATATTTAAATCGTTTGGCGGTACTGAAAATTGCAAAAATGGTTCATTTCAAAAACGCTAAAGCGACTACATGTTCCCTTACCTTCCTCGAGAGCACGCTTCTTGTTCAAGAAAGAATTCACATGGGACATCACACGATGGGAGGCCTGCAGCGAAAGATTTTTTAGTACAGTTTATTAGACTTGTGTAGACTAGCATTCAATTAAGGCTCATAATAATTTTAATTATTTAGCATAGTTTTCAAACACGTAAAATCAGTTGGAAATAATGATTTATTTTGGTCGTACATTAGCAGTCAAAATCTTACATAATTTTTGGGAGAACAGCCAGCAGAGTTTGTATAGCACCTTCTGTGTCCGTTGTAGGGACATTCTCGTTCAACATTTTTTTCATCGCCCTGTCGTAGGTGCCTGATAGACAAATAAATAAATCAGTAATCATTATGGGATGTTTCGTTTTGCTGCGCCAATGTAAAAGTGTTGAAATTTTATTAAAATTTCGATGCTTATTCACATTAAATTTGCTCATAAAAATAAATGCAAACAATTTTAACGCAGAATACACTGGCCTGCGCTGTGTTGAACATCTTACAGATATAGCCTGCATTTATTTAGGCCATTTTTGTGCGCTGAATCTAAAAAATCATGCTCACTTTACTCTATACAAGATCATGTTAATGATATAATGGCACATTATAAATATGCAAAATTCAGATATATTTGCAAGTAGGTGAAACACAATAATGTATTTGTTAATTTAAATCAAATGCTTATCTTGGTCCTTTGCTCTGACTGCACAGTAATCTTGAAATGGCGTCTTCAATTAATTTATAATTTTTGCATGACGGTTAGGAAGAACCACATGTCCGCAGATTTAGCATAACCTCTTAGAAAAGTTTTTACACTCTTTTCATTTTATGCATGTCTACACTATAAAAGAAAAATAATGATTATTAAGGTTAACCACGCTGCGGTTTTCAAAAATAAGTACATAAAGCTTGGATAATTGTGATATTTGAGAAAATATGCCATAATATAAATATACTATATCTTAGAAATTTTGCCTGGCCCAGAATAATTAATGAACTACGCTTTTGTAAAAATTATTTGAAATCCGTTAAAAAATTCATGACCTTTACAAAATAATTTTGAAATACAGGCCAATGATATCAACGTAATGTCGCTCAAGGTATTTTAACGATAGGAAGTGATTTGGCGTTTGCTGTACAGTTTTCAATGATTTAGGCCACTTCAGAAATTCAGCAGCACAACAAAAAATGTTTTACGAACCTGAGGATATGTCGATAGATTTCACGGGCCACTGCCTCCAAGACGGCTGTGGAGGATTCAGTGCACGAGCAAGGTCTTCCACGTCACCACGATCAGGCCACAAGCACTTTGTATTTTGTGCTGTAAGCCACGAGCTAGGCACAACGGCCCAGGAATTGGCAAAATGAACACCAACAAAATTTTTCATCGCTACGCTTAAATTGATCTGAAATAGAAATTTCTTTTCAATTAAAAAATGAAAAATTTTATTAATGCTATTTCTTTCAGTTTACAAAAACCCCTACCATCAGCCGGATGAACATAATATCTAGCCATACAGCTTTTTCAATTATTCTAATATCTTAATATGATTGAAAAGTGACACGTTTAAAAAACAATTGAGCTTCCATTGTAAAATGTAATTAAATTAATTCTTTGAAAATATTAAATATGGATAGATATTTTGTTTGGATGGGGACTGGCCTTGTTTCTTTTATTCATGAAATAGAACATATTTAAACAAAACAGAGTGATTAAATATGTCAAACGACCGAAACTGGCTAGAACTTGCACTGAAGTTCATGTTTTACTGCCTATTATCCATTTCAAAGAGAGCAAAAAATGTTTAATAGTGAGATACCGTCAGGCATACAATAGAGCTGCCATCGTCTAAGTTGTGAACTATACGGAATGAATCAACACTAAACCAACATAGAATTGAGAATAGGGTAGTATCATCAACTTTCCGTAAATTTCGTTAATTGAAATAGATTTATTTCTAATTTTATTTCCCATTTTGAAGATTCCAACCAATTGAGAATCAACTGGATCAACAAAAAAGGCATCTTTTTCGTATGTAGCAACGCGCAATTCATGAGAGTCGATTGACAAAATGATTCCGATTTCACCATTATTTAAAATAACGCCATTATCCTTAGATCCCAATGGGCCAGGTTTGTAGAGAATATTTCCTACTCTAATTTTTGGCTTAGAACTGACACGGTCATCACAATTATAACTGCTTTTGGAAGCACATGGTTTCTCATTTTCAAAATACACATGTTTACTTAGCTGTTCTAAGACTTTATTTCTACCAGTAAGACGACCTTTCAACATCCCTAAATAGTTTTCAAAGGCAAAACATGAAATTTCGTCAAGAGGCCCATATTTCAAATAATCATCCACCAAGTGGATAATACTGTGTACATTATACGATAAGAAAGTGTCACCATACACATTTCTAGATGAGATTACAAAGTTCTTCAACATGACGTCCACATTAGGCATATTTTGTTCCTGATCAGAAGTCAGGAGCAGCCTTAAGGACAGGCACAAATACAAAAAATTCAAGTATTGTTTCCTAGGGAGAATATCTTTAAACACAACTACACCAACATACAGCAGCACTAATCGAAATTCCGATGCTTTCCAGAATGCGACGCTTTGCATTCCTCCAGACACCTTTCTTACAAATTCAGACGGAATAAGATTTCTGATAGTTTCCAATCTTGAATTCAAAATTTCAATTTTTTCTGAAGAAAGGTGACGTTTCACCTGATGTTTCTTGCTTGTTTTTAAACGGTTCATAATTCTCTTCATTAATCCAATGCACACAAGATGCATGTAGTCTAGCGGAAATCCGGAAACCATTCCAAAAGTAAAGGATTCAAGAATTGATGTTACCCCTTCCTTGTGATGCGCTGGATCAGTTTTGTGAATAAAATCTTCATCGCGACGTTTGATAGCCTCGACTTCCGTTAGAACTACGTGCCCTCCGCTGTAGGTACCGCGCTGTACGCAGCGCTCGCAACTATTATAGCTGTTGTGATTCACAACGCATTTAAGGTCTGCTCGAGCTACGGCATCAGCAACAAATGCGTGCACTTTTATGGCTAATATGCGTCCTTCAATCTCTAATCCATTTCTTACGAGAGTTTTCAATTCTTCGGCAAATTTTTCGAGAAGAATGTTCACTCCCGGCATCTTGTTCGTCTTCTCACTTTCAGATAAATAAATTCCAGCACAAAATATTTTCTTCTTTTTGAAAACTTTTACCAAAATGGGATACGCATGGTATTTTCTGGAGTCTTTGAACAGAGGTATTCCATCGATGTTGATGAGCAACTTAATGTCTTGAAATTCTTGCAATGACTTAATATATTTACGAAAACTACTTTGCCAATCATTTATGTGAACATACCGTCCGTGATGCATGTTAACAATTGTAGAATCCTGTAAATTTCTATTTAGAAGTGTTTTAGCAGTCAATGTATTACTTGGGAAATGGTGGTGAAAATTGTGTAGCAGCTTAGTCACCGATGATCCCGGAACATTAGGGCATTCAATAACCCAATTCAGGATAATACTCTCAATTTTATCTTCAGTTCGTAGAAAATTTCTATCACAATCTTCAAAATTATGAATTACTTCATCTTCAGAAGATAGTGTAGAGTCAGATTCAAGTACTTGAAAACTTGGAGGCTGAGAAGCTGCTGACTCCGTCGGAGAGTCAGCTTTATGACATGAAACTGTAGTACTTACATTTTTCATAGATGTGCTAGTTGAGGGCAAAGTTATCGCAAGATTAGAATTCAGAGGAGTGTCTCGCACAGAAGAGCCATGACTCCTGATTCGGCGCCTTTTCTGACGAGCTGACAACGTTGAGTACAGTTTTCGCTTCTGCATTATTCAAATTAAGTCGAGGTCTGCTGCTCTAACGTGTCATGAAAAAATTTCTAAGCTGCCTAAAATAACAAAGAGTTCTGAAAACATGACGATAAATTAGATTATGAACATGAAGTCGTAAGTGACGCAACAGACAACAGGAAAAATCTAGAAACTAGATTGGCAATTACATTATAGATTAAACCAACTATACGGGCACTTAATATACTCAAAAACACTTTTGTATTCAATCACCTTAGACAGACATAAATTAAATAAATCAAGTTTATTTTTCACTGAACACTAGTGATCCGTTGGTTATTTACTAACACCCACGCACGCGATGACAGTCAGAGTGGAACAGGCTGCCAGTTGCTACTGGTGCGACAAGCCAGGAAATGCAACGATGCATCGACGAATGATCGACGTAAAATGTCGGGATGAACCGATGTCTTCTCAACTAATTGAAAAAACAAATACTTATACAGAAGTAGGATGAACAAATTAGCAATATTTAGCTAAAATTACCTTAAAAAAATTTAGAAAACTAGTTCTATGTACCTTGATATTTGAAAAAATTAGCAACATTTGGCACCTCTGTCGTCTCTTACTCGAATGAAATGCGGAAGCGCAGCGGAAGCTGCAACTGCTTAGGGTTGATATTGTACTTGTTTGCTCAAGCACACGCTTGTGAACTATTTCGCTTAATAATTCCTGCAAATTTGCTATTTAAATCGAAACAATCCATTTTTCAGGAAAAGCGTGTTAAACAAAAAAGTTGGGACTGTAAAGATTTGTCGTTAGAACATTTTAGCGCTCCATAACGGTCAATTTTTGAGCTACAGTTATGACTCTGTTACCAAAAAAATCACTGTTTGAAGATGAATATGTTTGTTACGGTTTGCAAGAAATTAAGGAAGACAATCCCGGGAATTCCCAGAATTTCCTTATATTTCACATTAATGCTATAGTAATTTGTCGCAATATTTGGCGATTTAGGGAGCGAAAAACCTCAATCTGAGAAGGATTATTTAACGGACTCGCTCATTTTAACTGCATTTACTAACATGCCATCAACTGTTACAAGCTCGGTCACTTGTTCTTCCGGAGTACTTTGATGCACCATTACATAACTTGTTTTTTCCATTGGTTTAGGTTTAGTGCCTTCACTACAGATCTCCCTTACAAGAAAATGCTTTGTTCCAATACGAATTGTTTTTTTTTCTCAGCTGCTAGTTGACGCAACTGTGTCTACAGTTTTAGGCTTCACTATGTTGTGTTCATTCTATAGGTGATGTAAAAAACCACTGGTAGCCCAGCCGTTGCAGAGTAAATTTTTGCCGCACTTTATAACTTCGCACTTTCTCCAGTTGCATCTTTATTATACTGTAGTATTACCAAGCAAAGACCTTAGTTTCTACAACATCGGTCATTGCTATAGCATCTATTTCAGTCTGTTCTTTATTACCTGCAAAACCACAAAATATATTCTGATGAAATAGTTAAACTATGTTATAAAATAGTGTACACTTCACCATGTAGTGGTGTAAATTGCAATAATATTAAAACACTAAAGTCCTATTTTGAGCTCTGTAAATGATTAATCATATTAAACAGCATGATATTAAGTCATTTTCTCACTAATATCTTGAAATATGTATAACATTTAGAATCCCTGGAATTCCCGGAAAAAAGCATGGTTTTAAGTTATTTTCTGACTAATGTCTTGAAATATGTATGTTATTTTGAACCCCGGGAAAAAAATTCCTAGACTGGGAAATTTCAGTCCCAAATCATCCGGGATCCCGAGATACAAACCTTAATGCTTTTATGGATAACTCAAAAATAGAGTTTTTTGAGTTATGACGTTTTTGTCACAAACGAGCGATATGTGTGGCTTAAATACTGGTAAAAGTTTAAATAGTGCAGTTAATCACTGCCTGTTTTCGACCGAGGCATTTACTGCAGCGAACGACGAAGGCCAACGGAGAACTATCTGCTTCAATTCGACTGTAGACAATTACTGCTGAGGTCTGCCAAAAACCGCCATTCGAATTGACTCTCATGAATTTTGTCTACGGTGAACTGCTGAAATTCGTCTTAAAAGTACGATCACTGCGAAAAACTGCCGAAATTCTTCCGCGCCACTGCGCTAATTTTCAACTGGGTAAGGGCAAACTGAGGCATTTCACATGAAGGCCCATAACCTTGCATAACCTTGCAACAAATTTGAGAGCAGGAAATATTAGTCATCAAAAAGAAATGTTCCAATATTGAATTAAACAAATACATCAATGATGTATTCAGGTAGTCATTTACTAAATTTGTCTATGGTCACGAGACTATAGTGCAAGTCACGGTAAGTGTGAATATGAAGCTTGTGCTAAAACTTAGGTAAAATATGAATCTAATGAAAAATATTGTTTTTTATGCAGTCGGTAGCTCTCAAAGGCCATGTACGAGTAAGCGTTTCATAGTCCGGAGACGTATTTTGAAGCACCTGTTCACCAGAGAACTGGTGATGCAGTTCAGCTTCTCAGGACTGGGTGGTCATCGGAGGCAGCAGTCGAAAATTGCCTTCAAGGACCACAATGCAATGCGCATTATTCAAGGTAAGCAGTTTTTATTGAGAACTGTTCTTACCCTCCCTAGCTGATAACCTTGTTTTTATGTAGATTACTAACTTATTCAAATAAAGCTCTGGAAGATAAAAAAACTTGAACCAGTGCATCAGAAATAGGTAGCTCTTTTTAATATTGATCTTTTTTCCTTTTCTTTGTTGATGATCTTGTGAAATCAGCTGTGAAAGCCATAAATTCTGTATAGCACATGAAGAACTGCAATTTAAAATATTGAAATTACTTTATTCTTTACGTGATGTTCAACTAGAGCATCTAGATTTATTGTGTTTTGCTATTGTTACATTTACTTTTGAATGCAAGGCCAGTCACTCCCAGATCATACATTTTTCTGCTGAATTATACCCTAACATGGATAAAATAATTGTACCAATGGGAAGTAGCGTTCCCAGAATGAAAATTTAAGGCCTGAGCTTGAAATTTGGCTCTCTACTGGTTGAATAGTATGTTTTTTATTTTGTTAACGACAGCTAGTCATTTTTTCAGTTAACTGCTACCCTTGTCTTCAGCACCTACTTGTTCCATCATGAACTTCTATAGTGTTTGAACTTCCTGACTTGCTGTTTATATGCGCATGCAGTATGTGCTGTGTGGGAACACACTTTGGCTAAGATTATTCTTATACACAGTCCATTCTTGATGATCCTTTCATTATTCCTCTCTTTGGATCACCGTTTTTTTAGTTAGGGAAGCTCACGGAGAGAGTGCCCCCGGAAATTGGAAATTTGGGTTTACTCTCAAATTTTTCACTTTTTTGCTTAAAACTGGAAATTTTGGAAAACCATTGAAGTTTTTGAAATTTCCACGTCTTTCCGCATCCCAAGATATCAAAATCATCACTAGCTTAAAAACTCTCCGACAAGAAGCATATTAACCTTAGACAGACACCCCAAAAAAAAACATCGTTTTCTATAAATATCTCGTTTTCTTATGGGAAGCGTACTCCCAGAAAATCGAATTTTCTTGAGATATTGGGTTTTAGCTGCCATAGGAAGGATAAGATGTCAGGTACATCCTGTGAAAAAATGAAGTTCGTACGTTCATTGTTTCGCCCGCTACGGGGGTTTGAAGTATGGGTTGGGAGGTGATATTTTATCATGTTACACCTCCCCCTTGGCACTTTCTTCACGGCTTGACGTTGCTATGCCCTCTTCTATGTCTCTTTTCTACTGTATAATGATTTCAAGGGTCCTATCTGACCCCAAAAAAATAATAAAGAAAAAATTTAAATTGTTTATATATCTTTGTTTACCTGTTCTGCCTTATTTTCGAGGACCGGAATGTGGGGCTTCAAAATATAGCGTCTTCTACAGTTTTTGAGCTACAGTGATGATTTTAGTATCAAAAGAACCAGAATTTAATACTCTACAAGATGACGTGGGCTTTTATCCATTTTCGGAATAGAAAATTAGCTACATTTTCTTTTGTCGGGAAAAGTGTGGAAAAGGGTAAAATTTTTGTATTTTTCATTTTTTTTCAAAAAGTATTTCGAAAATTCAACATAACTCCACGTCACGTTGAAGAGAATACATTTCTGCTTCTTTTGATACCAATGTTATCTCTGTATCGAAAATCTGATTACGTCCATAGATTTTCCCCAGACCCCTTATTTTGACGTTTTCTTTGAATAACACGTTTTCTATGGGGAAAATTGGAAAAACACACGAGTCCAATCTTAATTCTTGTTCAATTTTACATACCTATACCAAGTTTCATGAAGATCGGTAGAATAGTTTAGGATTTTTTTTGTGGGAGTACGGTTCCCTTAAACCAAAATCGCATTTTTTATAGAAAGTAAATGATTCTAAATGGTATTTTCTATAAGTAAACCGAATTATATTGCTCTAAGTTAAATAATTAAAAAGTCCGTATGGGGCACTCCTTCCTTAAACTAACTCATAATCTAATATCTGATATATTATCTATTTTGTCTCGATGGCGATAGAACATTAATAAACTTGCCATTCAAAATAGTGATTATTCATATAAACATTAGTAAACCATTCTTTAGTCTACAACTCTTGTGTAATTTCTGTTTATTCACTATTGTATTGGTGCAACTTTATCAATCACAGAACTAAGTTGTTCTCATATTTTGTAGAAGTGTTGGCAGCTGGTGGGTTCACTAACCGCAAAGGAATCGCAGTCGCAACGCAACGAGGTCTGCGTAAATCGGTGGATTGGGATGGAATTAGCCATCACCGTGGTACAGGTGCTGCAGAGGCTGCAGGAATTGCAACCACCACCAATATCAGCACCATCACCACAACCGTGTCAACTGACACAGTCCCCTCACCGAGCATCACTTATGCAGCTGAGCTCGTGCCTTCGTCGGATATAATTGTGGAATCAGACACAGAAAATAAGTGTGTTGTTGCGTTTTTAAATTTCGACATTCTGTGTAGGTTTGTCCCCTTAGGGTGATACTATTGTATATATGGGAAGTAGCCCTCCCAGGGGGACATTGTGAGCGCCCTGTGTGAAACCATACTATTGGCATTGGCTTGGAATATTCCTCTTGTGGGGACTCCTGCTGTGATTAGTGAAATTCATTCTATGATATACAGTATAATGAAAATATAACAATTATTCAAAAGATTATGCCCCAGGGGGACAAAGTTAGGACCCGAACTGATGGTGGGTAGCCTCTTTTTCGTTGAAATAAATGCTTTTATTTGTTGAAGGACCATTTTTTTAACGCGTTTACTGCGATGGGTTAAATTGAAGTTCAATATTCAATTCAAATTTTAAGTCAATTTTGGTGATTAACTTTGAAAACGGCAAACAAAAACTGGATCTGGCTTTTATTTAGCATTTATAAAAAATAGGTTGGTGACTTCAGGTGGGTCAGCAGCACTATGAAAATCACTCAAGTGACCACCAGTGGGTCACTTCGCAGAAAATGTGTCAAGTTCACTACTATCTTTTACTTAAAGCACTTCCTACGTTCTTGAGTTTTTGAATTATTCTGTGATTTTTTTTTACCTGAACTCTGTGATACTTATTACCACGGAAATATTTTATAATTTCTCTGTGATGCTATTTTTATATTTCGGTGAAAACTTGATTTCAGTGTGTAATAGACGACCAAATATAAAATCTGTGATGATACTGATTGATTTAAACCTCTTAATTTCAATAGTCAATTAATAATGTATAATTTTGCAATATTATCGCCGCCTTTCTCTTTATTAAACTTATTTTCCATTCGAGGCAGCGATAACTTCGAATGGAAGGGTATGCTTCATAATAGCTGAAATACTCACTGTACGCATAATGGCGCACAAAAATACATGTATTTACGTCTGTTTACCGTGCGATGAAAATGCATACTTTATTCAATATTATGTATACCTATGCATTTCATCAGCCGCCTGTCATGCAACTTTATGCACAACTATGCTTTCGAAGCGGCGATAACTTAGAATGAAAGGGAATGCTTCATAATAGCTGAAAATACTCAAGGTACGCACGAATTTTAATAATGGCGCACAGAAATACACGTATTTACGTCTGTGTACCGTGGTATGAAAAAGCATATTGTTTACAATATTATGCATACTCTTGCATTTCATCAGCCTTGTCATGCAACTCTATGCACAATTATGCTTTCGAGGCGGCGATGATTATCGCGGCAAAAGTGGTCTTTGGCGACGATAAAGTCGGCTATATATCGCCGCCTTGGTGACGATAATCATGCATGAATAAGCATACGACTCTGCGAACCGTGTGCATACTTTTCGTAGAGGCGGCGAAAAAGTTAGACTGGGTAATGACTAGTCTTTGTAATAACCTAACGCTGTGTTCTGTTACCTAAAATTTCTAGTTTTAAAGCTATGTGATCACTATTGATAATGGAAATTGAAGTAGCCCATCCTTATGTGAATAACTGGAATATTAGTTGATTTTTTCGGCAATACGTAGCACCGATATACTTCATATTGATCTCATTGTCTTGTTTACTCATAATCTTTAGGAAAAGGTAACGTTTAAAATCGACATTTCTACATTTATCTTATGTTATTGTTGCTTGGTTTTCAGTAGTTATATTGTCTTTCACCATATCATGATCATGTTTTATTCTCTAATCACTTCCTAATTTTTAGGTAAGTGTCAGGTCCCAGCGACGGGAGAATTCCGTACAGCTCGCGTTGTGGGGATGTCAGGTCAAAACGCTCCCGGCAGCGCTTGTGACAAAAGCTTGCCTCTGCTCCCCTTCTATCATGATCACCTGTGCTGCATGCCAGATACCGCCAGATCTTGCATACACCTGCGATGCATGCCAGATACCGCCAATAACTATCGTATTGTGTTCTCTTATTTCCCTTATACTGTATATTCTATATAAAAAGTGTTAACGATAGTCGGATATTAGGAAACACGTCTGGCATTTCAGAAACCGCACCAGCAGCCTCTGAAATTTTGGCCAAGAGATCTTCCTTACATTTCCATTCAAAACGTTTTGCTGAAACCTTTTAATCGAACATCGCTAAAAGGAAATTTCATCGTAGTACACCCTCGTACATTAGAAGTGTTTATAACGCAAATTCAAACTAAATATTGAGAATAATTGTATCGTAAAATTTCATACTTTAAAACAATTAACTGCTAATATCTCGAAAACCCAAAATTGTTCTGAAAATTTGCTAGAAAAAATTGTTCATCTGGTCATATTCTGCTGGTGAAATTGTGTACCTCTTGTCGTAAACATCCTGCACAAACTAGCATTATCTCTGTACATTTAGCCAGGGCAGGTTGTCATTATATTAGCTTAATATATCTGAACACGTCAGTGGTTTGCTTTAACCGCAACCTTATCAGAAACTTAAAAACGAAGGAAATTCCGATAAAATTTATCAACTTCACTATGAAAACGTTTCGGAGTCCAGTTCCATCATCAGTTCAAAGGAAAAACAAAAGAATTACGTCTGAAATATAAGATCAAAGTAAAATGGATTGTAGGCACTACAAATATATCATGTCACTAAAAATACAAAGTATGAGACGGACAAAAACAAAGAATAAAATACAGAAGCACAAAAAGAATTCATGTGACACATAGGTATAAAATAAAATTAGGCTGGTTCTGACGAGGAATCTACCTTTTCACTATTTGCAAAAGGTACGAACTGTCCATATTGTTCAAATGAGGGTTTCGCTTGAAGATATGCAAGGACTCTAAAATTCTGAGGTCATGCGGGGTTGAAGCTGAGTCTAAAATTTTGAAATCGGCCGGGGATATAGGAACATTGCATTATTAACTTAATTATGTAATAACTAGTAACGACACCTTTTGAATATACATATTGTTCACTTCGCTTGACGACGAACTTATATTGTGAGACAAAACGAACAGTCTTTAAACCTGCGTGTTCAGCTGATATCCAGGATTTATATTCCCGCAAAAGAATGAAATACTAATGAAATTCTCAAAACTTATGACGAAAATTATGACAGCAATATATAATTGTAAAATTCGTAATATTTTTGTCTTTTTATGCAAAAAAACATGAAATTCCGATAGAGAATGATCTGTAGAAAATAGCGGTATCTGGCATGCAACGCAGGAATATGCAAGACCGCTATTTTCTACAGATCATTCTCTATCGAAACTTCATGTTTATTTGGATAAAAAGAGAAAAATATTACGAATTTTACAATTATATATTTTTGTCGTAATTTTCGTCATAAATTTTGAGAATTTTATTAGTATTTCATTCTTTTGCGGGAATATAAATACTGGATATCAGCTGAACACGCACGTTTAAAGACTGTTCGTTTTGTCTCTCAATAGTTCGTCGTCAAGTAAAGTGAACAATATTTATGTTCAAAAAGGTGTCGTTACTAGTTATTACATAATTAAGTTAATAATGCAAGTTCCTACATCTCCTGCCGATTCTTAAATTTTAGACTCAGCTTCAACCCCGCATGACCTCAGAATTTTAGAGTCCATGCATATCTTCAAGCGAAACCCTCATATGAACAATATGGACAGTTCGTACCTTTTGCAAATAGTGAATAGGTAGATTCCTCGTCAGAACCAGCCTAATTTTATTTCATACCCACATATGTGTCACATGTATTCTTTCTGTGCTTCTGTATTTTATTCTTTGTTTTTGTCCATCTCATACTGTGTATTTTTACTTACATGATATATTTGTAGTGCCTACAATCCATTTTACTTTGATCTTGTATTTCAGACGAAATTCTTTTGCTTTTCGTTTGAACTGATGATGGAACTGGACTCCGAAACGTTTTCATAGTGAAGATGATAAATTTTATCGGAATTTCCTTCGTTTTTAAGTTTCTGATAAGGTTGCGGCTAAAGCAAACCACTGACGTGTTCAGATATATTAAGTTAATATAATGACAACCTGCTGGCTAACTGTACAGAGATAATGCTAGTTTGTGCAGGATGTTTACGACAAGAGGTACACAATTTCACCTGCAGAATATGACCAGATGAACAATTTTTTCTATGAAATTTTCAGAACACTTATGGGTTTTCGAAATATTAGCAGTTAATTGTTTTAAAGTGTGAAATTTTACGATGCAATTACTCTCAATATTTAGTTTGAATTTACTTTATAAACACTTCTAATGTACGAGGGTGTACTACGATGAAATTTCATTTGAGTGATATTCGATTAAAAGGTTTCAGCAAAAACGTTTTGAATGGATATGTGAGGAAGATCTCGTGGCCAAATTTTCAGAGGCAGCTGATGAGATTTCTGAAATGCCAGACGTGTTTCCTAATACCCGACTGTCGTTAACACTTTTTATATAGAATATACAGTATAAGGGAAATAAGAGATCACAATACGGTAGTTATTGGCGGTATCTGGCATGCATCGCAGGTGTATGCAAGATCTGGCTGTATCTGGCATGCAGCACAGGTGATCATGATAGAAGGGGTGCAGAGGCAAGCTTTTGACACGAGCGCGTCCCGGTGCTCTGGTTGTTAATTGTTGTTTTTTTCTGTTCTATCAGTATTGCTTCTACAATCTGTAATCTATTGAAGTCTGTTTCTTTGCGTAGAATTTTTGGTGTTGCTCACTAATTGGTTTCTTGTTAGGGCTGGCCGTGTGTTTCCGAAGCGTGTTGTTTTGGGCCTCCTGTGGATAGGTGCATGGTTAGGCGTCTTGATAGGGTGGTAGTTGTCATGCCTATATACGAGCTGTTTAGAGGTTCACAGTCCTCATGGTTGCATTTATACTCGTATATGACATTGGTCTGTTTCAAGGCTGGTAGTTTTGTGCCAATATTGTTTTCACAGGAGTTTTACACAGAAGGCCCAAAACAACACGCTTCGGAAACACACGGCCAAGCCCTAACAAGAAACCAATTGGTGAGCAACACAAAAATTCTACGCAAAGAAACAGACTTCAATAGATTACAGATTGTAAAAGCAATACTGATAGAACAGAAAAAACCAACCATATTAACAACCAGAGCACCGGGACCCACCGCATTCTCAAACTTTTTTGACGCTGACCGCGTGAGTTGCACGTGGCCGCGTCAACCGACTGTACGCCCCACCGATTCGACATAAGCCGTCAACAAAGCCAATCCACATGGGCGACTCTGCCACCCTACCTTTCATTTGATCCTGAGCAGCCATTACAGAAGCACCTCAGAAATCATAGCTGCATTTTGTTCGCATAGCTTGAAAATGGCGCAAGAGCGCCGAAACGCGTCGACTATTAGCAACCTTTTTAACCTCCTTAGCAATGTTGCTAGGAATATATTCAGGAAAATAGAAAATCTTAAAAAAAACTAATCAATAATAAAAACGGCGTCCTTTTTAATGAAATATACTTGAAAGAAAGACCGTTTCCAAAATAGACGAATATATATATATATATATCTTAACTTATAGTTAGCAATGTAGAATGCAGGTGGAGAACCGTAATCGTGGGCGAGCACAACAGCGATCACAGAACACACGACACGACAGGACGGGACACCCAGGACCCGTGCAGGATAAGGCACCCAGGACCCGTGCAGGATAAGGCACCCAGGACCCGTGCAGGGGAAGGCTCGCAGGTGCACTAGGCTTCAAGCCAGCGAGTGAGCTAGTTAGCAGACCAGACGGACGAACATGAACCGACACGAGCGTGGCTTCCCGTGGCACAGGGTAAGTCCAGCCTGCGAACCACCGCTTTTAACACTGCTCGCGGCTTGCTAGGATCAAACCTTGAATTTTCGGCGAGAGAAAATCTCACTAGCAGGTCTAGCAGGAAATAAGATAACTAGTAACTCAATTTCAGTATATACACAATAAGCAAGACGATGCAGAAATACGTATTAGATTTGACTTAAACTAACAGTCTAAGCCTACCGATTCGCACAAAGGCGATCCAAAGAGAGGAAGAAAAAAGGCACCACTTAGCACAGAGTTACGGGTACGCAGGATCTACATAGAAAGAGCATAGACACAGTTAACGGAAAAAGAAGATTATGAAATGAGATAAAGTTGGGGTAGAAAGTAGTAAGTGCTGAAAAGTGAACAACAATGAACCGAAAAAAGAGAGTACTTAACTTTACAAACATTTAATTTCAACACAAACAACGCCTACCTAATTTTCAGCTCTGCCCCTCACAGCAAAAAAAAAAACAGAAGTAAATGACTTGCTCGTCAGAAATTGTGACACTATCTAGTGCTTAACAAGAATTAAGTTCCCCAGGGTTCTACGGTTCAAGTCTGGAATAAAAAAGAAACAAAATTAGCGACAGGGCTTTAACTACGTGAGCAACAATAAACAGGTAATAATCACACGTTAGAAGGAGACTACAGTAGGCTCCTTCTATGATCACAAAAAGGTACCAATCTGTGAAGCATCGCAGGCTAAATAGAGGACTAATCTATGTCTTCCGACGTCACCGGGAAGAAGTGCGGAAGGCCGGCAGGGTCGCCCCTACGGTAAGCAAATAAAAATTTTTACAATAATGTTTTTCTCATTTTAAAACTGAACTAGAATCTAATTTTTGGTATTCTATAATCAATTTCGATTTATGGGATTTGTGTATGTATAAATTGAAATGCAATGCAAATGGGCTGCAGTGGAAGAAATAACACACTAGCAAAAACCTGACCTGAGTCACATAAATTTTGTGACAGAGCAATGCACTGCATCAGCTGCAGTGGTTGTTGCATTTATACAATAGTACGAAATTTCTTGCTGAAAACATTCCGAATTGCACTAATAATATAAAACAAATAGAAAATGGGCTTTTATTAAAATGAGAAAGTATCAAATACAAGACAAAAAGTTAGAAGAGAATAAAAAATAGCACCATATTTCATAGAAAGAAGCGGAAAGAGACTTTTGTTTGTATACGAAACGCACCAGCAACGTCAGGCCCGCTGAGACGGAATCAGAACGAAATTTACCTATTGTAGCTGTAACACAACATAGTGTTAAGGAATGATATGGCACCTGCCCTGCATTGTTATTCTGCGTTGTGTAGGTTTCTGCGTAGTGTAGGTACAGAGAACAAAAGGCAGTGCAAATCGTGTCTACCTTAGCTACAAGCATCTAAAAAATTTGGGTATTTCGAGCATAGTAATTAGATCAACTATTATCGTTTCGTTGGAATTGGTGCATACTTCGATACTTAGAAAAAATAGTTGATACTGAGCTATGATTTCCAAGGTAGGCACTGCCTACCTTACCTACTCAGAGGGCACGTGTTAGTAGTATATGCATACAGGGTGTCTCAAAAAACTGTTCTCACGCTTTAACTGTCGCTCAGATGCTACTTTTTCAATTGCAGGTATATTTAATTCATCACAGCACGGGAGAAAATTAACTTAGCTTGGAAGAGGAGTAGTTTGTCCCGAAATGTTGTTGGAAGATCGAAAATGCGATATTGGAAATTGAAAGACAAAGTCGCGATATTCTTAATGACCTGTTTAATGATATTCTTAATGACCTGAAAGCGGATAAGGCGAGGCCAGAAGTGGCCCTCGATGGAACACTGCATAAGAGTGTAGAAACGACTCCCATTACAAAGAGGAGGATTGTTGTCCACGAAAATTTGGGAAAATCTTCATCTTGTAAAAGAAGTACCTTCCACTAAGTTTCGAATTTAGAAAATATTAAACAGGGAAAGTTTTATTTAAAGATAAGAAAAGAGGCTAAGAAACTGAAAATGTCAGGTCTACCGAGAGGTTGCTTACAGCTTGAATAGGTCACAACCTGTGCAATGGTTGCTTATGAATTGGAGAGTTTATCGCACAATGAAACCTGACTCTTTTATAGTTTGGATGGCCATTCACTCAGCGTGGAAGTCCCCTCTCCTTTTTGGGAACAAAAATGCAAAATAAATGCAAAAACATACTTAGGTGACGTTTTGAATCCAATACGTATATCTGCTTCCAAATATTTTGCTAATGGTAAATTGCGGACTTTTCTGGTGTGACTTCTCACGCCGCGAATGTCACCATAGCCTGGTAAAGAAATAATTTATTATGATTTTTGTGAGAGGATATGTGCCGCCCTGTTTGCCAGACCTCAATCTCACTGACTTTTTAGTATGGCTGGTAATTAAGTCAAGAGAATTTTCGAACGCTTCCTATAATATTTTATTGAAAATTTGAAGTCTCCACTTCCCCGTGTATTGAACCGCAGTCACCCAAGAGAATGGCCAGTTCATGAATTGCGCCTTCATTTCCTGTAAACACTGAGCGTTAGGGTACGACATGTACGCCTCAATTCACTGTGGGAAATGTCGTATTGACTCACCGAGAAGAAAAATAAACCAAGCCGATTGAACCCTTCAACGCCCAAGTGGACTGTACGGTCCTCTCTCAAAAATAACAATAATATATTGTATTTCTTATTAAATTTGTTCACTAATGTGTCCTTTGAACTTCACTGGCGAGTGGCAGTTCCTTCCATATCTTTATAACAGTAACTACCTAATGCCAGTGTCGGTTTAGTGATAGTGGTTGTTATAACGGTAATATGAGTATAAAAATGTGGGCGTTAGAGTGTTAAGTGAATCCAAGCCAGTGCAAGCTGCGTTAACGAGTCTGAGCTGGTGCACACTGTTGCCGCAGTTCTTAATTTTGACAGATTAAGAAGTAGGATACCTGTGTCCGTGATAAGCACGGATTATTCGATCGTGTGTTTTGCCGGTGCGACTCATAATAATTGTGACTACATTTTAAAATTATTCCATAGGTTCATTCACTGCTATATATTATTTGAACCGTGACTTTGAATATTCTATAATGATTTATTGTTAGATTTTTACGAGTGTAGGAACAAAGTTAATGCTTAGTTTACTCATATATATTTTCTTTATTTGCAGAACGAGACTCATGTTATTTTCAACCCGTAGCCGTTCATTACTACTGTTGCCATTCCGTAGCCGTTCATTGCAACTACCGTAGCGTTTCATTATTACTACTGTAACCATTCCGTGGCCGCTCATTGCAACTACCGTAGCCGTCCATTATTACTACTGTTGCCATTCCGTAGCCGTTCATTGTAGCCACTATAGCCGTTCTGTAGCCTCCACTGTTTCCTCTCATCGGAACTACCAATTATTGTGATGTTGACCAACAGAAAACAAGCTGTGAATTTAAAGACTATAATTTCAAACCTGAATGTGCTCCTGTCGATTTCGTGTTCAGTTAAAACAGTGGTAAAAGATAACTGAGGCCGGTGATGCCAAGCGAAGGTGTGTGGCGCCTGTAGCGCCTTCACACACCAATGAAAGCCGCTGGAAGCCTGTGCACCAAGCACAGATTGTAAGAAACGAAGAATTTTGCCTCACTTAAAATTTCTATCGCTCGTATTGTTCATTCCAGACGTCTGCATCGCAGTAGTCTCAATGCCACTTCAACATAGGTTTTGAGGTGCTCATGTTATGGTCGTCTGCGTTGAACCTTTTATGATCACAGAGCAGCAGAGCTCCTACAGCACGTACGGCAGCGCGACTGTTTTGGATGAGAGGAAGGAGGAAGGGGGCACGGTTGGAAAGCCGTGTCTCTGGCGGTGCATTTTAAGCGACTGTAAGTTTCTGCGCCGTGATGTGCTATGTGATAAGGTACCGTGTTTGTGACGCTGCACTTGGGCGTCTGCGTCGTCCTTTTCAAACTACGGCTACTATCGGGTCACGGCTACATCAGCTGCTACGGGGTCAGCCAGTCAGCGTGATGGGCTAATCCATTCGGTCTGCGCTATGAGGTGGTTTTCTCGGCATGCGGGAACCACTTCGGGACTCCTCGTGGAACGACTCTCGACAGAGGCTGGTTGGACAGGTAGTGGGCGCTGCTAGCTTTGACCATTCGTTGGGAGGCCTTACCAGCAATTGTAGTGTTCCTTAATTATGTGAGACCCCATAAAAAATTAATACAACAGCTAATATTTCATCGAACTGATATTTTTTAAGCTCTCGTGTCGAATTCGACTGGTCAGTTCCGTTAAGGTCTTTTCTATATATTTATAACGGTATAATCGTAAAAGTGCGTAAACTTGAAATATTTTCGTGGTGTTGTGGTGTTTGCCGCCGCAAGAGGGCGCTGCAACGGTGTGCGCTCTGCCACCTCGAGACAATGATCTTGCCGCCGCTGCCGGACAGCTGCGAGGACCGGCGGACTGCAGTGTGCATCCGAGAGCGGTACAGTGAAGACATAAATTTCGTTCCTGGTTTCGAGTTGCGCCTCTGCTTATTATCGTGAGGCTGTGATTGAGCTGTCTAGTTTGCGGAGAAACTAGAGTTAGTGCAGTGGGAAAGCTGCGTAGTTGTCCGAGGTGAGAGTGCCCGGCAACGGTTAGGGGTGATCTTCTTGCTCCGATGGAGGTGACGGCTACACCTCTGAACAGTCGTACCTGGTGGCACGGCCGGCCAGGAGCGAGGACGACCGTGAGGAAAGTAAGTTCGGGTGCTGGTAGGCGCGCTACCGTCTCACTCGCGACTTTATTTTCCGGCTAAAGACCACAATTTTAGTGTCATCCGTCCTCACGAATGCAATTTACTTAATCTCCATATATTGCGTAAGTCATGCTTTGTTACTCTCCGGCTATAATGCGTGACTCCATCTCTAACAGGTTGCCGTATCTTGGGAAACTTTAGGGTGCTGGGAAGGGTGTCGCCCTCCGTTCTCTACCGTTCGGACCGGCTGGGGTGGCAGCTCGAGAACCAGCCACATTTAACTTGTGATTTTAATAAACTGTTCTCGTGAAATGTTATTACTGACCCATCCAGAATAATTTTCAAGACATACCGATGCAAATCAAGGCTAACCAGGGAATGCCAATCCCAGCCAGTCCTATTCAGTCTTTGCCAGTTGAGCTAGTCCTTATCAATGAAGCTGGCCCAAGCCAGTCCTAGTCAATTTTGGCCTGTCTGAGCTTGTCCTAGCTAGTCTACGGTAGTGCTAGCCTATTCTAATCAGCCAAGTCAGTTCTAGCGAGCACAAGTCAGTTTTTGCCAGTCCCAGACAGGAATAGCCAACTTTAATAACTCCGATCTAGTCGTACTCTATTACTAGCTTTTAAGCTATCCAATCCCATGCAAGCCACTCCAATCCAAAACAAGCTTAAGCAAACCAATCAAATACAAGCCTAACCAATCCAATCTGATGCAAGCCTAACCCAATCCAATACGGTGCAAGTCAAACCAAACCAATCAAATGCGAGCCTAATCAAACCAGTCCAATCCAATGCAAGCCGAGCAAAACCAATCTAATCCAATACAAGCCTAACCGATCCCATCCATGCAAGCCCAAACAAATCAATCCATTGCAAACCTTTGCAAAACCAATCTAGTGCAAGCCTAACCAATACAATTCAACGCAAGCTTAACCAAAACAATCCATAGAAGGCCTAGCCAAACTGATTGAAGCTAATGCAAACTAATTCAAACCTATCTAAACCAATGTAAAGCAATTCAAACCTAACTCAATATGTCCTCACCAATCCAAACAATCCACACATATTGAAACTTATTCAAACCCTTGCTAACAAACACAAATCATTCAAATTTATTCCAAACAATTAAAACTCGTTCAAACCATTCAAACCAAATAAAACTCATTCAACTTTATTCAGAGCAATCCAAATTTATTCAGACTTAAGCGCTTACAAAGGGCGTAAGAAGGCAGGGGGTATAGGGTTGTTATGGCGATGCTCTCCGAGCATTTCGTGTCCTGGAATTAAGAGTTACGAGCCTCGCCTGCCCTCATTGGATGAGCCTCACATTTTCTCTTTCTATGGCCTATGATATCTCCACAATACCCTTGTAGCAGTTGTAATTTTGCAACTCGCTCATTTTGATCTTTATGTATTTCATTCATTTTAAAATTTAACATTTCAGTGACTCAACAGAATTTCAAGCTAAGCCTCTGGTCACGAGCGATTTGTTGACAGGTGACCATTCATTCATGGTGAATTCTGCAAAAACATGTTTCCATTACAGTGCACAGTTGTTAGAATGAAAATGGTTTGAATTTATTATTGGAAAATGAAATAATAAATGTTGAGTTAAAATATATTGAAATGTTTAATTTGCCACTGTTGTCTCATAAGTTACTTTGTTTGCTGTACAGGTTGTGCAATCAGCCTTGCTGCCCGGTAAATTTACTTTACATTTGGTTTATCCGTTGATTCAATAAAGATTGTTTTGATCTACAGAAATTAAAATAAATAGCCGGAAGTATAGAAAGGCTGTAGGAGAGGAGGAGGCAGTCACCACTTGAATTCTGCTTGAGTGAAATTTATCATAGGGACCACGCTGAGAGTTTCCTCCCTACTTTCATATACATATAGCACTTACTACGGGTGGTAGTTGGGTAGGTACTAACTTGACAATACAAGCAAAGGCAGGCAGGCAGGCAGAGGGAGGCATGTAGGCAAGCAGAGGCAGGCAGCTAGGCAGGCAGAGGCAGGCAGGGAGGTCTATTTTTTTCAACTGGCAGGATCCATGGAAATTCAACAGTCAATTTCATTGGAAACCTAGGTGCACCCGTGAAGAAATTGTAAAATAACCTATCCTTATCCAAGAAAACCTATCCTAACCCAATATAACGTACCCTAACATAACATAATTATGCTGACTTAACATAGCCTATCTCAGTTACACCTATTCTAACTTAACCTATTCGAACCTAATGTTTTAATATCCAAGCCCAACCTATCCTAGCTCTCAACCTGTGCTTCTAAGTTGTGTTTGGCATGTGTTTGTGTGTTGTATGATTAGTGCAATAATTTTGTGGGCAAGCCACTTGGAGAAGCCTGAACAAGAGAATCGGTGTTGTTGGTATACGCGTCAACCACATACGGCGAAAATTTATGACTAACCCAACGGTCGTGGGTTGAAGTGGTGGGAAGCATGTTATGCTTCGCAAGGATTTTAGAGAGGCCGGGGTAAGAGGCTCGGTGTTGTGGGTAGACGCCAGCCACAAGAGGTCTGCCACATGACAGTGACATATAGCCCGACACTTGAACTCGAGGGATATGAGAACAGCCTAGCATCGAATTTGGCAGAAAAATTTTTCAAGCTGGACGTAGAGAAGGCGGGGTAAGCCACGTTCTCGTCAGCGCGTCCTAACAGACACTAGGGAGAGTGCCTGTTTCAGAACCGCCAATGAAACAGCAAAAGCAACATATAGGAGGGGTTTAGACGATCATTTCTGAAGTTTCGGCGGACCTCATTGGTCGTATATGAGAATGGAGGGCAGCCCTCAAGAATACTTTAGGCATTGCTATGGACACAGGTTCAGTAGTTCTTCGAGAATCAACAGAGAAAGTACGTGTTACAAATAGGAGGGGGTGGAAACAAAGTTGTGCTGAAAAAAAATATGTGCATATAGCGTGCGCCGAAATATATTGATAGGTCAAACACATTAAAGAAATTTGTTTTTTAATTCAAATTTCTCAATCTATTTGCCGAGAAAAAAAGGAATTTCATCAAAGATCGTGGTAGGCGTGGAAGAAACAAAAGATCCAACATCGTCGGGAGGGTGAGAGATGTAGTTTTTCTTTGGAAGAAATACTTTTGAAATAAATGTAGACGTAAAGATTAAATATTTTGAATGAGCATACTTTGTGCGATTAAAAGTAACGAGGTGATGAATGGGTTTGAGCAGGCAGGGCGGAACGATCTCTCTCGTGAATAAAAAGGGCGACGTGTGAAGATGCAGAAGCGGAATTATCAGAAAGGAGTCGTCAAAAAAATATATTTCCTGAACTCATATTGATCGGAGCAAATAAACTTATACCCGGGTGAATGTGCTTGTAACATGGAGGCGGGCTCATGTCATGTACTGTCGGAATAAGCAAGATAAGGGGAGGATTTTCCTTTGATGTATTTGGGTGAAGTTAAATTTGTATAAAGGGGTGGTGGCCGGCCAATTTATTAGGATAGCGGTATCATGAGGGATATTGCGTTCGTATAGTACAACATCTTTGTCAATGGCGTTATGTGCTTACAATAGAGGGTCGCATGTTGAGGAAGTGTAGTTGCAGGAGTATTATGTCTTGGTGATTTGTCGATTGTATGTTAGCCTAATAAACGTGTCATGGAATTCACTGACGTTCTCATAAAAATTATGCAGCTATATCTTGCGTATAAAATACCTAAAGACGCAAGCAGTATTTCTCGTCGAGGCAGATGCGCACAGAAAAACGCGCTGATGCAAGTGGTCTCTTCACATCGGTGAGTACCGCCATTATTTTAGTATTTTGTGCTGTGTACCAATATTGAATTTTAATGTTTGTGTATTTTGGTTTTCCTGTATTTTCGTGTGTTTTCCTTGTATTTCTCATGGAGGTATACCAAGCCCTCAATTCTGAGAAACCGGTCGCCTCATTAATGTAAATTAATGAGAGGGCAGGACTAAGTCTCGTGACAGCGAAGTAATCTTTAAAAGTAAAAGTTTACGAACAAGTTGTGACTTCGATACCATAATGGTCTTGGTATTCATTGATGAAGGGTGTGACACACATAGTTACGACCAAGCAGGTTAGAATATTGGAGTCGGCGTTTTACGGCAGCTGGAGGCGGACAGTCCGATGCAACGGAGGTAGTGCGCTGCGTGCTGAGTGTCACTAGAAGGACGCTCTGCCTTTCTAAGCTGTGTTCAAGAACTATTTTTTTCAATATGCTGCTCTCATGCAATGTGCATAAGTGCAGTAGTACTTTCTAATAAGATTCAGACAAAGTTTTCACATGTACATACAGAAATTAAACAAATTAAAAACTTAAAACAAGAATACATTTAACTAATAAGTTAAAATTACAGCACATAAATAACTTCCAAAGAAGAGATGAAAGTCAGACTTGCTGCTCAACTTTTAAATGATTCCGTTGCAGGTGGATTACAATCTTATCTAAAAAAGTATTACCAATTTTAGCGGTAGTGAGGCAACAATAAAGTTTATTAGAGTATTTAATAGAGTTTTTGCTATATTATATTCCAGAAATAATTTGTCACATGGATATAAAAAATTAATAACTCAAATAATGCCAGCAGTGGATTTGTAACCCATGATGAAAAGTATAGAAAATATAGTATGGTATAGTGTGGGCAACACTTAGTACAGAAAATAATTTTGCTGCTCAAAATCTGGCAAACCAATGCTCGAGTCAGTTAGGAAAACAGGATTTATAGGATTTTTAATTTGCATTAAAAACATCAAAAAGTTACTTGACAAAAATTTAAAACTGAGTATGAGTTTTTACTTACGTATAAAATAAGTCAAGATCATTTGGAATTAATTTTCGGAAAAGTTGGAAGCAGAAATGGTTGCGATAACGAACCAACAGCAAAATAATTTACTTCATCCTGTAAACGCCTATTTGTTCGTTACGAAATAAAAGATGTTCTTAATAGTAACTGCACGTCTTTTGATGATGTAACAATTGTGACAGCCTCTGGTTAAAGCAACCCATATTTATTAATCTCATTTTGCGCTATAAATGATTTTAATAATCCGTCTTCTAAGAATAAAATAATGTCTGCCGATGCTCCATGTAAAGATGCATGCAAAAATGGTACATGCACCAAAAGTGTTTTAAATAGAAGACTGTTCTAATTTTTCTTCTAATTCAATGCATTTTCATATTGTTGTTTCTTATATAGGAGGATACATTGTAAGAAAACGAAAAATATTTTTCGTAGCGAATCATGTGTAATTACCATATGTGAAAATAATGGTAATAAAAATTCCTTGAAGTTCATTGATCTTAAAGAGAAAGTGTAATTGACCTATCCAGCAATGAATGTCATTTACCTTTGTTTAATTACTGGAAGGAAATATCAGCAAGATCTTGCTATGTGTATGAATCCTAATACTTACGACTTGAAAAAATTCTCAATTCCACACTTTGTACTGTATTTGTATTGAAAATAAACTGTACGCTTCATTTCACAACTACTCTTTCGAATTTGATCTTCCACAGAATTATCTTTGTTTATAAATAAAATGTGTCGTATCTCAATACATCACTCTAAGGGGGCCCTCCGAGGCCCCTTTTCTCTCCGATGGTCATTTTTCATGTTTTTGTTAGAAAAGGACCCTAAGGTGGTGGACTATGCGGTCCTAAAATTTTATGGCGCTGCGGACAACAGATCCCCCTCAAGGGAGGGGTAAGGGGACCAAAATCTTGAATTTTCGACCCCATTTCGACCCCATATAAAAAGAAAACAAAAGAAGAAATGGAATATTTGCGAATTTACTCATATTAGATATGTTCCAAAGATTCTAAAACTGTCTTTGTTTTTGTTCTAGCATAAAAACTCAATGAGTTCTATTCTTTTGAAATTTCAAAACCAGTGGTCTAAAAACCAATATGTCAATTTTTTTCAAAAACTAAGGCCTAAAATAAAAATAATGTATAGAAGAAATTGTGTTTCTTTTCAGAAGTTACATATTATAGTCAAATTTCATAAGAATCAGACTGAAAACAAAAAAATTCATAATTTTATGAAATAAGTGAAAAAAATTATATTTTTCTTTGTTTTTGCAAATTACAATTCACTGTGTGAATATGATGCTATGCATGGAGATTATCGAAATAAAAATGAAAACATCATTCAATTACATAGATTTTCCATTACATTACATTTCAACAAAAAATTTTGTTTTGGCCTATACTGTAGTCACATATTTTCAAAACTCAAAAGAATAAAAGTCAATGAGTTTTTATGCTAGGAAGAAAACAAAGACAGTTTTAGAATCCTTTGAACAATTCTAACAAACTGTTACCTTTCGAGTTTACAATTTGTACGTTGTCTTTTTTTCTGCTAGTTCAAAACCTAAAAATTCGGTATATTTTAGTATTATCAAATATCGCATATATAAGACAAAATTTCATATAGAAAATTCAGACCTATCGGTTTGTTTGCAATGTTACGAGGAATTCAAAACTGTCCTTGTATTTTTTCTAGCATGAAAATTCATTGACTTCTATTCTTTTGAAAACACCCCAAAAATGAACCAAAAAACGAGTTTTTTAAAAAAAACTATGGCCTAAATCAAAAAACTTCTCGAATAAAATATGTTTTTCTTGCAAAAATACATATAGTGGCCAAATTTCAGACCAATCAGATCAAAATTCATTTTGACAGGAGGGCCCCCTCAAAGTGTCATCACTGCTAAACTATCCAACGAAACCATTCATAAACCTAAAACTTTAGCCGTCAGAGTTCAAATAAATTAACTTGATTTTCAGGTGTGTAAACCTAATGCCTATATTCAATCAAAGCTGGTCTGTACAAAAAAATTAAACTACTCTATGGTTTTGAAAGTAATCTCTTCATTAAACTTGGAACACACAGAAAAATCATTTATATAAAGCGTATATAACTTGTAATTTTTTCCATAACTACAGGTAGGCTGCTATGTAAATTTTGTTGTTCTTTAACATTCAGCGAAGACACTATTGAAATATATGCCTAAGAAAAAACTCCCTATGACGCACAGAAGCGCAATTCTGCCGTTTCAAAGCGCGGTGTCCACTCCATGATCTGGATGTGAGACCCCTTCACTTCTTCACCACCTCCACAGCGCTAACTAAATAGCGGGTGGGTGGGTCTTGGGAGACGGCTGATTTGGCTTCGCTCGCTTGGCTGGTGAAGGGGGGCGATGTTGCACAATTGTTTTAATATATAGAGGATTATGGTAGGCAGAGGCAGTCATACCTTACATTTTCTCTCTTAATTTGCTTATATCTAACTACTGAAAGCGTAACGGACGGACTAATTAACTAACTAAAGAAAGAACAAGCAGAATTATTAAATGATCAAAAGCAGTAACTTATCTACGCACTGTATCAAACATTATCGAATATCAGCATTTTGGGGTAGTTGCGTTCACTGGCTCGTGAAGGGTGTTTCGTTAAGACGGATCGAATGTTATAGTTTCACTGTAACTGACCTACGCCGTGTTCAAGTAAACGCTAAAGTGAGGAGTTGTCCGGCCAAACAACCATCTTCTAAAAGATCCCTTTTCGGATAATATGTTCTCATCAATAAGCGCAGCATTTCTGAACTCAACGATCTACGCTTCGAGCCAGGCATCACCAACCGTCAAGCATCATTTGAAATCAACCAGCGAGTGTCCTCATCCCCTCTACGAACACCACCATCGTACTTCGTGCCTTCTGCTCTGCGGCCGACACGTGTACCGGGGATCATTTCCAAATACTTCCATTTCTCTTCGTATATTTCAACTCCTTCCTTAGAGACCTAAAATCTTATTCATTCTACATAAATTACTTGTTTATTAATTATAAAGCTTAATCCATTTTAATCATCTCGCAACACTTGCTATTTCCTAGGATATATCAACGTAAAGCTTTTAGATAAGGAACGTGTTTGTTTGTTCTCGTGACGGCGTCGTGCGGGCGGCTCTTGGCTGGTGAAGACAAGCGGCATTAAGCAGGACGCAGTGATTCGAGATAGACGCGTCAACCTCGCTCTCTCTGGCAGCCTGGCCAGAGGAGTGAGGGTTCCAATTGCTGATTAAAGTCGTGCAGACTAACTAAGTGCTTCTCAAGACTGAGCTAAGTATCGTTCAATGAATTCATCTATATTCTCGTCCATACCCTGATGTAGCTTCACATCTAGGTGTAGGATAATCTCGTTCGATGTACTAGACGATCTTTGCTTCTCTACTAACTAATTAGTGATGAGGCATCACCTCATATAATATGTGCGCATCAGAATTGTCGATGTAATAATAATCTATGTTCATCAATTGATCAAGTAATGAGGCTTATCCTGCTTATTTAAAGTCATTATGCGAATTCCTATAATTGTGTCATTTGATAGATTGGAGTTAAAGTAGTTTCCGAGATTTGATAGCATTATTGTCATCCATTGCTAATTGAAAGACGTCATCATTTTATTATTAAATAACGTTATAAATCTCTTTTCATTCACCTCAATAAGGCCCTAATTAATTTGCTACCAATATTATCAGTAATTGTAATAGACATTGAAAAGTCTCAGTATATTTGATCTTAACTGTCTACAAAAATAAAAGAGAGTGGCCTTCTGTCACGACGATAATCAAGAGAAACAAAAGGAAAGTGAAGAATTACGACGAAATATTGATGGAAAGCAACTGCCTCTTAGAAATTGGCTGGCAACAATGTGATCCTGGACATCGAGTCACGACAGAAGTTAGCAGTAAATAAAAGTGTTATTGGTTAAAATTTTTTTATTTCCATATTGAATCATGTTTTATGATTCATGGCAATCATATGTGAAAGATAATATCGTCCAAGTGTCCGCTAAGGCTTTGGCGGCACACCTTCACTATGATCAAAATGTTTAAGGACGTGTCTGCATAGTTGGTCCTCGATCTCCCCAATATGCCACACTAATTCATCCTTCAGCTATTGAACTGTTGTTGGCTAGTTGGTATAGGCCAAGCTTTTGAGATGACCCCAAAGGAAGAAATCTACAGGCGCCGAGTCGCACGTTCGGGTTGGGCAATTGACTTCGCTGTTTCGAGAGATTATTCGACCTGGGATAGGCTGGGAACTTCTCATCAGTGAAGCCATTGTGGCATGGGCCGCCATCAGTGTGACATGTGCCGCCGTCCTGTTGGAACCACAAATCTTCAACATCCATAGCATTTAATTCAGGTTATAAAAAAATTTCCCTATTGTACTCTCGGTTGGTGGATTATGTTGACCTAAAAAATCGCAAATGCGCGAATTGCATTTATGTGTGAAAGTCCATTTCTGTTACAGGCTTCAATTAATTTAAATCGTTGTTCGATTGTTGTTCTTTCCATAGTTGAAATTGCCATAGATTGAAGTTATTAAATTTGAAAGAAACAGAAAAATATCATTTGACACCCAAACAGAATTCACATTTAAGATCGGTCCAGGTTCTCAGAATACCCTGCATATTTTTGTCCTTTTTAAGCAAATATTTTATGCTTATGATGCATACTTCGTAAATTTGAGATTAGCTTATAACACAGATGCTCGATACAACCATTTTGCTCTATAGAGATATCTAATTTTTCCTTTGAATCGCACGGACGAAGCACACTGGTTCACCATATATACAGTATGGCGAATCGTTTTTCAACTTTTTTTCCTTTTTTGTTCCTACAGTGATAAAATATGTCTCATGGGTGAGAAAAAAATATTTTCAAAGTTTCAGGTAACTGCAATGCTGTCTTCTGCTTCCCTATAGAGCTTAAAAGTCAATTCTTGAAGTTGAAAATCACGTTTTTATCAATATTTTCATTTCATTTTCATTTTTATTTTTATGCGTTCCTATAGTGATGAACTATCTTTAAGTGGTGTATTTAGCTTCTATTATTAATGGGAACGTCTCAAGTCTTTATCTTCTGCCTCCCCAAATGGTCTGAAATATTGGAAAAATGCAGAAAAATTCGCAAAATTTTAAAAAATTCCTAAAAAAAATATTTAATGTTTACATTTCCTATACAACAAAATTATTTGTACTGGCCTCTAAGTTCATGTATGCAAAATATAAACAATGAATATCAACATCTTTTGTCTCCCCAGACAGCTCAAATTTAAGTAAAATTAAATATAATACACACGAGTTTCCAATATTTTTTAGTAAAGTCAATGTTGCACTTCAGGCGTTCTATTAGGGATAAACTACCTTTAAATAACAGAATACAAATGATTACTGTGTACTGTGTGTAGTGCGTAATTGCGTATGGTGGTGCAAGCAGCATCATGACTCAATGAGGGGCCGTCGATTGAGAGTTGGGGAGGGAGGGAATTGAGTGAGAATGAGTCACCACTCAGTCACCACGCCTCTCACACAGACGCTCACCACAGACCATATACTAGAAGATCCGCAACTTATCACTAAGCGAATTCGTCCGCTGGCCGCGATGACGTAGGTGCCAATTGGCCAATGAGGAGCCAAGAAATTGTGACGTCACGAAAAATCGGCAGGAGACTCTGTTTGAATCTGAAAGCAGCTGTGACAGAGGTGTAACGAAGATTGCTGCAAAAATGGTCCCGTACGTACGCTTTAAAAAGTGCTTGATGGAAAATTGTGGAAATGATAACCGTCAATGTCCTGATTTGTCGTTTTTCCTATTTCCTGAAGGGAATTTCGACGAGTGGATGGCAGCGTGTGGTACTGTAACGTTGAAGATGGATAAGAGATCCAAAAGGCCGGAGAGGGCTTATGTGTGTGCCAGCACTTCTCTCGATCAGACTATAACTTCATTTTGTCTCCATTCAGAAATGCGAGAAAGTTATTTTAATCTTCAGCAGTTCCAAGAAGAGCTGGGCAAGACCAAGGTAATGTAAAACTTTTAGTTGTTTCGTTTATTCCAAGTTAATTCAGTTCATCAAAGTTTCACTAATTATGATTTTTCTCATACCCTCGATTTTGACTAATGAATGGCTGTTGGATTGACGTATACTAACAGTATGTTAATCAAGAGTAGAAATTTTATCTGCTTCAAATTTTTATCAAAAATATAATATGAAATATTGTTGGTAGTTTTAGCTGAAATAAATAAATAATGCAGTAGATAACCCCAAAATTTAATTTACATTAGGAAAAATGAATGCTATGCTTTTCATGCAAGATTTAGTTGCAAAAGCTATTCTAAAAGTAATGTTTCAATAGATGAATAAATGCTGATTTAAATTGTCTGAAATTAGATGTAATTTTGTATTGCCAGTAAGGCAGTAACTGCTTGTATTGTATTAAAATTTAACACAATCAAAATCTCTCATTAGTAGTTTTTTTGAACAAGTGATGGTTAAACACTTTGAATCATCCTGTGTTTTTTATCCAAGTTCTTCCAATTTGCTTGCAACTTATAAGATACTGTAAAATAATTTATATATGGCTATTGTGTGAAGTAATCATTGTGATATCATGATTGCACTCAATGAGCATGAATGATCCATTTCAAATAATTTTGTTTGCTTTTTAAACTTCACAGTTATCTTCTCACGGCTCATTGCCTTTATTATAATGAAAAGAAACATCATGCAGGCTTCTCTACTTTAGTAGGTTTATAGTAGCATAACTACTTATTCTGACTTTACACAGCTTTCAAATAAGTGATTAGGTTGGAATAAGTCAGCTTTTGATCTTATATCTAGTCATGTTCAAAGATGACCTTTAATACCATAAACAGTGATCAACAGTGTTATTCATAAAGGTGGCCTTGTAGAGTTGGCCCCCAAAGATGACCATACAAAGTTTACATAGTTTACATATGGTTCCTCTTGGTTAATTCAAGGTCCAGAAACATGATCAATGGATCTTTCTCAAAAAAATGTTCAGAGTAGGCTACATGGAATCTCAATTATTATGTACTTCAATTTCGAATAGAAATTTTACTAAAATTGAATGAATAAAAATCTAGTTAAAAGGAATTAAACTCCTTGAGATCAAAAGCATTCACATTGAGATTGGGGAATTTACATAATAATAATAATAATAAATTGAAATTTCATAGGGATCAGTACAACAGTTTAGAAGATAAGGGGGCTAGAAGCTGGGTAGTTGGTTGATTTACTTGAATAAAAGGTCTAAATTCATATGATTAATTTTACACTGAAGAGGTGAAAAGAACCTATTTATTGCATCTCAAAGGCTGCGTTTTGAAAATGGAATGGGTACTCCAGAAGCCAACATACCCCTTAATGACTTTGGTTTGTGGGGATTAATATTCAATGGTACTTTGCTCTATGAGTATTTTACTCATTCCCTTTTATTTTCTCTGTGAAACTATGTTATGGTGGTGGAGCCTTAAAATGACTTATTTTCTCCTAAAGTATTAATAGGCGATGCCATGACGTAGAAGTTCAGAAAAAATTAAAGTTGTTGGAAATATCTTTCTTTGTTTAGTGTGCTTCAATTTCATGCAAGATGCCATATCACTGTTCCCAATTTATTCCCTTATTTTTCCATCAGCTGAACCTCCTGCTCTTGGTGCTACAAGCCTTGGCACTCCTGGCGCAAGGCCTGCCCTACTTCTTGCTACAATGCCTAGGGCTGCAATGCCTGCCACTCCTAACAAAAGTAAGTTTACATTTTAAATGATGAATCCCCAATCCAATTGAGGAATATTGAAATGAAAGAAAAGAATGTTAACATTGAGTTTAATGTATTGAAATTCTTGAAAAAGTCAAAGCCACTTGAAGAAATATTCATCCCATGTGAAAATTGAAGCCAATAAGCTTAATTTACACTTATTTAGAGAGTGCATGGCTGTCACTTATGAAGCCTTAGTGTACACAAAGAAAGGGTGGTACATTTCCAAATACTTTTGAGAATGGTATTCACACATGTTTTACAGTGTGTAGCATTTATCCAGGAAATAGATGCTACACAATTCATTATTACACTAAATGAAACATAGCAAAGAAAGTGTTTTGTAGGGAAACAAACTTCAGCATTGAATTGGAAATTATTTCATACATAATACAGGGGTCAAAATGTTACTACCAATCTTTTTCCATGTACATTTAGTGTTGAATTAAGAAAGAAAATTGAAATGTTCAAAAATGTTGTTACGAACACCAAAGTTAATTAATTAATATGATCTGAATTAGAATCCTGAGATAACTCAGGAGCTTCATGAATGAGAAATACCTAGTGCAGTGTTTGTGTTGACAGGTTAGTCTTGGTTGGTAAAAATAGGTTTCGTATTCATTTAAAGATGAGCTCTTTTAGTTTTTGATGAGCCTCCTCTGTACCCCAGTGTTTAATTCCTTATGTACCCTTACAGTGCAGCAGAACTTTAATTTACCAATAGGCCTTGCCTATTTTACATTATGAAGGATCACTTACATATGATGATTTCCCAATAAGTGGGATAAAACTTTTGTATCCATTGGAAGTAGTATTCCATGAGAAAGAATGTCAGGGCCTGAGCTGATGGTGAGGTCGATTTTCTTTTTTGTTTGTACCTAAATGTTTTCCTTGCATACTATATGCTTCCTTCCACTTCCACTGTGAAATTATTTTATGGGGTGGAGCCTTAAACCGCCTTCTCTACTAATGAGTAGGAATTGAATGACATGAAGTAGAGCTTCTGGAAGGATTAAATTTGTTGAAAATACCACTCATTTTGTAGTGTGCTTCTATTTCATTTGAGGTGCCATATCACTGTTCCTAATTTATTCCCTTATTTCTCCATCAGCTGCTGGTACTGTACCTCCTGCCCTTGGTGCTACGAGACCTGCCACTCCTGGCACCTCGAGACCTGCCACTCCTGGCACCTCGAGACCTGCCACTCCTGGCACCTCCAGAGCTGCTACTCCTGGTGCTTCATGGGTTGCCACTCCTGGCACTTCAAGGCCTGCCACTCCTGGCACCTCGAGAGCTGCCACTCCTGGGGCTTCATGGGCTGCCACTCCTGGCACTTCAAGGCCTGCCACTCCTGACGCCTCGAGACCTGCCACTCTTGGCACCTCGAGGCCTGCCAATCTTGGCACCTCAAGGCCTGCCACTCCTGGCACCTCAAGGCCTGCCACTCCTGGCACCTCAAAGCCTGCCACTCCTGGCACCTCAAGGCTTGCCACTCCTGGCACCTCAAGGCCTGCCACCAGTGCTTCCAGCAAACAATGCTGCTCATCTTCGTGGAGGGAAACGACGCAGGTTAGTCGTGTTGAAATAATCAGAGTTCGTACTTCATTGAAGTGTCTTTGAATTGTAGCGAGATAGATTTTTCAAGTTACAAGCCAGAATTGGACAGCGTTGGATGAGTGCTAGCAGCAAAAGCTGGAAAGATTGCTGAAAATTTATCACATACGCATTATTCTAAAACACAGCAGCATTTGTAGAATTCTTTGAGAACTACCTGCTGCCATTTCCATCAGTGTCAATACCATATTCACTGTCACTCATTTACCTCTCTGATCATTCCACTTCTCGATTTAATACATCTATCATGAAATTAAATAATTATCTTTGGGTAAAAAATATAATTAAAATGTGATTCTCGTAGCATATTTCTGAACTATACTTTATTTCTTGTGTCCTTGGAATTGAATTAATGCAAACATTTAGGTAATGCTTCTTTGCAGAATGCATCCAATTATAATGCTTGATTAACACTAGAAACCTTGGAAGAGAATATTGACCAGAGCTGTGATTCCACTCCATGTAGAATAAATGTGGCATATTTTTAAATTAGATGTGTTGTGTTCAAAACCTAAACTTTCAATCACTTTAAAGTTTGATTTATGTGTACAATTGATACTTTCTTCAAGTTGGGGAAGTAAATATAATATACAATCTAATTTTCGTCAATTTATTTCAGAATTCGTGTGGCAAAAGCAGCAGTTCTTTGTTGGAAGACACAGGTCCTCCAGTGGTACCTTGTAAGCGACGGTTGTTCGCTTCTCATTTTGGAACGACAATTGCCCTTGAAAACAGCAGACCAGCTCCCGAGAGAAAACTTGGGAAAAGGCTCAGGAGAAAATCAAAGGTACTGTACAAGCGGTTGAACACAGATAATTTCCTGAGAAGTGTAAGTGGCAGACTTGGTCCTTATCTGATATCTCAGTGCATTTGTCAAGCTCAAATTAAGAAGCAAGAGATCATATACCATGTATCACAAGTGGCTCGCTGTGAACTTTCTTGTAAGCTCATCAGAGACCCACTATCAACTGATGAGGAACTTGATATCATTACCCTCACTCTAGACTGTGCGTGCATTGATGAAACAATTCGGAAGTACGTCCTGGTACAAGTGCTAAAAGTGTGTCCATGTTGAAAATGAATGTAAAACCAGTCAGTGCTAGAGATAAACTTTGTTTCCTTCTAGTGGATGAGATGTCGCTCCGGAAAGGGCTATCGGACAACCGAGAGAACGATGCTATAACTGGATTTGAGACTATTTATTGACCTGATTATTTTGTACGAGAGAGTATTTTTGTATTGCTTTCACAATTATCGGCACGTATCAGGATTTCGTTAACTAGTCTGTAAGTTCTCAGATTTGTGTCAGCATCACTGTAATTTCTTCTGTGTCCATGTCACCGACAAGTTGCAACAATTTTTTGCCGTGTGTAGAACGCTTCAATGCACAAGACACGTGAACAGACTTACGTCCTCCAAAAGTTGTACTGAAAAACTCAAGAAAATTGTCCATGAGTAATATTACCATCTGGTTGCAAGTTAGGAATATTTTTTGATTTACCTAAGTATATTTTATTGTTAATATATTAATTTGGTTCATAAGCTTATATCGCTACAATATTTCTGCAGTGCGTCATGGTAGGAAGCTCATTTACTGTTACTAGCTCGTAATTTATCCAAATGATTGCTCTTCTTGCACTGCAATGTCAACCGTGACAGTGCAAGCTTTCAACAGACAGAGATTGGATTTTATGTCCCATATCTATATTTTTGTTTCTTAGCACACGCTTGTGCACATACTGAGAGTTTTAATTGCACTAAATCTTCATGCGTAGTTCATTGGTTTGTATACTTAAGCATTTTTACCGCGCTATTATTTAGCGTATACGCTCACTACTGGTATGTTGTAACTGGAAAATGTAATGAAAAGCCATGCCGACGGCTCTGCTTAGGCTTCACTTATTAGCTCACCTAGCCATCTCAGTACTGTAGTTCACTTCTAATACTAGTTAATACCGTGTGTTGAGCCCTGTCCAAAAACTGGATACTTGTAAACCCTAATCCAAAGTGTGTGCGTGGCGGTCTTGTGGACTCTCCTTCCTCAATATTCTCCATCATTGTAACGAAACAACGTTCGCGCCCCTCAGGTGGATACAACTATTATATCTATAGGAATTAGCGCTCCCAAGGGAAAATATGAGGTACTGTGCTGATAGTTAGGTGAGCCTTCTTTCTGTTGAAATAAAATGTTCGTAGTTTTGTGTAGGACCATTTATTTCAATCTACTACTGTCCTGTTTTTCAATACCTCTAACTTTCTTCATCAACTTTTATCATGTTTCATAACCTTCCTTCTTAACTGACTTTCCATGCGCACGGGATCCTGTGCCCGAACTCACCTTGTACATAGATTCAGCGTTCCCGCAACTCCATACGAAATGGTGCCTTCATCCTTCCTCACTTTGAACCTCTTTGTTGTGGTATGTGGTAAAAGGAGGCTAAAACTAATCTATAACCAATCAAGCAACGTACGCACGAATCATTCATCAATGAACGCAACATAAAAAACATAACTTTAACGTAAACTTCTTCCCATTTCTCTTTTGTAACTATTTGCGTAATCTTTACGTATAATAAATATAAATAACATCGCTACATATTATTAGCAGGTTTTTCATCGCTCAAACTAACTTAATTTCTTCATTATCGTATTGTTTCGACTAGTATGAGAATCTGATATTGAATGGTTTAAAAAGACAATGAACCCTTTCCGAAAATTTCTAATATACGGCACCAACGTTTTATCACATTCAGCACCTTAGTCTAATCTAAACGCGCCTTAGCCTTTATATATGAATTGCAGATATGTACATGAATGCGCATTCACGTGTATGTATATTGAATGAAATAATAAAAAGTGTTGTCAATGTACCCGCAATTTACGATTTCGGCTTTCACTATCCTTACTACGCCCAGAAACGTTTATTTACAGTCCAAACGAGTGTCACAGTAAAGCCTGGATACGCAGCCAATTGGAAGCTTTGGCCGTGATGACGTCAGCGGCCAGTCGTGACTGCTGGCTGCTGATTGGTTAGCGTGCGTGCGTATGTTTGTCTAGAGCAGGCTTGGGGTCCACCGTAGTTTTGCAGTTCTTCTTATGTAAATGTTCTGTGCGCTCACGCTCTTCCTTCTGAATCCTTCAGTGTGTGTCTGCTGCTTGTGAGAGGTGGGTGCAGGTGTTTTGCTCTGTCGCTGATGGCATGCGTTTCATTTAATTACATACATAAACATTATTGTTTCAGAATGGCAACCACAAGGAGTTCAAAGGAATGTGTGGTGTTCGGTGCACCTAAGGATCTGTTTTTGACGTGTTTGCCAACGTATGAAGATGTGATGAAGTTCTATCAACATGTTAGAATAACATTAAAAACATCAAAGAAGGAACCAACTTATACAGATTTTTCACAAATTGTTGCTACTAAACTAGAAGATCTGTGGAAGCTAACTTCAATTCCATCTGTTTCAAATTATCGTATAATTCAGATGCTGAAAACTTACCACAATAAAATGCAATCAATAAAAAAGATAGGCAAACGCAAGAGATCCAATTCTGAAAAAAATCTCAAAGAATTTCAGGACCATGCAAAAGCCAATTTATTTGATATTTCTGCATGTAAATGTGACGTTCTAGAAAGTTGTTCTTGTACTGCTGAGCGCAAGGTACCAATAGAAGAACGAAAATTTCTACTAGACCAAACGAAGCATCGAAATATGATGATAACTTCTATGGATGTAAATGCAACAAAACGCAATATGAAAATCTTTGCAGATAGAGTGCGCAGAGAGAAACAATTCACTTCCAGTGAAGCATCAACTAGTACCCAGAAAAGTAGAATTAATGAAGATGATATTTTGTCTTCAGAGTCATCCTCTTTAGAAAATGACGGTTCAGATGAATCCTTTGCACCATTCAAATCAGAGCAACGTAGTTTCACTAGACATGAATCAAAAAATACAACAAATGTTCAAGTTCTAGCTGAAGCATGCGACAGAACTGAGATTTCTGATAGAGTAGCTGCTTTGATAGCATCTTCTGTACTTCAAGATGCGGGTGTAATATCAGAAGAAACTTAAAGCTCTGTTATTGATCGGAACAAAGTACGCAGAGCAAGAAAACGTTGCAGATCTGAATTGCAAGCTGCAGACATTGTTGAAGAACCACTGCAGAGCATATATTTTGACGGCCGCAAAGATAAGACAATAAAACATGACATCATTGGTTCAAAAATGTCTCAGAAAACAGTGACTGAAGAGCATATTGTCTTAATGCAAGAACCAAATTCTCATTACATTGGGCACACATCACCTGCCTCAGGATCATCTGCTAATATATGTTCTAATTTCATTGTTTTTCTTCAATCAAAGAATATTAACACCAATGAGATGATTGCAATTGGATGCGATGGGACAGCAGTCAAGACCGGAAAAAATGGAGGTGTTATTAGATTATTTGAACAACATCTTGAAAAACCATTGCAATGGATTGTGTGCTCACTACACGCTAATGAACTTCCACTCCGCCACTTAATTGAAGAACTGGATGGGAAGTCAAGTGGTCCAACTGGCTATAGTGGCACGATTGGTAAAAGATTAAGTGACTGTGAGAAATAACCAGTAGTTCAGGTTGAAGTAATTCCTTCTGAAATAATTGAAATTGACAGCAACGAGTTAAGCACCGATCAAAAGTATTTGTAATAAATCTACAGAGCTGTGTCTTCTGGGAACTGTAGCCAAGACTTATCCTGCAAGAATCCTGGGAAAATGTCACACTCCAGATGGTTGACGACAGCTAGTAGGATACTACGTCTCTACATATCCGATGAGGAACCGTCTAGCACCTTAGTAGAGATAGCCAACTATATCATGAAAGTCTATATTCCAGTGTGGTTTACTATTACATCAAAGCCAAATTTCTCGAATAGTGCTAAGCACTTATATGAAATGGTGTTGTCCATTCAAGAACTAAATGAAAGAACAAAGATAATTGTAGCAAAAGTAGCAAAAAGAAATGCATTCTCTGCTAATGCAGAGAACTTACTAGTGGGAACTGGGAATGATCAGTGATGAGGAGGGGAGAATCCTGAAGGCACGCCATTCAGGTCGCTCCAACGTGCAGATTCGCCAGTTTATAGTTCCTGAAATTAATCTGAATAGCAAGACTTACTATGACATCATAAACTGGCAGAAAACAACAATCCGTGAACCACCAGTTACACAGAATATTTCTGAAGACATAATCACAAGTACGATTAAAACGGGTAACAACATTTCTGATCTAATACAAAAATTTCTGTGCCACACACAAAGTTTAGAGCGAAACATCAAACTAGTCACAGAAGCCTCTTCACTAGTAAGTGGCAACCAAAGTAGAGATGGCTTAATTAGAAGCAGAATTTGCAATAGGAAAAAGATCCCTAGATTTGAGACCATGAGCAATTTTAAGGGGGTCCTCCGAGGCCCCTTTTCTTTCCGATATTCATTTTTCATGTTTTTGTTAGAAAAGGACCCTTAGGTGGTGGACTATTCGGTCCTAAAATTTTATGGCGCTGCGGACAATAGATCCCCCCCCCCACCAAGGGGACCAAAATCCTAAATTTTCGACCACATTTCGACCACATATAAAAAGAAAACAAAAGAAGAAATGAAAAATTTGCGAATGTACTTTTGTTAGATATGTTCCAAGGATTCTTAAACTGTCTTTGTTTTGTTTCTAAAAACTCAATGAGTTCTATTTTTTTGAAATATCACAACCAGTGGACTAAAAACCAAAATGTCAATTTTTTCAAAAACTAAAGCCTGAATAAAAAAAAATGTATAAAAGAAATTGTGTTTCTTTTCAAATGTTATATATTATAGTCATATTTCATAAAAATCAGACTGAGAACAAAAAATTTCATAATTTTATGAAATAAGTAAAAAATAATTTTAATATTTCTTTTTTTGTAAATTACAATTCACAGTGTGAATATGATGTTATGCATGGAGATTATCGAAATAAAAATTAAAACAGCATTCAATTACATAGATTTTCCATTATATTACACTTCAACAAAAAATTTTGTTTTTGGCCTATACTGTAAAGTCACTAATTTTCAAAATTCAAAAGAATAGAAGTCATTGAGTTTTTATGCTAGGAAGAAAACAAAGACAGTTTTAGAATCCTTGGAACAATTTTAACAAACTGATAGCTTTGGATTTTTCAATTTGTACGTTGTCTTTTTTTCTGCTAGTTCATAACCTAAAATTTCGGTATATTTTATGTATTGATCAATTATCGCATATATATAAAAATAAATTTCAAATAGATAATTCAGACCTATCAGTTTGTTTGCAATGTTACGAGGATTTCAAAACTGTCTTCGTATTGGTTCTAGCATAAAAATTCATTGACTTCTATTCTTTTGAAAACATCCCAAAAATGAACCAAAAAACGAGTTTAAAAAAAACTAAGGCATAAATCAAAAACTTCCCGAATAAAATATGTTTCTCTTGCAAAAATGCATATAGTGGCCAAATTTCAGACCAATCGGATCAAAATTTGATTTTGACGGGAGGACCCCCTTAAAATTAAGACCAGTCAATGGTAGGGAGGATGGGGCGGGTTAGGGTGGAGCTCGACATTCAGCCACCTTCACGCGGTGAGTTCTGGGATATTTTTTTTTGTATATAGGTACATATTATATGATATATACATGAAAAATATGCGATGAGCTGTATTATATAATGATATTTAATATCGCTTAAATTTAAGCTGTTTGGGAAGGTAGAAGAAACTAATATATAATGTTTATATTTTGCATACATGAACTTAGAGGCCAGTGCAACTAATTCTGTTGCATAGAAAATGTAAACATTAGATATTTTATTTGGGAATTTTTTAAAATTTTGCGAATTTTTCTGCATTTTTCTGATATTTCAGACCATTTGGGGAGGCAGAAGATAAAGACTTGAGACGTTCCCAATAATACTAAGAGTTAAATACACCACTTAAAGATAGTTTATCATTATAGGAGCGCATAAAAATAAAAATACAAAGAAAATAAAAATATTGATAAAAAAGTGATTTTTACCTTAAAAAATTTACACTTAAGCTCTGTGGGGAGGCAGAAGACATCATCGTAGACACCTGAAACTTTGCAAATATTTTTTCTCACCCATGAGACACATTTTATCACTATAGGAACAAAAAAGTTAAAAAAAGTTGAAAAATGATCCACTCTAATATGGAACTCTTGTTTTGTTGGAACTGTTGGAACTTTTTTTTGTGGAACTCTTGGTAAAAACTTCGGCTACTAGTAGAAAATACAAATTTAAACACTTTTTCATCAGTGAGAAAATATCGAAAAACGCTTAGTTTTTTAATTATTGGGCTTAAAAGTTTTTAATGCTACGCTACAAGAACACAACAGTGATTTCGCAACAGACAGGAATAAGGGCAATATGGAGAATTAGAATGAACAAGTGTTCTGCAAAATCGAACAGGTTTTATGTACAGTTCAAAACATTAATTCACAGATTCAGGAAATTTCTAGAAATTCCTAGTCAACGTTAGCGACCCCTGGTGAGAAGCGTATGTGTATCTTTTGTCAGTTAACACCGTGGCACTGAAGTGGTAAGATCTATCGCCTTACAAATGCACTAATGACAGACATGCATTTCACTTATGGTGGTGCTAATGGTAATGCAAGACGTGCCGCGAGAATCTATCACGAACGTTACCCTAATCGAGAAGTCCCTGATCATCGATTATTCACTGCATTGCACCGAAGATGGAATTTTTGATTATCATAACTTTCACTCATAGTAGCAGAACAACCCTCATGTCATCCATGAACATCATCACCATGGAACATCGCTACACTGTCAATGTTTGGGCAGGTATCGTTCACAATCAACTCATTGGTCCATACTTTCTGCCAGAGCGTCTTACTGGATATGTGTACAAAATCTTTCTTGAAGAAGTCCATCCTGGTTTATTGGAAAATGTGCCATTAGGTATTCGTAGACGACTTTAGTTTCAACACAATGGAGCTCCGGCACATTATGCTCTAAATGTGCGACGGCTTCTTGACCAACAATTTCCAAATCGATGGATTGGTCTTGGTGGTGCTGTGTCCTGGCCACCGAGATCACCTGATTTGACTCCGTGGGATTTTTTCTTATGGGGCCACTTGAAATCTCTGATTTATGCGACACCTGTGGAGTCGGAAGAAGACCTTGTCGCTCGAATTGCAGTCGCTGCTGGAGATATCACTGACAACCCTGGAGTGTTTGGCAACGTACGCAACTTGCTTCGACGAAGGTGTCGTACGTGTATCGATGTTAATGGTCGAAATTTTGAACACCTACTTTGATGCGTTACTTTCTATTATTTATTAAAGTACCTCATGTTATTTAACATTTTTCATTACCCTCGTGTGTTATTATTGAACATTAGTGCATGTGGTTAACTAGGATCGCCGTGAGTTCTTGAAGCGCAGCATTAAAAACTGTTGAGCCCAATAATTAAAAAACTAAGCGCTTTTCGATATTTTTTCACTGAAGAAAAAGTGTTTAAATTTTTATTTCCTACAAGTAGCCGAAGTTTGTACCAAGAGTTCCACCAAAACCCTGTATGAGAGTAAAAAACCTTATCAGACTATAACGCTATCACAAAGTCACTTTCAATAAATGATTAATGCTTTTAATCTAACATTAGCTTTCAAGCAACTTGCTCGTTATGATGTAAAATTTTGTTGACACTTCTGAATCATTAACACAGGTGAAAAATTTTCCATACAGATGTTTTAATTGGAAAACTGATGCGGTTTTGGGATATAGGTTTTGTAATCGTTTTTTTTTGCACCAGTTGACTAGCTATTCATTTTGGTCATGTTTCATTTTTAGACCAGGTCACCAGACCTACTGTCAACAAAATCTTACTGTCCACTACGCGCATATATGATTTAAGATTACCACTGGTTACTGAGAATGAAAATTTTCTTGCTTGTATTAACGTACACATCGGTTCAACGCATGATCACATTGTTTTTGACGTATTCAAAATACCCACGACTCATTTCACATCAAACTTCCCTTGGCTGCTTTTCAGTAAAGCGCATTGTGACCTCTATTATAGTGGTTCTCATTTGATGCATCAAAGATCTGCATGGTTACCTGCATATTGAAAGGGGTCGAGACGCAGCTTTCAAGATTAATTTCGGCACTCATTGACACAAAAATCTACCTTTAATTAGAGCACAACCCTGGTAGTATTTCACGAGTAAAATGTAGAGTTTTAGCCGACAGCCCATTATTGGATTCAATGAAGCGCAGAAGAGCGTCTAAATTACTGAAATGGATGGAGCCTTTTTTTCCAGGAATGTAGAACTCACTCTTTCATTGACTGTTCATGCTCAAATTATTTCATTTACACATGAAATGTTATTTAGAGCTTACATTTTAACAAAACATTGCGAACAATTATTTAGTGTTGGGATATTCATTTCCATTTTAAAGATAAAAAGTCAAGTATAATTATCAAAGTCGCACACGATATAAACAACCCTGCTAAAATAAGTTCCCTTTAGAGATGTGTAGGCACAGATTTTAGTGCACTGAGGTATTCTGCTATACAAAGCCTTTCAAAGTATCAGAGACGGGACCCGGTGTTTCGCATTTGTCAACAACCCCTTTCCCCCTTTGGGTGAGGGCGTTAAATTCTGCCGGCAATTGCAACTTTGCAGATAAAAGCCATTATGGTATTGGGACAATTCGGCGTTCATGCGTGTGCAATTATAATTGGATAGCTAAAAACTGTTCCTAAAGTTCGTATGAATTAGGATACTGCGTGGCACTGCGGATGGCGATTTGTGTCATGGGAGTCGGTCGAATGACTCGAAATCATGCTCTTGTAAAGAGCGATTATAACGAAACTTATATATGTAGTATAACTTGGTGATTAAGACTAGAATTCCCATTGAACCCCAAAAAACTCGTGGTAAAGGTAGTAATGTGATCTAATTATTTTCCTGCCGCGTATTCAGTTGGAACAGGTAACGAATGATTTAATATTTTCTACGAATAGAAGTAAAAATTAATAGTGGAAGTACGAGATTGTTGCAAAATTCTTCATAACATTCATTTTTCAAAATTGATTTTTTACGCCTTCACAGATCGAATAGAGCTGAAACATATTTATTTCGGTTACTTACGGCTAAGTTTGATTAATTGACAGAAAATATAATTTTTGGATAACAGGTAATTGAAATTTGCAGACAAAATTTTTTGTGGAAATTCAATTTCTAGCAGGGCACCCATCTAAATCTATGAATCTCCCATCTAAAAATATCTATAGTTTACCGTTATGAAAACATGATGGCTCACAAAAGCCATACAAATTTATATTGCTCCAAAGTGAAACATTAGTGCGTCGCAATCTTGGTAGGGATTTGTTGTCGATACTGTTTGATAAAAATCTGGCAAAATTCACCTTAAGCACAAAAAACTGTTCTGCACAGCGGGTAGTTCGGATGTAAAATGATGGTAATATGACTGCTTTCAGAGAGTTCTCGTAGAAATTAGCCAAATAATCAATTATATGAAAGAGATCCGTAGATTAAATAGATCTAACTATGAGCTGATGTTTTATGCTAATTATACACAATATTTCACAAAAATCTCGCATACATGACCTTCAATGAACTGGGAAATAATTTTGCTATAAATATATAATTCTGAATTTCTACTCCATTTTTGCTGTTGAGTTATTTTTAAATCAGTAAGTCGTATGACAGTTTTTATTTTACATACTTGATAGGAATAAATGTATAGCTCATTTGAAGAATCATCTCCTCAGGGAGCATAGGATATGCAGTTGGATTTGGTTAATAGGTTTGTCCATCTTATGTTAGAGGGACTGGCTCCCTCCCAGGGGAGATACTGTTAGGGTACCTTGGCAAAAGAAAGCCCTTTAGGATTTTGGCCAAACCGACAGAAAGCGTGTAATCTGAAAGAGGCAAAGTAAACACGAAAGTTCACTTTGTTTTTTTCAGATTTCACGCTTTCTTCCCTATCTCTTCTTTGTCTTTCCTTCCTCTTTTTTCCGAACTTGCTGTTTCTATGCGTTTGTTCCCATGTGCGTAAAACTTGTGCATGGGTTTTAAGTTTTCTACTGTCCATACTGAATGTTCATTACTCTTCGGAGACTTGAGATTGCCTTTGTCGTGGGAAGGGAATCGTAAGTTAACACAACAAAACTAACAATATTGAATTTAACAATGATAGCGACAATAAATATTATAATTCCTTTAGTAAGTTTACCGGCATGCGCACATTATTGCTCAAGTTTAATGAACTAAAACCTGACTGAACAAGCCTAATCCATACTACTCTAATCTAACCTAGCCCTACCTGAAGCTATCGTCTGTGTTTAAATGCTAAAAATGTGAAAAGGTATAAATTTCGCTATCTGGCACGTGCGCGGTTCAGGCGCGAATAGCATTAAGAATTAATTTTGGTTAAGGTTATCATGATGGCTGCCGTACGGAGCCCACATTCACCGAAAGAGACGAGCGTAGTCCTTACTGAGGAAATTTAGGGATATTGAATGTTCGAGTGAACAGATGATGAAAACATTAATAATGATACTAAGAATCGTCTGCTGCAGGGAAACCTATAAGATATCATCGGTAATTTTGTGGTTGACCCTAAAGGTATATTTTACTCCTAATATTTAATCATTGAGACTAGGTTTCCATGTGTTTTTGTAGTCAATTTAAAAAAAATCATAATATGACGATGCTAATTTTCCCGAAAGTCATTGGGTTTCAAACTGTGAATACGCTACTTCGTCAGAAATAGGGGTTCAGAAAACAAAGTGTTGATGTAGATTCCAAGGACTGTCATTGCCCATTCAAATAAGTCATCCATATGAGCTTTCAGATTCCTGCAGCGCTAAATGTTAACTAGAAATATCATTTTGCATACTGCAGAAAATTGTTGAGCTGGTAATTCTTAGACAGGACTTGTGCTTGGACGTCTTAAATGTGCCTGATAAACTATTTTGATTCATTTTCACTTGAGTTCACTGCTCCTATACCTCAGTATCACGCCAATTCTTTTCGCCCAAACCGATAACACTTGCCTGTGCTACTGTTGTGTACGCAAATTATTTCATTTGCTGGAAGTGATGAACGGAAAAATATATATTTCTCAGATGAAACCTTTGAGTCTCTTCTACTTTGATAGGGAATTTGGGTGTCGTGAGCTGCATCTTTTTGTCATCTTTCAAAATAAGTTTAATTATGGCACAAGGATGCTTTCATGCACTCTGTTCAAGCTTTATGCTAAGATCACAAGTCAAATTTAGTATACCTTTCATCGCTATAAGTTTTAAACTGTGACAAATATTTAAGTGAAGGAACTTTTCAATGAGTATAATATGGGACTTTGAATGCGGTTGTAAAACACACACAAATATGATAATGGCAGACATAAGCCTGACTCAGTAATAAATTATTTTATTCAGGTTTCGAAAACTGCAAGTTTTTCTTTGCGATACATAAAGTGTGGCTAAAGGAATGAATTGAAATAAAAAATGAGAGAGAACTGAAGGGTGTTAGTTTCTCAATCTAAGGCCTGCGAACTTCAAGTTAATTCAGTTCAAATTCCATGCCATTTTCAAGTCGGCAGAAGCCGATAAAGACTGGGAGTGGCCGCGGAAGATCAGAACAACAACTGGCGCGGCCATCGACCATTCGTGGATAAAATTTGGTGGATAAAATTTCTGTAAACAAGCTGCAAGAGCCCCGTTTTACCGAAAATCGACACAGCCCGAAAACTGCTTCCAGTCCTAACCAGATTCGAAAAGTCAGCAACCGTTAGTAGGCTGCAAGCATTCGTAAGCGAAGATGAGGATTTTACTAAGCGCTTAGTTCATCTCAAATAGCAATTTATTTAGGTAATTTTGTGTGTAATATAGTTATTGGTAGGTTTACGGCTACTACATGCAATTAAAATTAGTTTGAACCCTGCATTGGGGAATTTGTGTGTTAAAAAAACTGGTGCCAAGGTAAATCTTCTGATTCAGGTGTACTGCGCATAAACAAGGTTACCGGCTCTTTGTAAAACAAATTTTAACCGAAGGTTGGTACAGTTAAAATTAATACTTTTTACTTAAAAACCATGGGGTCTAAAATGGTTTGTTGAAAAGCTCTAAAGACTTAATTTGAAACGCATTGGAAAAAACTCGTAATTTTAGGCTGTCAAGTGAAAGAAATTTAGAAGTTAGGAAATCATTTTCCTAATGGAAGCAATAAACAGAATAACAGATTTAATTGGAAAGGCCAAAAGATGGAGATTGTCAAAATTTGTTTCGTATTTACGAAATACATTCAACATGACGCACGTCTGTTACGATGCATGCAGGCTTTGCCGGTTTTATGGAAATCTCAGCTTATACGTCAAAAAATGACCATCACACTTCGAAGGGGAATTCCGTCACTTGAGTAGTGAAAAAATGAAGCAGTAGTCAAACATTTTGGTAAAAAATTCATAATCGTGGAAATATTGTTTGCGTCAAGATTTGTCGCTATGAACCCTTAAAACTAAGATTGCGAGTGAATTACTCAGCTTCTTCTCTAAAATATTTTGCTATCAACCACCATTTCATTTTCATGTTCATTGAAATATCAAATAACTTTCATGTAATTCGATTTGAAATTCTATTTGAAATTCAACATCAATTTTCGAAAAGTGTTCGTTGCGGCCAAATGAACTGGTCTATTTCAGCTACGTATTGGTACTCTGGCACATCATTATAACTTGTTTGATCTTCCGAAATCGGTTAGAAATTCTTTGCAACTTAATTGGGTAACTTGTTCTTACGCAATGACCGCATCTCGGGGTTCAAGAGGTGTTCAGCTTCGTAATAATGGAGCAGTGTAGTGAAAAACTTGTAAGTTTTATGAAGTTTCAGTTTACTCATTGAATAAGGCTCGCTTTTCCCTGAATTCTAGAAGGTAACATAGGCGTAGCTTATCAGATGGATTTGGCGATTCTGAAACCTAATTCCTTCGAAAAATTGAATTTATCTCTAAGTTTCATGTGAGGTAAGTGCTCTCAAAGCTGTCACTAAGAAAAGTCTTACGGGTTATAATCGGAGTTCTCATTCAAGAATGGACTGTATTAACTTGATTCAGGTCTAGACTCTAGAGGAAAAGAGCTAACGAATGCTCTAGTTTTATGCTGATCGTACACGCACAATATGAAATTTAGTGTTATTAATACGATCCTAAATGAGAACTTACGACCTAGTAATATATTCTATGTGTTTATGATCTAATTTTTTATATTCGTATATACAGTAGGTAACTGGTTGAAAGCATTTGGTGCAGCAATTTTGAAGGTAATTTTTACACAAGTTTGAGTATTGAAATTACTTTAAGTTTGCATAAAACTTTAGTAAGTTGGGTGGGTTTCGAACATTTTATTGAACTCCAAAAAAATTTAAAAAGAACAATTTCACCCAAAAATCGTGCCCTCAGTGTAAAATACGAATAACTCTTTCAAAAAGAATTCTCTTTCGTTCAGCCCTGCTGAGTCTATCAAGCCTTTTTTGGCGGATTACGCATGCATGCTTTCTAGAGCACAGATCAGAATCATAATTGGATTCAGAGCTTTTCCTGGTTGGGTATGTGGAATATTTCTGCCCTCCCATTTTTTAATACTATTTTTCAGTTTCTTAATCAACATCGCAGTTTGAAGGTCTTAACAACAGTGATTCATATCGAAAGCGATATAAATATTAGGCTGCGCGCGTTATTTCAACAGTATTTAGAATTGACTCCACTGCAAATTAGTGAGAGATGAGGCACATCTACAGGTTATGGAAGCCCGAAAAAACTTTGGCTACTCCAGTGCTGCGCAGTGAGAGATGAGCGGGTTTCAGCGCTGAGCCAGGGCTCTCAACTATTCGTTCTTCAAATGAGACTGAAGTTTTCGAGGCAGAAATGTTTCCGAATTTTATGCACCAGATAAAATTAAAAAGTATACAACGAGGGATTTTTCTAACCAGAAGATTTTTTCCTAATTTTTGTTGAAAATATTCACGAGAAGAAACGAGAATCATTTAAAATGTTAGAGCTACTAACCAAAGCCTGTGCAAAAGCAAACCTACTCATTTTTAACAAGAAATAATATTAAACTACTTAATCTCACGAAAATTAATGTAAGTAATTTTGGAGACCGACTTAAAGCTGTGGAAATACATTGTTTATAAGCCCCTATTATTTGTCTACATCCATTGTTTTTGGCATCTATTGCTCTAAAAAATTTACGCATAGAATCTAGACATGCGTAATACTGAGCATAATATGAGTAAACAGTAAAATTGTGTTTTTGTGCAAATTTCCTGAGCCATGTCCAATAAAAATTATTGACAAATTAGGCAGGCCCTTGTACTCATTTCTACCATTTTGCATTTCCATTTTATTCTTTTAATTTTTTGCGATAATCGAACTGATGCCGATAGAGAGAAACAAAGAGGTGTTTTCATCTGAGATGATTAACAGGATCCTGATTGATGTGTCAGGGGTAGTTAGCAGTGATGGGAGTTTGGGAGTTCTTAGAGAAGTTTTTTTTATCAAAGCTTGCAGTACGCTGTTGAGTTATGGAGCTCCACGAAGTCTTCAAGGTGTGTAGGAAATGCCCGGCGAAATTGATTAGCCAAGTCCTTTCCAGTAGAAACACCGATCGTGACGTACGTCGCTGGTAACTTGGTACAGCCACGTAAAACCGATTTTCTATACCAATAATATCAGCAACAAGGCAATACATTACAGTTCGTAAAAATTGAATAACTGATCATCAGGTTGGATGATTTTCTGGAGGCTCTCAAGTGGATAAGTGTTTGCTGATAAAATTGTTTACCATTTTGAAATTGAATCTAAAGACTGTTCTTACCACGAAACAAAATTTCAAAGTAGGACAGGACCAATTGACATTATGACTGTATTATATAAATCATACATTCAAGTCATCAGTCGAGGAAGACTAAGAAGATATTGTAGTTTGCCAAGTTCGATCTCTGTGGTAGCAGCGGTCAAGAGCTGTAAAAGCCCCTCACACGTACAAATATGTCTGCTGACAATCTGGACTGAGTTTGGTTTGTCGGTCTCAAGACCCCTCACACGATGCAAACAACGCACCACGGTATACCTAAAGGAGGTAGTAGCAAACCAGTCTTTTGGGAAATCGAGTGGTGTGCATGTGACGTCATGGAAACGGACCAATAGCAGCGCTAAAATCTGGCAACATTGCTAGCCCGAAATCTGGCACCACTGTTTGTTTGCCTAATGAGTTCATGAACCGGGTACGACATCAGAAACTTGCAGCGTCATTCAAAGTCTTCACGCGACAAGGAGGCGCAATGTCGCCGCCGCTTCGAGTTAGAATTAAAAAGTGTTCTTTTATTGGGTGCGAAAGTAATTCTAAAAACCGACCAGACTTACGATATTTCCAATATCCACGTGTACAATTCAAAAAATGGATTGTAGCGAGTGGAAATGTGCAGGTAAATGATTTAAGTAAGTCAAATGTATATGCGCACAACTATGTGTGCAGCAGCATTTCAAAATGACTGACTACAGAAGAATCCTTTCGCCATTCAAAACGCACGTTCCATTAAAAAGTGGTGTTGTGCCGTTGCCTTATAATCACGGCTTTGCAGACCTGGAAGGTGAGAAATTTTAAGTGTATTTGAATTTAATTTAGAAAATTTGGTTTCTGACTAATTTTAGCACTTGACGTTGCATTTCTTCATGAAATCTTTGAAAGCAAATGCCGGTTTCATTGGAAAATGCTATTTACTCGCCTCGAATGTAAAATACTGGGCAATGATGAATAAAATATCGGGCAATGGAATAGAGTACAATTTATTATTAAAGACATCCTGTTTATTTTTAAATTTTGTAGACTAATTTTTGATGAGCTTTTCATTCTAAAATGGTAACAAAATATGGTAGCAGAGTGCATCGGCTTTATTAGTACAATGTAAATTTTGTCTGTGAATTTTTTAGCAGGTAGGATGTGATGACAAATTATAATGGGTTCATAATAAAAACTCTTCGCAATGTAAAAAATTTTGTATTCACTTTTAGATTCAAATTAGCAAGTAGCAAACTGTGAACAAATTGTGCTTAGTATGAAAGCTATTTTGGATTGCCACACTATAAACCTTGTGTTTAGGGTGCTGAATGTAGCTTAACAACAGCTTGTTTCAGTTGTGTAGTTTATCTTATTTAAAATTTTTAGGTAAATTAAAATAATTTCCTACTTTGTAACTGAAAGTAAGTGTTTACAAGAGAGATGCAAAACCTTAGCTATGATTTTTCTACCAACAATGTTAATTGTGGGTAATATTTAATTTAATTTGCTCATGGAATATGCCATAGAATCACTACAGGAACACAATTAAAAACATTTTACAGGAATGACGTTTTGCTTGTTGATGCATAATTTTTAGTCATTCAACTTTCAAGTCAAAAGAATGTTGTATATGAAAGTGAAGAAACCAACCAACCTAACCTAACCTGAAATAAGTTGACTGACTTAGCCATACCAAGGCATGTGTTTTCCCGCTAAGAATCTGCGCGTGTTCCAACAATGTGGCGATTACGCTTTCAACTTAATAATGCAGGGTGTCTACTAGGTGGTAAAGTAGTATAATTTGGGAAGTAGTAAAAAGTAGGGTAATGTCAAGGAGATGCTACGGTAAATGTAAAGTGTTTGCTAGTAATCGATTGTCAAATTTTTGGTGCTTAAACATAGTTAATTAGATCAAAATAACATAGTTTCCTTCTATGCACTTTCCGTTGCAAATGAGCATTTACCGAGTTATAGCGGTAAATGAGTTATCGCAACCCTAGTGTTTGAAGCGGGTAGTAATTCATCTATCCCGTCGTATGGCAACACTGCAATGGAGTCTTGCTTCCGCCGCGCTCATCAAAGACGAAACCGAACCTACCGCTCTAACTCGTAAAATACTCATTTGTCGCAAAAACGTGGATGAAAGAAGAGTAGTTTATTTCGAAGTTATTACCATGATTCAAACTACAAAAACCTGAAAATCGATGATTAGTTGTTTATTCGAGCGCATTCGTCATCAAAGACAAAACTGAATCAACCGCTATAACTCGTTAAATACTCATTTGCGACGGAAATTGCATAGAAAAAAAACCTGTTCATTTCGATCTATTTAACTATGTTTAGGCACCGAAAATTCGAAAATCGATTACTAGCAAACGCTTTACATTTGTCGATACAACTAATCGATTTTTGAAATTTTGTTGTCTGCATCATGGTTATTACATTACATTACAACTTTTTATCTCCATTTTTTCAAAATTTTGAGATCAGCAAAGAAAAATTCAAATTTGAATGTTTATTTTGGCATCCAAATTTGGCAAATTTGTTGAGGACAAATTTGAAAAAATGGAAACTTCACTACAAAGACGTCCTTTATTTTAACAATAATATTGAAACTTTTATCTATTCACTTTTTGGGGCAAATGAGTATTTAACGAGTTTTAGCGGAAAATTACTGACCGCAACTATAGTGTTTAACGTGGCAATTAAGGCCACCATCCCAGGCCCTTGCCAGATGCTCTCGATTCCATGGTCATTTTGCATGTTTTTGTTGTAAAAGGACCCTTAGGTGGTAGACTATTCGTTCCTAAAATTTTATGGCGCTACGGAAAATAATTTCCCCCCCCCCCCGGGGGGGGTAAGGCGACCAAACTTTTTCAATTTTTCCGATTTTGACCCCACATAAAAAGAGAACAAATAGGAAATGGAAAAAAAGCTCAATGTGAGTTTGTTAGAAGTGTTCCAAGGATTTCAAAACTGTCTTTGCTTTTGTTCTAGCATCAAAACTGAAGGAGGAGTTACATTTTGAAATATCAATATAATTGAAAAGCACCCAAAATTTTAAATTTTTTCCCGATTTTGACCCCATATAAAAAGAGAACAAATAGGAAATGGAAAAAAAGCTCAATGTGAGTTTGTTAGAAATGTTCCAAGGATTCTAAAACTGTCTTTGCTTTTGTTCTAGCATCAAAACTGAAGGAGGAGTCCCATTTTGAAATATCAATATTAGTGAACTATCAATACCTAAAAACCAATATGTCAAATTTTTGCAAAATCTAAGGCCTGAATCAAAAAAATGAATAGAATCAATTGTGTTTATTTGTAAAGGTTACATATCATAGTCATATTTTATAAGAATCAGACTGAAAATAAAAAAAATCATTTTGTTGAAAAAAAATGATTATTATTATTTTTTTTTTTGAAATCACAATTCACACTTCGTATATGAAGTTATGTATGGAAATTATCAAAATGAAAATTAAAACTGCATTCAATTACATCAATTGTTCATTATATTACACTTCAACACAAAATTTTGTTTTTTGCTTATACCCAACACTTTGAATTTTCAACATTCATCCTGGGACTAGTTCTCGAGTTTTGATGCTAGAACAAATCCAAAGACAGTTTTAGAATCCTTGAAGCATTTCTAACAAACGCTCGTTCGGTTTTTTTCAAATTCGAATTCTTTGAAAAAATATATAGCCCTAAACCCCAAAAAAAGTTGCTGATTTTTTAAATTTTAAAATTTTTTGAAAAAATAGAAAAAATTTGAATTTGAAAAAACTGAACGAGCGTTTGTTAGAAATGTTCCAAGGGTTCTAAAACTGTCTTTGTTTTTGTTCTAGCATCAAAACTGAAGGAGGAGTTACAATCTGAAATTTCAATAAAAATATACCAAAAACACATTTTTCGTCAAAAAAAAAATTAAGGCCTAAATCGAAAAAATGACAGGAGTAAAAAAGGTTTACTTTTACAAAATACATATACTGGCCAACTTTCAAACGAATCGGACTAAAAAAGTTGAAAAAGTGGGATGGTTTCCTTAGTTCATCGAGCGCGTCGGATGGCAACACTAGAATGGACTCTCCCTTTCGATGCGCTCGAATGATCCGGTACACTCTCGCCATCTAAGACGAAAATGAACATACCGCTATAATTCGTTATTTTTTGGGAAAAATTTCTATTGTGTTATTAACCAAATGATTCTAGAAGTGGATTCAGGCTCCGCGGAGCCGGCAAATAATAAATTACATAGTACCGAAGGAAAATGTTCCACTATAACTCGTTAAATACCCATTTGAACCAAAAAGTACATGGAAGAAAAGTTGCTTATTTTGATATTATTACCATGATACAGGTAACAAAATTTTTAAAACTGATTAGTTGCATCTCCTAAACATTAACCAAAAGTAGTAAAATTTGCTTCAGGGTAGTAAAAAATTGTAAAGTTTAATAATTCTCTGAAAATTTAGAGTAATGTTACATATGTCTATAGAGTATAAAAATTTTGTTTGAATTATTTCTCCCACAATCAGGAATTTGCCTCAGCTTATGGAAAGTATTCCCGTAAGGCGGTATGTAATTTTAAGATTGGAGGACACAAAATGGTAAAAACTTCCAAAATTTTTGTGAACAACAGAAAAAATAGTTCACTTTTTCTTCACATTCAGTTTGATTGGAAAGTTATCAAGTTTTTTATGATGAAAAGTTAATTTGAGCCATTTAAATATTTGAATTTTAAATTTTTTCAGTGCCATTTTATAAATTTTTAGGCTAATGATTAGTAAATAATCAAGGATTGTAAACTTTTCAAAAATCTAATTAAGTTTACTACTTCAGTTTTTCAAACAACAACCTTAAGTGGCTACTTCTCTCTGTATTATTCAACATTCTTTTCTTATAATGATTTTCTTTAGACATACCCAATCGTGTTACCTTCAAAGTACAAACTTATCCTTCGTCATATATAGGGCATTTCAATGTCCTTGCACAGAGTTTAATTATAGGACTTTACTCAAATTGTTGCATCTTTTACCTATAACTCACAAATGCAGATATAAATTATAAACAGGTAAGAACATAGTGAATCAACGCAAATATTCAGAAACCATTGCACATGAACTTGAGGGCCGACAGTGTCAGGGCACAACGGTCAGTGCACCATATAACTTTTGAGATCGGACAGACACATGCCATTATCCGCAATGCATCATCATTCAAAGAATAATCATCCAGAGGAGGTGTTGGTGCCAAGCATTAAAATCATGAGTATTGAAATGATTACTAAAGGTCGCAATGGAGTCAAACCGCTTACTGCAATTTTTATTATATGTGAAACACTTTTGTTTCACATTTTTCAGCTGTTCCTTAATAACACACTGACCTTTGAAAAAAAGTGTGTATTTCAGGTGGAAAGTGTGCAAAAATACATTAGTTCTATGATAGTGTTTCTGTTCACTCAATTTTATACATGAATGTAATTTGGGTAGTTGGCTACAATGCTTGTTAACATTTTGCATAAATGTAACTTCCATGAATGGAATAAATAAATCCATTTTTGCTATCACCGAGTTGCTAAAATATTTTTTCCGCCATTACAGCTCATAGAAAGAAGTGTTAAAACTTCACCGTTTGCATTATATTGAAATTGAATGAATGCATCAAAAATATCATATGAAGCAACACATGTCTATTGTCTGCCTCAATAATTATACAGAGTGTCTTCTAGGTAGTAAAGTAGTAAAATTTGAAAAGCATTAAAAAAGGTTGAGAAAAATAGTAAATTTTGTCTCAGGGATCACTTTACCTGTCAAGGCAGTTAACAATTATGAAGTGAGATAATTTACTGAAAATTAGAAGTACATAATATAATTGTGAAGCATATGAAGATTTTTAAAAAATTTCTTTCTCCAAAAATCATAAATTTGCTTCAGTTTGTGGGAAATATTCCTGAAAGTGGATCTGACAATCCCCCGTTGTCGACTAGTTTCCTGTCAGTTTATTTTTTTTCTCATGTGATGAACTGTTGCTCTCATAGTTGAAAGATGTTAAGATAAGGTCATTGCCAAACATTTTTTAGTCTATTTAGGATGGGGTACATTCGGAATTTAGGTAACTTTTTTGCAATAATGCTCCCTTTAGTTTCCAGTATTTGCTCCCTTGGTTGCTCCCTTTAGTATCCAGTATTTTCAGTATTAACTAAAAACTTTTTAGAACCTGTGTTATTGAGTGTATAATTGACTCAAACTAATTATTATAGGCTGATTACTTACATTTGGACATCATTGATTATGTAAAAATTAGATAGTAATTTTTTGCTCATGAAGGTAGTAAGAAATAGTAAAAATTATGAAAATTCGGAAATGAAATATCAGCAGACATCCTGCTATATATATTTTTTTCTTTTCATCTGTAGGGTAGTATTGTTATCTAGAATCTATATTCATTAGGATCCACGTAATGATAGGTCATCATGGTTGAGTTTTGTTAGTTATTTTATTAGTGTTAAGGAAATATTGCTCATGCCCATGTCCACACAGTAGCACCATTTAATTTCATGCCAAATTTGAGTTGTGCACATTTAATGACTTTCTAAAGTACTCCATTAAGCTGTGTCTTAGGTGCAAATGGTGCAGCTGCTGCCTATGTTCACGACTCATCCATAGTTAGTCTTGGTATCTATATTTTCATAATTCAAATTGAACTGGTCCAGTTTGTTGGAAATGAACACTATAAAACATTTCCTTTTGCAAGTTGGTTCTTCAGACGAGCTAGTTGGGTTTGAATGTACAATTTCAGTAAGAAGAGTTGGCAACAAAATTCCCTGTTTGAATTTCAACCTGCGAGTGAGTTACTGGGCCTTCATTTGAACAGCCCATTTTTACTGTGTTTTAAGCTTTTAGTTATTTAATGAGTCAGATGAAAGTTGTTCTTCATGGAGAATTGCCACTCCCATAATTGTAGTTTAAATAGATCTAATACATTAATCCATTAAAACATGTCATATACAAAAGCTAAAGATTAAGTCCATCGTATTTTGTAATCAGGAGTGGTAGGAGATTCCTCTAAGTTCTTATGGGTCTACACCTTTTTCACTTCAAATTAATCTAAGTCGAGTTCAATTTAATCCAAGTCGAGTTCAATTTAATCCAAGTCGAGTTGAATTTTATCCAAGTCGAGTTCAATTTTATCCAAGTCGAGTTCAATTTAATCCAAGTCGAGTTCAATTTAATCCAAGTCGAGTTAAATTTAATCCAAGGCGAGTTCAAATTAATCCGAGTCAGGTTCAAATTAATCGTAGTCAAGTTCAAATTAATCTGAGTCAAGTTCAAATTAATCCGTGCCAAGTTCAATTTAATCCGAGTCAAGTTCAATTTAATCCGAGTCAAGTTCAATTTAATCCGAGTCAAGTTCAATTTAATCCGAGTCAAGTTCAATTTAATCCGAGTCAAGTTCAATTTAATTCGAGTCAAGTTCAATTTAATTCGAGTCAAGTTCAATTTAATTCGAGTCAAGTTCAATTTAATCCGGGTCAAGTTCAAATTAATCCAACCCACAGTTGTGTTATAAAATGACATAATAATTAGCTAATTCAAGTTTTTCTGTATTACATATGTATCCATTGGATGTTATAAGCAAAACTGTTTTTAAGGGTTTATTTTCACTCATAGATATTTATATACGTGAAATTCCACTTTATCACATCTATGAAATCATATACATACAAATGTAAAAGGTTATCATTGAACGATATGTAGATTTAAACTTTTAAAGAAATATACGATAACAAATTCGATTCACTGAGTACTAATGTACGATTTTGTTTGATTACAATTTACCAATGTACATTACTACCCAGATAAATTATTGCATTAGCAATATAAATGTTGCCATCCATTCTAATTCCGTGTTAGTCAATGTGAAGAAACGTTGGATCCACTTACAATACATAATAATAATAATAATAATAATACAAAAAACAATGTTTCTAATTCACTACTGATTTTATTTGTGTGTGTGTTTGCAATTCAATGTATAATACTTTTAAGAATTAAATATTTATAAAATGATTATTATGAAAGTTATTCAAGTCTTAAAAGTATTATGTATTGAATTGGAAACACACACAACTAAAATCAGTAGTGAATTAGAAACATTGTTTCTTGTATTATTATTGTGTATTGTAAGTGGATCCAACAGTTCTTCACATTGACTAACGCGGAATCAGAATGGATGGCAACATTTATATTTATGAATAAATAAATTTATATTTAAACTTATAAATTTATATTGCTAATGCAATAATAATTGACCAGTGGAGTCTCAGACATAGAGTGCATAAACTTATGTTTTTTTAAGCCATGTATTTAACAATTCTCTGCCTATTACTTTCAATCTTGTGTTTCCTTTTTTCCCCTCATATCTTGTTTCTCCCATGATATCACACATTGCATTCCCTTATCTCCTCACTAAATGGTGCCTTTCTCCTTCCTTTCCTTTAAACACGCTTTTTTAGCGGTTATGGAAGCTTAAACTAACATAATCTAATCAAATCTTTAGCTTTTGCTCTCTTTTTTTTCTCCTATGAGACTCCTTATATTTTAACATTTAGTATTATGCTCTAGTTTATCATTTTCATTTCTTTGTATGCTTTTCAATGCTGTTTCCTGTTCAGCGTAATTCTTTACAACTGACCTCCTTTTCTAGTAGCTCTCGCCTGCATCTCAATGCATCATATTAAGTTAACTTTCTGTTTTCTCTAACATTTAAATCTGTACCATTAAATGCAACTGAAATGCTGGCTTATGAAGCCAAAAACTTACTTGAAAAAAATTTTAACTCAAGTTCCCATTTTTTCTTGCCTTTCAGGTGCCGGAAGAAAGTGAAGTAGTGCCGCCTATCATTCCGGTGTCTGAAGAGGAACAACAGGCTGCTGTGGTGTTAAACGGAGCCACCGAGATCGGAGGTATTTTTGCTTCTGTGGAAGTGGAAGATGCCGCCACTTATATCTCCAATTACCTTACCATGAAAACAGACCTCTATCACCAGCAACTAAAAAAACATCTTTGGCTGACTGCAGTACTTGTTCTTCCATTCTTAGCGTAAAAAAAATCAGTTTTCATTTGTTTGTTTCATTTAAAGAGTATGTTCAGTCTGATGATCCGCGCAAGGGACTGAAATATTGAAGTAAGTCTTTTGTACACACTATCATTTCTTATGAGAGAGTTTTCCTTTATCTTTTCAGTAAAATTAGTCACTTACCAGGCTTTTGCAAAGCTGTGTGTAAAGTAATCAATGGTAACTACCCCAAACCTCGCACCTGCTGTTCTCGAATAACAATGTACCTCATAAAATTATTTGTCAGATGAAGAACACTGCAGTCAATTAGGGCGTAAACAGATCTCTGCGGACTACCTGTTTCAGAGAGAAACTCGGTAAAATAATGCATAAATAATTCACTTCGCTTTGCTTTGATTCACTTCACAGTGATTCATTTTGGCTAATGAACAACCATTATTGTTGAAATTGTGGTAGCCTTTTTCTGTTAATGTGAAACTCATTAAAGTCTGTGAAGCGTTCTCTTGAATCGAGCTGGTGATGAACCTTGTGCATTAGTTTGCGCAGAATTTAAAGCTTTGTACGAATATTTTGTACAACGTTGCCTAGCTCATAACACATTTATGTATGGTGTATATGGTTAACTATGATTTATTTGTTTCATGCAGAATTGCAGAGAGTTAGAAGAATTGGTACTAAAATTTTAATTTTGACCTACTGGTCAGTCTAGAGTATATCTTTATAATCCATCATGCTAAATTTCTTCACTTGTGAATTTTTGGAGTTCATTCGATTTTTATTTTATAGTTCTTTTCTTACTGGCACGCAGTGTGTTCTGATGTTTGTATATAGCGCTAATGCATTGGGAGTTCTGCAGTTTATTATTTATAAGTCTTTTGTCGTCTGTGATTACTCAAGTCTTTTCCTAGAGTTTAATAATTAGTTGTAAGTTGTTTCTTTTGTGTAGATTTCGGAATTTATAACCGGAAAGTGTTGAAGCGCGCCTAGAGCGGTGGTATACCAAATGTTGTTTTGATAGGAAAATAGTTTATTTCATTCATTATCGCCAAAAAGTTACGTGATATATATTTAATGTATTTTTAAGTGAAGAAAATATTTTTCCAGGGACTAATTGCTGCTTGTCTTTTGCTCCCCATTCTTCCAGAACTGGTTTTGTTAGATGCCAAAGTGAGAGTTTGGTAGGGCTTCTTTTTGTTAAAATTTCAAAGCTTTGTTTTCTTTGGTTAAGAACTCTCTTTTATTTTTATTCACTGCTGTTCCGTTTCTCATCACCTGTGATTTTCTTCTTCAGCGTTAATATTGTCAAAATCTTGCTCCTCAATTTAATGTTTCTATGTACAGGGTATCGACCCCTCAGGGGGATACAACTATTGTATCTATGGGAATTAGCGCTCCCAGGACTATGTGAGGGCCCGAGCTAAAGGTTAGGTAGGCTCTCTTTTTATTGAAATAGAAAAGGTTTTTGTTTTCTTACGGCCCATCTTTTTTCGGTTCACTGCTGTCATGTTTTTCAGCACCTACTACTTTTTCTTCTTTAACTTTCTCTTGTTTCATGAAGTTCTTTCTTAGCTTACTGTTTCTCTGCACCTTGCGCATAGATTCCGCATTCCCTCAGCTCCATGCTAAATGGTACCTTCACCCTTACTCGCATTGATTCGCTCTATTTTGTAGCGGTTTGGAAGGCTGAAAACTTATAATCTAATATAATCAAGCGCAAATGTATAGCATGTTATTTTTTAAATAATTATCTGAGTACGGAAATTTATATTATCCTTACAATCCGGTGCGCAATCGTCAGCCTCATCCGCATGAAGAAGATAATAAAACGTTTTGTATGGTTGAATAAAGTAAATTTTCCTACAGTTTGGATAGAGCTTTCAATTTATGAAGCTGCCCGATTGATAAAATTGAAGTTCGATAAACTTTTAGTTCTAATAGATTTACAAAGAGCAGGAAGGAATTCAATTTTTCAAAAATCCAAATGCGTACCTGCGGAGGCACACCGGCAGCCGGCCATGTTGTTGATCGTACGTCTGGAAGGAGAGAGTACGCTACGTAGTAGTACGCTGCTGCCGCCTCTGACGTAATGGTATGGAGGTGACGTCATCTTGCTTGATTGAAATGAAGCCTCTTATTGGCTAGTCGAATTAGCGAATGTGCGCGGCTGTCCCCGTAGAAGTGACGTTACCTCCTTTAAGGCCCGTCCACACTATCAATCTTTCGGCCGAAGTTCGTGTTTTTCGGCAGTCCGCGAACACGAACACAGATGAAAAGTTCGCAGATTTCGGTGTGTTTGTGTTTTCGAACGTGTTGGAAAACACGAACACGAACTTCGGTCAAACAGTGAACACTCGCTTTGTTTATGTATTGTGGAAGGTGGTTTTGCGAGGGAATTACTTGGTTTCTGTGTCTTTTTTCCTATTTAATTGATTTATTTATGTTTTTGGTGCAAATTATGTTAATTGTAGGGTGGCACGGACATTTAATTACCAAAATAAACCACGTAACGATGTTATTTCATTTTATTCAGATAGTATGGCTGAATATGTAAGTAGGTTTGGATTTAATTGATGTGAATGTAATTAAATAAAAATTGCTGGAACTGAAGCTGAATATGCATAAAATTATCAAAGTTTACTTATTTTGACATGTAAATAAAATTTTGGATATTTTTCAGTAGTATGTCAAGAATGGTAGCTACTAATTTGGTGCTGATAAAATTGGCACAAAAACTCATTCGCAAAACCTGTGGCAATTATTTATTGTATTTCTTTTTAACATTTTTTGCTTAAAATAGAATACTTTATTTCCCTTATAGCCTGATACTGATATTAGAATCAAGTCCCTAGATTAGAAATTGTAATATAAAAAATTCATCTGGGAGAAATTTATACTCTTTTGCTAACTTATAATTTGTAGTTTAAAAAAGCATAATTACCACCAATTTCAAAAATTGACCTGCACTGTTGAACCATTGATTCGGAAAAAAGCACAAGCTGTGTGTAGTCATTTACATATTTGTTCAGAATTTAAATATTTTTATTTATAGAAAAGCATTGGGAAACTCTTATTATCTAGGTATCTCTTTGAATTTTAAAATCTGCTTTATGGGACTTGTTAGGCTTTTGAAACTTTTAACTTTTGCTTGTGGATCCAGAAGTGAATTGCTTTAAATTAAGCTCTTTCTACAATTTTGGTAACAGCTAATCCTATTTAAATCAGTCTTAAAATCTTTTGCTTTGGGTAATGTATTGTTTTCATTTGTTATATCATGAATGTGACCCTATTGGAAGTGGGATATATCATCTGTTCTAAACTATTATGTCTGAAACTGAATTCAAAAGTTTTCCGTTTTATATCTAGAAAAGTAAATTCATCTAACATGCCATTCCTAATGATAAAGTGTGTGCTGTAGTAGAAGCATCAATTATCAATGCATTGAATTGATGTATGCTTGTGTAGACTTTGCTGTAACAGTGATAATTAACATTTAGGGCTGTTTCTTAACTGTCGTGTGTCATAGGCGCAGTCAGTGAAATTAAACCAAATGCTTTACCCCTTTTTGTGTATTTTTCAGAAAGTTTTCAAACAATTGGCTATTTTGCATAAAAGATGTTGGTGTAGGAGAATAAATTACAGTAAAACTTATTTTAAATTAAAACTAAGGCAGTTGCCTTGGGTTGCCTCAGTAGTACTTTAAGTAGTTTTTGAGCAGTGGTGACTCAATGTCATTAGGTGTCTCTACTATGGAACTGCAGAGCTGGGTCTTCAGAATCTTCAACAATGGTTAGTATTTCATTGGATTGTACAATTTTTCTTCCTAACTTCATTCATGACTATTGAAGTTAGTGAGATTAGTATGCATGAAAGGTTCGTTTGAAAAATATGGTCCTTGAGTATTGAATTTTCATGGCATATAACAATAAAAAATGAGTGCAGAAGTGTGAATTAGAATAAATTTTTTCATTTATTTGTGAACCAAAATTTTGGTACTTCAACAAACCAGCCTGCTATGCAGGTTGTAAATTGGATCCATTTTTTCTTAATCAATATTTGTTTACAAATAATATTGGAAATGATTATCAACTTTTAACATCAGGTGCCACTTCCAGCGCTTTAGCTTTGGCTAAATTCTGGCTTTGTCACATCTCTCTGAAAAAACTACTTTGATGAACTTCATCTATATTTGATTGAAATTTTACAAAATTAAACTTTGATTTGCTCCAGCGTGTAATTCTAATGTATACCAAGTCATTCATGATTATTCAAGAGTTTCTATCATTTTTAGAGAACCACCTATGGTTAAGAGGCCAATTATTTTCTTCTTTTCCGTCAGGTTGAGAATCCCATTGCCACCCAAGTCCTTCAGTTCATTGCCACCCAAGAAACAATTGAAATCATTGAAGACTATTTACGGGCCTTCCTCGAATTGGTTACCATCACTACAGGTCGTTACAAAAGACCCTGCCTTCAAGCTCAAGCACCTCTGATGAATCCCTACCACCATCACCGTGGTTCTTTTCGTTGGTAGTCCTATTCTCCCAACACAAGTCTCTAAACAGACTTGTGTTGGGTAAGTTTTGATTAGACTCTACATGAATTGAAAAGTGAAAGGTTGAGAATTTTTAACACTTTCCCTGCGTTTCCATGACTTTTGGTTTGGTTAGCTTATAAGTAGCAGAACAGGTAAATCAATTTTCCAGCTTGAATATACTCTGTATTTTAATTTTTCCTAATGATTATGAAAATTACAATTGCACGATAACATTTTAACTCGTATGATTTCAATTATTTTTTAAAATGTCGGGAAACATCAAATGTCGTACATTTATACCTGCACTTAAATGGGCAATTAACCTGTTGGTACACATATGGCCCAATACGCAGCGAACGTGTTAAAAGAATGAAGCAGGGTGCCCTTTCTTCATTGTGGCATAATGATTTGGCCGTTGTTTAATTTTTTGTTGATTATAATTCCACTAAGGAAATTTTTCCACTGATGAACATCAGCCAACCATATAGTAAACAATTTTGTTGCCATTAGCATCCTGATGCGCTGAAACAAAATGTGAGTATTTACTTTGGTAGTACAGTTGTAAATCAATTGTGTATGAAGTATTAAAAAAAAGTTCCTGCAATGCAAGAAATAATATTGAGATCATGAATTGAGTGAAGTGCTCGATTGATCAAATTTTAGTCTTTTTGTATCTTGTTAATGATGTGCTTGACCAGTAATTACAAATTGTACTCATACTCTCGTTATGCTACATTATATGCTAGTTATGATTATTTAACATTACAAAACCAGAGGGTATTTAAACTGTGCTTTAATATACTTTTTATATAGTCATCAAGACAAATTATCTGTATTAGATATGTAGAACATGAATGCCATAACTCTATGAAATATTTTTTCATTGAGCTAAATGTTCACCAAATATTTACCAGAATGCCAGTTAGGTTGTGTAGTGATGATTTACGCTACATTTGTGTCCATAGAGGAGACGTAGAAATTAGGCACATTTCTAACTTAATTCAAGCTGAAGTAGACTGTACAATTTCATTCCCGAGAATAATTGGTCAAGGCTGCATTAAAAAACCATCGAAGTGCACGTCAAGCGCAGCATGATAGTCTATACTAGTCGCTTTACGCAGTGACGTTACTTAGCATCCAAAATATAAGATGAGACTGTGGTTAAGGGATGTTCATCTCTATGCAGATTTTTCCATTGAGCTAAATGTTCACTAATTATTTACCAGAATGTCACTTATGTTGTATAGTGATGATATTCATAAGAAATATTTATTTGCGATATACTTTTCATCAGTTTCATGTCAGAATTAGATGGCTTGCGGTTGACTACTTATTACAGAAATATGTTATTATTGTTCATGGATTTTAAAACATTGTACAAACCCTGTGTACATGTTTGTACTCAATGATCCCTACTTTATTCCTCTCTTTGGAACACCCTTGTTAGGGTTAAGGAGGCTCAAAGTAACATATATGTTCTCTTCATTGGTAATAAAAATAGTGCAAGGTATGGGGAACAACAAACTTGCAATCAAAGCTGAAAGAAACAATTAACAACTTATGAGAAACGTTTGAAATAGTTTAGAAATTAAATCTTTATTGGTGAATTAATTTTAGATAGCACTGCATTTTGTTTAACCACAGTTTTTTGTCGAGGGATGATTAGATATTCAAGATCTGTGCATACAACAAGTCCCCTTGGCAAATTTTCACCTTTCAAGGTATCTCTGACTTGTTTCTGGTGCCTTAACCTTTGACTAACTGTTTTTATCCATGCAGTTATTTTCATTGTAAATATTGAATAAAATGAATTCACACACTTACTCTTTGAGAACACCTGCTCTGGGTTCACTGCTGTCCTTTTGTTAATCAGTTTCATGAAAATGCATTCTTTAACATGGTTTTAGGTAATGGACCTAAAAATTGATTTCAGAACAGGTTTATCATCTTCTTGGTAACTGATCGATGTCCTTCACGTTTGGGATAACACACAAAAATATTCAACTGTCTTTTCTCCTCGTTTGAATACAAGACTACATGATTTTATGAAATTAGGTGATTAAGAACGCACCCTTTATGGGTAGGTGTCGGTTTTTTGAATCCCAGCGCCATGCAGTGATTTCTCCCCGTTGGGAAAGGAGAGAACTCAGATACACCCTACCCAGGTGTCGGGAAATGGGTACAGACTTACCGGTTAACCGTCATTGTATCCTGATGTCAGTTATAAAGCATTTGAAAAACCAATGTGCATGATGATATGATGGCGGGTGAAGGAAAGTATTTAGACACAAGTGCATTATAATTTGGTAGTATTTTAAAGTCATGAATCATTTACACCAGTAGTGCAAATGCCCCTCGCCAGTCGTGGAAAACCAAACCAGGAAGGTTTGGCAGCGCAGGACAGGACCACGGCTGGCCCGCGAGCACAAACGAATAGGAGGGTCGAGCTCGGGCTGTGAACAAACATTAACGTCAAACAAGGTCCCAAGGAAATGAATAATTTCAAGCGGAGAGAGTTAGGTTTATAATTCAAGAAATGCAATATTTTAGCTGTTCATAAATTAAAACATTGGCGATATTATAGCAGCGCTTACTTTGCAAAATACCTTTTAGATTGAACCATAGCGTCCCTAAATCAAAAGATTATTACGATAATTAGAGTAGTTTGAATCAGGGTTGCGGAGTCGGAGGAATAAATTTGCGACTCCGACTCCGACTCCACCTTTCCAGAATTTGGCGACTCCGACCCCGACTCCAACTCCACCTTTCCAGAATTTGGCGACTCCGACTCCGACTCCACCTTTCCAGAATTTGGCGACTCCGACTCCACATTTCCAAAATTTGGCGACTCCAAACCGACTCCGCCTATTCGCAATTTTGGGACTCCAACTCCACCTATTCATAATTTATAAGATGAAGATTTTATTTCTTAACTAGCGTACACGGTCCGTCAAAAATGACAGGATTCAATACCTTTCTTCAACAAATTTTCGCTCGAGTATAGTTTCCATGCTTAAACTTATTCCAAAGGTAACTTATTTTTCTTATTAGAGTAATAAACACTTGGAACACAGTTTTTTTGAGCCGCAAGAGAAGTAGTTATAGCCATTCGTGTCGTATCCTAGACACAGAAAGCTTGTGTATGTATATTGTAATATGCAATAGAGTGTATTGTAATACAGTACATTGTAATATACAATACCCCGCCGAACTCGGTATCCACAATTAGAAATCTGGTATATAAGGCTCTGGATCTCTCAATTGTTTTAAAAGTGGCATTATAGCTAGAGCACTTGTACGAAAATAAGTGTATTAATTGACCGTGATCTGAAACCATAACCGCCAGTGCTAATTTTTTCCTATCGATTCTTAAGAGCGTGACACGAAACGTATAAATAAACACACGACTGTCATTCTTAGTAGTAGACGGTTGCAGATGTTGAAACCCGTACATATGTTCACTATATTCTTTATCAACGAACGACTTTTAAATTGTCTGCAGAATGTTAATTGACAAATCACTAGAGTACATGATTGGTAAAAAATGACGGGATTCGATGGTATCGTTTTAAAAAAAAATATCAAGATAAAGATGACAAACAAATGTACCCATCCTAATAGTATCCACGATTAAAATACAGTATTCTCGTACATGTGCACTGGTAAAACTTTTATCACAGTTACGGTCATTAAGCATCTTTAAGAATGTCGCAGACGCACACACCAACCAAGCAAGCAACAACACTGTATTATAATTTATATCATTATTCGGCAAGAAGTTTTTAGAAAAATTGCCATACCTTTTTATTGCGATTAGCCGCATTTTCGTGACAATAGATTCGATTTTGACGCAATGTTTTTTATTAATAAACAAAAGTGAGCAGAAGCCAGGTTTTTCATAATATTTCAATGGTATTCATGATACTGTCCAAGCAAGCAGATTCCCATTGTAATAAAATAGGAGAAATTACGCACGAGAACTTATATTTATTTAAAAATTGACGAACACCTGGCTTTTTATTATACCGGGCGTCCCAAAAAATGTCCCCGATTTTTCAATTAATTATATCTCCGCTTTAAATTGAAATATTTGAATTGGCTTTTATTCACAATGTAATAAATTTTGTTTCCTTATCGAATAATTTAAGTTTTTGGAAATCAGTTGAAAAAACCCTTTACAATGATCAATTTACTGAAAGGGGTAGAAAAACTAATTGTTCAAAGGAAAAGTTTTTTAACCAATATTGACACTCTTCCTTTTTTTGTACTTTCCAAAAAAAATGAACAAACAAAAATACAAAAAGTAACAAATCATTACCATAAATAACGTTCAAACAAATAAAGTAATTCAGTATCCTTCGACATACCCTCCATTTCTCTCGAGTCAAGTATTACTTCTGGCCACCATTGAACGAAGAGTTTTACAGATTATTTCACCGTTTTCTTTCAGTGCTTGAAACACTGTTATTGAAAACACTTGAAACCTCTCAGAGGGTTTAAATACTTGGTGGTATGTAGGCTACATCATTATGAAATTATTCTTAACAGTAGGTATTGAGAAATGAAGAAGGACACCAGTGTTGCTTTTAAAACTTTCCCTTTGAACAATTAGTTTTTCTACCCTTTTCAGTAAATCGATCATTGTAAAGTGGTTATTCAACTGATTTTCAAAAGCTTAAATTATTTGAGAAGGGAAAGAAATTTACTACAATGTGAAACACAGACAATTTAAATATGTTAATTTAAAGCGGAGATATAATCAATTATAAAGTCGGGGACATTTTTGTGGGGCACCCGGCATAGCGTTGATTATTCTTATACAATAAAGGGCAAGTGCCCCCTTAAACAAATAAACAAATTGGTTTAGGTATTTCCTGTGCGTAATCTCTCCTATGTTATTACAATGGAATTTTAGGATTTAAAAATTAAGGGCTACTGTTCGAACATTTATTTCAAATACAGAATAACTTCAAGGGAACAATAGCAAGTCGTTTCCCGAGATGCGCAAAAAAGGGAAACAGCACCCAAATTAGGCGTATCTTGAAGATTCCAGCAGTACGCACAGCAGCGTCCTCTGTACTATTTTTATTATTAAATTCCTTTAAAACGGAGACCGAAGATTTTCTTTAACGAAATGTTAGTTTTAAAAACGAAACTCCTTAAAAAATAGAAGACAACCAATGGACGTGGCCGGTCATCAGCACGGTACTCCGGTAGGAAGTTTTAGTGGCGTACTGAGTAGATAGAAACAGAATTTTAAGATGTCTGGTCGCCGACTAGCTGAATATCGTATCTTATCGCAAGATTGCATATAGCACTAAGATTTTAACAATTAATTGACAATTAATTGCCTTGATTAATAAGTGCCTGTTTACCGGGTCGAGGAGTTAGAGTCGCAGAAAGAGACTGCTTTTTACCCAAGAGATATAAGTTAGAGGGGCCAGACCGACTTTTATTAAAAGGGCGGCATGCTGCCCAAGCTGAGTAAGCTCAAATGTAATTTAATTAGTGAACGCCAGTGCGTCACGAGTAATGTTAATTTAAGCGATTTTAGGTAATGCAGGTCTGGTAGAAGCTCAAACATGCTTGATAATAGAAAGTTAAATTTATACAAAAAACGAAAAGAAAAGATGTAGCTGCAAAACAAAAAGACGAAGAAAAGAAAGAACTAATTTCAACAGTTTCAAATTCTTGTCTGTCAACTATGACAGGCCATCTGAAGGAAGCTTTTTCTTCCACAAAGCCGCCATCAGAAATACGGAAGGTTTTCAACAGGTAATTTCATTAAACAAGTAAAATTGGCTGTCCGTCTTTGTTGGTTTGTCTGTCTCCTTTTCACGCTCTTAAAGATGCCTAATGACTGTATCTGTGATGCGAGTTTCACCAGTGCACTAGTACTAGAATATTTTAATCTCGGGCACTATTAGGTTGGATATATTTCTTTATGATCCACATGTAGAGAATTCGTATGTAGACAATATTAAATCCCATCATTTATCACGGGTCGAGTACACAATTTTGTATACTGAGTGTTTCAGAACACGAGGTTCAAAATTGCACACCAAGTAGAAAATGGCTAAATAAACACTTTTAATTCCATTAAATTTTCCCCAAAAATCGGGGTCTTGAGATATTAGCTGTTTATTGTTTTAAATGATGAAATTTATTGGCACAATTACTCGCAATATTTATTTTGAATTTACTTTACAAAATTGTTCAAAATGTGTTCCACCTAAATCAATCCCTTTTCGAATGTAAGCCTTAACGACTGCCGGGTATTAGGAAACACGTCTGGCATTTAGGTATCTCGCCAGCAGCCACTGCAATTCTGGTCACAAGATCTTCCTCAGACTCATTGATTTTAGCACAGACAAGGCTCTTCACGTGTCCCCAAAAAAATGAAATCGAATGGAGTCATGTAAGGAGATCTAGGAGGTCATGCAACTAAAAGATTTCGCTCGATCAACGTAAATTCAAATAAATATTGCGAGTAATTTAGTCATTAAATTTCATCCTTTAAAACAATAAACGGCTAATATCTCGATGTCTCTTTTTTCGGAAAATTTCATAGAAGAAAAAGTTTTTATTCGGACATCTTCTACTTGGTAGCAACTTTTTGCCTGTTATTCTGAAACACCCTGCAAATTACTGACAAGTGTCTTCTGAGTAGGTAAAGTAGGCACTCCTACACTGAGAAGCACAGATATGTATCCACAGTTTTTTTATTACTAAGTAAACACTCATTCAGTGAAATTACAATAGTTAATTCAATGACTATGATTAAAATTCACAAAATGATATACATGGAGATAAAGTAGGCAAGATTTGCACACTGCCTCTTATTCTATTTGTCTACACTATGCAGGGTAACAATGCAGAAAAGGTGTCATATTATTGCTCAACACTATTTTATATCTTGGCTATAATAGGCAAAAGTTGTTTTGCTTTCGTCGCAGGGGGCTGAAGTTTTCGGAACGTTTTGTTTACGAATAAAAGTCACTTTTAGCGTCTTTGCGTGTCATATGATACTACCTCTTATTCTCGTCTAACCTTTTACTTTATGTTTGAAACTTTCTTATTTTAACAAACGCCCATGCTCTTCTAATTTCATGTTTTTTGGAGCGATTTGAAACGTCTCCAGTAAGAAAATTTGCACCATCGCATAAACGTAACAACCATTGCAGCTGAGATAGTGCATTGCTTTCAGTTACAATATGTGTGTGACTAAGTGATGTTTTTGCTAGTGTGTTATTATTTTCATTGCAGCTCGTTTACATTGTATTTTAATTTTTCATGTGTCCCAATGCCGATATTGATTACCTTACAACATTTCCAAATCTTCCATAAGAAGAAGCAATTAATTAGGTAATGTTGCAAAACGGATACTATTTCAGTGTTTAAAATTGTAGAAGCATAATATGAAATTCTCCATTTCAGCGTATGCTTAAAAACTGGGGAGTGATAACGAAGATAAAAATTCAACATGATAAGGATATATCGAAATACAATATAACTCTGAAAGAACCAAACAACATTCAAGAAATAACTTTAGAAATGAGCAGAAATTGTTATTAATAATACATTTTAACTTGACCTACAGACAAGGAAGCCATATCAACTTTGATAACATAACCTGAGAACTAGAAGTCTTTATGTACCAGACCATAGCTTCTGGTTTTGGCAAAGACTACTCATTGGCAAGGAATAATAACATAAAGACTAAAAATGTTTATGATCACAACATAACTTTAAGTTTCTGCAAAGACTAGTCATTATCAATCAATGCATCATTAAGAGCGTACATAGTTACCACTCCTTACGTTAGTACAATGTATTGCACCATCTGAAATGTTCTACAAGTAACTTGCAACACATTTAGTACAATTTGCTACTTCCTGTGTACTAATTCAAGGGGAAATGAACGAAACATAAATATACAGAACAAATTTTCAATGCTTCAAATTACTAATTCTTGCTTAAATAACTGCCAAATATTCATCATTACTCCAGTACAATTATATTTTTTTCTTGTATTTATCATATATAGGAATGCAAACCCACAACGACTAGACAACAATGACGGTATTAGGTGATAGGTATAAATACGCTGTTTCAAATTTAAAAGAAAATAATCAACAAAAACATTGCGTATTTTTAGATTTTCAGCAAAGTATTCTAACTCTTTTTTGTTTACTTTCGAGTTTAAACAATCATAAATAATTTTTAGTAAAAATTAGAATCGAAGACAGCAAAAATAGCGACTCCAACTTCGATTCCACCCCATCCGAATGAACGACTCCGACTCCGACTCCACCACACTCGGAAAAGCGACTCCGACTTCGACTCCACCACACTTCAGAGAAGCGACTCCGACTCCGACTCCACCCTAAAACATGCGACTCCGGCGACTCCGACTCCCGACTCCGACTCCGCAACCCTAGTTTGACTACCAGAAAATGTTTAAATGATAATTCTTGGCCTACTAGCATGTGTACATAAAACGTAATCCCTTATCATTGAAGACCCCAAACTCCAATCCAACCAACACAGAAATTATGGAAAGGGATGGAATGGGGGATTAACACTTATGATGGGAAATTCTCAAAGAAAAGGTCGACCGAACCCAGCGCTACATATCACTTCGACCCACCTCAAAAGCGAACTCGTTCTGAAGTCTCTGGTACCGCTGCAGTCGTCCACAGGAAGTTCACGGGGACGCTATTTGTGCAATGCCAATGTTGGTAGTTGAGGCGGTCCATAGTTCATAATAGCTCTAAGACGCAGCAGCAGTTTAGCCTCCACGGATGAAAGCGGCACGGCAGCACCACATCGCGGAGCAGCACAGTTGCAGCGCCCACCGCTGCCGCCAGCCCAAGGAGCTCTCTGTTCTCACTCCATCATAGTGATGCTAAAGTGGCATGCAATCTCTGGAGAAGAGTTCATGAAATTCAAAAAGTTTTCTGGGAAGTTCCACTTCAGGTAGAAATCACTTGCTGCTGATTCCGACTCTGCTTGCGTTTGTGGAGTCTGTAAATGGGTACAGCAAAAGGAATTACAGATGGAAGTCCACCGCAACATTTTTTGATGGTTTATGCGTTATCGTTTCATTAGATGTGAACAATATTACTCGAAGAAAACAGTGGTTATATAGATTCCCTTAGCTATCACACAATATACATTTTACTCATGCACCTGAAAGTTTACAAATAATGGAACTAGTTTGGTTTCGAAGTAGTTCTTATTGTAGTAGGTTACAATCAACCATGAGAACAATTGAAATATATATATGTACTTCGCACACCACTACTTTTTTGTGCGAGAGTTCATCAATTCAAGTAGCACCCCAAGACCAGACAGTGTTGCAAAAACATAGTGCTCAGCTCTGCTATTGTACCAAGTCAATACCGTATTTATGATGATACGTGGGTCACTTAACTCATTTCATTACCATATTTCAAGGGATTTCAACCTACTACAAATTTCTAAATGGTTTCAATATTCCAGAAAAATTAGTTTTCCATTTGAGGAACATTACAATACACATTGCAGAGTAATATTTGAACCCATCACTGTAATGGGATGCATACCTTCATGTTGTCATCCTTAAGTAGAGTATAGATGGCCTCACGAGTTTCAGGTATGATAGAGAGCGACTGCTTTGATATTCTTATCAAATACTGTAGAGAAGTAGAGAAGTGCATGTATCACCTCGTGGCAGCCACCTGTAAAAAAATTATCCATACATGAGGAACACATTAAAATGATTATGTACTAGCATCAAAATTTGTGGAATATAATTGTTATGAGGTCCTGAATAGGAGCAAATTATTTATTATCAGCATGAGATGTCCAACAATAATTCAGAATAATTATTATACTTTTGTTTTTTATATACGTATTATATTTTATTGTATATTTTCAAACACGGATTATATTTTTATATACAGATTTTATGCACAAAATTATATACATGGATAACTTACATTCCACAGTCATATTTTTCATAAAATATGTAAGTGAGCAGGTGCTGACATAAATGATAATGAACTAAAAAAATATGGTCCTTAACAAGCAGAAAAAATTTCAATATAAAGATAGTCTGCTTGACATTCAGCTTTGAGTTCTCAGATGGGCCTTAGATCTATTTCTTAGATATGTTTAGTAGTTATAAGAGCTCTAGGTGTTAACAATGTTCTCAGAAAAATATCTCAGAAAAGCACACAAAAATTTATTGCGTAATAGTAGAAATACATTCTGGTATGCTTGACTGAGTAATGGATGCTTCAAAAATGTGTATAGGAATTATGGGTACTGCATATAGTTTAAGACACCAATAAAATGCATTAGCTATATTTTAAATTTTTGAAATAAATTGTTGGCTTAATTGAACAGAAAAATATTAAATAACCTTGGTAAATTACTTCAAATATTGTAGGAATATTTTATGACAAAATGAGAAATATGAGCATTTTTCACCTCTTATAGAAAATTTAGGTCACAAAAAGTAAAAAAAAACATTCTATAGGCAGAGTGTGACGAATTTCATTAGAACCTTAACGAGTCAACGGAAGGCGTGGAGGCGTGAGATTTGCCTTAAGTTAACATACGCATTACACACTTCACGAGGACCGGAGCTCCCGGGCGGTTCTGTATCCAGGACGCACAGACTCCAATCTCGCAGGATTTCTACCCCGCCCAGCCGTGTTGCTACATGAAGTTGCCATTCGCGCCAATTATTTAACTATGTAATAATTCTGAGGTTTATTAACGTATCTGTTCGTTATACAGTTATTATTATTCACTGCATTATAAACACTACAAGTACTTAGTAAGTAGATACTACAGCGGAATACCAAAGTTAACCTGTATTAAATCATTATAATAAGTTTTTACAACCACCGCTGGTGTTTGGCTATTCGACCCTCCATCTCGGCACGCAAAAACAGGCATTTTTAAACTTTTTATAGTTAACCTTAAACTAACTGAACTTGGCCTAACCTAACCCAACCTTACCTAACTTAACCTAACCTCTTAACCTAAGTTAACTTAACTTAACCTAACCTAAATTAATTCAACCTAACATTTCTGTAGCTGCTTAGAGGTGGTGCTGTAGCTGCTTGGAGGTGGAGGGAGAGGGCTGGGCGGGGTAGAAATCCTGCGAGATTGGAGTCTGTGCATCCAGGACACCTCTTTCTACTTACCACTTGTTAATTTGTACAACCCTTCCCTTTCTTTATGTTACGTTTACCCTTCAAGCACGTTCGAACTTCTAGGTCTGTCAGTCTAGATCTTTAATTAACTTTGAGTCTAACGTACTAACAATAATTAAGTCTAGTTTCGTTACCTATTACTTTTTTTCTGTAGACACTGGTAGGCCTCCCTTCTACTGATTTCCCCTTTCTAGACTGGAATTATCTTCGCATCCCTTAAATTCAAAGGTAAATACCGTACAGAATAGGCTATACATTGAACTTGTGACATTAATGCTTTACACCGTAATTTCGGAAGCTCTTTACAACGCTGAACTCTTGGCAAATGACTCTTCTGGAACGACGGCAACCTTTTCCTTATTGTGCGTCCACCCGCTGACTTGTTCGTTGTCACCTGTAAATTAGGCGAGGTTTGTGACTGACTAGTGCGTGTAGAGACCCTGAAACACTGTGCTTACATTGTATAAATAGGTTGGCAGCCGGAAGAATTAGCTTACTGAGCAAGTTTCCTTTTGTTTCAGCTTTCGGCTACGCGTTGAAGTGTCTGTTCTACTTTCCTAAAAACTTCGACGTTTCTTGGAGTACAGCGATGTTTCTTGTTCAACAAGTTTCTTTACGTTTTAAATGTAATCGGGCGTTTCTCCGCAATTACACGGAGACGCCACTTGTATTAACTACGCGGGATGTTTCCTTTCTGATTGAACGAAAAGAGTTATTTTTGCGGATTGTGTGTTTACTTTCTCCTTAAACCTCACAAGAGTAGGAGCATATTTTAAAGTTTTAAGCTCAAGTCCGAAAATTTAAACTTCATGAAAAGCATTGAAAAAGATTAAGGACATCAGCTGATCCCACCTTACCACTGTAACACTGATAGTATTCGAAATATTATCATAATACATCAGCGATTCTTAATATTTTCTGTTCACACATGCCCACACAGATAAATTATGGTTACTAACTCTCAACAAATTAAATTTACCAATTATAAGCATCAGTTAACTAGAACTTGCTTGGGAAGCAGTATTGTTTGTTTACATGTTGCTCGCGAACAACTTCTCTCCGCTGAAAGCTTATAGTCTGGACGTCTGGACACGATTCGGAAAAGTTTGTGTTTTTGTTCGCGTTTTGGTGTGTTCGTGATTGACGAAGAGTTTGATAGTGTGGACGGGTCTTGGCCCCCTCACACGCGCAAATATATCTGCAGACATATCTGAACTGGTGCTGAATTCGTGCGTTTGTACGCTCATTTCAGGTTGGCACAGACTGTATGAGGCAGATGAGCCATGCTTGATATTTTTGGAGCGACCGGCTGCAAACCTCGACACCACGTCAGTGTCACGCCAGCCTTCGTGTGTGGTGTACGACTGTACTCTGCCTCTCTCCTTCCTTATGCACACCAATAAGCAATTTCTTATTTGTATGTTCACTACTTTTTAGGAACTATTCTTTAGCCCATTTTGAGCGAACTTTTACATCTCTTTTATTTCTTATTCATTGCAACTATAGCGAATCCTATCAAGTGTACGAACTCGCCGTCTGGAGTCGCTATTCTTATGCGTACTCTCCACCTAGCTGCTACTGGTATACTGAAACGTGCGCCAGTCTTTGTCAAGTTTGCAGTGTGTTGTTTGCATCGTGTGAGGGGCCTTGAGACCGACAAACCAAATTCATTTAAGATTGTCTGCCAACATATTTGTACGTGTGAGGGGGCCTTTACATGCAACGCACTGCAAACTTGACAAAGACTGGCACACGCTTCAGTATGCCAGTAGCAGCTAGGTGGAGAGCACGCACAAAAACGGCGGCTCCGGACGGCGAGTTCATAACGCTGATGGGATTTACTATAGTTATAGTAGAATAAGAAAATAAATAGTTTTAAAAGCTAGCTAAAATGGGCTAAAGAATGGTTCCTAATAAGAAGTGGATATACAATTGTGAAATTGCTTAATGAAGTGCACAAGCAGAGAGAGCGACAGAGTACAGTCGTGCACCACCCACGAAGGCTGACTTGACACTGACATCGTGCCAAGGTTTGCAACTTTGCAGCCGGTCGCTCCAAAATTATCAAGCATATCTCATCTGCCGCATGCAGTCTGTGCCAACCTGAAATGAACGTACAAACGCACGAATTCAGCACCAGTTCAGATATGTCTGCAGATATATTTGCGCGTGTGATGGTGATGGGGCCTTAAAGTCAGCACAGTAGCCAGCTTCCTCTTCTCCAGCTTGTTTCATAAGGTCAGAGCCAAGGAGCTTTAATGGAATGGAGGCGGCATCAGCGCTCAAAAGTGAAGCCAATTTTCGGTAGCTGTAGGGTATACGGGCACTCGGAGATGGGGCTCAGTGCGTGTCAGACACTCAGCGTGGTAGGGCGCCGCTTATCCAAGCTGCGATCAAGTACGAGTTTTTTTCAATATGACGCGTTTCAAGGACGCAATTGAAATGTATGCCTAAGAAAAAAACGTATAGCCCAGAGTAGCGCAAGTCTGCCATTTAAGGGAACCATGTTCAGGGCATCTGCAGTCCGCTCCCGATTTTTTTTATTGCTTTAAATGAGTTTGAGATATGTCCCCGAATGTCTGTAAAAATATGAGGAACGTATCCCAGAGCTAGCGTCCCCCCCCGGGAGGGGGAGAGCATCCCCCTTACGGACCTTTTTTTTCATTTTTGAACCTAGAGCACTGAAATTTGGAATACTGATTGGAAATGCAATTTAGAATCATTTATCATTCATGACAAAATGCGATTTTCTTGAAAAGAAAATGGGAAATCATAGAAAACGACATTTTTGGGGGGGTTTTCTAAATGCTTCTCCTCCTACAGTTTTTGAGCTACAGTGATGATTTTGGTATCATTGGATGCAGAATAACGTGTAAAAAAATTCCCAAATTTTCAATTTCATTTTTTATATATATATTTCATCATTCATATTCCTCAAGGTAAGCATCCCCCATCCGAATATTCTTTTATTATTGAATTTAGGGCAATGATATTTGGTATACTGATAGGAAATGCAATTTAGAATCATTTATCATTTATGACAAAATGCGATTTTCTTGAAAAGAAAATATGAAATCATAGAAAACGACATTTTGGGGGGGGTTTCTAAATGCTTCTCTTACAGTTTTTGAGCTACAGTAATGATTTTGGTATCATTGGATGCAGAATAACGTGGACATTCCAAAAACTTGAATGCTTTTCCTCAAATTTCCAATATAAAAATTTAAAAAGTTAAAATGCATAAAAATCAAAATATTCTCAAGAAAATTCAAATTTATTACGTCATAACTTTGAAACAAGAATGAATTCTGAAAAACTTCCTAATGCATAGTAAAGCCCTTGTTGTTCTGCATCCAATGATACTAAAATCATCACTGTAGCTCTGAAACTGTAGGAGGACAAGCATTTTTTTTCTTAAAATCGTCGATATTGAACAATCACAATTTTCAATATATTCGTTATAATGGGGCCGAAGTTTACACAGCTAGAGCAATGTGGTTTGCTGCATTTGGGAGTCACAGGTGTAATCTACAATTGCTGTGTTCTTGATTTTCAAAAATTTTAACGTGAAATTTTTTCCGTAGATTTTTTACCCTAAATTTAAAACTCTGATAATAGCTTTTTAAAAAAAAAATTATATAAATTCAAAATGAATTCAAATTCAAAAACCGGAACACAGCATTTTTGGAGAAGACGTTGTACTTTCGCATGCAACAAACCGCATTGCTCTAGCTTTCGAAATTTTGGCCCCATTATAACGAATGTTATACATATATTTTTTCTTATTTATCATGAATAACTCATTTTCTATGTCCCAATGCAAAAAAACTTGTGGAGGAAAAGTTGTTGGAAATCTAGAGATCTAGTAGTTTGCAAAATTTCATAGACGTAAGTCAGATAGAAAAAATCTACGGATGGAAAATCAAGTTTTGGCCAACCGGTGGAAATGGTTCCCTTAACAGCGCGGTCTTCAGTCGCTGATGATGGAGGTGTTGCTACCCCTCCACTGCAACACCACCTCCACACTGGGACCCAATGCCGGGTGGCACAGGGTCCAATCTCGCGAATTTCTACTCCGCCCAACCCTCTCCCTTCGCCTCCAAGCAGCTACAGCACCACCTCCAAACTGGTACAGAAATGTCAGGTTAAATTAATTTAAGTTAGGTTAAGTTAAGTTAAGTTAGGTTAAGAGGTTAGGTTAAGTTAGGTTAGGTTGGGTTAGGTTAGGCCAAGTTCAGTTAGTTTAAGGTTAACTTAAAAAACTTTAAAAATGCCTGTTTTTGCGTGCCGAGATGGAGGGTCGAATAGCCAAACACCAGCGGTCGTTGTCAAAACTTATTAGAATGATTTAATACAGGTTAACTTTGGCATTCCGCTCAATTATTCACATACTAAGTACTTGTAGTGGTTATGATGCAGTGTTTAATAATAAATGTATAACGAACAGATAGGTTAATAAAGCTCAGTAGAACTACATAATTCAATAATTGGCGCGAATGGCAACTTTATCTAGCTGCCTGTAGGTGGAGGGAGAGGGTTGAGCGGTGTAGAAATTCGCGAGACTGAACCCAGTGCTGCCGGGTGGGCGGGGCTTGGGTCGGCAAAAGTGGCTTCACGCGCTTGACTGGCAAAAGATAGCGATGCCGCCTCCATTCCATTAAAGCTCCTTGGTCAGAGCCAAGACTTCGCCCTATGAGAATGAAAATAAATTTCTTTACAATTATATTTACAATTAGGAACGTGTCTTTCACTTCCATAAGTCTAAACTTTTTCGAGGAAGATGGCTTCACGTTATGAGCTGAGTAAATATTTAAAGCATAATACCTCTAATGTAGCAAGAATCAAATATATCTCACACTGATAAGGCGTCTCCATACTATTTTGAATGAATTAAAACACTAGTCAACTTAAGTCTTGCTACTCGGATAATAAAATATTACTTGCACTGAAACGAGAACTCTCATTCCGAATCTATAATCAGAATTTCTCTATCTTGTCAGGTTCCTGAGTTACATGCAAATTTTCTAGTTACGCGTCTGTGCAAGTTTGCTTCGGATACTGAAGTGTGAGAGTGTCGTTTGCGTTCATTTCAGATTTATCCCCTAAAGTAGTGGTGTCATAGTTAGAATCTCGAAACGGTATTACAAATAGTGATAGTTTTTCCACATTTTTCCCTGAATTAATTTGTAAGTGAGAGTATGTAACAGGATATACATAGAAAACAAACCGAAAAGAGTGAATAGTTGAAGATGCTTCCATAGCCCTGACAAATTCTGTTATATATTCATAGGGAAAGTACAAAACGAACAGTCAGAGGAAAAATTTAAACGAAACAGTGAAAACTGCACATAATAGTTATATAAGTTGCAAAGTTTTTCGCGGAGATAAGCCGTGGACGTCAAACAAATTTTGTACTGTTTTATACGTGGCTGAAATAGCAGCTAAATGGTAAACGACGGGTATGTCTCTTCTGTATCAATGTTTCGGCATGACCCAACGAGTCATGTTTCTGATTGCTACCTTTGTACAACAAATTCAAGGAACTTTCATCTAAGAACACGTAAAAATTTGCATGTATAAATTCTGAGTCAGCTATAAAAACAATCACCCATAATACAGAGTTACCAATTGCAGTTCCTCGAACAGCTATAGCGTAGTTACAGAATTCTTCGCCTGAAAAGCAAGATAACAGTGATGATAGAATATGCGGGGGATGAGTCTTCAGAAAAGAGGTTCCATTTGATACATCATTTACCTTTGGAATTTAACGTATTGTCTACAGAGAACGCTGAATTATTGTTCGGCTCTGGACTACAGCAGTGGACTCTTCTTAAAGGACGGCACAAAAATATCATAATATCAAACATATCAAAAATATTTCCGTAGCGCCCTAAGGCCTTCGCAGTCTTTTATTAGGAGAAATACAGTTTCTTTATTATTTTGTTAAACAGCATGAATCGGCTAGGAAACTAGCAGCTGCTTAATTGTAAACTGTTCAGCGATGCTAAGCACTACTGGCCTCAAAGCTGCACATTGCTATAGAATGGGAACAAATAGCCTTCGATTCTTATCTGACATGTTGTTCGGATGACAGAGACATACGACGCAATGAAATTTATTTTGGAAGGTGTTCATTTCTTGCAGTGTATTGGAATATCTCAAACATTTTTGAAGAAATTCTGTTGGTGCATGAGTACTACCTCCTATATGAAAAAAATATCTTGCTAGGTTCACAGAAGGACGTTCATAATATCATAAAGGGTGCCTCAATTTCTAACCTTTGTTCAGAAACATTTCAATTATTTTTAAGCTTCAAACGATTCATTTGTCGCAAGCAATGCATCTGCAGATTGTTTCCAAAGTCTCTTGAAATGGACACGTTTGAGTATAGCCACTTGTGGGACCACTTGAAAATTTGGAAAAATGCCAACTTTTCAGTGATAAATAATTTAATGCATTCAATTATGGATCGGTAATTGCTAAAGGTAAAAGCTGAAATAGACAAAAAATAACAATTGAAAGAATTTATTAAGAAATATATACTTCTAATGAAAAATTACTTTTTCAGTTGATGATAATTAAAAGACCAGGGCAAAAAAGTTTAGTTTAAGGGTAATTTCCGGCATTTTAGATTAGTCACAGGTTGGGACTGATAGCGAAAAGGTTTCACCATGCTCAAAGCAGGCAAACTTTCCGAATTTGAACGTGGTCGAATTGTCGAACTGCATAAGCAAGGCTTGTCGCAACGCGCAATAGCAGCTGAGATTCACCGCAGTAAAACTGTAATTTGGAACTTTCTAAAGGACACTGAGAATTATGGAACAGCTAAATCTAGTGGTAGACCGAAAAATTTTTTACCTTCATTGGGTAGGAGAGTAAAACGAGTGGTTTCTCAAGACAGAGGACGGTCTTCCAAGCAAATTTAGGCCCTCGCAGATGCTGATTGCAGGGCAGTAACGATTAGGCGGCACTTCCGACAAAACGGCATGAAGAAAAAAAGCGTTCACAAGGTCCTCGGTTGCTTCAACGTCACAAAGTGGCCCGTTTACTGCTTGCTCGTGAGCACCAAAAATTCAATATGGATGGCTCTGATGGCTCCCAACGGTACCGGCATGACAAAGAAATCCCTCCTGAAATATTTACCACGCAACATAGTGGTGGAGGCTCTGTTATGGTACGGGGCGCATTTTCCTACTGAAGAACCATGAAGCTTCAGGAGGTGCAGGGTCGTCGAACAGCTGCTGGTTACGTCGGTATGCTGCAAAGATCATCTTTGTCAGCAGAGGGTCCTCGTCTGTGTGGTGATGGATCTATTTTTCAGCAGGATACTGCAGCAGTCCACACCGCCAACCAAACTACGAATTTCTTTCAAGAAAATGGGGTAACTGTTTTGCGTCATCCATCATGTTCGCCGGACTTAAACCCAATGGAAAATGTTTGGGGGTTGATGGCAAGAGATGTTTATGGAAATGGTAAACAATTTGCGTCAGACGAGCTTCATGCTGCCATCTTCAGAAGCTGGGACAATATTCCTCGAACCCTCATGGAAACCCTCGTTTTTAGTATGCCACGAAGAATTTTTGAGGTTATTAACATGAGTAGAGGCAGTACTCATTACTAAGTTCAATATTTGTTCACCTCAACGTCGTTGAAGACAGACTTCCTATGATTTTTGCATATGGTCTTATCATTTTGATCAACTGAAAAAGTCTTTATTCATTAAAAGTGTTGATTTTATTAATAAATTGGTACAATTGTTATTTTTTTGTCTTTCTCGCCTTTTACCTATAGTAATTACCGATCCCTAGTTGAATGCATTCAATTATTTATCACTGCAAAGTAGGCATTTTTCAAAATTTTCAAGTGGTCTTAAACTTTTGATCAGGAGTGTATTTTAGATAAGACAATTACGGTCAGACTAGAGATCTATGTGATTATTCACAGTAAATTACACTAACAAGATAAATTGTATTGTTGAAAAGGCTAGACTTCATTCTCTTTTGTTACTAATATACGGATAGAAATGAGGATTCAATATTCGTTTTGAAAGCTCTGTAAGAACTTTTTTCACGGATCTCAGCAGGAATCGAATTCGAAGTATTGGTTCATTTGAATAGGATAATGTGCTGTGACCGAGCTTTAGAATAATAAGGAGGTATGAAGTTACTTCTATTTTTAAATCAAATAGCAGAGAACGTCGCTTTTGAATTCAACATTCTTATTAAGACCGTTTAATACTAAAAGAAGAACGTTTCGACCTGTAAGGTCATTTTCAACTTCTGTCGGTAGAAAATCACAAAATCCAGTCAACTTTCAAGTAAAATGTCAAGCGATGAGAGAAAAAAATAAGACCATACTAAAAACCAACATATACAACCTGAACTAGCGGAAGGGGGAAAGAGGACGGACAATCATTCAAAACTGGTTTTGTTGTTAAAATATACAGGGATTCTAAAACACGAATATTTACAATACCAAATGTAGATGCAATAATTTACTTTAAAATCGTTAACCGCACTGGAAGATCGCATTTCTCTGCATGAGAACTATCAATAGCATTAAGAATAAACTTTCCAGGGCATGTAGTATTTGTTTATCATTTTCCTCTCTTCATGAAGAATTAGATTTTTTGAAATATTTTTTAAAATGCAACGGTTTTCCCTGCCAACTCATTGATTCAGCTATTAAAAATTTCTTGAATAATAAATGTTACAGCGAGCCGAATTCATGCTTAGTCAATGAAAAGCCTTTTTACCTCACATTACCATTTTTGGGTACAAATCGGAAAAACTGAAAAAGGAAACGCATTTATTATTATCTAAACATTTTGTGCATATAGAAATAAAAATTATATTGATCAATACGTTTAATAGGGTCTTATTTCAATTATAAAGATAAAACTCCCAAAGAAATGGTCTCATCTGTTGTCTATAAATATTGTTGCGCACGTTGTGCGTCTGAGTACGTGGGCTCAACTAAACGGGCACACAGTATTCGCGTTGCGGATCATGCTGGAAGGAGTTTTACAACAGGCCTTCTTCTCTCTACGCCATCCTATTCTGCTGTTCTAAATTTTCTGTAAATTGTCTTTCATTGTTTATTTATCGCCTTCCAAGTTGTAAAAAGCGTCACCCTTGGGTCTGACAAAAAAGTAGCGTCCGGGTCTATCTAGCAAACCGACTTGAAAGAAAAATCATGCCATCAGAGATGACCTCCATACTAACAATTTTTACCACATCAGCGACTGCACCTTCTAAAATCAACCCGCATACTAATCATCCTCCTATATAAACTGCTGCCTCAGAACAGATCTGACTTTTAGAGTAGCAGGATCAGCCAGTTTCTTGGCGGATGTTCTCCACCCCTTTTCGAAGCCCGGAGAAATTTTCTACAGCGATTGGAGTGGGTTTTTTAGCTTCTTCTTGTGACTTCTCTCTCTCTTCGGACTTCTCTTCACCTATCCGGAGAAGATTTGGGACCTTGGGGAGATCGTCTGGGCAAGAATCGCTCAGGAATGTCCCAAGGCATAGTTCTGAGTTCCACACAGACACTATCCACGAGAGAACATGATCCTGTAGATCTCTGACGTGGGATGGACTTGGAGCTGGGGACGTGGAGGATAGCGAGAGCAATTTCGGCGTTACTCCTGACGACCTGTATAGGTGGGTGCATAGGTAGCCTGGACCTACTTTATGTACCTCAGTCATTAAGAGGAATTTTCGCTCTAGCCGCATGGGACACGACTTCATTCATTTAATAGACTCTTCCGTAATTATTTTCTAATTGCCTTTAACGGTTTGCCCTTCTAACTTTAATTGGCCTAAATAGTTGAGACCAGAGGTTGACGCTTTCTTTAGGGTAATTTTTTTATTTTTTTAGGGTAATTTAATTTTGACTAGCGAATCAGTGCTGAGCCAATGGTAATTCAGCTGTTACCTTTCGATTGAAATCCGTGTACGTCGCAACTATTGCTTGTGTTCTTGTCTTTTCTTTTCGCAGGAAGGGAGTGGAAGTCCGGAGGCGAGGAGGTCGAGAGCACGGATTTCGTTCCTGCCATAACTTTAATTATTCTGGTCTTTGAACTTAAAAGTGAAAAACCCTTTGCCTTTTCACTCCTTACCAAGGTACTATCCTTATTAAATCTTGCGAATCTGCCATCCGTTCTCATGCAGAGAAATGCGATCTTCCAGTACGCTTATACGACTTTAAAGTAATTGCATCTACATCTGGTATTATAAATTTTCGTATTTTAGAATCCCTGTACATTTTAACGACAAAACCAGTTTTGAATGATAGTTAGTCCGCTTCCCCCTTCAGCTAGTTTAGGTTGTATTTGTTACTTTTTTGTATGATTTTTTTTTCTCATCGTCTAACATTTTACTTGAAATTTGACTGGATTTTGTGATTTTCTACCGACAGCAGTTGAAATGACCTTACAGGTCGAAACGTTCTTTTTTTAGTATCAGACTGTCTTAATAAGAATGTTGAATTTAAAAGCGACTTTCTTAGCTCTTTTATTTATAAATAGGATTTACAAGAAGCAAAGCATAAACATTTATCCATACTTCTATTTCGGCTTATGTGGTCATCATGGCTAGACTGTGCAGTTAATAATTGTTTACGGTGTTTGACGCTCTCATCAGCAGGGTTGCGGGGTCGGAGTCGGAGTCGCCGGAGTCGCATGTTTTAGCGTGGAGTCGGAGTCGAAGTCGCTTCTCTGAAGTGTGGTGAAGTCGGAGTCGGAGTCGCTTTTCCGAGTGTGGTGGAGTCGGAGTCGGAGTCGGAGTCGTTCATTCGGTTGGGGTGGAGTCGAAGTTTGAGTCGCTATTTTTTGCTGTCTTCGATTCTAATTTTTACTAAAAATTATTTATAATTGATTAAAACCGAAAGTAAACAAAACAGAGTTAGAATACTTTCCTGAAAATCTAAAAATACCCAATGTTTTTGTTGATCATTTTCTTTTAAGTTTGAAACAGCGTATTTATACCTATCACCTAATACCGTCATTGTTATCTAGTCGTTGTGGGTTTGCATTCCTATATATGATAAATACAAGAAAAAATATAATTGTACTGGAGTAATAATGAATATTTTGCAGTTATTTAAACAAGAATTAGTAATTTGAAGCATTGAAAATTTGTTCTGTATATATCTGTTTCGTTCATTTCCCCTTCAATTGATACACAGGAAGTAGCAAATAGTACTAAATGTGTTCCAAGTTACTTGTAGAACATTTCAGCTGATGCAATACATTGTCCTCACGTAAGGAGTGGTAACTATGTACGCTCTTAATGATGCATTGATTGATAATGACTAGTCTTTGCAGAAACTTAAAGTTATGTTGTGATCATAAACATTTTTAGTCTTTATGTTATTATTCCTTGCCAATGAGTAGTCTTTGCCAAAACCTAAAGCTATTGTCTGATACAGAAAGACTTCTAGTTGTCAGGTTATGTTATCAAAATTGATTTGGCTTCCTTGTCTTTAGGTCAAGTTAAGATGTATTATTAATAACAATTTCTGCTCATTTCTAAAGTTATTTCTTGAATGTTGTTTGGTTCTTTCAGAGTTATATTGTATTTCACTATATCATTATCATGTTCAATTTTTATCTTCGTATCACTCACCAGTTTTTCAGTAAGCATACGCTGAAATGGAGAATTTTATATTATGCTTATACAATTTTAAACACTGAAATAGTATCCGTTTTGCAGCATTACATAATTAATTACTTCTTCTTATGGAAGATTTGGAAATGTTGTAAGGTAATCAATATCGGCATTGAGACATGAAAAATTAAAATACAATGTAAACGAGCTGCAATGAAAATAATACCACACTAGCAAAAAATTCACTTAGTTACACACATATTGTTGTAACTGAAAGCAATGCACTATCTCAGCTGCGATGGTTGTTAAATTTATGCGATAGTACATATTTTCTTACTGGAAACGTTTCAAATTGCTCCAAAAAATATGAAATTAGAAGAACATGGGCGTTTATTAAAATAAGAAAGTCTCACACATAAAGTAAAAAGTTAGACGAGAATAAGAGATAGTATCATATTACACGCAAAGACGCTAAAATTGACTTTTATTCGTAAACAAAACGTTCCGAAAACTTCAGTGCTCTGCGACGAAAGCAAAACAACTTTTGCCTATTATAGCCGAGATATAAAATAGTGTTGAGCAATAATATGACACTTTTTCTGCATTGTTACCCTGCATAGTGTAGACACAGAGAATAAGAGGCAGAGTGCAAATCTTGCCTACTTTACTACATGTATATCATTTTGTGGATTTTAAGCATAGTCATTGAATTAACTATTATAATTTCACTGAATGAGTGTTTAATTAGTAATAAAAGAACTGTGGATACATATCTATGCTTCTCAGTGTAGGCAGTGCCTACTTTATCTGCTCAGAAGACACTTGTCAGTAATATACAGGGTGTTTCAGAATAAGAGGCAAAAGATGTCCGAATAAAAATTTTTTCTTCTATGAAATTTTCCGAAGAAAGAGACATTGAGATAATAGCCGTTTATTGTTTTAAAGGATGAAATTTAACGACTAAATTACTCGCAATATTTATTTGAATTTACGTTGATCGGGCGAAATCTTTTAGTTGCATGACCTCCTAGATCTCCTTACATGACTCCATTCGATATCATTTTTTGGGGACACGTGAAGAGCCTTGTTTATTCTACACTCATTGAGTCTGAGGAAGATCTCGTGACCAGAATTGCAGCGGCTGCTGGCCAGATACCTAAATGCCTGACGTGTTTCCTAATATCCGGCAGTCGGTAAGGCTAACATTCGAAAAGTGCATTGATGTAGGTGGACCACGTTATGAACAATTTTGGAAAGTAACTTCAAAATAAATATCGCGTGTAATTGTGCCATTAAATTTCATCTTTTAAAACAATAAACAGCTAATGTCTCACGACCCCGATTTTTGGGGGAAAATTTCATGGAATTAAAAGTGTTTATTTAGCCTTTTTCTACTTGGTGTGCAATTTGTACCTTGTGTTCTGAAACGCCCAGTATGTAAAATTGTGTACTCGACCCGTGATAAATGATGGGATTTAATATTGTCTTTATACGAATTCTCCAGATGTGGATCATAAAGAAATATATCCAACATAATAGAACCCGCGATTAAAATATTCTAGTACTTGGGCACTGGTGAGACTCGCATCACAGATACAGTCATTAAGCATCTTTAAGAGCGTGAAATGGAGACAGACAAACCAACAAAGACGGACAGCCAATTTTATTTGTTCAATGAAATTTCCTGTTGACAACCTTCCGTATTTCTGATGGCGGCTTTGTGGAAGAAAAAGTTTCCTTCAGATGGCCTGTCATTGTTGACAGACAAGAATTTAAAACTGTTGCAATTAGTTCGTTCTTTTCTTTGTCTTGTTGTTTTGCAGCTACATCTTTTCCTTTCGATTTTTGTTTAAATTTAACTTTCTATAATTAAGAATGTTTGAGTTTCTACCAGACCTGCATTAACTTAAAATCGCTTAAATTAACATTACTCGTGACGCACTGGCGTTCACTAATTAAATTATCTTTGAGCTTACTCAGCTTGAGCAGCATGTTGCCCTTCTAATAAAAGTCGGTCTGGAACCTCTAACTTATTTCTCTTGCGTAAAAAGCAGTCTCTTTCTGCGACTTTAACTCCTCGACCCGGTAAACAGGCACTTATTATTCAAGGTAATTAATTGTCAATTAATTGTTAAAATATTAGTGCTATATGCAATTTTGCAATAAGATACGATATTCAGCTAGTCGGCGACCAGACATCTTAAAACTCTGTTTCTATCTACTCAGAACGCCACTAAAACTTCCTACCGGAGTACCGTGCTGATGAACGGCCACGTCCATTGGTTGTCTTCTATTTTTAAGGAGTTTCGTTTTTAAAACTAACACTTAGTTAAAGAAGATCATCGGTCTCCGTTTTAAAGGAATTTAATAATAAAAAAGTACAGAGGACGCTGCTGTGCGTACAGTTGGAATCCTCATGATATGCTTAACTTGGGTGCTGTTTCCCTTTTTGCGCATCTCGGGAAACGACTTGCTAATGTTCCCTTGAAGTTCTTCTGTATTTGAAATAAATGTTCAAACAGTAGCCCTTAAGTTTTAAATCCTAAAATTCCATTGTAATAACATAAGAGAGATTACGCACAGGAAATACCTAAGCCAATTTATTTATTTGTTTAAGGGGTCACTTGCATTTTTATTGTATGAGAACAATCAACGCTATACCGGGTGCTCCACAAAAATGACCCCGACTTTTTAATTGAATATATCTCCGCTTAAAATTAACATGGTTCAATTGTCTGTGTTTCACAATGTATTAAATTTCATTCTCTTTTCAAAAAATTTAAGTTTTTGAAAATCAGTTGAATAATTACTTTACAATGATCAATTTACTGAAATTGGTAGAAAAACCAATTGTTCAAAGGGAAAGTTTTAAAAGCAACACTGGTGTCCTTCTTCATTTCTCAATACCTACTGTTAAGAATAATTTCATAATGATGTATCCTAAATACGACCAAGTATTTAAACCCTCTGAGAGGTTTCAAGTGTTTTCAATAACAGTGTTTCAAGAACTGAAAGAAAACGGTGAAATATTCTATAAAACTCTTCGTTCAATGGTGGCCAGAAGTAATACTTGCCTTGAGAGAAATGGAAGGTATGTCAAAGGATGCTGAATTACTTCATTTGTTTAGACGTTATTTATGGTAATGATTTGTTATTTTTTATATTTTTGTTTGTTCATTTTTTTGGAAAGTACAAAATAAGGAAGAGTATCAATATTGCTTAAAAATCTATTCCTTTGAACAATTAGTTTTTCTACCCCTTTCAGTAAATTGATCATTGTAAAGTGTTTATGCAACTGATTTTCAAAAAGTTGAATTATTCGAAAAGGAAACAAAATTTATTACATCGTGAATAAAAGGCAATTCAAATATTTTAATTTAAAGCGGAGATATAATTAATTGAAAAATCGGGGACATTTTTTGGGACACTCGGTATAATAAAAACCCAGGTGTCTGTCAATTTGTAAATAAATATATGTTCTCGTGCTTAATTTCTCCTATTTTATTACAATGGGAATCTGCTTGCTTGGACAGTATCATGAATACCATTGAAATATTATGAAAAACCTGGCATCTGCTCACTTTTGTTTATAATTAAAAAAACATTGCGTCAAAATCGAATCTATTGTCACGAAAATGCGGCTAATCGCAGTAAATAATAATAATTTATAATTTAAATTATGATACAGTGTTGTTGCTTGCTTGGTTGGTGTGTGCGGCTGCGACATTCTTAAAGATGCTTAATTACCGTAACTGTGATAAAAGTTTTACCAGTGCACAAGTACGAGAATACTGTATTTTAGTTGCGGGTACTATTAGGATGGGTACATTTGTTTGTCATCTTTATCTTGATATTTTTTTAAAACGATACCATCGAATACCAACCATTTTTCACCACTCATGTACTCTAGTAACTTGATTATTAACATTCTGCACTCAATTTAAAAGTCGTTCGTTAATAAAGAATATAGTGAACATATGTACAGGTTTCAACATCTGCAACCGTCTACTACTAAGAATGACAGTCGTGTGTTTATTTATACGTTTCGTGTCACGCTCTTAAGAATCGATAGGTAAAAATTAGCATTGGTGGTTTTGGTTTCAGTTCACGGTCAATTATTACACTTATTTTCGTACAAGTGCTCTAGCTATAATGCCAATTTCAAAACAATTGAGAGATCCAGAGCCTTATATACCAGAGTTCGAATCGTGGATACCGAGTTCGGCGGGGTATTGTATATTACAATGTACTGTATTACAATACACTCTATTGTAAATTACAATATACAGGGTGGGGCTAAAGGTATGAACCGGTTATAAAGGAATGTGAAAGGAGAACCATTCAAACTTGCAGTATTTACTTATATATTGTTTATTGCAGTGCAAAATCTAGTTTTTTATCTTAAGTTTTAAAGATGATATCCCGTAGGTGCTGGCCGTCAGCCGCGATGCACTCCTGAAGACGAGTTCTGAAGTTTTGAACCGCTCTTCTGCACATTTCGATGGGTATTGCCGCAAGTTCCTCTCTGATTCTGTCCTTAAGTTCTTCCACGGTATTTGGACGATGTTTAAAAACCTTTTCCTATATGTACCCCCACAGGAAAAAGTCACAAATGCTCAAATCTGGTGAGCGCGCAGGCCACTCCACCTCACCCCTCACCGAGACTAGGCGCTCTCTGCGTGGCTATCACAGAACGGCGATTTTCGAAAAACGTAACAACAGCAAACCCGCGATGCTCTCCCGTCCATACCATGGCTGCTACTGAAAACTACAGCTTTTTAACTTTAATTTAAAAAGGCTCAAGTTCAATTTAAAAAAGCTCAAGTTTAATTTAAAAAAGGTCAAGTTCAATTTAAAAAAGCTCAAGTTTAATTTAAAAAATGTCAAGTTCAATTTAAAAAAGCTAAAGTTTAATTTAAAAATGGTCAAGTTCAATTTAAAAAAGCTAAAGTTTAATTTAAAAATGGTCAAGTTCAATTTAAAAAAGCTAAAGTTTAATTTAAAAATGGTCAAGTTCAATTTAAAAAAGTTCAAGTTCAATTTAAAAAAGCTCAAATTTAATTTAAAAAAGTTCAAGGTCAATTTTAAAAAGCTCAAGTTTAATTTAAAAAAGATCAAGTTTTATTTAAAAAGTCTCAAGCAAGCTATATTTAAAAAAGATGAATTTCAATTTTGAAAAGCTTATGTTTCTAAAATTTCTAACCGATGTATTAATATAAGTAAAGTTTATTTGTGAGAACGCATATTTATTTAAAAGTACTGGCCCTATAAATAGAGTAATTCGAATATCAGACAAACAAAGCTGCTGTGATTTTGTATTTAAATTTGACATTCTTCAAGTTTTACCTATGAATCATTTGCTAAATCATTTGCTAAACAGATCATCGGTACTTATATCTGGTGACAAAAATGATGCGAATAAACTTTATGTAATAATTACCTGTGTTACAATTAGCAAACTGCACTGACTGAAAAATTGAACATTACTGAGCTTCGATTTTCAGTCAGTGCAGTTTGCTAATTGTCACACAGTTACTTATTACGTAAAGTTTATTCCCATCATTTTTATCAATAGATATAAGTATCGATTATCTGTTTAGCAAATGATTCATAGGTAAAACTTGAATGTCAAATTGAGTCCAAAATCATACCAGCTTGCTTTGTCTGATATTCGATTTACTCTATTTTCAGGGCCAGTACTTTTAAATAAATATGCATTCTCACAAATAAACTTTACTTTATTATTATTACATAGGTATGCAATTTTAGAAACATAAGCTTTTCAAAATTGAACTTGATCTTTTTGATATATAGCCTTCTTGAGACTTTTTTAACTCAACTTGATCTTTCTTAAATTAAAATTGATCTTTTTTTAATTGACCTTGAACTTTTCAAAATTAAACTTGAACATTTTTAAATTAAACTTGAACTTTTTAAATTAAACTTGAACTTTTTAAAATTAAACTTGACCTTTTTTAAATTGAACTTGACGTTTTTTAAATTAAACTTGACCTTTTTCAAATTAAACTTGACCTTTTTTAAATTAAACTTGAGCTTTTTTAAATTGAACTTGAGCTTTTTAAATTAAAGTTAAAAAGCTGTAGACTCTCATGCAGCAGCCACGAAACAAACCCCTCCCGTTTCTCCACCTCCCCCACAGGCCGAGCGGCAGCCCATCAAAACTCGTTCATACCTTTAGCCCCACCCTGTACATAAACAAGCTCGCAGTTGCTTTCAGTAATGCTGAATTTCTTTATCTAGGATACGACAGGAATGGCTACAACTGCTTCTCTTGCGGCTCAAATATACTGTGTTCCAAGTGTTTATTACTCTAATAAGAAAAATAAGTTACCTGTGGATTTAAGTTTAAGTTTAATTAAGTTTAAGTTGGATTTAAGTTTAATTAAATTGGATTTAAATTTAAATTGGATTTAAATTGGATTTAAGTTTAAGCATGGAAACTCAACTCGAACGAAAATTTGTTAAAGAAAGGTATTGAATCCCGTCATTTTTAACGGACTGTGTACGCTAGTTAAGAAATAAAATATTCATCTTATAAATTATGAATAGGTGGAGTTGGAGTCCCAAAATTGCGAATAGGAGGAGTCGGCGTTGGAGTCGCCAAATTTTGGAAAGGTGGAGTCGGAGTCGGAGTCGCCAAATTCTGAAAAGGTGGAGTCGGAGTCGGAGTCGCCAAATTCTGGAAAGGTGGAGTCGGAGTCGGAGTCGCCAAATTCTGGAAAGGTGGAGTCGGAGTCGGAGTCGCAAATTTATTCCTTCGACTCCGCAACCCTGCTCATCAGTCAGTCTTTTATGCATGAAATAACATATGGAAAGCTTGTAGAGGTCCAAAAGCTTTAGTATTTTTAAACTAAAGATCGGAGCAGTCGTATGAGCATTATATTTTAAGTTTCATACCGCTCCATTGGTTGGTTTTGCAGCGCAATGAGCAAATTGATTTTATTTTTATTTGTTCTGTACCATGCTTTTATTTTGTGTTGTATACATGGTAAAACTAGCGTGTGATAAAATATTTCCAGAAATTCTTCAGGCAATCAATTTTTCACCTTATTGAGGATTCCAACTGATTTTGAAAATTTAATACTAATACGTGCAATATGCTTATTAATCGTCATAGGATTATTTATTATAATACCCTGGAACTTATAGAAGTTGGACTCATCAATTTCCCAATCACTAATCTTAATGTTTAGAAGTTGAGGCTTATTTCATTAGATTTTAGCTACATTAAAACCTTTCGCAGCTCGTGATTATTACTCCCTGCAATGGAAATGAGATTTTCATTGGGAAGAGCTATAGAAAGTGTGCTGTCATTGGCAAAAAGATGGAATTTGAAAAATGAAGTAGATTTGACTACATATCGTCGATGAAGATTATTAATAGAAGAGGCCGATCGAAAGATCCCTGTGGTACTCCATGGCTAATTGTCAGTAGTTCCGATTCTGCATCGTTAAAATCGTAACGTACTGCTTCCGATTTGTTGTGTGTGATTTGAACCAATCATGTGCAATTCCTCTAATGCCATAATAGTGGAATTTCGAGCGTAAAATATTATGTTTTTAGCAATCGAATGTTTTTCAGAAGTGAGGAAACACTGAGAATACAAGCTTTTCATCATTTGTACTGGGATAATGGTATTATATATGATTGAATTCTGCCTGTGTATTTGATTTTTTAGAACGAAGAACTGGTCGTTTATCGTAGGGAAATAGTTTTTGTTTTAAATAGGTTTACACTTTTTTATTTACAATTTTCTCGAGTATTTTACAGAGACATGTCTACAATATTAACGTAAGTTTTATAAGCCTTGAAAAAGGAGTAACTGAGGGAATTTATGAGAATTCGGGGAAATACTTACGAAAAGCGACTGGTTTTTAATATTGGACATGATGGTGCTATTATATCAGCTGTACCTTTTAGTACTTCAGCCGAGAACGTTTTTATTTTTCTTGATTTTTTCAAAGTTGTTTATGAACACAATTATATCGGAGGATTAATAGGCGTAAAGAAAAAAGTTTCACCGACATGATTCATGCATCCCAAGTAGTCAGTAGGTTCACTATCAACACCAACAGCAATATTGTTCCCACGTTGACAAAAAAGTTCTTAAACTCAGTTACAATGTCTTTTTCTTATGGTATTTTCAATTCTCTTGAGCAGTGGGCTCAATTGTTTTCGGAGCACTATTTTTTGGTTATGTAGAGAATTAAAGCAGGCGCCAGATTTTTTGAATGATTTAATTTGTGCGTAAAATATTTTTCCGATGTTCTCGTCTAATTTCTTGCTTAATTTCTGAATCTGTTTAACACTTCTTTTGAAATTCTTCCTTCGACGAGCAGAGCTAGGTACGCTTGAAATTTCTTCATATTGCTAAGGAAGTCTTCAGTAATCCAGGACTTTTGTCTATTTTTCGGTGTACTTGTACGAGTAATGATAGGACAAAATTGAAATTATATTCATTCGTTATGAGTTCAGTCAAATTTAGTATTAATTCGTTAATATTTATCGCATTGTTACCCTGATAATAAATGATCAATGTTTATCTAATTGTTCTAGAACAGTGCGCATTGTATCCAAATCTGATTGATTTACGCAACGATATGAGTAAATTTCAGCCTGTGGTTTGGTACAAGTTATAAATATATTCTCCTTAGTAAGAAACACCGGGAAAAGATTTGATAAGTCGGAAGTTATAATTCCATTAAGAAAATCAGTTAGATTTACCGTGAAGGTATTATCGAGCAACGTAGCAGATTCGGATATTTATAATTAAAATAACGCACACATTTATTTGTAAATATATATAGTAATATGTATATATTGAATATATAATAGTTTTATAATTCAGGAATCTTATGTGCCGAGACAAATGTGAACTGAGACTTGGAATTAGTGCACTACAATTAATTAGTTGCACCATGATGATTGCTTGGAGCATTAAAGACGAACTTTAAATTTGTTAGACAGTGTAGTTGAATGTTAGTTGGGCTGAGTAAAACGATTCAGGACGTTGAGAAAATAAATAGACAATTGCACTGTATTTTGCATATTTTTTAGGTATCTAATTGTTGCCAAAATTAAAATGGAATTAATTAAATTCCGTCATGCATTAGTAGAAATTACCTAAGATATTTTTAATGCGGAAAAATCCATGCTCGAGAACGAGAATCAACACTCGGAAATTGATTCCGAACTCACTATGTTGGTCAGCGAGTTGGTTTTTTATCATGAAGACGTGTAAAGGGAGACGTCATCGTAGTGCATCGCGGTACAGGACTGTTCAGGCCGCCCCTGTTTCCCTGTTCATTACGGAGCTTACATGCATACATTATTTATTAAAATCAACTTAACACAACGGTGTTATAGGATACAGAGACATGTAAATACAGGAACAGGTATGTTTAAACAACAAGATTGCAAGCCCTTTGTTAGACTAGAAGACTATTCGGGCACTAGTAGCAAAAAAGATGAAAACAGCATTCAATACTTATCTACTAAGTTTCCTAGAAATGAATTACTTAAAATTAAATGGAACCACACAGTAATCCAATAAAATGAAAATTTTTATATTGTTTTAATTTAGCTAGATCACCACGAAACACACCAATAAGCTTTAGTCAAAAAACAACGGGCGTGATTACACTACCGTGACAAATCAACAAACTGAACCATGAACACACGTGATACGGGCCGAGTTGTTCAAAGCCAGACTGAAACATTCCAAAGAGCCGCCAGGGACAAACGCTGGGGGTGTGATAATGCGAACAATGCAAGTAGTGAAAAGGTGAATCTCAAACCACTGAATAATCTCAACGTCAGACCAAGCTTGAACGCTTACAAATTGTTTCAAGATTTGAGACAGAAAAGCAGGCTATTCCAATATTTCACCGACTGATATAAAAAAGATTTTGAGGATACACTGAGATAGAATTCGGGAATATTCAAGTTAAGGGCACCTTTGAATCGCGTGTTATGACAGTGACGCACTTATAGCTCAGAGAGCTTTCTCGCAAGGTAGCTCGTTCTATCATCCCTGTGGTACTTGCAGAAGGTTACGAGCACAGAATGCTCGTGAATTTGTTCAACGGTGAAAATTTTGGCCATGCAGTACACCTCATTGATATCATTACTATACCCAGGTGACAAAACCAATACTTAATTGCTCGATCTTGTAGCCGTCGAAGCTTAGACAACTGAGTCCGACTCGAACAACCCCACACCACAGAGCCATATACCTAGTGTGGATACACCGAAGAGAAATATAACATCCTCAGAACACGAGGCACCATAATGTACGACAGTTTGCGCAATAAGCCAGTAGATCAGCCTATTTTACTATAAACCTCTCCGATATGGTTTACAAAGCAAAGTCTGTCATCGAGGACCACTCGTAAAAATTTACATTCCCTGGAAAGTGCTATTGGTACATCACGAATACAAATCTGACGAACCTTGGACTTGTCCTACTTAGAAAATACCAGATACGAAGTTTTATCAATGTTCAAGGACAATCTATTTCAGTACAACAATCTATCAATCTCTACTAGTAGGCTGCTTACTAATTCACCCGATGGTTCTGGTTCCGGACCACAGCCATCACAGTTATGTCATCCGCAAAGTGACTCATGTTCAGATTTTTACAAGAATTTCGCAAATCATTAATATAAATCAGGAAGAGCAGAGGTCCCAAAAAAGAGCCCTGTGGAACCCCATAACAGATCTTCTGAAGACCAGATCAATAACCAGAAACATTAGCAAACTGCTGGCGGCCACTCTGATAGGACTACAACCAGTGAAGAATGATAGAGTGGAACCCCAAGGCTTCAAGTTTTTTTCACTAGTATATTATGATTAATGGTCTCAAAATCCTTCGAGAAGTCGTGAAACACCGAAATAAAGTATTCATTATCGCTCAAAGAAGAATAAATTGAATCGCAGTACATGCTAAGCGCGTCAGACGTTGAGCAATTTATCCGAAAAGCGAACTGATGAGGAGATAACACACGAGAGGTAGAAAGGAATTTAGCCATTCTGGAGTACACTGCGCTCTCAAAGATATAACTCAATATACACATTGTTGAGATTGATCTATAATTAGAAATGAAATCTTTCGATCCTTCCTTATGAATTGGAATTACTCGAGCTATTTTAAGGCAGTTCAGGAAAATACCCATTCAGTAGCAGAAAAATACATCAGATCGGATAAAACAGCAGAAATACCCCTAGCCATGGCTTTGTACACACAGATTGTGATGGATGTGATATTACTTGTTTTAATTTTAAATGAGGAAATTATGCTAATCATCTCGCTTGCATCAGTTAGAAGATAACCAAAGGAATTACGCAAACGGTGCAAGTAGGAAGTTGGATCAATATCAGTCTCAAGCCTAGCAGCCAGAGTCACAAAGTATTCATTGAATTTTGACGCAACCTCCGATGGTGAATTGATAATATACCGTTGTCATTTCTCAAAACAATATCACTCGACGATCTGCCTCCACCACGCATGATGCCATTTATGCACATTCACGTAAGTTTAGCATTTGAGATACGCAAATTAAATCGATCCTGACAGTACAATTTTTTGCCTCATTTCATTTGATTCCATATATCTATTTTGGTAATTTTTATACGTGTTTAGGTTACAGAGGCCTCGCACATAAAACCTGTTATTCATGCTTTCTGTTGATGCTTCGGGTACAATATTTGCAGTCAGCCTAGGGCTTTTCGTGCGTTTACGGGACAATTGTTTGGCCTAATTACACATGCTTTATCGTACCAGTCAAACATACACTTATAAAATCGACTACACTCATCATTGACATCGCCATTGTGATCTGCAGTGATTGAAAACGGTTGTGACAGCAGAACGTGAGCGAGTTAGGTTGGCTACAGAAAGATCTCTAAACTGAACACGCACATCACAAAGGTTGGGCAAGGTTGTCTGCAACAATATAAAAATAGGTTAATGGTCCGAAACATCAACCGTGGAAACCCTCGCAGCGGGTGAATCTTGACATCAGTCCATACGTGGTCGAGTAAGGTGGCACAGTCAGCAGTGACACGAGTAGGTCAGGAAATCACAGGAAAATACGACAGAGATCGCATTGTGACAGTAAAAAACTTACGCTGTTTCCTACCGCAGCTCATGAATCGAAATTGACATCTGCTAATATGAAAGTAGGGGTCTGAGCCTCGATGAAATTTATAAAATCGAAGAACATCATTGAAATCAGCTACCGAATTTAATGGGGGCCTGTAGATTCCAATCACCTTGTGAATTGTTCATTGAAGGTCAATAGTCACAGCACAAGATTCAAAATTATCTGAACATCTTGTTAAGGCGACAAGCGAGCTGCTTTTGTAAGATGAGTTTACCAGGATACTGACCCCCCCACCATGCACCAGCACGGTTGACTCTGACAGAGTGGTAGGCGACATAGCCCGGCACTTCGCACCAGAGAATAACGTCACTCAGCCAGGTCTCCGTCAAAACTATTTCATCAAAATTTGCTGATAGCTGATCTAAAAACACTTAAATTCATCAAAATTTCTGTGGCATAATCTTAGGTTTACATGAATTGATTTCGACCCCAGACGTTGAGTCTCAAATTAACTGTTGAAGGATTCTACATCATAATATTCAGATACATCAGGAGAAGAGGAAAGCTCAAAGTCAGCGACAATCTCACCTAACTGCTCATCCATTGATACTTTATTTATTTTTTACTCGGTCCTCTCAGCACTATAGACCGACCGGGGCCCCGGTCAACCCCGGCCCCGGCAAGCCCCGACAATAATTTTTTGCTCATCCCGGCCCCAGCCCCGACCTCGGCAGAGTAGTGTCCTAAACCAGGGTTTGGGCCGGGGTTTTTAGTATTGTACTAGTGTGCCCGGCTACCCGCACGTGAAAAATTCACGTATTTTCTAATCAATTTTAAAACGATTCTTCCAGAGATTTGCAATTTCATCGCAATCCTGAAGAACATGCAGTCACTAAGAAGAAAAAGCAGTATCTATGCTACCATCCAGGGTAATTGCATACCAGTGCGCAGATATCGACTTGAAGAGGTCTAAATATCAGTAATTATTGAGAAGACGCTATTTTCGTTAACTTGCTTTAGTATTTCCTCTGAAATGCTTTCCCTGATGGCACTTGAAACATCTGATTCAAAAACCCTATAGAATTAAAAAAAGTTTACTTTTCAACAGGGTCGTAAGGATTGAGCGCGTCACATAGCCAGGGAATCAACAATGTTTTTCATGTATTTGGTCCGTATTATTTGGTTCCCACTTTTTTGGTTGAGTAAATGTTTCTTCATTCATTTTTGCGTTTTTCGAAATCTTTTTTCTTCATAGTTTTTTTTTCGAAATAATTTTTGACAATTATAGTGAGCTCGACTGTAATTTTCGATGTAGTAGGAGATAAGTGGTTTATTATCGTTTTATTTCTAATATTTTTTTCCCTTTATGTTCATTTTCAATACGTATATATATTAATATGTGAGCGTGTGTGCGTGCATACATGTGTACGCACGCGCATGCATGGATATATCTGTGCATACGTATGTAGGTATATGTATATCCATGTGCATGCGCGTGCATGCATGGATATATCTGTGCATACGTATGTAGGTATATGTATATCTACATAAATATATAAATATGTGTCTATCTCTATTTTTTAATTGAAAACAATTCGTTTAATTAATTTTATTGCTCCTGCGAAATGATTGGAAAATAGATCTATCACTAACCCAGAGACCGTTTATGTGAATAGGAAAAATGAAAAGTACAATCAGACAAATGAAATAAAGCGCAATTTGAACATTTGAATCATGGAACAATTATTTTCCTGTCTGTATATTGAACACGTTATGAATTTGCATTTATGAGTAAATGTTTGTTTACGAATTTCTGACAAAAATATTGTAGCTATTTGCTACCCATAAGTGACATCTGGCTTACACTGTATCTCCATTTTATCCCATATACCCATGTCCGCATGATGTTGCAGTGAATATCGAGAGGATATGAAACCCGAGATTTTTTTTGTTGGTGTTCCTCGACTTCAACATGGGTTTTCTTAAAATTTCTGTATGGAAATTAAAACCATTTCATTTATACGTTTTTCGAAGCCTTTTTCTTTTACATATTTTTACTTCAGGTTATCTGTTATGATTACACTGACCTTGACTGCCATTTTTATATTATTTTTATTTTTTTATATTTATTTTCAATACGTTTATTTATGAATATGTGTTTGTAGGTGGTGCGTGTATGTATGTGTGTGCGCAGGCATACACGTACGTTTATGTGTGTGTGCACATTCACATGTTCATATATATACAGGGTGTCCGACACTTTTGTTGCAAAACTTTAACATAACGTAGCGATCGTATGGTCTAAAATGCTTAGTTAAAGAGTTGCAAGGACTTGAAGTTGGACAGTTATTAAAAATAATTCGTACACTCTCTTACGGAGACAAACCCAAGGCGGTAAACTGCGGCACATCAATGGCAAGGATACGAAATGAGAAGTTAGGCAAGTACGTGAAACATTTATTATTATTATTCAACATTAACTTTTTAATGTTGTGATAAGGAAAAATCATTTTCGACAGTAATTATTATGAGCACAACCAACGAAACCGGAAACTAGGTTACATGTTTACAAAAATTGTTCAAAATGCCGCCCATTTCTTTCGATGCAGGCGATCAAACGCCTCTCCAACGATTGGCGGACGCGAGCAAAGACAACACGAGTTTCTCAAATCCTTTCCGAGTCTTCAACAATCCTACCCATCAGGTCCTCTGCGGATTGAATCGGTGTTTCACACACTAAACGTTTCATATGCCCCCAGAAAAAGTAATCTAGGGGCGTAATATCAAGAGATCTTGGTGGCCACGCGAAGGGACCGCCACGGCCTATCCAGCGATTGGGATACCGAGCACCCAATAATGGCCTAACAGCAACCGCAAAGTGTGCACGAGCACAATCATGTTGAAAATACATTTCTCTGATGTCAGCTAAAGGTACATTTTCCAGTAGTTCTGGCAATACTTCATTAAGAAAAATGTATTAGGTACGTCCATTTAGTCTCTCTGGTAAGATGTATGGCCCAATCAGATGGTCACCAAGAATTCCTGCCTAAACATTTACGGCAAATCTAACCTGATGTCGACATTGTCTTGTAACATGTGGATTGTTGCCAGACCACATGTGCAGGTTATGGAGATTAAGTATTCCTTCTCGAGGAAATGACGCTTCGTCAGTGAATACACTGAGAAAAAATATAGGGTCATTTTGACACACTTAAGTGTGTCATACGTTTGTTGCAAAACCGGCACACAATTGTGAGTCATGGAGGCGCCATGACACACTTTAGTGTGTTACATGACACACTTAGGGCAGTCATGACACACTTAGGGGAAATCTACGGAACCTAAAACATAGATTTAACTTACTCCTTCCAAACCCTTCTGTCTTGCCTGTGGATTAAGAAAAATGAGTATTTGCAGAATTAATGAATCATTCAAGGAAAATGTTGTGCCACACATTGACCATTAAATTTTAAATTATCACAATATTGCCACAGGAAAAATGCACTTCTTATAAAATCAGCGTATTCTGTAATTTTACAGAAAACATACAAAACATTTCATGCCGTCGTGTAGAGAAACTTTGAACTTTTCTCTTATTGGAAATAGGAATGTTGAGAAGACATTTTTAATGAAAATACATGAATCGTTGTTTCTTTCATTCTTGACTCCGTCATACCAGTACAATGTCTACCCGGTGATATTGGAATACGAACTTTCGACTGGTGAGTCGAACCATGTTTCATATACGCATAAAATGTCGATGTCGCTGATAATCAACATTATTTTAAATCATCCATTTTATCATTAAGACTGCGGGCATTTACGAGGATTATTTTGATATTTTTCATTTATATAGACTGATGTTCATTTGAGGTAGTTTATTTCTGATTTTTAAAGGAGCATTTGGCATTACCTCATGTGTAATGCTACCCAGTTCACTGGTTGTGATATTGATTAGAAGGTAAAATTCCGCTTGGTTTATGTTATTTAGCCTCAAAGTTTAGATTACAGCATCATGATTTTCCTTACGCACTTCTACGAGAGCACTGTAGTGGTCATATTTTCAATGTGTATTTACCCGAGGATACTTTATCAAGGCATTTGAAATAGAGGAAATTGTTGCTTCTCAAATCCCGTTATATTTTTATCGAATGTGGAAATTTTTATTCATGTCACTGTAGAAATTATTTGGATTGTCAGGTTCCCAACAACACGATCGAAGTCTTTTCATTCGATGTATTTGTTTATTAGCACTTCGAGGTTGCCATTATTTTGTAAACAAATTTAGCATACTGATCTTCATTCTAGTCTTTCGGTTTGGATTGTTTTTAGAAATAAATAGTTCCATTGTGAGATTTCCTGAGATTCAAGCTGAATTGTTACCGAGTGGAGGAGACGGCGTCCGTCAGCTGAAATGAGGGTAGGCTCTATTTTGAGCGATCGTTTGAAGTCCTCTATTGTATTTGTAAAGCGTGTACACATTTAAATTGGGTTCGATGATGATTTTTTGGTGTGACTTTGATCGCGTGTCGGACGCTCTACGGAAGCAAGATAACTTGTTCATGTGTGGTTTTCCAATGCAGTGACTGCCTACGTGATTGCACACGTAATTTTGATTTTGGATAGAACCTCGACGAGCAGTAGGTTTCTTGTTATATTTTAATTTTCGTGGGAATAATTTTGAATGCGGATACTCAGATGAATTTTTTGCCATATTATGATTCAACTTGAGAGGCATTTTATGATTTAACTTGAGAGGAATTTTATGATTTAACTTGAGAGGCATTTTATGATTTAACTTGACATATACCTAAACCAGGATTTAACTTGAGAGGCGATTTTATGTTTGTATTAATTTTTTAATTTTCTTCGTTAGTTTTAATCATATTAATTTAATTATTACTTACTTTGCATAGACAGTATAGTGATCATTCACCCATTTTCCTGTTTCTAGGTATGAATCAGAGTATTAGTGAATGCTTGAAAAGGAGGGCACGTCAAAGTCACTACCTGCGTCTCTTGATAGTTATGGTAATTTACTGTTCGTACTAATGTACTAATAATGGTCTTATAATGGTACTCTTGTACATAGGGATGGAAGGGGAAATTATCAGGGTTTTACCATCGCAACTAATATCACATTTCAGCATTAAACTGTCTCGAGCGTCGTTGTGGGTTGGAACTTCATACACACTTTTCGCTTCCATTTAGTCTTTTCATTATTCATTGTTTTACTCAAATCTATTTTTGATCCATTTTTTCAGTTGCATGCATGTAAATAATATTGCAGAAATGCACAGACCAGAGGTAATCTCAAATATGTATACATAAGCATAAATTTGCATACACATATTTACTCATTTTTTCTGATTATTTTAACCACGGCGTGGGACAAACACATTTGAGACTTTCTCGCACACTTGCACAATATCAATATTTTTCTATATGCGAAAGATATATTCACCTATTTTCAAATTATTGTTATTTTATATCACATAAACGTAGATATACATAGCACGCGGATACTTTCATGTACATCCCCGTATAAAAAAAATATATTTTTTTCACGGGACGGACTTTCTCGCATACAAGAAATATCACACACACACACAGGCTTACACACTTGAATTTTTCCGAGAAGCAGTTACTTGTCTATTAGCACATAAAGCTCATGTGCACACACAAGCTCGCTTCAACAATTATCTACAGCCAAGATTGTACCTTTATTTATTTATAAACAATTATAAGGTCCATAACTCCAATCGCATTTTCAAATGTGCTAAGATTAACCCTTGGACAAAGAGAAAGGATCGAAGAGTTCACAGTGGACCTCTACTGGAACCCGAAAAAGAAAAAACAAGGCAAATGAGAGAGGATTAAAACGGGCAGACAATTCCACACAGCAAACTGAAAGGTTGACAATCGATAACTCTAATCGGTTTCACTACCTTTTCAACCGGATCAAACTCTTGAAGAAATGGATGAAAATCTTGGTAGATGTATACAGCATGTAGAGAGTACCATCATTACAGAATTGGTACAGAAAACGAAACATGAATATAAGGTAAACGGAGGTGGGAGCAGATAGTCCGGGAACGTACATCGTTGAGAATTTTGACGACAAATATAGAAAAAATGACCGTGGTTATAGTTTCCTGAACAAGGGAATGACCGTCTCAACCGCTTGGCAGAACTCATAAAAACAATGTATTAATGAAAAAAATAACAAGACTTGGGCTTTCCCTGTTTTCTCCAAAGAGAACTGTATGAGGCTCCGCATTTTCTGAAACGGCTTTTACGCGGTGTTTGGGTCTGATAACCACATTCCAGCGCTGCCGCCGTTCTGTTGGTAGTGATCGCCTTAAAGTACCGTTAAAGGGGTGTTCGGTTGTGGTTAGAGGTCGGTGCGCGAGCATAGTTTGGAGCTCTTAATTTTATGCCAAATTTTGCAAGCAGGTTATTAAAATAATGTTTTGAAGGGATTACTTTAATGTGTTGAAGTGTGAAGGATTAATTTGAACGTGAAGTGCATCAAATGGAATTCTGTCTTTGTGGTAGGCGTAGGTGTTTGTAATGCATCGAGGGCTTTGTTTTGAACTGTTTTGCGATTTAGAAATGGATGATGGCGATGCTGTGTAGAGAGGAATGACCAGGTAAATCAACGTTGATCTGACACACTCATGTAGATTTTAGTTCTGTTTTCGTGGAGAAATCGGTAAAATAGTGTGGTTTATGAAGATTTATTACGTTGTTGCCTCTCTGATGGAGGTTTGCAAAGAAATGCCGTGTATCGTAATAGTAACCCCCTGAACTTTCCCTCTACTGATGTAGATGGGATCTTTTATTATTGCCTATTGTTCTGCTATTTGATGATGCTAGTAGGTAAGGTGTAAAATTAGTTGCTGTTTGTTAATATTCTCTATTATTATTTCCGAATAAGCTGATTTTTTTTATTGCGTGTTTTGTTCAGAGTGCTGCAATTTTTGTGAATTTTTAGAATATATAAGTTATATAATCGCTAAATTATATGTTATCAGTGTTATGGAGTTGTGGAGGTAAGTCACGTGTATAAACAGTGCACAGTGTAGAGGACAGGCGCACCTCTCAAGGTATGTCTGTGTGAAGTGTGATTTGAGTTCTGATTTGTGTGCCTGTTCTTATTGATGCTGTGTGCCTGTTCTTATTGTGACTGTAAGGTAATTGTTTCTTTTCCGGATAAACAGACGATGAAGGTTGATGTTTTTCAATTAGGGAATAAATGTGCAGTGCCTCACTTTATCGAATGCTTTGATGACATCCCTATGAACAATATCCATTATATTTTGGTGGCTGGTCTGATGGTTGTGGATTCATGGCGATCCCAATTAAAAATTAAGGACGTGTCGCCGATGTGGGAAGGCCGTGCATGCGCGTAGCTAGAGCCGTCGCGTCGATGTGGCACGTCCGCCGCGACGGCGAAACCGCCGCTTTAAGGTCGTGTCACACGACCACTACACGTCGACGGTCATTCGCGACGCACGTCCTTAGCGCGTCCCTGCATGGCTCTACACGTCTCTCATCGGACGCGGCGCAAGTGGCCGTCCCCAAATTTCGAGTTAAAAAAAACGGCTCTCGGCTGCGCCCAGCTGATTATTCGTCGTCTCCATAGCCATTACTCACACGCACATATGCCCTTATTGCATAAGTGCGTATGCATGATGACTATGCAGAGACGACAATATCAGCTGAGCGCCGCCGAGAGCTTTTTATATACTTGTATATATGTTCATACATCCACACATATATATGCATACATGTGCACGCATAAGTTTGTACAAGCGCAGGCAAATAAAAAAAAGATTTTTCGAAACAGGCACTGAATTTCTGCAATCATTACCAGACTTTCGATGTGACTTCTATTCGAATGACAACTGTTGTTCGATTAGAGTATATTTTTCTGTCCCAGCTCTCATATTCGTTTTCCGCCAGAGCATATACGTTTTCCGCGCTTTTTCGGTTTGACACTTCAATACTAAAAACACAGAAAACGTAACCTTGTATTTGAAATAACTGTTTTGTTGGGCGTGAACAAGAGAAACGTTTTAAATTGTGTATTCTGGAACAAGCGTTTAATAAGCGAGGGATAAAAAAAATGAAGTAAACAACTCGTTTAACAATTTCCTTTACAAGCAGCCAATCAAATGGATCAAAATTATTCATTAAACTATTTAAAGTTTCTGCTCCCACTTCGCATTCAAAATAATATAGTTTCCCGAATAACACGATAAAACAACTCATTTATGGGCAAAGTTCGTATGAGTCTAAGTTCCACTAAAATCTAAACACAATTAAGGAACTGCAGAATGCGCTTCCTCTGTCATAGAACGATTTTAAATGATTGACTTATTACTGTAATACGAATAAAAGCCATTGAAGGAATAAAACACAAAAACAACATCAAAAAAGATTCCCCTAAACATACACGTTGAGTTCTAAGTGACGACGAAATACTTCTCAATTAACTAGATTAAATCGCGTGTAATATTGTGTTACATGTGTATTTTGCAAATAAGTAGCTATCTTTACGTAAGAACAATATATGTTTGATGAAATTTCCGCTTCCGTCTCAACCTTGACTTTACTGCCACGGATTTCCAGTAAATGACCATTCCATTTTTGATTTATAATCCACAAATCTCTGCGCACTAGATTGAGCGAAAGTGAAGTTTCTTCAAGCGAAATAGATTGAAAGTGATGCCGGCTGTATTTTCTTCGACTGTACCCAATTGAAAACCAAGGACGTTTCGCCGGTGGGAATGCCCCGGTTCCTATGCGTTTTTTAGTTGTATTACGCGCGGTTTAAGGGTCAAATGTCCACTTTTTCGGACACAAAACTGCACACGAATCGCCGTTGTTCCGCCCTACCTAACGGTCGTTTACCGCCTCAGGACCAGATTCGAATCGCGGCTGGCCGTCCATGGATTATAGGTTAAAAAATCGCTCCCGGTTGCACGTGCCTCGCCTCACGGGGTGTACAATATTACACTGGAAGCTTTGAATCTTACAATACATCCACACTTAATGCATTGTGAATGTATTCACTCATTAAGCTAGGTCAGAACAATATTTTACATCCAATGAGATCGAGGCACGTGCAACTGGGAGCTCAGGTACATAAGACAATACATTAGAAAGTACATAGAATCCCGCTCTTTCTTGAACTTTTATTACATAAATGAAACATTCTCTACATTAAAATTGACATGAATATCTTACTTCCATTAATCACAGCCTTCTCACCAATGAAACACCAAAATTATATAGGAATTGGAAATGAAATCACAATCCATTTAAAATGCTGCATGTAACAAACAAATATCAACACGTGCACTACATTTTGGGACATATCATATGTGTACCATTAGGTACATTAAGTACCGGCATAAATGAATAGAATTTCCATAATTTCACTACCTTTTTTAGAATTGATTTGAACCTACCTGGTAAAAATTATAGTACACTTTTATTTCTCACACCTTTTATAAAGGACAAGAATGGACTTGAGCAGTACAGTGAGTTTCTAAATTCTGCTACTCACAACTTAACCGAACCAACCGTAGCAATCGCACAAACGTAGTCAACGTTTTAAGGGAACGTGGAATCTGTGCAGAAAGGGTATAAAAACAGTAAGTTGAGAAAAAAAGTTCATGAAACCAGATCAAAGTTGAAGAAGAAAGTAGTAGGTGCTAAAAAACAGGACAGCGGTGAACCGAAAATATGTGGTCTTTTAACATAACAAAAAATGTTATTTCAGCAATAAGAAGGCCTACCTAACTCATAGCTCGGGCCTTCACATTTTCCTCCCTGGGAGCGCTAGCTCCCATAGGTACAATAGTTGTATCCCTCTGAGGAGTGTCTACATTATATCGCGTGTCCCAAAAAATGTCTCAGAGTTTTTAAATGATTATATGTCCGCTTTAAATTAATATATTTAAGATGTATTTTTTCACAATGAATTAAATTTTAATTCCGTTTCGAATAGTCTAATTTTTTGAAAATCGTTTAATAACCACTTTACAGTGTTCGATTTACTGAAAGAGGTAGAAAATATAATTGTTCTAAGGAAATGTTTTAAAAACAACAACACTGGTGTTCTTCATTTCTCAATACTTACTGTTTATAATAATTTCACCATGATGTATCCTACATACCACCAAGTATTTAAACGCTCTGAGAAGTTTTTTACTCCCTTATTTCATTATTTGATGACACCTAAAATGCAGTTCACTAACGAACAAATAATTTTCATCGTATTGGAATATGAGGCAACGAAAAACTGTGAAAAAGTTCGAAGAGCAATTAATGAAAAATTTCCGGAAAGATACATGTCCGATAAGAAAACTGTGTATCGTACAGTTAGAAAATTAGAAAGAAAATTAAATGCTCCTCTTACTTGTTCACAGTTTACCGTTGCTTCATATTCTCATTCGAGGAAAATTCTTTGATCGTGAGTGAGCTGCATTTTAGATGTCTTCAAATGATGAAATAAGGAAGTAAGTAATGTATTGAGAAATGAAGAACACCAGTGTTGTTTTGAAAACTTCTCCTATGAGCCTGTTTCAGCACCTGTTTCAGCAAATCGATCACTGTAAAGTGGTTAGTAAACGATTTTCAAAAACCTAATTTATCCGAAAAAGGAACAAAATTCATTGCATTGTGAAAAAAGACCTTTCAAATATGTTAATTTAAAGCGGATATACAATCAATTAGAAAGTCGGGGACATTTTTGTGGGACACCCGGTATATACAGGGTGTTGTGTGATGCGATGCGGATTTTAACCATATGCAGAAAAACGCAAAATAAAACGATTTTCAGGAGTGACAAAACCTCGAAACTTCTTTGTTTTCGAGAAATGATGACCTGAAATAATTATAGATTCCTGTAAGAATAGCCTGAAGCGCGTGCCAAAGAAGTTTCGTTTTTACTCGTTGGCTGCATGTCAAGCCCATTCTTACGGGAATCTGAAATTATTTCAGGTCATTTCTCGAAAACAAAGCAGTTTCGAGGTTTTGTCACTCATGAAAATCGTTTTATTTTGCGTTTTTCTGCATTTGGTTAAAATCTGTGCATCGAATTACATAACACCCTATATATATATATATATGTTTCAATAAAAATAATGCCACATTGATTATTAATAATGGTTTTGTTCTATTTTTCTAGTTTTCGGAAGAGTTTACTTTGATCGGAATTTATTGAATTTAAAGGCTCCCCTAACGTTTTGTGAATAAAATTTTGCGACGCGTTTCGTCCTGTGTCCACGGACATCATCAGGCTAAAAATAGCTTGAGTTGTGCAGCTAATAGAATGGAGAATGGAGAATGTACCTTCCACTACGGAACCTAGGTCGCCTAGCCCTCCTCACTTCGCAGACCAACTGTACACCTTCTAACTTGCATCAAATGCGCATTTCTACATTCGGGTAACCGCAGCCACTCTACCCACTTCTCCATTCTGTTAGCTGCACAACTCAAACTATTTTTAGCCTGGTGATGTCCGTGGACACAGGACGAAACGCGTCGCAAAATTTTAATCACAAAACGTTAGGGGAGCTTTTAACCCTTCACTGCATGAATTATTTTTGTAAATAGAAAAAATTTTTTGCATGCTCATAAACTCTTTATTAGACATCTTTTTAGCATATTAAATCATAAGGCAATTATTTTTTTCATTCTGTTATATATTTTTCATTGTGTGTCATAAACGACACAACACGAATATCAAGCCTTGAAGCATGATGTATGAGTCGTTTATGAAACATATACAACGAACTCCATTTATCAGTTACTTGACTGATTTAAAATTTTTAATCGCTTATAGATCTATTAGAGTACACAATTAGGTCAAAATGTAGAAGAACACAATTCAATAATTCTCCAGTGACATGTCAGTAAGTCTTTTTAGGTCTAACACAAGTTTTTCATGTTACAGAAATTTTTCGAGACATAATTTTCTTAATTTGACAAAGATATACAAGACATTTGGAACCCTGATGTATGACTGGAACTTGGAATCAGGCATTTTAGAGCGGTGGCATTCATTTTTTGGCTAAGGTTATTGAGGAAATCCTTCAGGGTGAACTTTTTCACAGGGACATGAACAAAGGGTCCTCGTTTTCTTTTCGGTGCAAGTATCATCTCAGGAACTTAAATTCACCGCACCAGAACGCTATCGATCGCGCTACCGGCCACCCTAAGGGTAGACGCACACCAAAAGATTTCAGGCGAGAAAGCGAGCAAGCTTGAATCGATATACATGTATTCCTATGGGAGTGCGCACACCACAAGCAAGCTAGCGAGCGAGTGAGAAAGATTGAAGATTGGCTGCAGCGAGAAAGCAACTTGAAGATGGTTTCACGCTTGAAAGCTCCAGTGAGAAGCCTCTGCACAGACCTGTGTGGCATCTGGCAGTGGCAGCGCTGCGTCTGGCAGTGCGCGGCGAGATGTCGAAGGGAGAGGTGTGCTACACAATTTCTCCAGCAAAGACTGGACTCCTTATATCCAAAGTTTATGCTGTATTGTGCCTTTGGAAGTCAAAAAATCCAAAGCACAATGACAGATTACATGTTTCAAAGCAATGGGACGAAGTATGAATGATACTCAACGTTACAAACACATGCTAGTTCCGCTTATTTTTGTTATTAACCTCTCTCCATGACATTCAGGAGCAAACTGGCTATCTTTTGGTGTGTGATAGATCTCGCCAAACATCTTTCTCTCTCGCTTGCTTTGTAGCTTGCCGTCTTTTGGTGTGCGTCTACCCTAAAAGGTGGTCGACGCACAATGAAAGCAATCTTGGCACAGTGAAAGCAGGCACGAACTTGGCCCGACATTTATTTGTTTGAAAAACCTTGTGGAAGCAGTAGCTTTCCGTACTAGATTCTTAACTTGACTTTGAACTCTCGATACTTGAGTAAAAATTGAAGAAATATATCTGTCGGGCCAAGTTCGTGCCTGCTTTCACTGTGCCAAGATTGCTTTCATTGTGCGTCGACCACCTTTTAGGGTGGCCGGTAGCGCGATCGATAGCGTTCTGGTGCGGTGAATTTAAGTTCCTGAGTTCTAATCTCGTGAGCTCCTCGTACATTTACTTACATTTATTTGTTTGAAAAACCTTGTGGAAGCAGTAGCTTTCCGTACTAGATTCTTAACTTGACTTTGAACTCTCGATACTTAAGTAAAAATTGAAGAAATATATCTGTCGGGCCAAGTTCGTGCCTGCTTTCACTGTGCCAAGATTGCTTTCATTGTGCGTCGACCACCTTTTAGGGTGGCCGGTAGCGCGATCGATAGCGTTCTGGTGCGGTGAATTTAAGTTCCTGAGTTCTAATCTCGTGAGCTCCTCGTACATTTACTTACAAGTATCATCTCTTGTAATAGTTTTAGAGTTATCAGAAAAGTATAAAAAGCTCCTAAACTGTTTGAAGCTGTTGAGGGACATTATTTCTTGGAAAGTTGCCCATGGTGCTGCTCAAATAATCCCAGGCGCACGGAACATGTACGTAGGGTATGATGACACAGATCCCTATACATTCTTGAACATCAAACTTGTCAATATCCAGCACATGAATGAGATCCTTCAGACCAGTGAAAGAATGTGTTTCTTTAAGTATTACTGAAATCAAATATTCACTGAATAAAATCTTGCGGCCATCATTAGGAGTCCCTACTTTTTTCATTTCTATGGTTAGCTCATTATACGTCCCTTGAATTTTACGTGCTTTTCCGGTATCTTGAGATTTTTACTTCCAAATAACATTTCCAGGAGAGCTCTTTCTTTTAGAATCACTGCTTACAATTTTCACAGCAGTTGGATTTACTTCATAGTTGGTAATGCGAGTTTCATTTGAGATCAGAGGGGAATCGTTGTGTTCCGTTGCTATTATTGATTTTTCAATCTGTTCCTGTGATTGCTCAACTCCCAAACGATCTTCAACTTCTTTCTCATAGATTCCAATTTCAAATCTTCTTCCAAATCTAGTCCGTCAGTTTCTCCCCCACCTCCAAGATGAGGGCCCCGATCGTTTCTCGTGAAAAATTCGCTTCAAACTCGAATATTCTGAAAATAAAACTGAATAAATATTTCTTTTCATTAAGCTCCTATACAATATTACTGTGTGATGCATTTTATGCAAACGCGTGACAGTTTCGACAAAATTTTAGGATAGACGAATGCGCTAATGTTGTGCATCTATCGTGCATTCTTTACTATAAAAAATAATAATAAATTTTTCAGAATATAGTTCCAATGTATTTTGAATATGTATTTTAATATTTACCAACATAGAATTAATATAATAAAGCTAAAATTATTCGTGATAATGAAAGAATACATGGGTTTGTTTCATTTCGACACAAGTTTGGCCCGAGTTGGAATATACAGCAAAATCGTCTTGTACCATATATGAAACAAACTGAAAACTTTGCATAAAATATAATTATTTTAAATATTCTCAATGTTTCTCCTCATAGAATCAAAGTAATATAACTTATACAGAAACCCAAATTTTTACTCGCCAATAAATTGCATGATATGGCTCTATTATGAACATAATGGTACTGCTGCAGCAACATCCACACTCGGCTGTGTTGGCGTCCAAACTGAGCATTACTGTTAGAGGCCGGTTGCATCTAGCACGCATCATACGCGTTCATTTCGTGGACAGTGTGTCTCGTTTGCGATACAAGCCGTAGAAATGCTCATTTCTCTGCTAATTATTTCTATACACCAAAAAATCAGGTATGTGTCATATTCGACACACCATGCAGTGAAGGGTTAAATTCAATAAATTTCGATCAAAGTAAACTCTTCCGAAAACTAGAAAAATTGAACAAAACTTATTAATAATCAATATGGCATTATTTTTAATGAAACCTGTATCAAGGAAGGGTTACTACCAATATATACTGAATATATATATATATATATATATATATATATATAAATTCTTGATAATCTATACATCAAGAAATAAACCAATAAAATATATATTTTATTTTTTTCCTAATATAAAGATATATCAACTCAAGTGTACAGAGAGCCATTTCAACGCTCATGTACATTATATATGCATAGTATTCTCGATAGATCTCTCACATTTTTGTTCATTATGGAAATGATTTGCCTGAAGGGAAAATTTTGAAGATTAGATTAGATTATAAGTTAGTTTAGGCCTCCTCATCCGCTACGAAAATAGAACGTATCAAAGAGAGAAGGAGGAAGGCACCATTTAGTATGGAGATAAGAAAATGAGGAATCTATGCTGAAGGGTCATAGAAACAGTAAGATGGGAAAGAAGTTCATGAAACAAGATCAAAGTTGAAGAAGAAAGTAGTAGGTGCTGAAAAAACAGGACAGCAGTGAACCGAAAAAATATGGTCCGTAACAAAGCAAAAACCTATGTTATTTTAACAAAAAGGACTACCTAACCTTTAGCTCGGGCCCTCACATTGTCCCCCTGGGAGCGCTACTTCCCATAGATACAATAGTTGTATCCCCCTGAGGGAGGGGAACATTTTGAATATCATTAAAGAACATAACGGATGAAATTAGAGTTACAACGTAAATTTTCAATACCCTGCATCAGCTGGGTGACCAATGAACCAGCAAAAAAAATTTTGCAAAAGAAATGCATCATTCATAAATTACATACGTAGGCACTTAAAGTTGACTGAATGTGCTTGTTTATTGGCTGGATGCTGAACAGCATTTCAAATAACAAGTTCAAAGACTGAAAAATATTTCATTAAAGCACCAAATGGAAAGCAAAGGCAAAGAATAGCACAAAAGAATTTCCTTGCGTTACTAATGCGGTTTTAGAGAAAAAATTAGAGCACAATTAGCTAGCGCAATTATCTACCAAAAAAGAATTTGCAATAAACCATAACCACAAATGATAGATAGGGTGCACTGTTGCGCAGGACTCAATGGACAGAATTACAAATTTTGAAAAACAAATTAAACAAGAGAATAGTTGAAGACGACATAACATGGACAGTAAGAAAATGAATAAAAAATGTCTATCATGAAAAGGCAAAACGATAATTACAATATAAAATGACCCAAATTCACATCTCTCGGACCCTCTAAGAGTGCCAAGTCCCAAAAGTGCAAGAGTCATACAACGTTGTGCTATTTTTTGGCCATGATACATATTTAGAGCAATCGATTTTTCATTATAACTCACAGTTTTGGTTTATCACCAGCGTTTTCCTTTATTCTTGTTGGCACTGATACAAAGCACTGTGAAAAGCATATTGGTTTAATTTATTGTTCAATGTCAGCATTTGTACTTATTAATATCGTGAAAATAAGTAACTTATTGTGACATCAATACACATTTGAAAAAAAAACAGTCTTTATAGCCACTGTGTGAAAAACTTGCAAATGAATCAAGTGAATGTGAACTGTTCTGTAAACTTGCTCAGTAAACTATCCAGAGTACGTTGGTATGAATACCACTGTTCTAGTTTCAAAACAGTTGGACGAACAACACTTCACATAACTATGTTTAAAAAATTGAACTCAGCTTGAGCTCGAGAAGTGACGAGAAAAATCTGAGGATGAGCATAACGGTCGATCGCCACAACATCCAAGTAAACAATCAATATAATATTAATAAAAATGTTTTGGGCATCTGATGCAATACTACGTCACAATTTGCCTAACGCAATGATTGTGAAGAACACAGTCGAAACACCAAACGCAACCTTTGCAGAGGCAGTAACCGCCAGTACGCTCACGATGACACGCTGTCATTAACTGACAGATCGAGTCATGCCGCTTTCAAATGTTACGGCCGTTAATCAACTGAAAATTTTGCGCCTTTGAACCATCCAAGGCCAACTATGAATTTCACGTCCGAGCTTGACCGCGCTTGGTTTGGGGCGCGTAGAGGCAGTGTTAAAGCAGAGCAGGCCGACTAGCCTATAAATCGTGCATAACCGACCCTCACTTCCTTAATACACCGGCGATACGTCCTTGATTTTCAATTGGGTAACAAGCTCTGGATTGGTGTCTTCGTTGCTTTCGCCCTCTGGGATCCGAGAGCTCGAAGGTCTTTTCCCTCGGTAGCCGTCCCAGTCAGAGGATCCTGAATGGAAAAAGATGAATCATTTAAATACCCATGACACTGTTTGAGTCCACTATAAATTCAACTGACTATAACTGTGAGGAAAATTTCTTCTATTTAAAACTTATACACAAGAAATACCTGAGGATAGTTTGCTTACTCTCAGGTATAAGAACTTACAAGAAAGTACAATAATCAAGAAATCATACCATAAACCAGTTTCATCGTCTGTTAACTATTATAAATTAGCTTTTTTTCATGATCTTAATAGGTAGCAAGTTCACTAATGCTCATCAAATGCCTATCATTTTGCGATTTAATTTACGCTAGGATTACAGACCCGAATGGTGAATATTCGACTCGGAATCCTGAAATATTTTAATATCTGATTTGGACTCCACCTCTGAATTCCTACCCCACAAAATTTTTCACATTTCTTCATACTTCAGTCGACTCCTGCTTCCCTCTAAAATATCAGACTTGTTCAAACTCCGACTCCGCAGCCTTATTTGTACCAATGAATTCCCACACGAGTGACACGCTAAACAGCATGAATGTTTTAATAGGTTACAATGAGCCGATTTTTGTTTGAACACCAGCAATGTAATTACCTTTTAACGCTTTCTGAATGGCGATTTTTACAGCGCTGCGAGGTGCCTGTTGGAACTCTGGAATTTTTGATGTGGAACCTGGTTGGATTGACAATACAGCGGATTAGTATAGATTAAGCACTTGACATTATTGTGTTTATGTATACACGATTAGATTTAGTATAAACAAGACTTATTTATCGTATTATTCTGCATCAGGGTATTTATTCATTTTGTGCTTAGATGATTTTCACGGAAATCATACTTACTTTCAATCGACCAAAGATGAATCGGAGTCGTCCTCTGCAGCAAATTTGCATTATTAGGTAGATTAGACCATCAAAATTATGCTTTTTTTTCAAAAACATTTTTACGTAGTATTGGCTTGCAATTTACAATTTCACATTGGCTGAACTCGTCGTGCTAAATATATACAAAAAAAAACAAATATTAACCACTAAACCTTGTATAGCATTTCTAAAAAATGCTGCAAACTTGATGACCAAATAAGACTAGAATTTGAAAATGTGAGACACAAAAGTTGTAGCCTTTACTTGGACTCACAGTAAACAAATAACTTCACAAATTCTAAAATCATTTTAAACGAACCTGATGGAGTAGATGATGCCAGTAAATTCCTCCGAATTTGTGTTCGAGGACTTCTTCGGGTAGGTGATTCGGTGTCTTAATGTCTTAAATGGCTCATTTTATTTATATATGGTGTTAAAAATTAAAAATCGTGACGGACCTTAAACGCAAATTTACCAAAAATAATTAGCCTAGAGTGATGCACCATTTGCCGGCCACAGCTAATTACCTGAAGAAATCAATTTAAATGAATTCAGTCATTATTGTAATCAGTTCAGCGCGCAGCAAGTGGTTCATTGTGAGGCATAAGTTCTTATTTTTGCGACTACAATAACTTAAAGCATAATCTGCCACAAAAAAACACTCAATCTGTTTTACCGGTTTACTGATGAAAGACATCCACAGTTTAACCCAATCTAAAGTTCTTGTGTGATATTGTACTTTCTCCGTGTTTCTAAAACCAGTGGCAGCGGCAACCTTCAAAGTCGCCACTGCCACTGGTTTGCTCGTTTTTCCTCTGCGCGATACCACACACACATGCTAAGTCTTAAAAAACGGAGTGTCCAATTTCAACTACCAATAACTACCAGTTGTATCAAAAAGTACCATGATGTACCAAGGAGTACTAATAAGAATCAATAGATACCCTTCAATACCAATAAGTACCAACATGAACGAAAAAGTACCGAGAAGCACCTATAAGTACAAAAAGTACGAATGAGCACAAGCAAGTACCAAAAAGTACCAATAAGTAACAAAAAGTACCAAACGCTACCAAAAAGCACCATCAAGTACCATCAAGTACAAATAAAAACCAATAAGTACAAATAAGAACCAATAAGTACCAAAAAATGTCAATAAGTACCAAGAAGTACCATTAAGTACCAAGCTATAGCAAGAATAAACAATAATTACCAAAAGTACCAATAAGTAGCAAAAAGAACCCAAAAGTACCAAACAGTACCGAAAAGAATCATCAAGTACTAATAAGTACCAATAAGAACCAATGACTGAAAATAAGTGTCAATAAGTACCAAAATGAACCCAAAAGTACCAAAAAGTACCAAACAGTACCGAAAAGCACCATCAAGTGCCAATAAGAACCAATTGATACCAATAAATGCTAATAAGTACCAATAAGTACCAATAAGTGACATTGAGAACCAATTAGTGCCAATAAATGCTAAAAAATACCAATAACTACCACTAAATAGCAATTAGGACCAATTAATACCAATAAGTACTAATGAGCACCAATAAGTACCAATAAGAACTAATAATAACCAAGAAGTACCAAGAAGTACCAATAATTACCAAAAAGTACCAATTAGAACCAATAGGTACAAATACGTACCAAAAAACACCCATAAGTACCAAAAAACACCAAATAGTACCGAAAAGCACCAACAAGTACCAATTAGAACTAATAAGTGCCAATAGGTACCAATATGTGTCATTGAGAACCAATAAGTGCCAATAGGTACCAATATGTGTCATTGAGAACCAATAAGTGCCAATAAATGCTCAAAAGTAATAATAAGTATCAATATGTACCAATATGTACCAATAAGTACCAATAAGTTCCAACAAGAACCAACAAGTACTAATAAGTACCACTAAATAGCAATTAAGACCAATTAGTACCAATCTGTACCAATCAGTACAAATCAGTACAAATAAATACCAATAAGTACCAATAAAAATCAAGAAGTACAGAAATGTACCAATAATTACAAATAAGTATCAATAATTACCAATAAGTACCAAAATGAACCCAAAAGTACCAATACGTACCAAACAGTAGCGAAAAGCACCATCAAGTACCAATACGTACCAACAAGTACCAATAGAAACCGAAAAGTGCCAATAAGTACCAAAAATAACCCAAAAATACCAAGAAGTACCAAACAGTACCGAAAAGCAACATCAAGTACCAATAAGGACCAATAAGTACTAACAACTACTTACAAGTAACAATCAGTACCAATAAGTACCCCAGGTAGCAATGAAGTTCCTCTGAATATTCGCTAAGCATCCACCTGAACATCCCCGAATGTCCCTAGTGAATATTCGCCTGGCTTCCTAATTTACAATATCCCCGGGACCTTCACGTTGAATATTCATATATATCCCAATGGATACTAAACATCGTATATCTTCACAAAAGTAACTTCAAGAATATACATCACCGAATATTCTGGAATGTAGGGATTTGAATATCCAAATTCGTACCTATACGAATATTACCGAGTGCTCATTGATGAGTATTCGTGTGGATCCACTACAGATATTTAATATCGAGCTAGAAGTCCATGTATATTCATTCGCGAATATTCTAGGACATTCCATATAGCACGTCGTTAGAATTTCATATATATATATAACTTTCATGAGTATTCACTACCTACACTACACTACTACATACCTTGACTTATTAAATATGATACATTTTTCGCAGACAAGACATTATTAACCTACGAATTCGTGTCCATATGTAAACCATATTTCTCAGATCGAGCTCTCTGGTTAGCGCAGTTGAAACCCATCGCTTTACGTCATGAATGCTACTTTGATGAATGTTATCCCTCCTTCCAGCTCCGCTCCCAGGGTAAATGTCATTGAAAAGAATGTTTACCTAGAAAGCGTTGCTAAAAGTGTTATGTACTTTCATCCTCCACTGACCGCATTATCGGTGAGAGCATGTATGCATGAAAACTCTTTGTTTGCTGAGTAGTAGCGTTACTTCCAGTCCCACTCCCTGGTTAATTGCCACTGAGGAGACTTTTCACGGTGAGAGCTGAGCTAAAGGTGGGGCAATACCTTTACGAACGAGAACATTATTGAATTCGTTAACATTAAAGACTGCGAACACGAAAATATCAACTTACTTGAATATAAGCAATGCAGAAATTCGGCAAATGCAATTAACGGCCTCCGATATTGTAGTTTGATGGACTTCCCCACTGCATGCTTGAAAATTGTTGAAGGTCTTGACTTTACACGTACGAGTGTATAGTGACTTTGAAGTTCCTCGATGTAGATTGCGAGTCACTATCTGAAACGTTCAATCACAAATTATTGTCATGATTCATCATTTACAATTTATAATAAAAAATTCACTTAGCAAACATGCAAACGTGTCAAACATACGTAGTACTACTTGGGCTGTGATTACACGGCGCTGCTGTTCTCAAATGGTTTGCTGGAAAGAGAAGTTTATTTCAGAAGGCTTTCCAATGCACGATCAAGGTTCTCACTAACAACATCAACTGATGCTGATATTCCATGAGGGCCTTGTGTCGTTCCTTCTGCGGCAATCGTTGAGAGTTTTTTAACGAGGTACTGTCACAAAGTGCATTCATTAGATAATCAATTTGAAAAAATTCAAGAATGCAATACTAAATTCGTATGTATTTTATGAAAATGAAAATAACTTCAACTTCTAAACCAAAATGAGTGCACCTCGTCCTATCATCCTCGTCAAGCAATTATTCCCCCTGGGAATAGCTTATGAGTTAGTTTAAGCCTCCCTAACCACTCACAGTAGATGTGATCCCAAGAGAGGAAAGTGGAAAGCAGCATTTAGTATGGAATTAAACTAACACGGAATCTATGCACGAGGTTTGTCCCCACACCTTGAGCATAGAAACAGGAAGATCGAAAGAAGTTAATCAAACAAGATAAACGTTGAAGAATAAAGTAATAGGTGCTAAATAAATAACAGCCGTGAACCAAAAAAAGATGGTTCGTAAAGAAATACAAACCTATTTTATTTCAACTAAAGGAAGACCTACCTAACTTTCAGCTCGGGCCCAGACATCTTCCACCCTGGGAGGGCTAATTCCCATAGATACGATAGTAGTATCCCCCTGAGGGACCGGCATTCATAATTTAACATTTCAAATCAGCCAGTCATAAAGTTTTCATCTTCAAAATATTATATTACTCTCCACATTACTCTTCATTACTTAGTACTTAATCGGAATTGTATTAAATTTCATACTCCAATGGTTCCGAAGTTTCAAGCATAAATGTTTTGCTACGGGTTTTTGTCGTGCTAGGTGAAACAACTTCAGTGAAGGCAGGTGCAGAAGTAGTATCAGTGGACGCAGGAATTGAAGTACCACAGGCAGGGGGGGCATGTTTAGCAGGCAAGGAGATGGCAGATGGCACGGAGGTTGAAGCTACAACTTCCAACATCGCTGTGTTGACACTACTTTGTTCTCTTTCATGATTACCACTGACAGAAATACTTCGAGCTTTTCGTTCATTCTCCGATGACAGTCGATCTTTAGTATGAGCTAAATTACTACCAATTAAAGCTGAAACGGTTATCGACTGCTCATCACGTCCGATGATGTCCTTCTTCACGACTTCTGAAAAGCGAATATCTTGATGAAGAAATTAATCATTACATTTTCGGAACCGACGATGCTGGTAGATAAATTTCAACTGAACTCATTTGATATTCCATACCACCTCTACAAAAAAAAAATTAGATGTTCTAAGACGTCTTTCCAATACAGACAACACTATAAGCACTGTCTCCAGCTCATCGATACAGCCCACCCATGTCTGCTCGGGGACTGACGCACTATCCGTTGTCTCTAATTGGGTTAAATGTGGATGCAATACATATAGCTTCGTCCCATTAAGATAAATTCCTAGATACTAAATTTTACCCTACTTAGCCCCCAGAAATATGTCTATCCGGGCGTGACGGACAGGTACACACACAACTTCACACTGAAAACAAATTTTTCATATTGACTAAGCCGGTTTAGGCATATTCATATATTGTTATATTAACTATTTCTTGAGTTCAATCAATCAAAACAGTCAAGTATACTATATTTGTTCAACAAAAGCCACTCGATTTTAAAGTCAGTGTTGCTAATTTCCAAGTGGTATCTACTTCAATGACAATGCAATACCATTGAAGGCCAATAAATAAAAGTAGGCCAAGCACGGTTTACCTAACCTAATAACCGCAGTTGCAAGGGTGATCATATCTCTTGGAAATTTTATATGAGCAAGGTATGACTATCCTCAATATGGAGGCAAGGTTGTGCTTTTCTTATTCAGATGTTAGAATAGATTTTAACTGTGAATCTTCATAATATATGAGTAAATTTACAACTGCAGTTGTTAGGTTACGTAAACTGCGCTTGGCCTATTTCTGTTTTTGGCCTTCAATTATTGTGTTGAATAAAGAATTTAGCAAATTATACTAAAATATTGCATCAATTTGCTGGCCGTTTTGACTACATTCATTCAATCAAGCCTGAAAGCTTACGCTGCAGTAACTAAATAAATAGTTTAAATAAATGATTTAGTTGAATCGAATAAACACATAACTGCATCAAACAAACGTTGCTACTCAATCATATTGAAAATACAGCTAAAAATATTGCCGGTCCTGGAGTGACGAAATTGTTTAGTCATATGTCCTAAATTTATTAATTAAATATGACAAAATTGTTCTGTCTGTGTAAGCACGATAAAAATAATGCATATTTTTTGCATTCCAAGCGGGCTGTAACTATTTTTTCTATGAATACTGATGTCAGAAGAATTTAAAGAAATATAAAATGGTAGATAATAAAGTTGTTTCGACTATTTTTAATTCCCACGAAATGCGAGAATGTATTGTTTTCACCGTGTGTGTCTTGTGTTTGCGTATCTTTCCATCAGGCCCAAACACGCTTTTTATTGAGGGCTCAATAGTGCCAAATGGGGTAACAATGAGACAAAGCTATTGTTACCACTTTTGTCACCGTCACACGTGACGAACAGAGCGTCATGTCCTCAATTCAGTCACGGGTTAGCTGAATGAATTGAAATGACATTGCCTCTAGTTCAACTTATTAGGTGCGGTATAAATTATCTAGTTCAACATTCGCACATTTATACCGCACTATAACACTAGAATTCTTCGGTCTGCAAGTATACGCGGAATGTATTTGATGTTAACTATGCCATAACTGTTGAATCATTGCAAATCATTTAAATTGGGTAGAGTATAGTTAGATGCCAAACGTATGGCCATAATATGAACTACAATTCAGTGCAAATAATGTAGAGGTCTAAATATACACAGTAACGCTGATGAAATGTTAAGTACCTGCGATGCAAAGTGAGACCAAAATATCAGTAATGCTATTCATGATTTTGAGTACGATATATATTTCTAGAAAATTCTAAAAATATTCGTTCGCTATCAGCGTTAATGAATTTGCCCAATTGACCCATCGTTGCAGAAATAGAAAATGTTATTTTATTTAGCTGCATTCAAAATACATCAAATGTATTAGTTTGAAGGTTGCGAAATGAAAGCGCTACCCCTTGAACCATTTCATGCAAATTCCAGAGAACTACGAATATTATCACATAACATTTAATAGCTGCGTTCTTTCTCAAATAAAATTGTTATAATAATTCATGAACATACCCTACTGAGTTCTTAGTTACTTCTACATCGTCGGTATTACTTACCAAGGATGCACATGCAGATTTGTGTAGTACAGAACGGCCGTTTCTTTCCACTACGGCCCTGCAAGCTGAGCTGTAAAGCCACGTCTCTGGTGAGTACTCGGTTCATTATATTATAATTATTCACCAAGCTGCTCAGGTGGGTTCCTCCGAAGTTTGAAAGGATGTTCATGAATATTTTCCTCTCGGAATCCACCAGTAAAACTTCTTCAGTACGATCAAAATCAGTCATTGATTTAATCGGAAGTTAAGGAAGCCTTTGGCTCACATATGATGATTCCTGTTCTTTTGGCATCTGACATTTATTGAAAGCACACAGCTCATCTCTCATATTTGTCACTTCCTTATGGAGTGCTGTCATTCCTGCAATTAGTAACTCTATTTTCGTTGATGTCTTCTGTCCCTGCTCAATAATGACTGATTTAATATTTTTAAGCTCAGTTGTTCTTTCTGATGCAAGGAGACTGGTGTTATCATCTTTCGCGTTTATGCTTGACATTTCAGCGGTCCGTCTCTTCGTGGCGTGAGCTGAGTTAAGGAGATGAAGGATGCACCAGTAAAAAGACATGGCATTTATTTAATTTTGCACAATTCGTTGCTATGATTGCAGGTATTTTAATTCCAACAAAAATTTTAGTGTTAATGTCAGCTTGTCTCTGTGGATGAGAATAATTGTGCACACTGATCATATGTGAAAAGGCCTGAAACGCATAGCTTCTTACAGCAATATGGTATGCAGCATTGTAGAAGAAATGCTTTATTAATATTTTACCATCAGTTTTATGAACTTTGGAGTTAACATATTTTATAGTTGAACCATTTCATCGCTAAAATTTACAAAGCATAAAAAATCAACTAACATGTCTAATTTTCACTGAATTAAAACATGCTGTTAACGTAAATGTTTCATTTTATGCAAATAATATATGTTCCATTGAATAGCCTACTTCGCCTCTCACAGGATCATTTTAAAAATTGAGTATATTTCAAAAAGTAACTGTAAAACTAATTTCCTGAAGTAATATTAGAATAGTAACAAAACACAGCAGGAGGAAAAAAATGAATGAAACAGTTATACAGTATAGTTGTTTATCAGTTCATTCGAAAGAAAATCTGATTGATTATCTGATCACGAAATTTCCTCATGATGAAAAGTAATGTTTCAAGATCAACTACTGCAATTTATGGCAAAGAAAGATTTTTAATTTTTCCAAGCTGTTCAATGATTTGTAACCAATCCTTATTCAAAACCTTCTTACGTCGTGTAGAAGTATTTAGAGGATTATAACATGGTGGCCTTCATGGCATCCGTAATTGTCTGGTTCCTATTATATATGCAACAATTTGATTGTTGAAGCAAGGCATTTGTGTCAAATGACATAATTTCTAAAAAAAGACATAGTTGCATTCCTAACATCCCACACAAACTCATTTATTTGTATTATTTGAAAATATAATTTTCAAAAGATTAATTCAAAACTAATATATGTATGTACATACGTGCATCGGTAGCTATTTGTTTCTTCCCTCGGAGGCTCTGGAAAGGTCTCAAAATGAGTAGCAATTCTTAAAGCAGCTCAGAGGGACATTATTTTTATTACACCAACCACACAATTTGTCTTGCAGTGCAGGATTCTGAGCTTCAAGCTCTTTTGATTCCTCAATGATGGAAATTTCTTCTTGAGTGGTGGAATTACTGTCATCTTCTTCATAGCCAATAGCAGGAGGCAAGCGCTCATTTTTGTTCTGAAAAAAATCATCAATACTTTCACCAGAATAAGATTTTTTGATGTTGCTAACAGCTTTCAATACAGTTGAATCACTGTCATCAATTACTGATTTGTCATCACCACTTTCAGCCATCTCTTGCCCCTTCACTAAAGCTGCACTCTGAACTTCATTATTATTGCCACCACTCACTTGTCCGTCAAAACATAATTCTTCTGCATTGAATTTGGAGACATTTTCTTAAAATTCACTGGATTATTGAATTCACTCTCAGAGCAAGGCTCAACATATCTGATACTCTTGTCAAACTTTGCATTCTCTTAATTAATCATATAATAATTTTTCTAATGAGCCATATTTCGTTATAAAACTGATAGTACTTAGACCACTGAGGAAAAAATAGATGTATACTTCTTGAACCTTAATATCTACTATCAATCATATATATTTTAATGATTCCATTATGGAAACATGCTCTTTGAATATCTTAAAATATAAGCATAATTCCGGTACCGGCTTTGTGGTCAGACAAATTACCAAGGATTCATTCTTATGAAGTTAATAGTTGAAATAATTCCTTGAAGTTTCATCTACAAATCTAAATCTACAAAATTCATTTTGTCTCCTGTTCACATTTGAACAAAATACCTTAAGAGAGTGGCACTTGTTTTATAAATATAGACAAAAGACAAGTAGGCCACACCTAAAGCTGGGTAGTATTGCTAGTGTAAAGCTGTCAACACAATTATTAAATTATTTTCTATTTTTTTGTAGTAGAACAAAACAAAATGAGTAGAGTATTTAAAATAGGTTGCTAACATACCTTCCATATATGAGTACTCAATACAATGTACACTTCAAACAGTTCACATATATTTTTTGCTTAAGTAACAAACACAAAATTAGCATACATATTTCATCCTAAATCATATAAATGCACGTTTCATGCAACAGCCCCAGCTAGGGAGGTCCCATATACACTAAGTGCTTTACCCTGGTGTAGACAAGCTATAAATTACTACAGCTTAATTATACACTCAATATATCACTTTCACGTTAATTTACCCTAGTTCAATAAAGTTCATCCCGAATTGATAGCACACAAGAACGCGCCGTAAGGACACCCACGCCTCACGATGGCATTTAATTAACTGAGGCGGGTAGTAACGTCAAACCGTCGTATGATCGATTAAAAACTACGACCAAACGAGTACAGAAAAAACGTACTCTTTACTCAAATGCTCGCCAATCTCAGTCAACAAAACATCATCAATAAGCAATATTTGCAAATAACAAAACTAATATTGCAGTCAAATTTTCTACTCCCTCTATTTATATCTAATGTACAAATGAACCTTTGAGAAGTGCAGCGTGACACTGGCAACGACATAAGTTCTAACGTTCGTTTTTTTCTGGTTTCGAACGCGTTGCGTAACGCACATTCAGGCATTTCTTATTTAGCTCTCGGTCGGTCATTGATATGAAATGTTTTGTAAATGCCCAAAATAAGGTTGATCTTTATTTGAACTTCTTCAGTGAAAATTCTTGGATAAACTTCTTAATTAACTTCTTGGATAAACTGTGAAAATCATTAAAACGTACCAAAATTTGGCGCTTTCGAGTTTTTGCATCAAATTTGTGCAAACGTAGCACATTCGACAGCAATGAATAGTTGAAAACTCATCTAATGATAATTTGATTTTGCTTAATACATTTATTCTTTTATTTCACGCGCTGTGAATCGATTAAATGAGGATGTTTAGAACTTTCTGGAATATTCATAGAATATTCATTAATGAATATTCAAGGCATATTCATTATTGAATATTCATAAATATCGGTAATATCCAAAATTCGGAATCGAATATCCCCGGATGTACTAAAACGGGTGCATTGAAGCTTAATCTCCTCGAATATTCCAGAATATTCGATTCCGGAAACTAGATATTCCGGCACTTGAGAGGATAAAGTGAATATTCAGTAACATCCACCGGAGCTTCATTTGCAACAGGGGACCATAAAGTACCATAAAGTACCAAAGAACAAAAACTAGCCTAGGTACCCTTCTTCCCCTGCAAATGGACTCTCCCTAACGAACCATACCAGCCCGCGTCCTCGTGATTTCAAATTTTTAAATCGCTATATCTAATTGGGCCTAAAGTAAAAATTTACCCAACTAACTAGCCTAGCCTAAGTTAGTTACCTAATCCATTCCAGTCGCGTGAACACGAGAAAAAATCATCAAATTTGCAGAAGAATTTCCCAATAGACAGACTAGCAAACACAATACTACTGGCACTTATCACAAGCACGTAATTAGATCACTTTTTGGTCATTACACGTCTAATTTAAAGTAAAGTGGTAGCTGCTTTTTAAACGATGACATGCACGCACCGGCACTTTCAACCAGCGTTGCAGCACGACTGAACGTGCTCGCTCCGACGCTCAGCACTTTCAACCGTCTGATCGACTGTTGCACGGCCAAAAAACGTCGATAATATCACGCCTATAAATCGGCGAGTACACGTCGACGAATTGTCGGGCGTTGCACGGATGAGATCAAAATCAGCGTCGCATAGGCGTTTTACGGTCGAAGTGGCCGCCGCGCCTATAATACGTCCATGATCGACTGTCTCGTACTAAATTCGCCGGCGACACGTCCTTAATTTTCAATTGGGGAGTTGCTAGCGCAAAGTGTGTGCTCCTGTTAATTCTGGAGCTGTGATGTGTGCTGTTGTAGTGGTCATGAAAAGTGATGTAGTTTGATAGTTTAGTTCATTGCATTTTGCCTACGAGCTTGCCATATGCTTCAGGAAGCGAAATGGGTTTGTCATGTAGGATTTTCGTTTGAATCATCAGTTGGAGGGTGGTAATGCTTTCTGTTTGTATTTTGATTTAAATTTGCTTGATATTTGCATTAATTCCTCAAATACGGTACAATAATCAGCGGAATGTGGATTGAAACCAGTTTATTGAAATCACCGGTGTTGTAGAAAAACCTAACGATTTTCTTCTCAATTTTATGGCAAATTTCATTTTTATACAAGACTCCCTTAAAAATTAAAAAGAATTAAATTAAAACGTCAAAGCTTAATTAAAATGAAAGGCGCAACCATTCGGTGTACTGTACAACAAAGTTTTCTTCTTCTCGATTACACCGAAGAATAAGCTACCTCTGCAGCCTTTGCCATAGCTTCAGCGTTGTTGCCTACGAGCCTTCCACCGCACTTGACCACCTGTTCATCTCTTCAATTGACCTACATTCTCGTGAGTGTGGCCGTTGTCGTGGTCACTGTCTTCAGCTCGCCATCTCTCCTACATCGAGAGGGCCCTGACGGTGCCATGATCGGCTAGACGTCTCCGCCGACCTTCTGCCTCCCTACGCTTCGCTTCTGCTTCGCCACTCGTGTTCGGCTGCTTAACTGATGTAAGTCACCGTAATGGTTAGCGCCACATTTTTACGTTAGTGACGTTAGTTGCAGTTCTAAGTAACCTGCCTTGCTTACTTTAAAAATTAAATGGGAGATAAAATTTCTTGAAATATTGCCATAGCTCAATTTAATTCTTGTCATTAACTAATTTAATTCTTATTACACACTAATACGGCAATTGTTACCGCAGTTTATTAATTATTAAATTTCGTGTTCTAGATTTAGAGCAATGAAAGTAGTGTCCGTAAATTTAATTAATATACTTGAGTTAGGATTTAGCATATTTACCGAGACTTGACTTAGTCTCAAATCCGCTAATCCTATAAATTCCGTAAATAATTACTAAAGCTGAACGCAGTAGCCCTGCATTATTTTCTGTAGAGACTCTCGTTCACCCAATACTTAATTCTCACGTCGCCATTCTTAAATTTAACTTACGCGGTCTTGCTGACCCGTCCAATTTTGCGGCGTGACTTAACTTAATATCGAATAAACATTTTAATTACCAAATTTTTGAGCAGTCGTTATCGACTCTATTTTCTTGTAACTAAATATTTGTTCTCCCACGACAGTGAGCGTGGCACGGTGCTGGAGGGGCGCTATGGGCGTGCTGGTGTCCCAGCTCTCCCGTCTTCCAGCCCACTCGCGGGATAGAAGAAGGGTCACTTATATACTAAATGAAATAAATTCACCTAAACTTTTTGACTGTTTCCTGTCCCTGCGGCGGTGCCATGTTTCGTTTTTGTCATGGCGCTGTAGACAGGATAGCAAGGCGGTGGCAGAGGCAGTGTGAAGCGGGGGGCAGACGGGTCGTCAACTCTCCAACTAATCTTATTTTCTAACTGAATTCTTTCTCTCAAATTTAAGGCGGAATGGCTGAACGAGGTGAGTCTTCTGTCTCTTCAAAGACAGATGCTAACCCTAATTACTTAATTGCATCCAGAGGTTATCTGCGCGCTCAAATTACTAAACTCCATTCTCAAATTGTTGCAGGTCTTCAAGGGTGGTCTCGTGCGGAGTTATGCACTTCTTTGAATAAAGTGTTTCAATACCAGAAGGACATTGGTCCTCTAAATTCTAGTGTATCTGCATTCTATTTTGAGAGTCACGGTGAAAGTGATAAATTTACTAACGACCTTGAAATATCTGAATCGTATGCTGACAAGTTGGCTGAAAGCATTTCTCTCTTACAGTGCCGGATTGCAGAGTGTGCCCCGGACACCTCAGATCCTGCGGTGGTGAGAGAGAATAGTGTAAAGTGTAACAAATTGAAACTCCCAGAGTTACCTCTACCTACTTACAGCCATGCAAAAAATGAAACTCTAACTGCTTTCCTTACAGCATTTGAGTCTGTGGTTGCTGCGTACAACCTAAGCAGTTATGAGAAATTTGTTTTCCTTAAGCGACAGCTTCGTGCAGAGCCACTCCTGTTGGTAGAGTCGCTCGAAATTTCAAGGCAATCTTATGAGAGCGCAACCGATTTACTTAAACAAGCCTTTGCCTCAGATATTACCCAGAAATTCGACGTGCTCAGACGCTTGAGAGATCTCAAATGCTCCAACAAGCCGTACGAGTTCATCAGCGAGATGAGGGTGGTAAAGGACTTGGTCAACACATTAAAAATTGACGTGAACACAGTGCTCCAGTTTTTCATCTGGAACGGCCTGAGCACCGATCTGCAGGTGCAGCTGGTGAGTATCTGTAATACTAATAAACCTACATTGGAACAGACCGAATTAACTAAAATTAAACCTCGAAAATCTCCTTCTCCTGCTGAAGAACAGGCGATCCCGACGCAGGTAAATTCACTTGCCGCTGGTGTAAGTTACGAGCCAAAGAGCTCGCGTAAGTCTGTTCCCTTTTGCACTCTGTGTACTAAGAAGGGTGAGGCTAGGGTCGTAACCCATTCCACAAGGGATTGTCCTGTGTTCAAATCGCCGCAGGCTAAGCATGATCAATTACTGAAGATGGGAGCGTGCACATTGTGCGGGTATTCTAAACATCAAGCTTCCCATTGCCGGTACAAATTTTATAAACCATGCCTTCATTGCAGAAATCAGCACATGACTTATTTGTGTTGTGCAAATTCTGAGGCCAGCTGTGAGAAGGGGTCCCAGGGCAAATTCAAGCCAGATGCTGGCGCATCGAAGCACGCAAAGGCTGGAGCCGTAACGTCTGGTACGGTGTGGACTGGTGCAGCAACGCAGAGCGGCATCGGAAGCGGTGCTATTCTGCCAACGTTCACCTGCAACGTCTCAAACACCATGGTAAGATGCCTTAAAGACTCAGGTTGCCAGCCAAATTTTATTGACGAGAAGCTTGCCTTCGATTTAAATCTTCCAGTAGTAACTGATAATTTGAACATTACTGTTCATGGCTTCAACGGAGCTCATGATTATTTAACTAAAGAAGTAGAAGTTCCGCTAAAATTAAAAACTAAGGTCGCTACTATTAATGCAATTTGCGTGCCTGAGATAAAGACTAACCTGTGCATTCCCAATTTGGGAACTATCGTTCGGGCGTGCAAAAATAAACGTCTTATTCTAGCGGACGAATCTCTGAGCTCTGATTGCAAGTCTATTTCAAATATTAAATTTGTGTTGGGCACCGATGATGCTCATATTCTCAAAGAGCAGCATGTTCAGCTTGGTGAAGATAATCCATCCATTGTGTCGCTAACAGAAGTAGGCATAATGTTGTTGGGAAATTCCCAGAGATTGCTCGACAATCTCCTAAATTTGAATTCCGATCATGCCGAGCTTCGTAACCATTTGAATGTGCCTCTAAACATTAGTAACCTTGAATGCACGAATTACTCGTCCCCTTGTCATTCGTCAGAATCAGAGAATGTTCACGCTAATCATTTCGTAATCGAAAATAACGTAATTAACGATGACACTCTCTCGCAAGCGACTGACGAGATTCTACAAACTGTGTGTTCCAAATCTCTAAATTACGATTCTCAAATGTACGACGAAAAATGTTCAGAAGTGAACACTAAGGTTCTCAATACAATTTTAGACAACACGGCGAGATCTACCGATGGTAGACTCGTTATGCCTGTTCCATGGAGAGCTGATGTTTCTAATGCTCTCGGCAAAAATGACGTACTAGCAAAGCTTGTTCTTAAATCAAATAATAAAAAACTAATTAAAGACAAGGAAAAGCTTGAGATGGTCGATAAAGTGTTTCGTGAGCAGGAAAAACTCGGCATAATTGAGAAGGTAGAGGACGAAGAGTCCTTTTTTACTTATACGCCTAACCACAGTTACTTACCGCATATGGCCGTTTTTCGGCCAGAAAAGGAAACAACAAAGTGTCGGGTGGTCTTCCTCTCAAATTTGGTGCAACAAAGTGCACATAATCGCACTTTGAGCCACAATCAGGCTATTTATTCTGGTCCTTGTCTTAATCAGAAGATTACTACGGCCGTGTTAAATCTGAGATTTGACGAATGTCTTCTTTGCTTTGACTTACGCAAAGCTTTCTTGCAAATTGCACTGAGTGACGAAGACTCCTCCCGTCTGTTATTTTTCTGGTACAGAAATGTGGCTAAGGAGGACTTTAGTCTCGTGACTTACAAAAATGTTCGTCTTCCTTTTGGGTTGCGATGTTCACCCACAATGTTAATGCTTGCTCTTTACAAAATTTTGTGCCTTGACTCCGAGCCTGGAAATGCGAACTTGCAGGCGGCTAAGAAACTAATGTATGCTCTTTTCTATGTCGATAACGGAGCTTTCACAGGTACATCGGAGGAGGCTAAATTTGTGTGCAACAATCTGCAGTCCATTTTTAATCCTTACCGGTTTGAAGTTCAGCAGCTAACGACTAATTGTAGTGAATTGCAGCAGGAGATAGATACCAACAATGATACCGAAACTCCTGCTGATGTAAAATTGTTAGGTCTTAACTGGAATCGAACCAAAGATGAGCTCTACGCCAATGCTATAAATTTGAACCCTAAGGACAATACTAAACGAACGATTTTGAGCTCTATTGCACAGCAATATGATATCTTCGGATATCAAGCTCCTCTCCTAGTCAGAGCTCGTTTGTTCATGCATGCCTTGCAGTGCCAAAAAGATCTCGGTCGGGATGACAAATTATCTCATGCCTGTTTGAAAGAATGGAAATTAATAGCATCGCAAGCAAATGCATCTCCTGTTGTCTCCGTCCCTAGATGCATTGGTACCCGCAGCGGTTCGTACAACTTGGTGGCTTACTGTGATGCAAGCAAAAGCGTGTATGCTGCAGTACTCTACATGCAGAACGAGGACACAGGTGAGCTAAAGTTCGTCTCTTCTAAGAGTAGAATGGTAAATTCTCAACTTCAATCTAAAACCATTCCTACTCTGGAGCTTCAAGCGGTAACGCTAGGAGTTGAACTTGTTCGTGACACTTTGTCGGAGCTGGCGGGTCCCAACTGTCTGTTTCCCAACAGATTCGCTGCTGCTCAAATTTTCACTGACAGTTTGATTGTCCTGCATTGGCTAAATTCCTTTGCCCATAAACTTGATAAAATGCAAAAACGTTCAGTACTGGTTCTTAACAGGTTGGAGTACATCGCGAAAGAGTGTGGAAAATTTCCCATAACCTTCAAATTTGTTTCTACATCGGCCAATCCGGCGGACTGTCTAACTCGCCCATGTAGTTACAAACAATTACTTAAAACTCCTTTCATTACAGGAGTTCAAATTCCTTCCGATCCAGACTGTGACCTTGAAGTAACTATTCCGCACCCGTCATGGTCGTTTGCACGGAACACCGTCCCTGAGTCAGCTGCCGAGGTGACGCCTGGTCTTGACGTAGCGGCTACTCCTGCTGCGGTTGAAGCTCCTCTCGCGGACTCTTCCGATACGGTGGCGGGCGAAATTGACGGTGCGGTCCTTCCAGTCGAGAAATACTCTTCCTTCCGTAAGTTGAAAAGGGTCACCTACTTGGTTTTAAAGTATATAGACCTTTTGAAGTCAAGGGTTAATTCAAAAAATCCTGAAATGTGTGTTCACTTACGAAGTGATAATGAACTTTACTCATTGGCATGCTGCAAAATTTTAATCATCAGTCAGAAACAGCATTTTGCTGAAGAATTCAAATTCTTTGAATCAAAGAAGAAATATTTGAAAGACATCCCTCCTCTTGTAACTAAAATGAATATCTTTCTCGACAAGGATGGGTTGTTGAAAGTAAGAAGTAAATTCAAACGTTGGTGCGGCGAGACTTCCAACTATCCCATTTTGCTTTCAAAGGATAGTTCGGTTACACAGCTGATAATAGCTGAATCTCACGCTCGTTTAGCTCATGCTGGATGTTATTCAGTATTGTCAGAGTTACGCAAAAAATTCGGGATAATTCACCCGTTCAGCACCGTGAAAAAAGTTTTGAAAAATTGTGTCCAGTGTCGCAGGGTAAATTCTCGACCTATAAAATTAACACAAAATTCGTACCGAGATTTTCGGACGGATCCTCCCTGTGAACCTTTTAAATGCGTCTTTGTTGACTATATCGGTCCATTTACCGTAAAAGCTTCCGGCTCAAACAAAAAGGTGTGGATACTTGCCCTGACATGCGTGTGGAGCAGAGCTATAAATTTAAAAATTTGTTCCGACCTCTCAGTCAAAAGCTTCTTGAGGGCATTTCAAATGCACACATTTGAGTATGGGTTACCTACCAAAATTTTCTCAGATCTGGGTACCCAGCTGGTCCCCGGTGCAAACTTAATCTCTGCTCATCTCTCCACAGTGGAAAGCCGCGCTTATTTGGCTGAGAACGGCGTCAGCTCAGTTCAATTTCAACAATATTTTAAGGGCAACAGCGCTATGGGCTCCTTGATTGAGGTTTGTGTGAAACTAACGAAACGACTGATTTACGGAGCTATTCGCAAAAACGTGTTAAACCGTGAAGATTTCGAGTTTCTAATTGCTCAAACCGTTTCAATTGTGAACAAACGCCCGATCTCTTACATCGAGCACTTGCGCGATGAAGGCGATACAGACGTGCCTTCACCGATTACTCCAGAGTTGCTAATAAAGGGACGGGACATTCTTACGCCTAACGTAATCCCAGCATTGGAGGGTGGTCCATCAGACGACCCTGAATGGAAACCTGTAACTTCGCCTAGCCAATTCGAAAACGAATTTAAAAAATTGCGTAAAGTCACAAATAATTTAAAAGAACTCTACAACAAAGAGTTCGAGTCAACTTTAGCGAGACAAGCCACTGATAAGTGCGGTCGCTACAGACCAGTCAATCATGTAAAGCTTGAAGTTGGCGACGTAATTTTGCTAAAAGAAAAATACTTGAAAGCCTTTGATTATCCGATGGCGATAGTGACACAGTGTGTCACCAATAGTCTGAATGAAGTAACGAATGTAGTTGCTAAAAAGGGAAGCTCTGGAGAGTTGGTGAAGCGCCACGTTAATTCAGTGATCCCGCTAATGCGACGCACTTCGTCAAAACCTGAGCAGATGCTCACAGATGTTCGCCGAACTACGGCTAATGTGCGACCGATCCGCCAAGCAAAGGATCGAGCCCGCAGTAAAATTAGGTTAGCTTCAAGTTAATTGAATGTCTGTGTTCTTTTTAGTCTTAATTAGAGTTAGTGATCTAAAACTCAAACCGCAGGTATTTTCGGTACCTGCTTTCCAGGATCTTCGGATCCATTAGTTCATAAGTTAGTAATTAACGATAATCAATAAGTTTAATTACCAGTAACGAGGAACTTGAATTCGTTCATTCATATTGAACGAATCGCCCCGCCCCCAGTGTAGAAAAACCTAACGATTTTCTTCTCAATTTTATGGCAAATTTCATTTTTATACAAGACTCCCTTAAAAATTAAAAAGAATTAAATTAAAACGTCAAAACTTTATTAAAATGAAAGGCGCAACCATTCGGTGTACTGTACAACAAAGTTTTCTTCTTCTCGATTACACCGAAGAATAAGCTGCCTCTGCAGCCTTTGCCATAGCTTCAGCGTTGTTGCCTACGAGCCTTCCACCGCACTTGACCACCTGTTCATCTCTTCAATTGACCTACATTCTCGTGAGTGTGGCCGTTGTCGTGGTCACTGTCTTCAGCTCGCCATCTCTCCTACATCGAGAGGGCCCTGACGGTGCCATGATCGGCTAGACGTCTCCGCCGACCTTCTGCCTCCCTACGCTTCGCTTCTGCTTCGCCACTCGTGTTCGGCTGCTTAACTGATGTAAGTCACCGTAATGGTTAGCGCCACATTTTTACGTTAGTGACGTTAGTTGCAGTTCTAAGTAACCTGCCTTGCTTACTTTAAAAATTAAATGGGAGATAAAATTTCTTGAAATATTGCCATAGCTCAATTTAATTCTTGTCATTAACTAATTTAATTCTTATTACACACTAATACGGCAATTGTTACCGCAGTTTATTAATTATTAAATTTCGTGTTCTAGATTTAGAGCAATGAAAGTAGTGTCCGTAAATTTAATTAATATACTTGAGTTAGGATTTAGCATATTTACCGAGACTTGACTTAGTCTCAAATCCGCTAATCCTATAAATTCCGTAAATAATTACTAAAGCTGAACGCAGTAGCCCTGCATTATTTTCTGTAGAGACTCTCGTTCACCCAATACTTAATTCTCACGTCGCCATTCTTAAATTTAACTTACGCGGTCTTGCTGACCCGTCCAATTTTGCGGCGTGACTTAACTTAATATCGAATAAACATTTTAATTACCAAATTTTTGAGCAGTCGTTATCGACTCTATTTTCTTGTAACTAAATATTTGTTCTCCCACGACAGTGAGCGTGGCACGGTGCTGGAGGGGCGCTATGGGCGTGCTGGTGTCCCAGCTCTCCCGTCTTCCAGCCCACTCGCGGGATAGAAGAAGGGTCACTTATATACTAAATGAAATAAATTAACCTAAACTTTTTGACTGTTTCCTGTCCCTGCGGCGGTGCCATGTTTCGTTTTTGTCAGGTGTGGTAAGGTACAATATGGTGTGCTATGCTGTTCAAGTATTCCTGTGTTGTATCAATGTGCTATGAATCATAGTTTACGTCTGTGTTCCGCAGAAACATATTGCTAGTGCTCTTTAAAAATGGTTTCCTTTTCATTTGATTTGTGAAGCTCAGTATTGTTATACTATAAGAAAGGTGTCGCTTGCTACAAATTGGCCTAATCTTTCCTTACAGGAGGACCAGAAAAATTTAAAATCTTTCTGCAGCTCCAAATTTTGTACAGGCGTAGTCCATGCCTTTTGGTATTTTTGTTCATGAAGGTACTGTAAACTTGCATGACTGTGATGAAGTGTCTCTTGACATGAGGGAACGTAGCTATGGATGCATTGGATTGTGCACCGATACTGTGCGAGTAATGTTAATGTCTCGCATATTGGTTTGATGCCCGGGATGATACTGTTGAATTTGCTGTATTGATGGTACTCTTTACATGCTGTATCTATGTACAAAGATTTTCATCCATTTCTTCAAGAGCTTGATCCGGTTGAAAAGGATATGAAACCGGTTAGAGTAATCGTTTGTCAACCTTTCAGTCTGCTCTGTGGAATTGTCTGAGAGGTTCATTGGGAGCTTATTTTGGATTTGCAGAAACTTTTGCAATGATTGAAACATTGTCCAATAAATGGAATGATGTGAATGTTGTGAATGTTGTGGAATGCGTGACCGTTTGGGAGTACTACCCAGTCCGAATTTTATCGCCGGCGTAACGGTAATTATGATCGGTTTTCATCTTTTATCGAATTATTCCGACGGCATATATATTACCAGTGTTCAACGGTAATTTTAGACGCTAAAAATGCCCGCCTACTATGATGACCGTGATTTGCCGTCGATTTCTGACTGTCATTCCTATCGTAAAAATACCACGGTAAAACTACGGTTGTTTTTCAGACTAGGATGAAAACTGTTTATTTCCAAAAACGTTGCCACGTGAGACACATGCCAACACATTGGCTTTTAAAAATTTCTTAATATAAGACGTTCCATGACAAGCGTTCAATGCGAGGATTACTAATAGACAAACTATCAGAGGTGTACAAATAGATAAACCAAACCATACGAGGCATACTAATAAACAAACTATACGAGATGGACTAATAGGCAAACTATACTTGGCGTACTAATAGACAAACCGCACGTGGCGAACTAATAGATTAGCCCTGTCAAGGGATAGATGGATAAGGAATGAAAAATATCATCTCATGGATATTTTACACTCCAAGATATGGCTGGCAACTGATAAATAATTCAAATACTACTAAAGAATTCTTCTGAACTCCGAAATTATTTGTTGATTCGTAGTAAGAAAAAGACAAAAAACGCTATACCGGAGCAGACTGAAACACCATCGTAAATGACAATCAAGTATTGAGGAAAGGTAAGTCACAAAGTAATTTATAAAGAACATCGCGCAACACAGCATGTACATCTAGAAATGCGTAAATGAACTTACACGCAAAAATGAAATTCATGGCATGTTCATCCTACGAACAGAGGGATAACTTTTTCACGAGGGCTTTATTTCATTTGTCTGTTTCCTTTTCCTTTCTTCTATTCACAGAAATGCCCCCTGTGGTCGTGATAGATCAATTTTTGAATGAAAAAGCAAGCGTAATGAATACATTTATATCTAGAATTTGGTTCAGTGTTAACTGATCGCAGAGCTTTAGGTAAATGTAACGTGTCGTGAGATTTTGCTTTTTCGCAAAAAATAGAAATAGAAACATATGTATGCATATGTGTGTATATACATATGTGTGTGAACAAGTACATGTACATACAGATACATAGACATGCATGTATGCGTGCTCACACATACACATACATGCACACACTTACACACACATAATCATATATACGAGTGCACACGGCCCGTCAAAAAAATGACAGGATTAGATATAGGCCCAACTGAGCTTTATCATGGCTTTCCCATGATTTCCCACGCTATTCTATGGCTTTCCGATACTTTCCCCAAGTCTCAATCGCTGATATTCTATTCAACCTAATCTAACCTATCAATACACGTGATATTCGAATTATAAATAAATACGTGATATTCATTCCGACTCTCAATCTGCTGGGTTAAGGCACCGAAAATTGTGGAGTTGATGAAGCTTGTATCACAGATACGCTCATCTCACACTGCAGGCCGGTGGGTGTGACACACAGACGGACGGACGGATGCGACGCTTTTTACCACTATTATGAAAGGAGCCGCGTTCGTCCGTCCGTCCCTCCGTCCGTCCGTCACAATAGCAAATGGCTTGCTTACATGGCAAAGCAGGGAATGTAAAACTGCAATTGACTATATGATTGTGATTAGTAGAGCAAGAGAGTGTGTCAATGAAATGTTTGTAGATGAAGATTATTTTGATATTGATAGTGACCATAAAATGCTTGTGCTTGAACATAACTGAGGTAGAAAGGAGTCAATGCAGAAGGTCAGTAGTGTGAAAGAAAGTTGGCAGATAAAAATGGCAGACTGGGAAGAATTTAAGAATGAATTGAGTAGGTGTAACTGGAACAGATGTTGAAATGTAAATGACCTAAATGGTGAGATTGCAAGAACCTTGTATGATGTGGCAGAGCAAAAGATTGGTAGAATAAAATGTAGGAAAGGGACACGAAATGCCAGGTGGTTTACAAGTGAGATAAAGGAAGAGCGAATGAGAAGAAAGACTTTAAATAAGAAACAACGCAGTATGAGGAGAATGTATGAAAGAAACAGAATTACTGAGGATGAATGGCAGAGTGCATGGAATGAGTATAAGGACCAGCAGAAGAAAGTAAGGAGAATGATTAATGAGGCTAGAGTTAAAGAGGAGAGACACCAAGTTGAAAATCTATGAAAGAAAGGTCCGGATGGAATAAAAGATTGGTACAGGTTTATACAAGGTAATGATAGAGTTAGTGAAGTTCAAGTTGATGAATTAGTAGTCAATGGTTACAGTGTGCAAGATAGGATGCAAATGGTGAAAGCAGTTGAAGAATACTGGGAGAACATTGGTGGAATGAAAGAGCAGGTTACAGATGATGAACCCGTAAATTTTGTGATTGATGAACGTGAACTGCAAATGGAAGACGAAATCACTTGTGAAGAGATTGTAAGTTTTTTGAAGAAAGTGAAAAACGGAATGGCATGTGGCCCTGATAAAATCCCATATGAGTTCTATAAATGTGGAGGAGAGAGTGTAGTCAGTATGTTGAAATGTTTATATGATGAGATATGGAACAAACAAAACAAAACCGTTTATTTCCAAGTTGCCACATGAGATGCATGCCAACATATTGGCTTTTAAAAGTTTCTTAGTATAAGACGTCCTAAAACAAAAGTCCCATACGAGGAGTATTAATTGACAAACCCTCCGAGGTGTACAAATAGATAAGCCATACGAGGCATAATAATAGGCAAACTATACGAGGTGTGCTAATTGATAAACTATCAGAGGTGTACAAATAGACAGACCATACGAGGCATATCAATAGACATAATATACGAGGCGTACTAATAGACAAACCGTACGTGGTGTGCTAATAGTCTAACAAAGTTCCATGCGAGGAGTACTAATTGACAAACCATCCGAGGTGCACAAATAGATAAGCCATACGAGGCATAATAATAGACAAACTATACGAGATGTACTATTAGACAATACTATCAGAGGTGTACAGATAGATAGACCATACGAGGCATATTAATAGAAAAATATACGAGGCGTACTAATAGACAAACCATACGTGGCGTGCTAATAGTCTAACTCTGTCAAGGGTAGTTGAATAAGAAATGAGAAATATCTCTTGGATATTTTATATTCTAAGAGGTTCCGGTACAGTTCTTCTTGCACTTTTCCTACTTCGATAATTTCAACTAAGAACTTGGGAGTGACGAAGAATTCTTAAGTATTTTTCGAATTATTTATAAGATTATCGAAGTAGGAAAAATACAAAAAACGCTACACCGTACTAGATTGAAACACCACCGTAAATGACAATCAAGTATTGAGAAAAAGATAGTCTCGAAATAATTTGTAAAGAACATCGCGAACACAGCACGCACATCTAGAAATGTGTGGTGGTGTGTGTTCATACCACCACAGGTAACACACACCACCACACAAGCTTAGAAGCGCCACCTCATAGCCTCAAAGCGCCAGTACTAAACGACCAATAATCAGAGCTAAAGTCTGGCGCTGGGGTGCCGGACCGACCTTTATAAGCAGCCTGCTTCGAACAGTCAGGCAACGTCGATAGAAACCTCCGTAAGTATAGCACAAGCCTAGACGGCGAAAAGTGGGCACCCCAGTCTTGGCCAATCGGAGACCTGGACGGGTAGAGTCAGCCTCCAGCGAGGCCTATATAAACAGCCGCGCAGCCAGCGGAGCCTCAGTACACTCGCAGCGTCCCTGGTGTTTACAACAAAGTCTCGACGCTCCGCAAGCACCACCTCTGCTACCGTCACCGCCGCCTCGACTGCCAGTCGCCACTCCTCGTCGCTCCCTCGACTCGAGCCAGTTCCCTGCTAGCGCCGCTGATACTCCTCGTTCGGAGACTCGCGATCAGTAGCCGCCTCACCGGCCTGCTCTCGTCCTACGACCACGCTGCGCCTCCCCGACAACCGTCGGCCGGCCTAGACGTCCTCGGCTGCTGTACTACCCGGCTGCGATATTTCGTTGTGTGCCACTATTGTCGGCGATCTTCTCAATAATACGGCATTAATTCCAGTTGTGTTTTCCTTACCCTGTCGGGTTCGTTTGCACCTCAGGCACTCGCTCCGGGCATTGATGTACAAAGTCTAAAGGTTTACAAAGTCTAAAGGTTTACAAAGTCTGCCCGGAGTGTAAAGCAGCCTGAGGGAGAACACCACAAATGCGTAAGCAAACTTACACTCAAAAATGAAATGCATGGCTTGTTCGGCATACAAATATAGAGATAATGTTTGCACGAGCGTTTTATTTCATTTGTCTGTTTATACTTTTAATTTCTTCTGTTGACAGAAATGCCCTTCGGGGTCGTGATAGATCGATTTATAAATCATTAAGCAAACTCAGAGAAATCTTGACACACCTGGGGGTGTCATCATGACACACTTTAGTGTGTCACCATGACACCTTCAAGTTGACCGAGAACGTAGACCAGCATCAACAGATAGAACGTTGCCAAGGTTACCGTTGCTCGGTGTTTCCTCGCTAATCTATGACAACTAATATTTTTTTAATCGACACATTTAATTCAAATGTAGTAATTATTGAATTTATGTTAATTCTGTGACAGATTCGCATCTTCCAGCTTGAGAAAAAGGAAACTGTATTTCAATCCTCAGGGGTATACAGTCCTTGTATCTATGTGAATTAGGGCTTCCAGAGGAATGTGTGAGGTCCCGAGCAAAACGTTAGGTAGACCTTCCTTCTGTTGACGTGAGATATGTTTTTCTTTGTAACAGGTGTTGTTTTTTCGGTTACTACTATGCTGTTTTTTGGTGCCTACAACTTTCTTCTTTAATTTTTATCTTGTTAAATGAACATCTTCCTCAACTTCCTATATCCATATGCCTTGTGCATAGATCCTGCACCCCTTTAAGGTCATACTAATTAATGCCTTCCTTCTTCCTCTCCTTGAAAACCGTTTGTTGCGCTAAAAAATCTAATCTGATCTACTCTAACCTAGTTTTATCTAATTTTCCCATATCCGGTCTTTGGTCCTTTCTCTGGTCCAGCGCTTGGTCCGGTCTCTGGTCCGGTCCCTAGTCCGGTCTATGGTCCGTTCCCTAGTCCTGTCTCTGGTCCGGTCTCTGGTCCGGCTCTGCTTCGGTTTCTGGTCCGGTCTCTGGTCCGGTCTCTGGTTTGGTCTCTGGTCCGGCCTCTGGTCCGCGGTCTCTAGTCCAGTCTCTAGTCCAGTCTCTAGTCCAGTCTCTGGTCCGGTCTCTGGTCCGGTCTCTGGTCCGGCTCTGGTCCGGTTTCTGGTCCGGTCTCTGGTCCGGTCTCTGGTCTGGTCTCTGGTCCGGTCTCTAGTCCAGTCTCTAGTCCAGTCTCTAGTCCAGTCTCTTGTCCGGTCTCTGGTCCGGTCTCTGGTCCGGTCCCTGGTCCGGCTCTGGTCCGGTCTCTAGTCCGGTGTCTGGTCTGGTCTCTGGTCCGGTCTCTGGTTCGATCTCTGGTTTGGTCTCTGCTTTGGTCTCTGGCCCGGTCTCTAGTCTGGTCTCTGGTCCGGTCTCTGGTTCGGTCTCTGGTCCGGTCTCTGTTCTGGTTTCTGGACCGGTTTCTGGTCCGGTCTCTAGTCCGGTCTCTAGTCCGGTCTCTGGTCTGGTCTCTAGTCCGGCTCTGGTTCGGTCTCTGGTCAGGTCTCTGGTTTGGTCTCTGGTCTGGTTTGCTCACGTCTTGTTTGATCGGATCTCAGAATATTGAAATATCCTGAATCTCTCGGCTCAATAAACGTTATTTTTTCTTTTTCAAGAGTTATGAAACATTAATTTCAGTAAAGTATATCACAGAGAAATCAACACTGTTTGCATAAGATCGCTTACATTTATCTATTTAGCACAAAATCCCTTCGATGGAAACTCGCTCAAAAAGTAGCTACCAAAAAAAGCAAATATGCTGTAAAAAAAATTTATTCTGAATAAAATCAATTAATCGCCATTTCGATTAAAATAACGTTGACCTGCAATACATTTCTATACCTTTTTTAGGTTGATCATTAAACTTATCGTTAAACACAGAACAGAAAGCTCATACTATGCTGGTAGGTGCTCAAGTATAAGTTATTCCATCACTATTGAGATTGTCTTTCAGTAGACTGCATGATTCAGTCCTCAGATTATTTGGGGAACACAAATATGGCATCTGAAGATTCTCTTCCTCAAGTCGGGTTTACTTGTTAGAAATGCATTCATCTTATGTTTCATTTTTATTCATAGAAAGGATATTTTCTCTTCATGTCTGTTATTCTAATGCTTTTGATTGCAAACAACCATGTATAAATTTTTCTTCTGCAAAAAATAATTGGTGCATCTGTAGGAGGGAGCATATGACAGCCTCGAAACATTGTATTGTCAAGCACTAGATTGCAGACGACTAGATTTGCTGTTTCCATACCTAGTGCTGGGTGCAATGTGATCTTTTGAAGATGCGTTGAGGAGGCTGACTTTCAACGGCTGGCGTCATCGGACGATCATTCGGTTAATTAAAAAAGTTTGAGGATACGATAATTCCTCTTTTTATGCGGATTTGTATCGTCCATCAGACAGAAACCTAACGTCCGCGGTTCGCCAGCACAGACTGCGCCCCTGCGGCGAAAATTACAAATTGTGCCACCCGGATGTTTTGAAAAAAGTTCAGTAACTCACACGGTGGTTCTTGTGTATCTTGTGTCAGGTGATTGTACTTAATTATTAAATAAAAGCAATTTAATATGAACTTACAAGCAGGTATTTTTCAGGTGTTGAATGTGGTTAGAGCCCTGAAGCCAACATGAAATTTTGAAGTGATAAACAATGTTTTGTTGAAAATTTTCAAGGGTTCCTGTGAAGAAAGTTATTTTACCTTTTGTGCTTGAATATTGTAACTGCAAGTTTTATATATGTTATGAAAGCTGTTTCTCAGTGATAATGTGGATTCTGGTGAATTAGTAACAAAATATAATCCAAATGTAATTTAGCTCAGAGCAAACTGATATTTATGGCTCATCATAAAATGTTTGCATTGAAATTTATAATCAAATTTCATCAAATATTTTCCCCCCTTTAGTATTTAAAATATTTTACATAATTCTGACAAGTGTGATATATGGTTATTTGGATACCTACATTATTGAAATATTATACATGAAGCTAACTATTGCATACAATTACTATTCAGAACATAATGTTATCATTTCTTATTTACTGCATGTAAGTTCAGGTATATTTTACATTTAATTTCCACTAAGCCGTGAAGAGAGGTGCATAACTGGAATGATTAGCTAGATTCCATACTCAGCTTAACAAGAGTATAAGGATTGTGGATATGCTTCATGATCATGATCAACAATAATAAATTGTAGCAGATACAAATGAAAAACCTAATCTTTATAGGAGTGTTTCCAAACTCACAATGCAAAACGATGTTTTGTTAGGAGTTTTGTAATATTATACTGATGGAAAGTATATTTCTGGCAATAAATTAGTACAACTTGTCTTCTAGTTCTACTACCAGCTTTCTACAACACAGACTTTATCATCTTCTAAGTTGACTTTGCAAAAGTAGTGGCTTATATTTTTTTGATTTCTTAAACTTTTATTGTTAAAAAAATAATACTTTCCGAAATATAAGTTTAAAGTTTTAAAAAATTTGATTTCTGGTTTATGTTATTATCATTTTTGTTTTGGTTTCTTCTGATAATTTTGAATTAGTTCTATGATTCATTATAGATTGTCTATAATTTCTTTCAAGCTGTTGTTGACTTAATTGGTAGGCCGTGCCAAAAGACTTATTTCAGCGCCTTGTATTAAAATAATTATTATAATTAAACAATACTTCAGTTGCTGATAGGCCCAAGTTCAAATGTTTCAATATTGCAGTGTAGTTTGAAGATATTAGCAAATTATGTTTTTAGCTTTCAGAATTTTTGAAGCCTTGGTATACTTATATACCAAATATGATATGATTTTTTGCAGGGCTGCTCGGAAGATTTTTTGTTGGTATCATAATGGTCTTGAAAATTTTGTGCCTTGCACAAAGTGAATGTGCTTTCATTATAAGAATCTACCAGAGAGTCACGTGAGAAAGAAGTGGTCTGCACTTTCTGTACCTAGAAACTTCTTTGAGTACATGGTATATGCGTTACCTATGTATACACATGTTTAAATGAGTATATTACTATCAAATGCTGTTCCAAAAAAATTAAAGCACTAAATGAATTAAATATAATGTAACTTTTCTCATCACCTTGCAATTTAGTGCTTCTGTCATGCTGTTTTAATAATTAACAGTAATAATATCAAGTTTAGCTTGAAATAATTTTGATGTATTTGTGTTTTTTTCAATCTTTTGTGAAAGCATTGATATGAACTATTATGATTTCCAAGCAAGTAACTTTATGTTAACATATTTTAAAATAAAATGCTGATTTTAGATTAACTTCAGTAGTAATTAAGTGATATTTCCATTTCTTGGAAAACAAACAAAAAATATTTTATCACTATCTTCTCTTTCATAGCATGCATAGGGATACTTCGGGAAGCCTTTGTTTTTAATTCGTTTCTAATCAAGAACATTGACAATTTTAAATTTATAACAAAGTTTAATTTTTTCATGTCAACGTATTCTCATTCTCTCCCACTTTTTAGAAATTGTGAAATTCAGGCTGACTACCTAGGCTTGTAATATCCATGATTCTTTCACTGTTACTGAAAACAGAGGGTGGATGGTGATGAGTAAACTAGCTAACACATTGCTAACCGAACAAGGAAATGCAAACAAGCAAAGTTATTAGTGTCTTCAATGATACGTTGTACACATTCTAAACTTTTTTGTTTTTTTCAGGTACCGTGACCAGTGGTCATCTATGACTGTCACTGGCATGTTGCAAAGAGGTCTGCATCATTGAAAGGCTTCTAGAGGGCATGATGTATGATGGTCTGGCCAGCTTATTTCTGCTGCTTGGCAAACATTTCTTCAAAACCTTGCCAACATTTCTTCTTTGAAGAGCAACACTTGGTTTGAAACATTTCAAAAAACTCTTTTCAATAAGGTAAGGAACCTTTGGTGGTATTTTGTAAAAAAATAATTCATTTGAAAGGAAAAGTAAAACTATATGCAGGCAAAGCTTGAAGTTTTTCAGGAAAAAAAGTATCAGTTTCAGTGCTTTAGTTATTATGTAGTTCATTTTGGCTGTCTCTGTTCACCAAAGGGATATATGAGCTTCATTTATACATTTTTACCCAGTCATTACATTGTATCGCTTTTCAACATGAATAACTTCATTTCATGGCAAATCAGATTTCATCATATATTTTGGAGTGCTTGAGTTTAACCAAATCATATTGGATATAATCATAATTGGCCCAAACCTGGTTCAAAAGATGCTCAGTGAGGCTTTCATAGGGAATTTTATTTTCATTCATGATTTTTTTCCATTTCTTTGTACATGATCCATTCCATACTATTTTAAATAGAATTTGAATTCCGGCCTGACATACATTGAATTTAAGAAACAAAGTATTTGAAAAAGTTTATTCTGACAGGTCTTTTAGTGTTCTCATCCCACGAGTTCAGGTATTTGTTTAAGTTTCATGCATGCTGGAATAATGTGGCAACTAACATGCTAAATATGGACTTGGAAAAAAACTTTAAATATTCTATTTTATTGGTTGCAGGGAGGAGAGGCTGAAGCTGGTCATTTCTTACATTGTTCGTTAGTGAAGTGCTACACAAATGTTCGAATGAGCACACGTTTTACTGGGGCTGGTTGATTCACTTTCATCCTTTGTAGCACACCCCTCAGGCGGATACAACTATCGTGTCTATGGGAATTACCACTCCAAGGGCTCATGACTATGACTATGGGAAGGCCTGAGCTAAAGGTTAGGTAGGCTTTCTTTTTGTTGAAATAGCATAGGTTTTTGTTTTGTTACGGACCATCTTTTTTCGCTTTACTGCTGTCCTGTTTTTCAGCACCTTTTACTTTCCTCTTCAACTTTTTCTTCTTTCATGATATTCTTTCTTAGCTTACTGTTCCTATGCACTTTGTGCTTAGATTCCGCGTTTCCGCAACTCTATACAAAATGGTGCCTTCATCCTTCCTTTCTTGGAACATCTTTGTCGTGGTAAAGGGAGGCTAAAACTTTCTTATCATAGCAAAATAATAATCCTTTGTAGCACAAAAAAATAGTGGATGCTAATTCAGCAAACACAAAAGAAGCCGCTGCTGAAGTAGCAGCTAGGATGTTTCTCCACGTTCATTCTGCATTTTCTTGTGTGTGTTCATCCCGTTTCGACCCCCAATTGAACGAATATGTTTCACAACTAGTTTTTTCTTCAGGGGGGATCCAAGAGGATATTGAAAGTCGATGGATTTCTTCAGCAGAAGTCCGTGCAACCTGGCAGTTTGTGTTGGAGTGCTGGAGAGCACAAGCAGCTCCGAGAGCAGAGAAAAGTCAGGTAAACATCAAATCACATTTAGTGCGTTCGCAAACTGAAACTTCGGTAGTCCTTTTTGTACAAATTAAGTAGGATTTTTGTTTTGTTGAATAACATTTTTTTTTCTGGACACTGGTGATCTTTTTAATTGTAACTCATTACTATCTTCTTCAACTCTTATTTAATTTCAAAAGTTTCTTTCAATTATACTGGTTTCGATTCAATTAGTATTTTGTTATCATGAGGCACTTCCCAATCGTATGGTTTTCATGCAGAAATTGTTCGGAAACTCCATATGCGTAGATTCCCCGTTCCCTTCATTCCATCCTGAACAGTACGTTCTTTCATATTTTTTGAAACCTTTTTTAAAGTTTGGGATGCTTAGATCAACTTGTATCCAAATTTACATGTCACGTTTTGCTATGTGCATTGCAGTATTTAAATATACAGTGGACTGATGAAGTTCAATAGTGTTTGGAAATTCATGGTCACTTGAGGTCTGAAAATTATTCGTAGCCTTATCACACATATAACCGAGTATATTAGCAATATTTGGTATTTAATGCTTTGTTCACATTATGCGTTGACGAATCAATTTTTTAGGAAAATAATTAGTAAATTCATGCAGGATTTTTAAAATTGTTCATTTGTTTTGAAGTAAAAAAAACATGATATATTCTTAAAGTTGAACTTGGGACTAAGTGGCTTTTTAAACCCAATCCAGGTTACATTGCTATGCAGTTGAGTTAGTAAGGTCAATAAATGGATACTTCTCAAAGCCACTGCTCAATAAAAGTTGTCTAGGTGTAGCGCTTTGAATTTCAGAATGAAAATCATATGCTCATTTGTTTCAGCAAAGCACGCGCAAGAGGCAGCTGGGTGGTCTCGACCAGTAGTTCCGACAACCTCAGCAGCTGCGGTCCCCATCCTACCTCATCCCAATCTGTATCGGAGACTCGCCCCACCAGTGCGTTGATAGCGAAGTCATCCAACGTACTATGTCTTCACGCAGAGGATCTTATGTGACAACACAAGATATGTAGAATGCATTGAACCGCGTTCTCGCTTGAAAAACACACCGGTAGTCACTGGACGGATTTTCAACTACTGCTGACCGACCTGCGGTCACTTCCTCAATTTTTATAAATAGTTATTAGGTGCTAAGTAAAGGTAAGATCGAGTTAATGTTTGATATTTTCAATGCTTGTTACTGCAATTGACTTCAATTTGAATTAATTACTGTACTTCAGTGTAACCCGTAGCAGAAAACGTATTGAACGAATGTCATTTTTATAATACTAGCCAAGAACTTGAGGTGTGTTTGCTAAGGGATTACTGTATTAATGTTAATTAAAATAGAATCATTCCTTTTTAGGAGTTGGTTATTTAATGAGAATTTTATGCGGCCCTGAGATAGGTATGGCAGCGTAATATGACTGACTAATTTAAATGCCGTCGATTGAATTAAGAATGAAATTTTGTTTAGTTTCTTCCCAATAATATCAGGTGTTTTAAAGCCATTATGATGAAGTTGTTTTAAACATGAACTTTTTTAGGGCCGAATTCTGTAAATTTTTTTAGTGCTGAGTTTTGTGAATTTCACATTCAATTTATTAACAAAACAAAGCTTTCTAAGGAGACTTGAATTTCTTTATTAGATATTCGTAAATTCGTTATTGTTGCAAGTCAGATGATCCTCACCAAATGACTTCGGTGTCGCTACCAGAGGCAGTCAACACATCTCGAGTGGTGGTCATTTGACTAAGTGAAACCATGGAACACATAGTTCTATGCTATGTTACGGAATGTGAATCTGGTGTGGAGTTTTATATTTTTATATAATTCAAAAGGAACATGGTTACTTTCATTTTAAAGTAAAAACTTTGAGATTACAAGTTATAATACAAGTTTCAATGGTTTCATTGTATCGCAGTAAACTTTTTACTTGTGAGATATTGTTAACGTAGGAAGAATTTGAGTGATAATTAAAATTATTTTCATTTGTTTGAACGTTTATTGATGTGTATTACGAGTATAATGTATATCCAAATGATAAGTAATTTTATGTCTCACTGCTGAGAAGTGTTCGCGCATTTTTTGGGGCTGCGTCAAAACAAATCATTTTTTTATTTTATTGTCTAGACATCGTTCATTTAATGAACACACGTAGTAAATATGAGACTAGAAATGTAAAATTAAATAATGTTCATTTGTTTGAACTATTCTGACTTCACGAAGAAATGTGCAAATAACTGTTAAATTATTTTATTTTCCATTTTAATTTTTATATATATAATAGTAGCTATTAACTTGAGCTGTGATCTGAATCACAAACAAACAAATCTCTCAGTTCACTACTTTAATGCTAGCCAATAACTTTGACGGTGGGTGCAAATAAATATTGTTGAATTTTCTCTTGAGTGTAAACGAAACTCGCATTGTAATGGCGTAGTAGTAAATGAAAATGTCATTTTTTAGATAAGTGTTGAGAAATTATTCTACAGTTTTAGAATAGAGAGAATCTTTCCTTGTGTTGTATGAGACGTTCACGTTTTGTGAACTTGAAGTAAATGATATACTAACTATTTCGTTTGTTCCAACATTCTCCGATTTATATATAAATGTGCGTGCAATTGTAAAAAAATTAATGATTTCTAAAATTATTTGATTTTATAGCATCCACTGCCTTAGACTACGATTCGTTATATGTAATGTTCTATTTTGTGCAGTGTAATTAAACTGTATTGCCATAGTTATCAATAAGAATTCTTATGTGTGGTAATTATAATTCTTTTGGCTGTTATAACTTCAAAAAATGTTTTCTCTACTGTAGTGTAAGACTTTCTCTAACTTTGCGCGAACTCCTGGTATTTATGGAACTGAAAGTATTGAATAAAATATTTTCTGTTTGTTCGAAAGTTTATTGATTTATTCTGGAACGTGCAAACAATCCTTTGAATATTTTATTCATCACTTTTATTTCATTACTTGTGTAAAAGGGGATAACTTGACCTGAACAAATATGTATTATTTAATTTTTATTTGAGCAAAAATGAAATTATCTTGTATGATGGAGATGAATCAGGATTTCATTTGTGCGAGATAAGTGTGTGAAAATTTATTTATTTTTTTCAAAATGGAATACTTTTCATTATAGTGTAGAACATGCTCAATTTTATGAGAACTTGAATTAATTATGAAACTAATAGCAGAATTTAATTATTTTCGTCCGTTTATATATTTCTAGATTTACTTAGAAATATGCTTAGAGAGGTAGATATTTTTTCATTTTTATACAGTTCTTTTATATAATAGTATTCATTACTCGACCTGCGATTGACAGAGGATTTATTCATTTTGTTCGCGTTTAAAATGAAATTTTAATTTTCTTAAGGTATTCTGATAAATTAAAATTTGTTTGTGCGTAATAACAGGTGTTGAAATTTGTTGTTTCAAAATGGAGAGTTCTTGTACCGAAGCGTGATACCATTACTTTCCAAGTTAATTAAATGTGAAACTGAAAGTGGAAAATATAATTATTTTTGACTGTTAGAACATTTCTTGTTATGCGGAAATGCGCCCACAAACATTTAATAGTTTTGATCACTTCCAGTCCCAAGTAGATGATCATTCAGTGCTGAATTGGTTTTCCCCGTTTTTATTGTTTAGAATTAAGCTATTAATTTTCCGCGAATTAAATACGGAGAAAATGTGTTATTTCAGTGCTGAATAAATGAGTGGAACTGAACTGATGCTGATTTTATTTGAACGGATGAATGTAGGATGTGGTCATGCCGAAGCCTATTTTAACGCGCAAAATATTTTTTAGTTATCTAGAATGCAATTTAAAAATGAAATTGGGGCATTCTTCATTCGATAAACGTATAGGCATTGAAATGGTCACTATTATTCGAACTCATATATCATGTTGAAATTCATTTAACACAGTTGTGAGGAAGATATTTAAGTCGATATCAACTTATTTGCAGATTTCAACAAATCTGAATAATTCATGAAGTTTCTCTTCACAACGGCATGGAATATTTAATGCTTTCTGTAAGATTGCAGAATACACTGACTTTATAAGAATTGAATTTGTTTGTGTGGAAATATTGTGTTAATTTAAAATTTATTACTCTAGGGGTGGTACAACATATGCTTCGAGTAATTCATTGATTCTGTGCATCTATATTTCTTGATTCACAGGCAGGTTAGAGGGGTATGGGAGGAGTAAGTTAAATCTATGTTTAAAGTTCCGTAGATTTCCCCTAGGTGTGTCATGACTGCCCTAAGTGTGTCATATAACACACTAAAGTGTGTCATGGCGCCTCCATGACACACAATTGTGTGCCGGTTTTGTGACAAACGTATGACACACTTAAGCGTGTCAAAATGACCCTAAATTTTTTCCCAGTGCAAGCGCAATCAATTTGTTTATTTCTGAGATTTGGTTCAGTGTTAACTGATCGCAGAGCTTTAGGTAAAATGTAATGTGTCTTGAGGCGTTGCTTTTTACCCATGAATAGAAATAGAAACATATATATGTACATGTGCGCATATATGTGTGCGAAACGTGTGCATGTTTACCCAGATACATAGACATTTATGTTTGCGTGCGCACACATACATACTCACGCACACACTAAGACACATATTCATATATATACGTATTGAAAATGAATTTAAGAAAAATGCTAATAGACATGAAAAATAATCTTGCTCTTTCAATATTTAAAATGACAGCCAAAGCTCTGATGAATCGTGAGAAATAACCTGAGGAAAGATAAGGAATAGAAAAAGGACTTCGAAAAACGTATAAATGGAATGGTTTTTTAATTTCTTAAAAGAAATTTTAAGAAAACTCAAGTTACCGCCGAGGAACAACAACAACAACAAAAAAACATATCATATCTTCAATATATCATATCATATATCATATCTTCTCGATATTCTCTGCAACATCATGCGGACATGGGTACATGGGATAAAATGTAGATACAGTGTAAGCCAGTTACCACTCATGATTGACAAATATCTACAAAATTTCGGCAGAAATGCGCAAACAAACACATACTCAACATCAAAATTTATAGCTTGTACAACATACGGACAGAAAGATAATTTTACCACGATTCATACGCTCAAATTGCGATTAATTTCATTAATTGTATTCATCATTAATCCGATTCACAGAGACGCCCTCTGGGGAGGTGAGAGATCTATTTTTGAATCATTTCGCTAGTACATAAAATTGATTAACCGGATGTTTTTTGTGTAAAGAAATGAAATAGAAACATGTATATCTATTTATGTAGATATATATATATATATACCTACATACGTACACACACATATTAATGTATATACTTATTGAGAATGAAATATAAGAAAAAAATACATATATAAAATAAAAAGATAGAAACAACCTACCATCTATTACACCGATAATGACAGTTGAGCTCAGTGTAATCCTAAGAAGTTATTCGAAAAAAAATAAAAAAATAAAAATGAAATAAAAAAAATAAAAGGAAAAGAAGACTTCTAAAAACGTAAAATGAACTGGTTTTTAGTTTCTTCATAGAAATTTTTCTGAAAACTCAGGTTACAGTCAAGAAACAACACAACTCTTCAGCGGTATATGGACATGTGTACATGGGATGAAATGGAGTAACATTGTAGCCGGATATCACATCTGAGTGGGGAATATTTACAAAATTTGGCACATATAGGTATATTAAGCAATGGTCCAAAGTGATAATTTTGATTACAGAAATTAACAGTTTTTTCCGATTTTAAAGTTTCGTGCTAGTGTGCACTGAACGCACGGAAAAATATAAAAAGACTAAATGAAAATGCTTAAATTACCCCCTCCCCCCAGCTCAGCCGAAATCGATTGAAAACATCTTCGAGAATGATTTTGAAATAGCGAGACAACGTTAGCCAAAATTTAATTCATTATAAACTTTGCACAACCGTCACATCTATAAACCTGTATATTGGTGTACACACAAAATGTATTTCAGAGTATGTTTTCCATACGGATGTTAAATATTAATACAGAAAAGAGAAAAAATAACAAAATAAATATGAGGAACTACTCCTAATTATGGAAAAAACGTTCGTTCTGATGTATTGAACTCACGGCTGGGGTGCTCATTATAGTCGACAGAAATAGTTAAGATGAATATACGAATGGCTTAGCAAACGTAAAATGAAATAGTTTCTAATTTTCTAACAGAAATTTCAGGAAAATTAAAATTTCTGGTAGATGGGAAATTCACACCGAAAGGCTGCAGGCCCTATGACAGAGGTGCAAAATTACGTGACACATGTACTCTAAATTCTTTTACAGTTTTAGAGTTTTTTAAATGCTGGGGAAGCTTGTTCCACAAAAAAAGCTCCAGAAACTGAGAGAGCTTTTTGTCCCACGTCAGATGAACGGTAACTGACTAAAACATCATTCCTCCGATTTGGTTTTTTGTTTGGGATATTAGATGGAAAAAATTTTACCACCTCTGCATTACTTTGGGGGAGGTACAGAGAGGAGAACACTCGTCGAGCTTTTTGGATAATGAATCTGTTCGGTATTGGGATCCAGTCGAGTTTTCTTAAAAGAGGGGTGACATGATCGTATTTATTGAAATTTCCTTTGCATATCACTTTGGTGGCGAAGTTTAGACATTTTTGCAACTCTTCCTGACGATATTGAGGTAAATTTCCCCACACATGACTGCAGTAGTCCAGGCGCGATAAAACTAAAGACTGAATCACTAATACTTCATAATTTGAAACTAATGGGAATGATAGAAAGCCCACGAATAAGTTTAATCAAGTACAAGTTAGGTAAAATTATGTTACGCATTACTCGTGGTCGAATGAAATTACATGAATTAGTTTACCTAACCTTCACATGATGTAAATTTAAGCTTTGATCATTTTATTGTGAAAGTGAGAACTTAATTCGAAGCTTAGGTATTTCAATTGGATTTTCACAAACAACTTTTCAATATTTATACATTTTAATTTTATACATTGTCATATGAAGTTCAAATTCTTTAGCTAAGGCTTCAAATGTTTAGAATTTAATTTCAAATGTTTTTAATTTTAACTCTTAATACATTATATTTAAAGTAAAACTGTGAAGTTAAAAAATGCAGGACAATAATGATACATATATATATATATGTATATATATACATAAAATATTAACATTCCTACTTAATATCTCATTCATCACTATTATATTTTGATTCCAATAAACTAAATGTATTTCAGGGACTACTCATTTTGCAACTCAGGCTTTGAGATGTTTCTCGTTTTAAAAATCGGCAGGCCGCACGGTACAGAAACGGTTTTGTGGAAACTGCAGAAATTTCTTGAGCGCTCAGTCAAAAGACTCGAGTTTACCACTCGTAACTTTTGAAAGAATGCGCCTATTGACTTCAAATTACTTTCAAACGAAAAAACTACACGAAAAGTTACGAGTGGTAAACTTACGTCTTTTGACTGCGCGCTCAAGAAATTTCTGTAGTTTCTACAAAATCGTTTCTGTACCGTCTCGGCTGCGGCCTGCAGATTTTTAAAGGAGTTAGAATACGAGAGTACAATTATTTATAACGTTCGTATTTGTAACAATTCTGAAACTTATGGATCTATTTTCTAATAAAAAAAATAATTTTATGTGAAGAGATTGAAAACGAATATTTCGAAAAATACAAGCCTACCTTTATAAATTCACAGCTTTTATTAATGAAATATTTTAAAATAATGAAACAACATAGAAAAATCATTGGAACCTTGGTGATTTTGAACTTGAATTTGAGCTTAACGTAACGTTAAGGTATCACATAGCTCGTAGTTATACATTGCGGTGCTACAAGTTTGAGCGTTGGTACTGTTTAATGTTTGGAACGCTTCAAAGTATCAAGGTCTAAACAATGCAATTGTTTCATAGATAATAGTATGGAGACCGAAATTTAAATGCCTTAATGTTGGTATTTGAGTTATTTTGATATGATTTACTGGTAACGTGAGATTTCAACATTATTCCCTGTGCATTCACAAGAAAAAATTGCTTTTATATGCCCGTTTGTATACACGCATCAAAGTAACCAAACAAGTTACCCTACTGTAATAAACAAGGATTAAGGTATAAAAAAGTTACGTAAGTTGTTTGATACCATTAAAATTACTATTATGTTAAACAGTGTGGATGAAAATGGGTGTGTAAATTAAGCTGCTGATTCATGCCAGCAAAATCATGGTTTGAGCAAAATTTTAATAGAAAATATTTTCTACCCTCAGTTTTATTTGTGCTGATAGTTACTCCCTGGAAATTTTTGGTCCCTTGCTACTGCCAATTTTGTTTGTGTTTATGATGGTGTAAATTGTGTTCTGGGATACTAAAAATTTATTGATCACGGTGTATAATAGCCTAAAAATATTACCATTGAGTCCGGCTCTGGAAGGCCTATCTTGATGAAATGTGAAGCATTCATTGCTCACTCATTCAATATATGACATTGTGTACGAATTTCTAGCCTTAGTTCGGCGTGCTGCCTTGTTTATTATTACCTGCCAGCTCGCCTATTCGATTTAAGCTAGATTTAAGAAAATTAATTAAGGGTAATTACTTTATGTTCATGATATAAAAGGAAGGATGAAGGAAAAAATTTCTTGGCCCGGCAGTTTCCGTTTTTCTTAACGACTGACGATTGATGGGAAGTATACTCTAGCGTGCGTTAGCACCGAGTAGACAGACTTTTCGCAGACCTCAAACCTTGCACAACCATCGGCGTCAACTGCACATTTAAATTATTTATTCTGCGCAATCTACAGGGAGCACCGTAGGTATTACTTACCTGCTGGAGGCGCTCAACTTCCACGCTGCTACGTACTTACCTGCTGGAGGCGCTCAACTTCCACGCTGCTCCGTACTCACCTGCTGGGGGCGCTCGACTTCTCCGCTGGTCCGTACTTACCTGCTGGAGGCGCTCGACTTCCACGCTGCTCCGTACTCACCTGCTGGAGGCGCTCGACTTCCACGCTGCTCCCCTTACCAGACTGGGGACAGGCGGGCGTAAATCCACTACCAGGGGATCTACACTTCGTGGCGTTCTGCCTTGAGGTGAGGAAGCTTGCCGGACTTGCCAAACCCCTAAAGTTTCCGAACCCCTGTTATTTATATTATGGAGATTTCCTTAGCACTCGAACCATTATTATTCATTCTGAGCAATATATTGATGGGTCGCGTTTGAGGGTGGCTCTTCAAACAAATTAAAGTTAATTACGTTGATTCTTTTTCCAGTGAATTAAGGATCAAGTGCCTGTATGCTAATTATCATTCCTAGTTCTCCAGCTTGGAGACTCGAGGAAAGAGCGGCTGGCCTGGGCAGTGAGGTGGCTGCTGATGTAGTCTGGCCCCAACTCGTATTATTTGCCGCCAAGCGCAGAGAGAGCTCCAACTCGATCTATAGTTCCTGATAACTTGCTTGCAGAAGCAAATAGATTTCTAAAACGGTCCTTTTTCTTGATCCTTTATACTTGCGAAACTATTTTATTCGCTACATTGGATCAGTTAATATATCTCATTGGATCTTACAATATTCATAATGTTGGTATACTAATTATTTAGATTAGTATGAGTGTAAATGTAAATTTTCAAAGTGACTTTCCTTCCGGTGGAAAGTGTAACGTTGTGTAATCACTACATGACATTACTGGTAAATGTTCAGGAGAGGACCATAATCAATTTTCCACTTTTCGGTGCCTAGCCATAGCTAACTAGAGGTAAATGAATAATTTTTCTTCCATTCACTTTCCGTCGTAAATGAGTATTTAACGAGTTATAGTGGGAAATTACTGACCGTAACTCTGGTGTTTGAAGCGAAAAGTAATTCATCGAGCGCTTTGGATGACAACACTACATTGGACTCTCCCTTCCGATGCGCTCGAATGATCGAGCGCATTCCCGCCATCTAAGACGAAAGTTAACATAACGCTATAACTTATTATTTTTGGGTGATAATTTCTACTGTGTTATTAACTAAAAGACCCTAGAAGTGGGTTCAGGCTACGTGGGGCCAGCATATAATAAATTAAAAAGTACACAAACGTACTCAACCCAAACTAAACCTACCGCTATAACTCGTTTAATACTAATTTGCGACGGAAAGTGCATAGATGAAAAGTTGTTTATTTCGATCTAATTATCTACGTTTAGGCACTGAAAAGTGGAAAATCGATTATGGTCCTCTCCTGAACATTTACCAAATTATATTCTAGTAACATATTTGTTAGTGAAAATTATTTTTACATTCATATTAGTAATCTATTTTTAGACACAAAAAGTTATTACAGATACGGCTTCAACGAGAGCCGTTTCCGACTGCATAAAATAGTAAAAAATGATGGAGTTAGTAAGATCCTGTTTTAACATGTGTTGACATTACAAATTCTATTCTGAGTCACCTCAGCTGTGTTTTTAGAGATGTGGTGTGGTGTATTTCTGAATCAAACTTTTACCGGACGCTGGCAATATCTTTGGGGAAAAATTAAATTTAATATTTTCTCACACCCTCTCCAACTTATTTCTACTGATAGTTACTTTCTGATAGGCCTTTTCTAACATCCCACTACCTATCTACAATGTCTTTGCAGAAGCTGAAATTATGTTCTTGATTGCTTGTGCAGTAGAAGCATTCGAGGAGTGTCATGAGCATTATTAATTCAGAAGATTGTTCTCAATCTAATGACATACTTGAATAAGTTTGTCATAACTTTTAACTTTACCAAGTCATTCCAGTTCATCATGTGTTAAAGTAGTAATAAATTCACTCAACATATTTTTATTGAAACAATGACAATTGTTAAAAAATTCTCTACCTCTGTAGTCTATAAAAAGCGACGTTTCAATGTACGAACATCGTGTTCAGGCTAAAATTATACAGAAAAATATTTTCAGTCATATTGATAACATGCAAATCTAATATTCAAAGCTACATCAGACAGAGTAATAATGTTGGAAATGACAGCACAAGAAATTTACTATAAATTAAATTTGTACCACATCAATTTGTACTACTGTAGTAAGGTTAGGTAACAGTAATAACATATTTTTAGTAATACACCTAGAGCAATACTCTAACCTACACTTTTTTATTTTTGCTTTTAAAAAGCTCAAGTTTAATTTAAAAAATGCCAATTATATTTTAAAACAGATCAAGTTAAATTTTGAAAACCTTATGTTTCTAAAATTGTTTACCTATACTTATGTACTTGATCTTTCTTACATCAAAATTAGGTGCTTTTAATTGAACTTGAGCTTTTTTTAAATTGATCTTGATGTTTTTTAAAATTGAACTTGAGGTTTTCTTAATTAACTTGAGTATTTCAAATCAATCTTCAGCATTTTTATATTGAACTTTAGCCTTTTTGAACTAAGCTTACCTTTTTTAAGTTTAAATTGAGCATTTTTATATCAAACTTGCGCATTTTTGAATTAAACTTTCGGTTTTTAACATTGAACTTGAGCTTTTTACATTGAACTTGAGCTTTTTACATTGAACTTGAGCTTTTCATATTGAACTTGAGCTTTTTCACAAGGAACTTGAGCTTTTTTACAATAAACTTGAGCTTTTCACATTGAACTTGAGCTTTTTCACAAGGAACTTGAGCTTTTTTACAATGAACTTGAGCTTTTCACATTGAACTTGAGCTTTTTCACATTGAACTTGAGCTTTTTTACATTGAACTTGAGCTTTTTTACATTGAACTTGAGCTTTTTACATTGAAATTGAGCTTTTTTACTTTGAACTTGAGCTTTTTTACGTTGAACTTGAGTTTTTTTGCATTAAACTTGAGCTTTTTTACCATTAAACTTAGCTTTTTACATTGAACCTGAGGTTTTTAAACATTGAACCTGAGATTTTTTAACATTGAACCTGAGGTTTTTTAAATTGAACGTAAGATTTTCAAATTGAACATGAGATTTCTATATTGAACTTGAGGTTTTTAAAATTGAACTTGAGGTTTTTCAAATTGAACTTAGGTTTTTCAAGTTGAACTTCGGTTTTTCAAATTGAACTCAGGTTTTTCAAATTGAACTCAGGTTTTTCCAATTGAACTTAGGTTTTTCAGATTGAACTTAGGTTTTTCAAATTGAACTAAGGTTTTTCAAATTGAACATAGGTTTTTCGAATTGAACTTAGGTTTTTCAAATTGAACTTAGGTTTTTTAATTGCACTTGAGGTTTTTTAAAATTAAATGTGACCTAGTTATAAATCCTGAGCGTTAAAAAAACGAGTTTTTTTGACAAACACCTGAACTTTTTGAAAAAAACTGAGCTTTTTGGAAAAAAACAGAGCTTTTTGGAAAATAACTGAGCTCTTTGGAAAAAAACTGAGCTTTTTGGGAAAAAACCTGAGCTTTTTGAAAAAAACTGAGCTTTTTGAAAAAAAACCTTTGCCTCTTGAAACAAAACCTGGGTCTTTTTAAAAAACCTGTGCCCTTTGAAAAAAACCAGGGCCTTTTCAAAAAAACCTGGGCCTATTGAAAAAAAGCTTTTTCCTTTCGAAAAAAACTTGGGCCTTTTGAAAAAAACTTGGGTTCTATGAAAAAAATTCCTATCACGTATCAAGTATCACGATCGTTGAGTGGTAGTTAAAGTCCAGTAGATGTTCCGAGTATACTTGGGTAGAGAGGTACACAGGTCCAAATGCGACTGTAAGAGCCGCGCACGTCTTTATGTACGTTCTATCTTTTGCTGACTCAGCTAGCGCACTGCGACAACTTACCAGGGCGTTGAACTCGCTTACGCACGAACCCACGAACGCCCATCTGCGCAACTACGCAGATACACACCTTCCCCCCACACATGAGTGATTACCAACCACAAAATTAAACAACCAAAGGGAAGAATTATAAACCAAAATCAACATAGATCTCGAACGGCATCCTAGGGCGGAAAACCAAAAATAATAATTTATTTTTCGTGGCAAAAACAACAGCCATTAACAAGGAAAAACAAACGCTTCGAGTTAAAAGCGACAGAAAACATCGCAAAAGGAAAAAAATGTAACGCGAATTACATTAAAATAAGCATCGAAAAATACGAAGTCGAAGAAACTCTACGGTTCCAACTACCAGGATTTAACTTACTTTCCAGCCATGTACTGAAGGTATATGCAAAACAAAATACGCTAACATCAACATCACAATGAACTCTACAAACATGAGTGAAAGGAAATGAAACTCATAACGCAACAAAAATGAGAAAAAAAATTCGCATCGTTGAAACAACAACTAAAAAAAATTTTACACTCAAACATAAAATGAACCACGGCACGCAGATACTTCGTACATGAGCATCGACACTCGCCATGAAATCAAAAGAAAAACAATATACTCGTTAAAGAGAATAGGAAACACGCATGAAAAAAAATTTTATTGCTTCTAAAATTTAAGTGAACAAAATATTCGCATAAATTCAGTCACTCAAAACAAAAACGGAATAAATCGTAATTCTATATTTGAACATTGCATCAACTCGAGCATCCTCGCGAATATAGGTAAAAGTAAATACTAAAAACATAAAGGTGAGAATACAACTTAATAATAATTCCTGAGTAAATAGTAAAACATCCGCTTACATCGCTTGTAAATGAGTAACGCCCTTAAGGCGACACCCAAAACCGTGAAGTACCATCGCATCTAACACACTCGCGGCACGTTTTTTGCTATGGGTCGTTATGCGCTGGCTTTGTGTGCAGCTGCTGGTCGGCAGTGCTCGAACGCAGCTGCTGTCGGCGGAGGATGAAATCCTCAGACCTTATACGCTCCGACAGAAGGCTTAACTCCCGGCGAAAATAGAAGAGAGAGACAACTTACGCCAAGGAAAATGGGAAAAGAAAGATAAGACCTAGGTCTGAAACTCTATCTGGGAGGATGTCAATCATGGCGTTTGCGCGCACCCAGTCGTCCGACACCCTTCCTTGGTGTTGTGCCAAGGCGTTCGTAAGCACCTCGACGCTGATAGTAGTCATGCGATTCCCCATCGTTAACGTCAGGGACGTTAGCGTGTTCGTTCTGAAATCGAAACAGAGACAGTCCGATTAGCATGGCCGCAAAGGAAATAACAGGTAATTAATAGTAATAACGGCAAGGATTTGAAAAATACAGCCGCAACTGAAAGAAACAGACAGCATTATCCACGCGGCCCATGTCCCGAACAGACACGCCCGCTACTGAGCTACCGCGTAAACAACTCTGGCGTCAGCACTCTGCTCGCACAGCGTTCAGGTACCGCGCCACAGAAACACATGGTCGACATGTAATCTCGCATATCTGTGAGCAGATGCAAACCTTGGATGTAAAAGAAAAACGAGTGACACCATCAATGGCGGACTTAGGTCCTACGATACATCAAACACCTAAAAATTAAAGGAGAAATAAACACAATAATATAAAGAGAATTCCAAGTACAAGCTGATACATAAAACTAAACATCGAAACAATAATCTGAGAACAGAAATACATCAACACATAAAAATAATATGCTAAACATTGGAACACAGTCAGTCGTAAGTCGTATACCTGTTCAAACCGTTTTACGTAAAGGTAATACGTGGTTCATGATACTTTTATAAGTCTTATTCCCAATCTTCAATTCTACGTAATTGCGGTTAATTTTTGTAATGATTCCTGGCCCGACCCATGACAGCTCCAATTTATGCTTTCTCAAATGATTACGGAACAAAACACGATCACCAAGGGCAAAATTTTTATTTTTACGGCGTAAGTTGTGGTACATTATTCTGTCACTGGTGTTATTAATTATCACAGCTCTAACGTTTTCTACAATACGGGCCGCTTCCTTAGCTCGAAATTTTACCAGATCAACATCGGTATCGTAACTGTTAATTGTTTCGAACGTTACGGCATTGAAATTTGGACAAGTGTCACGATTAAAAATAATGTAAGAGGGTGTATCCCCCAACGTAGTATTAAGCGCGTTGTTTATAGCATTCTCAGTGATGCTGAGCCACTGATCCAATTCTGTGTGAACTAACGAATTTACGTAAAGTCTCAGTAAATTTGTGATTTTTCTATTATTCCTCTCTACAATAGCGTTACTATGGGGGCTCCACGGTAGAACCTCTTTTTTCGCAATTGCGTGAATTTGAGCAAAGTTTATAACTGCCGCAGATTTAAATTCCAAAGCGTTGTCACTGAGAAGTGTTTTCGGATACCCGAATGTCGCAAAGCATTCGTCTGGACAAGAAAGAAACAACGGTGTCTGCCAACCGGTCTGAAGTGGCATAAAGTTTGCAATATCGAGAAAATAAATCAATAACTACCAGAATGTATCTATTCTGCGGCCCCGTAGTTGGCAAGGGACCCAGGAAATCCATCGAAACTACCTCGAAAGGTTCTTTAGCAATTGGTGCGTCTAAAATTTTAATAGGTACAGTACTACTAGCTTTGAGAATTTTACAAACATCACACATTTTGACAAATTTACGAATGATAGTTTTCTCCAACAAATGAAAATATCGTAATTTAAATTTAAACAATGTGTGTAAGGCATCAGTATGATACAAAGAATGTATACTGAGCACTGCCTTGTTCATTAACGATGTCGGCATAACCGAAGTTAAAATAATACTTGTCCTAGAATCTATCTGTCTCCGTCTGTAAAGTACGTCGTTTAAAATCAAATATTTTTGCAAATCAGGAATCGTAGATGTACTTCCATTTAGTAATGCGTCCTTAACTTCAGAACAGAAGGGGTCTTGCTGTTGCTCAGTCCGAAATTCGTCGAGGTCCCAAGATACATCTTTCAGTCTAGGAATGTAGTCAGTCAGCTGCGGTGAGGCAGCCGCTGCTGGCGCCAGTCGGTCAGAGTGCGTCTGAGGGTCTGTTATGTCTACGCCAGGGTTCAGTGCTCCACGTCTGGTGGTCACAGGGAACACGTCGACCTCCTGAAACTCCGCGCAGTCATTGAGTTCAGAAACAGTCAATTGCTCAGGCAATCTGCTTAAACAATCGGCAATGATGTTTCGTTTACCGGGGAAATATTTTACTATGGGGTCAAAAGATTGAACTGTTAAACACCAACGTGCCATGGCTGAGTCGTCAGGAAGCTTTTTGAAGAACAAGGGCTGCAACGGTTTATGATCCGTGTTCAGATAGATTGGAGATACAAGAATGAGATATTTGAAAGCTTTTAGCGAGCTCACGATGGCGAAGAATTCTTTTTGGTCGTACTATATCGCTTTTGCGTCGAATTTAGACTCTTACTGTAATACGCTATCGGCTGCATTGATTTAGTTGAATCGTTACCGTGCTGTAAAAGCACTGCTCCTATACCAAAATTAGAAGCATCTGTAAATTCGTGGAAAGGCTTATTAAAATCAGGATGCCGTAAAACGGTATCTGATGTCAAAACAGATTTAATTTTTTTCAAAAGCTTCCTGACACTCAGGCTTCCAGATAAACTCAACGTTTTTCCGTAATAACTGATAAAGCGGATACGAAATCGAGCCAAACATAGGGACATGGTTCCGGAAATAGTTCGCTACACCTTAAAAACTCTGCAATTCCTTCACGTTTCGTGGAACAGGAAACTTTTGTAGCTTCTCCGATTCCTTGCAACGAATGCCGTCTGCCGACACTACGTGACCTAGATACTTTATTGAACTTTTGAGGAAATGACATTTCTCAAGTTTAAGGGAAAGACTTCCACTACGCAGTTTCTCAAAAACACTATTTAAAACTTTTAAGTGCTGGTTGATTGATTGAGAGAAAACTAATATATCATCGAGAAATACAAACGCTAGTTTCCCGATAACAGTAGCAAGTACGGAAGATATCACACGCTGGAACATACTGGGAGAAGAAGAGAGTCCAAAGGGGACTCTCCTAAACTGGAATTTCTCGTAACCAATACTGAACGCAGTGTATTTGCGACTACTTTCTTCTAATTCGATCTGGTGGAATGCAGATCGTAGATCTAAACTGGAAAATACACTATTTCCACCAAGGGTGTAAAGTATTTCGTCAATTCGGGGGATTGGGTAAGAGTCTTTTACAATGATTTTATTCAAAGCTCGAAAGTCAATTACTGGGCGTATTTCCCCAGATTTCTTTTTCACGCAAATGATAGGGAAGTTAAATTCAGACATTGACGGTTCGATTATTCCCTGGGCGATCATTTGCTTGTTTGCTTGTACCAACTCCTCTCGATACCTATGCGGGATTCTATATGGAGGAATGTTAAGTACTGGAGAATCGGGTTTCAATTCAATTTTATGTCGCATTACATTCGTAACGGCAATAGTTTCGCCTTCTAACGTGATTACGTCTCTAAAATCATTCAATAATTTTATCAGTAAGGGTTTCGCGTCATCGTCGTCACAAACTACGTCGTCACTCGTCAGAGGGCGTCGTTCGCTCCTACCTCCCTCCAGTACATTCTCGTTCTGTGCATTAATTCCTACTTCGTCAACACGAGTATTGTTGCAACAATGCCCCGCTTGGTCAGACCCTAACCCAACGTCTTTACCAGTGATGGTATTAAAGCTTCCACCATAACAACTGTCGACTTTGGGTAGATCCGCCGTACCGTTGACATCACATACATTTGCTTCACGCACAGCTTCGTGCACCGTAGACATATATATTTCTTGATCTATTTCCATATCGTCTACTGCTTCAATATTACTCAGCATGCTATTTTCACTCAGGTATACCACGTCTTCCGAGACGTTTAAAAGCATGACAGGGACAAAACCCTCCAAACCTATATTCACTACTGATTCGGCCACATAAATGCCATTTCCAAGAATTCTCTTATTCATTATATACTTTCCGGGTTTAACCATCTTGACATACCCATTAATTACTCGTAAACAATTACTCGGCATTTCCACTGATCCACAGTGAACAACTATCGCTCGTCTTTTAGTTTTATCACTTCTTTCACTGGGGTACCCCACTGCTCCGCAGCATTTATCTCTAGGCCATTTAATTGCCTGTCGCCATTTTCTTGGCTCTCTCTATCGCCATTCACTAGGCTTATTTTCCTAGGTTCCCTCTGCTTCAGCAGGTATTTCTCTCTACGCCTCCTCTGGGCAATCACGTCTGCCATCAGACACTCTGCATTATTTACGGTATTGAAAAGTACTTCTCTCTTACTTTGACCGTGCAATTCTCGCACATCATGGAACGGCACTTTAACTCCGTCAAGAACAATGAATCCTTCTTTAAAATCAATCACGGCATCTTTCAGAATATCCCTACCGAGGATTACATCATAATTAAATTCGCCGTCCTTCAACATCAAAGCGCTAGTATTTATTTCTTTATTATTAGGCAGGGTAATACAAAGATCAACATCGCCTGTCACTTGGCTTTTCGAATTTATACCCCGGATACCCAAAGCACTAAGCTTAATTCGCTCGTTAAGACCTTTTAAATTCCGGTAACTGACTAGACACCTATCGCTCCCACTATCAATCAGAGCGCTCATCAATCATGTATCATTACGCAGAATAATCGTAGGTTTTTTAGATCTCCTTAGAGAAAATAAACCATCGCTTTCTTTTCTCAAACGACCTTCTTTCATTATCGTCGCTGACAAACAAACTTCTACGGGTAATTCGGAACTTGCACCTACAGTAAGTTCTTGTTCACCTAGTAATTCGAACTTATTTTCACACCGGAATAACGGATCCACCACTTCGGTCGACTTAGTTATAGTATCTGGCTTCAAAACCACCACATCATTGGTAACGAGAGCTGTGGAATTACCCCCGGGCACTGGCAAAGAATCCCTCTCTACACCTTCACTCTTCAACTCGTCTGATTTTATTCTAAAAAATCATCACTCTCCGGAGCTGCAGCGTAGTACGCTTCTCCTCTACCGCGGCCTCTACCGCGTGAATGACATTCACGAGCAAAATGCCCTACCTTGCCACACCTATAGCAAGCATTACCACGGAAACTCGTTTTACCCTGACCTCGTTGTTTCATACACATCTTTCGAACGTGACCAGTGGTATTACAGAGTGAGCAGAAAGGTTGTTGTTTTGTCCGTTCACTACCAATCGGTTGTGGATTCTCCACGGACGCGTCGTTACATTCCATTGAACCGAGAGCTCTATCACCAATATAGGCATGTTGTTGTCCTCGCGAAAACCTCGCAGGTCTCCAACCCGGTCTCAAAAATGGTCTTCGTCTCTGAAAACGTCGGTTGTTCTGTTGTGAACTATAGTAAACGTCGGAAAACGATTCCCGCTCGTCACACACGTACTCGTCAGGTACGTCCACTAGATAAGTTTCCCTAGTCGGGTACGAGTACTGGACACTAGGCTTGTGCGCAATGATTTGCTTACTCTCAGGGTTATTTCGCACAGCGGAAACAATACGAGCTAATAGCTCCTCAGATGTTAAGAATGGTCGCGAAAATATTTTTTCGGAAAAAATTTTCCTCCAATAATGGAGCTAAGATCGCTGTAGCTAGACTGAAAACAACCAAATCTCCTGCAAACCTTTTTAATTCATTAGCATTCGCACTAGCAACGACAAAGGGATGTCTTTGTAACGCTAGGTCTGGACTATTTAAGATATGGTCGCTCAATTTTCGGATCTTAGCCATGGCGGTCACTAATTGAGCAGCTAATCCTTCATTACGCAGAAGCCGGAGCTGATTTAAGTCACAAGCTAGCGCATGCACTGATCGCTCGCCCTTCGAGACATAAATATCTTCCAAAATTTCCACAACCTGGTCGAAAGAATAATTAATATCAGGGTTTACTAATTTTGTAACAACACCGTTGAAGTCACCAACACTTTTGTGTGCGCTTCGCACGAGCAATTCCTTCCTAGCTTCATCTGACGTGATGTCAGGAAGTAAACACATGTAAGCCTTGAGGTTAGCAACGTGAGTTCGAAACGTTTTTGTCTCACAGAAGTCCAGATCTTGACCCCTTTTACGGCCTCGGAACAAGGGAAGCTCGGCGCTTGACAGTATGGTACTGCCCCTTTGCAACGTCGTAGTTACTCCACTACTAGCAGAATGACCACTACTACTAGGCATTGTAGCTACACTCGGTGTACTTAACGTTACAGTTTGAGTTGTCATGACGTTAGACACAACTGTGGTAGGCACCGGTCCTGACATTGTTGTAGTATTAGGTATCGTAGTACTATAATTCGGCACTGACACACGCCCACTGCAAGTCGTGGTTGCAACAGAACGAATAAACTCGGGTTCGGAATCACTATCTGACATCGTATGTCACGACAAGAAAAGTGTTACACCGCTGAAATCACCCCTCACAAAAGAAAAACAATGACACGTTAGAAATCCACATCAAAAAAATGTAAGAAATCAAGTACTAATACCTTCCCACTGACACAGAATTTGACACTAGCAAAATCGATCAATAAATAAAAGAACTGTTATGAACTCTCGACAAGAATACTACTGTACCGATCTTACACAATTGAAAATGACACAGAGCACTGCGGCAGAACATCCGACCTGGCTACATAAAAAACAAAACCAGAAAATACTGTTTACTCAACTGGGTTCACAGCAGACCAGCTGATGCCGCAGCTGTTGTCAAGGTCACGCGCTGTAGTGCGCACTGCCACAGCCGTCTAGGTGTCGCGACGTGACAGCTGATGCCAAGGTCACACGCTGAGCGCTTGGAGTCGGGAGAGCATAGCGCTAGCACTGTGCTGAGCGCGTACCGCCTTGAGAGCGTTCGAAGTCCCTCACTGCACGTTATTAGCACCGCTCACAGTTTATTAAAACCTTTATACTAACACTATTCAGTATGCAACCTGGTATCACAGACACCACGCACTATGTCGTTGCAGATGTTGAATCACTTTCGTCGTTTGTAGAATGTCCAATCACACCTGCACGGATGAAACGAACCTCGCAGGCGACCACGGCACTCCTACTGTTGATCTCGATGGAAGTTTACGCAAAGTTGCAAGTTACAGAAATCGCCGTCTCTCTCCAAAGACAGACGCACCTTGTAGGCTTCTCCAAGTGGAATGTGGAACTCCAGATCGTATGTATTTCGCAGCCTTTCTTCCGAGACACGTCGCACAACAGTACGAAACACGTTATCGTATGCTTCACGGACTTCTCTTCCGCTGACTGACCCGTTGTCCATATTATTTCGTCGGTATTGCCAGACTCATCCACTTGTCACGGAGTGATGCGCAGATTCCCTTTCGTAGAAGGCACAATTTATCCCGTCACCAGACGATCTTCACGTTTATACTCATGAATTTTTTGACGTTACCTCCGCCGTCTAGATTCGCCGAAGTCACTGGATCTCCTTCACTTCACAAGTACAATTTCCTCACGTCGTGGGTCCGACACTCAAATGGCCACCAGTATCACGTATCAAGTATCACGATCGTTGAGGGGTAGTTAAAGTCCAGTAGATGTTCCGAGTATACTTGGGTAGAGAGGTACACAGGTCCAAATGCGACTGTAAGAGCCGCGCACGTCCTTATATACGTTCTATCTTTTGCTGACTCAGCTAGCGCACTGCGACAACTTACCAGGGCGTTGAACTCGCTTACGCACGAACCCACGAACGCCCATCTGCGCAACTACGCAGATACACTCCTGAGCTTTTTGAAAAAACAAAATCCTGAGCTTTTTGAAAAAAAAATCATGAGCTTTTTGAAAAAAAAATCCTGAGCTTTTTGTAAAAAAAATCCTGAGCTTTTTGAAAAAAAATCCTGAGCTTTTTGAAAAATACTGAGCTTTTTGAAGAAGAAAATTCCGAGCTCTTTGAAAAAAAACTCTGAGCTTTTTGAAATAAAAATTGAGCTTTTTAAAAACAAAATTTGAGCTCATTGTAAAACAACCTTTGGCTTTTTGAACAACCTTGTTTTTAAATTAAAGGTAAGAAAAGATGTAGTCTAACCAGTACTTATTACTATGGTACAAATTTTGCTTCTAATCATTTTCTAGTGCTGTAATTTTCAAAATTATCACTCTGTGTGAGGTCGCTTTGGGAATTAAATTTGCATTTCATCATTGTGACAGTCAGTTTACATATGTATTTTCAGCCTGAAGATAACGTTTGTACATAGAAATATTGCTCTCAAAATATTGCTAGAGAGTTAGTGAATTTTTCAACTATTGACAGTGGATCAGTTAAAATATGTAAAGTGAATTTCTTACCACTGTTCTTACCGTGATGTTCTGGAAAGATTTTGCACCGTTGAAAAGTTGGAAAAGATATGATCTAGTTTTTCTCACTTGCCCTGATGTACTTTGTAATGTCTCCAAATTTTGTGTTAACGATTGTTTAATTTCAGAATCATTCAATAATGCAAACGAAGGGAACAGCTCTTAGTTCCCTCTAATTCTTAGTCACATCCTGATAAACGCTTAGACTTGTTCAGTAAATCGGTTTCATTTAACAGTCGAAATTCAATGTGATACTCCCATTGATAACAGCCCAGAGTCAACAAAACTTTGGAAACTCTGTAAGTGAAATCCATCTAGGTTTGCTTGAGTCTGAAGCTAGAGACATAAGTTCTTTTCATGCAATTCCTCCAATGAAGCCTTCGCTGATATCTCATGTAAACTAAGACCTGTCATGATGAAATGTGAAGTATTTAATTCGTATGATTCAGTACTAATGCCATGTGTTGATTATCGACATTTCTTTCATTCCCATAACAGGGTGTCTACTAGGTAGTAAAATAGTAAGAAGTTGAAAAATTTGAAGAACAGCAAAAAAAGGGTAATATATAGTGATAAGTTTCTAATTTAGTATTTTATCTATTATTCATCTTGAAATTTTTTTGAATCCACGCATTGCGTGTATTATTGACTCAAACTAGGCCCACTCATTATAGGACGATTTCTTACATCCTGGACGTTAGGACAACATTCATTATGTAAAAATTAGGAAGTTATTTTTTGCTGTTGAAGGTCGTAAAAAGTAGTAAAATTTGAAAATGAAACATCAGGAGACACCCAGTATAATGTTTGTTTGAATTGTTTCGATGTCTCTGCGTAAATACAAAATTTTAAAATGAATTTCCCTCTAACGAGGAACATATAAAACTGTACATTTATTATCAGAATTACTTACCAGGAATATTGTGTTTAATAAATTTGGAAACTCTAATTTTGTTTATGAATAAGGATAGTAATAAAAATTCATTACCGAAATGACATCAGAGACACCAGTTTCGAATTGCATTCAGTAGGCAACAAGGATAAAGTATTGAAAAATACTGTGAAAATGTAAAGTTGGTAGTGATTGCACACGTAAAACTTTTCATTACCAGAATGAATAATACATACTACGCTGTGATGGCTTTCTTTGCAGTACCTAACCTCAGAGGCTGGGAATTATTGCAGAAAGGCTAGACTGACTGGCCTCCACCGTTTATTTAGAATTTAACACTCCATGAAGACTTTCCTGCGGAGGTAAAAGCGGTATGAATTTCGATCCTACTTAGGTGTCTAATTGTCCTGGTCATTCATTATTCAGTATTATTCATTCTCTTTGCAATCAGGCAGTTCCCAGAATGAGTGCGCATTTGATTTCGATTTATCACACACAATTACATTCTCGATTTAATTGCTAGATGACGGAGCCTCAGCGATGTGTGAGCGTAAGTTTGCACGTCACCAGCTCATCATGACGTCATGACGGTGGTGTGGCCTTGGAAACGACCTACTCTGAGTTAGGATAAACTTGTTAGTCGTCAACAGACGAAAATCATTTTCAAGGACAAGGAGCATTCCACCTGTGAGTTAATATAAGGTTCGTGCAAGCTCATACAGTTCTTTTCGTTCATTACCTAATATCTTTCCCCTCTGGGAAAGATATCTTTCTTTCCCCACCATTGTATCTATGAGAATTAACTCTCACATGGGGAAAATGTGTGAGGGCCCGAGCTGAGAGTTACGAAGGCCTTTTTTTTGTTGGAATATAATGTTCTTGTTATGTTAAGGACCCCCAGTTTTCGGTTCACTACTGTCCTGTTTTTCTGCACCTTCTACTGTCTTCTTCAACTTTTATCTTGTTTCATGAACTTCTTTCTCAACTTACTGTTTCCATGTCCCCTCTGCGTAGATTCCGCTTTCCCTTATCTCCATACTAAATGGTGCCTCCCGCCTTCCTCTTCTCGAAACGCTATTTTTGGCTGTTGGAAAGTCTTAAACTAACATGTTATCTAACTAATATCTTATGTAGCATTTCGTTAAAGTAATACCCCTCCCGGGGGATACGAATATTGAATCTTTGGGAATTAGCTCTCCCTGGGGGAAAATGTGAGGGCCCGATCTAAGAGCTTGGAAGGCCTTTTGCTTGTTGAACTATAATGCTTTTGTTATGTTAAGGATCTACTTTTCTCGGTTCACTGCTGTGCTGTTTTTCAGCACCTACTACTTTCTTCTTGAACTTCGATCTTTCTTCAAGAACTTCTTACTCGACTTATCGTTTCTATGACCCTGCAGCATAGATTCCGCGTTCCCACAACTCCATACTAAATGGTGCCTTCCTCCTTCCTCTCTTTGGATCGCATGTATATTTATGTGGATAGGAAGACTTAAAACTAACTAATATTTATCTTTCGTCATAGTAATGCTAATAAAGGGATTTATTGATACAAATTTTTTGTACCAAATACTGGCAGATTGGTTGCAACGTTTTAAAACGTTTTAGCATTGCATTGGGCAAAACCGATAATTTAATGCAATTATGAATAATCTGTTTTTTCGTTCAAGAATGGATTATTCTTCAGTATATTTGAGCATACCATGGACGTCAGGTCTCAATGTTACGTTTTAATATCAGTTTTTTTATCTACAGAATATCATTTGATTCAAATTCAAAAGCCAAATGGGTTCAAAGTTTCCTATATAAATAAATCATCAATAACTTAACGCCCAGCTGTTCAATAGATTACCGATATCAAGTGTTGTATTCAGGGTTAGGTTAATCGACCTATTCTCTGATGGCAGCCAAAGCCAGATAGGTCATATGTTGCGATCACAAGTAGAGCTAGCTTGGCTTGCTCCGAATACAGTCATTCAGCAAATGGTAATTTATTTTATTTTGTTTTTATTTACACAGTTCATATTTACTAATGTATTTCAATTTATCAAATGCTTTAGCTGCAGTCGTGTATGATGAAGATAAGAAACTGAAGGAGAGCGTCCCCCTTATGAATCCTTGCTTATGGGATTTCTTGAGAAACTGGGATTTTTGATGTTATAAGAAGTGTAAGAGGTCAGGTACATCCTGTGAAAAAATGAGATTCGTACGTTCACTCGTTCGCCCGCTACGGGGGTTTAAGGAATGGGGGGGAGGGGAGGGGGAAGTTGTATTTTATCATGTTACACCTCCCCCCATGGCACTTTCATGGCAAAGTTGCTATGTCATCTCCTATGTCTCTGGATTACTCTATAATGATTTCAGGGGTCTAACTTGAATCAAAAATTTTTAAAAACTTTTTTATTTGAATTGTTTAGGTTTCTTTGTTTTGCTTATAATGTAAACAATGGTTTTTGGGGTTTCAAAATGCTTCTCCTCCTACAGTTTTTGAGCTACAGTGATGATTTTGGTATCATTGGATGCGGGAAGACACGGGCTTTTATGGAAGCTAAAATTCGTTTCCTCAAACTTACATATTCAATATGAAAAAGTGTAAAAATAGGAAAAAAATGTCCTTTTTCGAAAATGTGAAAACTTTTGACGTCATAACTCATGAGCAATAAATAATTTTGAAATGAATTTTAGCTTCCATAAAAGCCCGTGTCTTTCCGCATCCAATGATATTAAAATCATTACTGTAGCTCAAAAACTGTAGGAGGAGGTTTTTGAACCCCCTCCCTCAAACTTCGTTTTCTTTGATTTCCCATTTTCTTTAGGGAAATTGAACTTTTGCTCTAAGCAAAAACGATTCCAAATTCAATTTCCTATCAGTATACCAAATTTCATTGATCTAGGTTTAATAATAAAGAAAAAAAGTCCGTATGGGGGACGCTCTCCTGAAGGCGTCAGCCACCCAAGGGGTCCAGCGTCGTTGCAACGATTGGGCTGGCTCAGAGACGACGGATTGAATCAGAAAAGTGGCCGGACGAAATCAGTACACTTCCTCAAAGTCTAATTTCTTTTTCATCGCTTACTTTGACCGCCTATCAGTCCCTTATATGCCAGCTCCGTCGACATCAGGTCATGATGTTCCTCCCTTACGCTGAGTTTAGATGGAGGGTGCTTTCCTCTGGGCAACGCCCTTTCTCCCTCCCCGCCTTTTCAAAAAAACCCTACACCCCAGATCTAATGCCTCCTATCCGTTGCCCATGCGTGTCGTCGCTGCCAACCTTCATACTGGAAAAACTCTTGGGAATTTTCACTGTGCCCTTTACCACGTTTTACTGGTGCCGGACTGAATATTTATTATCTGTGCGAAGGGAGCATTAAACAGACAAGGATTTGATAAGGATTACTTGCACTTGTCAATTATTCCAGCCCACCCACACCTTTTCGTGGTGATACCGTTAGTATACCCATTTAGAGTATTGTAACTCATTACATAGTTCATATGTAAGTTGATAACAAGGTGTTTATAAGATTATTTATTGAATTGTTATCTTTGGGTAGAACCAACGTGTGGGGCGCCCACCAACATCTGGGTCTTTTCTTTATTGTTTTGTGTAATTAAACTACTTTGAAATATTGAGTGTAGAATAGAAGTGTCCAAGCGAGGCCCCCTTGATTTATCAAGGGGACCCACTCCCGAAAAAAAATTAACCATTCAAATGCGTGTGACCAAGTTTCGAGTACGGAAGAAATGGAGGATCCGCAGCGGCAGCAAGTTGACGATGGAGATGAGCCCCTCGCCTCAAAAGTGAACTAATGTGACAACAACGGAAATATCAAGAGAAGAATTGAAGAAGCCATCGCATCAGGTGCAGGTGATATAAGTGATGACAGTCACAGAAATCTGAGCACCGATGAAGTGGACCATATTGTGAAGCATCTAGCAAAAATTGAGAGAGTGATGATTTTTGCCCAAAGTGATTCATCTTCAGAGCAGGAACAGCCAGCACATAAGGGCGGAAAGCTGCCAAAAAAAGAGAAAAGAAAATACGTCCCTCTGGTGTTACCTGACGAGGAGTTTTTCCCAGGTACTTCTCCATCACATTTGAACATGGAGGAAAGAGGAAAACTAATCCGTTTGGGGTTCTCCAACAAATCGTTGCTGTTACCGGCACAAAACCCGAAAGGCTGTTTAGCATGGGCCTTGAAATGATGATGGTCGAAGTGCGAAGTGCGCAAGCCAAGAAGATCGTCAGCCTGACGCACGTAGAGAATGTACCCCGTCAGACAGCGGAATACAGCAGGTTCAATTACGCGACTGGCTTAATATACATCAATGATTTTGACATCACCGGCATGAAAGAATTCAAAACCGGCCTTCAGGAGCAGTACAATGTGCATGAAGCTACAAGAGCAAGTTTCATTAAACCATGATATCCCGAAACACAAGCCTTTCTTATAACGCTCAAGCAACAAACCGTACCATACAGCATCTATATCCCAGGAGAAAGGCAAGACACCAAAGTATATATGTTTAACAACAAACCAATGATGTGTTTCAATTGTCAGATCTATGGTCACACCACCAAACGATGCCGAAACACCAGCAGTGTGCAGAAAGTGTGCTGAGGTCGGCCTCTCCGCTCCGAACTGCACGTCTGACGAGACGAAGTGTGTCCACTGCGGAGGTCCGCATGCAGCAGGCAGCATCCAGTGTGACAGAGAAGAACAAGAAAAATGCTTGTTACAAATAGTGGATAAAGAAAAAGTGACAATAAGAAGAGCAAAGCAGATAGGGGAGGGAGTGGGTGAAACTGTACAAGCCCCACCATCTAGCAAGTACGTCACTCACTTCGACTGCAGGATGAATGAAGCTAATAGACGAAAGATGTCTCCATGGTTACTCGAGAAGTGTATCACCGACCACCTCAGCAGTAAACCCAAAGCCATTAGACCCCGGAGCAAGACAGTGTTTACATTCGAAGTGAATGACGCAACTCAAAGCCAGAAAATGAAACAAATGCAGCAACTGAACCAAATGCCCATCACTGTCGAGGAGAATCTCAATTTTGCCATGCAGAAAGGCCTATCTATGTATATGAATACGAATCTAAAACTGAATCCGCATTGACGCGTCTTATTCTTAAAATGAAAAGCAAGGCGAAAATCGCTGTACGAATTGACATTTTATTATTACAAATAGTAAAGTCTAAATGAATAAAATTGAACGTTTCGAACTAAACAGTTCATCTTCAGCAAAGAAAAGAATTCTGCGACAAAACAAAACGAAAATGAGTAAATTGAAACTATACTATGCAAACGAATACTACAACATATACAGAAAAAGTCGTAGATGTAAAACTAAAATATAAAACAAAACAAAAATTAAAAACCTAAACTAATGATCAAGTATTTCCAACAAGAAGAGGAAAAGCACTTTGAGTATCATTTAGAGGGGGTCTGAGCTTAAAGATGTATAGCGACTCGAGGATGCGTAAATCAATCATTTGAGGGGCACCTGCAAGGATTTTAAAATGATTTACGGAAACAGGGACGTTACAGTTTTCGGCATGGCATCGAACAGAGGACAGTGGAGGAGAACCAAGTGGACGACCGGTTCTACAGCTGCACCCAGCGTGCTCGGCTACTCTGGACATAAGAGTACGACAGATGGAACCTATGTACTGTGATTCACAACGTAAACAACTAAACTGGTAAACCACAGAGGAGCACATAGCAGTGGGCAGCATATCCTTAAAGCGGAAAAGGGAACCGATTGTGAAATTATTGACTAGAATAGAATGAATTTTAAGTTGCGGAAAAAACTTGCTGATTAGTAGTTGAACCTCCTGATTTAACTTGATAGATTGATGGCCAAAGAAGGGAAGCTTTAAGAAAAATTTCTGTTGATCACATGATTGGAGTGCCGGCGTTTGATCATAAATCTTAGACAAAAATTTACCAATGTGTTTATCGATAGTAAACAGAGGAAAACCATTCTTAAGAGAAAATTGTCGTAAAAAGTCAAATTCTTGATTTAAAATTCGAAACTTAGAACAAACTTTAAACGCTCTATGGACGAGAGTTCGAATGCCGCAGAGCTTAAAACGGGTCGCACAGAAACTAAAATAACTAGTACCTAAACCCGAGAAAGTGCCTTTCCTAAAAACAGAACATTGGAAAGTATTATCAATTCTGCTAACATTGACGTCCAGAAACGGTAAACGGCTGTTCGTTTCATCTTCCCTGGTAAAATTAATATTCTAATGACGAGAATTTAAATAGTTGAGAAAAAGGTCCGCATGAGATCTCTCTTTGAATAGAACAAATGTATCGTCTACACACCTTCTGTAAAAAACCGGTTTGAAAAGATTGGGACAGTCAATTAACCAACTTTCCTCATGATGGCACATAAAAATATTGGCGAAAGTTGGACCGAGAGGTAAACCCATGCCCAATCCGTCTATCTGCAGGTAATATTTGTTGTTGAAGATGAAAAAACAATTGCAATTAGCCAGTTCTAACAGCTTCTGCATAATCTTACGGGAAAACCCCATGAAAACAGAACAATTTGAGAATAATTTGGCTAAACAGATTTCAATGGTTTCAATCAACGGAACATTTGTAAACAAACTATCTACGTCAAAAGAAGCCATGAACAGGTCATCAGTGTTATCAAAGTCTGATAAGCTTTCTACGAAAGATCTTGAGTTGTCAACGGTATAAGAATTCGTAGGAAGGGGTTTTAGGATTGGAACAAAAAATTTAGCTAGATGAAAACTCGGGGTGTTAAACGCTGCAAAAATTGGCCTAAACTGAAATTTAGAGGAGAAATCTGGCTTATGTGCTCTCCGTGGCACAGCGGTTAAGGGGTCGGACTTGTATGCTGGAAGTCGCGGGTTCGTATCCCGGCGCTGGCGCGGAGATTTTCCCCGTTGGGTATAAGGGAAAGCTCAAGCACAATACCCCACTCAACCCAGGTGTCGGAAATGGGTACCGGCTTTACGGGGGAACCGTCATGGTGTCCTATATATAGGGTTAGTTATAAGACATTTGAAAAACCAATGCTAGGATCATATGTATCAGGCTTGATTGGAAATAATGCATCCCAAAGATGCCGATGTTAACCTTTATGTTAACCTTTATGTATTTTGGGGAGACCATACAAAGTACCGGGTCCTGAGCCCGTCGCACGAAGTCTGGTGTAATCCTCTTTAGAAAGAGAACTCTCATTCTTTAAGCGCAGTAAAAAATTATTTATTTTATCCTCGATGCGCATAAAAAATTTCTGTATTGGCTCTGTGATCTCTTTAAATTTTCGATCCCCTGACAAAATATTATTTATGCTCTCAATGTACCTAACCCTATCAACCAAAACCTCACCTTTTCCCTTTTCAGGCCTAGAAACAATAATATCCTTATTGGAAGCCAGATTCTCTAAAAGAACTATATCGTCTCCAGAAAAAATTGCAGAGACAATTTTGAAAGATTTAAAATTATAAAAATATTTATGGGCCACATTCCGGAGCTGACTAGAAAATTGTACAAAATTTAAACACTGGACGGACTTTAACTGAAGCAACAACTTCTCGAAACTCAGGTAATAGGAAAAGAAGTTTAACTTGTACACAGGCAAGCCAAATTCCAGACTGAAGGCTATTAATCGGCAAACTCTATCAGGGACATGTAAAGAACTATAGTTAAAAATAACATTATTAGGATCAACTGGTTCTAACCTGTTCTCAATACCAAAATCCTGAAGTTTCCTATTGTGGGTAGCGATTGTTGCACACTCGAAATTCTTATTGATTGATTCCACGTAGCGCTTGACAAGGACACGATCAAGCGGCGAGGAAGAAGATAATGACGCTGTGCATTCGCCTAGCTTCGTCGTAAGGTTGCATACAGTCTTCTTATTGTTCTTCATTTCACGGAGTAGAAGTTTGGACTGCCAGGAACGATAAAACACTGTCGTCTGCAGGGATCTTCGGTACAGCCGGAATCGCAAAAATTTCGGAAATATATTGTAAATTTTGCAGGATGTCAGGAACTTCACGTCCAATCTAGCTTTCGTTAATTTCCTGATTGTATTTTGGTAACTCCGTAAAATTCGAAAAGTAAAATTCGGTGATAATGGCTTTCGAATTTTACGGAGTTACCAAAATACAATCAGGAAATTAACGAAAGCTAGATTAGTCGTGAAGTTCCTGACATCCTGCAAAATTTACAATATATTTCCGAAATTTTTGCGATTCCGGCTGTACCGAAGATCCCTGCAGACGACAGTGTTTTACCGTTCCTGGCAGTCCAAACTTCTACTCCGTGAAATGAAGAACATGAAGAAGACTGTCTGCAACCTTACGACGAAGCTAGACGAATGCACAGCGTCATTATCTTCTTTCTCGCCGCTTGATCGTGTCCTTGTCAAGCGCTACGTGGAATCAATCAATAAGAATTTCGAGTGTGCAACAATCGCTACCCACAATCGGAAACTTCAGGATTTGGGTATTGAGAACAGGCTAGAACCAGTTGCTCCTGAAAATTTTATTTTTAACTGTAGTTCTTTACAAGTCCCTGATGGAGTTTGCCGATTACTAGCCTTCGGTCTGGAATTTTGCTTGCCTGTGTACAAGTTAAACTTCTTTTTCTATTACCTGAGTTTCGAGAAGTTGTTGCTTCAGTAAAGTCCGTCCAGTGTTTGAATTTTGTACAATTTTCTAGTCAGCTCCGGAATGTGGCCCATAAATATTTTTATTATTTTAAATCTTTCAAAATTTTCTCTGCAATTTTTTTTTAGAGACGATATAGTTCTTTTAAAGAATCTGGCTTCCAATGAGGATATTATTGTTTCTGGGCCTGATAAGGGAAAAGTTGTGGTTTTGTTTGATAGGGTTAGGTACATTGAGAGCATGAATAATATTTTGTCAGGGGATCGAAAATTTAAAAGAGATCACAGAGCCAAAACAGAAATTTTCTATGCGCATCGAGGATAAAATAAATAATTTTTTACTACGCTTAAAGAATGAGGGTTCTCTTTCTACAGAGGATTACACCAGACTTCGTGCGACGGGCTCAGGACCCGGTACTTTGTATGATCTCCCCAAAATACATAAGCCAGATTTCTCCTCTAAATTTCAGTTTAGGCCAATTTTTGCAGCGTTTAACACCCCGAGTTTTAATCTAGCTAAATTTTTTGTCCCAATCTTGAAACCCCTTACTACGAATTCTTATACCGTTGACATCTCAAGAACTTTCGTAGAAAGCTTATCAGACTTTGATAACACTGATGACCTGTTCATGGCTTCTTTTGACGTAGATAGTTTGTTTACAAATGTTCGGTTGATTGAAACCATCGAAATCTGTTTAGCCAAATTATTCTCAAATTGTTCTGTATTCATGGGGTTTTCCCCGTAAGAATATGCAGAAACTGTTAGAACTGGCTGTTTGCAATTGTTTTTTCATCTTCAACAACAAATATTACCAGCAGATAGACGGATTGGGCATGGGTTTACCTCTCGGTCCAACTATCGCCAATATTTTTATGTGCCATCATGAGGAAAGTTGGTTAAATGACTGTAGCAATCTTTTCAAACCGGTTTTTTACAGAAGGTATGTAGACGATACATTTGTTCTATTCAAAGAGAGATCTCATGAGGACCTTTTTCTCAACTATTTGAATTCTCGTCATAGGAATATTAATTTTACCAGGGAAGATGAAACGAACAGCCGTTTACCGTTTCTGGACGTCAATGTTAGCAGAATTGATAATACTTTCCAGTGTTCTGTTTTTAGGAAAGGCACTATCTCGGGTTTAGGTACTAGTTATTTTAGTTTCTGTGCGACCCGTTTTAAGCTCTACGGCATTCGAACTCTCGTCCATAGAGCGTTTAAAGTTTGTTCTAACTTTCGAATTTTACATCAAGAATTTGACTTTTTACGACAATTTTTTCTTAAGAATGGTTTTCCTGTTTACTATCGATAAACACATTGGTAAATTTTTGTCTAAGATTTATGATCAAACGCCGGCACTCCAATCATGTGATCAACAGAAATTTTCCTTAAAGCTTCCCTTCTTTGGCCATCAATCTATCAAGTTAAATCAGGAGGTTCAACTCCTAATCAGCAAGTTTTTTCCGCAACTTAAAATTCATTCTATTCAAGTCAAAAATTTCACAATCGGTTCCTTTTTCCGCTTTGAGGATAAGCTGCCCACTGCTATGTGCTCCTCTGTGGTTAACCAGTTTAGTTGTTCACGTTGTGAATCACAGTACATAGCTTCCACCTGTCGTACTCTCATGTCCAGAGTAGCCGAGCACGCTGGGCGCAGCTGTAGAACCGGTCGTCCACTTGGTTCTCCTCCACTGTCCTCTGTTCGGTCCCATGCCGAAAACTGTAACGTCCCTGTTTCCGTAAATCATTTTAAAATCCTTGCAGGTGTCCCTCATATGATTGATTTACGCATCCTCGAGTCGCTATACATCTTTAAGCTCAGACCCCCTCTAAATGATACTCAAAGTGCTTTTCCTCTTCTCGTTGCAAATACATGATCATTAGGTTAGGTTTTTTTAATTTTTGTTTAGTTTTACATTTTAATTTTACATCTACGACTTTTTCTGTATATGTTGTAGTATTCGTTTGCATAGTATAGTTTCAATTTACTCATTTTCGTTTTGTTTTGTCGCAGAATTCTTTTCTTTGCTGAAGATGAACTGTTTAGTTCGAAACGTTCAATTTTATTCATTTATACTTTACTATTTGTAATAATAAAATGTCAATTCGTACAGCGATTTTCGCCTTGCTTTTCATTATATGAATACGATTTAAGTGACTTTGAAAAATTCAAGCAGGTATTACTGGAAATGTGCGGATCACAAGATGCGGTTCGAGCAACCTGGATTAAACCGAGAAGTCACCTGGCACTGCCTATTCTGTTGTCTTTCAGGCAGCCCTTGCTACCCGAATACGTTGATGTCCCTGAAGAGCAGGCTAGAACCAAGGTATACGAAATTAAGCCCTGACCTGTGTACTGCAAACCAAGGAGGTTTAAGAATGGAGACGGCATCAGCGCTCTAAAGTGAAGCCAATTTTCGGTAGCTGTAGGTGTAATGTAGTAAGTACAATTTACCCTAGAGGGCGCTACAAGTCATACGCAGTTGTAATCGGTAGGCGTTCGATTAACATCTCTCTCTCTGTTTCGACGTAGCTCCCATGATACTAGGCCGTAGCACTGTCCTCTGGTGGCACTACGTCAAACGTGTGCCTGGTCATGTTCCTGGACTTAGTCAGTGTGCGGAGGAAGCTACGTAGAGTGTGCGGTTAACTGTGATATAGTACTACAGTATTCTGATGGCAACTAAGGTGTTCCTGCTTAGTGGCCGGATTGTAACCTGCGTTTGTAAAAAGAAAATTAAAGGTTCCTGTTCTTTCTGTATAAATAAAGACGTTCTTGTTTGTGAAGAGTTTGAAGTTCCACTTGGATCCAGAACCCAAGACAATTCATTACAAATGGTGGCCAGTATGGATCCTTCAACAGTTCCGTGCACCTTGAACCTGTGATTTTCCTGTGTGGTTTCTTCTTTCTCAAGCCAATCTTCATCTTTATTGTCGAAGGCTAGACTGCGAAAATGTCTGAAAGTGTCTTCATAACTGATGGACTGAAGCTGGGATACAAGGATCGCGAGCTTCAGGATTATGTCAAGCAGCGCGTTGAGCGATGCGAGAGGGCACTGGAACGGGAACGACTGAAGGAAAAGGAAGAGTTCGAATTGAAGAAGATTCAGGTGGAAAAGGAACTGGAACTGAGCCGTTTGGAGTTAGAGAAGGAACGACTTCGAGCATCTGAACCTACGAATGGAGATCGCACTTCAGCACACGGAAGACGGAAGAGCGAACATCAAACTGGCGCCCTATAAGGACGGAGACGATGTATCTGTGTACCTAAGAAACTTCGAGAAAGTGCGTAATGCCAACTCATGGTCTGAGAGTGAGGCAATGTCTGCTCTAATTAACGGGTTTGTAAACTCAAAAGTGAGTAGATTGCTAGATACCATTTCATCTGATTTGTGTTACGATGACATTAAGCAGCAAATTATCCGCAGTTTTGGTTTGAATCTCTATGATTACCAGCATAGGTTTAGGTCTGCTAAACAGTCTCGTGAAAGCATTTCTGAATTGGTGCTGTACTTAGATGAAAATTTGTCCAAAATGTGTTCATTAGCCAACGTAGGATCAAATTTCTCGTTGTTGAAAGAACTGATAATCAAAGATCAACTATTACGTTCTGTTGAAGAGCCGTTATCGGAGTATTTGAAAGAAAAAAATGTGTTTTTGTTATCTTTGTCAGATGTGATAGATGCAGCGACTAACTACCAAGCCATTCATGGGAAGAACGATTCTCAAAAATGTACTCAGCCGTATTTTAAGCAAAGATTTATTTCAGCCGCTAACGATGCACGTGAAACTAAGACAAGTTATAAGTATAATAAAAATGAGAGTACGAAACTTTGTCACACCAATGATAGAGCTGCTGGTTACAATGCAGATGTGGTTGTTCGAGATTCTCAAAGTAGGACTGGTGACCGAAATCAATCGTTCATTACTTGCTTCAATTGTTCTGAAGTTGGTCACATCGCTCGGTTCTGTCCTAGACGAAAATTTAAAAAGCAAAGTGCAAGTTACGGGGAGGAGGTTGTTAAAGATGCTAAGATGAAAAATACGTCTCGGAAGGAAACTGTAGCGGTGTCATTTGCTCGTAATAATTTGAACCGCAGTAACATGCCAGTCGTGAAAGGAGTTTGTAATGGTAAAAGTGTAAATGTACTCAGAGACACTGGTGCGACTTGTATTTTAATTAAGGAATCTATTCCTCACGCCAAATCTTCCAATAAGATGGTTAGCGTTAAATTTGCAGACGGTCATACTGTCTTGGCTCATAAGGCTTGCATTGATCTTGATTGCGATTACTTTAAAGGTAAAACTTCAGCTGTGTGCATCCCTAACTTACCATTCGATGTCTTGTGGGCAATGTGCCGGGTTCGGTGTCCCCATGTCAAGCAATCGTTGGAAAATCTTTGCTATGCCAAGAAATTGACTCTGATTTTAATGAGAACGAATTGATTGTAGAACAGTCTGTGTTGCTGGTAGAAACGCGAGCACAAACTAGAGAAGCTGATAAAGCCGAAGTAGAAACAATTCTATCTCGCAGTGCTCAGGCTTTAAACACGGCACAATTACAAAGTGGACGTATTAGTAAATTGCAGAACGATGACCCTAGCCTTAATTCTTGTTTCGTTAAGTCTAATGTTACAAATTCATATCCTCGTTTTGTCAAGAAAAATAACGTTTTGGTGCGTTTGACATGTAGTAACAAATCAGCTCGGGACATAATCACGCAAATTGTTGTTCCCAAGTCTTTGCGTCAGAAGTTACTCAGTCTTGCTCACGATACAGTAATGTCAGGTCATCTGGGAATGGCTAAAACTAGAAATAGATTGTTGAATCATTTTTATTGGCCTGGAATTTTTGAGGATGTCAAACTGTACTGTCGTTCTTGTGAGCAATGTCAAAAATGTTCGGTTAGACCACCGAAAGCACCATTAGTGAATTTACCTGTAATTAGCAAACCTTTTAGTCGTGTCGCTCTGGATCTCATCGGTCCATTACCTAAATCTAATCGTGGTAACAGATTTGCTCTTGTTGCTGTAGACCTTGCTTCGAAGTATCCTGACGCAGTTCCACTGAAGAAGGTAGACAGTCAGTCTGTGGCTGAGGCCATGCTGGATATTTTTTCGCGGGTGGGATTACCTAACGAAATTTTACACGATCAAGGTCCTCAATTTATGTCATCAGTCATGAAGAAATTCATTAGTCTATTACAAATTAAATCAATTAACACTACTCCATATCATCCTAGTTGTAATGGTTCTTGCGAGAATTTTAATAAATGATTAAAGTCAATGTTGAGAAAAGTAGCTGATGATTCGCCAGAATGTTGGGATCGCTATTTACAGCCACTGCTTTTCGCCTATCGGGAAGTTCCCCAAACTTCCACGGGTTTTTCGCCATTTGAGTTGCTGTTCGGACATGATGTCAGAGGCCCTTTATTTTTAATTAAAGAGCAAATTTTGGACAATGCTGGTGATGCAGATGAGAAGCTGATCACAGAGTACGTATTAGAAATGAGAAATAAAGTCAGAGATTTCATGAAGCTGTCAAATGAACGTGAAATGAAAAGCAAAATTAAAGAGAAAGTCTATTACGATAGAACAGCGCGGAAACGAAATTTTAAGTTAGGCGATAAAGTGCTGTTGCTGTTACCAACTTCTTCCAGCAAATTGTTAGCCGAATGGAAGGGTCCATATGAAGTTGTACGTAGACTAAATAAAGTTGATTATGTTATTCGTGGGGGAGACAATGAGAAAACTTTCCATGTAAACATGCTGAAGCCGTTTTTTGAACGGAGATCTGTTAACGCTTCCCAATCTGAAAGTGCTAAAGTAGTCGTGGATTCGTTGGAACCTAACGTGAATTTAGAGTTGTCTCCTAAGGCCAAACATGCAGTCAGTGAAGTTGTATCGAGATTTGAACACGTTTTCAGTGAGAGTCCGGGAAAAATAAATTGTCCTCCGTACGAAATAAGGGTAGACGAATCAGACAAACCAATTGCTAGTTTGCCGTACAAAATTCCTTTTGCACTGAAAGATAAAGTAAAATTGGAATTGGAACGGTGGCTTAAATTAGGAATTATCAAACCCTCTAATAGTCCGTGGTGTTCTCCTGCGGTGATTGTGAAGAACAGCGATGGTAGCTTAAGACTTACTGTTGACTATAGGAAACTTAATGCTCATGTAAATGTTGACCTTTACCCTATGCCAAACAGAGATGCAGTTATAGACAAGTTAGTAGATGCGAAGTACATGTCTAAACTGGATTTAACCAAAGCTTATTTTCAGCTTCCGTTAGCTGAATCTTCAGCGGCTTATACGTCTTTTGTAACTGAATTTGGACAGTTTGAATTCACTGTTATACCATTTGGTATTAGATTCGCTTCAGGATTGTGTAACCGTATTCTTAAGGATGTATTGAATGAATTTGATGATTTTGTAACTAGTTTTGTAGATGATATCGTTGTGTATTCTAATTCTTTGGATGAACATCTGAAACATCTCGAGTTAATTTTCGAAAAACTCTGTTCTAGAGGTATTACTTTGAATTTAAGTAAATGTTTGTTTGCGCATTCCTTTGTAAAATTTTTAGGCTTTGTTGTCGGACAGGGATACGTAAAACCTGACCCTGCTAAGATTGTTGCGTTGACTTCTTTCCCAAGGCCTATTCGAAAAAAACAGTTGCGTTCATTTTTAGGTTTGCTGAATTTTTATCGTAAGTTCATTCCAAATCTTGCAGCTAGTATTTGTTCATTGACAAATTTATTAACGAAATTTTGTCCTGACGAAATAAATTGGACAGATGAAACCAACAAATGTTTTGACAATGCAATTAAGCTTATGTCGGAAGAGGTAGCTTTAATTATTCCTCGACCTAACGTACCTTTCGTTCTCCAAACTGATGCCAGTACGGCAGGACTTGGAGCAGTCTTGGGTCAAATTATCGATGGAACTTTTAGACCTGTAAGTTTCATTAGTAGAAGTCTGTCGAAAGCTGAAGGTAATTATTCTGTCATTGAGCTGGAGTGTTTGTCAATAAAATGGGCAGTTCAGTATTTTCATGATTATTTGTATGGAAGTAGATTTGTAATTCAAACTGATCATGCGCCTTTGACGTGGCTTAAGCAAAACATAGACAGAAGTTCACGGTTAATGCGATGGGCATTATTGCTTCAATCTTATGACTTCCTAATCGAGTATATTAGAGGTAGTGACAATTTCCTTGCCGACTGCTTTCTAGGTACCCTAACCCAGGAAGAAATTGTCTTGAGAGGGGGGATATTGTAATGTAGTAAGTACAATTTACCCTAGAGGGCGCTACAAGTCATACGCAGTTGTAATCGGTAGGCGTTCGATTAACATCTCTCTCTCTGTTTCGACGTAGCTCCCATGATACTAGGCATGGAGCTAGGATATATGGAGGGAGCATAGCGCACTCCGATCGGGCTCAATTTGGCTGCAAAAGTTGAAACACTCGGGCACTCTCAATGCCCAATTCTGAGCCAACCACAGACGCTTGGCTGAAGTTGCTCCACCCACCTTCCCTACAACCCTTCCTCTCAATGGCTCTCATTTTCCAAAGCAAGATTAGTACCTCACCACAAGTCAAAGGGTGAGGTGCGCGTGCAAGTCGCTCTAATTTGTTATAATCAAGGGCCTGTAATCTTTATAGTTTTCAACTCTTAATGTATCTTTGCTAGTAATTTTGATATTATTAAGTGTCCTCAAGTGAGGAAACACAATTTATTATCTTTCGGAGTCTTAGAATCCCAAATTAATCATTTACGATTGAATGATTAACTGAACAGCTGGAAGAGCATTCAGCGAGCGTGTGCGCACTCTAGCGTAGTTGGTAGGTAACTGGCTTCCGTGCTGACGTCACACTCGCGATACGGCTATTGGTTACCACAGACACAGGAGAAATCTCAAAAACTGGTTCTCCTCACAGACGGCTATGCTCCCTCCATATATACTCCCTCCACGATACTAGGCCGTGGCACTGTCCTCTGGTGGCACTACGTCAAACGTGTGCCTGGTCATGTTCCTGGACCTAGTCAGTGTGCGGAGGAAACTACGTAGAGTGTGCGGTTAACTGTAATATTGTACTACAGTATTCTGATGGCAACTAAGGTGTTCCTGCTTAGTGGCCGGATTGTAACCTGCGTTTGTAAAAAGAAAATTAAAGGTTCCTGTTCTTTCTGTGTAAATAAAGACGTTCTTGTTTGTGAAGAGTTTGAAGTTCCACTTGGATCCAGAACCCAAGACAATTCATTACAGTAGGGTAAACGCCGCAGGGCTGCCACTGATAGGGGATTTCCCCTAGATCTGGGGGAAAAGCTTGTAGTCTAGGGGAATGCGGGAAACTTACGCAAAAACTACTAAATTTGGGGGAATTTGGCCAGGAATTATTTCCTATGCAGAAAATGTATGCCCTGAATAATTTTAAATTACAAGTGGACGTAAACTCATTCGGATGAAGATATTATGATGCAGAACAGGAAATGCCCCTTTTAACGATGAATAAAAGGCAATATAACGAAGTTTAAACGAAGATGGAACTCAGACTGGCAACGAGATTCACATGATCACATCGGAACAGGGAACAGTCTCATTCTCACAGCTCACTGAGCTAAGTCTCGATAGTTTGCTCTGTAAAAGGAATAAAAAGGCAGATAGTGACCGTTACGGTTGCTAGCTTCCTTCCCTGAGCGAATACTTTTTGATCATTATTCCCTTCATTGACTTGAATTATGTGATAACTATTCTTATAGATTAATTTTTGAATTCAGATATTTTTATCGTATTTTCTTCGGCAAAGAAGGCCGAACGCAGAAGTTCTTAGAGATGAAATACTTGTGTGCTTCAAAATTAACAGATATTAAAAATGCGCTGCAGGCCTAGTTTTCAACCAGTAACTTTCAATATTGTTTTTATTTGTCTGTCTTGTCATAACTTACATGCGTTAAAGAGGCTAACTCTAGCTGTTACAAGCTCTTCAGCAATTAGTAACAATGCTCTTCAGCAAAACTTTACACAGATGACAAATAGGTTCATTTTAATTATTAATGCCATTTATATAAGGATTTCATTATTTTACAGTTATTACTTTGTTTTAGAATGCTGATTATTTTTTCCCAATGGCATACCGAACCGAATCATCTTCTAAGAAACAAAAGTTCTGTACGCAGTCATTTAGTAGTAATTGGCTCGGTGCACCTGAATTGAAAAACTCGTCTGAAACGAAATAGAAATCCCAACTGTAGATATTGAAAGTACAGCTATATTATTTTATTTTATTTTCAAAACTATGCTCAGTGCAACATAAGAAAAACAAAATGTTGCAAGTATCAACGCTGATATCGTAATAGAGCCGTCCATGAAATCCAGTGGAATTACCATAAGTGAGCTTACTCTTGTAGAAAATTTTGACCAACACGACCTTTCCTCAAGTGTATATAATTACTTACCTGCGGGTAAAACAATTCACTCATTCAGCAAAATAGCTCACAAGCTGTTAATGAAAAGGACGCAATCACATTTGGATTTATTATACATTGAGTAATATCAGTTTCTATTTAATATATACCATATTACGTGTTTTTTTTTTCAATTTTGGTGGATTTTTGCCGAATATGGGGGAATTTCTACCGCAAATCTGGGGGAAAGAAAAAAACCTCAGTGGCAGCCCTGGTATACGGCATGGTAGACGAAACAAGGTAGCTGCAAACCAGTCTTTTATGAAATCGAGTCTCACCCCAATGACGTCAAGGCATCCGACCAATAGCAGCGCTTAAATTGCATCTGGCAACATTGCTAACCCGAAATCTGGCATCACTGTTAGCGTTACGTGTACGACAATGTTGCATTTCTGTTCTAATGAAGTGTTAACGAGTCAAGTGAATCGCAATGTCGACGCCTCAAGTTAAATTTTTAAAAAAGTGTTCCTTTATTTGGTGTCGGAATAATTCTAAAAATCGACTCAAGATGTTTCAAAGGTCTGGTTTCAATTTTAAAGAATTGATTTTGCCCAGTGGAAAGGTTTAGTTAAATAATCTCAAGTCGAACTTATGTAAGTTATGTTTGCTGGCAGCCATTTCAAAAAGACCGACTTCCGAAGAATCCCCTCTGCATTTAAGACGCACATTTCATTGGAAAGAGGTGTTGTGCTGTTGTTTTATGATCACAGGAGTTTGGAACTGGAAGGTGAGAAATTGAATTTTGAATATTATTCGAAACTAATTTAAAAATAATGGCTTATAACTGATTATTGCATTTGATGAAATGGCATCTCTTGACCAAATCTTTGCCACCAGATACAGTAGAGTTCAAGTTTGATATGCTAATTCCATTCATAAATGCTGTTGAATTGCGTGAAATTTAAAATTTAAAGGAAATGAGTAAATAGGAATAGGATGTGCTACAATTAAATGCTGATTAATGACATACTGTTCATGAGTTTTTCATTCCAGAAAGGTAACCTAAAATCCCATATCTTTTGGTAGGGTGCTATCAGATTTCATAGTATTTGAATTTCTGTGTGTGAATTAATCTGTAAGTAGGATGTGCTGTCAAATTTTACCAGGTTTATATTAAAAAATTTCAATGGCATTTTAAAAATTTCGATCTATGCATTATATTGAAATTAGCAAGTAAGCTTAGAACCTACAATGCTCAGACATGAAAGCTAGTTTGGACTGCCACATAGTAAAACTTGTTTACTGTATGTTAGATGCTCCTTTATAATAGCTCCTATTTTTCTTGTGTAGCCAATCTTATCTGAAATTTTCAGATTAACTTGTAATAACTTTCTACCTTATAGCTAAATGTCTAGTGTTTACAAGCAAGATGCAAAATCTTGTCTATGATTTTCTATTGTAAGAGCTACTTTGGTAAATCTGAAGGAGATGACAGTTGTCGATTTTGTAAATTTCGATGCCTTAGCTTACTTAATTAGATCGAAATAAACAAGTTTTCTCCTATGCACTTTTTGTCTCAAATGAGTATTTTATGAGTTATAGCGGTAAATGACTTACCGCAACTCCAGTCTATGAAGCGGAAAGAAATTCTTTGATCGAGTTGTATGGCAATACTGCAATGGCGTCTCGCTTCCAGCGCTCTGTCATGAAAGACGAAACCAAACCTACCGCTATACCTCGTTAAATACTCATTTGACGAAAAAAGTGTATAGAATAAAAGTTGTTTATTTCGATGTTATTACCATGTTTCAAGCAACAAAAATTCGAAAATCGACGAGAAGCTGTTTATTCGAGCGCAGTTGTCATCAATGACGAAACTAAACTTACCGCTATAAATCGTAAAACACTCATTTGAGACGAAAAAAGAATAGAAGAAAACTTGTTTATTTTGATTCAATTAATTAGGTTCAGGCACCAAAAAGTGGAAAATCGACAACTGTCATCTCCTTCAGATTTACCGCTACTTTTTATGGCAATTACCTTCTTGAAACTGACGCAGTTCTAAGCATATTTAGAAATGCATTTTTAAAGGTACCTGACTTCTTCTAGGCTTACCATTCATCGTGTTCCATTTGCTGCTAAATAATTTCTTTATATAAAGTGCCAAATTCTTGCTGTTGATCATAGGTTTATTGTGAGTGCTTCAAAAATCTTATCTGAAGCTACAAAGCCATATTTAATTTAAAGAAGCAGATTTTTCTGTTTTTGTTTATCTTTCTGTTTATATCTTAGTCTCCTTTTCTCTGTTTCTTAGTAGGAAACAGAAAACATCTGTGCAAAAATGAAATTGAGGACATATCTTCATTTAATTTTTTATCGGTTAATGTTAAGGAGAGGACCATAATCGATTTTCCACTTTTCGGTGTCTAAACCTAGTTAATTAGATCTAAATAAACTATTTTTCATCTACGCCCTTTCCGTCGCAAATGAGTTTAACAAGTTATAGCGGGAAATTACTGACTGCAGCTCTAGTGCTTGATGGGGAAAGAAATTGGTCGGACGCGAAGACAACAATGGACTCTTCCTTTTGACGCTCTCAAATGATCGAGCGCATTCCAGCCATCAAAGACCAAAATTAACATACCGCTATAACTCATTAAATGCTCATTTTCAACAGAAAGGGCATGGAAGAAAAATTGTTCATTTTGATCTAATTAACTATGTTTAGCAGCAAAAATTGAAAAATTGATTATGGTCCTCTCCTTTATAAATACCTTTTTATGTCATATAAAATTGATGCTTGTGTGTTTTAGCCTTTTTCTTTTGTAGCTTGGATTAGTTGATTTTAGTTGTATTGTTAAATATCATGAACAAATCTACTTATATTATACACAACATTAACTGTTGAAGAAAAATTAGGAAAACTAGCTTGAGTGTATTAATTAACTTATTTGGTTGTACCTGAAGCTATGTATGTCACACTTTCCGGTCTATTACCCCATTATAGTGTAATTTTCTCTTTTTCCCCTTATTTTTTCACCAATGATTTTTTTCTGGCTTTTTCCTTCCCTTTTCTCCCAGTGCGACTGATATTTTTAAAGTTTGTATTACACTCTAGTGTGTCATTGTCTCCATTTCCTTATGTGTGCATTTTAATACTGCTTTATATTCAGTGTTTTCTCTTTGTATAACTGACCCTATTTATTAAAAACTCCCAGCTGCACCTCAATTTATTATATTAACTCTGCCTTATGTTTTCTCTAACATATTTTAATCTGTACCCTCACTAATGCAACTGAAATGCATGCTTATTGAGCCAAATCTAATTCAGGAACTGTTGATGTGACTAGTTCACTAATACTTATTTTTGCCTTCCAGGTACATGAAGAAAGTGAAATAATTCCACCCATCATTGAAATGGGTGAAGGGGCGCAAAAGGCTGTCGTGGTATTCAACGGACCCACCGATATTGAAGGAATTTTGGCGTCAGTGAAAGTGAAAGATGCTGCCACTTATATCTCCAGTTACATTGCCATGAATACAGACGTGTATCAGCAACAACTGAAGAAAAAAAAACATTTTTGTCTGACTATACTATATGTTCCATTCTTAGTGTAAAATAATTCAATTTCCTTCTGTTTGGGTCTTTTTAAAAGTATCTCTAATCTGAGGATCGGTGCAAGAGACTGAAATTTTGCAGTAAATCTTTCTTTAAATGCTATTCCTTGTTGTGAGTGGGTTTTCCTCTATCTTTTCAATAAAATTAGTCACTCACCAGGCTTCTGCAAAAGTGTTAGTGAATTATTTCATGAGAACTGACCTAAATCTCTCACCTGCTGTTCTTAAATAATAATGTACTTAACCTAGTTTTTCTTCAGATGTAGAACATTACAGTCAGTCAGAGCTTACAATAGACCTCTGCAGAGTACATGTTTTACAGCAGGTAAACTTGATAAAATGGTGCACAAGGGATTCCACTGCACATTTCTCCTGACCCCTTGTCAACATGATGCTCTAAAGTGAAATATGATAAATTGTGTCAGATCAAATTATTCAGTTAATTTTAAATGGTTTCTTGAGCTGCTACTTGAAAGCACTTGTGTGTGCAAAATCATTTTATGCCATGTGTCCCGGTGTTTCATTTGAAATAAGTTAGGGTGAATTACTGTTTCCTTCTTTAAAACCTATAACTTCATGTTGCTGCTGCTGTACAGCAGAACTTCATACATTCCGATTTAATATAAGAAAGCTTAATTTTAGTCTTTGTGTCACTCACTCTACTCAGCTGTTTGATAAACCAAAAGCAAAAAATGATAGAGATGGGGTTGTGAGGTGGTCTATGGTACCGAACTAGTGATAAACTTTTTTTATTGGTCTGTTCATAATTTAAGGCTGTGAACTATTATGTGGTACAATGTTGTCTATTGCATAACACAATAACGGACGGTAGTGCAAGGTTAATTTGTTGGTTCGGCCGAGTGCATTGTTAGATTGAAGCGTTATAAATTAGCATTCCTTGGTATTTAAGTGCCATACCAATTTGTAATCCTTGTTTTTTTCTCGTAATTGGAACTCGGCAGAAAAATTTACTTGTAACTTACTCGTGGAAACCTTTACAATCCTAAGCTAAATTCACTGTTTTGGTTTCAAAATGAATTCTGTGAAAAGCTTTAGACTGGCTTTGAAAATACTCTCGTAGCTTGAGTTATGCTCACCTCCCCGGTTTTGACATTCTGAAGTTTATGCTAGAATAGACTTCCCAGCAGCCTGTACTGAATTTATGTTCTCTTTGAAAAGTTACCTGTAGCACAATAATGTTTTGTTATTGATCAATGCTCTTCTCTTCTGAACGTCCCTCTGGTTTTACTTCTGCTTATTGATAATCGTACGATTGTTTGTGAAGAATATGATACGGTTATGAACAATTAATTTCGAGCATCATTCCCATAGTTGGTATAAAATAGGTCATAGGCTTCAGAATTGCAGGTAGTTAGAAGAATTGGCATACAAAGAGTAATTTTAATCCTAACTGATCATTCTATCGTTTGTCTTTATAGTATATTATGCTTTTTTTCCTTTTAGAATTAAAAATGTTCATTCTACTTTTGTAGTTCCTTACTTACTGATGCGCAGAGCACTGATACTGATGTCTGAAGATGCCTTAAAAAATTGCAAGGACCATCGTTTCGTTAAGGACCATCGTTTTGTTGCGCTCTGCTATGCTGTTTTTACATCACCTATGGCTTTCTTCTTCAGCTCTGATTTTTTTCATAACCTTTATCTTCAGCTTTCTGTTTCTATGCGTTGCGTATCTTGTGTGTAAACACACCTTGTGTATTAATTCCTCATTGACTGTATGTACTCCGTACTTAAAGGTGTGTCTTCCTCTCTTTGAAAAGCTATCTTGTGGTAAGAGAGGCTGATTCCAAGTCATACTCAAAGCTAATCTGCAGAACTTGTTAGTATTTACATTGAAAATTTACTGTTCTAAGGGAGAACATGCAAAGTCCTGCAAGTGACTTACTTAAGCTATTCATATGTTGAAATAGAATGCGTTTTTGATTCCGTTGCTGACCACCTTTCGCTTCACTGCTGTCATTTGTATTTATTTACAATTTAAATATTTATTATTTTTTATACAGAAAAATGTTGTGGAATAACTTCGGAGAGATATTGAATGCGGTAGCTTTTTTAGGGAAACGCACCAGAGAATGAACAAAATAATGGACTTTGATTCCTCTCAGGGGGATACAACTATTGTATCTATGGGCCCCTCAGGGGGATACAACTATTGTATCTATGGGAATTAGCGCTCCCAGGGGAAAAATGTGAGGGCCCGAGCTGAGAGTTAGGTAGGCCTTCTTTTTGTTGAAATATAAATGTTTTTTGTTATGTTAAGGACCAACTTTTTTTCGGTTCACTACTGTCCTGTTTTTCAGCACCTCTGACTCTCTTCTTCAACTTTTATCTTATTTCATGAAGTTCTTTCCCATCTTACTGTTTCTATGCCCTTTCTGCATAGATTCCTCATTTTCTTATCTCCATACTAAATGGTGCCTTCCTCCTTCCTCTCTTCGATACGCTCTATTTTTGCAGCGGTTAGGGAGGCTTAAACTAACTTATAATCTTAATCTTATTGTATCTATGGGAATTAGCACTCCCAGGAGGATTACGTGAGGGCCCAAGCTTAAGGTTAGGTAGGCTTTTTTTGTTGAAATAGAATAGGTGTTTGTTTTACTACGGACCATCTTTTTTCGGTTCTCTGCTGTCCTGTTTTTCAGCACCTACTACTTTTTTCTTGAACTTTTTCTTGTTTCATGAACTTCTTTCTTAGCTTACGGTTTCTATGCACCTTGTGCATAGATTCCGCGTTCCCTCAACTCCATATTAAATAGTGCCTTCATCCTTCTTCTCTTTGAGCATCTTTGTCGTGGTAAAGGGAGGCTAAAACTTTCTTATATAATAATAATTATAATAATAATTATGGACTTTAATTTATTTCTATCAGCTCATACACTTCATGCTAAAGGGAGCCCTCCCACTCCACAAAAATACTCGGTACGTTACTTAAGCTGGGTGTTACATACACATTTTCTGTATGTTTATTTTTTGTATCCTAATAAGTAATATGTACAGTGACGGTCTTGTATTGCTCCTCCGTTATTTTCTGACTTGCTGTTCTCGAGTGTAGTATTCCTGCGTGTAGCGCTCCCAACGAATCTGTATCAAATTAATTGGGGTTCCTGACTTTGAGTTCTGATTAGGAAATTACCTTTTTTATTGAGAGAGCGTAGGTTTTTGTTTTATTATGGGCCATCCTATTTCGATTCACTGCTGTCAATTTTTCACCATTTCTGGCGTTTTCCTTCACCTATTACCTGGTTTCATGAACTGCCCTCTTTATTTGCTATTAGTTAGGTGCATGGAGTCTTGTGTGGGAACAAACCTTGTGCATACATTCCCCGTTCTTTCAAGTTGACATTGAATGATTCCTTCATCTATTTGATAGAACTTTGTTGTGGTTAGAGAGGCTTGTACTACTAATTATCAAACATAATGTTGTATAGTGTGAACCGACTATTTCTCGGTTCATTGCAATCCTGTTCTTTGAAACCTAACATTTAACGTATAATTTTTATCATAAACTTCCTACATTGCTGCTTCCATCTGAAATATCTTCTGCAAGAACACACCTTGTACATAGATTCCCTGATCTCTTAATGCCCTGCCTAATGGTGCTTTCTTTCTTCCTGTTTGTGAAACTCCTTTTTTTGCGGCGAGAGGTGCTGAACGATGTCATATTCTTTTATATTATCTTCATCTTATCGTTTCTTCATGTAATCCGTACTACCATGTATCATAAATGCGGGTAATTTTAACTTTCAGGCATAGCAATAATCAATGCTCTCTGTTCTTAGCACTCCAATGGCGAATGTAGGAGGTCTTGAGCTAAAGGTTAGGTAAGCCTTCATTTCGTTGAAATAGAATAGTTTTTTTTGTCATTTTGTTACGAGCCATCTTTTCTACGGTTCACTGCTGTCCTGTTTTTCATCACCTACTACATTCTTCTTCAAATTTCATCTTATTTCATAAACTTCTTACTAAACTCACTGATTCTACGCACATTGTGGATAGATTCCGCGTTCCCACAACTCTATACTAAATGGTGCCTTCCTCTCTTCGGAACCCTTTCTTTTAGCGGTTTGGGAGGCTAGAACTATCATCTAATCTAATCCTTCTCTGTGGATCTATGGATCGCCTGTGTTGCGGATGAAGAGGCTTAAACTAACATCTAATCAAATCTAATCAGCCCTCTGTTCGTTATGTAACTTTAAGAAATGCAGTAGTTTATAACGGGTGTGTGTTCAAGTACTCAATGTGTTCGAGTTTCTTTGGTATTGAAGCAGGAATGGCACTTGAAAGAAAATTTTGCAACTTTTTAGGGTGTTGGCATTACTCGAAAAATTTGAATGCTCGAAACGCATGTACATTTGAAAATACATTCTCCAGCTGTGAAGTTCATGAACTTATAAGCGGAATTCTTATGTCGCACTTTTTATTACAAATAAACGATATCTCTATGTTGAATTTTATATGATCCTTTTTGCAATTGAACACGGCACCCAATCGTCTGCTTCATCAGTATGAAAAAGTATCACTGAACTGAATTAAATTAATTTTCCTATTGTTTAAATTGAGCATTTAATTTAAGAAGCGGTCCGTATGATGAACTCGGAGATCGATAACCGTTTAGTGCTGGTGGAAAAGCTCGGACGCGGACGGAATTCTATTTTTCTAAAATCCGTCGTGCGGAAGCAACACCGGCTGTCGGTTCTGTTTCTGATCGTACGTCTGGAAGGCAGAGTACGCTGCATCGTAGTACGCTGCCGCTGCTGACGTCACGTCACCCTGGTGACGTCATCCGGCTTGTGTGAAATGAAGCCTTTCTATTGGCTAGTCGAGTTTGCGAATGTGCACTGACGTCCCCATAGAAGTGACTTTACCTCCTTTAAGCCCCCTCCAAACCTTGCATTACCATGTTGCCTCTGGACGTCGGAGTGGCGCTGCAAAAGAACCGCTGATGACCAGACTGGCTTGTGAGAAAGCCCGCACTGCAAACTGTCTGCAATGGCATTCAGTTGCTCAAGAGCTCTGAGAGGGGAAGGATGCTTGCGAGCTATACGCGGGAGCTACTCACTCCCGCGTATAGCTCAGGGCTGCCAATGAGAATTTTACCAAAACCCCAGCATACGCTAGAAAAAAACCCAGATTGCTGCTTAAAACCCCAGATTCGCGGAAAAGCGTGTTAATGAAGTAATTTGCTTACCTTTGTACTCGTATTACTCTGAATCAGTTGCTGCCGTCTAACATACAGCGTTGGTCCGTAATTTCTCATTCTGCCTCTCCAAATATCGGTGACTTATTGCTCCGCTTTCCATATCGCGTATTAATTCTTTTCGTGGTTGCCAAGTAGTTCAATCATTGTTGCTCCTCTTAATTAATTCTTTTGCCAAAATTCTATCTCTTACAGTTTCTGCCTTCAGAAAACTGTTTTGTTTCGTTCTAACACAATTCATGACTGAAAAAATTCGTTCAACCGAAGTAGACGAATGTGGCAGAATAGTTAGACTAGTCATTAAAGCAGACAAGAGGCCAAATTTTGAATTTTGAAAACCGTCCTTGATTTCTTTTAGTTTGTTCCAGTATCTGGGAGGATTTTATACACAGAACAATTACTATGTAGGTGTTTTCAATAAGTAAGTGTTACATGTACCACAATAACAGGTACTGCATAAATGGTACTTGAACATTTAAATTGTTCGATATTTTTTGCTGGCAGTAAACAGATGTCAATTAGATTTCGACAGAATGCAGATGCAACAGGAATATAATAGCAAAAATGCACCCAATTTCAATTAAACGAATTTGATAATGTAATACCATAATTTTCATTGCATCAAGCGCCGAAAAAAATATATATAAAAACCTTCAATTTGTTACCACTGCATAGAAAACCCCGGATTTTTTGCCAATTTTTTTTATAAAAACCCCAAAACCTTAGGCCACACCTAAAAACCCAAGATCTGGGGTTAAAACCCCAGCTATGGCAGCCCTGGTATAGCTCGTCAGTCAACGCGGAGCGCGCCACCGACACGACCTTCCGCAATGCCTTGTATTAACATACTGACTCGCGTCGCCCTACGACAGCAATCAGGAACGCGCCACTCTTTGGTTAGCTTGAAAAATCGGCTTCTCAAGCGGTCGGAAAGCTATCTACAGCTCGTCTAAGCGGCATCAAGCAACATGGTAATGCAAGGTCTGGAGGGGGCTTTAGTCTACCATGGTATACGGGCACTCACATGGAGGGGCTCAGTGCGTGTCAGACACTCAGTGTGACAGGGCGCCGCTTATCCACGCTGCGGTCAAGGACGAGTTTTTTCAATATGACGCGTTCATGCATTATGTCTAAGTGCAGTAGTAGTCACAAAAAAGATCCAGGCACAAGTTATCACATGTAGGTATTATGTATTTTTTTATTAGCGTTTAGTTGTTACTGCTAGCATACAGTTTAACGTTTACAGATGTGATCATCATAAATTTAATATTAAGGTTGGTCAGTATTGAATTGAATGTTGTCAACGATTTCAGTATTTTCGATGCCACTCATAGGTAATATGCTAGATTTTAATGTGTTTTAGCTGAATGAAATTGTGCTTGCAAATGAATCGTTTTAAGATATAGCATAAATAACGTTCAGGTAAGAAAAGCATAAACAGCAGTTATGATATGGCTCTTCCGGAATATGTCGGATACTGAACATGCGCAGTCACGTTTGCGGGAAAAAACATCGGTGTCGGGATGGCTAAGTTAAGTTATTTTAGGTTTACTTAGGTTACTTTATTCAACTAATTTAACTTCACCTCTCACCTCAGCTTTCTCTACGTCAATTCCGTATTTCAGCTTATTTTCCGAGTCCGTTTGTATAATTTTATATACGACACTCCTAAAACTTCAAAGTTAAATATATTGAAAACTGAGCATATGCGATCACAATGTCATTCATGTAAAACGTCTTAAAATGTCTCCAATTACCTAAAATCTGATAATTAACTTTTAAAAATCGTTGGCAACATTGAATTCAATATTGACCAAAGTTTTAATGAAATCGCTTTCTACCCGAATTCGAAGAAGTTCTTCATTCTGTGGATAAGGATGTCCATTTAGTGACCATTGTTTCTTATAAATATATGGCAACCAATCTTTTCGAAATAGGCAATTCAAAGAAATAAGTATGAATGTCATGATTATATTTATTACTCACATTATTCTCAGACTTTCTCCCACACAGCGCCGTCCAATGTTCATAACCATGTGTTTTATTTGCCAAAAATCTTAGGGTATACTCTGTTTCTGCAACCCCGGTACGATACAAACAAGTACAAGAATATTGTCTGTAATATGTGTAGTTAGTGAAGTTTACATAATATGAGTTGATATATGCATAGACTTTTGCTCCATACATCTAGTGAGAAATATATTACACATATATCAACATATTATAGTATCGATAATATACAGTGTCTCTCATAAATGCTTGTCAATGCAGTGGCATGCCAAATTTAATCCAAAAAGGGAATACTTTTGGTATTGTAATAGTTTTGACTTTTTGCGCTTTCTGTTAGAAACGCGAATAAGGAAATCTTTAATTAAATAAGTGCTCTCATTTTTTCCAGGATACCGACAGATAAGGACAGAAAAGAGGAATGGCTAAGAGTAATCGGCTGCAGCGATGTGGAGTTGCCAAAACGAGCTTACCTTTGCTCAAGACACTTTTCTCCTAATGATTACGATGAAAATGTATCTCCTCTGAGAAAGCTGCTTCCTAACTCAATTCCTTCTATATTCCATGATGTTCCTGATGGAAGGCCTATTTGCAGAGCTAAAAGGAAAAAAAATGTTTCAAAGCGTTGCTACGCTTTCTTCATTCTCAGTTGCGCCTTCTTCACTCTCAGTTTCGCCTTCTTCACTCTCAGTTGCGCCTTCTTCACTCTCAGTTGCGCCTTCTTCACTCTCAGTTGACCTTTCATCATCTGCAGTCGTGCCTTCATCATCTGCAGTCGTGCCTTCATCATCTGCAATCGTGCCTTCATCATCTGCAGTCGTGCCTTCATCATCTTCATCATCTGCAGTCATGCCTTCATCATCTGCAGTCGTGCCTTCATCATCTGCAGTCGTGCCTTCATCATCTGCAGTCGTGCTTTCATCATCTGCATTCGTGCCTTCATCATCTGCAGTCGTGCCTTCATCATCTGCAGTCGTGCCTTCATCATCTGGAGTCGTGCCTTCATCACCTGCAGTCGTGCCTTCATCATCTGCAGTCATGCCTTCATCATCTGCAGTCGCGCCTTCATCATCTGCAGTCATGCCTTCGTCATCTGCAGTCGTGCCTTCATCATCTGCAGTCGTGCTTTCATCATCTGCAGTCGTGCTTTCATCATCTGCAGTCGTACCTTCATCATCTGGAGTCGTGCCTTCATCATCTGCAGTCGTGCCTTCATCATCTGCAGTCGTGCCTTCATCATCTTCAGTCATGACTTCATCATCTGCAGTCATGCCTTCATCATCTGCAGTCGCGCCTTCATCAACCGTAGTGGCGTCTTCATCAAGTGCAGTTGCGTTTTCTTCACACTTAGTGGCGCATTCATCGTGTGATGCTACGCCTTCGCATTATTCTGCATCACCGTCTGTTGCCTTTTCACCCACAAAAAAAACTCCTTCTCCAATAATTACTCCCCGTAAACGTAAGTTGAAACGAGATTTAGATAATGCTGTAGAGAAATTAACAGGTGCTCGGAAAAAAATTAAATTGCTGCAACAAAGCAAAAGAAGGTTGTTGAAAAAAAATTGCGAACTCAGTTCAATTATAACTGAATCGAGGTCGTCCAATTTGGTGAGTAGCGAGTCTGTTGACATCATTGAAACATCTGCGGGAGGGGTACGTGATATTTTAAAAAGGAAGGTATCAAAAGCATCAGGATATAAAATAGAATGTCAATATTCTCCTGAACTTAGAGCATTCGCTTTAACATTGCATTTTTATTCCCCTCGAGCATATAATTTTGTCAGGAATAAATTTGATACATGTTTGCCTCATCCAAGAACTATTGAAAAATGGTATCAGACAATAGATGGTAAGCCGGGATTTACAAGTGAAGCTTTTAAAGCGCTGCAAGTAAAAGCACAATCAGCTAAGGCTAAAGGTAGAGCATCGCCATGTGCGCTTATTATGGATGAGATGGCTATCAGACAACATGTCGAATGGGATGGCATAACAGCTCATGGTTATGTAGATATGGGTGCTGGTGTTAATGATGATGCTTTACCGGTAGCAAAGGAAGCTTTAGTTTTTATGGTTGTTTCTTTGAACGATAGCTGGAGGTTACCGGTTGGATATTTTTTAATAGATGGTCTTGGTGCAAACGAACGAAAAAATCTCGTGAATCAATGCATTGCAAATCTTCATAATTCTGGTATATCCGTAGAATCTCTAACATTTGACGGAGCTGCTTCCAATATAGCAATGGCTAAACAACTTGGGTGCAAGCTAGGATTAGATAATTTGTCGCCAAGTTTTCCTCATCCCATAACTAACGAGAATATTCACTTGTTTCTAAATCCTTGTCACATGTTGAAATCAATTAGAAATACTTTTGGTGATAAAAAATTTACTGTTGATGGCGAAGTAAATACGATAAAATGGAGTTACATGCAGAAAAACATGAATTGCAAACTTCAGCAGGAATACATTTAGCTAATAAGTTAAAATCAAAGCATATAAATTACTTAAAAAAAAAAGATGAATGTAAAACTTGCAGCTCAACTTTTAAGTGATTCCGTTGCAGATGGATTGCAATTTTGTCTAAATAATAATATTAACGGTTTCAGCGGTAGTGAGGCAACTATAAAATTTATTAGAGTATTTAATAGAGATTTTGATATATTAAATTCCAGAAATAAATTGTCTTATGGATATAAGAAACCTATCGACTCAAATAATGCCGGCAATGTATTTTCTACCCTTGATGAAGACACTTTGTACATAAAATCCCTTTACTGCCCAACATCTGGCAAACTAATGTGCGAGTCTGTTAGGAAAACAGGATTTATAGGATTTTTAATTTGCATTGTTAGCATTAAAAACTTATTTTACAAAAGCTTACAACTGGGCATGAGTTTTTTACTCACGTATAAAATAAGTCAAGATCACTTGGAATTAATTTTCGGAAAAATTAGGAGCAGAGGAGGTTGCAATAACAACCCAACAGCAAAACAATTTGCTTCTCCCTATAAACGTCTATTTGTTCACTACGAAATAAAAGATGTTATTAATGGTAACTGCACGTCTTTTGAAAATGTAACAATTTTAACAGCATCTAGCAGAAGCAACCCATCTCTATTGATCTCATCCTGCGCTGTAACAGAGTTCAACAATTCGTGTTCTAAGAATAGAATAATGACTGACGATGTTCAATGTAATGATTCATGCAAAGAGGATACATGTACCAAATATATAGAAAATTGTTCCAAATTTTTTTCTAATTCAGCGTATTTCTATCATGTTGTTTCTTATATAGGATACATAGTAAGGAAATTAAGAAATGTTCTTCGTTGCGAATCATGTATAACTGCCCTTTGTCGAAATGCTGGCAATAAAGATTCCTCAAAGTTCATTAATCTTAAAGAGAAAGTGCACTTGACATACCCATCAAATGATGTAATTGACATATGTTTAATTGCTGAAAAGAAATGTCAGCAAGATCTTGCTACGTGTATGAATCCTGATACTTACAACTTGAAAAAATGCTTAATTATACACTTCGTATTTGTATTGAAAAGAAACTGTTCACTTCACTTGACAACCACTGTTTTGAAGTTGAACCTCTACACAATCATGTTTATTTATTAATAAAATGTGTTGTATCTGAATATATTACTTTAAGATGTCATAACTCTACTAAACTATTTAACGAAACCATTCATAAACAGAAAAAAATTAGCCGTCAGATCTCAAATATATTAACTTTATTTTCAGGTATGTAAATATAATGCCTATATTCTATAAAACTTGCTCTGTACAACAAAATATAATTACTGTATGGTTGTAAAAATGTTCTTTATTAACTTAAAACACGAAGAAAAAGTTAGGTATGTTGAGCGTAAGTAATTATTCATTTCTTTACATAACTGTATGTAAGTCGCTAAGTAAATGTTTCTATGTAAGTATTGTTTTTCTTTATCATTCAGCGAGGACACAATTGAAATACATGCCTAAGAAAAAAACGTATAGCACAGAGTTGCGCAAGTCTGCCATTTAACAGCGAGGTCTTCAGTCGCTGATGTTGGAGGTGGTGCTACACGTGCTACACCTCCACTGCAACACCACCTCCACACAGGGACCAAATGCCGGGTGGGCGGGGCTTGGGACGGCAGAAGTGGCTTCACTCGCTTGACTGGCAAAAGATAGGGATGCCGGTTCCATGTATCCAACTTCCTTGCTGCAAACATTGCCAAGAAAATGGCCACGGCATTAAACACTGCCAGGGGGAACAAGTATGCTCGAGGTGCAGCTCGACTGTGTATCCAGTTGACGAATGCACTTCCAGCGAAACCGAGTGCCACCACTGCAGTGAGGAGCATCTAACGGGATCAAGAAATTGTAGACAGAGAGTGCTGGAGGAGGAAATCATGGCCATTCAGAGTAATGAACGCGTGTCAAAAGGGCAAGCCAGAATGATGTTCTACCGCCGCCACCCGAACCTCTCTGTGAATTTCACTAAGGCAATTAAGACTCGCACTATCCCCGTGGGAAAAGATATAACAAACAATAAAAAGAGAAACCGATCAGATGACCGAGAATCAACACCAGAGCCACAACAAAGCAAGATAAAAGGTTGCAGGAGTCAAAACGGGAAATGAGTCCAGGAATAGACGTATGTCGGCGAAGGAAGAAGAAATAGAGAGGATGACAGAGATTGTGTGTGAGAGTCCCAAGACTGGAAGGCTTTTCACAACTACTGTTAGCCTGCACCACGGTGCAATATCACCTACGAAAGAAAGGGAATCTAGAAGGAGAGAAACCAGGAAAATGTATGATGAATACACAAAAGAAATAAGAGAAGCTGAAGAAATTAATAGAGGTAAATATTAAGAAGAACTGAAAAAAGCTAACCGTCCGAAAGCCAGAGAGACGGGTAGACAGCGCTCACGTGCAACATCGAGAGAGAGCTTCAGGAAGAGATCTCCGAGAGGCAAAGACTAGAGAAGGAGGTCTGAGGACAGCAAACGTAGGTGGAGGTGATGGCAGAGCAAGAAGTTACATTCCTACAGAGGAATTTACAAGGAAGGGCGTCTATTAAGGAGGACCTCATAAACCTTGTTGACACCCACAAGCCAGCAGTGATAGCGGTACAGGAAACATTCTACGGTGATAATTTTGTGTCCCCAGTATCAGGCTATGTCGATTTCAGCAAGCAAGGTCACTACAATCACAGGTTTCATGGAGGAGTGGCACTATTTATACATTCATCAATACCCACTCAAGAGATCAACATACAATCACCGGTTCAGATAATTGTTACGCGAATATCTCTTGGTAAATTCAAGATAATAACTGTTGCATCAATATACTTACCACCCAGAGAACAAGTAAATATCGAAGAATTATTCACCACCCTGAGGGAATTGCTCAAACCTGTTATAATGGGAGATTTTAACGTTCACCATAGGGACTGGGGGAATAAAAGAACTGATGGGAGAGGACGAACGATGCGGAACATTTTGGTAGTGGAAAACTTCAACAACTATAATGATGATTCACCCACTCATATATCAGGAACTAAAATAGACCTTACACTCGCATCCTCAGACATCACACCGGACCTAAAGTTCAATGTTCTACCCTCGGTCCTGAGTAGTGATCACTTCCCTATAATGCTCACATGTACAGTTCTGCAAGCAGATGGACGAGTAGAGGCCGAAGCATGGAATTTCAAGAAAGGTAACTGGAAGCAGTACCGAGAAGTCACTCTATGGGAAAATGTACACCAGGTGGAAATACCAGAGGACCCAGAGGCTGCAATCGATGAACTTTATCAAAGATTCAATAGTGCAGCTGAGAAGTGGGTGCCTAAGTACAAGTGAAGACGGCACTACGCAAAACCATGGTGGACAGCGGACTGTAAAGTAGCTTGGCGAGATAGGGAGAAGTGATACAGGGTATACAAGAGGACTGGGGAAATGGAGGACAAGATACGGTGGAAGAGGGCAGGAGCAATAGCACGAGGACATTCAAGGAAGCTAAGCAGAACACCTGGAGAGAGTTCGTATCAACTCTGAAAACCACCACATCCAGTAGTTATATTTGGGAAACAATAAATACAATTCGAGGAAGGGCCAAGAGGCAAATAAAAATGCTAAGTGAAGGAGAAAATCATTATTCGACCACGAAGGAAATAGCACAGAAGCTCGCAGAGACCTTCGAAATCATATCCAGCAACGTGAACTGTTCAGAACAATTTGTACGATACAAGCAACGCGCAGAACAAATTCCCATCAACTTCATGAGCAACAATGAGGAACTCTATAACAGACTTTTCACAATGCAGGAACTTACATCCGCCATCAAAAGTAATAGAATTACAACACCAGGAGCAGATGATATCGGCAACCTGATGATCAAAAACATGCCGGACAATGCTCATCAATACCTGCAGAACGTGTACAATAAGATATGGGTAAAGAATATGCGCACCCACGTTGGAAAGAAGCCATAATAATATTATTGTACCTATCCCTAAACCTGGTAAAGATCACAGCAATCCGAAAAAACTACAGGCCCATATCAGTGACGAGCTGTCTATGCAAGACCTACGAAAAAATGATCAACAGCAGACTGATGGAATACCTAGAAAACAACAAAATATTTACTAACATCCAGTGCGGTTTCAGGAAGAATCGAGCAATTGTAGAACATCTCGTGAGGTTTGATACCTATATGAGAAGATCGTTCGCTGGAAATAAAGTGGTCCACGCTGTATTTTTGATTTAGAGAATGCCTATGACACGACCTGGCGGTACGGGATATTACGAGACCTTGCAGCGGCAGGAATGGGAGGAAGACTACCAAGGTTTGTGAAAGAGTTCCTCAAGGGTCGGATATTTCGAGTGCGAGTGTCTAGCGAATTGTCCTCCTCTACAGAACTGGCCACTGGAAAGCCGCAGGGAAGCACGCTCAGTGTCACTCTGTTTGCCAATAGAATCAACTCATTAGCAATGGAAATCCCCCCTGAAGTTTTCTGCTCCTTATTCGTAGACGGCCTTCTTATCGCTTTTGCTGGTCGCAATAGCTACGAAGTTCAAACAACAATAGTCGACAATCGATCGAGTCAACCATTGGGCAAAACATAACGGATTCCGATTTTCACCCACGAAAACTGTTGCAATGCAATTCTGTGGAGGAAATGCACCAATGGTAATTCCAACATTACGGATGGACGAACAAAGTATTCCCATTGTAGACAGCACATAATTCCTCGGCCTTCTTGGGATAAGAAGCTAAACTGGTATACGCACATCAGAAGTGTAAAAGCTAAATGCAGCAAGGACCTTAATTTACTGAAATCCGTGTCTTCCTTTGCTTGGGGTGCGGATCAAAAAATTCTAATGAGATTGTACCGTTCCCTGATCCGCTCCAAAATTGAGTATGGCTGTGTGGTCTATGGCTCGGCGAGCGCAACTGCGTTAAAGGAACTGGACGTAGTGGCAAACGAAGCAATGCGTATTAGGGTGCGTTCACACTACGAGCGGAGCGGCAAGAATGTTTGTACAGGTTTGAATGCAGAAACGCTTGGCTGTTCACACTACAAGCGGAGCGGAGCGGCACGCTCGGGAAATTCGTTGGGATTTTTTGACGCTCGCGGCGAGCGTTACTCCTCGGCTCCGCCTTTGGATCGTCATATCTTACAGGGGTAGAATTGTCGTTTGAGTTAAAAAAAATCTATTATATAACTAGTTATTTGTTCAACTAATCATATAAAAATTATAACTGATAGTGTAACATGTAATATTTTAGTGTAATTTCCCCCATTTGGGTTCATTAATCATTTATTTCTATTTTCTTCTGCTTTCTCTGATAAGTTACTTTATTAATGCTTCAGTTTAAGAAATTTATTTTGCTTTTCTCGTGATGTAGTTTCATCTTTCTTGTGATGCTGTGTATTTTATTTTATAATCCTGATTAAAGTATAATTATGTACGATTTTTTAATAAAGTTTTCATTTATTCCGTAAAATGGGAGAAAAAGGAGGCCGTATGATGATGAGGAGGACTCGATGAGTGTCAAATACACAATAAGTTGCAAAATTTTATGAGCTTGGGTGATTTTTTCCAATACTAACGGAAAGCATATCAGTATTTCGAGAACTATTTGGTCAGGACAAGTCAATATTTGTCAGTATTTTTCACTTAGGTTTATCTGGCACAACCCTGAATTTATGAAAGGAATTACTTTACGTTCACTCGCGTTTAAGTCACCACAAGACATTTTTTGTTCGTACAGGCCTATGACAACCTGTAGTAATATATGTGATACAGCCTATATGGAAAGACTTTAATTTTGCTTAAACTACTTTGCTTTACATGTATCCTCAATAAAAATTTGTGTATTGCTAAACAGCAAATTTGTCTAATCTCGTTGGAAATTTTTCTTTCTATAAGGGATTGTAGTACATCAAAAGTTGCCGGCTTCATCCGTACATACTCGTAGAATTGTGATTCATCTCTCCTCAGTGCTTCGAAGAGATAGTGGTATTCTCCATATCGATCTCTCCTCATGTTGATGGGATGGATCCAGTGTTTCGGTTTTGCCGTCGAGCAACAGAAGCGCATTCACGGAACGCTCCATAGCGACTGATACTTGTGTAGGTCGCTCTGCTCAGCTCACATGTGAACACACGCGCCGCGCCGCTCCGCTCTTTGCCGCGACGCTCCGCGCCGCTCCGCTCGTAGTGTGAACGCACCCTTAGGCCGCGGCCAGACAAACAGCAGTGGAGCAGGGCAGAGCAGAGCAGACACCGCGCGGAGTTTTATGTTAGTGGCATTCCTATTAGGGTGGCCAGACAAGTAGCACAGAGCAGTGCAGGGCAGCGCTGTCTGAAGCAAGCAGTAGCGGCGTTTTATCTCGGGTGATAAAACACTGCTCGGGAGCTAGCAGTCAGTTGCACCGTAGAGTTCGTACAGGGAGGATGTCGACTTCTGATCTCCTCGGTACACGCTATTCCTGCGATCGGGGGTGCATCTCTTAATATTTCGATCATAACTATGTTAATGAACAATGGTCATTTATAGCAGACGCTATGGAAGTTAGTGGTGGGTGGGATTGTACAGTTATTTATACGTATATAGGTATTTTCTACCTCATAAATCGAAAAACTATACTATATCAAGCATTTTCTTTGTCAATACCTGAACTTTAGAGCGTACCAATGCCGAATATTTCATATCTTGTCTATTTTTGGCACATGACATCTTGACTTGAAACATATATCTTTTACGTATGAACTATTAGTTTTTTTAGTTATAAACATTAATCATTTTTCTCCTAAGTAATCCTGAGGAAACACAGGTTAGGTCATCTGTGAGAAAGAAAGAAAAGAAAACCGTTTATTTCAAAAAAGGTTGGCATATGAAATACATGGCAAGATCTTGGCTTTTAAAAAATTTCTCAATATAAGACGTCCTTAGACAAACGTACCGTATGAGGAGTACTAATAGACAAACTATACGTGGTCTACTAATAGACAAACCATTCGAGGTTTACTAATAGACAAATTATACGAGGCGTACTAATAGACAAACTATCCGAGGTGTACAAATAGATAAACCAAACGACGCGTACTTGTAGACAAACCAAACGTGGCGTGCAAATAGATTAACCCTGTCAATGGCTAGTTAAATCAAAAATATCATGTCTTGGAGCTTTTATATCCCAGGAGATGGCTGACAACTTATAAATAATTCAAAATACTACTAGAGAATTCTTCGGAATTCCTGAATTATTTGTTGTATAGAAATAAGCATACGCACAGAGATGATGATTTTTCACGAGCACTTTTTTCATTTGTCTTTTTTATATTTTTCATTGTTTTTATTCACAGATACGGCCTTTGGGGCAGTGATTGATCTATTTTTGAATTATTAAGCAATTGCAATAAATATATCTATTTTTGAAATATGATTCAGTGTTAACTGGTCGCAGAGCTTTGGGTAAAATGTAATATGTTTTGAGGTTTTGTTTTTACTCAATAAATAGGAATAGAAACATATACATGCATAGGTGCGTGTATATATATATATATATATAAACACGTATATGTGCGCACTCAAATAGAATTGTTAAATGTGAGTCAAATGTGGAGAGGATGGATCTTTTACTTTTTCTGTACCAGCGCAAAGTGCTGGGCAAAGCCGATACAGAATTTTTTAAGTTTGCGTTTTATCAGCATTACATCGGTAAAAATAACCTTGAAAGCACGCAACTAAAAAACTGTTAGTTTCTCCAAAAACGATAGTGATGTTCGAATTTTACGTGAAAATTGCCATTAAACTGAAACTTAGTGCCGCACGTCAACTACAAAAGATCCTTTTATACTTAGATATTGTTTATTGGTTTAAAAATTCCAAATTCAGGTTGTTATATCCATAGATGTTTATATTCATACGCCTGAACGAATATGTTCCTTGTTCTGTAATGTCTCTACACGTCCAGTACTGCAAAATAATCCACATTCAAGTATTTATGAGTTTCAAGTCATGCGTCAGTGAATTATTTGCATGATTATTCCATCATCAACCATAACTAGCATATTATCATGCAATTAATTTTTTGTCGAATTTCCTGGAACAATTAAAAAACAGTATCAAAGCCATTTCAAACATTGTGGGTAGAAATATTTTAGCGAAATGAAAAGTACTATACGACAGTGTACGGATGCACTTGTAATGCTAAGAAGATAATGCACAGCATGGTAATATGTCTAGATATAAATAAACTTGATCCGATGAAATATTGCCTGTTCTACATCTATTTATTAAGCAAAATTTGAGGTTGCCTGTCACAAAACACCGCCCATCGTAGCGCCAAGATTACAAATGCTGCGGACTCACAACCAGCCACTGCTGTTTGTTTGGCCACCTAACTTACGAGCATAAGCTAGCAGCTACCAGCGAGCCGAAACTGCTCTGCGCAGCCCTGCTTCACTGCTGTTTGTCTGGCCGCGGCCTAAGTTAGCGTTTGAGCTTTCAAGACGACGCCAGTATTAGATTTACACGTAATATGTAACGAGCCGAGACTGGATCTCAGAAAAAAAACCTGCTGCTAATACATTATTTCAAACTCAAATGTCTCTACATCAATTCAGCATACAGCTCAATCTGCAACTCAAACCCAGAAATGTTTTTTACTAGCCGGAAATGCTCAGCACCAGTAATCCAAAGACTGCGGCGGACCATCACGGAGTACAACATTCTGACCCAGCCAGTCCAGCCGTACTTCACCCCTGCATCATATACAAGGACTCTCCGCAAACCCAAGTTTGAGCAGCCAATGACAGATTTAAGAAAGGCGGATATTATCCCATCTATCCTAAGACATATGCATAACGATATTATGAGTAAATACCACAACTGCAAAGTAATTTACACCGATGGATCCAAGTCGCCAACCGGAGTTGGAGCGGCGGCTGTGATGGGGAAGATCGTCAGGATGGCCTCACTACCACTCGTAGCAAGCATATTTACAGCTGAACTCCACGCAATCAAGCTAGCTCTAAACATCATTAAGGAAACTCCGTCTCCTAACTATGTCATCTGCAGTGACTCAATGAGCTCGGTACAAGCAATTGACAACTATACCGGAGATAACGTACTGCTAAAAAAGATCATGTTAGAAATGCATCAACTCATAGAAGATGGCAAATACATTACCATCATTTGGGTCCCGGCGGCACAGACTCCAAACCCGCAGATTTGGACGCCGCCCACTCCTCTCCCTCTACCTCCGAGCAGCTACAGAAATGTTAGGTTAAATTAATTTAGGTTAGGTTAAGTTAAGTTAGGTTAAGAGGTTAGGTTAAGTTAGGTTAGGTTGGGTTAGTAAGTTTAAAAATACCCGTTTTTGAGTGCCGAGATGGAGGGTCGAATAGCCAAATACGAGCGGTCGTTGTAAAAACTGATTATAATGATTTAATACAGGTTAACTTTGGTATTCCGATGTAGTATCCACTTACTATGTACTTGTAGTGGTTATAATGCAGTGATTAATAATAAATGAATAACGAACAGATAGGTTAATAAACCTCAGTAGTACTACATAGTTAAATAATTGGCGCGAATGGCAACTTGATGTAGCAACACGGAGGTGGAAGGAGAGGGGTGGGCGGCGTCCAAATCTGTAGGTTTGGAGTCTGTGCGACTCGCCTGGAAGAAGTCGTCATCAATAGGCTCCGACTAAACCACACAGCGTTGACCCACAGCTATCTCTTCGAACCAGAAACTCTTTGGCGGAGACCTATATGCGGGTGGTGTAACGATGCAGTCCTGACGGTGAAGCACATGTTGGAAGAGTGTACTTCGCTACAACAGGCCAGAGACAGAGTACTTCTACCAGTGACTGGAGGAAGCATGAGTATGGCGATTATGCTATCGGATGGGGGACCTACCCACAAAGTGCTTGAATATGTGAAGGAATTAAATGTATTCGGTAATTTGTAAATCTAAATAGATATGAGTGAGTCTTATTGGTGAAAGTCTGGTTTATCTCTGAACTTTGATTTCCAAGCTGTCCTGAACAATAGCGAGAACTTGAATGACGGAAGTGCTCTGATGGAAAGTATTAAGGAGACCGTCTGGGTAGAAATCAGGATATGTGTTGATTTTCTGTTTTTATATGCATCTTATAGAGGATTTTCTTGCGCTTCCATTGGTACTTTCCGTTTACGTCTACTCCGAATAGTGCGCCCACCAGAGGGGGGGAAAGCGATGGGGGTGGAGTGACCTTGAACCCTCCCCCCCCTCATTAATGGGAGTCAATTGAGCGTTTCTCTGCGGGAATGGCATTATAGTTCGTTCATGGGCTACTCAAAGTGGTTCCATTATTCAAACGAAACATTCTAAGGCTGAATAAATATTTTTTATGAAATTTTGACAATTTCAGAATTTAGCTGTTCTGCCGTATCTATGATACCGCAGCTTTCCTTCATAGCTCGATGACAGCTGCAGTATCATAGCTACAGCAGTGGTGAGCACACCAATCCAAAGGGCTTGAAAAGAGCTATAAAACAAAGGAGTTGAATAGACAAAAAAACGTATTTTGGTGGAAAAAAAATTAAAATTAAAAATTTTTTTTTGTCAAGAATTACACCCATTCCCTTTTGTTGTTTATTTTTTCCCAGAGTTACAGAGCTACAGCAATGTAAATTATATCAATCAAAAGGGCTTGAAAAGAGCTACAAACGCTCAAGAGTTCATTGTAGAAAACCCTGTAGTTCAAAAGATAAAAAGAAAAAAATTTTTTTTTGTGAAAAAACGTTTTTCTGGAAACTTGATATTGGTTTTCTCAAATCTATCTCCTTATACAATTTTAGAGCTACAAGAATGGTTTATATACCATTCGATAGGGCTTCGCAAGGTGTATCCATAAGCAATAGCATTTTTTGATACATTTATTGTTTTGAAAATTACACCACATGAAAAAAAAAATGAAAAAATTTTTTTTTTTTTTTTTCAATTCCCAAAATCCACAAAAAGAAGTTATCAAAATTCCCTATTGCTTATGGTTATATAGACATATAAGCAATCTAAAAACGAAATACTGGTTCTGTAACTTCAAAATTGTAGAAGGAGATAGATTTTACATAACCCCCTTATTTTATCATATTTTTCAAAAAAAAAAAAAAAGTGCAGCTACAGAAATTTTGTCGAAATAACAAATGATCTATGCATCATTTCACACCTACTGTGACAATTTCAGAGAAATCCATCCATAAATAACGGACTTTTTTTTACCCAGACGGTACCCTTAAAGAACAATGGCCGAGCGTCCTGTGCTATTACCCTCTCTGATCTGAAGAGAGGGGGGTTCCAGCCAGGCCTTCCACGCTCGTCAATCTTTGTACCATAGGCTGGCATATATTTTACCCTAGAATGCTCCTTGATTACCCTAGAAAATATAAATGAGGGCAATCTAATAATTACCGCATTGTTTTCAACAATATTATTGGCTTTGCCTTCAATTAAGTCCCATTGACAGCTTTTAAAGTTTGTAGGGATATGTTATTTAATGAATGATTTATCTGAACACCTTTAGTTTGGAAATGTGTATAAAATGACATCATTCCATTATACTTACAAAATATATTTCAAATGTGGATCGATAAACAACTCAAACAAACACACAAAGCGTTGTGGCCGACAAAATTGGAGTCCAGGTTTACATAGCTAGTGTTCACAATACATAAATAATAATTGTTGAAAGAAGAAAAAATTTCGGGATGAAAAATGCAGACCTATGTAATGTTTTTTCCCGCTTCTTGTATTGAGTCTTGTGACCGATCTAAAACAAATGAAAAATGGATGAACTATACGTGCGTTTTTAGGTATAGCCTTAGATCTTTATGCAAATAATTTCTAATCTCCAGGAAACTATATTCCTCATATAAAAAGTAAATTCCTGGAAATACCTCGTACAAACTGCAATCTACAACATGATGAAACCGTTATCACGCTTTTCTTATTTTGGTTTTCTAATGTATTGGTATTGCTGAAAGTTCTGTGCACATGGCATTATTATTCACTTCATTAATAGCCCAAATTAAATTGGTAATAATTGGGACATTAGATGCAATGAATACTCTGCATGCATCAAACCACATACGGTTTCATTCGTCAAACTGTTTCTTTGAAATGTTTACGTCAAAATTAAGGGGGACATCTGAGCGATTTTTGGTTTATGAACCAATTGATTCGAAATTTGACCAGAATGTTTTTGAGACAAAGGACAACATTAATTTTTTACGTATATTATGGGAAATTTCAAAGGAATAGAAGTCAATGAGTTTTCATGTTTGAACAAAACTGTTGGCAGTTTTAGAATCTTTCTGACGAAGTAACAGAGCCGAATTTTCCATTTTTTTCTATTTGATTTTTGTATGCGATTTTCTATCAGTATCTAAAATACACAAAATTTTCGGTTTTGTAGAATGACAAAAAAAAATTGAATGTAAACATTTGAAAAATCAATCTGTTAGAATGTTGGAAATATAACATGGATTCCAAAACAATTATTTTGTGCATGAAAACTCATTTTTTTTCAGTCATTTTTAAAGGGAAAATTTGATTTTCACGAAACAGGCGAAAAACCTGAATTTTGTGGTGAAATGTGATATAACGCTTATTTCTCCTTGAATCCTTTGTTCACGTAGAATTACCATCTACAAATACTATGAATGAGTAATTCATTATTTATACGGCGAAAAACATATTGCATGTATAAATTACACGAATGAAATACATTTAACTCGCACCATTTTTGTACAGACACGGTATATTTTTTATTTATGGACCGATTGCTTTGAAATTTTCGAGTTGTATGTAATTTTTTCAAATAAACACATTTTAACTCCTGTACCTTTTTCGATTTTGGCCTTAGTTTTAAGGAAATGGGAAATATTCGTTTATAATGTTATAATGTTCAGATATTTCAAAAAATTAGAAGTTAAGAAATTTTCATGATAAAACAAATGCAAAGACAGTTTTTGAATGCTTGAGACATTTCCAACAAACTAGCGAAGCCAGATTTTTCTTTTTCTTTTCTAGTTTTTTACACTGCGGTCAAAATTTCATGATTTTTGACCCCCATCCTCCCTCTTTTAGACCCCTCTTGGGGGTTTGAAGTTTTAGTGCCTATAGTCCCATGAAATTTAAGGAAACAATAGCCCACTACCTTAGTACCCTTTTTCAGCAAAGAAAAAACTTATCACCAAGACCAAAATCGCTCAGATGACCCCCTTAACCAACGAATGCATTTGAAAATGGGAGAGGCAACAATGTACAAATTATAGTTGTAAGATTTGGATAGCATAGTAGCCCACAGGCATTTTTACGGCTACGCGCTATTTCCCAGCAATCAATAATTGACATGACTGGTGTCGATTGTTCATCCAAGAAATGTTTTCGCCACTCTTCGGCAAGAAATTTCCGATCGACAAACTTTTCTATTGGGGAAATTTCGTCTAACATATAAGGCAAAGAATTTGCGGTCGGTGTTGAGCACTAAGCGGATTTAGACAGCGTACGAGGTCATGTTTAGGATCCTTGACGGAAAACCGTTTTTGGATTTGTGAAAGTGCATCAACCAAGAAGCGTCAACAATTACAATACGAGTATAAACACTTTCTTTTGTGAAGTACATAATGCCAGTTCTCCCTGACATCGTTTCAGCTGCATACATCCCAATGTTGTGTATAGCTTTTTCACCTACTGGCACTAAATCACTAGTGAATGTTTGATGGGATGGATTCAGCAAAGAAATGGTCGCATTCTTCACAAAAGCAACAAGCATAAAATCAGAACAAAAGCACCTAATAAGGCTACAAATTTTTTGATCCCAGATTGAAGATATTCGGAGAGTGAGACTGAAACAAGGTATTCAATACGTTCAATTTCCCCAAATTATAATCTAAAAACTTCAAATAAGCGAGGGTTAGCTTGTTGTTGAAAGCATTGGCTATCATATCATTTGACTGAGTTTGATCGTTAAACGACAACTCAACAAAGTGTGCGTGCATCCCACTACTCCAGCAATCGTCGTACACAAGCTTGTTAAGAAACTGCACGCCACGCATTTCAAAAAGAACCGTTTGTTGTTCAGTGGAACACGTTAACTTGTGTTATATTTACGAATCAAATTTCTATGCTATCCATCTTTGAATGAAAACCTCCTGCTCATTTAATTCTTTTTGGGGTTATTTAACTGTAGTTAGTGTTCTTATGATTTTTGCAAACCAGATCTGAATTATAGATTTTACCCTAGATTTTGCATTTTTTCTTCTTACCCTAGACTGTACCCTAGGAGGGGTCTGCTTACCCTAGACTAGGGTAATTACCCTAGGAGTGGAAGCACTGGTTCCAGCATGGGTGAGACGCTCGGCCAAAGTGAGGGTGGGTAGCTGGAACCCCTGCCAGGGGAGTCCCTAACTACTGCCCTTAAGATAACTTAGAAGTTATTGCCCCGCCCACAATTCCAAATGCAATTAATTTCTCCGACTCTTGGTGATTCTGGTGTGTCGCTGTCGGGGCGTCTAAAGGTGATATACGTTGGTGATTGTGAGAGTAAATCCATTGTGAGGGAATCATGGTTCCGGTACTCGTCTGTGTAGTGAGACTAAACTCTTAGCCCCGAATGTACTACTGGTGGAAATATTTCAATTATTTGGACATCAGTTAGCTGGGCTGTCCGCCAACCCTAGTTGTTCGGATTGAGTGGAGAAGCAAAGTGAGGGTGTTGGGAGTACCGTGCATGGACGAACGAAATTTGGTCATTGGCACAAGCATTGAGATTTGAACTTGGATGGAAATATCAAGTCGTGATGGTGAGAGAATACTTTGGTAGCTTACTAAAGCGACAACTAAATGGTCACTGACCGAAGTTGTCGTTAACTGAGTTCATTATTATTATTATTATTATCATGGGAAACTGACCAGTGTTGCCAATTTAGCGGATTTTCAGCTAGTTCTAGAGTGTTGAGATTCCATCTAACTCCCAAAAATCACGATCTAGCTCGTGGCGGAAAATTCAGAGTATTTAAAGTACGGTTTGGCTATAATTTACTTACTTTCTTATTTTAGGCGCAATTATTTATAATTATAGGAAAAAGTGTTGAACTAATGGTAGAATAATTTCTAGCGGTCAAGTTTAGTACATGTAACGTTTTTTTAGCGACACATCATTCCATGTCAGCGGCAGCCAGTCATGGGTTGGTTGCGGTGAGAAGCGTGTGTTAGAAAGTGTGGCGTAATCACCTAACATGCATAAGCAGTACACGCGACACTTTCGGTAAAGTTGGAAGTCTCTTCCTGAACTTAGAGGCTGGCACTACCTTACCATGCTGACGATACAAAGACATATTAGGACTATTGTAAATATACCATGAACGCAAAATTGCGTGCCCAAAAAACATGATGTGAGCCAAAAACACGAACAATTTTTCGTATGTTGCCGGGAGTGTTCGTCAGCTAAAAATTACAGCTTTTGATAAAGGCTCTACAGAGTGCAGCGGAGAGTAAATTATGTTTGCATATCGCAGAATATAGTTCCTTTGCAATTGCTCACCATCTTTCGTGAGTGTGTTGCAGTTCATTTACTGACTGTAAAACGGCACAGGGTATCGAACTTCATTTCACGAAGTGCATGAAAATTTTTGTGAATGTTCATGCCTTCATTTTGTCAGTAAACTGTGCTGATATATCTCAGAAAAGTTTAACATACTAATTGCTGAAAGCACTGATACATCAGATAATAAGTTACTTGATGAGATATTTTAGCAAATCATTAAGAAAGGATGTTTCGACACAACTCGGTCCGATGCTTATGCCACTCAATTCAATGGTCAGTATCTAATGCTTGAAGCCCCGCTCAGAAATGCGGATTTTATTGTTAAAGAAACCTGTAATTGATTCACTCAATCAGCTAAAAGGCAAGCGCGTTATTCTGCCATAAATAACTACAACGGAGAAATATAAAAAGCATTAAAGTAGCATGAAACAAACTGAATTTGTTCTTTTGGTAGAAGTAACTGAATCTAAAAATGCAGCAGGCAACAATCCATTCGATCACGTTTCTTCCTAGGTAATGAATTTATTGGCATTGCCACGCTCAAACGCCGACGAAGGAACACTTTTTTGTTAAATCAAGTTAGTCCATACATGCATGTCACTCTTCAATATGTTTAACGTGCTATGATGACTTGTTATTTGATGTAATTTACTGTCTCAACAAAATATATCGTTCAACAATTATCTAGCGGATTTCTGTGAGAAATGTAGCTCTTTGCTACGCTATAAAGTTGGCAACACTGCGACTGATTTGGCAGTGCCACAGAACATTTACATAAGAACTTCAAAACTACGGTGGACCCCAAGCCCGCTCTAGACAAACATACGCACGCACGCCAACCAATCAGCTGCCAGCAGTCACGACTAGCCGTTGACGTCATCACGGCCAAAGCTTCCAATTAGCTGCGCATCCAGGCTTTACTAAGATACTCATTTGGATTGTAAGTCTAATTTTCATGCCCCAGTTATAAACGTTTCTGGGCGTAGTATGGATAGTGAAAGCTAAAATAGTGAATTGCGGTTACATTGACAATACTATTTATTATTTCATTCAATATTCATACACGTGAATGCGCATTCATGTACATATTTGCAATTCATATATAAAGACTAAGGCGCATTTAGATTAGACTAAGGTGCTGAATGTGATAAAACGTTGGTGCCGTATATTAAAAGTTTTCGGAAAGGGTTCATATTCATTTTAAACCATTCAATATCAGATTCTCATACTAGTCGAAACTATACGATAATGAAGAATTTAAGTTATTTGAGCGATAAAAAACTTGCTAATAATATGTAGCGATGTTATATATATTTATTATACGTAAAGTTTACCCAAATAGTTACATAGGCGATATTGGAAGCAGGTCACGTTAACGTAATGTTATTTAGGTCACGTAATGAATGATTCGAGTGTACGTTGCTTGATTGCTCATAGATTAGTTTTAGCCTCCCTTTACCCTATTCCGCAACAAAGAGGTTAGAAGTGAGGAAGGATGAAGGCACCATATAGTATGGAGTTGAGGGAAGGCTGAATCTATGTACAAGGTGAGTTCCGGCACAGGATCCCGTGCGCATGGAAAGTCAGTTGAGAAGGAAGGTTTTGAAACATGATAAAAGTTGATGATGAAAGTTAAAGGTATTGAAAAACAGGACAGTAGTGGACCAAAAAAAGATGGTCCTACACAAAACTACGGATATTTTATTTCAACAGAAAGAAGGCTTTCCTAACTAACAGCATAGTACCTCACATTTTCCCATGGGAGCGCTAATTCCCGTTGATATAAAAGCTGTATCCACTTGAGGGGCGCGAACGTTGCTTCGTAACAATAATGGAGAATATAGAGGAAAGAGAGTCCACAAGACCGCCACGCACAACCTTTGGATTAGGTTTTACAAGCATCCAGTTTTTGGACGATGTTCAACACACAGTATTAACTCGTATCAGAAAGTGAACTACAGTACTAAGGTGGCTAGGTAAGCTAATAACTGAAGCCTAAGCAGAGCCGTCGGTCTGGCTTTTCAGTACATTTTCCAGTTACAACATACCAGTGGTGAGTGTATACGCTAAATAATAGCGGGGTAAAAATGCTTATGCATAAAAAGTAGTGAACGACGCATGCAGATTTAGTGCAATTAAAACTCTCAGTATGTGCACAAGCGTGTGATAGGAACCAAAAATATAGATATGAGACATTAAATCCAATCTCTGTGTGTGTTGAAAGCTTGCACTGTCACGGTTGACACTGCAGTGCAAGAAGTGCAACCATTTGGATGAATTACGAGCTACTAACAGTAAATGAGCTTCCTACCGTGACGCACTTCAGAAATATTGTAGCGATATAAGCTTATGAACAAAATTAATACATTAACAATAAAATATACTTAGGTCAATCAAGAAATATATACCAAGCTTGCTACCAAATGGTAATATTACTCATGGACAATTTTCTTCAGTCTTTCAGTAGAACTTTTGGAGGACATAAGTCTGGTCACGTGTCTTGTGCATTGAAGCATTCTGAACACGGCAAAAAATTGTTGTAACTTGTCGGTGACCTGAACACAGCAGAAATTACAGTGATGCTGACACAAACTTAAGAACTTACAGACTAGTTTACAGAATCCTGATACGTACCGATAATTGTGATCGCAATACAAAAATACTCTCTTATACAAAATAATCAGGTCAATAAATAGTCTCAAATTCAATTATGGCATCGTTCTCTCGGTTGTATGATAACCCTTTCCTGAGCGACATCTCATCCACTAGAAGGAAACAAATTTTATCTCTAGCACAGACGGGTTTTACCTTCATTTTCAACATGGATACACTTTTAGCACTAGTACCAGGACGTACTTGGAAAGTTGGAATTGCTTCATCAATGCACGCACAGTCGAAAGTGAGGGTAATGGTATCAAGTTCCTAATCAGTTGATAGTGGGTCTCTGATGAGCTTACAAGAATGTTTACAGCGAGCCACTTGTGATACATGGTGTATGATCTCTTGCCCCTTAATTTGAGCTTGACAAATGCACTGAGATAAGGACCAAGTCGGCCACTTACACTTCTCAGGAAATTATCTGTGTTCAACCGCTTGTACAGTACCTTTGATTTTCTCCTGAGCCTTTTCCTAAGTTTTCTCTGAGGAGCTGGTCTGCTGTTTTCAAGGAAAATTGTCGTTCCAGAAGGAGAAGCGAACACCCGTCGCTTACAAGGTACCACTGGAGGACCTGTGTCTTCCAACAAAGAACTGCTGCTTTTGCCACACGAATTCTGAAATAAATTGACGAAAATTAGATTGTATGTTATATTTACTTCCCCAACTTGAAGAAAGTATTAATTGTACACATAAATCTAACTTTAAAGTGATTGAAAGTTTAGGTTTTGAACACAACACATGTAATTAAAAAACATGCCACGTTTAATCTACATGGATTGGAATCACAGCTCTGGTCAGTATTCTTTTCCAAGATTTCTATCATTAAACTATGAATAAGTTCAAACATACCGAACGGTATAAAGTGAGTACCAATGAGAGACAGGATAGCCCTGTTCAGTACCCAAGAAAGTCAGCGAGTACCGCGAGCCCACCCTTCTAATGAATCAAGCATTATAATTGGATGCAGTGTGCAAAGAAGCAATACCTAAATGCATGCATTAATTCAATTACAAGGACACAAATAAAGTATAATTCAGAAATATGCTACGAGAATCACAACTCAATTATATTTTTTACCCAAAGATAATTATATAATTTCATGATAGATGCGTTCAATCGAGAAGTGGAATGATCAGAGAGGTAAATGAGTGAAAGTGAATATGGTATTGACACTGATGGAAATGACAGAAGGTAGTTCTCACAATTATTCTACAAATGCTGCTGTGTCTTAGAATAATGCGAATGTGATAACTTTTCAGTATTCTTTCGAGCTTTTGCTGCTAGCTCTCTTCCAACGCCGTCCAATTTTGGCTTGTAACATGAAAAATCTATCTCGCTACAATTCAAAGACACTTCAAAGAAGTCCGAACTCTGGTCATTTCAACACGACTAACCTGTGTTGTTTCCCTCCACGAAGATGAGCAGCATTGTTTGCTGAAAGCCCTGGTGGCAGGCCTTGAAATGCCAAGAGTGGCAGGCTTTGAGGTGCCAGTAGTGGCAGGTCTCTAGGCGTCAGGAGTGGCAGGTCTCTAGGCGTCAGGAGTGGCAGGTCTCTAGGCGTCAGGAGTGGCAGGTCTCGAGGCGTCAGGAGGGGCAGGCCTTGAGGGGTCAGGAGTGGTAGCTCTTAAAGTGCCAGGAGTGGCAGCCCATAAAGCACCAGGAGGGGCAGCTCTCGAGGCGTCAGGAGTGGCAGGCCTCGAGGCGTCAGGAGTGGCAGGCCTTGAGGGGTCGGGAGTGGCAGATCTCGAGGTGCCAGGAGTGGCAGGTCTCGAGGTACCAGTAATGGCAGGTCTCGTAGCACCAAGGGCAGGAGGTACAGTACCAGAAGCTGATGGAGAAATAAGGGATTAAATTGGGAACAGTGATATGGCATCTCAAATGAAATTGAAGCACACTACAAAATGAGTGGTATTTTCAACAAATTTGATTCTTCCAGAACCTCTACTTCATGTCATTCAATTCTTACTCATTAGTAGAGAGAGCGGTTTAATGGCTCCAGCCCATAACATAATTTCACAGAGCAAGTGGTAGGAAGCATCTAGTATGCAAGGAAAACATTCAAGTACAAACAAAAAAGAAACCCTACCTCACCATCAGCTCAGGGCCCTGACATTCTCTCTCATGGAATACTACTTCCAATGGATACTAAAGTTTTATCCCACTTATTGGGAAATCATCAAATGAAAGTGATCCTTCATAATGTAATATAGGCATGGCCTATTGGTAAATTAAAGTTCTGCTGCACTGTAAGGGTACATAAGGAATTAAACACTAGGGTACAGAGGAAGCTCATCAAAAACTGGGAGAGCTCATCTAATTAAATGAATACAAAACCTATTTTTGCCAACCAAGACTAACCTGTCAACATAAACACTGCACTAGCTATTTCTCATTCATGAAGCTCCTGATTTATCTCAGGATTGTAATTCAGATCATCTTAATTAACTTTGGTGTTGGTAACAACATTTTTGAGCATATCAATTATTTTTCTTAATTCAACACTAAATGTACATGGAAAAAGATAGCGAGTAACATATTACCCCTGTTTTATGTATGAAATAATTTCCAATTCAATGCTGAAGTTTGTTTTCCTACAAAAAAACTTTCTTTGCTATGTTTCATTTAGTGTAATAATGAATTGTGTAGCATCCATTTCCTGGATAAATGCTACACACTTTAAAGCATGTGTGAATACCATTCTCAAAGGTATTAGGAAATGTACTACCATTTTTTGTGCACACTAAGGCTTCAAATGACAGCCATGCACTATCTAAATAAGTGTAAATTGAGCATATGGGCTTCAATTTTCACATGGGATGAATATTTCTTCAAGTGGCCTTGACTTTTTCAAAAATTTCAATACATTAAACTCAATGTTAAATTTTTTTTCTTTCATTTCAATATTCCTCAATTGGATTGGGGAATTATCATTTAAATTGTAACCCTACTTCTGTAAGGAGTGGCAAGCGTTGCAGCACCAGGCATTGTAGCAAGTGGTAGGCCAGGCCGCACAGGGTCCAATCTCGCGAATTTCTACCCCGACCAACCCTCTCCCTCCGCCTCCAAGCAGCCACAGTGCCTACCTCCAAACAGCTACAGAAATGTCAGGTTAAATTAATTTAGGTTAGGTTAAGTTAAGTTGAGTTAGGTTAAGAGGTTAGGTTAAGTTAGGTTAGGTTGGGTTAGGTTAGGCCAAGTTCAGTTAGTGGTTAACTTCAAAAAGTTTAAAAATGCAAGTTTTTGCGTGCCGAGATGGAGGGTTGAATAGCGAAACACCAGCGGTCGTTCTCAAAACTTATTATAATGATTTAATACAGGTTAACTTTAACATTCCGCTCAAGTATCCACTTACTAAGTACTTGTAGTGGTTATAGTGCAGTGATTAATAATAAATGTATAACGAACAGACAGTTAATAAATTTCAGTAGTACTACATAGTTCAATAATTGGCGCGAATGGCAACTTTATGTAGCTGCTTGTAGGTGGAGGGAGAGGGCTGGGCGGTGTAGAAATTCGCGAGACTGGACCCTGTGCGGCCAGGCCTTGCACCAGGAGTGCCAAGGCTTTTAGCACCAGGAGCAGGAGGTTCAGTGCCAGCCCTTCAATGTAAAATTAATCATATGAATTTAGACCTTTTATTCAAGTAAATCAACCCACTACCCAGCTTCTAGCCCCTGTATCTTGTAAGCTGTTGTACTGACCCTTATGAAATTTCAATTTATTATTAGTAATATTATTTTTATTATTATGTAAATTCCCCAATCTCAATGTGAATGCTTTTGATCTCAATAAGTTTTATTCCCTTTAACAAGATTTTTATTCAGTCAATTTTAGTAAAATTTTTATTAGAAATTGAAGTTCATAATAATTGAGATTCCATGTTGCCTACTCCGAACATTTTTTTTTAAGAAAGACTCATGTTTCTGGACCTTGAATTAACCAAGAGGAACCCTATGTAAATTATATAAACTTTGTATGGTCACCTTTGGTGGCCAACTCCACAAGGCTACCTTTTATGAACAACTCTGTCTGATCACTGTTCATAGTATTAAAGGTCACCTTTGAAAGTGAGTAGATGCAGGATCGAAAGCTGACTTATTCAAAACCTAATCATTTATTTTAAAGCTGTGTAAAGTCAGAATAGGTATGCTACTATTTTCCTACTAAAGTAAAGAAGCCTGCATGATGTTTATTTTCATCATAATAAAGGCAATGAGCCGTGAGAAAATAACTGCAAATTTTAAAAAGCAAACCAAATTATTTGAGGTGGATTATTCATGCTCATTGAGTGCAATCAAGATATCACAATGATTACTTCACACAATAGCCATAAATAAATTATTTTAGAGTATCTAATGAGGTGCAAGCAAATTTGAAAAATTTGGATAAAAACATACAATGAATCAAAGTGTTTTACCATCACTTATTCAAAAAAAATACTAATGAGAGATTTTGATTGTGTTAAATTTCAATATAATACAAGGGTACAAGCAGTTACTGCCTAACTGGCAGTATAAAATTATAGCCAATTTGCCAATTTAAGACAATTTAAATTAGCATACATTTATCCATTGAAATATTACTTTTAGAATAGCATTTGCAACTAAATCTTACATGAAAACCATAGCAATAATTTTTCTTGTGTAAATTAAATTTTTGGGTTATCTACTGCATTATTTGTTTAAGCCAAAGCTACCAACAATATTTCATACTATATTTTTGACAAAAATTAGAAGCCCATAAAATTTCTACTCTTGGTTAACACACTGCTATTATACTTCAATCCAACAGCCATTTATTGTTCAAAATCAAGGGTATGAGGAAAATCCTAATTAGTAAAACTTAGATTTACTGGGTTAACTTGGAATAAACAAAACAACTAAAAGTTTTACATTACCTTGGTCTTACACAGCTCTTTTTGGAGCTGCTGAAGATTTCAATAACTTTCTCGCATTTCTGAATGGAGACAAAATGAAGTTACAGTCTGATCGAGAGAAGTGCTGGGCACACACATAAGCCCTCTCCGGCCTTTTGGATCACTTATCCATCTTCAACGGTACATTACCACATGCTGCCATCCACTCGTCGTAATTTCCTTCTGGAAATGGAAAAACGACAAATCAGGACATTGACGGTTATCATTTCCCCAATTTTCCATCAAACACTTTTTAAAGCGTACGTACGTGGCCATTTCTTCAGTTACACCTCTGTCACAGCTGCTTTCAGATTCAAACAGAGTCTCTTGCTGATTTTTCGTGACGCCACAATTTCTTGGCTCCTCATTGGCCAATTGGCACCTACGTCATTGCGGCCGGCGCTCAACTTCGCTTAGTGATAAGTTGCGGATCTTCTAGTATATGGCCTGTGGCAGTGCCTAATTGGTACAGTCTTAAAAGTAGGGTGTATCTCTCAGTTGTTCTGCCGTCATGTCGTCATGCCTAATCCTAACCCAAAAAGTTTCCCTTGATCTAGAAAAGGAGTAAGGCTTAAGTTTTAACGTTGATAGATTTAATGAAAGTAAGGCGTAAGTCTAATTGTACGTATTGTGCCTGTAAATATAATTTCTTTATGAAGTACTATAGCTTCAGGGGTTGCCGACTTTGAAATAATCTGTTGCTGAAATAATTTTCCATTTAATTCATAAGTACGTTCCTGTTAACAATCGTAACACATAATTTTCGCTGTTATGCTATTATTAACACAGAATGACTCGTGATAGGACTTAGATATAATTTGTGTAACTTATTTCTGTAATTCTGGAATTCTTCACGAATACGTTGATGTTCTTGTGCCGGCCTCCGTGGAATAGTTTGCAGGTTAAAAACATGAGGTATTATCGGCATTACAAAAATTTCTGTGACTGGAATGTCAAAAAATGAATGTCGAAATAAAATTTTCATCTACGAATTGAAGAGTTCATTTGGAACTAGTCGTTTCTTCAGGGGGTGCAATTATTGTATCTATGAGAATTAGCACTTCCAGGGGGAAGACGTGAGGGCCCGAGCTGAGAGTTAGGTGGGCCTTCTTTTTGTTGAAATAAAATGGTTTTTGCTATGTTAAGGACGACCTTTTTCGGTTCACCGTAGTCCTGTTTTTCAGCACCTACTACTTCTTCAACTTTTACCTTTTTTTATGATCTTCTTTCTTAAGTTACTGTTTCTATGTCCCTTCTGCGTAGATTTCGCATTTCCTTATCTCCATACTAAATGGTGCCTTCCTCTTTCCTCTCTTCGATACGCTCTTTTTTGTAGCGGTTTGGGAGGCTTAAACTAAACTATTATCTAATTTAATCTTGAAACTAGTCGTTACTGATCGTACTAACTTGATGTCGGATCTGTTCATCTATCGCTGGTACCAAAAAGGACCCCACTGTATTTCGCTTTTTTCTTTGGATTTCATTTTCGTTCTATTGAACATGAGATATCGGCATTACGAAAACTTCAGTGGCTGGAATGTCAAAGAAACGGATGTCAAAATAATATTTTCATCTTCAAATTAATGAGTTCATTCGACACTAGTACTTACTGATCTTTTTCATTTGATGTGCATCTGTTCATCTATTTTTGGTACCAAAAAGAATCCAATGTATGTTGTATTTTTTTCTACGGATTTTATTTTCGTTTAAATGGAACAGGAAGTTTTGGCATTACGAAAATTTTTGTGCATAATAGCACCAGTTTTATGGAGAAGTTCCATTTGAAAAATTTGAGTTGTTCATTTGTTTATGATGTGAATATCTTGTCAATTAAGAATTCTATAGAGAGTACAAGCGTCGGAGCCGCATGGAAGCAGGAGGTGGATGGTAACTTCTTCTGAAGAGGTATAGCTGTGGAGGATAATTCCGCCCTCTGCTATTTGCGACTCGATAGCATTAGTGCGGGCCCTGTCGACTCCTCATCCCAATTAAAGGACAAATGTGCAGTGGTTGAGAGGACTGCTCATTGTAAATATTTCATGTCTAAGAATGGAAGTATGCAAATTTTATTTAAAATTGGTAAAATTTTCTTAGTAATCGGTTGCTTGACAAGTTCTTTCGTGGTTGTGGTTAATTTTAAATGAAAGTTACTACGTAGTGTTTGAAGTGGTGAATCTTACAAACAACTTGTGATGGAATTCTTTGCGTGCCGAAGATATTTTTGCAAGAATTTATTTCAATAGTCAAATGTCGGCTGTTGTAAATGAAATAAAAATATATTTTAAACATCTGTAATGTTTTAACCTATTCATAAATCAATGGCAATTCGGAATAACCTTATATTGTACTGTGAGACTTATCATAATTGTCTCGCGTTCTACGATGAAGATGACAATTTGAGCCCTTTTACTGTACCATTCATCTGCATCGCAGCTATTTTTTCTAATAATTCATTGTTACTTGTTCCAATAGGCCTCACCCTGTAATACTAATCTGTTCAATTATCGCAATTGGTAAGAAACTTGATGAAATGTATAGACAGTATTAAACAAAGTTGTTGAATTTAAACAAGTAATTTCGGTAATTTATGTGAAGTCTTCAAATTCACGGTAATTGGACAGATGCGTTTCACGAGGTGTGGCTTATCGTTTTTGGGAGCAATTCGCAACTTTTGGGAAAAATCGTTGCACTGCTTATGAATCTACCGGAATATAGTGGTTACAGTAGCCATTTTTAACGTTAAATTATTGGTAATTATCGTAAGTTTTGAACGAAGACCGACTAAAATAACCGTTTAACTACCGGTAATTAACTGGTGAGTATCGTCGGTCTTTGTCTAAAATTTACGATAAAAACCAGTAATTTAACATTAATCGGACGATGATATGAGACATCCGCGACACTTATTCCGACGATACATCGTCGGTTTATAGGAAGAAGAAGATAATAATTACCGGTAAATTCAGACGTAAATTATCGTCGGTCAGACGATAAATTTCTGACTGGGTATAGCTGATGAGGTAGTACTCTTGTATGTGGTATGCTTTACTTAATTCCTCAATGCACCAGCCGAATGATGAATTGTAGTATCGTTTGGGTTATTGCGGAATGCTGTTATGTGATGATGTGTTTATTGTATCATGTTAATTTCGTCACTGATACGTAGTTGAGGTCTGGTTTCGGTGTCAGTTAATTTATTATTTCAACCGATTCTATTCATATTGAGATATTCAATGTTTGTTGTTATTTACCAGTTCCAGTAACGCTGGGTGCTGCTCTTCTGACTTGTAGAAGAAGTTGGAAATGGCTGCGGGGCCTCGGTGTTGGAAAGTTGTGTCCGTGTCGGAATTTGTTTTATCTGGGGGTTAGAGTAAGAAGTGTGAAGGATTAGTTTGTCAGATCGCATACTTGACTATTTTGGCGTATGTATTGTGCGTTTGTTGCCGTTGTCGCTATTGTTTATGTTGTTTTCCTTTACTATGTTTTTCCTGTAGGCAGCTTGCTGCTATGTCCTGTGTGATCCATAGCATTTGAGTCGTTAAGCTCTGTGGCACGTAGCTGAAATGTGCCCTCCTTGCCCCTCAGGGGAATACAACTATTGTATCTATGGGAATTAGCGCTCACAGGGGAACCATGTGAGGGCCCGAGCGAAAGGTTAGGTAGGCTCCTTTTTCGTTTTAATAAAATAGGTTTTTGTTTTGTTACGGACCATCTTTTTTCGGTTCACTGCTGTCCTGTTTTTCCCCACCTACTACTTTCTTCTTCAACTTTTTTCTTGTTTCATGAACTTATTTCCTAGCTTACTGTTTCTGTGCATCTTGTGCATAGATTCCGCGTTCCCTCAACTCCATACTAAATGGTGACTTCCTCTTTACTTTCTTAGAACATCTTTGTCGGGGTTAAGGGAGGCTAAAACTTTCGTATATAATAATAATAAGAATGTGCCCTCCTTGCGCACACACTGACTGTGCTGTGCTCATCAAGTCCATTTGTGTGTCAGATGGTCCTCAAACTTGTTACATGAATAACTGATAATATCAGTATATTGCCGCATACCGTACTCCCAGATGCAAGATTGTTAAGTTTCTAGTACCTGTTTAACTTCTTTTTCGTGTAATCAGTGTACGGTAGCAAATTTAAAATCACTTTCACAGTATATTTTCTTTTCACATCGCTTATAAATTTTTAAGGCATCTTTTGACAGGGAAATTTACTAAAATTCTGCTTCACGAGATTATTAAAATATGTTCAGTTTATCTTGTTGCTCACACAGATTCTGTTCTTCACTGGTTCAACTCGGTCATTGCTTAACATACAGGGGCGTTATTTGTTCCTAATTTAATATTTTTCTTGAAAATATTTATCAACAGTTGAAACGATTTGAAATGAGTCTTTTCTTGAACAAGCTTATTACCTTTGCAAATTGATTTATGGCCGTACATGATCAGAAATAGTTAGAACTGAGCCCTATACTTACGAGTTCATATTTTATTAATGTTTTATCTACAATTCACTATATGATAATATACTGTTGTTGATTGTTGGTTGGGCTGTTGGTCCGTCCCTTTGTCACGCTCTAAGGATTTACGCAGGGAGAATATCAAAGTTAATACGTGATAAAAACAGACTTAATTGGTCACTCATCAATTGGGATAAAGCTGGCTGTGCTTCATGACCGTATATGACGTTAGAGCTTTACCAGTGCACAAGTAGAAGAATATTTTAATCTAAAAGAATATTTAATTATCTTACTCACAGATTCGTTCATTGTAAACTGTCAGTTATTACAGGAAGTAAAGTGCTTCTATAGTTTACGTATCTTGCCATTTATGACAGAACGTGAACACTTGTCCGTTCATATTGCTTCAAGATAGCTCTCACTAGCTGCAGCCTATACTTGATTGTAGTGAATAATAAACACCCAAAAATAAAGTTCACTGCCGTTCACTAAAAAGCTAAAAAAAATAAATCATATTGTTTCTGTATTAAATGATTACTCCTCAGAACAGTAATTGTCAACGCTCAATTTTTTGAAAATCAACATTCACTGGGTTGAGCATCGGATTTTATAATTTTTGGGGCTTCTACTCCAAAAGAATTGACGCTAAGTTTTTAAAAATCTGTCCAGTACTTTTTTGAATGAATTTGTTTGCAGCAATTCTTCTTCAATAATGGATTCCAACCTTGGTCTGTTGATACCTCAGTAAATAAATTTTTAACCCTCAAATTTTGTATTCGATAACTTATTAAACATTTAAAAGCGAAAACGAAATTCTAAACATTTTTTGAATGTTTCGGGATAAATTCCTTCATCAGCTGAAAAAAAACATACGACATTAAAAAAATATGATTAGTTACAGGTATAAACAGTTCCTCAGATTATTATAAATTCAATGGAAATGTACAACGGAAAAGGACTAGACATATCATTCAATGCTGGTCTACCCTTTAAAATACACAATGATTCTAAAATGTGTACCTCAGTGAAACTGACGTACCCTAGGACAGAGAGCGGTGCAACCGACGTACCCTGGACAGAGGATCGAAGAGCACAAGGGAGTCAGCTACCGCAGAGGATCAAGGTTAGGACAGCCACCCCCATTCTGCAATCCGTATTCACGCAGATAACTGTAATTCAGTAAAAATGAAAGCAAGATAAGCTACTTCAAGCATTTCATCATTTAAGGTATATATTGGAATAAAACCTAACTTCAAGCGTTTCGGCCACATGCCAAACGTTTGGAACGTCATTGTAACCAAACCAGAGAAAGGACGGGCAATAGTTCTGTTGGATAAGTCGACTTACCTAAACAGCATGAAACAGCTTATATCTGATCCGAATAAATTTGTTGAAGTTATTGAGCCGATAGAAAAATTAGTCACTCGTATGGAAGATAAAATCAATAACTTTTTGCGAAAGTTGAAAGGCTTGAATTGCATTGGAGAAGATTTATATAGTAAGCTTTATGTCAAGGGTTATGGATCGGGTACCCTCTATGGCCTCCCGAAAATTCATGAACCTGATTTTACTAGTAAGTACTAATTCCGGCAAATTTTTGCGTCTTACAATGCTCCCAGTTTTTCGTAAGCAAAGTTTTTAGTACCTGTTTTGCTGTTTTTTCACCTCTCTGTACCAATGATTTTACTGTTGACAACTACTACACTTTCGTCTCAGATTTGAATAAATTTGTCGATGCAGACCGGTTTTTTATGGCTTCTTTTGATGTAGAATCATTATTTACTAACATACCCCTGCATGAGACTATCGCTATTTGCCTGCGAAAACTCTTCCTAAATTCTACAACAAAAATCATAGACCTCTCCCGAAGGCTTTCAAAACTTTTTCAGAGTTATCAGGGCTCAATTCATTTTTTGTGTTTGATTCAGAATATTATAGACTGACGGGAGGAATGGCTATGGGCCTGCCTTTGGGACCAACTTTTGCCAACATATTTATGTGTCAAAATGAAGTTCAGTGGCTGTCGACCTGCCCCGAGTCTTTTAAGACCGTATTTTATAGACGTTACATAGATGATGCGTTCCTGCTCTTTCGTGAATCATCTCACACCCAATTGTTCTTGGATTACATGAATGAAAACATGGAAACATAAAATTTAACATGGAAATAGAACAAGATCAAAAAACTTCATTTTTAGACTGCCTAATTCATAAATCAAATAAGTTTGAGTGCACTGTTTATAGAAAAAAAATTTTCAGGACTAGGCCTAAATTTTTACAGCTTTTGTCCGTGGTCTTTTAAAATTAATAGTGCCAGAACGTTGATATCCCGCACTTTCAAAATATGTGCTAATTTCCTTTTCTTACATCAAGAATTTAATTTTTTGAGAACTTTTTTCAAAAACAATGGCTACCCCGTAAGTTACATAGATTCAAAAGTATGTTCATTCCTCGATAGATTCTATGGCAAGGGATCTGAAGTTGGCAACATCGACCCCGCAAATAGGACTGCATATGTATCTCTTCCTTACTCTGGTGCGCAGTCAGAGAAGTTAAAGAAAGAATTAGCTGGTGTGTTTTCGAAGTAGTTCTCTGATGTAATTTTTAAAATTGTATTGGTAAAAAACTTTAGAATATCGTCGTTTTTTAATTATAAAGTTGAGCTTCCTGCCGAAATGCAAGCTACTCTTATTTATAAGTTTAGTTGTGCACGTTGTGCATCAGAGTACATTGGATGTACATCCCGTACTATTCGCACCCGAGTTTGCGAGCATTCAGGTAGGGGCTTTAGAACAGGGTCAATTTTGTCAAAGCCCCCATTTTCCGCCGTTCGAGAGCATTCAGACGAGTGCGATAATGCAATTTCCATGAATCAATTTTTGATTTTAGCAGAACACAGTTTTACACTGATATGCGCAGTTTAGAATCTTTATACATGTTTAAACTTAAGCCGGGCTTAAACAACACTCTTTGTTCATTTCCTTTAGCCATTGTAAATAGATAATCGCAACCAATATATTTTCAAAGCTTGTTTTTAGATTTGTCATTCTAAAATAGTCAATTTTTACTTTTTTACTTTTACTTTTACTTCGTACTTTTCAGAATTATTACAACTGATGATGCTCTGTGGCTGAAACGTTTGAAATTAGTTTTTTTTTCCAATATATACCTTAAATGATGAAATGATTAAAGTAATTTATCTTGCTCTTTCATTTTCATTATGATTGCCACGGTTCCCTGATGGCTGTAATTCAATAATCGCCAATAATAATTTTTCAATCATAGGGCAGGAGTCAAGTTCCATTGACTTACACATTTTAGAATCATTGTAAATTTTAAAGGGTAGACCAGCATTGAATGATTTATTCTTTCCCGTTGTGAGTTTTCATCTAATTTATTATAATCTCATGAACTGTTTGTGTCTGTAACTAATCACATTTACTTCATGTCGTGTGCTTTTTCAACCGGTAATGGGATTTATCCCGAAACATTCCAAAAATGTTTCGGATTTTATTCTTCACATTCAAATTTCTAATTAACTTGCGTTATTGCCAAGTAAAAGATGTGCTTTATTATTCGTCAACTTGTGGCAGGTGAATAGGTGAATGGAAAAAATAGCTTTTTTTGTCTTGCCTTATTTTGAATACCTAATGAAGAAATTGAGGAAATACGTGCTTTTGCACCTATCCAAACACTTTACGCTAATTTATTTTCGCTGCAAACTAGTCAAAAACAATAAAATTCATTTCCTCTTTAATTATGAAGATAACCTCCCACACGCAATGCTGTCGTTCATTGAGATCAAATCTATTTTAGTACGCTTTTTGTCGCAGTGTTCAGCGTACTCAAAAATAACTCCACATCCAGTAGGCAAGGCATGGTGGAAGAAGCTTATTTGCGAATCTTTCTCTTGCTCCTTCTTTGCAATCTGCAGTACGCTCTCATATAGAGAAATGCAACCTATCAGTTCGTTAAGGCGGTTTATAGACCGTTACCACTAATTCTAATGAAACAGGTCTCTGTATTGTAGAACGAATAAAAGAAAAGCGAGTTTGAAATGACACTAATTCTTGCTACACTTTGTAAACTGTGCATTCAGTATTGTATTAGAATTATTCATTTTATCAAATTGTCATGTATAATTTCGTGTTGCTTCAGATGCTGGAGATGACATTTGAGGTCAAACCTATCATTTTCATGTATCATTTTTAAGGCAGCTCCGTTAAACTGAAACCTTTAAAACAATGAATCTTTTGAAAGTGACTATTTTTACCGTTTTATGAGTCATTTCTACACCTCCACGTTTGTCCCTGCAGATCCGTATCACGTCTGTACACCTCCACGTTTTGTGTGCGCAGAGCTGTAGCTCACGTCTGTACACCTCCTCGCTTCGTCTCTGAACGTCCGTTTTCGCTCTCTGAAGTCTTCATTGTGGACGACACACGGGCGGACGACCCTATCAACCCTGACGCATGGGATTCAGGAAATTAAAAAAAGTTCTCGTTTCGGCTACAGGAGAACGAATGCAGTTTATTCCAGTTTTCGAGCTCGTACCACTTGGCTCTAAAGCGTTCATACTCGTGGTGAAAGAGTTGAAAGGACTAAACTATTTCCTTCAAGCTTTTAAGAGATAGTCATTTGAGCGAAATAATCATTGCCCGTTATTCAATTGACTGGAAACAGTGAAAAAAAAATTACACGAGAACCTTTTTCATCACGGTGTTTCGTGTTAGTGATTTTTTTTCCTCCTGGCTGTCGCCTTTACGTATAGTTATAAAGCATCTGTTTATCATTTCATGTACAACAGAACTTAAGGTTGATGCTGGCTTGAGCTCGAATGTTCTACTCGAAAGCAACGTAAATTTATTCTCCTTTCATTGTACTTACTGACGAGCGTCACGTACATGTCATGCTGCCCAGTCATTCGTTTTCACAATGTTGACATCTTATGATAGAATTGTGAGGACTGTCTCGATAAACTTTACGACGCTCAAAAAAAGTTGCTGCCCTCAAGTAGATGATAACGATATACATGTGCTCATTGAAAACCGTTCGGTGAATGAAAGAGGCCATTCTGCAGACGATGATGGCTTATGAGTGAATCATGACGCCCCAACTGTAGCGTTGAGTTCCGTTCTGCGGACTTGCGTTACAATTCAGTGACAAACGATGGTCATGCTGAGAACGAAGATGGCCACTATATGAACGATGGAAGTTATTCTGTGGACGACGATGACTATTCTGTGTATTTTCTGGCTATCACGATGGTCTGCCATCTCTTCTCACCTGCCTTACGGCTGCCTTGCCCCAGCTGACAGCTGGGCATGCCAGCGTTTCAACTGTGAGACGAACGTGCAACAAGAACTGGCTAACATGAGGACCTGCATTTGTCTAGCATCTACTAACCTTTTGAATTGCGTTAAAACGTTGACTTCCTCGTCAACAATAACTGTTAACTGGGCAGTTTTTAGCGAGGCCACTCCAACAATGCCTGTTTCCAACTAACTATTTATTATTAACGCTAGCAACAGCATTTGTATGCACCCTATATTATTTATATGGCTTAAAATACCAGTCGTGCCTTGTGGAACTATTTTTTTGAGCGTTGCGTCTTGTATGGGTGTGGGAAAAAATTCAATAAACAACGGTTTATTTTTTCTCATATAATTTCCTCTCACCAAACTAAATTAGCTCCAGAGACTGTAAAGTGAAACAAATATTTGAAAATAGTTTACTCATATTGTGTGGCGTATTTGCGTCCGTACAATCTAACAAAGAACAAATTAACGAAGCAACAAGGAAAATCAGTTCATTAAAGACTCGAGCACATACATTTCAAAGGTTAGGCGAACAATTAAAAGGGGAACAGCCTGCTCGTCTTAAGAGACAGGCAACAAAGTTAGTGTTAAAAACCTATTAGGAAGTGAAGTTCTTCCAATAGTATCTCATTTATTAAAGCAATAGGCCGATTGCTATATAAGTAATATTTTCTTAAAAGGTTGAAGTAAAAGCTGCGAAAGCCAGTAGTGCCTTGATTGAGCTCGAACGGGACGTCCACCCAAAGCGGCTGTAGAAGCTGTTAAGCGGTAATACGGGTCTTGCAACGGCTACCCGCAGAACAACGCTCTTGGGCCAGCAATGCAGTCAGCAAAACGGAGACGTATAGAAGGCCAACTGCCAGCCGGCTGTCATGCGGAACGGCGGAGGTGCGGTACGACCAGGATAAAGCCCCCGGAGACCCGACGCAACACCACGTCTTCGGTGCGGACGTAGAAGCAGCCCACCCTCACAGCAGAGAAAAGCGCGTGCTGGCGGCGGAGCGTTCCAGGAGCGCGGCAACCGTCAAGAAACTCGCAGGTGCACCGACTCGTCTGCTAATAAAATAAAATATCAAGACAAAGCAATTGAAAAAATGTCCTCATTACAAAATCAACAGATCTGTTATTAAAGATGAGAAAGCCAAAGTGGCATTACAAAATCTACACAGCTGTTATTAGAGATGAGAAAGCCAAATTACCTAATCAAGGCAGCTGCATGGGGTTATGAGGTACCGATGAAAGGAGCACCGGACCATTCTCCACGCAGCCACTCTTGAATATACTGCGAGAAGACGACAAGGTTAAACATACGAAGGTTGGCAACAGGAATAATAATTATCAACAATTAGTCAGTTATAACAAATTTAGACATGCCAATTTATAATTTATATGAAACTCGAGAATAACCACACGTGAACTTTATGGTTCGTCCAGTGTAGAAACTTTCTGGCAGGACGAGTTGTCAAGGTTAAGGCAAAGGGCAAAACACTACCGGACTTTGAAGAAGATAGTAAGAGGAGAAGACGGAGCTCAAATAGTGGAGTTATAGACTCTCCTGTAACAGGTAGAGCTCTCATCAGAGAGTTAAATAAGTAAGTTTAAGCAAGTTTAAGTAAGTTTAAGTAAGTTTAAGTAGATTAAGGTAAGTTAATTTGGTCACCAAGGCAACCTTTAAGTAAGTAAGAATTTAAACGAAAGCCGGTAATCGAAATAATCAAGCACTCACGCAAACACACAATGATAAAGAATAAGAAGAAAGATGCCAAGTTAACAGACGAGACGCCGGTGACCAGTAGAGCTGGGGCCCAAGTACGCGCAGTTGACGGCGCAAAACACGATAAATAATGACGGGGTAGTTCAGGTCACTCCATTCAGTAGTAAATTAGCAAGACACACCGCGAAGACGTTAACACTGGCCTTCGTAGCAGCAACGGTAATAAAATTTCAGATCCCTAAAATTAGGGTTCAAACATCTCTCAGAAGAGTTAAGTTCAAAGTATTAAGTTGTAAATTAGCAAAATGAATCAAACTCAAAAGGAACCGAGTTTCAAAATGCATCTCCCTGTCTCAGCCCTGAGCCCTCCGACCTTACTGCCGGGCTGTGTAGCTGGATCTATTAAGGTACTAAAGTTGAAGCGCCTCCCGCGCAACCCTGGAGAGTTTGTGAGGGAAATCCTCACAATTGTTTTAGATTTTCTAGTACCAAATAATGATAATATTACTTTTACAACATTTTTGATTTCAGAATATTTGATAAATAAAAATATTTGTTAGTTGAAAGTTACTCTAAGATGCTATGTAAACTATTGATTACGATAGTAATGCTACAATATTATATAAAAAATATGTTAACATGTATTTACAATGAAAAAGTAGTAAAACACATTGCATGTCGAGAGTATACTCGCATGTTTTGTCGACAGCATACGTGGCTTCATTGCCTCATGCAGCTTTCTAAATCTAAAACCTAAATTAACTACAACAACAAATTTCTTCTGTGAGACGCGAAGCTGGTGAAGCTGGTCCTTTACAGCAATTTTCAAGAATTTATATTATTTATTCTAGCTTAGATTATTTATAAAAATTGCATAAAACCACACAAAAATGTGTCAACAACATTGGTTGACATGGCCACACACGGCTTATGAGTTTTTCAGCGCTTTTCGAGCACACAATAGCGACAGAACCCCGAAATTAAGTGCAGATATGTTTTAGTGCATGAATTTTAAATATCACACTTATTTGCGAAAACTTTTTTGGTGACCCAATCGATATATATCGAGGAAACCTGCTTTGCAGTCAACGAGTTGCAACTAGACCATTTCCCCAACCGCTTTTTAACATCCAACTAGGTCAAGTTCACACTGACTGGATTTCTCATAAAATAACTTCAAAGTTTTTGCTCACATTTTCTTCTCAATTAACGACAGCTTTCCATTTTTACTGATACTTTCTCTTTATTTGCGTTATCCTTTGGTTCTTTTTTACGCAAAATGATACCAATTCTGCAGTTGCAACATGAATTAGCTTTTTTACTCCTTTCAGCTTGTGAGTATCGTCACTGGCATTCCTACACGGATTATAGTCGTCTTATTTTGTGACGTCAACAAATTTTCAATAAACCGAGTTATTGAACTTTCGGACGCGTAGAAAAATTTTCCGCTCAAAAAGATCTACCGTAGGGAGCTTCCTTCTGCTGCTGCTAAACAATTTTTTAGTCAAGTATGTTTCAAGTGTTTGTACGAACTTGACTAATTTCTATATGTATGCGATATTCTGCATCATCTAAACAAATTTTACCCATCCTATCATAACCTACCCTTACCTATTCTAACCTATCCTAATCTAACCTAACACGCTCTACCTTAAGGCGGTCATCCAGACCCCTGCCAGGCCCTTGTCGCTCCGATGAGCATTTTTCATATTTTTGTTGAAAAAGGACCCTTAGGTGGTGGACTAATTGGTCCTAAAATTTTATGGTGCTACGAACAACAGATCCCCCTCCAGACAAAAATCTTGAATTTTCGACCCCATTTCGACCCCATATAAAAAGAAAAGAAAACGGGAAATGTATAATTTGAAACTTTACTATTGTTAGAAATGCTCCTAGGATTCTAAAACTGTTTTTGTTTTTGTTCTACCATAAAAACTCAACGACTAGTCCTCTTTTGAAATATCAATACAAATGAACTAAAAAACCAATATGTCCAACTTTTTTCAAAAACTAAGACATGAATCAAAGAAATGAATAGAAGAAAATGTGTTTCTTTTCAAAAGTTACTCAAATTTCATAAGAATCAGACTGAAAATAAAAAATTTCATAATTTTTATAAAAAAATTTTTTTTATTCATTTATGAAAATTACAAATCACAGTGTGATTATGAATTTATGCATGGAGATTATCGAAATAAAAATGAAAACAGCATTCAATTACATAAATTGTCCATTATATCACACTTCAGCAAAAAATTTTCTTTATGGCTTATACCCAACACCCCTAACTTTCAACATTAAAAACGGGACTCCACATTGAGTTTTGATGCTAGAACCAAACCAAAGACAGTTTTAGAATCCTTGGAACATTTCTAACAAAAGTACTGACGCTTATTTCCAAATTTGAGAAACAAAAAATCATACACCCTAAAACCCACAAAATAATGTATTTTTGATGTAACGATAAAATATCGCTACCACACAAAAAATTATTTCCAAATGTTCAAATTTTCTTTTGTACTTTTGTTAGAAATGCTTCAAGGATTCTAAAACTGTGTTTAGTTTTGTTCTAGCATCAAAACTCAATGACGAGCCCTCATGAAATATCCATAAAAATGTACCAACAAACTAATTTTTCGTAAAAAAGGCCTAAATCGAAAAAGTTACATGAGTAAAAAAATTTACTTTCAAAAAATACATCGGACGAAAAAAGTTTAAAAATTCGGATGATCCCCTTAACCTAACTTACGAGTACGTCATAGAGTTCTTTTTGAAACGCGTGAGGTTTAAAACATGAAACAATAACTGAATCAAAATTGCATGCAAAGCCTAAAATCAGTAGATCACGACAGGTTTTGTTGAAAAAAAAAGTTAAAAACTGCTTTGCCAACGAAGAACGCTACAGCATATGCAGCTTCAAATCCTATTTTGAGCCACAATAAATTAAAATATTCTATAACGTCTGTTTCATCGCAACTTACTGTCGTCATTGATTTAAAGGCCTTTTCTAACTTTTCAGCCTCACGAAATAGTTCAATTTCTTCACGTGTAAGTTGGGCCAGGAATGCTTCTAGCATTTTTGCACTATAACACAGCAATTTAGTAAAATCTATGTTTCTGTCTCATTATAAAACGCAAAGTTTCGACGTATCTACATATCTAGTCTATATTACTTAAGTGTTAGTTTTTGCGTTCTTTCAATGTGACTGAAAGTTATTATGTATATTTTTTTCCAGAGGGAGGATGATGTTTAACACGTCGAAACGTTGCATTTTATAATTAGACAGAAATGTAGATTTCAATGAATTGCTGTGTTTTAGTGCAAAAATAACAGGAGCATTCCTGAACCAACTTACACGTGAAGGAATTGATTTAAAGGTCTGAATGTGCTAATTTTTGCACCCGACTACATTTCCTTCACAAGCAAAAATCAATTTGGTTTAGTATTTCAGTTATCGGTTTCTCTCGTCGAACTAAATCATTCCCATTCCAAAAAGAGAAAAACGTTTCTCAAGTGGGCGGGCAAATGCACTCATAAAATTATTTCAGGATTTATTTTGTACACAAAAGAAGCCTGAAATTTTGATCATATGCAACTTTGTGCGTTGAGAGAGAATAAATCTCCCACTTGCACTATAAAATTCCTCGCTTTGGGGCGCATTAGAATAAAAAAGTCTTGTACTTTTTCCTTAGATTATTTTTAGCTCGAAGATTTTAAAAAGGAATTTCGCGGCTAAACTCTCTCAACTTGTAAAAAATTAAATGGCAAAATTGAGGTAAAAAATTTGGTAAATTATGGATTTGAATTTTCCAAGTTTGCAATTTGAGTAGCGCGGCTGCCCGAGACTGGTTTGAACGAAGTTTCGATGAACATTTATTGACATTTATTTATTTATTTATTTATTGACTGCTCAATTCTATCGAAAGTCGTAAGCATTTAGCGAATTATTTGGTAAAATTTGTGGACTAATTGCATGATAGAAGTATAAATATCATCGCACTGTTCAATGATGGAGAAACAATTTTTCCATCAAAATACCCTGCGTAACATCAAGTCGCTTCGCATAAAATTGGGTTAGGTGTGAGGCAGCTATTTTGTTGGTGTGCAGGCTACGTCGCACGGCTGCGGCCAGACGGAGATGCTTCTAAGCCCCGTCCAGACCTTGAGTTAGCTTAGTACTTGATGCCGCTTAGACGAACTGCAGATGGCTCTCCGACCGCTACGGAAGAAAATTTTTCATGCTCACCACGAAGTTGAGCGTACCCGATTCTTTTCGTATGCGTGGCCAGTGACGCCGCCAGTCAGCAGGGCTGCCGAAATTTGTACGTTCGTACAAATTTGGTACGATCTGCTCCAAATGTCACTCTGTTGTACGTTTGGTACGACGGTAGCCTAAAGCGCTTAATTTTGGCACGTTTTGAAGATTTCTATAATTTATTAAAGAAATTATGTTTTACCAAAAAATGTTACCCTTATTTTGGCATTTACATACGTTTTCATTCAAATGAGATGTAAGCGGATCAAATGAGATGTAAGCCCAGGGCAGCAGCGGATTATGTAATCCTTCAATGTTACGTAACGTGTTTGATACGAGTTAGAAGTTTAGAACTCGTCGTATCGTGGCACGTGTCACAATGCACTTCTACAGTCTAAAGTTTCATGTGTCTATTAGATATAAATATAGAGAGGTAAAAATTTTATTGCGATTTTAGCTTTATTATTTGCTAAAATTGCTCATCTATGATGCCTTTTCGTTAAGTCAGACTGACGAGCATTTGAATAAAGGGCCTCCATAATGTACAAATAATTTGCGCAAATATAGTGGTTGTGAAAGCCTTTTGACCATGTAGTGAGTGGTAGCGTGATTTCACAAAATAATTGTGTGATTTCAAAACTGTTTGAAATTTTTTGTGCAATCTGGCTATGATTGCGCCATCTGAGTGCATGATTGCGCAAACAAACAGTAGTTGTCTCCTAAAATTCATAACGATTAGTTGGGCTGATTGCTGTTGTGATTTTCTGAAGCATCAAGACTGAGTCTTCTAAAGCCACTGAAGACGAACGAAAGTTTTTGTTGGAATTCATAGAAGAACATAGGTCATTACCAGCACCATGGGGCGTTACTAGCCCTGACTATTGCAACAGGAACAAGAAAAATGAACAGTACGAAAAATTGCTTTGCAAGTACAAAGAAAAATTTCATGACGCTGTAAAGAAATATGTCATCGAAAACATTAATTAGCTGATACATAGCCACTGCAATCGCAATACAACTAAGTTCGTCGTCCATAATCATCTTGACATCAATAGAGTTAGATGTGAACTAAAATGTTGCACAAAATGATTGTACATTCTGTAGCACTCGACAAATAACTTGCGGAATCATGTCATTTGTGCAATCACCCGCAAAAAAATTTCGTGCATAGGTATGTTTGGGATGATTGATTTGTTTGTGTTTATGATGCAGATTTTGTCACTGCTTTTTTCGACTCTTGATAAAATAAAAACAAAAAACAGGATTTAATTAAGAACAGCAACACTAAATACATTATTACGATCAAAATCTATGTTAGAGGACATTGGTTGCAAAAATGTGAAACCACCCCGTGACTTTATCAATAACTGAATATAAAATATAGGCAGGCTACTCTAAGAAGAAAGAACAGAAGGAAAAAGCTTAATTCTAATTGAAAAAATAAATAAAACTTAAGAACTTTACGTTTTTTAAGTAGTTAAAAAGATTTGGTACGTTTTCTTACTTTTCGGTACGTTTTCATGGAAGTTTTGGTACGGTCAGCGGAAAAAAATTCGGCAGCCCTGCCAGTCAGTGTGATTGCGGTAGGCATTGAGGAAGGTTGTCGCGCTCCGCGATCTCTCTGCGGCTATAGTCTCCGCTGCTTCGCACAGCGCATCGTCGTTATTAAACATCCTTCTTCTCTCATGTACTACGATAACTATGTATGAATATCAATTAAGGATCTAAATCATTTTTTAGACTGCTGATACTGATAACTGACTGCTAATGCTGTCAGTCAAGCCAGTCTGGTCAGGAGCGGTTCTTTAGCAACGCCACTGCGACGATCACAGGCTCTATGGGAACGCAAGGTCTGTACGTGGCTTAAGAGATTCTCAGGGACGAAAGTGTTCACTACGTAAGTTTCGTACTTTTTGCAGATAAAGTTAAGTATTTTCGTTCTGTTCGTAAAAAAATTATTATCGCTCCTTTTAATAGTTTAGTTGCTCGAACACGTATTGTACTGTTCATAAGTTCCATTAATTTTCACAGATTAACTTGTATGTTTTTATTTTGTTCGTAAGAAAATTTTTACCGTTCTTTTCAGTAGTTCAGTAACTTGAATGCTCCAGCAGTGGGTATATTTTCCGTCGATAGTCTCCGTAGAACATTACTTCTGGTATATTACCTTTAATTTATCAACTTATTGCATTAAGTAGCAGTGAGTAACTCATTCCAAATTGAGAGATAAATACACATTTAATTTGATATAGAACATGATGGGATTCTAAATGGCAAACATTCTTCCCGGCATAAAATACTGTCATTTATATTTCTAAACCCGGTGAGAAACTCTACGTAATTAAATATGACCGTACCACTTACTCACATTGCATGCGACTGTTTTCTGCATATGGGTGTGTAACTATCTAAAAATGAAAGATACTTGGAACATGATAGGCATATAACATTGAAATTTGACAATAGAGGCTGAGAAATGAGTTTCTGGGCGCGGCCTGAAGCATGTGCGATGTCCTGGTATGGAACTCTTCGTTCAATAAACTTCGCGAAGAAGAGTTTATCTTGTTCAAACGTTTGTATAGGGATTAGTTCGGGGGAGTTAACTTTTGCTCTACGTCCAGGCCTGTTGTAATTGCTAATTGAATTACAGCGTTTTTTTCGGCAGCAGCAAACATTTACTATTCGGAAATCTACATTAATACAAACTATAATGCACTGGGCAGACTCTTATATAGGTCTCGATTTAAGCAAGTTTTTATTAATCTACAACCATGAATATAACAAAAATGTAGGGTATGTTCAGAAATTGAAATTATAACCTTGGGATTCACAGAATAAATAAAGTTCTTACTGAGATTAGAGTGAAACTGAGTGCTTTGTCAAGGAGTAAAATTGAAATTTACCAGATTACAAAAAACTCATATCTTCTGAAAACCTGCATCAGCGTTTGAATTGTGAAAGATTCACATTCCTAGCTTTGAGATAGTTATGAAAAGTATTATACTGTTGGTTATTTATGTATTCTATTATTTTATTTTGATTTCTTTTTATTCAATTCAATAATGGCGTGCAGAGCAACCAACATCTCAAGTACGAGCAGTTTCAATTTAGTGCTCTCATTTCTTTTCCAATTATTCATCTCGTTACTAAGCCAAGACTATTTCCTTTGCGAGGGCTGTACCATGTGAGACACTGAACGGAACCCTTACCCAGGTGCCACTGAAGCTTGCCTTATTCCAAGATCCTCTGTGATGGTCTCTTATTATCTTGATACGGCGTTAAAGCTGGACACAATAATATTATGACGTACGTGCTAAACTCAGAACCAGAAGATCTCATTTAACGTGGGCGCATGAGTGAAACACTGTTGATAAAATGTGCAGCATTCTATTGATTATTGAGGTTTGATGTTTTCTCAAATTAGATAAATTGCAAAAAAAAATAATTTTCTTCAGTATATTTAAGAGTTCTTTTTCCTCTTGATGAGCTTCTAACTACAAGTAACGCAGAGGAGCGTTGTGAAAGTGCAATAGGCTTCTCACAAGATCATTCAATCAAAAGGCCCGAAAACTGCATAAATGACCATCCCACAAACATAAATTTCACAATGGAAACTGAAAAGAATAATCAATTACCATTTTTAGACGTCCTCGTAAAGAAAAACCAAGTCAGAATTCACCACCTTAGTTTATGGGAAACCTAAATTTAAAGGATTATGTACTAATATCTTCAGTTGCATTTCGAATGGTTATATTAAAACCAGTGTCACTACATTATTGCATTGAGCATATCGTATCTCAAGTCCTTATAAAATAACGGGTGGTGCAGAGGAAACGCATGTTTTTAGAACCGCTAGTACGCGGCGACGGGAGGGGGTATTGACCTTGAACGAATGTTGGCGAACGGCCCATGCCATACCCATACAACAGGGTTGCCATATTGGGCTTTTTGAGGCCAAATTTCACAAATCTGGCTTTTTTGCGAGCGTTTGGCTTCGAGATTATAAGTTTCGCCTTTTTCTTAAGTTTGACTTTTTTCTGGCTTTTTTTAGTCATTTTCCGGTTTTTGTGCCGCACAAGGCAACCCTGCCATACAATGCCGTTTCAGTCGCTATGGAGCGTTGGACAGGGTTGCCAGATGCAGGGAAATTTCCCTGCTTTAGGGAAATTAGGGGTCCCAAAGGGAAAAAGGGAAAAAACTTCGAAAACCGTATGAAAACAGGGAAATTTTGCTATGCGGCTTCATTTTCATGTAAAATTGTATGTAGGTGATTAGCTACTTAGCATTTTGTGCTAAGCTACTTAGTATTTATAGTTTTTAACACTTGTTGGACATGTTTGAACTTTGATACACGTATTGTACGCGTTAATTAAATAGACTAGGAGCAATCAGAGGCGCCAATGCATCGCAACCGCTCAGCGCCAGTTCAACTTCACGCGGTTCACGCTTCACAGAGTCACAGATCCTAATCATCACAGTTGCATTAGTCATTGTAATGATTGTAGCGAGAGGAAATTGAAGAGACGTGCTTCAGCATTACTGAAATTTTTGAAGTGAATTAACAATATATAAAGCAGTGGGAATGAAATCCCACAATCAAAAGTAAGACGTTAACGTTTAATTCATACTCAAAAGTACCTAGAGTTGTGGGAAACTGAAATGAAATTCAAAGGGTGGCTCAGTAAAAATTAAAAAGGAGCAGAATATTTTCAATGTAAATTATGTGATGTAAATAGATGGAAAAGCTGGCAGATCAGAGATTGTATACCATGCAGAAATGACAAATACAAAAAATGTAGAAATTAGAAAAAACAACAAGAAGTTCTTTGGATACGCAGAACGGCAGTAAACGAAGAAAAAATACACAAGTAGAAAAAAGTGAAATTAGACTTGTTGCATTTTTTCCGTTTTCTATTGTTGGACATTTAGTCCCAGTTGTGAGAGCAGTTTGTCCTGATTCGGATATTGCGAAAGGCTTCAAATGTGGTGCGACTAAGTGTATTGCAATTGTGAAGAATGTTTTGAGAGGCGAAGTGAGTGATAATATTTATGAGCTCTTGAAGAATCATTATTTTTCTCTGATAACGGATGAATAAACATATAAACGAAGTACAAAGTATTTGGCATTGGTGGCAAGGGTTGTTAAAAAAGATTTTTTTAAAGATCCATTTTCGACTATCATTCCACTCATTAGTGCTACAACATGTTTGCCTGGAAAAATAAAAAAGCTATTCACTTAAATAGGTATACTTTATAAAAGGAATATGATTCTATGTATGTACGTATGCATGTTTACAGAATCTACAAAACAGGGAAATTTTTAGTCAAAACAGGGAAATTTTGAGACTAAAACAGGGAAATTTAGGTTAGACCATCTGGCAACCCTGGCGTTGGAGCGTACAACATTGTGTGTTCGTTCCCAGGGCAAATGTTCCCAGGACATGTGATTTCAAGATTTGGTGATGTTCACTGGCCCCCTCTCTAACCCGACCTGTCGATATGTGACTTCTTTTTGTGGGGATATTTGAAATCAAAAGTGTACATCAACAAGACTCGCACACTCGATGACCTTGAGAGTTCCATTCGTCAGGAAATTGAAGCCGTGCCGAATGAAATGCTGGAGAGAGCCGTCCGTAATTTTCAGAAGAGGATCCAAATTTGTATCCAGGAAGAAGGAAGTCATCTCAAAGACATTATTTTCCGAACCTAAAAATCGTATGTAATTTCAAAAACTGCATTAAAAAACCTATCATTTAATGCTTGTTGTTATTCTTTTAAGCGCATTGTGTCCCAGTAATTCAATATTGAAAAACATGCGTTTCCTCTGCACCACCCTGTATTACCTGACGAAGTTGAATATATCACCAAGTTACTTGTACAAAATAAATACCGTGTGTCTTTCGTCAATAATCTGGTTAAAAAGTTTTTAGACAATAAACTTTCACCTCCTTCAATTCTGACCGCACCATTGCAAAGCATAAAGTGTTCGTTGAGCTCCTTTTTTGGGGCTATCTAATCAAGGAGATGAGAAAGGAGTTTTTTCCCTGATACACACTCATTTTACTTTCATTGACGTGCTACCGTTTTATAGAAATAGTTTTTAAATAGGTTCATTTTTAATAGGAAAGATCGTTTGTAAGAGCGCTTGAGAAATGGTTGTGTCTACTTTTATAAATGTGATGGCTGCCAGCAGTCCTAAGTTGGTGGTACAGCACCTAACAATAATTTGTCCGTCATAGCCAACACTCAGGCATCTCTCGTAGAACCGGCCATTCATACACGTTTCCCTCCCAGTCAGCTATCAGAGATCATTACCATAGTTCAAACCACATTTTTAAAAGTTTCCATTTCCCCACGCTTTGCAGAGCTACAAGCGAATTGAACCTCAGAATTTTGGAGACTTTGTTCATTTTTACCCATAGACCTCGTTTAAATCTCGATCGTAGTGCAATGAAATTAAACACTGCCCCAATTGAGTAAATTGAAGGCTATTCGAATGCGTATGTGTATAGTTCTGTTTCTTTGTGTAGATGTTATTGTGTGTTTGTTTAATGGCTTGAATTCGGGTGCATGTGTACGTATGGTCTCGAAAGCTTAAGAAAATTCAGTTTTTAATGGTTTGGCGTAGCTATTTTTCGATGTATGGATATTTTCCTTACTTTCTAATAGTTCTTAAAATTGGTTCATTATTGTTTTTGTTCTTTGTTTTACTGCACTTAGGATAGAATCGGAGATTCTGAAACGTTTGCAATTAAACGAATGTTTCCTTGTACATTGGTTCTTTTTTTCATTTTACGCATTAAATTCCCCCCAAAAAACGTTCTTTTAATTCCCTTAAATCATCACAACGAACACGAAATTATTACAGCGTAAATGCTCAAGTAATTGTCTACTTCATTTTTCACTGGCATCAAATTCTGGATTTCTGCGCCATGCAAAGATTACGATGGTCAAAGATTATCATCGATAAAGAATTATCTCCGAATTGAACTCTGCTATCTCAAATGCTTAACTGATCCTAAGTTTTGTACATAAGTCTACTAAATTATAATTTAAGCTTTACGTGAGAATTTGTTGCTCTCCTGATAAGTTGTCACTGCATGTAGTCTCGTAGCAACCGTTCACCCCAATGCTAACAGTGGTGACCGTTAGGTGTTGAGTTTATTAACGCGCTTGTGTATGACAATGTGCGTTCTCGCAGTAAATAAATTATTTACGCTACCTAAACTCAAGATAGCAAACTGAAGCATGCAAGCGCAGCTTCATTTGATGGACAGGGGTGAAAAGCGCCTAACGATGAAACTTTATTGATGAAGTGCCTTAATGAAAATTCTGGATATAAACAATCAGCGTGAAGCTTTTGGGAAGAAATTCAGAAAAAGTGTTCGGATTTATGCGCACAAAGGAAAAGTTTCCGGAAATTTATTGGACTATACAACATGTATCTTAGTAGGGGCTTGAACGAAAATGCGTTATCACTTTTTAGTTACTCCCTTGATTAACCGAAGATGATTCCTAGTAGTAGCCTCCTTGCATTAATTCGTCTGTCTCACGCTTCCCTTCCGTTGCATCAATTACTGATTTGAACTTGAACGCCCTTCCTCAGACGCTGTTGCTGATGCTCCGTCAAATTGATGAACGCATTTTTCCCCGTACACATTAGCAACAGCAGTCATTCTCTTATCTCTCCTACAAAATATTAAAGTCATTTTTTTCACATTGAGTTTCCTGTCAATGAAATAACGGGTGAAACCAGGCTCATTCAACTTATTAAATCAGGAGCTTTATTTAAACACAGCAGGAAAATTTTACCATACAGGCGATAAACCCTCACTGGATGTGTTTAAGATATCTTGGAAGATATAAAAAACACGGCACGCAGTTTCTTTGGCAAGTACCGTAACATTACCTTCATTTTGCCGCCTCACTTTCGTTGTGGTGCATCCCTTGATATCCAACTTGTATAAACACTTTGGGGAAATTTCCTGGGAAAAAATGCGAGAAATCTTTTATATTCATGCTGTACCCCTAAAGTTTATCGTGCCTTTAAAAAGACGAATGAACGAAAAAGAATGTTCTGTGGAGTGCATGGAAATATTTAATTCCCTTTTTTACGGTCTTTATTAAAATCTAGTTAAGCAAATTTTCTGATTCGAGTCAAAAATAAATTAGCAAATAAGCAAGTAAATAAACACACACAGCCAATATCTCATTAGCAATGTGGAACTTCCCACCAATAATAACTAACATTCTTCGGGTGGATACAGAATCGAGAGAGAATTTTCATAAGAGATCCATTGATGATTAGTTCTACGGAATTTTTCTTGGCTATATATAAGCAGAACAACTTATTTGACATAAAACTGCTATTAACAACCAGGTTAAGCACATATACCATTAAGGACGAGTAATCAAACATAGTCCGTTTATGGGATTGACGTGAAAAACTTGAAAACGAACAACTTAGACAATACATTTTCACAAGCAATGCATGTGTGAAATCATTATTTAGGGCTATCATTTGACCGTCAGTCCGACTAAGTTTAATGAGTTCTAGGGTATTCTTATGAAGACTTAGAACTGCTGAAGATTACAATAACTTTCTCGCATTTCTGAATGAAGACAAAATTAAGTTATAGTCTGAACGAGAGAAGTGCAGGCACACACATAAGCCCTCTCAGGCCTTTTGGATCTCTTATCCATCTTCAACGTTACAGTACCACATGCTGCCATCCACTCGTCGTAATTTCCTTTAGGAAATAGGAAAAATGACAAATCAAGACATTGACGGTTATCATTTCCACAATTTTCCATCAAACACTTTTTAAAGCGTACGTACATTTTTGCAGCAATCTTCGTTACACCTCTGTCACAGCTGCTTTCAGATTCAAACAGAGTCTCCTGCCGATTTTTCGTGACGTCACAATTTCTTGGCTCCTCATTGGCCAATTGGCACCTACGTCATCGCGGCAGGCGCACAAATTCGCTTAGTGATAAGTTGAGGATCTTCTAGTATATGGTCTGTGGCACCGTGTCCGTGGCCGGCCAACTCCGAATCGTATAACAACATTGAAGTGTGTTGGCGACGACGGCCGCCATGATTTCGGAAAAGATAGCGCATCTCTCGCACCCAAAAGTGCCACTTTTTGCCACCGTCTAATGTGGGCTTTAGAAAAAAAGTAAAAAGAAAAAATCGTTTATTGCTAACAAAGTTGACGCATGAAATGTACTACAACACATTGCTTTTTAAAAACTCCTTAAATATTAAGGTCCTTCATTGAAGAACAAACTGTGCGAGGTGTACTAATTGCCAAACCATACGCGGTATACTTCTATACAAGCCACACAGTGTGTACTAATAGACAAACCATACGATGCGTTCCAATGGACTGACCATGTTCGGGCTAATTGGCGTGTCGGGAGCTAATAATGTTATTGTGAGAGACAATCAGAATATCTTCTCTTGGATATTTTATACACAAAGAGATGGCCGACAACTTATAAATAATTTGCATGCCACTAGAGAATCCTTCGAAATTCCTTTGTTACAAGTTGAAACGAAAGAAGAAAAGACGAAAAACGTTTTACCGAAACAGACTGAAGCACCGTCGTAAATGACTAACAGGGTCAAACGGATAAAAAGGTGATTTGTTCATATTTCATATGCTCAAATTGCGCTTTATTTCATTTGTCTATTTATTTATATTTTTCATTTATTCTATTCACTGAAACCCCTATGAGGTAGCGATAAATGTATTTCTGAAACAGTTTTCAAGTACAATAAATTGATTTACTGGATTATCGTCTAGTGTTAACTGGTCGCATGCAGAGCATTAAGTGAATTTAATCCCTTGAGGTTTTCTATGACGCAAAACAAAACATACATATAAGATGACTGAAAGCTTGTGATAATACTAGAGAATGCCTATAGAAGTCCTTCTCTGTAAGATGAAAAGACACGAAAACGCTCTACCGAAACCGACTAAAACACCGTCGTTAATGATTTCAAAATAGTGAGACAAGGTTAGCCAAAGCAATACATAAAAAACAAAGCACAACACGCACATCTAGATACTGGTAAACAACCATACACACAAATGAATTTCAGAGCTTGTTCATCGTAACGTTCGTAAGGTTATTTGTTTACAAATCCCACGCTCGAATTATTTTTTTCATAATTTTCAGTTAACATTTTCGGAAACAGTAACGTGAGACGCTCACTGGAGTAGCGGTGAGTCTCGTTAAAACTGTTAGCAAGTGTTTTAAATTTATTTTACTGAAATATCGAATATTTCTGATTAAAGGTTCAGTGCCACCGTACATTAATCATCATGACTTTTGGGTTTAAGTTTTTCTGTAACAGATTGGGTAAGCGTGGAGTATTTCCAGAAGCACTTTCACTTAATCATTGAAAAAAGTGTAAATTTCTAGTCCGCTTATGTAGAATATAAAGTTCGCTTTCAGCTACAATATTCCAGAAAATATATCGATTTAAACCTAGTTTGGACGAATATTTTATGTGGAAATAAGCCTTTAAATCATTGACGCAATCTGTGTAACTTAATAATTTATTCTTCTTTATAGGTACTGAAGCATGCGCTGGATGGGAGGTACCTGGAGGGAAGAGTCGGAGTGGCTTTTAATTTGTAATATAATTCAATAAAACTCCTTGACTTGTCTTTGCCTATCATTATGCAGCGCAGTGTTACACAGGATCATTATAAAGAGGTAGTTGAGTGCAGAAGCTTTATTTTATACAACTCATGTACTCATGTGATAAAATGATAACTCTAACCGTATTGATATTGTGACAAACTTTGAGAATCCTTAATTTTATTTGTGTTCGTAGATGAAACAGTAAACTTCTTTTTGAATAATTTCTCAATTTTTTTGTGAGCAAAACATTGCTCCTTGGAATTCATTCCACTGTTTTTCTGCCTCCGCAATTGGTAAGCTCCCAGTTGATCTTGAATGTACATGCATGTGAATGCTAAATCCCTTTGCTGTTTTTGTTCTTTAAGAGGCAGTTTCAGTTCTCGTTTGCGTGCAAGTTTCACGTGCATAAAAATCATAAGCCAAGCTCAGCTCATCTTGTGTAACTTCAATGCTTTACGCTAGTATGTATTCAAAATCTCCATTGCTTTCTTTTGTTCAGTAATATCTTATGATCAATTAGAACTTTAAGGTTCATTATTAAATGTCCTATAACATTGTTCATGTTTAGTTGTAAGACTTATAAAGGAAACGAAAGCTTTTACAGCGAGGAACCGATTTTTTATTGAACTTCGGCCACCTCTTGATGTGCCGGTATAAGGTTAAAATCCCACCAACATCCGCGGGACCCTCAATTGGAAGTCCAACACAGTTGAAATAGAATATACCCATGTTAAAGCGTATCGTTATTAAGTGGTTTTATATGGTTATACGAGAATTTATTCAGGTATTTGATATTTCCAATAACATTTCACATCTCTACACGCAACACACCTACGAAGCGGCCGGCTTGACCTCGAACCACAACAACGGTGAGTTAAAGAAACAGAACAGCTCAGCTCTGGCTAAAAGATAATCGTACAGGTGCGGCGGAGAAACGAAGGCGGAGACAATAGGGCAGGGTTAAAAGCACGCGGTCTCGGGCAGACGACTTATAGTTATTCTAAAAGAAGAAGAAGAACTACTTTAGTTTACTAAATATATCCCCAGCTACCATTTGATAGGCACATATTTCATATCGTTCAAAGTATCTCATCAATTGCTCAACTAAGAGCTACCCGTTGCACCAACCTTGAAACTTTAATGGGCACATTTTAAGAGGCACATATATAAACGGCCATAAGAGGAAAAATAGACAGGTTAAGTAAGAGAAGACCTAGTACTTTCAAGTTTTAAGGTAATATTAAGGTAATAAGAAGACAACTTCTCATTGAGAGGTAAGTAGAAATATCAAGTTAGCCGCAGTAGGCCAATGTTAAGGTTTTAAAGTTGATGTTTTAAGGACTCCTAAATAGGAGAGTAAGTATATTCACGAAGTAGGGCTTAAGCGTACTAGGCCTCTCGGTAAATTATTTAAGGAGCTCAAACATGCAACGACAACGTAAATTAAACATAAGGAAAATCAAAAGAGTGATCACTCAAAATAAAAAAGGAATTACGAAGAATCGGCCATGATGAGTAAATGGTCTGCCCAGAAGCACTGCCTTTCTACCTCTCCGCACCACATACACGTAAATTTCTTAAGCTACTTAATCTTTTTCTTTACGGGAAAATTCAAGAAATACGTAATTTCTAACATAGTCCTACATTCTGAGAACTTTTAGCATGATTAATTTTACACTTAATAAAGAATCAGTTTCTCAAGCGTCCTACGCCTATAAGGCTCAATCGAACCAAGGCTAACATTCATGCAATGGCACTTAGATTACATCGTTAAATCTAATGCTGCGGGCTGATGTCCAGCCCAAACAATCTCGACTCCGATTCCGTATTCTGTCGCATCAGAAATATTTTTAGGAAACTGATATTTTCAAATGCTCATCGGGCAATAAAAGTATCACTGTGTATCCCCAAGATTTTCAAAGCCAGGTCATCGCTGTTCCGTTGCAAACGAATAACAAATCGCATCTAACTCAATTTTTCCTTTTCAATTCATTGCAACTGGTATAAAACTCCAACTTATTCTGTGATGCCACGTTTTTCAAGAACAGGGGTAAAGATGGGGGAGGTATCAACAGGACTCGTTGCAGCTGCCGAGACCGCTTCAGCTGCAGGACGCGTTGCAATTACAGGGCTCGATGCAGCTGCAGGGCCCGTCGCAACTGCAGGACTCGCTGCAGCCATAGAGATCGCAGTCAAGATTATGTAGAGCTGTCTCGGTTCCGACCTTGATCATGGAGCTTATTTTTAGTGGCCCCCATTTGATTTAATGAAACACTCATTAAATTAGGAGGTTGATAGAAATACCTTAAATTAGGGTTTATGGTAGCGCAAAGCTGATGATTCTAATTTCTGAGGCGTGGAGTAAACACAAACACTTCTGGGCTGAATCGAGGGCTGAAGACTGCTTCTGGAGTGAATTCAGAAACGGAGCTCGTCTGTACTTTTTCAGGCGACTTGACACTAGAATGCTGGTAAGGTCAAAATCTACCTCACGTTGAACTCCAAAATATTCTATTTCTTCCTGTTTTATCAGAATACTAAGAAGTTTGATGACTGTTATTTTTTCAATGAGTTTTAATTTTGTACGCCGTATAACAGATAAATTATCTACCGGAAGACTTTTTGAAACTGATATTCCAAATGGGTCGGGGAGGTCACATATGGCCTCACTTCTATATTTTGTAAAATAAATTATCACACTCCACGTGTGTTCGTTTAAATTACAAGTGTAAACGTGTAAGAAGAAGATATAGCATGTAACTTCTCCATAAAAATGCCCTCACCCCTTTACCCGTGTAGAAACTTGTCATGAAACGGTTTATAAATTGTATACGCTACTCTTGTGCTCTGATGTTCAGAACTCCGTCACTTTTACGAGATAACATGCCCCGTATGACGCTTTCGGATGAAGAAATCAGAGCTTTGCTTTAAGGTACAAGCTACTTCGATTTTGAAGGAGATGATTTTGCTATAGAACAGTGGTTCTCAACCTGTGGTACGCGAACACTTTCGAGGTCATGAGCGATTTTCAGTTAAGGCCTTCGATACACTGGCGTTCATGACTCGAGAAATTGCGGCAGTGGATCCGTCCGCCAGTTGAAGTGAGAACTGGCGACATGATACACTCAGCACGCAAGATGAGGCACCGCGGAATGCAATGCAAGGCGTCAGTCTGCCTCAGCGTGTCGTACGGGTAGGTGCGCGATTACGACCAGCCGTATGAAGCGCAGCATTAAACCAAAGCGCACGTTGCGCTATGCTTTAGCCTTCTGTAAGCGCTGCTGATCACATTCTGCAAGCAGTCGAATTTTTTAAATGCGTATATAGAATTCAGCGTTCGAGTTTTGTCTACTCAATTGCGGAGCAAGACACGGCTGTGCACCTCTTCCGTCAACGTTCAAAACGGTACTGCTCGTCCTAATCCAGACATGCTCGGATCGCTGAAAGCTCGGTGGCCACTCTGCCAACTGGCTGGTGTGCAGAGACGGGAGGCACATTGAGAGGCGTGCTGGCGGTTATCACCGCGATTTTTGCCTAGTGTATCGGGGCTTAATTAGTTGCTGTGAGTGAGCATGGCCTCCTCGTACCCGACGCTACTCACGTTAAGGCCCCGATACACTGGCGTTCATGACTCGAGAAATTGCGGCAGTGGTTCCGTCCGCCAGTTGAAGTGACAACTGGCGACATGATACACTCAAAACGCAAGATGAAGCACCGCGGAATGCAATGCAAGGCGTCAGTCTGCCTCAGCGTGTCGAACGGGTAGGTGCGCGATTGCGACCAGCCGTATGGAGCGCAGGATTAAACCAAAGCCCACGTTGAGCTGTGCTTTAGCCTTCTGTAAGCGCTGCTCATTAAATGCGTCTATAGAATTCAGCGTTCGAGTTTTGTCTACTCAATTGCGGAGCAAGACACGGCTGTGCACCTCTCCCGTCAACGTTCAAAACGGTACTGCTCGTCGCAGTGACGACTGTCCTAATCCAGACATGCTCGGATCACTGAAAGCTCGGTGGCCACTCTGCCAACTGGCTGGTGTGCAGGGATTGGAGGCACATAGAGAGGCGTGCTGGCGGTTATCACCGCGATTTTATCCCAGTGTATCGGGGCCTTTAGCCCGTCACGCTGTTCCCCAGCTACTGATTTTCCCCTCGACGTCGGAGTGCAAGCAGGGGTTTTCAGCCTTCATGACCATCAAGTCGTAGAGCTGGAGCCGTCTCTGCTGCGCCCGGGCGTGATTTTCGAGGTGCTGTGAGCTAGGTCAGTGGTCTTCAAACTACGCCCCACGGGCCAAATCCGGCCCGCCAGTGAGATAACTCCGGCCAGCGGCAGCTCATGGCTTATTGGTGTTGTCTTATAGTTGGATAAAAAAACTCGAACTGGCATGAAAATTAAAACAGTTTTGGCCCTTGGAACTTGTAGGAGTAATCAGCATGGCCCTAAGGGTGCGTTCACACTACGAGCGGAGCGGCATTAATGTTTGTACAGGTTTGAATGCAGAAACGCTTGGCTGTTCACACGACAAGCGGAGCTGAGCGGCACGCTCGGGAAATTCGTTGGGATTTTTTGACGCTCGCGTGGAGCGTTTCTCCTCGGCTCCGCCTTTGGATCGTCATATCTTACAGGGGTAGAATTGTCGTTTGAGTTAAAAAAAATCTAGTATATAACTATTTATTTGTACAACTAATCACAAAACAATTATAACTGATATTGTAACATGTAATATTTTAGTGTAATTTCACCCATTTGGGTTCATTAATCATTTATTTCTATTTTCTTCTGCTTTCTCTGATAAGTTATTTTATTATTGCTTCAGTTTAAGGTATTTATTTTGCTTTTCTCGTGACGTAGTTTCATCTTTCTTGTGATGCTGTGTATTTTATTATATGATCTTGATTAAAGTATAATTATGTACGATTTTTTAATAAAGTTTTCATTTTTTCCGTAAAATGGGAGAAAAAGGAGGCCGTATGATGATGAGGAGGACTCAATGAGTGTCAAATACACAATAAGTTGCAAAATTTTATGAGCTTGAGTGATTTTTTCCAATACTAACGGAAAGCATATCAGTGTTTCGAGAACTATTTGGTCAGGACAAGTCAATATTTGTCAGTATTTTTCACTTAGGTTTCTCTGGCATAACCCTGAATTTCTGAAGGGAATTACTTTACGTTCACTCACGTTTAAGTCACCACAAGGCTTTTTTGTTCGTACTGGCCTACGAAAACCTGTGGTAATATATGTGATACAGCCTATATGGAAAGACTTTAATTTTGCTTAAACTACTTTGCTTTACATGTATCCTCAATAAAAATTTGTTATTGCTAAACAGCAAATTTATCTAATCTCGTTGGAAATTTTTCTTTCTATAAGGGATTGTAGTACATCAAAAGTTGCCGGCTTCATCCGTAAATACTCGTAGAATTGTGATTCATCTCTCCTCAGTGCTTCGAAGAGATAGTGGTATTCTCCATAGCGATCTCTCCTCATGTTGATGGGATGGATCCAGTGTTTCTGTTATGCCGTCGAACGACAGAAGCGCATTCACTGAACGCTCCATTGCGACTGATGCTTGTGTAGGTCGCTCTGCTCAGCTCACATGTGAACACACGCGCCGCGCCGCTCCGCTTCGTGCCGCTCCGCTCCGCTCGCTCCGCTCGTTGTGTGAACGCACCCTAAGGGCGCGGCCAGACAAACAGCAGTGGAGCAGGGCAGAGCAGAGCAGACACCGCGCGGAGTTTTATGTTAGTGGTATTCCTATTAGGGTGGCCAGACAAGTAGCACAGAGCAGAGCAGGGCAGCGCTGTCTGAAGCAAGCAGTAGCGGCGTTTTATCTTGGATGATAAAACACCGCTCCGGAGCTAGCAGCACAGACCAAATACAAGAAGATACGGGATTCATCAGTATTTTGCTCCGAGCTGGAGACGTAAAAAACGTCATCACCAATGACCACTCAGGGCGCAGAGATTTCATGACATCATTTGTTTTGAAATTGGTGCGCATTGATTGGTTGACATTATTAGAAGAAAGTTCTGCATCATGGCACAGTGATCATGGCGCCTTGTATTCGTGTGAAGCGTTGTTGTATGACTAATTGCGAAAATAATAGCGTCAATCGCCCTGATTTAGTTTATTTCAATTTTAGAAAGAAAACTTGTTCTGCGTGGCTTGAAGCGTGCGGTAATGAGGCTCTTCACTTGTTGAAACTGCGAAATTTAATTAGGAATTACTATGTGTGTGCCCAACACTTCTGCAAATGGGATTATTCATATGTGTTATCTCCATTCAAAAATAAGTTCTTGTTAAAACCTGATGCTATTCCACAACAAACTGTGGTGGACAAACCAGGTAATGTGTAATTGTTAAAAATATCTAGTTGCAAATTGCAATTGTCTTTGTTTTCAGTATTTCGTAATGCAGTCTCATTCATGAGAGTGACACCTTTGAATTGTTTTCAATTTTGTTATGAGATCTAATGATGACAATGTAATGCTTTATTATTGGATGCTTTATTATTGCAAGGCTTTATTGGAGTTGAATGGTAATGGTTAGATATTAAATTATTGTGTTATTTCTGATTGAAATGCATTACTGTAGCCTATGCTTTAAAACTTATTTGCATTATTCTTTTGTAACATCATGAATAATGCAAATATTTTGATTAATTTGATTGTTTGAGAATGACCAAAACTCTGATGCAAATGCACTGCGTGTAAAAATATATGGGCATCATTCTGCTGATCAAAGTCAATTGATCAAAGAAGTTACTAGAAATTAGTACACGTAACTCAGAGGAATTCTATTTTAAATCATATTGTTCTAAAACTAGTGACAGAAACCTTCAATTGTAGGTTACTATGTGAACTTCAATAAACCTAGAAACATAAATATTGTTACTTATTGAGATTGCTTCTAAAATGCAAACTTATTGTGCTTAAAAGTGATTTTTACGAATTATTATTTGGAGCATATGTAAATAAAAAAAGTCATGACACATAACTTCCCCATGAGTGACCACTCTTGCCTGCTTCAAGTTGTGTAGGAGTGAACATTTGTTTAAATGTAGCAATGAAAGGTCTATTCATTATTGTGATGACTGGCAAGTGACTGAATACTACCTAATTTTTCCATGTTTGATAATTATTTTCATTTAACAATTTACCCTATGGTATGTCTATAGTGTCAACTTGAGACCACTCTAGAGCCTTTTAACTTTAATTTAAAAATGCTCAAGTTCAATTTAATGAAGCTCAAGTTGAATTTACAAATTCTCAAGTAGGCTATATTTTAAATTAGGTATTAGGCTATATTAGAATTATTAGTTAAGAGATTGGCCTCTAATTTGGTATTACATTGTATGTATAATACTATTTTATATAACATGATATAATAAACCACTATTGTAGCAGCCTGATTGTTTAAATATAAGTTTGAAGCTATGTAATGCTGAACTTTTCAGTCAGTGCAGTTTGCTAATTGTCACAGTTACTTATTACATAAAGTTTATTTGGACCATTTTTTGTAAATAGCTATAAATACCTATGATCTGTTTAGCAAATGATTCATAGGTAAAACTTGAAGAATGTCAAATTAAGTACAAAATCACAGCACTTTTGTTTGTCTGATATTATATTTACTCTATTTTCAGTGCCAGTAATTTTAAACAATTATGCATTGTCACAAATAACCTTCAATTATATTATTATTGCATAGATGTGCAATTTTAGAAACATCACCTTTTCAACATTGAACTTGATGTTTTTTAATTTGAACTTGAGCTTTTTTAAATTAAACTTGACCTTTTTAAAATTAAACTTGACCTTTTTTAAATTAAAATTGATATATTTCTTAAATTAAACTTGGCCTTTTTGTAAATTAAATTTGAAATTTTTTAAATTAAACTTTTTTTTTTTTTAAATTAAACTTGATCTTTGTTAACTTGAATTTTACCTTTGTTAAATTGAACTTCAGCTTTCTTATACTAAAGGTAAAAAGCTGTAGTAGCATTACAACCGTTATCTTTTCACAAGCGGTGCATTTGTGTCTGAATGTTTACTCCAAACATATTACATACCATAACATTCAAATTTACTTTTCTCTTACTTTTCGGAAAGATTGAACATGTTTTCTATGGGTATGTACAGAACATGCTTATGTTGTTCTTAAACAATCAAAAATGACAAAGTAATTGCATGATAGTTGATGTTAGGAAAGAACAATGCAGGTAATTTTATACCATAATCTACAGTGCTGCATCATAGTCATTAATAATATGAAATATCTAGTATTTGCAATATTGCTAGTGTTAGGATAAAATCTTGCAAATTAGTTGTTCAATTTAAGCTACAATACTTCATATTAATTATCAAACAATAATGCCATACAATTTCTATCCATACCCTTTAAACCCTCCAAAAAAACTTTGCATTGCAAATGGGCAAATGAGTATCAACTTTTGTGGTCCGGTTTCCAGTGACTCCTCTTGCAAAAATCAAGCAGTTCATATTAACCGGGTGTTTCATTCAACAAATGAGAATATCTGCAATAGGCACAATAGAAGTGAACCTTGAGAAGCATTTGTAAATCATTTGTTGGTGTTGGAAAGATGACTTACAAAAATTGTAATTACCTCACAAAAGCAAAACTTAATATAGGATCTGTTTGGTGTCAACAAACTGAGGCATAAATGCACTGCTTGTGAGAAGGTAATGGTTGTAATGCTCATGGTGCTGCCCAACGCTCAATCCCAGGTGCTGGGAAGCCGTCAACCCCAGGTGCTGGCAAGCCGTCAACCCCAGGTGCTGCCAAGACGTCAACCCCAGGTGCTGGCAAGCCGTCAACCCCAGGTGCTGCCAAGCCGTCAATCCCAGGTGCTGCCAAGCCGTCAACCCCAGGTGCTGCCAAGACGTCAACCCCAGGTGCTGCCAAGACGTCAACCCCAGGTGCTGCCAAGCCGTCAACCTCAGGTGCTGCCAAGCCGTCAACCCCAGGTGCTGCCAAGCCGTCAATCCCAGGTGCTGCCAAGCCGTCAACCCCAGGTGCTGGCAAGACGTCAACCCCAGGTGCTGCCAAGCCGTCAACCTCAGGTGCTGCCAAGCCGTCAACCCCAGGTGCTGCCAAGCCGTCAACCTCAGGTGCTGCCAAGCCGTCAACCTCAGGTGCTGCCAAGCCGTCAACCCCAGGTGCTGCCAAGCCGTCAATCCCAGGTGCTGCCAAGACGTCAACCCCAGGTGCTGGCATGCCGTCAACCCCAGGTGCTGCCAAGCCGTCAATCCCAGGTGCTGCCAAGCCGTCAACCCCAGGTGCTGCCAAGACGTCAACCCCAGGTGCTGCCAAGACGTCAACCCCAGGTGCTGCCAAGCCGTCAACCTCAGGTGCTGCCAAGACGTCAACCCCAGGTGCTGCCAAGACGTCAACCCCAGGTGCTGCCAAGCCGTCAACCTCAGGTGCTGCCAAGCCGTCAACCCCAGGTGCTGCCAAGCCGTCAACCTCAGGTGCTGCCAAGCCGTCAACCCCAGGTGCTGCCAAGACGTCAACCCCAGGTGCTGCCAAGACGTCAACCCCAGGTGCTGCCAAGACGTCAACCCCAGGTGCTGCCAAGCCGTCAACCTCAGGTGCTGCCAAGCCGTCAACCCCAGGTGCTGCCAAGCCGTCAACCCCAGGTGCTGCCAAGACGTCAACCCCAGGTGCTGCCAAGACGTCAACCCCAGGTGCTGCCAAGACGTCAACCCCAGGTGCTGCCAAACCGTCAACCTCAGGTGCTGCCAAGCCGTCAACCCCAGGTGCTGCCAAGCCGTCAATCCCAGGTGCTGCCAAGCCGTCAACCCCAGGTGCTGCCAAGACGTCAACCCCAGGTGCTGCCAAGACGTCAACCCCAGGTGCTGCCAGGCCGTCAACCTCAGGTGCTGCCAAGCCGTCAACCCCAGGTGCTGCCAAGACGTCAACCCCAGGTGCTGCCAAGACGTCAACCCCAGGTGCTGCCAAGACGTCAACCTCAGGTGCTGCAAAACCTTTCATTACTTGCGCTAAAAGGCTTTCAGCACAAAATGCACCCAACTTTGTCACTTCTGATGTTGCGCAACAGGACACAAAAGTGAACATTGTAATAGCTTCATCAGTACAGGTCAGTCATGTTGAAAGTACAGCTTACTGCATTTTCAGTTACAGATTGGGAAATCCATTAGGGGGCATAGGGTAAGCAATTTTAGTTTAGTTACCTTTGTCAATCCTATGCTATGGGCATTGTTGACCCCAGGGGATTTTGTTTCGTGACCTAAGCTATAAAAAGGCCTTCGGCAATCCTAATTTTGTGTGCTCACTTTGAGTCGTCCAATTTTCGTACCTTTTTTGCTATCATTTCTTTTCCTGTTTTTCCTCTTCTTTCTTAACTCGCTGTTTCTGTCTGTAGGATTTTATTGATTGCAAGTAAATTAACGAGTGTAATTGATGTTTTGTACATTATTCCAGAGCTCTTCCAAGAGTGCCAATCCTCCAATCCATTGTAAACGGCGCTTGTTTGCAACGTCTGAGGAATGTAGGGTTGCCCAAGAAGGTCCAGCTATTGCGTCTGGCACTCCTGATCCTGTAGAACCTGCCATCAGTGCTAACTCCAAGGAGGTGTGTGGAAGGGGCATTAGAGGTAGACCAAAGTTAGGGTGGGTGAATGGGATGGGAGTGGCCATTGCGTGGTTGTGGTGTGTTATTTGAGGAAGCCAGATGACTCGGAGAAGGTAAATGTTAATGGACGGTGCTTGTGAATGCCTGATTTTGACGCAGCCCCGAGGGGGTGTGGCGGACGTCTTGGACACGTATGGGCGCAGGTCTGGGGTGCACGTGACTTTCATGATACAGCAAGGGTAAACCAGTGAAAAGTGCCTGCTGCCGAATTCGATAACCTAAAACCCAAAGTTTTGTGTGTGAGTGGTTAGGACTTGGCGCTTTTGGCTATACCTTTCCTTCTTGAAGCGAGGGAACAACCTTAGATCTATAGTTATGTCGAAAAATGGTGTAAACAATATGCCATGAGTATACTATTTCTGTGAACACCGATTGTGGGATGATTTGATTCCATTTAGGCAATGTAGAAATTTTTCTCAATATTATTATTAGGTCATTTAATAAAATTAACTAACTTTATCTGTACTTCAATCATTTATAAATTGTTTCAGAGCTCTCTAGGTAAAAGGAAATGGTCCGAGTTGCAAAGCTCTCACCATCCAAGGTTGCCTTGCAAAAGACGCCTAATAGAGTCTCCTTCCGGAACTCGGATTGCCCTTGAATGCTCCTCTACATCAACTACAAAGAGAGCTAAGAAAGAAAGAAGGCATTGTAAGAAATCACGGGTTTTGTACAGGAGATTGAACACCGATGCATTTCTGAGGAGCGTTTCTGGCAGACTTGGACCGTACCTCAGTGAATTTGCCAAACATAAGTTGAGGGGTAAACAACGGTACAGCATGTATCATAAATGGCTGGCTCTAAATATCCTTGTCAGTTCATCTGTCAGCCATTATCAGCTAATGAGGAACATCATACCCTTGCCTTCATATACTACTGTGGTGAGTGTGCTGCGAAATTTCAAGTTATCACCAGGCATTAGTAGTAAAAGTGTTTCCATCTTGAAGATGAAAGTGAAACCCACAAACCCGAGAGATAAACTATGCTTTATTTTCGCTGATGAAATGTCCCTCCGTAGAGGGTTATCATATAATCAAGAAAAAGATACCGTGATAGGATATGAAAATATAAAAACCGGAAATTGCAAAAAACTGGCTACTTCTGCATTTTGTGTTATGGCTTCTGGGGTAGCCAAAAAGTGGAAACATCCAATTGGCTTCTACTTTACATCATCCGCTATGCCCTCTGCGTACATCAAAGACATCTTGCGGGAGTCTGTTGCTGCAATGGAAAAGCAAGGCTTCGTTGTTTTAGGCATAACGAGCGACCAAGGCAGCAATTTCCAAAAAGCGTTCAAGGAAATGGGCTGCTCATCAACCAATCCTGTTGTAGAATTTGGAAATAAAAAGTATATTGTGTTAAAAGACCCTCCTCATTTAATTAAAAATGCTCGAAACTTTCTTCTCAAAGGTGATTTAATCATGCCCACTCTAAATTCCACAGCTTCTTGGCATCACATCAAACAACTTTTTGAATTGGAACAGAAAAGTAGCATAAAATGTGTTCCTCGTCTGTCGCATGAGCATGTGTACAATTTGAAATTTGCCCAAAGGATGAAAGTCAAACTAGCCACTCAAGTGTTGTCGAACTCAACAAGTGCGGCTTTAGACTACTACGTCTCAAAACAATCCCTCTCAGCTTCTGCGTCAGCAACCAGCTTGTACTGTAAAAAATTTAATGATCTATTCGATATTTTTAACTCTCAGTCTCCTGCAGAGAAAGTGCCTCTCAGGAAACCACTCTCACAAAGTTCTCCGTCTATTGAAATCTTGAAGGACTACATCTCTTGGCTACAAGAATTGCGCTCATTGAACCCCCAACGAAGATGTTTCTTTATTGACGGGTGGATTCAATCCATCAATGCACTTTTATTGTTGAGAACAGAAATCAAGGAAGATGTCCTACCTTACATGTGCGTCAGGAATCTGTGTCAAGACGAGCTGGAAAAATTCTTTGGTAAAATCAGAAACGTACAGAAGTTTCCAACGCCTCAAAATTTCATTGACGCTTACTGCAAAGTGTCGACAGCTTCTCTCATGAGGGCACCAATGAAGAGCAATGTTGAGGTGGCCGAAGAAGACCTGAATGTGGAAATGTGGAACATAGTTGAAGAGGTAATGAAGAAATAATTTTCTTGATGTTGTTCTAACGTCATAGATTCTTCATTCTGATTGAGGCTACTTGTATGAAGCGTATATACTTGACGTTTAGGCTCGTATCAGTTCTAATTACACTCTAAAATGACGGTACTGCCATTGTAAATTTACACGAGCTGTTCTACAAATTAAGCCATTGTTGTTGGGCTCTAGTGATGTATGTTTCACTTCTATAATGTTTAGTTGTATATCATTCCATGTGTATTTATTACAGTGATATTAAGTTAAGTATGGACGATTCTTATTGATAATTTTGTCACGATTTCTTATGGCTGTGTTACGGTTTGATTTCCAGGTTCCTGAAGAGGCCCCTGAGGCGGTTGTTCTCTCCTACCAAGAAATAGAGGCAGCCAAAACTTTCTCCGCAGCTACGATTGTTGGAGGGATGTTCGAGTCAATGGAGGTAGATGGTGCCGTTACCTACTTCGCTGGGTATATAGCCCATAAAATCAACCAGTTTCACCTCAAGTTGAAAGGATCAACCTTACCTTCATGTGAAACTTGTTCTCGTATTCTCACGAATCAAGATTTATCTATGCACCTCTTCACAAGCTTTAAAGAGTATGTTGAAACTTCCCCGCCTTCTCTCAATTACTGCAGCGAAGAGTTCATTGGGGAAATAATTAATTTTGAAAGAGTATTTTTATTTTGTTTCGAGAATTATCGTCATGTTATAGGGTTTCGCAAACTAGTGAATAATCTCTTCACAATCATCTCCGCATTTAACTTTTGCTGCGTTCGGGTCAACGCATATTTTCAGAATTACTTTGTAAAATGTAGAACACTTCAATGCATTAGGCATCTACAAAAAGGGGTATCTTCAACAAGTGTGAATGAAAAAGTGAAGAAAATTACACATCAGTAACTGCACCTAAACAGTTCAATAGAAAATTTAATTAACGCTTGTAACGTTTTAGCTAATTGGGTATGTGGTTCCCAAATGCTTTTGGGGTCACCACTCCTATTCAGGAGACTAAATGTATTCTATTGATTTTCTTTCACTTTTTCGTTCGTATTGCTGTCTGGGAATACCGTATCGTGCCAATCGCGTTGAGAGGAAATGAATTGAAACCACGGTTGTACTCAGCTTTGACTTTTAATGAGTCTGGCAGAAGCAGGACACGAGATCAGCAAAGGCCACGTCCAGGGGGGGGGGGGGGGGGGGGGTAAGCCAGACAAAGGCCAGGATAGTTTCTTCCAAGTCCAAGATCTTCGTAGGATTTGTTCAGGCGAGAATTTTCTTGTGGCAGAGATGCTGCTGATGACGATGACGCAAGGGTGAAGGCGTGTCATTGGAATGTAAACCGACAGAGATGTCGACTGTCAGAGGTGTCGACTGTCAGAGATGACGGAAATATTGACTGTCAGTGATGTTGACAGAGATGTTATTGACTGTCAGTGATGTTGACAGAGATGTTATTGACTGTCAGTGATGTTGACAGAGATGTTATTGACTGTCAGTGATGTTGACAGAGATTATTGACTGTCAGAGACGATGACAGAGGTGTTGACTAAGCGAGTGTAAAGAGGAGTGATATTGTGGTAAAAAGAATGCGTCGTAAAGAGGAGTGTAGTAAAGATTGTAGACTGAGAATGTTGAGAGAAGGGATGTTCCAGACGCCGATTGTATCTAAGGTCTTAACACTGGCCCTTGTAGATTTGTATGGTTCATATTTGGCTGTTGCGCCCTACTTTATATACTGAAATGGCCCGGAAGTCTACCCTTGTTTTGAAAACCGTGCGGCGGAAGGATGCTCTTTATTGTAGACTCGTAAGGTCTTTAATAAAATAATTGTTTTTCTAATCTAAGTTTTTGGGTGAATTTATTCACTTTCGTAGTGCTAAATTATTTACGATTTTCATAGTTATTTTACGGCTGAATTTATGTTTGAGTTCAAATTATTGAAATGCAAGGTTACTGTGAATTCTCGTGAGTAAAAGCTTAGACTTATATTTAATTATTACGACTTAAACTTATATTTGGAAATTAGGAATTTAGGCTCATATCTTAATATTAAAATTTAAACCTATATCAAGAATATGTACATGGTGCTAGCGCACATTGATTTTGCTACACTCTTACCTCGGTAAAGTTCCATTGTTGATGGATTCACTAGTATTGAAAGTGTTATTGGGTCAGGCTTTCTTGTATTATTGAATGAGCTGAGTAATGGTGATTCTTTTCTATCATTTGGGTTCCTTTTGGGTCACTAAGGGTAGTTTTTCAGTGTATTGTATTTTATTTACAAGCTTGAGAGCTGTTTTGTAAAGCATTCAAATTTGTATTGGGAAACGTATTTTAAATATTAACTTCATTGGAAATTATTGAGATTTATTTTCTGATTCTCTTGTCACAATCCTGTTCGTAACTCCCCTACTTGATATCATTGGTTTAGTGTAGTATTCATTTGCCGTAAAGTAACTACATTCTTCCTTATTGATTTGCGCGAGTTTAAATATGGACAAGTTTTCTCGGTAAACAACCATTCCTGAAATATATGCTAATCCCATTTTAATAACATGTGCCTGCCGTTCATTGTCCTTAGTTAGAACGCGTTTGTACTAAAAAATGTGCAGCAATTCGGTCCTTGTAAATCACAACTTTATAACAGCGCCATTAGGTGCTACATGACATTTTATTGGTCTCAGCTCTAGGACCCACCGAGAGTCTGCCGGTCTTGCAGCCTTACAATAAAATATCAAAGGAATTTCTCCAATTCGTCGTCGTTCCGTCATAGAGAAAATACCATTGCGTGTAGAAGAATATCCCCTCAATTGCAGGAAAATAACCTAAGTGCATGAAATTACCCTATATAATGATTAGACATAGTTAAAGAAATGCAGCAATGCTCACGTTAAAGTCGCCATTTAGTTTTTGAAATTACCCTAATTTGGGGTAATTACCCTAAACGAGATGATACCTGAGAGCCAATGAGGTTTCGCACGGAAGAAACGTCACTCCTATTTGAGTAGCTCATTGGTTAGTCACTCATTCGACTAGCCAATTGAGAGCTAGTATTCGGATTGCGAGGCAAGGATGTCCCCTTAGAAGTTGTTCCTCTTCTTATGTATTTTCTCTGTGCTAGCAGTCAGTTCATGGAGCTAGGATATATGGAGGGAGCATAGCCGATTCCAATCGGGTTCAAATTAGCTGCAAAAGTTGGGAGACTGGGGCATTGGCAAGGCCCCCACGTGAGCCAACCACAGACGCTTGGCTGAAGTTGGCTCCTCCTCGCCTCCTCTACAACTCGTTCATTTGCCAAAGCAAGATTAGTACCGCTCCACAAATCGAAGGATGAGGTGCGCGTGCAAGTCGCTCTCTAATTTGTTATATTCAAGGGCCTGTAATCTTTACAGTTTTTAACTCTTAATGTATCTTTGCTAGTAATTTTGATATTATTAAGTGTCCTCGAGTGAGGAAACACAATTTATTATCTTTCGGAGTCTTAGAATCCCAAATTAATGATTACGATAAACTCAACAGCTGGGAGAGCAATCAGCGAGCATGTGCGCACCCTAGCGTAGTTAGTAGGTAACTGGCTTCCGTGCTGACGTCACACTTGCGAGACGGCTATTGGTTACCACAAACATGGGAGAAATCTCAAAAACTGGTTCCCTTCACAGACGGCTATGCTCCCTCCATATATACTCCCTCCACGAGTCAGTTGCACCCTAGCGTTCGTGGGGAGAGGATGTCGACTTCTGATCTCCTCGGTGCGAGCTATTCTTGCGATCGGGGATGCATCTCTTAATATTTTGATCATAACTATGTTAATGAACAATGGTCATTTATAGCAGACGCTATGAAAGTTAGTGGTAGGTGGGATTGTACAGTTATGTATGCGTATATAGGTATTTTTCACCTCATAAATCGAAAAACTATACTAAATCAAGCATTTTCTTTGTCAATACCTAAACTTTAGAGCGTACCAATGCCGAATATTTCATATCTGGTCTATTTTTGGCACATGACATTAATTTTGACTTGAAACATATATCTTTTACGTATGAACTATTAGTTTTTTTAGTTATAAACATTGATCATTTTTCTCCTAAGTAATACTGAGAAAACACAGGTTAGGTCATCTATGAGAAAGTAAGAAAAGAAAACCGTTTATTTCAAAAAAGGTTGGCATATGAAATACATGGCAACATCTTGGCTTTTAAAAAATTTTTCAATATAAGACGTCCTTAGACAAACGTACCGTATGAGGAGTACTAATAGACAAACTATACGTGGTCTACTAATAGACAAACCATTCGAGGTTTACTAATAGACAAATTATACGAGGTGTACAAATAGAAAACCAAACGACGCGTACTTATAGACAAACCAAACGTGGCGTGCAAATAGATTAACCCTGTCAATGGCTAGTTAAATCAAAAATATAATTTCTTGGAGATTTTATATCCCAAGAGATGGCTGACAACTTATAAATAATTCAAAATACTACTAGAGAATTCTTCGGAATTCCTGAATTATTTGTTGTATAGATATAAGCATACGCACAGAGATGATGATTTTTCACAAGCACTTTTTTCATTTGTCTTTTTATATTTTTCATTGTTTTTATTCACAGGTACGCCCTCTGGGGCAGTGATAGATCTATTTTTGAATCATTAAGCAATTGTAATAAATATATCTATTTTTGAAATATGATTCAGTGTTAACTGGTCGCAGAGCTTTGGGTAAAATGTAATATGTTTTGAGGTTTTGTTTTTACTCAAAAAATTGGAATAGAAACGTATTTATATAAACACGTATATGTGCGCACACGAATAGAATTGTTAAATGTGAGTCAAATGTGGAGAGGATGGATGTTTTACTTTTTCTGTACCATCGCAAAGTGCTGGGCAAAGCCGATACAGAATTTTTTAGGTTTGCTTTTTATCAGCATTACATCGGTAAAAATATCCTCGAAAGCACGCAACTAAAAAACTGTTAGTTTCTCTAAAAACGATAGTGATGTTCGAATTTTACGTGAAAATTGTCATTAAACTGAAACTTAGTGCCGCACGTACACTACAAAAGATCCTTTTATACTTAGATATTGATCATTGGTTTAAAAATTCCAAATTCGGGTTGTTATATGCATAGATGTTTATATTCATACGCCTGAACGAATATGTTCCTTGTTCTGTAATGTCTCTACACGTCCAGTACTGCAAAATAATTCACACTCAAGTGCTTATAAGGTTTCAAGTCATGCGTCAGTGGATTATAATTTGTATGATTATTCCATCAGCAACCGTAACTAGCATATTATCATGCAATTAATTTTTTGTCCAATTTCCTGGAACAATTAAAAAACAGTATCAAAGCCATTTCAAACATTGTGGGTAGAAATATTTTAGCGAAATGAAAAGTACTATACGACAGTGTACGGATGCACTTGTAATGCGAAGAAGATAATGCACAGCATGGTAATATGTCTAGATATAAATAAACTTGATCCGATGAAATATTGCCTGTTCTACATCTATTTATTAAGCAAAATTTGAGGTTGCCTGTCACAAAACACCGCCCATCGTAGCGCCAAGAAAACAAATGCTGCGGACTCACGACCAGCCACTGCTGTTTGTTTGGCCACCTAACTTACGAGCATAAGCTAGCAGCTACCAGCGAGCCGAAACTGCTCTGCGCAGCCCTGCTTCACTGCTGTTTGTCTGGCCGCGGCCTAAGGCTGGAAAGTTTGGAGACCCCTGAGCTTAAGGCCCCGATACACTGGCGTTCATGACTCGAGAAATTGCGGCAGTGGATCCGTCCGCCAGTTGAAGTGAGAACTGGCGACATGATACGCTCAGCACGCAAGACGAAGCACCGCGGAATGCAATGCAAGGCGTCAGTCTGCCTCAGCGTGTCGTACGGGTAGGTGCATGATTGCGACCAGCCGTATAGAGCGCAGGATTAAACCAAAGCGCACGTTGCGCTGTGCTTTAGCCTTTTGTAAGCGCTGCTTATCACATTCTGCAAGCGTCGAATTTTTTAAATGCGTCTATACAATTCAGTGTTCGAGTTTTGTCCACTCAATTGCGGAGCAAGACATTGCTGCGCACCTCTCCCGTCAACGTTCAAATCGGTACTGCTCGTCGCAGTGACGACCGTCCTAATCCAGACATGCTCGGATCGCTGAAAGCTCGGTGGCCACTCTGCCAACTGGCTGGTGTGCAGGGATGGGAGGCACATTGAGAGCCGTGCTGGCGGTTATCACCGCGACTTTTGCCTAGTGTATCGGGGCCTTAAGTCATGCCTCGCATTGACTAGCTGGTGGAGAAGAAGCAGAGACAGCTCTCGCATTGAATTGTTTTCTTAGTTGATTTGCATGTTTCGATTTTACAATTATTAAGAAAATAATGTTGTATTTGATCGAATTTAGATTCTCTAGAACCGGGTGGTATGCGGCGACTGTACGAGACCTCCAAGTCCCGATCCTGTACTCGATCACACTGCTGTAGAAGATATTGAAGAAGAATAAATTCCACCAGTTTGTTCATCCGATTATTCTGAAGATGACATTACATGCATTTCTTTTTGTTATTGATAAAAATATATTCGATAAAATACCGATGTACGCTAACTCAGAAGGCCGATCATAAAATGGAAATAATCAATGGTCTATTCCACAAGGTGATCTTTTTTTCATTCATCATAATCATGCTAGTCGGAGAGTTTCAGCTGAGGGTCAACCCGTAAACTTTCTGTTACATAAAGACGGAATGAAACTAAAATGATGTCTCAGGATCGCTTCAAAAAAGATTATAAAATGAGATTTGGTTCGATCTAAAAGAATTAGACATGATAAATTTGTATTGGTGTCAATGATCTGAAATAGATTCATTTAGAACTGCCAAGCAATGTTCATTCCTGATGATAACATCACAATCGAAGAACAGCTATTCTCAACAAAGGCACAGTATCCACTTACATACTCAAGGCATGGCCAATAAGCTTGATTAATTTGACACCAAATTCTAGCTTGCAGTGGACACACTCACCAGTTATGTAGTGAATGGATTCCCGTTTTGGGAACAATGATCACCGACTGTCCTTTGAATAAAACATTATCAGGGCATGAGGTCTTGAAACTAATGAATCCCATCCTAAATAATGGACGAAACGAGACAACTGATAATTTCTTCACATCTTTGAAGTTTGTGATGTTTATTTTGAAAAAGAAAACAAAACGTTGTTGGCACAGTGAACAAAAGAGACCGATAGATTATAGAAACATCAAAAGGAAACTGGTTTTCATTAGAATTTTCAGGAATGAAGATGCTATGTACTTCGACAGTGTATCAAGGTATAACATGTAAAAGTTATATAGTTTTGAGCACTATGCATGAAGCTAAATAAAAAAGAGAATTAAAGAAACGCCCGAGACTATTGAATACTACAATGCTAATAAATTTGGGGCGATGTTTTTGATCAAAAGGCTCTGAAAAGGCTCATCACTACGCCTATAAACCCGGCTCAAGAAGATGACCTCCGCAATTTTTTTGATATATACAAGATTTTTCAGTCGTAAATACTGTTATCATGTACATTAATGAAAATAGGAGAACAAAAATCACTGATAGAAATTTCAATATACTGACAACTTTTCGGGCTAATACCCATCATCAGCTCATTAATAGAATCTGACATACATCACTGAAATAGAAATGAACATAGATGTACAAACAGACTTAAACACGGAATCAAAAGTAAAATAAAATAAAACAGTAAAAATTCCCTAAATAACATGAAACACAACTAAGAACCTATGATACTAAGAGGATAGGAACTCAACTGTTTGATAAGTGAAGGCTTGCATTTAAAAATGAGAAGCGATTATAAAATTCTAAGATCTAAAACACTTGAAGCTACACGTACTACTTTAAAATGACTAGAGTGAGGAGGAGTTACATTGCAAGGTTCAGCATGGTCAAGAACAGTGGAGTGAGATGGACGGGTCAATCGAACACACCAGTACGATAACTAACTCCAACATGCTCGGCCACTCCGCACAAAAAACTGTAGGTCTTGAACCTATACATGCAGACTTTGAAGCAAGAAAACTGAGTGATCGTTCGCTGTGAAATGTTTCATTTCTAAGACAGCGCACATTCTCAGAAAAGGCCAAATGTGATACGGCATATCATTTGCTTATTGAAAAGATAAGCATTTGAATTTTTGAAAGAGTTACATCGATTAAAATGCAATAATGGAAATTGCAATGTATTAATTAATAGTAAGTTAATCACTTTTATTGCTTTTATATGTACACCTGTATGTAACTTCAAAACGTTAGCAGACGCTGAGTAGAACGAAATATCCTAATTTTAGCGACAAAGATTCGTCATGAACCAGTAAGTGTGGTCTATCTTATTTGGTCTGGAAGTTCAAAGTTAATTTTCATGTAATTCTGAAATCGCCCGCAGTCAGAGATCCATGAGACTGACTCAAATTTGTATTCGTTATAGTTTGCCTAATAAGTCAAGAAAGAGTCAATTCAACTATTTAAAGTAGTTTTATGTCCGTTCTAACTGTGAACAGTGTCAAAGCGATGAATTATACATATTCCATGGCTACGAATGAAATCCAGGGCATAAAATAGAACAGCCCCTCCCTGTTAAAAGTTCATTCAATAAGGGGCATCTCGCCCCATCGCTCGTCCACGTACCGTGCCACCGCAAGTTCTTTCGTTTTTAATATTTTGAATTTTCGACGATATACTCATGTAAATCATAATTACACTTCATGCAAGAGTTCACTCGTAACGATAGTGCTCAGTCATCTAGTCATTTTAGCTCACTCATAAAAATAGTGGAAAAATAAACGTTATTTTAATTAGCATAACACCTTTGAAATTTTTGAACTGAATTTGAGAAAAACTAGCGGTCTCAACAGTAGTTTATTAAGACGATATATTGAATTGGTGCTGAATGAGTAAATTGAGAATAATTTTCGGTGCAATAAAAAGAGGAGGGGAGGAAGAGAAAATCAAACAGCTCATGGTTCACATGATTCATTTAACTGTAACACAGTACGAGAAAATGGCGGATACTTCGCGCTCCTCTCAGAAATATTTGAACTTTTATTTATAATATCAAGCGGTCAAAAATTCTAATTTTTCCAATATTTATTGACATAAATAAATTAGCTAGTTTCGCGTTTTATTTAATCCTATTCCACTAGAAAAAATATAGTTTCATATTTCCCAGTTTTTATTTATTAAGCAGGCTCACAGGAGAGCCTAAGCTAATGAAGAAAAAAAATTGCATATATTTAGCCCGCGACTAGGCTACAAAACAAACTGTAGGTTCAGAATTATTGAAATTAAGCCTGCCTATGAAAGAACTTGTCTATCCTCTACTTGACAGAACAGACAACAAACACTCCCTTCAGCGTCTTCGCAGCCTAAAGTACAAGGCAGAGCGGAAGGACACCGGATTGAGCGCAACCGCAGCGAAAATATGATACTTGTGGGCATCCCATGGCACCTCGATTGACATTTGAGAAATCGGGTACAACGAACAGAAAATGACTTAATTAAGACAAATAAATCATCAAATAATTGCAAACACTTAACAACCATGAAGGAATAAAATATAAGATGCACTATAAGTTAGCTCAAAATAGAATCAAGGCATCGAAGAGAAATTTGATGCTCTCACGCAGACCCACGCAGAGGAGGAAGAGTTAATGTAAAATCAAAATATCGACTTCGAGAAGATGCTATTGAAAACAGGGAAAAATATTTAAGTTGTGGGTAACTTGAATCATAACATGAACAATGACACTATAATAATAGAATTTAGGCGAGTTTACACAAGATGACAGTCACAACCCTCTGAGGAAATGTTACTGCCGGCGACAACGTTCAGATAGAGGGGAACAAGGTAAAAAAGAGGTGAGGGAAATCAGGGTAGAAGCCAACGTACTCCTTGATAAGTCATTCCTAAGGAACAACCAGGGATCGTCGAATATTAACAAATCGTCACCAGCATTTTGCAAACACAAAATATCGGTCAGTGAAACTGATAGATAGACGGGGGCAAAATGTGCGGACAACAGCATTATATGACTCAAAATAACAATGGAATCACACCTCAAATAAGAAGAGTAAAAAGCTAGAAAGCAAATAAGAACCCCCTGAGGAAAAAACATAGCAATTCAAATCAAAATCACTGAATCGAGCAGAAATTAATTTATCGGAAAATTTGAGTGGAATATAAGAAGCTTGCTTATAAAGGGATAGCATCGCTGTTGAGAAGCCATTATAGCAGAGGTCCAAGAAATGATCTACGCCTCTGACCTCTGTGATCTAAGTCTCTTGAAGTGCTAATACGAATGAGAAGCAAAATAAAATACAGCAAAATACAGAAGCAAGGGACAATCAAAGTGGCTGGGTAAATGCACTGATGAACACAATTGATTTGATCGAAGCTACAAATTTTTAGTCGACAATCATATGAAGATGAAAGATTATCTACCTATGATATTCAAGGAAAAATTTGCTGTCAAAATCATCTTTAAAGCTTTGCTTAAAACAGCATTTCGCCGTTTGATAGTCCATTGCTGGTGAATATTGTCAATCAAGAGAACTGTTACGTTTCCTATACGTAAATCTTTTTCCCGTGAAAATTTGTTTCATTCTTATATTCAAGGTACTTCTGTAAGAATGAAAGAGATGTTTCTTTATATAACAACGGTTTATGGGAAATTCCATGATTTCATTCTCAATCGACCAGGAGCAAAAGTCGTTCATTTTAATTATTGTTTCATTACAAGATAGTTTATACCTTTAGGTAAGTCAACACATCTGTTGATAGTTTAAGTTTCAAATAGTGAGCGACGGTTGCTCGAAGGCAGAGGAGGAACAATGCTTCGCAACGTCAAGGCACGGGAAAAGAAACAGAACTGTGTCTCAGCAGGGCAGGGCAAGGCATGCTTTATAGAAATATTGTCGAAGGAGTGTGAAGCCAGGGTAAGAGGCCAAACGCCTACCTGAAGCAAAGAAAAACTAGTGTAAATTTAGACTAATAACGACCAGTGAAAAAAGTTTCGTTATGCAAATTATTCAAAGACTTCGAGATTTCATTTCAATAGCCACCCTAATCGCACCCGCAAGGCCTAGACGAAGTTGCACGTTAGACGCGAGGAAGACGAGACGCTGGAACGATGAATGATACAAACTGCCAGTGGAGTGCCCCACAGTGTCAATGGCACGGAACGTAGTGATCATACTAAAGATAAATGAGAACGAATTCAACGAGCAGTTCAACCAATATCACGATCAATTAGAGCAAATAAAAACAAACAAATTCAAATAGGACAAAATTAGTCAGGACAAACTAGGCCTTCAACTACTCACCCAAGTTTATTGACACACTTGATGGGAATTATTCCACTTACAGGAGAATATTGAGAAATTTAGATGAAAACAGTCAAAGGTAGGTGTTCAGGTAAGGACAGATAGGATGGTAAAAGGATTTTGTTTTAATAAAAGGCATAGGCCCAGAAGAAATAAATTTCAGAGCAGCCCTAGGATGAGTAACATCACATCCACGTACTAGGAGCTGAATGTTTAGAATCAAATTCCGATGAGAAATGAGCAGCGCTCAATCTCGTTTATGTTACGGTGAAATGCCGTTGTTAATTCAATGTCTGAAGATTAAAGTTTAGAGTTTAAAACACTGAACACCTTCAAGAGATTCAATAAGCCCCAAACTAAGCAAAAATAGAATAACCGCTGGAATTGCACGCAAACGTGAATATAGTCGAAACACAGAAGCAGTATGAAATTTAGGGTACTTGGGTATTGTGACGATAAATAAATGGGCTGACACTATAGACCGACCGGAGTTGACAATAATTTGTCCGGGGCCGGAGCCGGGGTGCATAGACTCCAATCTCGCAGGATTTCTACACCGCCCAACCCTCTCCCTCCACCTCAAAGCAGCTACAGCATCACCTCAGAGCAGCTACAGCAGTGTTAGGTTAAGGTAATTTAGGTTAGATTAAGTTTAATTAAAAGTTAGGTAAGAAGGTTAGGTTAAGTTAGGTTAGGATGGGTTAGGTTAGGCCAAGTTCAGTTAGTTTAAGGTCAAGTTAGAAAAGTTTGAGAATCCTTGTTTTTGGGCGCCGAGATGGAGGGTAGAACGTCGGAACACCAGCGGTCGTTGTCAAAACTTATTATAATGATTTAATGCAGGTTAACTTCGGTACTCAGCTGTAGTATTCACTTACTAAGTACTTGTAGTGGTTATAATGCAGTGATTAATAATAAGTGTATAACAAACAGATAGGTTAATAAACCTCAGTAGTACTACGTAGTTCAATAATTGGCGCGAATGGCAACTTTATGTAACTCCACCTCCGACTTGGAGGTGGAGGGAGAGGTTTGGGCGGTGTAGAAATCCTGCGAGATTGGAGTCTATGCAGCCAGGGTCAACAAATTTGTCTTGGCCGGGGCAGGGCCGTGGCCGGGGCCGAAGTTACCAAATTTACCAAGGCCGGGGCCCGGGTTCAGACCGTGTCAGGACGTGTCACGACAACGTACTGCATAACGCCGGTTAGTGGCTCAATGCATGTTGAATTACGGTTGCGGTTGACTGTGTATTTATGTCAAGTCAATAAAGTTTTGTAGACTTGCAGTTGCAGTGCTTGTTGAATTAATTAATACAGAAACAATTATAGTAAATAAATATACCGGGTGTTCCACAAAAATGTCCCCTACTTTTTAATTGATTCTATCACCGCTTCAAATTAAAATATTTGAATTGTCTATTTTTACAATGTAATAAATCTGGTTTCCTTTCCGAATAATTCAAGTTTTTGAAAATCGTTTAATAACCACTTAACAGTAATCGATTTACTGAAAGAGGCAGAAACACTGATTGTTCAAAGGAAAAGATTTAAAAACAACACTGGTGTTTTTCTTCATTTCTCAATACCTACTGTGAAGGAACACGTTTTCAAAACATGACCTTTATCATTAATAATTCTTCGGCAACGAATTGAAGAAGTATTTCAAGAACTAAAGAAAACGGTGAAATGATCCGTAAAACTCTTCGTTTAATAGTAGCTAGAAGTAATGCTTGCCATGAGAGAAATGGAGGGTATGTCGAAGGATACTTAGTTACTTTTTCATTTAAACTTTATTTAAGGTGATGATTTTTTACTCGTTTTAATTTTTTTTCGTTTGGTTTTTTGGAAAGTACAAAATAAGGAAGAATATCGATGTTGTTTTATTTCCTTTGAACAATTAGTTTTTCTATCCGTTTCAATTAATCGATTAATGTAAAGTGGTTATTAAACGATTTTCAAAAACATAAATATTATTCGAAAATAAAATAACATTTACTACAAAGCAAAAAAATGGCAATTAAAATTGGTTAATTGAAAGCGGATATATAATCAGTTGAAAAGTCACGAACGTTTTTGTAGGATACCCGGTATCATGACTAAAAGAGGTGCATCAGCAGTATGGAATTTCTTCTATATGTCGGTGAAGAGTGTAGAAATTGCAGTGTGCACCATTTGTGAAATAAATGTACGACGAGGAGCGGCTGGTGCATCTCAGAAACTTTCTCAACTAAATCTTTATGGGGCCATCTAAAATCGACACAAAATGATCAATTCCTGGAAGCTGAAGAAAAACCAAACAAAGAAAAAGAATTGAAAATAGGGTAAATGTGAAGGAGAGGACAGTAGTCGATTTTCCACCTTTTGGTGCCTAATCATAGTTAATTAAATTAAAATAAACAAGTTTTCATCTATGCGCTTTCCGTCTGAAATGAGTACTTTACGAGTTACGGCAATGAATTACTTACCGCAACTCTAGTGTTTGAAGCGGAAAGAAATTGTTCGGACCGGAAAACTACAATGGACTCTCCCTTCCGACGCGCTCGAATGATCGAGCACTTTCCCACCATCTAAGACGAAAATTAACATACCGCTATAACTTGTTATTTTTGGGTGATACCTTTATTGTGTTATTAACTAAAAGATTCTAGAAGTGTGTTCAGGCTCCGCGGGGTCGGCTAATAATAAATTACACAGTACCCAAACGTACTCCAACACCTCAATCGCTCAACAACTAAACCTACCGTTCTAACTCGTAAAATACTCATTTGCCGCAAAACGTGAATGGGAAAAAGTAGTTTATTTCGATGTTATTACCATGATTCAAGCAACAAAAATTCGAAAATCGATTAGTAGCTGTTTATTCGAGCGCATTCGTCATCGAAGACGAAAATAAACATACCGTTATAACTCGTACAATACTCATTTCAGACGGAAAGTGCATAGATGAAAACTTGTTTATTTCGATCTAATTAACTATGTCCAGGCGCAAAAAAGGGGAAAATCGATTACTGTCCTCTCCTTCACATTTACCAAAAATCGAAACAAAACGAACAAGAAGAAAAAATAAATGTCTATGTATTTAAAACAAACAAAGACAGTTTAGGATGCAGGAGTGGCAAAACTGCCGATTGTAGCAAGTCGTCTTAGTCTACAGGCAAACAGCTGACTTTAAAAGAAACATTTGCTCAATCTGAAAACTGTGAGCCAACTAATACCGACCAAATACATAGAGAGAAATTGTTAATTTACTGACTTTGTGATGCGCCTATTCTTTACAACCCTGTACAAAAGGAAACTTTTATTAATTTTCTAGGGTTTTTTAATAAGAAATTTCCAGTTCCATCAGAGAAGGTAATTAGAACGAGACTAATTCCGGACCTCAGTATCCAAATTCAGTTCGCTATTTTAGTGGAAATACCAGAGCAAGTTAATTAACGAAAATAAATTAGCGCTCCTAGGGGGACTAGGTGAGGACCCGAGCTTCAGGTTAGGTAGGCTTTCTTTTTATTGAAATAGAACATGTTTTTGTTTTGTTACAGACCATCTTTTTTCGCTTCACTGTTGTCCTGTTTTTCAGCACCTACTACTTTCTTCTCCAACTTTTTCTTGTTTCATGACCTTCTTTCTTAGCTTACTGTTTCTGTGCACCTTGTGCATAGATTCCGCGTTCCCTCAACTCCATACTAAATGGTGCCTTCCTCCTCCCTTTCTTAGAACATCTTTGCCATGGTTAAGGGAGGCTAAAACTTTCTTATATAATAATAATAATAATAACAATAATAATCCCCCCGAGCGGCTGACATCCGCTCGGGGGGGCGTCCCCCCGCTGGCGGATGGGGGGGACGGCCTATGCAAATAGGTTATCTGCGAATACTGAATAACCAGACGCCGACCAAACTGTCCCCGCTGGTTGAGGGTAATCACTAACCGTATGGAAGCGCGCGTTCAGAGACACCCCCTCAACGACGTGAATGGGACCCGCCAGCTTCCAATTGCGGGTGTCTCGTCCGGCAGGGTAAGTTCCCCGGGAGCTACACCTTTTTCGATTCAAGTTAAAATATCTGACATTCAAGTTAAAATATCTGACTTCAAGTTAAAATATCTAACTTTCAAGTTAAAATATCTGACTTTCAAGTTAAAATATCTGACATACAGTTTAAAATTTAATATGGATTACTTTAATAGAACTACATATTATTGTATGTTCCTACATATATTTGCAGATTATTTGCATATACATAATCATAAATCATAAAAAATTTGCTGTAGAATGGATTGTAAATATGATACCAACTACTGTATGTAGCGTATGTAAGAGTTCGAATTTTCTTTGCTGAATGATTTTCATTCTAACACCCATCATGGCAATGGAAAAACTCGAAGTAAGCAACCTTCTCAGTGATTCGGAATCTGAAGATCAACATACAACACGAGGAGTGAAGAGAGGAAGAAAGCGTGGAAGATATAAAAGAAACACATACGAAAAACAAATGGTTTTGTCTGCAGCGGAAGATATCGACGGAGACTGGCAGAAAGTGGCCAACAATCATGGCGTACCAATAGCAACTGCATATGGTTGGATTTCTAAAAATTGATTAGGAAGTTAATAAACACGGAGGTGCAAGAAATACGAAGGTTGCACCTATACATGTGCAGAAAATGATTAGTTATCTTGAAGAAGATCCTCTTATTACTTGGTAACAATCAAAAATAAATTATTGCATGAAACAGGAGTATCAATAGCTACAAACACAGTGCATAGGCATCTTGACTCAACTTTATTCTGTGAAAAAAGCAAGATCGGAGCCATCAGAGATGAATTCCGAAAGTAACAAAATAAAACGATCAGATTAGGTGTCAACAGAGATGGATTTTATTGGGAACGGCAAAAGTTAGTGTACATCGATGAAACAAATTGCAATCTGTTCTTAAAAAGAAGTTGTGGAAGGTCCAAGAAGGGAACTCGTTGCAGTGTAAAATCTCCAACTTCGAAAGGCATGAACGTCCACATCATAGCAGGGATCTCACCAAGGAGCTTTAATGGAATGGAGGCGGCATCAGCGCTGTAAAGTGAAGCCAATTTTCGGTAGCTGTAGGGTATACGGGCACCAGTGCTTCCACTTTAGGGTAAAATACCCCATTTTAGGGTAATCAGGGGTGGTCTAGGGTAGAGTTTAGGGTAAAGCAAAATTCCATGATTTTTAGGGTAATTCGACTTCTGTCGGGGTAGAGCTGCAAAATTGATGGGTAATTGCCTGTTTTCATTACCAACATCAAGTTTGCTCTCAAGTACTACAATATACCTTGCTTAAGGTACATTGCAGAAGTACGCTACCGAAGCAGTTATGAAAATGTTCAATAAGAGTCATATTTGGAACAAACTTGCAAGAACTCGCTATTAATTTAGTCTGAATTGCACACTACGATCAGGCACAAATTGTTGTTCACATCCCTGCAGATCTCTCGGAATGCTGATCTCTCATCAGTATAATGTTGTGAGATTTGCTCCATAAATAATACCTTGGCTGATTAGAAGTAATGACAACAATTAAAGTGATATGCAACTAGGTATAATGTTTGGAATTTTATATTTTTTAACCTTACATAACTAACTCGTAAATGTATCAAGATTTACACCAATACATCGGTCATCGTCCTTTACTGGAATTGAACAGCTATATAACGTGTACAGAACGACACTGAGAGCCGAGGGTAGGTAGTTTAGTTTCAGTCGAGTGCAATTAACTGTGTGAGGTGCTGTCACGTTCAGTATTGCATTCTGACGACTTATTTGGTCACTTGCGTCTCAGTAAAATTGTTTTTATTAAATATATTCTGTGTCTGATGAAGCTGCTACACCACTTATGAAGGAAAGCCAAATTTTATCGTCTGTTAAGCCCTTTTCACGAAAAGGGAAGAAAGGATAGAGGTTGGTTAGAAAAGTCTCAGTCTTTTACCTCAACTAAGGATATGGTATACTGTACTATATGGTCAACTATCATTACGTTTGGTAAATCTGAGATTATTCTTCATGCTAACACTCAACGCCATAAAAAATCTCTCAGTGCATAGAAGGAAAACACAAACCATAACTTTGTTAATTATGGAGGATCATGGAAACATGGTTTGTTAATTATATCACATGATCCAATTGACAAGTCTTGTATAAAAATTGAAGTGCCGATATGTGCAAATTTTTCTGAGCTTGATTTGCCTATTTCGTTACTACTGAAACAAATGTTTCTTATAGAAAGTAAGCTTAGGGAAACAAAGAGCTTCAAACATTTTTAGACAATGTTTGGGTAAACATCCACTTAGTGATTTCGTCGTTGTCCTTATTGAAGTTTATATTCTGTAATAATTAATGAAAGAACTGATCGCAGTAAAGCTAAACAACTCGGAGTCATCGTCCAATAATGGAGTGAGAGCGCAATCTAGAGTTCCTCTGTTGATCTCGTTGAAAAAGAGGATAGCATAGGCAATGGCTTGTTTAATACTCATGAAAAAGATTTTAATGAGAAAAATATTAAAGTGAGCGACATTGTAGAGTTCTGTTCTGCCACAACTAACGTTATGATGGGATCCAAACATTCTGTGTCTTCTTTGTTGAAAAAAATGAATTTATGACTTCAAAGAAGAAATGTTGGCTTGGTGGAAGTACAGATATTGGGAGTGAATAAAAAAGCTTGCGAGATAGAAATCGACGTTCTTCTTTCATTATTCTTGGCACTAGGGCTTATTTACGTAGAACTCCGATTCTTGGAGGAGCTACAAGTATTCGACTGTAGGTTTTTGGCTTTTTTGACATGTAGGCTTCTATCGAAAAATATTCCGGCCATGGGCCGAGATACTCAATTGTAACGAGGCTCTTATTTGTAATTCAATGGGGGCTAACTTTGAGCCTTGAGCAACATCTGCTTCGCCTTACTCAACGTAAATTATCTCTATACGCAGTTAAATTCGAACCAATTGAGTAAACCGGTTGCAAAAATTTGGGAAAGTCATAATTCTTCATTCAGTGCATTACATTCTTTGCCACGTTCTTTGCAATTGCACCGAGAATTAGGGTGTATATGCAGTATTATGCACTTATTTCACATCTAAATTCCTCTAATTTTTTGCGCAAAAATTGTGAAACTGTTTGTGTTGAGTTCCATAAATAAATGTTTCGAGTATTAATTTGTCGCTCATTTCCTCTTACTATGTCTTTTTTTTCTCTCTGCTAGTCAGGAATGGATCGCCTGGCCTCATACTTTACGCTCATTGAACAGAGCTTGTAACTAGGTAACCATTCGAAGAAGATAATGAAGTGAAAGCAATATGAAATGTTGCACGTATCGTGAGACATATGACTTCGTAAAGTCAGAGAATTTCATTTTCTTATATCCGCTGGGCCTTGATGTTGTGTCATTTCTACACATATAAGCATGGAAACATTGAATATTTTTATGTAATACCAGCCTTGAGCTAATTTGATATTTTAGGGTAATGTATGCATTTTTAGGGTAATCTTGAACAAAGTTTTAGGGTAGGAACTTTTGCACTCGTGGAAGCCCTGACGGGCACACACACGGAGATGGGGCTCAGTGCGTGTCAGACACTCAGCGTGACAGGGAGCTGCTTATCCACGCTGCGGTCAAGTACGAGTTTTTTCAATATGACGCGTTTCAAGGACGCAATTGAAATATTTGCCTAAGAAAAAAACGTATAGCACAGAGTAGCGCAAGTCTGCCATTTAACAGCGCGGTCTTCAGTCGCTGATGATGGAGTTGGTGCTACCCCTCCACTGCAACACCACCTCCACACTGGGACCCAATGCCGGGTGGGCGGGGCTTGGGTCGGCAAAAGTGGCTTCACGCGCTTGACTGGCAAAAGATAGGGATGCCGCCTCCATTCCATTGAAGCTCCTTGGATCTCACAGACAGGGTCAACGTACTGGGAAAGAAGAAGAGGAAGTTCTAAGAAAGAAGACTGCTGCGAATGGGTCAGAAGATTACTACGAACAGTGTCAGAGGCAATGGAAAATGTAGTAGTAGTTTGTGACAACGCTCCAATCCATGTTAATTTAGAAATGGTTGTGCAAGAGCAGGAATTTCAGGGATCCGCACTTCTAAGACTTGCTCCTTACAGTGCTCCTCTTAATCCTATCGAGGAGTGTTGGAGCGTTGTTACGTCAGAGGCAAAGAAACTGCTCAACACAACACGTGAAGATATTTTGAGACCTCCTCCTCCATGCATGACCCAGACTGAACATCGGCTGCAACATTTGGAAGGAATAATAGATCAATCTATGGGGAAAATCACTCCCACTTTGTGTATGAAAACGTGTAACCATGTGCAAAAACACTATGCAGCAGTTTTGTTAATGCAAGATCTGAACATGGGTGACATTCCAACTGCATGAAATTATACATATGTAGTTTCTAATAAATATATCGCATTCTTATTCAAAATCTATTAGATTAGTTCATTTAAGGATTTATCTAAGAAATTATATTCATTCTTCTGTATTGAATGCAATTTAAATATATATGGAAATATTTTAAACATCTGTATATTTGGACATAAAATAGATTGCATTAAAAAACTTCTGACGTGTTAAGGGAGCATTTAAGACTTATTATTGTATTAGAGGAAAAATAAAAGGAAAAAAAGGAAAACGATAAAGGAAAACGAAATATTGTAATAAGGAGCACTACAAACTTGTTATTATTGTATTAAACTATGTACATGTGTACTCGCCTTGTGTTTTTATATCCATGGAAGCATTTACGCATGTGAATACAAACCACTCCTAAATTATGATTTTTTTAGTCAATATAATTTTATGAGCACTTAAATACTTTAGAGTTCATATTTTTAAATCGTTTTATTAAATATTTTATGGTGAATTTAAAAAATGGAACTTAGATATCCGTTATTTCAACTTGAATGTCAGATATTTTAACTTGAACGTCAGATATTTTACATTTAATGTCAAATATTTTAACTTGAAAGTCAGCTATTTTAACTTGAAGTCAGATATTTTAACTTGAAAGTCAGATATTTTAACTTGAAAGTCAGATATTTTAACTTGAAAGTCAGATATTTTAACTTGAATCGAAAAAGGTGCAGTAGTGAGCCACACGCTACTAGTGGACCGGATGGTTCGGGCGCATGGAGCTAGGATATATGGAGGGAGCATAGCGCACTCCGATCGGGCTCAATTTGGCTGCAAAAGTAGAAACACTCGGGCACTCTCAATGCCCGACACGTCACAATTCTTAGCCAACCACAGACGCTTGGCTGAAGTTGGCTCCACCCACCTTCCCTACAACCCCACCTCTGAGCACCTCATTTTCCAAAGCAAGATTAGTACCTCACCACAAGTCAAAGGGTGAGGTGTGCGTGCAAGTTGCTCTAATTTGTTATAATCAAGGGCCTGTAATCGTTATAGTTTTAAACTCTTAATGTATCTTTGCTAGTAATTTTGATATTATTAAGTGTGCTCAAGTTAGGAAACACAATTTATTGTCTTTCGGAGTCTTAGAATCCCAAATTAATCATTAACGATTGAATGATTAACTAAACAGCTGGAAGAGCATTCAGCGAGCGTGTGCGCACTCTAGCGTAGTTGGTAGGTAACTGGCTTCCGTGCTGACGTCACTCTCGCGAGACGGCTATTGGTTACCACAGACAGAGGAGAAATCTCAAAAACTGGTTCTCTTCACAGACGGCTATGCTCCCTCCATATATACTCCCTCCACGTTCGGGCGGCACTGGGTCCAAGCTCGCAGGATTTCTACACCGCCCACCCCTCTCCCTCCACGTTCGGGCGGCACTGGGTCCAAGCTCGCAGGATTTCTACACCGCCCACCCCTCTTCCTCCACCTCCGAGCAGCTACTAAAGTTACCATTCGCGCCAATTATTGAACTATGTAGCACTACTGAGGTTTATTAACCTGTCTGTTCGTTATGTAGTTATTGGAGACTGTGACCCCTCCTACCTCGCCGCCTCCCTTCAACAGACGTCAACCCGGAAAAAAGTGGACGAAGGAAGCCAGAAAAATCCTCTGGCTGTGCTACCTGAGAAGCGACCCCCAAACCAGAGGCTTTCGCAAACGCATGAGGCAAATCAGGGTCGACTTAGGCCTTCCCAACCACTCCGAGCAAATGCTGGCGAGCCAGATAAGAGAGATCTATCTCAAAAACCTCCTAACCCACGAGGAAAAAGAGCTCATAGCCAGCGTCTCCGATACCATCTGAAACTGAGACACCAATGGTGACCACCGGAAATGACACTGACAAAAGACCAGGAGACGACTCTTGCTCGAGCAATTACGCCATCGACGAAGAAGCAGAAACATCAGGAGCACGAGCTGATGTACCAAACCGGTACCACCAGGGCAGCGACTCAGAACCTGACTATGCTTCAGACGCCGATTTAATAGCAGCACCTCCGGAGCAAGCTGAAGTGCCAAACCGGCACCACCAAGTCAGCGACACCGAACTTGAGTCGGACGAGGCGGAACCCATCGCAGGGGAACAACCTGAGGTGGACCGCCGAGACCTGTAGGGAGATGAAGAGACCCTGCTCAACGAGCTGCACAATACCTACTTAACGCTCCTTCATGAAATTCCAAAGAAGCAACTACCGAACCTCAGACACGTCCCATCGGGGAAGATCCCAGCAACTACTGCCAAGATTAATCATCTCATCGGCAGAATAAAGACTAGGAACATCACAGAAACTAACACCCTGATTCTGGCCGGAGCGTTCCTAGTCTCCAAAGAGCTTGCTCCTCCGCCGAAAACCAACCGGCCGAGAGGAAAGAAATATCTCCCGTGGAAACACCGAATCCAGAAAAACATGATGAGCTCCGGAAACATCTATGCTTGATTTCGGAATGGAGACGTGGCAGACTGACCAGCCGAAACAAAATCGCAGAACTCGAGGGCAAATACCACTGCAGAGATGCAGGACTACAACTGGTAGAAGAAACCCTCAAACAAAGGCTGTTGGCAAAGCGAAGCAAAATCCTCAGATACGAGAATAGAATCGCTGGCTTCCAACAGAAAAATCTGTTCACGACCAACCAGTCACGATTCTACAAACAGCTACGCCACAGCAACGACGAAATGGACGTTCCGGAAGCCGAAGCTACGCGACGCTTCTGGAGCGGCATTTGGAGCCAAGAGGTCCAGCATAACGCCGAGGCTGAATGGCTCCAAGTGATCACCTAAGACGCCAACCCGGACGAAGACCTCCGGATAACGGCGGCGCGATTACAAAAGCAAATGAGAAAAACTCAGAGCTGGAAGGCCCCCGGTCCAGACAAGGTTCAAGGTTACTGGATCAAGACCTTCACGTCCCTCCATCCCAGGCTGGTAGAAAACCTGGACAAATGCTTAACATCAGGCACTGTTCCAGGTTTGATGACAATTGGAAGGACGGTGCTGATACAGAAGGACAAGGAAAAAGGATCAGCGGTGAGCAATTACAGACCCATCACATGCCTTCCGGTCATTTGGAAGATTCTCACCGGCATGATCTACGAGAGCATGTATCAGCACCTAGTGAGCCGCGACTACTTCCCTAACGAGCAGAAGGGATGTAGACGGGGAACGAGAGGGACGAAAGACCATCTTCTGCTCGATAAACTCATCATGACCCACGCCAAAGCCAAACGCAAGAACCTTAGCATGGCGTGGATTGACTACAAAAAGGCCTTCGACATGGTCCCTCACTCATGGATCCTCGAATGTCTGGAGACGTACGGAGTCACGAGCAACGTGCGACAGTTGATCGCAACTGCCATGCCTAACTGGAAGGTCCAGCTCAGGTGTGCAAACGCTGAGCTGGGAGAGGTCAATATCCGTCGAGGAAACTTTCAAGGCGACTCCCTATCTCCACTCTTGTTTGTACTGGCACTGGTCCCAATGACTCAAGTCCTCAACCATACTGACTTGAGATTCAAGTACGACCGCAATAACAGCCTCAACCACCTCCTCTACATGGACGATCTCAAGCTGTTCGCAAGATCCGCTAGTGAGATCGAAAGACTTGTGAAAGTTGTGCACGAATTCTCCCACGACATCGGAATGGAATTCGGAATAAGCAAGTGCGGCCTCATCAACAACGTGAGAGGCAAAGTCTCAGCAACTGAAGGTACCCATCTAGAGAACGAAACAATCGAACAGATCGAAGAAGAAGGTTACAAATACCTAGGAGTGCTTGAACACGACAACGTTCTGCACACCGAGATGAAGGAAAAGATCAGGAAAGAGTACTTCAGCAGAGTAAGGTTAATTTTGAAACATAATCTCAATGGCGGCAACATCATCAAAGCCATCAACACCTGGGCAGTACCGGTCATCAGGTACACCGCCGGGATAGTTGAATGGACGAAGTTCGAACAAAAGCAGCTAGATACGAAAACCAGAAAGCTGATGACCATCTTCTGGGCATTTCATCCCCGATCATGCACTGACAGGCTTTACATCAAGAGAAAGGAAGGAGGAAGAGGTCTGCTTGAAGTGGAAGAGTGCATCCAAAGTGAGATCAGAGCACTCGGCCAGTACACGAGAGAGCACCAGGACCCATGGATGCAACTGGTGTAGACATCGAGGATCCTGAAAGAGGAAGAGACCTCAGACAGTTTCAAGGAAAGGAGGAGAAGAGAGCGACTCCAAAAGTGGTAGGAAATGGCGCTCGCCGGCCAATACCTCCGACAAACTCAAGAAGCAAAACCCGAGCTCACTTGGAGCTGGCTGAATTGAGGCGAACTCAAGAAAGAAACTGAGGGCATGATCCTTGCCGCGCAAGAACAAGCCCTCAACACTAAAAATAGAGCAACTAAAATCACGCACACCAGCAACGACCCAAAATGCCGGATGTGCAAAACCAAAGACGAAACCGTCAACCACGTGATCAGTGAGTGCTGCTATTTCAATAATAATAATAATTAACGAAAATAGCATTTCCTCAATAACTACTGATATCTGGAGCTCTCCCAGTCGAAATTCTTTCATGTCAATAACTGCGCAATGGATTATAATTACACTGGATGGTAGCATAGATACTGCTTTTTCTTCTCAGTGACTGCATGATATTCAGGATTACAATGAAGTCGCAAATCTCTTGAGAAATCATTTTAAACTTGATTGAAAAAACACGTGAATTTTTCACGGCAGATAGCCGGGCACACTTCGCTTAATTCACTTCAAATTAATCCAAGTCAAGTTCAAATTAATCCAAGTCAAGTACAAATTAATCCAAATCAAGTTCAAATTAATCCAAATCAAGTTCAATTTAATCCAAGTCAAGTTCGAATTAATCCAAGTCAAATTCAAATAAATTTAAGTCAAGTTTAAATAAATCCAGCCCGAAATTGAGTTAAGAATCTACATAATCACTCGTTAATTTAAGCGTTTTTTGTGTTCAATATGAATCTATTGGATGTGATGAGCAAGAAAAACTTTTTCCTTTTAGCAAGGAGTACAGAAAATTTCTACATTTTACGACAAGCTGTCGTTAAATGTGCTTAGCATCCAGCATCAGGAGGCAGAGTGTGATTCAGATCTTTGAACGGAGTAACAGTTAGAAGTTAATTATAAAAACTTCGTATTATACACATTAAATTTGTTTTACATTGAAGTTGTTTTACAATTATAAATTAATGCTAGTATGCATCCATTCAAATAATTATGTTCAAAGGTACTTTTATGTTACACATACGCATGGTAGTATCGAGGATTTATTAACAATCATATAAAGATTTACATGTGTGAAATTCCACTTTATCACATATATAAAATCATATATGCATGCAATAACAAATGATTGCCCACTGGACGATGTGTAGATTTTACCCTTAAAAGAAATATGCCAATGCGATTTACTGAGTACTTATGCACGATACCATTTGATTACAATTTATATGAGTACATTACTACAGAGGTACAATCCTGCAATAGCAATGAAAATTGTACCATCCATTCAAATGAATAGGCCTAGGCAAATCTATCATCTCTATCGATGAAACAAATTGAAATATATTTATACAAAATTAGTTTGAAAAAGCAAATCAGACTTCGTTGCTATATTTCTTTTAAAGGTTAAATCTACATATCGTCCAATGGTAATCTTTCGTAGTTGCATGCATATATGATTTTATATATGTGATAAAGTGTATTTTCACGCATATAAATCTCTACATGAGTGTAATTCAGTCCTCGATACTACTATGTGTGTGTGCATGTGTAACATAAAATTGTCTATGAACATAAATATTTAAATGGATGCATACTGCCGTTAATGTAGAATTGTAAAATAACTTTAGTGTGTAGTATAATACGAAATTTTTATAATAGATTTCTATCTGTTACTCAGCTCAAAGATTTGAATCACACTCTGCCTCTTGATGCTGGATACGTAGCACTTGTTATGACAACTTGTTTTTATACCGCAGAAATTTTATGTATTACTTGCTGAGAGGAAAAACGTTTTTCTTGCTCATCACATCCAATAGATACATAGATACAAGCTAAAATTAACAATTGATTATGTCAATTTTTAACTCAACTTAGGGTTGGATTAATTTGAATTTGACTTGCGTTAATTTGAACTTGACTTGAATTAATTTGAAATCAACTTGGATTAATTTGAACTTGATTTGGATTAAATTTAACTTGACTTGGATTTAATTGAACTTGACGTGGACTAATTTGAAGTGAAAAAGGTGTAGTAAAACTAAAAACCCCGGCCAAAACCCCGGTTTAGGGCACTATTTTGCCGGGGCCGGGGCGCGCTTATGTCAAAAGCTTGCCTCTGCCCCCTTCCATCATGATCACCTGTGCTGCATGCCAGATACCGCCAGATCTTGCATACACCTGCGATGCATGCCAGATACCGCCAATAACTACCGTATTGTGTTCTCTTATTTCTCTTATACTGTATCTTCTATATAAAAAGTGTTAACGATAGTCGGATATTAGGAAACACGTCTGGCATTTCAGAAATCTCACCAGCAGCCTCTGAAATTTTGGCCAAGAGATCTTCCTTACATTTCCATTCAAAACGTTTTTGCTGAAACCTTTTAAATCGAACATCGCTAAAAGGAAATTTCATCGTAGTACACCCTCGTACATTATCTGGCATGAATCGCAGGAATATGCAAGACCGCTATTTTCTACAGATCATTCTCTATCGAAACTTCATGTTTATTTGGATAAAAAGACAAAAATATTACGAATTTTACAATTATATATTTTTGTCGTAATTTTCGTCATAAATTTTGAGAATTTCATTAGTATTTCATTCTTTTGCGGGAATATAAATACTGGATATCAGCTGAACACGCGCGTTTAAAGACTGTTCGTTTTTTCTCTCAATAGTTCGTCGTCAAGTAAAGTGAACAATATTTATATTGAAAAAGGTGTCGTTACTAGTTATTACATAATTATGTTAATAATGCAATGTTCCTATATCTCCTGCCGATTTCAAAATTTTAGACTCAGCTTCAACCCCGCATGACCTCAGAATTTTAGAGTCTATGCATATCTTCAAGCGAAACCCTCATATGAACAATATGGACAGTTCGTACCTTTTGCAAATAGTGAATAGGTAGATTCCTCGTCAGAACCAGCCTAATTTTATTTCATACCTACGTATGTGTCACATGTATTCTTTTTGTGCTTCTGTATTTTATTCTTTGTTTTTGTCCATCTCATACTTTGTATTTTTACTTACATGATATATTTGTAGTACCTTCAATCCATTTTACTTTGATCTTGTATTTCAGACGAAATTCTTTTGTTTTTCGTTTGAACTGATGATGGAACTGGACTCCGAAAAGTTTTCATAGTGAAGATGATAAATTTTATCGGAATTTCCTTCGTTTTTAAGTTTCTGATAAGGTTGCGGTTAAAGCAAACCCTTGACGTGTTCAGATATATTAAGTTAATATAATGACAACCTGCTGGCTAACTGTACAGAGATAATGCTAGTTTGTGCAGGATGTTTACGACAAGAGGTACACAATTTCACCTGCAGAATATGACCAGATGAACAATTTTTTCTATGAAATTTTCAGAACACATGGGTTTTCGAAATATTAGCAGTTAATTTTTTTAAAGTATGAAATTTAACGATACAATTACTCTCAATATTTAGTTTGAATTTACTTTAGAAACACTTCTAATGTACGAGGATGTACTACGATGAAATTTCCTTTGAGTGATGTTCGATTAAAAGGTTCCAGCAAAAACGTTTTGAATGGAAATGTAAGGAAGATCTCGTGGCCAAATTTTCAGAGGCAGCTGGTGAGATTTCTGAAATGCCAGACGTGTTTCCTAATATCCGACTGTCGTTAACACTTTTTATATGGAATATACAGTATAAGGGAAATAAGAGAACACCATACGGTAGTAATTGGCGGTATCTGGCATGCATCGCAGGTGTATGCAAGATCTGGCGGCATCTGGCATGCAGCACAGGTGATCATGATAGAAGGGGTGCAGAGACAAGCTTTTGACATGAGCGCGGCCGGGGCCGGGCCCGCGGTCGATCTATAGTTGACACCCGCAGAACACAGCTCAAAGCAGAAGAGGACCAGCTCTCACCTTAATTCTTAACTCTACTTTACTTTGCTAGGATGCGGCGCATCTCCATCGATGGGTATTAGCGCCCACTCAAAACTAAAAAACTCCCTCGACATAACTTCCCACTGACTGCAAACCACCAAGAAACAACGGAAAGAAGCAAAGCGACTCACCCAACTTCACGCCACGGTCCCGACAACGTGCACCTCACGAGCAAGTGCGAGATTTTTGTCAAAGGTTGAAGGTAATAGAACTACATATAACGCTCCGATGAAAGTAACGTTTTTCTACACGAGAAGTGTTTCAGCAATAGCGTAAGAGGGGTATTATAATGACGCTAGGGGTTGGGCGAGCTTTACGAATCTGTCGTAATAACAAAGACTTATTAGACCTTAAGAAGCTTTCCAATTTTCATGCATAATTTCAGTAGATTACTATGCTCGAATGATTAAGTATTCTGAACATTTGATAGGTATAGGTAAATAAATGTTTGGATACATGTTACTGCGGTTAAACATTATGCTTTAAACTTATTTGAAATTCGTCGTGCAGCACTCGCCCTTTCAATTAGACACCAATGGAGAATGAACGTTGTGGCAACACTTGCTCACAGCTGTGCAAAAAGGCAATTTTATCGCCGAATTGCTAGCAAATAACGGAGCAAACTCAATTACGCTGACTCCAGTGTGGCAAACACAAATCGCTGAGGCCAAAGTTCTGCTCATATTTTTGGAAGCACTGGTGATATGTAGGGATGCAATTGAATTCAGAGATTTGTTTGCGATACGAATCGATGCTAGTATCAGCATTTCAATGAATAAACGTTTTTAAAGTCAATTTGAACAGAGTGATGCGACATTCGATTTAATTTGTTCGGCTATTCCGCACACGTAGACGAGAAAAGGACTCGAACGATCAACACGTGAGGATGTATAAGCTTAGTTTACTGTAATTTCAACGCTAATACAAGCACTCTTCACTGTTCGGTACCTTCACATCGCCATATAGACATAAGAGCAACAAGAAATTTTCAACTTATACGTCACTCTCTTGTAGAGGAACCGCTGACAGAAACTACAATAATTATTTATTGTCTCACTGCTACCCATGAGACGCTTCACGTACTTTTCGTTCGAGAAAAATGATTGAAGTGAGCTTTAGAACATTTACCTAGGAGTAAAATTGTTCAATTTGTGTTCATTGTCGTTTTTTCTATGTGTAGCTCATTAACTAGTTATTGCTGATTTTATAGTACATTCATATTCTCATATTCCGCATAATTTTCATTTCTCAGTATATTTCGATGCAATAAAGGTTGATAAATGCTATAAATAAGTTGCTCCATTCAATATGCAGTGCTTCAGACTGAATACGCAATTGCCACTGTCATCTTCAGTTTGATTTGGGTACATTTATTGTGCTGTGTTAACTCCGTTTCATCTTCATTGATTCATAAATTGAACGCTATTGCTCGTTAAAATGAATAATCACAATTTTTACTTTGAAAAAATTTGTATCCTTCCTTCTCTTTGAGGGTGCTAGAAGCGACGCCACTGTATGCTTACCCATTGTTGACTGGACAAACCGTTTAACATTGGAAAAATTACTGAGATGAGAATACCCGTTCTTAATAGATTTCAGATCACAGGACACGAAAATAACGCTTAAAATTGCCTGCTGGCTCAAATTTTCGAGTAATTTCATCATATACATTTAACATTTGACGCTATGGCAATAGTATTGTACAAATAGCTGTTCAACAAACTGTGTCTTTTAAACATGAACTCTGGCCTGTCGCTTGTGGTGGACGTCCGGAGTATCTTTGGGGATCATCTAGGAAAAATCTGCTAGCATGGAAACTTACCACTTTCCTTTGCAACCCTGTTCCATAGCTGAAATGTTCTGATGGAATCGCTCTCATTGTTCATCACTGAAAGTCCCGTAATTTCCTTGGTAAATATCCATGTGTGAATGTATGAAGTGCAGTTTTAGTAACATGTTACATTCAATTTTCTCATAGTCATCTATAGTTTCTTCCTCTAGGTTTTTGTAATTTTCAGCACGAAAGTTGCCCAAGAATTATGCTATAACATTCCGGAAACATTGCCAAGCATGTCATGTAGCTCATTTGGATTGAGAATTGAGTCAAATTTGCAAAAGCTTGCGTATCTGGGGACCCATAAATATCTGTTGTATAATTTTTACCGTACTTCAGCGTGGTAACTTTCGGCATAAATATTAAAATGTACGAGCATTTTTGAAGAGGGCCTTCTAGAACTGCTTCATAGCTCCACGTTTTATACGTAATGGTGGTGGGACTATACTGTTAGGATTCACTAAAGGTTCGTATAAAACGTTAAAAGCAAAACATTGTCATCATCCCAGCTGCAAATTATATAAAGTTCTTTTTGACCATCGGGAAGAGTAGATATTTTAACTTTATCCTCCAAGAGGTTCTGCTATCTGGTTGCCGAGAGTTCAGCTTTTTCTTATTGAGTTCTAAATCTTTAATTAGGTCACGAAGTTCACCATCTGTAATTCTTTGTATGTTACAGGAGGCATATGTCGGTTGAAATGATATTTCAGCATCATTGGAGCTTGAAACACTTTTTAACACAGAAAGTTCAGTTCCATCATTCTCCATATCACGGTCTGTCAGAATGTTATCGAGGGGATCGGTGACTGACAATCCTTCTTCATGGGCCGCTGGGCAAATGGCAGATGGCATCACAGGGTATTCAACATTGTCCTTCTTCTGCTTATTAATTAATTTCTTCAAGTATGGTGTCATGCAGAAATAACAATCGATGGTTTGGTTTGTTGGTTCACGCCCAACAGCGGGTACACCAAAGCGCATGGAAACTTTTTTCATATGCATCTTATAGCAATAAGGGTTCATGAACACTTCGTTCAACAGACGCGGGGATCCTATATTTTCTCCTAGTCTCCGTCACGACGTCCAAAGAATACATATGCCTTTTTCACTGCAGCAGTCAACAGCCGCTTTCTGGAACCACAAATCACTCAGCGCAGAGTATCAAAAGTTATTCGGTGAATTGACACAGGAGTGGGGCATTGCTGTGCATTCATTGGAGCATAAAATTTACGTACAATGTTCCAAGTCAATCATACAGTAAATCACTGTTAAACAGAGCAGTCAATAAAATTACGAAACACTTGGTGAAGTAAAATTGTCTGTTCTCTGGCATCTCGATGTTCTCGATGCCTGGAAGCGCTTTTTGCCGCAGGATCACGAGATTTATGAGACGAACGGCATTAGAAATGAACACCGACGAATGTTCATTTTTATTTTCTCTTATAATTTCAAAAGTCATTATAACGTCCCATAGCGTTATATTCAAAATATAAAAGTAGAATTACTCAAAACGCTGAGCCAGGAAAGATTTTTAATGGTGATTTTCGGTTCAATGGCTCAAAATTTACAATATGCGACTACTTTCATTTCAGTAAACAGTTAAAATTTGTTGAACAATGACATTCAACTTCCTGGTGGGCATAGAGCATATCTTCTCATGTAGTTGCTCACTTCTTTTATGAAGTTAGTCATTCTGGTTTACTTCACCTTCTGGTCCCCTCCCCCCAAAAAAAGTGGAGCGCATCAAAGATTTATTGGTAAACGATTGGACCGTCTTTAGGTCTAATTACAGCTTTTATTTTATCTGGTATTTATTCTACAAAATTCTGCAGCCTGTGCTTTCTATTTTCGGGCACAATTGGTGTAACCTGTCGTCCTAATCAGTCAAAGTTGAAGTAAGAAACCATGAGTCACGCAAGTTCCTCTTGTCACGGGACTTGAGTATCTCTTACGAGAATAAGAAAGAAAAGTCACGAAGGAGGGATTTAAACCTTCCAAGAAACGATATAGGAACAACGGAGTTGAAATGGAAAGGGAACCCGGAGGAAGGCAACTACATTTAAACACAGTAGCAGGTATGACCGATGTGTTCGTAAGTAAATAACGACAACGTATCAAAGATTAATTTTTTTAAACCAATAACAACACATTTCAAATGTAACACGTAAAACTGGTTAAAAATTGGTTTAAAGGTAAAAATACAAATGTACACGAAGTGCAAATGTAAACGTTGAATCTGTTGAATGCGCATCATTATTAAGCCATATTTAAAATAATGCAAACTTATGCCTAGGAAAGTTGGAAAATAGAAAGAAAAATTATATTCTAGTGAAATTTAAGAACCTGTTATCCTTAAAGCCATTACAAAAAAACGATGCTGAGCAACATGTTAAGGGTATTTTGAAATTCCATTTAATTCTTAAGCAACGTGGTGGCGTGTTCAAACATACAAATTTGACAAATGAATTTCTATAGCTTGCGAAAAAATGTATATTACAGAGCTTTTTGTAATACTAACAGCACGCAATACCTGCAAAATGCATTATTTCTTTACATTATACGCTCCAGAGTTTTCTTGAACATTCCTGATGATTTTTCCAGTATATTTCAGTGTGTGTCCGTTAATTTAAGTTCTGGACTTCTTACGGCCTGATTTTCTACCAACGCAAGTTCCAGGATGTCTCTGTTGATCTACGTCTCCTAACAATAATGCACTGTACACACTTAAATTTGTCTGTGGCACTGGCACAATGAATCATGAAGGTATGAGCAGTCAAGATGTGGAGTGTGAAGCACCCTATCCCCTTCATCGCATTGAGGCCAGAGCAGACAACAGCGCGTTTTCAGCTTCAACGCTATGTCTCGCCAACTCACACTGTGAGGTACAGAGATGCTGGTTGCAATTTTTTCCTTACCGCCTTCTTCTCCTCAACCCCCTGCGATGTTCCGCTATCGCCGAACATTTTGTTCTCGTATCTTAAATTGTTCAGAACCGTTACCCGTAGGTTGAAAAGAAATTTATGTAACGCTGTGGGCTGCAGCTAGCTGGTCATTTTAGAAACACAGGGCCATGTTTTTGCTGTGTTCTCGTGCGGTCGGAAATTCTCATTGTTTGCGTAATCTCAGCCTCACTCCTACATCATGAATTCTACTTGTGTTCAAGACTTTTTTTCATTGAGTAGATTCCATCGTTCGCGAAACTTCCTTACCTCGAAACCTTGCTAATGATACCCTTTCTGATTCATGATCAAGCCCTTGTTTTGCAACGTAAGCACTCTGCGGCGTGAGTGTGCTGGATACGAGTTAAGGGGCTTTCACACGATCAGTTTTTCAGTCAGTCCCACTAACACTCAAGGACTGTGGTCAAAACACTTGCTTTCACACATACGTTATCTTGACTGAAGTGGCGCGTCGCTGCCACTCGCCAGTGCTTCACTATGCATTGTCAAAGAGGTTCGTCGTAGTCAAAGTAAGCTTACTCATCGGCTTTGGGGTTAAAAAGAAAAAGAAACACTGCAAATAGATAGCGGGTAGAAGATTGGCTGGCTGAACATCCAGAAAATGAGAGTTATAACAGGATTTGCAGAGAGTTAGGGCTCAATATCCAAATTTCGTTCACTAATTATTTCTCGCATTCCTCCTTCGATCTCTCAGCATTTGTAAAATTTAATCTCTCCAAATCTAAAAACTACTACCTATCTAATAATTTACTTCATAATAACTTCGATTGCAGGTAATATTTTTCACCCGTTCTATACAGTTACGCCTGTACCAGCATGGTTGTGGTTCGTAAATTGAATTTTGTTGTTGAAGGACCATATTCGTTCATTTCCTAGCATCACCGTGATTAGGATGTAAAAATAGCAATTGGAATCTTACGCGCATTTTCCAGAACTGTATTGTACAATGCACACGTAAATATGGCATCCGTACGCAAATATTCTAAAATATAATAAACCTCTCAAACTACTGCGTGATAATATCTAATACTTTGCGTGAATGTGACAGCGATACGGGTAAACTAATAAACGTTTAGACTTATTTCATGAAACATTTTTATGCTGAAATTAAATATTAAGGAGAATTCACATAAAATGTTTTGAAATTATTCTGAAAAACACGGATAAATTATTGAAATCGGACTTATGGCTGAATATTGATCTGTTTGCATTCTAATAAAGAAAAATAATATGCATTTACAGTATTTCTTGTGGGAATATTAAATAAGAATGAAAATCCTTTGTAAATGGCTCTGACAGTACAATAAGACGAATGCGTTATGGTATGGTTGTAACAAAATAAATCATACGCGCAAGATAAAAAGGAGAACCAGCGTAAAAATAAACATTTTTATTTGTTTCTATTTTGGCAAACGTTTCGGAATGTTAAAATTCCATCTTCAGTGCTAAAAAAAATACAAAGAGGTCAAAAATATTAAAAAACACAAAAGTTAAAAAAAACGAAAAATAAGTAAACAAACATCTATAAAAACTTCAATCATATTTCTCATTCAAGTGCAGTGAAAACGATCATTCTCATTGGCTTACCTACCCACCCTTTCACATGCACACACATTCATACATTAACACATAGAAACCTAACAAACAGACGCGAGCAAACACACTCCACATACATACACACACAGAAATATGTCAATATGTTGAGGCAATGTTTAGTTTGATAGCACTCAAGTCTTTATTTAAGTCAGGTTTATGGGTAGATATGAATAAAGATTCTAAAATGCGAAGATCCTGTTCGTTATTTATTGGTGATGCACAGAGTGGAGAAGTTTTTTGTTCTGAAAGGATGATTAAATTGATAACAATGATCTCGGATTGCTGAGTGTGAAGGAGAGGAAAGTATGCGACCTGTTCTGTGGGAAATTCCTGAATGTTGGCTGTGTCTGATAAATTGTTGTAATTTAGTTCTACCAACATAAGTCTGCATGCAGCAGTCACACTTATATAAATGAACACATCCACTCCGCAGGCACTCCTCCAGACGTTCTTTCCTCCTAAAAAATGAACCGATTTAAAACTATTTCTATAAAACATTCTGATGCCAACTGCAGTGAAAAACCTACTAACCAGAGCTACGATTTTTTTCAGTTCCAAGTTCGAATAGCCAAAAAAGGTAATTCTATGTACAATTTCTGTTTTGTAACGCTCAAGGTGACAGGAGAGGGAATATATTTTTTATCTAGAAACTTTCTGACAGAATTATCAATGATAAATTTTGGATACATATTTTTAATCAATAATGTCTTAATAAATTCTAGTACACGGTGGAATATTTCAAAACTACTAGATATGCGATATGCGCGATGAAGTAATGTAATTATTATACAAGATTTGATATATCCCTTATAAATACAACTGAAATAGGTCGTACTGAGGCCAGTAAATGTTGGTTTTCTATAGACAGAGGTAATAGGCCTAGAGTTAGACTTCTTCACGAGTTCGTTTAAGAAAGGGATTTGCCCATTTTGCTCTATTTACATGGTAAATTTAATGTTAGGATGGGATGCATTGATATAATCATAAAACCTAATAGCTTCATTTTCAGAACGGAACGAAACAAACGTATCACCTAAATATCTACGGTAGCATAAGGGCTAAAATTCTGCAGGGCATTGGGCCAAAAAATTCTTCTCCAAGTTAGCCAGGAACGAGTTTGCTAAGAGGGGAGACAAGCTTGAGCCCATTGCTAGACCGTCAATTTGTTGGTAAGTTTTCCCTTTGAATAGAAAAAATGAATCTTTTAGTGCGATGTCTAGCAAATGTTTGAATTGAGCCCTGTCGTAATTCATAATGGTGAGATTGTCGTGAAAAATACGTTCAAGCAAAACATTAATTGATTCTTCTAGCGGTTCGTTTGAATACATGGATTCAACATCAAAACTACACATGAACAAATTTTCTATGCCGTCAACAGTCGATAACTCGTTTACAAAATGATACGAGTTTTCCGCGTAAAATTCACTATTACAAAAAGGTGTTAATACCGGCTCTAAATTTGAACAAAGTTTAGAATTAGGGGTATTACAGGGGGATAAAATTGGTCTCATCGGTACATCCGGCTTATGAATTCTAGGTAATCCATATAAAACACCAAGTTGAGAACCCACCGAACGGCAAGTATTGTATAATTCGTCTGTTAAAAGTCCCAACTGTCTGTCTTTTTTAAGTCTATAATTGATCTTGTTTTCAAATTTTAGCACCAGCGTCTTTTTGTCGATGGTTTCTTCACGAAATTTTTCCCGATCGGCATGAATGGATTCCACTTTTGAGATATAGTCCAGTTTATCGAGTAAGAATCGACCAATTGGAAATAAAATAAATCATTTTTCCCCCTTCATTAGGAATTCTAAAAAATACGTTTCTTTAATTCAGGTGCTATCCCATCATAGGTGCTATCGACATGAATCAGGTAGTATCCCCTGCAAAATAATAGATTTATTGGAAGAAACGTTCTAATTACAGTAAACTGGCTTCGAAACGTATTCATTTTTTTCTTCAAACCATTCTCATATAAACTAATATTGTGTTTCTTCAATAACATATTCGAGCGACTTGCCTCTTATATCTCTGCACTTGTATTCGTCGCTTGGCACTTTCTACAGAGCATGCTGCTCACGAAAATAGCTAATTTATTATTGAGACCAGGCGCAGACCATTTGATACGGGAGAGCGATTGCAGCCATCCTTACTAGACGTCGGGTGGGCTGAAACGGCTGAAACTGACGCGCAAATAGAAACCAAGCAGTAGTCAAACCCACCAGTCAATGAGTGCCGAATAGAAAGCGAAGAGAGCACGCATGCCATAACGCATGCCCAAATATGGTGTTTCGGAGCCGTAACTGTGAGTGTGACAGACGAAAAAACTAATCGTGTGAAAGCCCCTTCACAGCCACTCATATTTAAGTTTCGCTATCGGCTGCCCTCCTTTCTGCACAACACTTGCTATGTACCTACTAACCTCACAATATTCTAGTCAGTTCGAATTTCTTATCGTCAGGGTATGAATTTCCAGTATCGTATCAAATTTAATATAATGACGTAAAACCCCTAATATCGTAACTCTCTTAGGCCCTCCCCATGCCTTATGCCTGAATCCCTCTCAAGGTCTGTTTACACGATCATTGAGTGCGCGCGTGAGCAGCGAAGAGAGGTGCGAGCCCCGCCCACTTGCTTCAGCTTCAGGCGCAATTGCTTGCTCAATGACAGTGAGGACTTTGCTCGTCTTCATGGCGCTGGCCAGAGCCATGAAGACGAACATTGGGCAAGTAAATGCGCCTGTCATTGAGTAAGTAAATGAGCTTGAAACGAGATAAAGATGGCGGGGCTTGCGCCTCTCTTCACTGCTCACGCGTGCACTCAATGATCGTGCAAACAGGCCTTTAAGCCCTCTTAAGTCCTAAGCCCTCACCATTCTTAATGGGATTCAAATCAGGAGGTTATGGTGGCCAGTCCATGTGGTAAAATGTTACCTCATTCCGAAAATGAACATTTATAAACCTTTGGATTTCCATTTTTAACCTGAGAGACCTCATTTTCTTGAGGAACATACGAGGCCTCATGAAATGAAGAACGTGATCAGGAAGTACCTGAAAATGATCGTTGGAGTTCGTTTCGTCATTAAAGTGAGGGGCAGATCCGTGTCCATCGGAGCAATGCAAACTGGATCAATAGCGTCATGTGGCTGTCCCCATATTCTAACACGCCTACCTTTGCTGAAGTGTAGGAATTTCGACTAATCGGGCCAGAATACATGCTTCTAGTTTTCAACAGTTCAATTAGGGGGCTCTGGAGCAAATAATGAACGTGTTTTTTATATATTTTTTGCAGGCACTTATGGCTTTCCAGTGAATTTGCATTGATCTAAATGCCTTTTTTTATACTTTGGACAGTCCTTTGAGAAATTGTTTTTATAGCTGTACAAAACTTGCTGGCAATCATTCGCGGTGATGAACGCGAATTTTTCTTCACAAAAGATTTCGAACATCGTCTGTTCTTACATGTAGATTATTTGGCCATACCCAATTTCTACGAGATGAATAAGGTTAGCATCATGCATTCAGCTTGCCATTATTTTCTGTATGGTTTTGATGTTTAAACGTTTCATTGTACAAATGTCCCGAGCTCGTTTTGATTTTTGATGAAACCTTCGATTCCTCCTTTTGTCACGGCATCTTAAAATTTTTATTTTAACGAAAATTAAGTTGAATTTTGAGTTAATTGAACAAATCTATTATACCATTCTAAGATTATATGAACAACTGGGTCGGCGTCACACAATGACCAATCCGTCATGCTACGTCACCAAATTGATCGAGTAGCTTGACGGAATTATGAAGCTGTCACACGCTTTAGGATTTTGTAGCGATCTGCAACCATTTGATTAATTTACTTTTCCTTCAGTCGTAATCTAGCAACCATTTTTTACTGTAGCATTTTTCTACTGTATTGTTAGACCAGTTTAATCTCAACTTTCAATCCCACATTGATGATACCATTTCCGAAACTTTTCTGAAATGTCTGAATCGACTGAACTAATCATTCAGCGATCCCAGACGAGAATATTGAAAAAAATACGCTCAACTAAAGGGGCTGTATTTATAACAGAAATAAAACCCATCATACCTGTTTTCTGCATCAGGAAAAAAAAATGATCCCTAAGTACGCATAAATAAGTACGCTCCAATCCAATTCTTCGCCATTTGATTACCAAATGGTGACGATACCCGGACCAAATATGCACCGTAGCTCATGGCTGAAAAATGACGGTTTCGTGACACTAGACAGATAGAATGGTATCGCTATGTAGACGATTATAACAAAACGTTACCCTTTGGTCTACGCGTGACAACAGCCTTAGTCCCTCTTTAAGGTGATCATCACAGTTGTTCAACTTTTTTCGTCCGATTTGTTTGAACATTGACCAGTATAAGTATTTTTTGAAAGTAAACTTTTTGTACTCATGTTACTTTTTCGATTTATGCGTTAGTTTTTATACGAAAAATTAGTTTTTTTGTACATTTTTGTGTATATTTCAAGACGTATTTCCTCATTGAGTTTGATATTAGAACAAAACCAAAGACAGTTTTGGAATGCTAGAAGCATTTCTAACAAAAAATTTAGAATGATTTTCACATTTTGAAAATAAATTTTGTGATAAGCGATATTTTATTACATCACAAAAAATTATTTTTGGGCTTAGAGCTATATAACTTTTCTTCTCAAATTTGAAAAAAGTCTTTATTTTTTAGAAATGTTTCAAGGATTCTAAAACTATTTTTGGTTTTGTTCTAGCATCAAAACTCAATGAGGAGATACGGTTTGAATGTTGAAAGTTATTTGTTATGGGTATAAGCCATAAACAAAATTTTTTGTTGAAGTGTAATATAATGAAGTGTAGTGAATATAATATAATATAATATAATGAAATGTAATATAATGTAATTGAAGGCAGTTTTAATTTTTATTTCGATAATTTCCATGCATAACTTCATATTCACACTGTGAATTGTGATTTCGAAACAAAAACAAAAAAATTAATTTCTCACAACATTATGAATTTTTTCATTTTCAGTCTGATTCTTATGAAATTTGACAACTTTAAGTAACTTTTGAAAATCAACACAATTTCATTCGTTCATTTTTTTGATTCAACTCTTAGTTTTTGGAAAAATTGGACATATTGCTTGTTTAGTTCATTTTTATGGATATTTCAACCCGTATCCCCTCATTTAGTTTTTATGCTAGAACAAAACCAAAGACAGTTTTAGAATCCATGGATCCATCCATTTCTTTTTTTTTTTGTCCCCTCAACCCCCCCTGGGGGGGGGAGGGGATCTATTGTCCGTAGCGTCATAAAATTTTAGGGCCGAATAGTCCACCACCTAAGGGTCCTTTTTCAACAAAAACACTAAAAATACTCATCGGACTCACAGGGGCCTGGCAGGGGCCTGGAATGATCACCTTGAAGGCCGGTTTACACGATCATCGGATGCTCGCGTGAGCAGTGAAGAGAGGAGCAAGCCCCGCCCACTTGTTCTCGCTTCAGGCTCATTTTCTTGCTCAATGACAGTGCATCTGTAATGACACTGACAAGCTCTGGGCAGCGCTATGAAAACAAGCATAGTTCGCATTGGCATTGATCAGTTATAGCGCCTGAAGCGAGAGCAAGTGGGTGGGGCGTGGGCTTCTTTTCAATGCTCACGCGTGCCCTCGATGATCGTGTGAACAAGCCTTAATTAAGGCCTGTTGACACGACCACTGATGAGCAACTTCACCACGAGCTCAGTAACGTACTCGGTCGAGTCCGAGTGTCTATACGGTCATACTGCACAGTGACGCAGCACTCCTCCCGACTCCAGTTGAATCCTCAGTCTCCCATATAAAACGGTAGAGTTTGGATGTACGATAGTGGCTCGGCGACAAGCAATGGCGCTTACACTCTCTATAACAGTTGTCGCGGCTATAAAGAAGAAACAAAAACGAAACAGGAAAATGTTGGCAAAGCGCTGGTTTGAAAAAAAGAAACCTTTTTAGGCAGCTACAGGACAATTTTCCAAGAGAACGAGTAGGGAAAGAGCACAGACGACACAACCTACACGTTCAGCTATTCAAATGACACTGACAAGCCTTCGATAGCTCAATGAAGACCAGTTAGTCCGCACTGTCGCTTAGTGCGCCATTGAGTCAGAAGCGAGAGCAAATGGGCGGAGTTTGAGGCTCTCTTCACTGCTCAAGCGTGCACTCACTGATCGTGTCAACAGGCCTTTAAGGGGCTATCACACGATCAGTTTTTCCGTCAGTCACACTCGCAGTAACGGCTCTGTAACACCATATTTAGGCATGCGTGCTCTCTTTGGTCTCTTCTCGGCACTCATCGACTGGCGGATTTGACTACTGCTTTACTTCTATTTGCGCGTCAGTGTCTGCCGTGGAGGGAGTATATATGGAGGGAGCTTAGCCGTCTGTGAAGAGAACCAGATTTTGAGATTTCTCCTATGTCTGTGGTAACCAATAGCCGTCTCGCAGGTGTGACGTCAGCACGGAAGTCAGTCACGTGGAGGGAGTATATATGGAGGGAGCATAGCCGTCTGTGAAGAGAACCAGTTTTTGAGATTTCTCCTGTGTCTGTGGTAACCAATAGCCGTCTCGCAAGTGTGACGTCAGCACGGAAGCCAGTTACCTACCAACTACGCTAGAGTGCGCACGCGCTCGCTGAATGCTCTTCCAGCTGTTTAGTTAATCATTCAGTCGTTAATGATTAATTTGGGATTCTAAGACTCCGAAAGATAATAAATTGTGTTTCTTCACTTGAAGGCACTTAATAATATCAAAATTACTAGCAAAGATACATTAAGAGTTGAAAACTATAAAGATTACAGGCCCTTGATTATAACAAATTAGAGCGACTTGCACGCGCACCTCACCCTTTGACTTGTGGTGAGGTACTAATCTTGCTTTGGAAAATGAGAGCCATTGAGAGGAAGGGTTGTAGGGAAGGTGGGTGGAGCAGCTTCAGCCAAGCGTCTGTGGTTGGCTCAGAATCGGGCATGGAGCGTGCCCGAGTGTTTCAACTTTTGCAGCCAAATTGAGCCCGATCGGAGTGCGCTATGCTCCCTCCATATATCCTAGCTCCATGGTCAGTCACCTACTGACTATGATAGAGTGCGCACACGCTCGCTGAATGCTCTTCTAGCTGTTGAGTTAATCGCGTTATCGTTAATCGTTAATTTGGGATTATAAGACTCCGAAAGATAATAAATTGTGTTTCCGCACTTGAGGACACTTATGGACACCGTCTGGGTAGAATAAAAAGTCCGTTATTTACGGATGGATTTGTCTGAGTCTGAAATTGTCACAGTAGGTGTGAAATGATGCAAAGATCATTTGTTACCTGGACAAAATTTTCGTATCTGCACTGTATTTTTTTTATTTTCGAAAAATACGATGAAACGTTTTTTTTCAAAATCTATCTTCTTCTACAATTTTGAAGTTACAGAACCAGTACTTCGTTTTTAGATTGCTTACATGTCTATATAACCATAAGGGCTAGGGAATTTTGATAATTTCTTTTTGTGGATTTTGAGAATTAAAAAAAATTGGCCTTTTTCATTTTTTTTTCATGTGATGTAATTTTCAAAGTAATGAATGCATCGAACATTTGTAGCCCTTATGGATACACCTTGCTAAGCTCAATCGAATGGTATATAAACCATTCTTGTAGCTCTAAAATTGTGGAAGAAGATACATTTGAGAAACCAATTATCAAGTTTCCATAAAAACGTGTTTTTCACATAAAATTGTTTTTTTCTTATCTTTTGAGCTACCGTTTTTTTTACAATGAACAATAGAGCTTTTGTAGCTATTTTCAAGCCCTTTCGATTGATATAATTTGCATTGCTGTAGCTCTGGAACTCTGGGAAAAAATATACATCAAAAACAACACGTGTAATTCTTCAAAACAACTACTTTTTTATTTTTTCATTCTCTTTCGACCAAAATACGTTTTTTTCTGGTCAATCCCTCTGTTTTGTAGCTCTTTTTAAGCCCTTTGGATTGATGTGCTCGCCATAGCCGAAGCTATGATACTGCAGCTGTCATCGAGCTATGAATGAAAGCTGCGGTATCATAGATACGGCAGAACAGCTAAATTCTGAAATTGTCAAAAATTATAAAAGAATATTTACTCAGCATTAGAATGTTTCGTTTGAATGATGAAAGCATTTTGAGCAGCCATGAACAAACTATATTGCCATTGCCGCAGAGAAACACGCTCAATTGACCCCCAATAATGAGGGGGGGAGGGTTCAAGGTCACGCCACCCCCATCGCTTTCCCCCCTCTGGTGGGCGTATCATTCGGAGTAGACGTAAGCGGAAAGTACCAATGGAAGCGCAAAAAAAATCCTCTATAGTTGCATATAAAACAGAAAATCAACACTTATCCCGATTTCTACCCAGACGGTGTCCTTAATAATATCAAAATTACTAGCAAAGATACATTAAGGGTTGAAAACTATGAAGATTACAGGCCCTTGATTATAACAAATTAGAGCGACTTGCACGCACACGTTGTGTTGGGGTACTAATCTTGTTTTGGAAAATGAGAGGCGAAATTGTAGAGAAGGTGGGTGGAGCAACTTCAGCCAAGCGTCTGTGGTTGGCTCAGAATTGTGAAGTGTCGGGCCTAGAGAGTGCCCGAGTCTTTCAACTTTTGCAGCCAAATTGAGCCCGATCGGAATCAGCTATGCTACCTCCATAAATCCCAGGTCCATGGTGTCTGTTCACCCGGCTTCTAGTAAAGGCCCGAATACACGAACGCTCATCACCGTCACCGATCCTTATGAGAGTCGCTTAGCCCCACCCAATGCAGCTAAGCCACACCCACTGCAAGCCAAAATGACCCTAATTTCGTGAGCGGCACCGATCCTCACGACCGTCACCGGCATATCAAACATGTTAGATATTTTACCTCATGAGCGTCAATTACAATGAAAAGTGCCGGTGAAGAGCGCGCGTGTATAAGCTCGGCAGTGCCGTTCACGCTCACTGCTTGCTGGTGGGGCGCGGCATAATGCCGCTCATGATGATCGGTGACGGTGAAAAAAGCGTGCGTGTAGTTTGGCCTTAAGGATGGTTGCAATCGTTCTCCCGTTTCAAATGGTCTGCGCCTGGTCTCAATAATAAATTAGCTATTTTCGTGAGCAGCATGCTCCATAGAAACGAATACAAGAGCAGAGATATTAGAAGTAAGTGCTTCAAATATGTTATTGAAGCAGCACAATATTAGCTTATATGAGAATGGTTTTAAGAAAACAATTAATACGCTTCGAAATCAGTTTAATTAATTGGAACGTTTCTTTCAGTAAATCTATTATTTTGCCGGGGATACCACCTGATTTAAACAGATAGCACCTATGATGGGATAGCACCTGATTTGAAAGAGCTCATTTTTTAGTATTCGTAATGATGTGGGAAAAAAATTATGTATTTTGTTACAAGCATATCATAATGATTCGTCTTATTGTTCTGTCAGAGCCATTTACAAAGGATTTTCATTCTTATTTAATATTCACACAAGAAATATTGCAAATGTACATTATTTTTGTTTACTAGAATGCAAACAGATCTATATTTAGCCATAGGTATGATTTCAATAATTGATCCGGTATTTTCATAATAATTTCAAAACTTGGTAGGTGAATTTTTCTTAATATTTAATTTTAGCATAAAAATATTTCATGAAAGTCTAAACGTTTATTAGTTAACCCGTATCGCTGTCTCATTCATGTACAATATTAAATATTATCACGCAGTAGTGTGAGAGGTTTATTAAATTTTATAATAATGCGCGTAAGATTTCAGTTTGTTATTTCTAAATCGTAATCACGCTGATGCTAGGAAATGAAAGAATATAGTCCTTTAACAACAAAATTAAATTTACGAGCTGCACCCATGCTGGTACAGGCGTAATTGCTGTATAGAACGGGTGAAAAATATTACCTTCTCTTGAAGTTATTATGAAGTAGATTATTAGATTGGTAGTAGTTGTTACATTTGGTGGGATCAAATTTAGAAATGCTGAAAAAAAGGAGGAATGCGACAAATATTAGTGCAGAAAATTTGGATATTTAGCCCTAACTCACTGCAAATCCGGTTATAACTCCCATTTTATGGATGTTTAGCCAGCCAATCTTTTACCCGCTATCTATTTTCAGTGTTTCTTCTTCTTTTTGACCGCAAAGCCGATGAGTAAGCTTACTTTCACTACAACCAACCTATCCCGACAACGCGCATAGTGAAGCACTTCCAAGCTTGTCAGCGACGTGCCACTTCAGTCAAGATAACGTACGTGTGAAAGCAAGTGTTTTGACCACAGTCCGTGAGTGTGAGTGTGACTGAATGAAAAACTGATAATGTGAAAGCCCCTTTAGTGGTTTAAGGAGAGTCAGGTGTCGATTTAAACCCTTGATAAGAGAAAAAAAAGTAGAGCAATTGGATAGAAATACAGTGTGTTTGGGATAAATGTTTGAGTTTTATCAGGGAAAAGAAACAGCGCTTGGTATCTGTAAAATTTCATTGATTTCCAAAAAATTCAACAGATAAGAAAATTGAAGGGTGGAAAGCGTTAGTGGGCGATTTGCATTTTTTCCTCCGGAAAAAATGTACTAGACTAGTGGACTCTAGTAGAGTATCTCGGCATCGCTGAGAAAGTCATTGAGAGGATGCATTAGTAGACTTCTCGGTTCTGGTCGACTTCATCGGTTCAAAGCTAGGTGCATTCGAGATCTTTTTTACTAGACTAAACGCCAGTGAAGCTCTCCTTACGACGTTTTGAAAGCAGCTTTGCTATTGGTTCATCAAGTACACTAAGCTCCTCCCATTTTTCATCTTCTTATCTTTGTTTTCAGTTCCAAATTGATTATTTTACTGGAGTGTTTCATTTTCAGCAATAGTAATATTCTTTATTTTAGCATTCTACGCTTGTTAAAGTTATAAAAGTTATGCGCATATGATTGAGGATGTTGATTTAAACACACGTTTATTCGTGTTTTATGACACACGATATTCTTCTAGATGTGTGTGTCCGTGCTTCTAATTTCCCATTTCATTTTAACGCTCATTTCTGGATCTGATACTATTGGTTGAGGTAAATTTAGTATGTGGATATTCTCTCTAGACACGTTGTTAAAAATTTTCTCTTAATCAACTGATTCATTTTCACCATTTCATATGATTTGTGCTGCTCATTCTACAGTTGGTGAGCATTTCATTTATGAGAAACGTTTCATCCAGAAAAAATAGTGGTTCTTGCTCTATAACAATCAATGAAGGTTATTGTGCAGGTTGCGTTTATGCTATCTGCAATTAATAAATCTGCGGCCTGTTAAGAATATGAAATGGAAAAAATCAATTTACTAATTGAACACTAACCGAATAATTTTTCTTTCCATTTCACGTAGCCTAACACTAACTTTTCTGTTGCTCACTACTTGTAGTGCTCAAAAAGTATAGTTTGAATCATCTGAAATGTCTTCGGTAACACTGATCTCTGTTCAAATTGCAATCTGGAGAACTATGGTTTAGCCCACGTACAGGAGTAAAAGTTTCAGTTAGAGGACTCCATCAACGTTAATATTTAAAATATTTAAAAGTCACGCTTATCATGCTCGTGTATGAGTTTCACTTGCATTGCCCTAAGAAGTCACAGAATTTAGTTCTAGCTCATGATAGTTGAAAACTAATTACGGAATCATATCTCGTAACAATTTCGCTTTAATGCGTATATATGTTCTTTATTTTACTTCTGAGTCGCGTAAATTTTACCAAACATTAATTTTCTTTCGGTGCAACCTCCCCTCTTTTCTGTGTCTGTAATAAAGAACTGTAATGATGATGGTAACAGCCGGAATAAATTTTCTGTCCGCTTTCTGTGATAATGTGTCGAAAAAATACCTAAAAGTGTATCCTGTTTAGCCATTTCGACATCTGAAAGTTAGCCTCGATATTCATCTACTAAATCTTCTTGGATTGTTGGTGGAATCATTTGTAGCCTTTAGATTGCGCGTACCAGCAGGCAGGAGTAATATAAAGCATAGGAGTAATATACGAAGTCATCTAATCAACCAAAGCTAGTAATTCCAGTGTAGTGCATAGGCGAATAAAACACAGATTCCGAAATGTAGTAACCAACGTAAGTCGGCAAGGACTCCATTACTGACTTACTAAGTACAAAATATTTGGGTCTAATTAAAATCTATTAGGAAATAAAAATTCACACATCCGTATCAAAGTTTCATCAACGATAAAAAATGAATACATCAAAGTCGGAACGGAAATATAAGTCGCTGTGGCGTGAAAATATTTATTTGTTACATTTGGTCATGTTCGTCATACAGAACCACGAAGTGACAGAAGTCAACGCAGGTTCATTCCGAAACCCAGGGAATTTCGAGACACATAGACTTTCCACCTAGATGTCCCACACTGTATTTACGGAATTTTTCGAAAAAGATTTCTGATAGACTGCTGATCGTTTATCAAAGAACGAGAGTTAATTTCTGTGTATCCCGGTGTTATCAAATTTGCCTTTTTACCACGAGTGTGCCTAAATAGAACATACTGTCATACTGAGTGCCACTCGCTGCCAGTGAAATCTAACTGCCAGTTTGAGTCAACAGATAGACATTACACAAATGGTAAAGGCAGTTAGCGACGAAATTATTCGTACATCCACGTCTCTCATACCTTTCCAGAATTACCCAAAATCTATTGTTGCCACAAGCATAAGATTTTCAGTGTTTGAAGCACATATTAGCGACAATAATACAAAGTTTCTAGAACAAAATATTATCTTTGAAAGAATTAACAAGCTGAACTTCAGAAACACGAAATAACAAAAACATTCACACAATTGAGAACATTAAATTTCATTGAGAAGTTTTTACCGCTATACTTGTTTTATTGACAAAAATTGAGTTTAAAATTTTCATGAACATTCTAAAAGTGAAATCATTCTGAAAAATTGTGAGAGCTAACGGGAAGCCAGAGGAGTTGAGCTTTGTCATTCGTACACTAGCGCCACGATTGGAAAAACTAAGGAAACCGGTGTGGACCTCAGACAGAAGATAATTGACTGCAAAAAAGCTGGAGATAGTTATGGGGACATTTCTAAGCGTTTAAGCATCCCAAGATCTACAGTACAATCTGTTTTGAAAAAAGTTTGCTAAGTTTAGCACTGTAGAAACGTGGCTTCGGCGTGATCGCAAACAAAAGCTCTCGGTGAAAACTTCTCGAAAATTGTGTCGTGAGATCAACGCTAATTCACGAGTGAAGCTAGATGACAATGCCGAGAGATTGAACGCTCAGGGAACTAGCGTGAGACATCGCACAATCCAGCGCTGTCTGAACAAGGAAGGCCTACACGGACGCTGACCTTGAAGGACTCCACTCCACAAACCATGTCATGTTGCTTCTCGCTTGAACTTTGCAAAGTCACACTTGGATAACGACAGATGCTCTTGAGAGAAAGTATTATGGAGTGACGAAATCAAAATAGAGCTCTTTGGGCACAATGACGTGAAGAAGGTTTGGCGTAAGAATGGTGAAGCTTTCCTGCCCAAGAACACTGTGCCAACAGTTAAACACGGAAGTGGTTCACTGATGTTTTGGGGTTGTTTTGCTACATCGGGTACTGGAAAATTGGTTGCAATTGAAAGGAAGATTATCTCTGATTATATTTCTATTTTGGACGATAACCTGAGTGTATCGGCAAATAGTTTGGGACTCGGAAGGCGATGGGTATTTCAACAAGACAATGACTTATAACACACGGCCAAGTCAACAACTACCTGGCTCCAATGAAACAATATAAATGTGCTGTCATGGCCTTCGATTAGTCCTGATCTCAATCCCATTGTAAATTTTTGGCAGGAATTAAAAGTCGACATCAACAAGAGAGCTTCAAAGAATCTTCATGAATTGAAACGCATCGCCACAGAAGAATGGAACAATATTTCGTCTGAAAGTACCGAAAACTTCAAAAAATATAATAAAAGGCTTAAATGTAATGAAGATGAAAAGTCACGCAATTTATTATTATAAATGTACTCAATTGGTAGATTCACCTCGAAAAAGAGTAATACTACTCACTGAATGAATAATTATGTCTTATCGTGTTTCAGAAGTTCAGCTTGTAAAATATTTCAAAAATAATATTTTGTTCTAGAAACTTCGTACAATTGTCACTAATATGTGTTCCACATCCTATGAAAATCTTATGCCTGTGGCAACAATTGTTTTTGAGTAACTCTAGGAAGTTTTGAAAGAGGAGAGGTGTACGAATAACTTCGTCGCTAACTGTACATGTACTACGTGCTTAAAGTTCTAAATGAACAACGTTTCTCAATGAAGTTTTAAAAAATACCTACATTACTTGACTACCAATCAATAAACTATGGCATATGCATGACCTCTACATATTTGAAAAGATTTTCCTGCAATCCAAGTCGACACGAATATAGATTAATAGTGGCATAACAAATTCCTGCTCTTTTCGCACAGGTCGAGAAGACCATTCATGGAGAAAAATTGAGCTCACCTTCGGTAAAGGTTCTTATCTTTACACTTCAGAGCTCAAATAAAAATATTTTTTTAATATCATGTAAGAAGAAGCACGGCAAACTCTTCAATTACGTAATAAGTGTTCCCACATGAATGAATAAGAAATTTGTAGGACCCGAACTCCCAAATGGGGAATCTGTTCACTAGGTGTAGCCGCTCATGTTCTTTTCAAAGTGTCTTACGAGAGGTATCCAGCGCACTTGATTAAAGAGGGAAAAACTTTTTAGAGTAATATAAAGGTGCTGGCAAGATGTCCGCAATGAACATCCAAGGTTCGTTACAAACATAGTAACAAAGTTATTATTTTAATTTTTTGAAGATTTAGTAACCAAGTTTTGTCTTCAATTTCAAGAGAAGTGGAAAATGGATCTCTCAACTAAAGGATCTGTCATTTTAACTCCCTGAAGCCAAGCACCATATATATTTAAAAGCTACGGCGTCCAGTGAGTTGCATCAAAGTAAGTTAAGTTTTCATTGAATTTGGATGCTTAAATCACAGATCTTAATTTAGGCGATATGACAGGATTCCCATGAGTAAGTGCTGGAGTGTTGACTTTCTTGCCATAACTTGAAATAACCGCAGCGAGGAAGCAGTGCAGAACTCTAGATGGTTCCATCTCTGCATCTACGACGTCTCTTGGCAAAACTGCACATAAATAGCAGATACTATTACCATTGGATTTCACACATACACCAGTTATTAATTACATATTATCATTATCAATTTTGATTGTGAATGTTTTGCTCATACATTTAGCCATAACACGACGTGATCATTATTCCCGTAGAAGAATGAATACTTCAATGGGAATCTACACACGCGGTGTGTACCAACAAAGGACATCCTAATGAAAGTCTCATTTTGCAGGGCAGAGGTAGTGATTGGCAGTGAAATTATTTCCCTCCCCCCGTCTCCGGAATACTGTACGTGGAACCCACGCGCCGGGCTGTATTGAGTAGCCGGCTGATTACGCTGGGGAATATTAAGAATGTTTCTAAACACTTTGACTGCGCCGTGAGCCATTTCCTGCAATCCAAGTCAATACTAATAAAGACTAACAGTAGCATAACATATAAATGTAAGCGGCTAATCGACCAGTAGCCACAAACTCATTCTTCATAAATACTTAATGAAAACTCAATGAAGGCACGGTCCCGTTAATGCTCGCTATTTTCAACATTACTGACAAACATCGACTTTAAATTTGAGATGAATATTAAACTCCAGTTTTACCTACCGCAGCCAGTGTTAGGAGAGCCAACTGATGAGAAATTAGTTATGGTTCGAATTTATGTCAAATATTGAACCAAATTTTATGGCTGGATACTACTTTCAATCCTCTATGAACACGAGTATTTCCCCGCAGCCTCCCTGCACATAGAGCTAGTCAGGAAATAAATTTCAGAAAAATTGACTAAAATTTCAGAACAAATGTCAGCGCCGAGAAAAGAGGAACCATGAACTGAACATGGCTTTCAACGAATCAGAATCTTTTTATTTCAACGACACGAAGCCTACCTAAACCATTAGCCGTAACCCTCACATGCTCCCTCTAGAAATGCAAGATCCCATCATCACAGTGTGTCCCCTTGAGGGGTTATTTTATAAAAATCGTACCAACAAATATTAATTTTTTTGTAAACGCAAATTTTGACATTCATTGTGTTGCCGTTGAGTTAAAGGCTCACTTCAAAAATTAATTCGTGTGACTAGCTAGAAGAAATTCATAATTATAATGGGTTATTTCATGTCAGCAATGATTTTATAAGAAAACTTAAAACGTCTGAACTTCTCACTCATGAATGGCTAAGTGACTGCAAATGTTAACGGGACCTACAATTTTTTCAGATCAGTACAGTGCATAGTCTTTGTGTATACAATGTAATGGTTCATTGGACTTTTATAAATTTCCAGAGGTGGTCTACCATTGCGATAAATTTTTTCTCATGGAGACGACTAATTCGATGCTGAACTTTCTCTCGAGCGATATTCATGGATTACCCTTTTTAACGGAAATAACTTTCAAAAACTAAAAACCTGTTGTATTTAACCGGCATAAAATGTCAGTTCCGTCTAGGTTCTGGTGCAAATAATTCGTGTTTTACCTCTAATTTACCACAAAACTATATTTTCAGGGGCCGAATGATTAGGTAGGCGGTTTACGGTCATCCTGTACCCAGTTTATTTTCTTTAATTTTCAGGTTCCTATTAAAAGTTTTGCGAACACTTCAACGGAATTTGAATGGGACACTTGACAAAAACTCACCGCGCGTAACTACAAGTGATTCAAGAGGCGGTTGGTAGCCCGTTTTGTTGCTTAGTATGTATGTTCTTAGTTCATCAATATTGACCCATTCCGTACCATCGGGATTTTAAAGTCCCACTTTTTTAACATGAATATTTCATTGTTTTTCGATGTTTTTCACGAGCAGTAATAATAAAATGGCCGGGGTAGAAGTACTCAATATTTATAGACTTGGAGCCGGAAGTGACCTCATCCCTTTGCACACGAAGTTTCAGAATGTCGCATAAAAAAAAGGAGTATTGGGAGCGGCTGCAAAGTCAAGTTTCTCCTCTACAAGTTAATAATTTAAACTAATAGTTTTGTTCTCATTGACACGTTTTGTACCAAGTATTTATCCATGAAAAGTTTTATACTGAAAAATTTATTTATATGCTAATAATCGTCAATTGGAATTTGTGGGACTTCAAAGTCCCGGTGGGTTTCCGATGGCTCAGTGATTTTTTTCTTGCGCTTTTTCGAGTCTTCCCGTTTTGACCAAGCGTTCTATCATACAGTTTAATTGTTTCAAGTCGAAAAACCTCAATACAAATGAAATTCTAGACCTGCGCTTCGCCTCCGACGACGTGTTGGAGGAAAAGAACACAGAGGAGTACCGAGTGTACCTGCAATCGCCTGAACAGATTGGCGACACTGACTGTAACGACGATGATGACGAGGATGTTGAGAATGTTCAATCTGTGAACCCAGATGTCCTGCCTCGCATCATTGTACTTCCTCTTCCTGAATTGGGCTACGTGGCCACCAAGACGCCCCAGATAATTGGTATGAGGGAAATTGACACTGACGACGAGAGTGACACCAGTCCCGCCAGAGGGGATCACTTGGAAGATAACGAGACAGAGCAGAGAGAAGGAGAGCAGTGAGGTACAGCTGATGCGACTGCTCGTCGAGGCAGAGCTGCACATCAGCCCGTCGTACTCGAGGTGATATTGCCCGTGAGGGCAAATTACCACAGGCTGAACCTCAGCCTAAGGATGACGACGGCTGGCATAAGTAGGACAAAAAGAAAGTTGGCACTGAGATCCTTGAGATCAAGTTGGACGAGGTTAACCCGAACTGGCAGCACCTTCAGAGCATTGTTATTGATTCCCCCCATACGGTTCAACAAATAGATAATGCCACATGAGTTCATGGAGCAGGTCGTTGAGCAGTCAAGGCTCTATGCCAAGCCGCCCAAATGCAAAACGTTGGCCAAATGGCAGAACGGTCTAACCGTGAACAATGTGCGTATCGTCGAGGGGAGTCATGATGCTCCCTCGGTATAACTCTCTGCCCTCCCGCCCCCTCTACTGAGAGCAGAGGGACGACGTGTACTACAAAATTGTTGCGGAAAACATCAGCAAAATCAAGTTTGAAGGGATTCTCAGTTGCCTTCACTATGCAGACAATTGTCAAGCCAATGATGTTAGATACTAGAAGGTCCGGCCAATCTTCAACAACCTCAACAAGCAGGCCTCCAAATACACCAAACTCATCCGCTTCTTTTCCGTCTCTGTCTTTTCCCTTCTCTGATCGCCACAATACAAAGCAGTTCATCAGGGCAAGCCAATCAGGTTCGGCATCAAGGTGTGGGTTATCTGCTCAGCTGACGGCCTGGGTTTTACTTCGAGCCCTACTGGAAGCCGACACCGCCATCGTCGACATCGGGCTCGGCCAGGGTTCCAACATGGTAATGAGGAAGTTGAGAAAGCCGGCGTGCAGCGTGGCTATGCGATATACTTCGAATACCTGCTCACCTCCTTCCCCCTGCTGCAGAAGTTGTCAAACCTTGGCATTGGTGGAACAGGGACCATCCGAAAGCACAATCTTCTCCGCGTGCTCCTCCCCGATGCTAAAACTGCCTAGAAGATAGAGGGGCGCCTCTAGGTGTGTATACAAGGAGGACGAGGTATGAACGGTCTGGAGGGATAACAGGCTGTCTACGTGGCGAGCAACATCCACAACGTGACCAAGAAAACCGAGGAAAGGGCGATGAACCCAGCCAATGGTAAGCCAAAAGGTACTGCAAAGAAGGCGGCGAACAGGTCTTCATCAACAGGCCTGACTTGATCGCTCATCAACAAGCAGGTCAGTGAGTAGACCTGCTGGACTAGATTGTGGCCCTGTACCGCTGCTCAGTCAAAAAAAAAAAAGAATGGGTGGTTTGTCTTTGTCCCCTGGTCCGTCAATGTAGCGGCCATAAACGCCTGGCGCCTGAGGAACATGGCACTCACTGCACGTGGAATTGCCTTCAGCAAGTGTCAGCACACCCATCTCAACTGTATGAGGAATCTGGTGGAGGGGCTCGTCAAGTGCCACGGTAAGTATTCCCTCACCCTTCCTAGGCAGATGTGTCTACGCCGCTGCACAATAAGCTGAAGATGTTCACGAAACTCTTCACCAACGTGAGGTACGACAACGTCAGCCACCGCATCAATAAGCACGAGAAGGGGCACAGAGGAAGGTGCAAGAAGTGCACAGAGGGCGAGCGCCCTTGCGACAACAGGTCCACTTACTTTTGCCCCAAGCGTAACTTGTTCCTCTCTGTCGACTGCTTCTGGGAGTTCCACAACGAGTAAATGTGCAGCAAAATGTAATGTTTGTGCAATTTGTTTTCTAAAAGGTAAACTGCAAATTTTTGTATTTCTTGCCCAAAAATAAACAATTTTTGAGAATGGGATTTGTGTTCAACAAGTAAAAGTGCAGTAAAACGTAGTGTGTGTGCAATTTCATTCCTACAGTAAAAAGGAAACTTTATTTCGATCGCTTTATTCACCTTAAGGAAGTTCTGAAAATGAAAGATCGAACCCTCGGAAACCCATTAGGACTCGTCCCACACTCCCACCTCGTACCGCGTTACTCATAACTCGTTACGTAACGCGAAATCGCTTTTTTCGTCTCTTAATGGGACCTAAACTAGCTACTACAGTAAAATTCATCAATCTGGAATAATTATTTGGTGGTAAGGAATGGGTTAACATCACATGGCACACACAAATTTTCAACAAATTGATGTATGTTGAAGACTAGGTGGCAAAACTTGTTATTTGGTAAACTAATTTTTTTCACTTGCTCAAGAACAGGTCTATTGCGTTATCTTGCGCAATCTGGGGAACAATAATTTATTAGGTAATGGCATACTCATTACTCTCACCGTCATTTGCAATGTTGGTCTCCTTGGGAAGGGCTCAGCTAGGGCAATCCTCATCTCTTCGTTCTCACCGCTTTCTGGAAATGAGGCAACAATGATGACTGCAGTCCATTAATTTCAATAAAACGAAGGAAATCGATGTTTAACACAAAAGCTCTAAGCCATCATACTGTATCCTCCACTCGCATTTGAACTATTAGGAATTATGAACCATTTATAGGTTATACCAGGAGTTAAAATCTAGAAAGTCCACCGTCATAAAAATTGAAATGAAAACTTCAATTAAACATACCTATGGCTCATTAAATTATATAGAAAAAAAATTGATGATAAAAATGACGAAGACATACAAAATAAGATATGAAGCCTAGAAGGAGCCTTATGGGCACATAAGATTAAAATCTTTAAAGCATAGGAAAAGCCGTGTGACAGTCTCCAAAGCTGAGGACTCCACGCCGCTCAGTTAATGATATAGAATCCTAACTCACGCTAGCATATTATTTGATGTCCAATATGCATGTGCCCGAACTCTTAAAATAAAGCAAGGAATGACCGTGTGTTGAAGACGTGAGACCAGATGAAGCGTTTTTTTAATGCAGTCGCACGCATTCGATAAAAAAGATCAATCTATGTTATAAATGCTCAAGCTGAATGAAAATTAGGATATAAACTTATAATTTTCGTTAACTGCCAGACGTTAAGCCATGGGATAACGAGTAATACCAAGATGACAAACGAGTGACTTGAGAAATCGATCCCAATATTAAATTTTGGGAATTTAATTATTAATTGAACTAATAACAGTGCGGATAATAAAGTTCCATTCGGAATGTTACTCCCACTCTTTTTTAATGCATTCATTCATAATCTAAAACGACACCACCATTGTAGCTCTTTCAGAGAAGCCCTTTCACCTTCATTTCGGTGCAAGGGGTACTCTGGAGTGAAATTTCTTTTATTATAATTCTCTCTGACCCTGAGTTAGTTAGTTTCTGTACTTAGTATGACCGTTACACTTTATTAAATCGATGAGCACTGTAGCGATCCTAACTCATTCCTATGAAAAAAAACATTCCTCGCAATTTAAAGCCTGCACAAGTCACCGTATCAACGACACTATTAGATTGTAACTTTCCTCTCAAACTGAACACTAATTTTCTTGTATAACTGCACTGAAAATTGAACCTCTTGCTCGTTTATCGACGTAGCGACTTGTTTAAGGGCTCATTATATTGGCAATTAAATTTACTGAACTGTGACCGAAGAGATTTTGGATAAACGTCCAGTTATTTATATGATGCTTTTAAAGTGAAAAAAAAAATAAATTTTTACTATTACTTGAGAGATTTCTTAAAAATAACTATTTGACATGTTTGAAATTATTTTCATGTAATTTATGAAGCAACGTTTTCTGCGTCGAAGAGCAATTGAAATAACTTACTTTCCTCTAAAATTCTGTGTTTAGAAATTTCGATTTCACTTGTGCCCCAAAACCCTTTCTTTTCCCAATAACTTATTTTTTATGCTTATATCCGAGCAAAAATTTCTTGGAGTTAAATTTTACTCATATCATTCTGGTTTCAAAACAATTGGTTCCATGGGGAAATTTTGTCGCGGATCAGAAGTTCTTCAAACGGTTTCAACAGCTGTAGATTCAAGCTCCTTTTTAGGAGGGTAGTATCATGGTTATGAAAGTATGTATAGCGTTTCAACTTATATCGTATATGAATGGGATAAGACCATCAGAATTTATACATCACGTCGAATGTTTAATCTTTCTGGTTTTACGAATCGCAACGTAAAAAAAATATTTTTTAACAAGCTTACAGTAATGAGAGCACAAAGCACTGGTCCACGGGTTTCGATCCGAACAGTCTACGATGAATGAAGTTAAATTAGGAAAATTACCTAATTAAGTGTGGTTAGATTCGATTATGTAAGTACAGGTGCATTGATATTTCGAATTGCAATAATACAAATTTCAATCATGTTGATATTTTCCGAGTAAAAAAGCAGGGGGTTGCCAAGTTTCCGTCCAAATACTTGAATACTTTACGATGGATGAAGGTAGGTTAGGTTAGGTTCAAGTTAGATTAGGGTAAATTTGTTTTGATAGTTCTGATTCACTTATTTCCCTTATTGAAGCATAAAATGAAGTATAATAATAATAATAATAATAATAATATAAGAAAGTTTTAGCCTCCCTTAACCAACAAAGATGTTCCAAGAGAGGAAAGAGGAAGTCACCATTTAGTATGGAGTTGAGGGAACGCGGAATCTATGCACAAACTGCACAGAAAGTTTATTAGTTTATTAGTTTATTAGTTAGTTTAAGCCTCCCTATCCTCAACAATGAGATGTAAAGAGAGGAAGGAAGAAGGCACCATTTAGTATGGAGTTGAGGGAACGTGGAATCTATGCAGAAAGGGCACAGAAACAGAAAGCTAAGAAAGAAGTTCATGAAACAAGAAAAAGTTGAAGAAGAAAGCGGTAGGCGGTGAAAAACAGGACAGCAGTGAACCGAAAAAAAGATGGTCCGTAACACAACAAAACCTATTCTATTTTAACAAAAGAAAGCCTACCTAACCTTTAGCTCGGGCCCTCACATTGTCCCCCTGGGAGCGCTAGTTCCCATAGATACAATAATTGTATCCCCCTGAGGGGAACTGCACAGAAAGCATAAAATGAAGTAAACTCGGAAAAATAATTATTTGAGTTAACACATTCTGGTTGAGTGAGTTCAGGTTCAAGTAGAATTTATTGAGCCAGAAAATTGTATTGAACAAACCAATCGTGAATGTCTACACGGGTCCAGTGGGTATCATAATTTTCCGACTGGGGTTGATCCTTCATTTCATCGACGGAAAAATTTGTCAGCTTTCCAAGAATAAGCTTACTTTTAATTTTAACTGGAACAGCGTTGCGTGTACTTCACTACTATAGCTAAATATTTTTATGACATTTAAAATTATACCACACTACTGATATTCCTTTCTACAGGAAACTTATTTAGAGCTATTCTGCTAACACCAGAGTGCTGCTACTATCAAATCTGTATCAAGTGATACTAGTTCAGTAGCTTACCCAGAGTTTCGTTGAATTTGTCAGTGGAGCCGCCCAAAGATGAGAAGCTGATTCTTCTTCATCCGATCAGTGGTGCTCCAACTATTCGCAAACCATAGGATTGTCCCGATGAGGCTGTGTCCGTGCAAAACATGTTCGCCATTCTGCAATTATATTCACGAATAAGTACACATAACAGTTGACATTCAGCTAAATCCTATGTTTTTGAATGCTCACAAGTCGATAGAACAGTCTGCTTCGGCAAGATAAATCAAAATGCCTATATTCCACAATGAGATCAAATCCTGCCGAAACAACGCAGACTCGTGGGAGCTTATGGAAATGGTTAACCGTACGGAATCCGAGTGACGTCCACGAATAAGCCATTAATTAGAGAGGGGAAACAGAATAGGCTTGGCAAAAAAACGATTACTTAGTATCAATAATTGCTATACATTCGTTGAGTCACTTCTTTTGCCAATGTCGCAAACAGCCTTTCCACCATCCTACACTCTTTACAGCGAAGGTCAACCATGCGAGAGTACTAACTATCCTTCGAGAACTTGGTGCCCAAGAAACATTCAAGTACAATCTCTGTAGTTTTGTTTTAGATGTTAGTTCAAGCCTCTCTATCCGCAACTAAGACGATCCAATGAGAAGCATCACGGAACACGGAATCTACCCACAAGATGCATAGAAGTTGAGCAAGAAGCTCATGAAACAAGGTTTAAGTTGGAAAAAAGGTGTTGAAAAACAGAATAGCAGTGAACCGATAAAAATGGTTCTCATGTCTGGTGATGTACCGATGTATCTGTTTCGGTCATTTTTAGTGGTTTCGGTATCGGCAAAATTCGGCCGATACTTTCCAATAATACGTATTTCATCATATATATGAAGGTCATAAATCATGGAAGAAAATGTATTATCAAATAAAGTGTCTATTCATAAATAGTTAAATTAGTTAGGTAACTGTTAAATTACAGTGTTTAATCAGGCCCGCTAACTGAATTAACTCCTTTGAATTCCCGATGAGGCACGTACGGTCAGTAAGTGATAGCTAAGTAGCATGAATAGTTAGTAGCGACATAAAATTATTATTCTTTCACAACTAAAACCTATATAGATTGACCCAATTTCCATTATTTAAAGAATGTGACAGGCAAACAAAAATCAAATAAAGTTGAAGGTGCATTTTAAGGTTTTTATAAATTTAATTTAGGAGTGGCTGAAAATTTCATCTCACTTTCCTTGAATATTGTCAAATATTACGAAGCTAATAATTTTATTTTAATTTAGCAGGTAAATCACCGTACATTGCGAATCGTGCAGGTTTCTTCTATCTTAAGATGTTTGAAAAATTCACGAACAAACTTATTGTTGGGGTTGTGTTTGTGGAAGTTTTCGGTTTAGAGGTTTTTAATGTTTTCTTTTCGCCAAAGTATGTATTTTGGTGTGGAACACACGAAAATGATAATCATGTTGTGGAGAAATTATTGTTTTGATCCACTTCTAGAACCAGTTGCTATTATAGCTAGTCTACATTACGTTGCAATACGATTAGAAACACTCATCTATCGAATGGATTTCATTTAGTTAGTTTTCTCAACAATATAGTTAACATAGCAATAGCAGTTTTATAATTCCTAATCGAAAATTTTATTGCCACTATTGATATATTATTAGATGTATTAGTAAATAATTTCATTTCAACAACCATGTAGGGCTTATAATGGTTTCATTTTAATATAATTGCAAAAAGTATCGGTGTAGTACCGGTCAAAGTATCGGTATTTCCAAGTATCGGAGTATCGGTATCGGCCAAAAAAATGGTATCGGTACATCGCTATCAAGGCCTACCTGTCAGCTCGGAACCTCATATTTTTCTCCTGGAAGGTCAATCTCCGAAACGCACTCAACTGAATTGATTCATGGACATAGACACCTGCAATTTATCGCGCGTTTCGCTCTAGCATACCATGCAACGACTGATCCAAGTTTTTTTTGCTGCTAAACCTACCAAATTATTTCCTTAATTAGGACTAATGCTACGGGGTAAACAGGAAATAAATCATTTTCTAACATGGAACCCGTAAGGAAGCTAATTGGTTAAGTATTACACTCCTGTGACTTGTCAGGACAGCTTCTGTGGAGCTGGTGTAATTTTTATTTCCCATAACTCAAGTTATGTCAACTCATCATGAAAGCCATGAGTTCAATACAAATAGGAAACGATGAAACAATTATCATTGAAATTCATTTATGTGTCATAAATACCGGCTACTGGAAGATTAGAAACCGACCCGTTAATTTGAGTTAATGCCGAAACCATGAACGTTGTAACACTGAGAAATTACCCTCAACCATTCATTTACATTAGTTTACAGGCAAATTGACTAATATTAGTCCACAGAATAAAAAGTCTCCAAGAGTTTTAGCCCTACAATTTTGCTTGAACGCTAATCTGACGTTTGCGTAAAATGTAATCAACTTAATTTAATATTAGTTTCATTGAAACTACGTGAAGTAGCCATCGTGGAAAGAAATAAAGTCAGTATTATTTAATAACTAAATAACTTCCTTAATTCAAGCTTTTGTAATCTATAAGACATAATCGAACTACTTTAAGAAAATGGACTATTTAGCGCGGAAATTAGGATGTGCCGAAATCTAATGTTGCCAAAGCACAAGTCATCAGGTCGAAGCTGAAGTGTTTGCGCCCTTTTTCTTCGTAAATTTACATTCGAAGTTCATAGAAATTGCTCAAATAGTATTTTCGTCATGTTATCTTCGAATTCCGTAGATTGCACATTAACGATAACTTCAGAAAAAATTTTAATAACACATAATTTACACATGTTATTGATGAAAAGTCATACCTAAATATATAATCCAATGACTTGAATTAGCATTTACGTTTTTTGTCTGAAGGTTACGTACATGGGAAATAAAATGTCAAAGACATGCTCATTCAAAAATGTAGAAATACTAGAATACAGGCATCCATTCCATTGAGTGGCAGGTTATTTTAACGTTTTACTTGGTAAAATCAGAATTGGTTTTTATCTCATAGGTAACATGCGAAAAAAAACTATCTGACAACTGATAAAACCGCTATGCAATGGTCTCCAGTGATATCAGTTCTTCAATTTTGACGTAAAAATGTTAGCGCAAAATGATAAGAGTATGTAAATTAAAAATTCAAAATACACCTGACACATGGTAGGTAAACACGTTCACTCGTCCATACTACGGGTCGTCCCTTTGCTGGCTGTCGCTGTGTAAAATAAACTCAGCCGTGGAAGCTGAGATAAAAATATGTTAAGGGTACCGTCTGGGTAAAAAAAGTCTGTTATTTATGGATGGATTTCTCTGAAATTGTCACAGTAGGTGTGAAATGATGCATAGATCATTTGTTATTTCGACAAAATTTTTGTAGCTGCACTTTTTTTTTTTTTTGAAAAATATGATAAAATAAGGGGGTTATGTAAAATCTATCTCCTTCTACAATTTTGAAGTTACAGAACCAGTATTTCGTTTTTAGATTGCTTATTTGTCTATATAACCATACGCAATAGGGAATTTTGATAACTTCTTTTTGTGGATTTTGGGAATTGAAAAAAAAAAATTATGTATTTTTCATTTTTTTTTATGTGGTGTAATTTTCAAAACCATAAATGTATCAAAAAACGCAATTGCATATGGATACACCTTGCTAAGCCCTATCGAATGGTATATAAACCATTCTTGTAGCTCTAAAATTGTGGAAGGAGATAGATTTGAGAAAACCAATATCAAGTTTCCAGAAAAACGTGTTTCTTCACAAAAAAAAATTTTTCTTTTTATCTTTTGAACTACAGGGTTTTCTACAATGAACTCTTGAGCGTTTGTAGCTCTTTTCAAGCCCTTTTGATTGATATAATTTACATTGCTGTAGCTCTGTAACTCTGGGAAAAAATAAACAACAAAAGGGAATGGGTGTAATTCTTGACAAAAAAAAAAAATTTCAATTTTTAATTTTTTTCCACCAAAATACGTTTTTTTGTCTATTCAACTCCTTTGTTTTATAGCTCTTTTCAAGCCCTTTGGATTGGTGTGCTCACCACTGCTGTAGCTATGATACTGCAGCTGTCATCGAGCTATGAAGGAAAGCTGCGGTATCATAGATACGGCAGAACAGCTAAATTCTGAAATTGTCAAAATTTCATAAAAAATAATTATTCAGCCTTAGAATGTTTCGTTTGAATAATGGAACCACTTTGAGTAGCCCATGAACGAACTATAATGCCATTCCCGCAGAGAAACGCTCAATTGACTCCCAATAATGAGGGGGGGGAGGGTTCAAGGTCACTCCACCCCCATCGCTTTCCCCCCCTCTGGTGGGCGCACTATTCGGAGTAGACGTAAACGGGAAGTACCAATGGAAGCGCAAGAAAATCCTCTATAAGATGCATATAAAAACAGAAAATCAACACATATCCTGATTTCTACCCAGACGGTCTCCTTAACAGTAAGTTAAAGTAAAAATCGCACCATTATCGAACAACAGAAACGAGGATCACTTGTGTAAGAATTTTACGGAATCAGGGGTTCTACCTAGCATTTGAAGTACTTCTGGCTAATAAATTGAGGCATGGATATGTAATCTATTTTTCTTCAAATTATCATCTGAGATTTAATACATTTGCACATGGATTTGACATTTTTACATGTAAAAGACAGCTGCACATTCATTTTCAAAGAAACGAATATCAAGTTTCTATTATTACATGTTAACTGCAAGTATTGTTTTTGGTCATTCAGCCACTGGTGGAAACACGCAAATTTTATGCTTCACGAGTGTCAAAAGAGAAATCGTGAGCATTAAACAATACTTCAGCAATAAAGTCCACGACACAAAATGTACAACGAACAAGAGAGAAAAGTTACTATACGAAATCTTTAACACTGCTAATATGAACGAGAATTGTAACGCAATTCACGAATCTACTAACCAGCTCGTATTTTAAGAGAAAATATACTTTCCCGAAACATAAAATCTCAAAATAGTATCATAAGACAGAAATAACATAGATGAACTTTTTATCCAACAAATAAAAACTCGCTTATATGAAATTCCTGATGTTCAAATTATGATTATATCCCAGATTACTTGCTTCACGAATAGTTTGTAATATTGTTAATTCATTATATTCCTTTCTGCTCCTCTGGCCAGGAAAATTAGGTTCGAAGAAAATCTTGTCAAATTAATTTCAAAAAGTAAAATTTCGTCTGTAGAACTGAATTGCACTGTGCAAAATGACAGCTTGGTCATGACAACGGAAATAAATACTAGTTCACCTGTACTGCGAGTCGTTTAATAATTTTGAGTAATCATCTTCAAATTTCGCAAACCTAATCTAACCCGAGCGCAGTGGCTCGTCAAAAATATTCAATTTTGATCAATGAAGACCGTGAACCACTCGAGTGTTTGTTGGTAATATATAAGTATTTTTCTCCCTTTTTTCCAAAACCGAAATCGTGATAATCGTATCAGACATTGACGTCAATACAAAATTAACTGAACTTAACAAATGAGCTTAACTCAACCGTATCTGTATATCATTTTTGAATCCGCTGGAGCGTCAACGAAGTAAAATATGCGATTAACGTGTTTTTCATAAATATGCCAGCACCAATCAACACCCAATAACAAGATGTAATATTTCTTATAAAAGATGGAATCATCGTTCAACTAAAAAAAGTATTTCTCTGAAGAATTGTTTTCATCATTAAGTATCGACTTATAAAAGACGAATATGCTCAAGGAAATCCATATACCCTGCCCATACAAATATCAAATCAAGAAAATATCTCGCGAACCAAGGTGATAGTCGAAAAGGAAAGTAATCGCCGCTGATAAAAGGACAGTAGGTAAACTGTAAAAGATGATCCTTGACTCAACAAAAGAATTCTCCATTTCATAGACAATAATCCTGCAATCTATAACTTGAGCCCTCACGTTTTTTCTCTGGAATCGCTACATCCTGTAAATAATAAGTTTTATCCCTTTAGTGGGCATTATTCTTGAGCATGAGGAGGTAGATTAAGTGAGCCGTGAGAATCCAAGTTCAATCCCACAGTAGACTATCCTGGTATCTTATCCTCCCGTACTACGTCGGAACGCCCTTCAGATCTGTGTATGCTGCTGTAATCCTGAGGGCGTGTATGTGATATAAATGTAAAATATAATGTCATTACGCTTCATATATTTTTTCTTGCATCAGCCTAGTATTACTTCTGTTCTTTCTGTTTGGTGTAGGTTACGTGAGAGGACGGTTGCCATGGTTCTCTCTCCCTCTCTCTATTACAGTTACGAACTTTATAGGTCCTACTTAGGGAAACTGTCTCGCCCATAACCTCTAATAAACCTCATATGCAAAAATTTGGTTATTGGTTACATTCTTCTGACCCTGGGAGATAGACGGGATGAAGGGGCCTTAAACAAGATTAGATCTTGTTATAATCCCTAAGAGATAAACATCTACGGGAAATTCCTCGAAAACCAAAGTCAAATCATTGTCTTTTTTTTGGTCCTTTCTTTCATCACGGATGTTTCCATTTATCCCTTTCATCTACTTGACACAATTTTTGCCACGCTAGAATTCTGAATTTTCCTTCCAGTGTCGACCACAACCTCCGATACAATAAGACTATTATAAGAGCCAGAGTATTTGCTCTACTTATTTTTCAGACTTTTTTGATTTGCGATATGTGCTCCACAGCCTCGTGAGTATGAACACGAGGAATGTGTGATGTGTTGACCAGGATTCCTAACGTATTTCTTTATTGAAAGTTGAACTTTTGAAAAACTGCGGGGCATTTATAATGAAAACAAATAATTTTAAGATGAAGAAATCAAACCAAAATTTCTAATATTTTTCTGCACATTACGCATTAAACGTTCAAATGATTAAGATCGAAAAAATTTAGGAGGCAACGCAGACAGTGACTGTACCATTGGTAGGCAAGCCCACGCTATCAGTGATGAATTGAACAAAAATACAAGCTGTTACATATAATCAGTTCATTTATAGCGATTTACACTAATTGCATCACAAATTAAAGACCTCATTCTGAACGGGTTACGTGCAGTGGTGTACAGTACATTCATGCAGTCTTTAACTAAAGGGAACGTTCGAACTACATGAAATGAACTATCTGATAAACAGTCGTTCGTGACAACGGTTTCACAGCGGTTGCCTAATTTGGTTAAAATAGACGGCATTAATGTCTTCGATAAGAACACCGTTCCGCAGCAAATTGAGCAAAATTCGTTCTCTTCACCTCAAATCGAAAGAACTACGTTTGCTCTATGTTCGTTGAAAACTACGTGAAGTCCTGACTAAGGGTGCCCACACTTTTAGTAACAGCAGTTGAGCAGGCAGGCAGGCAGGCAGGCAGGCAGGCAGGCAGGCAGGCGGGCAGGCAGTCCGGCAGTGTGTCCCACACACCAGGAGCAGTATAGCGGTGCGGCAGTGTGTGACAGACGGTCGTTGGAGTTGGTGTAGCTGCGGTGCTCTACGCTGTGACTACGGTACAATGAGTTTTGCAAAGAGAATGTAATTATTAGACAACACTGCTCTGAAATTTAGTTTGCTAGGAGCATCAGATCGCAAAATATGGGTTCACCCTATTAATGAAGAAGTTAGGCTGAAATTATTTTGTAGTAAAGGGTTAATGTGCACATTCAAGTATAATGCATTTTCAACTACCAAAATATTTTATCCAATTATGCCTTTTTTCACATCTAATTATGTCTGTTACATTCACATTTGTTTATAATAAAAACTCACCTGTGACTCCAAGTTTTACTCCTCTATTTTCCCATTGCTTGGCAACATAAAGTCTGACGCTACGTTGAGCATCTTTCGCACACCATATGGCTGGACAAGCAAACACTTCGGAAATAAGCAATTCTGCATCCATATCTGAGCGAGCAACACTTCACACCTGACCTTACAAGGTCTTTCTACACACTGATCGTGCATTGCCAGCGCAACACAGCAGCAGTTTGAGCAGGAACCGCTTGCAACGCGCGCCGACAGCTGACCGCTCGGCCAACTGCTGCTGGCTGCCCAACCGCCAGCTATAGGTGTGTGCGCTTCCAATGCATTCACTGCTTCACAAATACTGCCTGCCTGCCTGCCTGCCTGCCTGCCTGCTACTCGCTGAACTGCTGTTAGTGTGTGGGCACCCTTAATAGTTTCGACGCAGCCGCACGCCCAAGTTAGGTGTCTGCCGGCGCACCTCGCCGATGCGCGTCTGGCTAAAGCGTCTATAAAACATTCGTTCATTTCTCAAACAATTCGCTTGTTTCTTCTCTATTCCTATATGGGTTTTCAGTCTAGAACCGAATCATTCTGAAAACCAAGCAAAAAATAGCGAAAATAGCCGATCGATCAAATTGATGCCCGATCCGACTCTTGCCTTCAATCGTTCTCATTCGTCTGTTGTACCAAAATGCTGCCTGTTGCATTTTTTTCGAGCAACGAGGTGATGGTCACCAGCTTCCGTGCAGTTTGTCATAATGCCATTTTGGTTTCATATTGATGAATATAACGATAATTAATAGGGAATTATTCATGAGAATACTAAGAAATTTTTCTACGAAAAGTGATGCATGCTTGGGCGACCGCGTGAGGTAGACAATCTTGCTTACAATATGGTATTATGTTGCTATTCTCATCTATTAGCGATAAATGAGCTAACATTATAACATATAAGTCACATACTATAAGCGATAATTGAAAGTTTGTGTCAAGACCCTTCAATTTGAGATACACCTTTCCTAACAACTCGTCGAATGCAGCCGTCCTCTTCTTGCGTAGTTTCCAAAATTTTCTTCGTCATTACGCAGCTGTAAATACAGGCATAACGCTTTCATTACACCTCTTCCTGCATGTAAACGATTATTGGGCTGAACCCATCGCCTCGATTGTTTACGTTGTCGTCGTTTGTACCACAAGTACATCACCAGGGAATCCATGTTCATAGATGAATGAGAAGTCACTAGAATTTATATACCTCAAATTTCCCGCCGTGCATCGCATCAGCAGTTGAGCGCTGCAAAGCAAGTCTCGAGTTGTTGCCAGATGCAAGATGTTTATTAGGTTTTCGTGCGATAAGAGTTGCTTCAGTTGGCGGTAATGATGCAAAGCGTTGAATGCCACGTAATGAGCCATGTTCTCGTGAGAAGTCTCATCTATCACATGTGCAGCTGTGCCAGATCTTCTTATACGGGTTGGTTTTTTACTTGATGTTAGCTTGTAATTGGATATGTTTTTTTATTTAAAATTCCTCAATGGACAATTTCAAGGAAATCTTACTCTTTAAATTAAAATGAGCGCCAATGATGAACGTATTTAATAGGCAACACTTCGATACGGTAAAGTTTCATCTCGAGAGCTGAAACGGTTGAAACAATAAACATTAAATGAGAGAAATTTACATGGCTTCTAAAATTAAAAAAAAAGACTACAATTCGGTAACCCTAATTTAACTAATAGATTCAACTTGGAGCAATAAATAATTTTGTTTAAGTTTGATCGCTGCTCAAACGCGGTTTGTACGAACAATGGAATATGAACAAGAGGACCTCGATATTTGCTGCGTAATTTGTACGTGTATAGTTGCTGCTAGCAGTCTTGAAAGAACATTACTGTTCTCCAGCAACTTATTCGTCGCAGCCAGCATTCGGGTGTCTCCCATAAAACTGCTCGTCCCTACACTGATGATATGAACATGATCTTTGAACATGACCTTACCCCAAATGTAACTTATTTTTTCTTGTGTACGTAATACACACTAAGAATACAGTATTTTTGAGCCGTAATTAGAAGTACTTCTAGCTATTTGTGTCATACCCTGGATACCGAAATTCAGCATTACTGATGGTAACTGCGAGCTTGTGTATGTATATTGTAATATGCATTACTCTGCAGAACTAGGTATCCACGATACGGATTTGAGACTATATATAAGGCTCTGTATCTCTCTCATTTTATTGAAAATGACTAATTTATAGTTACTTTTTATACTGCACTCGTACAACAAAAATTAAAGTATTAATTTATCAGTGAACTGAAACCAAGACCGCCAGTGCTAATTTCATCCTATCTTATTAAGAGCATGGCACAAAACATGTAAATCTAACCTAATAATACGCTTTGTGTGTTTATTTATATACTTATCTATATATTTATTTGGTGTCCGCTTCTTAAGGAGATCATCCCAGTTTGAGACCTTTTTTCGTCCGATTCATTTGAAAATTGGCCAGTATGTGTCTTTTGTGAAAGTAAACCTTTTTTACTCCTGTCATTTTTTCGATTTAGGCCATAGTTTTTTTTGATGAAAAATGTGTTTTATGGTATATTTTTATTGATATTTCAAAATGAAACTCCTCCTTCAGTTTTGATGCTAGAACAAAAACAAAGACAGTTTTAGAACCCTTGAAACATTTCTAACACACTAAAATTCGGCTTTTATCCATTTCCTTTTTGTTCTCTTTATATATAGGGTCAAAATCAGGAAAAAGTTAAAAATTTTGGGTGCTTTTCATTGATATTGATATTTCAAAATGAAACTCCTCATTCAGTTTTGATGCTAGAACAAACGCAAAGACAGTTTTAGAATCCTTGAAACATTTCTGACAAACTCAAATTGAGCTTTTTTTTCATTTCCCATTTGTTCTCTTTTTATATGGGGTCAAAATCGGGAAAATTGAAAGATTTTGGTCCCTTCACACACCCCCCCCCCCAGGGAGGGGGGGAATTATTGTCGTTGCGCTATAAAATTTTAGGAACGAATAGTCCACCAACTAAGGGTCCTTCTACAACAAAAAAATGCAAAATGACCATGACATCGACAGGATCTGGCAAGGGCCCGGGATGATCTCCTTAAGAAACATAGGATATCTGAGTGTGCGGTATTATGAATACCGAAAATCTCAGTGTAACATTGAAAGATGTCCCTTACATGCATTGATATGTTTGATATTTTATCAGGATACGTTCGGTTAGGATAGGAGAGGTTAGGATATGATAGGTCAGCGTAGGTTAGGTAATGATGACGGAATTTTATTACGGGTTTGCTTAGCTCAACGATAAGATTGTCCTGTCCGTTGAATTTTTACGGGTCCTGCTACTACCTAATTATTCCCTTGGTTTTTGGAGTCCTCTTCTTCCTCTCTATCGCGCTCATATGGATAGTTATGATGACCGTCTATGTGATACGAGTTTCACCAGTACACAAGGACAAGAATATTTTTATTACGGGTACTGTTAGGATGGTTATATTTGTTTGTCATCCTCATCTGGAAATTTTTTTCAAAAAAGGTATTAAATCCCGTCATTTTTGACGGGTCGTGGATGTTAGTAAACATATAAACACACAACGGTCATTTTTAGTAGTAGATTGAAAGAATTGAGTAGCTTAGTCTTTTGAGTGAAGTAAAACAGAAGTGTCATCCAAGTACCTACGATAAAACAGGTTTAAATTCACAGGACTGTTTTCTAAATAGGTATTTTCTCAGTTAGGTAAAAACAATTAGCAATCCGAAGCGAGAGGCTGGAGCCATCGCGAGTCTGTCAATTTGTTTATAAATTTTACTATTGAACACGAAAAATGAATTAGTCAGGGCAGTGTATAGTGAGCGTTTAAACTGCTTCTTGTTGTAATTGAAAATTGAATTATCGTTAGAGAAAATGGTGTCAAACACAACTTGAATAGATTCAGTTAAAGGTACATTGTTATAGAAGACTCCATGTCAAAGTTGCACATAGAATACTGGTTAAAAAGTTGCGAGATCTCCAATGAAATGGAGATTATTATTACTATTTTTATTATTTACGTTAGTTTAAACCTCAGTCGTCACTTCAACGGCGTTGTTAAGAGAGTAACAGTGAAGGGACCATCGAGTATGGACACGTACACGGGGAACCTATGCACAACGAATGTTCCCACACAAGCCACCCCTATGCTGTAACACGACTGTGTTGCTACACCGGACACGATGCGCATGAAACTGCAAGTCAGGAAGGAAGTTCAAACAAGATGAAAGCTTAGGAAGGAAGTTGCAGGTGTCTTAGAAAAGGATAGCAGTGAACCGAAAAAAGATGGATCGTACTTCGAAACGGAATTCGACAGTGATCAATGATAAAAATAGAGCCATTAGAAGAAAAAATATCATGTTCATGCAGGACTTCTTCACGGAAATGAGTAGCGAAAATCGTCTACGACCTAAATGGAAGTGGTTTTCTTTCTTACTCATTAACATGTATTCACAACTGAGATATTCGAAAAATACTTGAGCATCAATTGCAAACACAAAACGAAGCCAATACACCTTGCACCACATTTGTGCAAGGCACAAATGTGGTACGCTGTCCATTGTTTCTCTGTGAAAAATGCATTTGAAAATGAATGTGAATTGTGCATCTTGCATGGTAGTTCCGTTGGGGTTGAGTTGATCCGGATGTGAATGAAAAACGAAAATTAGATATACATTTCGATGATGTAAATAGTTACATGAAACTTGTAACTAACTAAAATAAACGGTTTAACTTCAGTGAAATATTTTATTACAAAAAATGAAATTTTATTCTTTCCAATCAAGTTTCAACGTATTTCCTTGGAGATTCAGCACACTGATATTTTTTGAAATGAATAGATATAAAATCGTACGCATTAGAAATTTTAAATGAGTGTCGGGAATGAAGTTTTTACTAAAATTATGTTATTTATTGAAATATAGGTAATGAAAAACAGGTTTACAAACGCGGTAAGCCTTTTTGCGTGCAACTATGTGCTTTACTGTTAGCAGTTGTAAAGGATTAGAGTTGTGTGTTAGACTCAAGAGAGTCTGAAAATGTAATTTATAGCTTGAGAACCCGGAAACAATAAAGACAGCAACACTTATTAGAAAATGAAGTAGTCATTTAAAACAAAAATGAAAATCTGAAATTGCTCAAATCCATCCTTTAAAAAAAATAATGCGTGAATGAACACTGTTATTAACTCGGATTCTACGGTAGTTTTCAGAAGACCACCATACTGCAAGGTAGAGAATATCAGGGAACTTAATTATGACCGTGCGCACGGCACAGGGTCCAATCTCGCAGGATTTCTACACCGCCCAACCCTCTCCCTCCACCTCCAAGCAGCTACAACACCACCTCCGAGCAGCTACAGAAATGTTAGGTTAAATTAATTAAGGTTCGGTTAAGTTAAGTTAGGTTAGGTTGGGTTAGGTTAGGCCAAGTTCAGTTAGTTTAAAGGTTAACTTAAAAAAGTTTAAAAATGCCTGTTTTTGCGTGCCGAGATGGAGGGTCGAATAGCCAAACACCAGCGGTCGTTGTCAAAACTTATTACAATGATTTAATACAGGTTAACTTTGGTATTCCGCTGAAGTATTCACTTACTAAGTACTTGTAGTGGTTATAATGCAGTGATTAATAATAAATGTATAACGAACAGATAGGTTAATAAACCTCAGTAGTACTACATGGTTCAATCGTTGGCGCGAATGGCAACTTTATGTAGCTGCTTGGAGGTGGAGGGAGAGGGTTGGGCGGTGTAGAAATTCGCGAGATTGGACCCTGTGCTGACCGGACACAATGGCGCTTCGAAACTGTAGTAGCAGTCGAACGAATTTTTGTGAACTATTTCTATCGTACCCCAAAATCTTAATCGGCACCCTAATTTGGATCAATAATGATAGCAAATAGGTTATTAATATGTTCTAATACGGAACAATTCACGAAAACGCTAATTTCACGTAGCTTTCCAATGTAGAGTAGAAGAATGAACTATGATAAGACAGAGCATCACCAAGCTCCTCAGACGACATTTTGGAGGTAAATGGATCGCCGTGACTGTCGAAAGGAACTTCAAAGGAACTTACTCTCGTTCAAATTATTACACATCGCATTAAAATATAATTTTACACCATAGTTCTTCCAGTATTTGGACGTAAATTACATAATTAGAAAGAGAAAACTTTCGGCTTTACGAAGAAGTAATTTTTATGGAAAAAATATTTACAGTTTAAGTAATTCGTTATTGTTCCCCACACACCGTAGCAGACAGAATAAATTCCAGTCTTTTCAAAGGAAGAAATTAGCCTTGCGATCACGTTCCGTGAAGAAAAACCCCTTGCTGGATGTAAATGAACTAAGGAGTGCGGAGAAGTTCCTTTGACGTCATTCCGACGTTTCTATCCTGCCGCAACAATTTGGCAGTGTGTGTGTGCAGTGTGATGTACTGATGTTAAATTATGGATATAATGGTATATTGCAATGTTATGAGACATTTAAAATTTTAATCCTATGAACGTGGTGCGAAATAGTTGCAATGTAAATCTAGTTTTTCCCTTATATTGTTCGTAAAATAACGTGCCATTTTTTTTTGCATTGAAGTGCTTAGATTAATATTAAGATTATAAGTTAGTTCAAGCCTCCCTAACCGCATCAAAAATAGAGCGTATCGAAGAGAGGAATGAGGAAGGCACCATTTAGTATGGAGAAAAGGAAATGAGGAATCTATGCAGAAACGGCATAGAAACAGTAAGATGGGAAAGAAGTTCATGAAATAAGATAAAAGTTGAAGAAGAAAGTCAGAGGTGCTGAAAAACAGGACAGTAGTGACCCGAAAAAAGTTGGTCCTTAACATAACAAAAAACATTTCATTTCAACAAAAAGAAGGCCTACCTAACTCTCAGCTCGGGCCCTCACATTTTTCCCTGGGAGCGCTAATTCCCATAGATACAATAGTTGTATCCCCCTGAGGGGGAAGTGCTTAGATTGAGAACATTTATCTATAAATAAGAATTCGTTATATCAAGTTAATGATAATCAAGATTTTGCCAGTCAAACACATGACTTTGTTTAAACATTATTCATCGGAAAGAGAAATGTAATAAGTTAGATTCATGACTTATTCATCTGAAATTGCAACAAGACTCTCTAAAAGCTAATAAAGATTCATTCAATTTATGTGCTCACATTTGTGAATAAAATACTCTAATTTTCTAGTGACAAGAGCACAAAAAGAACAATTATGTCATCTATGCTATGTATCCCACGGGCAACTGCACCCACTTAAGATGAAGTCCAATAAAACGTAATGGTTATTTCGTGATGAATACGACTACCTATTCGAAAATTTTGGCTAGACGTTTATTTATTAACTTTACATGAATAAGTTCACATGATGTTTTACATTTAAAAAATCTTAATTCGCTAAAACATATAAATTATTTGATTTGACCAATACACTTTAATCAAAGCCACTTGATACACTTCAACGAAAAAATATGTAGCTAGGCTATATCATTTTTCCAAATTGTCTATATGCATATTTGATACGTAAGAGTAAAAGATGTCGAATGACGACCTCATACTCATAAACGCAAAATTTTTAAATCTACATTTTGTTTTCAATATTAATCCCTGATATTGCAAGTTCTTAAGTTCATATTTTAACGTAAATGCGCACAAATAAAAGTGTCAACAATGCATCGTCACTGGGATTATAGTTTTTTAATTTGTATTTATAGAAATTATGAAACATCGATTACCGCCTCAAAGTGACAGCTTTTTTATTGTTTTCTCTCGATAATTTGTTTCGACTATTGAAATGAGTATTACGAAACCAAACATGTCAATCTACTAAGTATCTTTATCTCATATTTTGCAAACAAATGATGGTTTTCTACAACTTTTAGGAAACAAACTGCTCGAAATTATTTTCTCTGTCCTACATTATATTCGTAAGTTACGAAAATAGAGCAGTGGCTTGCAACTAAGAGCCTGTAAATAACATTTTCTTTGCCCATTTTTGGTTTTTATGATCGTAAAACTCTTTTCTAAAATGACGCTTTCCAATTTCATTTAGTATACAAATGAATAAATGAAAACTTATGTTCAAAGCGTGATACTTTTTAGCACGCGTTACACGGTCGTCCAACCAATTCACGTTCGAAGACTTTTGTGACATTACAGAAATAATTGAAGATTTGTGTGCAGAGTCCATCAAAACTAACGGCAATGGATGATCGAATAGTTTGACAGAGCACGTAGAAATTTTAATTGGTGAAAATAATATCAAATAGCATCAATTTCTCAACAATCATGTTCCAGCAATGAGCATGTAATAACTATTTGCAATAGAGGATGCACCAACTTTTGAATTTACCTTTCTAGATCTTTTGTGTGACCACAAAAAATTAATATTTCTATTACAATGATACCTTCATTTCCAATATACTTCAAACAGTGAGGTTATACAATTTTTTTCTACAGTCATTAGTACATTACCGGTACCTGAGGAAAATAATATTTTAGCTATTCGGCCTTAGCGAAAATGAATGTCTCTATTCTATTCATGAAATTGAAGTATCCAAAATGTTGTGAACACTATAGCTAAATGGTAAAAATAACCTGCATGTATAAAATTGAGTTAGAAGCGACACTATGACAGCAATATTGTATTTCTTTGCGCACTTTTCTTCTGAAATGCGCGCTTTTTTACAGGTTATCGTATTAAGAAATAATCAAAAATTTAAAACAGAAGTGTTGTACCCTTACATCAATCCCTGCAAGTGGTTCAACTTTATTGCTTCATTTGGTAATTTGCTAAACACTCATAATTATTAACGTTTTGCATTGATTCCTCCCTTGGATTATTATTCTTTGAGTGATGATTCAAAGCGGATAATGGTATGCGTCAGTCCGATCTCGGAAGTTATGAGGTTCGAAGGCCCATATAAAGGCTCTGACGCTGTCGGCCCTCAACTTCAGGTTCAAACGATTGAGCGTACAAGAGTTTTTCAATATTTGCGTTGCGACTCACTAGGTTTGTCACTGCTTATATTTTGAATATTTTGTATTCATATTTGTGAGGTACAGTTAAATGATGCAACAATTTGAGAGAAGTGCTAGTATTTAACTCAGGGCGAGGACATTTAAATGCCCTCTATATGATGGATAAGATTTCCTTCGACTCGAAGATAACGAAACTGGGTTTATCCAAAGAAAATCATTAGAAGACAAGAACGGTGAATATTATAGAGAAAAATAGGCACATAAAGTTGTTTTTATTGGAAATAAACTGTTTTTCTTTCTTTTTCTAAAAACTCAAGCACTAAACTAAATTCAATTTTTGAAAAGTATAAAAAGCTCGATTATATACTGATCATTAGTCTAAAAATTCATCCAATCACAGTGAAAACATTATTCAAATAACAATGAAAAATTTAAAACGTGTAAATGACTTAAAATATTATTGATCATATGAACCTTCCATTATAAAATGAGAAAAACTAAACTATTTTCAGGGTCAAAATTTTGGAACTTTTTTCTAACTTGTATCCTTCAATCCCCAAATTACACCCTGCACCATAGCAACCGCTTCACAAATCATGAGAAATCCGCCAAGTTAAAAACTTGAACACCTGCTGTTCAAGAACTAACCAAGTTACCGAATGACATTGAATTAGAAAAGAAAAATGGGCACATTTAATTGACGGGAAATTTATTTGAGATTTTTTTTTAATCAAACATGTCATTATTTAGACAACAAATTGTATGTGTGGGAAAACTTGGCTATTTTAATGTTAGATTTCAATAGTTCGGACTCTTTTCACAATCCATGATCAATAATTCTGAAAATACTTCCTGTTCCTGGCTGTACCCAAACCTATGGTGGATAGATAGTCTCCCCTTTAAACCAGTCGGAAATGTCGGAATTACCTTTTGCACGTAATAAAATATAAGATTAGTGTGAAATCCAATGTAAACAACCATCCTATCCTGCTAAAACATGAACAAAAATCTTACTGACTGTACCGGCATTCAGTGCCACAAAAAAAAATGAAAAAGCTAGCCTAGATAAAATTCGCTTAATGGCTTAAACACCAAGTAATTAGTAACTGAATTACCTTACAGTATATTCAATACAATTATTTCGGGACAACACATCAACATACACAGAAAATACTACTTTAATGTTTTTTAAACGGATGACATCAATATATCTAGTCGACATCAATGTATCTAATCTAGCATGATAGACCGTTAGGTGGTTTTAATACACATCGATAAATAATCAGGGAATTCCAAGTTAGAACTTACCTTCATTGCCAGGAATTTGTACTTCATTCAAGCTTTAGCTTCGGCAAGATGAACCAAAAGCTGTTCTCTAGAATACGTGGCTTTCTGCTCAAGACACAATATACCTGTAGTTACTAGCTTCATAACATTAACGTGGGCATTCACTTCCACCTACACATGCTTCCGCCTGAGCACTTGATGACACCACTTCGACTGTCCTAGTCAAATGAAACCGCCGATCGCTCTGCTCTGTGGCGCCAGTGAGACTACGTATCAAGCAATATTAAGGAGCTCTGTGATTGGTGGAAACCGAAAAGAACTTGGAAAGAAATCAAAACAATTAACTTGCATGAATGTAGCTCTATAAAGCGTTCCATGCGTCATAAATTTCGTAGAGGACTGTTTTGCTCATATCATCAATGATGGTGATGGCAGTACTCAATGATAGTGTCATGCAATAGTCCTCGTGAACATGTTTAACGTGTTTTGCGAAGTTAATGCAACCTTAATTCGAGTGTTTTGTGAACACACCCACCTTTCTCATGTGCGGCGCTTAGAGATTCGGTCTGCTGTCGCATCAGGGTTCCTAATACAGAGGTTTCATCAAATAATATGGAATGAAGTAAAATAATACGTACTTAATTAAGATAGTTTTGAGTTTCATTCACAATTTAACAGATAATTTAGTGGATGATAACTAATTAATTGCAGTGTTAACAATTCATGTTTAACCGCGGTAAAAGTAGTATAGCGTACAATGAGAAGTTAGGTTCGAAGCTGAAGAATATTTCCAATCGCACAGGGTTCTCATCTTCCATTGCAAGATAATCGGGCAGCGCGGCTAGCGAGCTGATATGTTTTACATTTAGGTCCATGGCATTTCGTTTCGATTACAGCAGTATTATTGGCTAAACTTTGGGCATTATTATCATTCAATGGAACACAAAAATTGTGAGCAATTTCCCATATTTGCTTGCTGATGAAAAAAGTGATAGCAAAGTAGAGAGATATTTTTTACAGATGCGCTAATGAATTGTGTAGTCAATTCAATTCCTTATTTGCGTTGTGCGTTATTTTACATTGAGCTCAAAGAAGCTGACCCGAATGGTAGCTAGTGAATATTCGTATAACTATTCTCTCCTAACATTCATGCTAACATTTGCAACACTGTGAAGAACAGGCCTAAGGGGAGATATGGGAAAAAAATTACGTTTTCATGAATCAATCCATACTCCGAGAAATCGAATTAGAACAAAGTTGTTTGAGGTAGGCTTGCAAATAGTGAATTATTTGTGAAAAACAGTACATTGAAGTACAGTCACTTCAAATTCAATACAGAAAATTGACGGGGAGAGAACTTTCCTTTGAACCAATTCCTTGCAAAACTTTCGCACTCATATCACCTTTGGAATTAGTATAAAGACGTCCTTATCCGATAGTTTCCCCTTTCCTGATTTAATACAAAGTTTATTGACCAACCGTAGATTTTTTAACCAAATGAAAAATACAAAAAACCTGAAGAAATCATTTTAGTATTACTCGTTAAGGAATGAGTACAAGCAGTTCATTTTTCGACAAATCAGTCAGCAATTCAGCCCGCCATAGCTGTCTCAAATGATCCGATGATATTTAAAATGAAATCGAACGTTTAACATAAACTTGGCTCAAAACCAATGCCATTTTCCACTCAGTTTTTGGGTAAAATTTTAATTATACAATAATGGTATCCACTATGCTGAGGGTCCTTGTGGTTTACGTTACACGCTATAAAATGATTTTCATTTATCAAAATGATGCCCCATGCTCAATACATACAAGTTATATGACGGAAAACGTGGAAATAATCCGCGCTAAAACAAGCCATGCGGGTGTAAGATAATATATTCATCAGCTAAAACCCAAATACACGGTGAAAATTTTTCGCGTTCCAGTGAAAATGAATGAAGTTGAAACACCTCCGTTCTTCATTTGCACCAATGCGTAGCACCTACGCAAAATTACTTGATTGAAAAAATCTATTCATGAAATTTTTGGAAATAAGCATGATTAGGTATTTGTGTAAAATTAGATTTGTATTATTTCGTTCAATTCAACAAAGCACTCTGCAGTGAACGTTTTCCTACTACAGAAGCGACACGTATGATATAAGCTAATTAACTTATGATGGCGATGATGAACCATTAATAAAAGTCTGCAGGAAATAAGATTATCAATTTCGATCCCTTGGTTATAATCTGCATTTTCTTAAAATCTCGTACGAACATGCTACCTCCACCTATTTGCATTGAGCGAAGACAGGGTGCGTTCCCTATGAAATTAATGGATGCATGTATCGCACGTGATGTGATATAGAAGCGTTGTTTTTCCGCTTGTAATTGGTCTGCTGTACATAATTTTGTATTTACTTCACTGTAGTTTGAAAGACAGAAAACAACTGTAACATATTTTCAAGTGTTTCGGGCTTGAAACTGCTTTTGCGTTTGAAATGAGGATACGTACGCTTTTCGTAAACACAAGCCGCAGGAGAAAATAATATATGTAACATAACAATATTTACTTACAGTTAGTTTCATCCCAGGTTACCGATAGGACGAACACGTGGATATTGTTTCTTATTGTACGATATTGAGTCGTGTGTTTTATAGCTTTCATATACGTCAACTTATTCATGAAAATAACTAAATGACACGCCAAGAAAATTAATGCTGAGGGATGAATAGACTGTACTTGTGAACAGGAAAGCGGATTATGCAACATGCAGTCATGTTTGTCATAGTTATTTATCAGTAAATTCGATAATAAGTTATATACGGAAGTCATTCACATTCAACAAAACAAAAATGTTTTGTATCAAATTTTGGTATGCGAACGCAGCTCGTTCAAAATAATTATTTGCTTTATTTTATCAATATTGCCAATATTCTTCCATATGTACAATTGTTTTTCAACAAAAATTAAAATGATTACACCTATTACGGGTAAAAAGTCTACTCTGTCAATTCCACAATAAAAATAGCAAGAATTGAGTAACGAATTTTTAAAGTGTATTTTAATGCTACGGAGAAGAGCTTTCTGCTGCAAATTTTTGCTCCGGCGAATGATCTAATGATCGAAAACTGCGCAGTCGCTCATGGTTCTTAGCAGGGTCAATGCCCTGCAGATCTAAGCGAACAAAAACTTGATGAATTTTATTTATAGTTTTATAATGTATAGCCTGTCAAATTTGTGTGTAATATGTTCTATCAATAGTTTACAAGCACGTGGAAGTTTCTTCCCTATTCTGATGACTGTGTGATAAAGTCACTGTGAGTGAAAACATGAGTCATGCCCAGGGAAGGATTGACGTGTCTTTTTAAGCAGTAACAAGCAGTAATTTGTCAAAAAGTTCTGGTTGCTGCACAGGTCGATCGCGACAATCTCAGCTGATCACATGTGATTGATATCGCTCCGTGTAGTTCACGAGGCTTATGATTACAACGGCAGGGGCTGCCACAGAATTAGAACATTACGTGAAGACAGAAATGATGGTCAGATCGCTACCCTAATCTTGCTGTGAGTCAACTTTAAAAGTGCTTTACTGCATTTATTTTTGTTTGGCAAAGGATCCAAAGGTATTAACAGAATTTATATCTTGCAATAGGTGAAAATACAAACAAAATTTGAAACTTTGTAACTTTGAAACTAAACACGTCGTAAATAGAAGCTTAGCTTTTGTTTTTTTATATCTTATAGTATTTTTGACAGCTCAATTTTGATTGCAGTCTCTAACAACCAATAAATATAGGTAAAGTATGACTCAAAATGCTTTGGCCACAAAAACTTTCCCTTTATCCGACTCTGATTTTTATTTGAATAAATTGAAGTCTATGCAGGTAAAATAGAAAACCTTAATGCAATTTATAATTACTTTTAACTCACAGGACATTTTTGGTTACTAGTAATTAATACCTTACATGCAGTGAATGAAAGAGCTGCTGGTACCTGTCAGCAACCATGTAATAGCACAATGTTTTCACGTGCATTACTTGTAATCAGGAAAATTGTGTAACGCAGTCAGAAACATACTGCTTGTGTGTGCAAGCTGAGGTGTGACCGTTGGTGTTAGACCTTGCACCAATATTTTCAGCATCGAGAATAATTTTAAAAGGCTTCAATAGTGAATTACAGCAAAAAAAAAATTTATGATATATTCCTTATTATATATTCAGGTACTTGCTTCACAATCTCAATAACGCAGGAACTCTGGCGTTGTTGAGGAACTCTGCTTCGATTTTTAAGTGAACCGCTTGCATTAAATCAAATAAAATACTAGTCAGGAATGATTTTTAAATTACACCTGCCAATAGATGCTTCGAGTGAAAATTAACTCCATTAATATCTATGAAAATTACACAAAGATTTGAAATCACTTCCATGGTCAATACAGGTCTGCAGCTCACAGGGCTTCGAACGGAAAAAGAAACAGCTAGGCCAATAAGTATTCTACCTGACATCGGATTTTCATAAATTTGCAGTCGCCGTTGAAATTTCAATATCTAGTAGAAAATGTTACTATGAAGTCTTAAGCAATAATTTATTTCAGTTAAAATGCGCTTTTCACAAGTTTTAAGCTCGACTAATTTCAGGTATATGAAATAATTTTCCAAGCGGGGATCAAGTCGCATCTGTTCATCTAGTCTTACGGATTCTGTTTTCAATGGTGCACGTCCTCTCTCATTTGTTTTCAAACCACTTAACAATTTTTTTGAAATGACAACGCTTGTCGGTCCCACCTGAGTTACACTGCTTAGTCTCGAACTTCGGAGTTGTCCTTGCGAGGAAAACGGAAGGAAACAGTACTTGCAACCTCGAGGACGTAAGGACCAATGTATCAATCGACCAAAATCAAGGCCTTTGTTCTGTGATAGCTGTTAATAACCAATCCTTGAATTTTCATGACATCTCACATGCTTTCAGCATGATTTAAAACGATGTCAAGACAGTTTTCAAACATTTTGGAGACTGAGATGGGGCAAATCACAGTATTTTTAATAATGTATTAATTTAGTAATGATTCATAAGTTGAGTTCATTCAGGAACAAACCATTTTCAAGACTGCTTACCGACTGTCTAATAGTGTTTCAAGTGACTATCAAGCGTATCACAACATACTTATTATTATAGGAGTTCGTTAATAGCTTAGTTCTAAACACAGAGTTGTTTACGCTAAGCGAGAGGAAGGAACCATTCATTTTCGACACATACTTGGAGAATCTATACACATGGTGTTGTGGTGTTCTCCCCCAGGCTGCAACACGCTTCGGGCAGACTTTGAGCTATCTTTTCCGTGATAGGATAGCCCGAAGCGAGTGCCTGAGGTTCCAGTGTGGTGTTCTCCCCCAGGCTGCAACACGCTCCGGGCAGACTTTGAGCTATCTTTTCCGTGATAGGATAGCCCGAAGCGAGTGCCTGAGGTTCAACCGTATTCGGCAGGATATGGACAACACGGGGGTAAAACGGTAATTATATTGGTGCCTGTTAGGTACACGGAACACGGACCATTACACTGGGCACTCGGTGACTACTATGGGCACTGTTCGTTACTCGTAAATTACGTAATGATTGGAACGCAGCACTAATACGTGATGGTCGAAATACAATACTATTCGAGAAGTACGTAATGATTGAAACACAATCCTATGTGAGAATAGCACAAATATGTGGTGATTGGAGTACAATCCTATTCGAGAATGACATAAATTGAAACACAATCCTATGCGAGAATAGCACAAATACGTGATGATTGAAGCACAATCCTATTCGGGAATGACGTAATGATTGAAACACAATCCTATGCGAGAATAGCACAAATACGTGATGATTGAAGCACAACCCTATTCGGGAATGACGTAATGATTGAAACACAATCCTACGCGCGAATAGCACCAATACGTGATGATTGAAGCACAATCCTATTCGGGAATGACGTAATGATTGAAACACAATCCTATGCGAGAATAGCACAAATACGTGATGATTGAAGCACAATCCTATTCGGGAATGACGTAATGATTGAAACACAATCCTATGCGAGAATAGCACAAATACGTGACGATTGAAGCGCAATCCTATTCGGGAATGACGTAATGATTGAAACACAATCCTATGCGAGAATAGCACAAATACGTGACGATTGAAGCACAATCCTATTCGGGAATGACGTAATGATTGAAACACAATCCTATGCGAGAATGGTATTAATACGTGATGATTGAAGTACAATCCTATTCGAAAATGACATCAATTACGTAAATGATTGAAACACAATCCTATGCGAGAATAGCACTAATACGTGATGATTGAAATACAATACTATGCGAGAATTTACGTAATGAATGACACAAGCACCAATAGCGGGTAACGTCCGCGAGGACGCTACTTACGAACGCAGCGGCGAGACGTGATGATTGGTGCTACGTCGTGCGACTGTTACGAACAGGTCAGCTGGTGCTAGCGGGGCGCCGAGACGAGGCTAGTCAGCAGGGTCGGGCCCAGCCGTCACGCGGTTCACCGCTGTAGCTGGTAAGTAGCTACGGCGAGGCTAGCCGGCCGGAGCGGGCGAGAGACGTCGTAGAGCGGCTTGGCCGACGACGCCGGCGCGGGGCGTTGCAACGTGACTTGTTTAAGGCTTTGAAACACCTTGAAGCGTCAAGACGCTACTAGGTTTTGAGACCGTGCAACACCTTGGGGCGTCGATAGGCAGGGCCGGTCTCCGGAGCTTGGTGCAGGTACGCGAGAGATAAAGTCGATCTCGGAAGCTAGATGCAGGAACAGAGGCTGGTGCTGGAGATGTGACTTGAACGAGGACGAGGGCTTGAGTGAGTGCGAGCCTTGTTGGGGTCGCCTTATGTAGGCCTCGAGTGCAAGCCCTGAGTCCGGGCGTGAGTCCTGATTGGTCGCGAGTTTGTGGGCCTGGGGTGCTGGAAGCAGGAAGCCGTTGTAGCTTACGGGCACCTTTTCTCACAGTCGCGAGGCGGCTTCTCTCAGGTCCCGTGTTTGGTTGACTAGGCGCTTCGGGTCCGGAGGTGCTCTGGAACGGATGCGGTTGTAGTCTGGAGGCAGCTTTTCTCAGGTCTTGTGGTGGTCCGCGGCTTGCCGCTGGGATCACCACAGTGTGCTCCCACACTGGGCAGGCATCCTTGTGTAGTAACACGAGCGTTTCCCAACGCAGGTCACCCAAGGCATTGGAACAAGTCAGGAAGAAAGTTCTAACGCTACAAAAGTTGAAGAAGAAAACATTTAGCTCTGGAGAAAAAGATAACAGTGAGCATAAAAAAGATGGTATTGATAAATAAAAAAACATACTTCAACAAAAGAAGTATCTTTAATCAACTTGGGCACTCGTGCTTCACCAATGGGAGCGCCACTTACCACGAATGCAATACATGGTTCTCCCATAGTGGAAGTATCACATTAAATATACTCGCTGAGTGTGAAAGCTATCATTTTTTTTCTCACCATATGCAATAATTATTACACTAACTTAGTTTGATTCCATGTTTGACAACAAATTAAACATAATCTTTTTCTTGGTAACCAATCACAGCTGAGTTTCGAGTGCTGCAGGACGCCGAACGACCTTGGACCACTCAGAACGATAACTCTGTGCGTGCTACGCACCCACCAATATTCAATGTCGATTTGTGGGTTATTATCTGAGTTCGGCTGAGCCGACAGTGACTTTGTGCAGCGTTTCCACGTTTTTTACCGAAGCTAATACGTGTGCAAAGCGCATGAAAGCTTTAATTAGTGCTGAGATGTCAGTGATGTTTGAATTGCACATAGAAATAAAGATAAAAGTGGGCATGAGAACCATTTAACCGAGCTAAGCATGAACTAGATGAGGAATTTGTTCGTTTAGACAAAGTACGCCTCATAAATCTTTAAGTTTATGCACGTATTCATTTGTTTCATTTTTTCCCATACATACAAATATATAAATATATAACATTGTGACAGAGCTCCCATGGGAGGTAAAATTAATAACTAAACGCACACAAGTATATGTACTCGTTCAACCAAATTCATCGTTTTAGGGGTATCTTGCGATTTAAGCGAGCCTAAGAAACCACAGGTTTCTAATGACAATAAAAGACACAAGTGCAAACGTGTACATAGGCATGGAATCGAATGTGAACGTATCTATTGGAACTTATTCTACTCCGGTGGCTGTGCGTTACGTCTCTGGCGGCATGAAACTTGAAAAGCTTCTCGAGAGTGAAGAAAGTTATTCTTTCCTGTTGCCCCTATATATTCAATTTTATTCTAAATAGAGATTATTGGGGTGGCATTGGAGAGATGTGGAGTTCAACTAGCGTCCAAAATGTATTAATTTGTATACAAATGTTTTACTTCTTTTAAAATTATTTAAAATTATGCTTATAAAGACTCTAATAGAATATGACACATAAATATATCTTAAGAATATTTTACTTTTGACGACTAACAAACAAAAGTGGAGAGCAATTCTAAACCGCTAATGAATGAATGCGTTACAAGTTTAAAATAGGACTTTTCAAGTCCACAGGAGAACTAAAACATTCCGTTGTAACGGACAGTGTATAGGAATTATTTAATTGCAAAAGGCAAGCTACAAAATTTGACAATAATGGTGTAAACTCATACGAACACAATTAAATAATTCTTAATCAGCCACCACAAAGTTTTGTAATCTTTCGAGTTATACTCAATCTTTCATTAGTTCTCTTATAAAAAGCATAATAATGAAAATGATATCAAGTAAAAAAATCTATCGAAGCATACTTAATAATATCGATCCTCAAACTATTCTCAAAAAGGCGCCATGACAAATTACACATTCACTGGATTAAAAACGAAAATCATCATTACTAGCGATAAGAAAATTAAAGTACACTGTTTGAAAATTTATCGGATTTGAATTTATGTCGTTCTTTTTTTAAATTAAATGGGAAATATCGTGTTCAGTTTTTAATGTCGTATGTAGATTAACAGTTATGTTGTGTTCAGGCTCCTGCAGTTTTTCCGCAAGGGTAAGAAGGGCTTCGACCGGCTTTACCTGGCAGTTGTTTTTGATATACCTTTGAGACTTACTAAGGATATGAGTTCCGGTGAAGCGCTTCGCAGCTGCGCGTCGCCTTTGACGCTGAGTTTGGTGCTGAGGTTGCATCCCGCTGGCATGGGGCGAGTCGAGGCGTCCCCTGCGTAAATTCCCTGTCCACTCCTCATCTCCTCTTCGTCAGTTCCTTTGGTGTTTTATCTCTATTCTAAATTAGTGTGTGCGTGTGTTTGTGTGTGTGTGTGTGTGTCAGCGTATGCGTGAATAATACCAAGCGTTCCTACCCAGAGTTGCACCCAGTTCCCACCTGACCTTGTGGGTCAGGGGTATATAGTTAATTATCAAATACGTTCAGGTAATCAGAAATAAAATGAAATAAATTAAAGATATTATTAAATTATGGTGGGATTTTTCTACTGTAACTAACGGTGTTATTTGTTTTTCGCAGTATCCTCTAATCATCTTCCCGCAGTTTGTCTACCGTGGTTTCAAGTTTGTCGCACTACTTCAGCGGCTGTGCTTGGATGTGGTGTAGGTAATTTTCCTTAGCTTTGACCTCGCCTCATATATGATTATATTCAGTTCATGTGATATTGAATGATTTCTTTAAATTCTACCGTTATTTTCCAGCTGACGTTAACAGAAATTGGACGTTTGTCAGCCTCAGTATTGGTCTGGCTGGAGACGCTGAGATCCAATGTTCCTGTAAAATTACTGTCGGACGCTGTCCACTAGCGAACTGCCAAGCGTACCTGCTTCCCTCGATCGGATCAACTGCGAACGCAGAGCTTTTACCATTTCAACAAGAATTTAAAAAATTTTAAACTAATATAATTTCAGACCACTAAAATTAAATAAAAGATCGCCGTTACGATACTTTAATGCACACTTTCTGTCAGGTACATATGAACTCTTTTGAAATTATCAAAGAGTTTTTTAACTTCTAATGTGGCCGGGCTTTAATAGACATCTTCTGGAATGTTTGGTATACGTAGACTAATAATTCACTCGTATATCCACGGTTTGACAATAACATAGAGAAACAATTTGAATAAATTCTTGTGTATTCCTTCTCCTTGAATGATTGTGTGAGAATTCAGAAAATTTCCCGCAATACAATACTCAATCAAATTATTCATTTGAGACTCTGAAAACACATGAATTGTATGATTTTGTCAGTCATCCCTAAGTAATTTCATGAACCAAACTTTGACTAACGATGGCGAAAAAAATCTCAAAAAATTAGTATGCGCTCAAATTGACATTTTGTACCATTACCTAGAAAAATGTAGAAACAATTTCGTACTACTTTTTAAGAGAACAATCTCAACAAAATTGAACTAAACCTTGTTACTCGATTCTTGGTAAAATCAGCGATAAAAAATTCTATAACGCACTCAAAATTAAATTACGAATCTTTTTCTAATCTAAGTATTAATGATGAAAAGGCAAATCGTTCGTCTTGGGCGGATTGAAAATATCAAGATAATTTACCCTTGAATTTCACTTATTTCTTTTTCATGAATGATATGCGTCGTGCACTTTTCTATCATTTTTTCATGGGTCTTGATGGAAATTCATTAGAATTTTTCATTTCAATCGTTCTCATTACACATTTTCATGTTTGTTGGTAGGTAATTCTTTAGGAATTACATTTATCACCAACCTATTATTTGATTAGGCCAATGGGTCAAGGCTACCAGGTTAAGCTAATGATTAAAACAGTGTTTGTTAGGCTGCTGTAGAATTCAATGAACTTTTTCGGGACCACAAGTAAAGATTACCAATTATTCTGATGTTCACTTACGATGAATAAATTGTTTTAATATATACCAGTTCCGCATCAGTACCTATCAAAAATTAGTTTCTAACGCATCAACCTCTCGTACTAAAAGATATAAAGCATAAAATGTAAAAGGTGTACGTTTCCATTTAAATTCGCTCTGAGCCGAGATACAGGCGAAAGCTTTCAAATCTCCCGAGGAATTTTTGGAAGATTCAGCAAAGTTGAGCTATCATACCTCATGATTCAGATATACTTGTCATTAATAGTTGAGTTTAATTCTGAACTTACCAGTGACAATTTTTTACTCCTTACAAATATCCCACATATTGTAGCCTAAAATTCATGCTAGGACTAGATGAATGTTTTTCAATGATCGCAAGATGCGGTGAATGGTTGGGAGCCTCTGGGTTACTAAAAAGAAATGATAAGATGATAACAGTGGAATAACATACCAGTACTTCCTCGTACAAGAGGCGTGTTCCATACAGGATTCCCATTGTGGTGGTAAAACCACGCTTGTTTTAAGTAGAAAAATGAATATATCAGCATTCTCCACTGCAATTCAATATCTCGGTGTTTAACGGGATAGAAGTATTTTCATTACTGTAAAATTTCCTAACCAAAAGAATGAATAAATTTGGGACCAGTAGTCAACCATAGTTTCAAAATTTTCTTTCAAGTCTACAACTGAATCATAAGCGAAGTGGAATAAAAGCTGGAGTAAATATTGTTAAATATTGTAGGAGGTGCATTTCGACTGATATATTTTTGATTAAGAAAATGATGTAAAGTATTAACACTGAAACCAATAGAAACGAAAAGTCTAAAGAAGATTTATTCGAATCTTTCGTTCATAAGATAGTTCTCTACAACTTTGAAACGGAATGAACCGTTCATTCAAAATTCAGCTAAACGAATAGACACTTGTCGAAAATATAAAAAAATAACGTGAAAGCGGTTCAAAAACAGAAAAAAAAATTCTAGGACTATTATGAAAGGGAAAACGGAAGAAGGAGTGGGGAAGTGGATTATAGGCCAACATTTTTTCACGCCAATAGCTTTGAATTACGTTGAGTGATGATTATAATTAACTAGTATACAGAGATTCACGAGTGTGCACATTAAAGTTTGAAGAAGAGCTGCCAAAAGTCTTGAAATTATCAGTGTCAATAACTTTCATGGGTTATTCTTCAATTCATGGTCGTAAGTTGCGTGAAAAATTTGAAAAAATAGTTTTCCGAAAAACTCAGGCCTCGTTAATATTATTTGTTATCAGGGAAGCCACATTTTGAAATCTGCATTTTTTTAATCAGTACTGTAGCCAAAAAGCACACGCCTCAAAGATATTTACAAACGGTTCATGAAAAAGAGTTTCTGAGAAGTGATATCGATCTAGAAAATTAGCTGCAGCGACGGTTATAAATGGTGTGATATCTATTTCGCTGTTTTAATTGCAGCTTTGAAAGTCCAGCGAGGTAAATGCTCCGTTAACTCAATCTAGTACTATCTCACCAAACCCGTATTGGCTCACTTATAATATAATATTGGCTTCCAATTCAGTTTACAAAATATTCTAATTAAGTGCTCGTTCATTTGTTTCATTCATACTTTTTCCACCATAATTAACAGGCAACAATCAAAATAATATCCAGTCACCAAAATAAAAAATTGAAAATTTATTATAGTTACCCACAAAAATAAATTCGTGAATAATTTTCTATCATGTTCATGAAAACTAGAGAACTGTAAACCAATCTGTGGACCAATCACAGCAGCTGTCTCACGCTCCTTTGGCAGACCACTGGATAGTCCACTTCACCGGTGCCGTTCGTAGGAGGAAAACGTGACGACCGCATGTCGTCGCCTTCAATGGACGCTTGAGCCACACGAGAATACCAGAAAAAGAAATCTAGAGCCCAGTAGACTACTATTGCGGTTAAGACCCCTGATTTTTGAAAATGTGTGGAGTAGTCCATTAAACCTTTCCACCCTTCAATTATACTATTGTCGAAGAGTTATACTCAAAACAACCGCCATTTGCGAGTATTGCAGCCTCAATCCGGGCGCGGAACCTGAAGCAAGCTGATTTTACACTTTCCTTCGGATGACCCTTAAAAACATTTTTAATTCTTTTGAGTAACAGGTCTCTTGTAGTATTGGCACGGCGATTGATACCTTTCTCGACAGCGCCACGTACATGACAATTCATCGGGTTAAGATCAGGGGAGTTTGAAGACAAACATTGGGATTTGTGTGCATTACATCACCCTCTGAGGATATGCCTCCGAAAATCATGACAGTTCGGGAAAATTTAGTCTTCTCGTAGCCTCGTAATCTCTATTGCAATTTTCTAGTGCATGCGGTAATGTTTTCACAGTGTTCAGAGAGCATTGAGCAGCGACCATAACCTTATTTTGATGGCTGACGCGAATCATCATGATACAAGTTATTCTCTTCTACGATTCAGGTGGCTCCCTGTCATCGTGCAAATCAATGAAAGAGGGTTTAAACTTTAAATTCAAAGCTAGTTGAAATGAATACATTTTAAAAATTTAGGAAAAAATCAAATGTTATTCTGTAAAATTTATCCCGAACACCCTGTATATCAATTAATCATCAATACTATATATTAAAACTACAGAAGTCTTCTTAAATTTATAAATAAATTTACATTTTTTGTGCGTAATTTCTCCCATGTTATTACAATGGAAATCTCATTGAACACATTAAATTGGTTGGCCCGTTTCGGTCGGTTAGTCCGTCTTTCTTTCACGCTCTTAATCAAAGGATGCTTGATGACAGTATCTTTCAAATGAAATAAATGTACGAGGAGTTCGTGAGACTCGAACTCAGGACCAGAAATCACCACGCCAACACGCTATCGACTGCGCTATCGATCACCCTAGAAGGTAATCGAAGCACAACGAAAGCAATGTTTGGCACAGTGTTCGCAGGCGCACTGTCCTGACAGATATATTTTATTCCCATATGTATCGAGAGCTCAAAGTCTAGTCACCCCCAGAAACAGTTAATGAATCTGGTAAGGGAAGACACTGCTTCCACAAGGTTTTTTCAAATGAAATAAATGTACGAGGAGTTCGTGAGACTCGAACTCAGGACCAGAAATCACCGCGCCAACACGCTATCGACTGCGCTATCGATCACCCTAAAAGGTGATCGAAGCACAACGAAAGCAATGTTTGTCACAGTGTAAGCAGGCGCACTGTCCTGACAGATATATTTTATATGTATCGAGAGCTCAAAGTCTAGTCACCCCAGAAACAGGTAATGAATCTGGTAAGGAAAGAAACTGCTTCCACAAGGTTTTTTCAAATGAAATAAATGTACGAGGAGTTCGTGAGACTCGAACTCAGGACCAGAAATCACCGCGCCAACACGCTATCGACTGCGCTATCGATCACCCTAAAAGGTGATCGAAGCACAACGAAAGCAATGTTTGGCACAGTGTAAGCAGGCGCACTGTCCTGACAGATATATTTTATTCCCAAATGTATCGAGAGCTCAAAGTCTAGTCACCCCCAGAAACAGTTAATGAATCTGGTACGGGAAGACACTGCTTCCACAAGGTTTTTTCAAATGAAATAAATGTACGAGGAGTTCGTGAGACTCGAACTCAGGACCAGAAATCACCGCGCCAACACGCTATCGACTGCGCTATCGATTACCCTAAAAGGTGATCGAAGCACAACGAAAGCAATGTTTGGCACAGTGTAAGCAGGCGCACTGTCCTGACAGATATATTTTATTCTCATATGTATCGAGAGCTCAAAGTCTAGTCACCCCCAGAAACAGTTACTGAATCTGGTACGGGAAGACACTGCTTCCACAAGGTTTTTTCAAATGAAATAAATGTACGAGGAGTTCGTGAGACTCGAACTCAGGACCAGAAATCACCGCGCCAACTCGCTATCGACTGCGCTATCGATCACCCTAAAAGGTGATCGAAGCACAACGAAAGCAGTGTTTGGCACAGTGTAAGCAGGCGCACTGTCCTGACAGATATATTTTATTCCCATATGTATCGAGAGCTCAAAGTCTAGTCACCCCCAGAAACAGTTAATGAATCTGGTACGGGAAGACACTACTTCCACAAGGTTTTTTTTCAAATGAAATAAATGTTCGAGGAGTTCGTGAGACTCGAACTCAGGACCAGAAATCACCGCGCCAACACGCTATCGACTGCGCTATCGATCACCCTAAAAGGTGATCGAAGCACGAACTCCTCGTACATTTATTTCATTTGAAAAAGCCTTGTGGAAGCAGTGTCTTCCCTTACCAGATTCATTAACTGTTTCTGGGGGTGACTAGACTTTGAGCTCTCGATACATATGGGAATAAAATATATCTGTCAGGACAGTGCGCCTGCTTACCCTGTGCCAAACATTGCTTTCGTTGTGCTGCCATCACCGTTTAGGGTGATCGATAGCGCAGCCGATAGGGTGTTGGCGCGGTGATTTCTGGTCCTGAGTTCGAGCCTCACGTACTCCTCGTACATTTATTTCATTTGAAAAAACCTTGTGGAAGCAGTGTCTTCCCGTACCAGATTCATTAACTGTTTCTGGGGGTGACTAGACTTTGAGCTCTCGATACATATGGGAATAAAATATATCTGTCAGGACAGTGCGCCTGCTTACACTGTGCCAAACATTGCTTTCGTTGTGCTTCGATCACCTTTTAGGGTGATCGATAGCGCAGTCGATAGCGTGTTGGCGCGGTGATTTCTGGTCCTGAGTTCGAGTCTCACGAACTCCTCGTACATTTATTTCATTTGAAAAAACCTTGTTGAAGCAGTGTCTTCCCGTACCAGATTCATTAACTGTTTCTGGGGGTGACTAGACTTTGAGCTCTCGAAGACAGTATCTGTGATACGAGTTTCACCAGTGCATATGTACAAAAATATTTTAATCGCGGGTACTGTTAAGATGGATACATTTGTTTGTCGTTCACATGATGTGCTACAACACATCATCTTTGTGCATGACTGTATAAGTCTATATATCGCATAGACAACGCGCATAGTGTGCCACTTCAGTGCCTTAAAGTATGATCTTAAAGAAAAAAGTATGATCAACTATCTCAATATCAAAACCCTACCTTCTAAATGAATTGCGTAAAAAACTTGTCAAGCAAACATCTAACCAAAGATTAGCAAAAAATTTTGATGAAAGGGAAAAACTTTGCGCTCCCTCATTCTAAGAAAGATAAAATTGACTTCCTTGGTAACACGGAAACTGTAATTAGATAACTAACCGTTCCAGAGGAAGAAAAAGCCGTTCTTCGCTCCCGAGTAATAACTGCATTACAAAGTAGCTAGCGGGTCACGAATATATCTAGAAAAGAATAAGTTGCAATTAAAGAATTAAGAGAGGATGACTCAATCATCATCGCACCTGCAGATAAAGGAACTCGCTGGTAGTTATTGACCGACGAGATTATGAATAAAAAATAGCTGATCACTTAGCGAAAAGTAGTACCTATAGGATAATGAACGAAAATAAAACCTATTTAGCAGTAAAGAAAGTGAACAAGCTAATAAAATAGTTGAAAGATGAAAATGAACTCACCGACTAATAGCGTAAAGCCTTGTACGTAAAGAAGTGCGTGACCCCCCTCTTCTACGCGCTAATCAAAAGACACAAGGAAAACTACCCGATTCGTCCTATCGTATCTTTTATTGATTCACCAACTTATTTAAGTTGCAAAATTTTTATCGGGAATCCTAACCCCAATTACAAACGAGGCATCGCAAAAACTAAAAAATAGCTTTCAAGTCAAGTAATTTTTGCAAGAAATCAACGTTCCGGACAATTATATCCTAGTTTCTTATGATGTGAAGAGCTTGTTCACCTGTATACCTCAAATTTTTGCTCATTAATGTGTCGCCGAAGAATTGCAGAACCTCAACTCACCTCTTCAAGTAACTCCGATATCAACTGGAGCTATTTTGCGGCTCCTCAACCTATGCCTTGAATCTAATCATTTTTAATGGAATCACAAAATTTATCAACATGTAGAAGGAACACCGATGGGTTCCCCTATCTCTGTCGCGTTGGCCGAGATAACAATGCAAGCAATGGAGGATTAATTCCTATCAACACCCGGGCCCCGTGCCAGCCACTGTTTTGGAAACGTTACGTTGACGATATATTGACTGCACTACCAGAAGATATGCCTGATACATTCCTCCAGCATATCAATGGGTTCAACACCAACATATAATTTACTATGGAATTAGAAAGTAATGGATGCATCCCGTACTTAGATATATTAATTAATCGATTAACTAATAATAGATTATAATTCCGGGTCTACCGGAAACCAACAAACACAGGCAGGTACTTAGACTATTTCAGCTATCATCCTTTATCAAAGAGGAGGAGTGTAACGAAATCCCTTTATCAGAGAGCAGTTAATATTCGTAGTGAGCAAAATTTGAAATAAGAACTTTCAACAGTGGATTAATTATCGAAATAGAATAATTTTCCTCCTTAACTACGTAATAGCAACCGACTAATGATTGGTGGAAATAATCAAAACCTCCCCATACTTCGATAAAGCAACGAAAATTCCTAACGCCCCCTGAAATATGTTAGCGTCCCGTATATTAAAGGTTGTTCTGAAAGAGTCCAGCGAATCTTAAAACCATTCAATGTTAAATTGGCTTTCAAATCTTCGAATACAATAAAAAAAACAGCCTAATCAGACTTAAAGATAAACGATAGAATTGTGAAAAAAGTAATCTTAGATATAAATTATTATGTAAAAATTTTTAAAAATGTTACATTGGGGAAACGGGTAGAAATCTTTAATAACGAATTGATGAGCATGCTAAGAATGTGCAGAGGAAAAATAGGTTATCCCTTGTCTATTAGCATTCCGAAGAAGATAACCATTTTTTTGATTTTGAAAATATCTATCTTATAAAATGTTAAAAATTAATACGCCCGATAAATTGTCGAAGCAATGTACACTGTTTAGGAACCAAACAAAATTAATCGTCACCTTGATGTCCCCCCGCAGTTTCTTCCTTTGCTCATCAGTCGCCCTTGATCAATGATTTTCGGCTTGCATCTAAAAACTTTAAAAAATGTTTTGTGTACTAGATACACGCGGATACCATTAGAGGTTTTGTTTAAAAATACATCGTTCCCCTGATGACGGCTAGAGCTAATCTAGCCGAAAGCTTGGGTCAAAAAATTGAATTTGTCTTTGCTGATCCCAAAATTTTGAAAAATGGAAAGTCTATACATGTCTAAACCTGCACCTGAGTAAGTTTATTTGGTCCCTTCACATTGATAATGTTCTAAGAGTTGTCAATTCACAATGGATAGATTGGACGAAAAAACGTTTATTATAAAAATATAAAAAGAACAACTGTGGGTGATGGAGAAATTCCGTATACATATTTGAAAACAAGATAAAAATCTGCATTAAGTACAACTCTTGGTACTCGTGGGACAAAAAACATGTTGACCAGTGAAAAATTCAAATGGCATCGTACACACTTATTGGATGAATGAGTCCTATATGGGACGGTACTAATAAGTCCTAAACCGTCCTATAATTATATAATTATAGGACGGCTTAGGACTTATTAGTACCGTCCCATATAGGACTCATTCATCCAATAAGTGTGTACGATGTCATCTGAATTTCCTACTTCGTTGAGTGAGCTGGCCGACCGACGCATGAAATGGGGGTGTAAAGAGCAAGGCAACTGTCAACTCCCTCAAATTGTCATACTCAAGTAAAAAAGGTGATTGTAGAGGGTAGGGCATAAGTTTTCGAACATCAACAAAATTTTACAACAAATGAAACTTTTCATTTCTCTTTCAAACGCACGTAATTTTACATATTCAAATGAAGATTTTACTACAGCAATACTTAATATCACCGTTTTTCTCGGCCACTGTATCTTCAAATAGGCGTCTAGCACTATACTCGCTACGACTGCCAGGTGGTTTTTCTGGGGGATGTCATCCCAAGTGCGAAGAAGTGAAGACCAGAAATGTTTAATGACCAAACACACTCTAGCTTCAAGTATCAACTATGCTGACCCCACAGGATTAAAATCTGGCGTTTTTTTTTGTCTCTATAGTGGCAAATAGTGTCTAGCATCAAGCTCTGCACTCTTCAAACGATCGTACGTGAGCTTCAGAATGTCAATGGTGTATGTTTTCGTATTTTTTTCAGTTTGGTGTTATGAGAGTAAAGAGACCTATAAAACTAAATAGCCGACCAAGTCATAGCAAAAGCTGGTTTCATGGTGTGATAAACTCTCTTCAATTCAAAAGCAATCGCGAAAGCATTTTCCCGAATTATGCAATCACTGCGCCTGTTGAGAGGCCATCTCAGATGTGAACAACTTCTCGAGTTTTTTACCATTTCGTCTTGTATTTGAATTTTGGCGGCGAGAGTGGACTTCCATTAAATGGTGAAGGAAGATATTTTCAAATCTTCATGAACAATCCTCTTCATTGTTCGAGAACTGGTTTCACACTTTTTTATCATCTTCATTGAGGATCTCATCGGGTTTCCCTGATCCGGTCTTGAACGGCCTCAACAAAAGATGCGGTTCGTTGTGATCGTGGTCTTCCCCTTTCGACGCTGATCTTGGAAGTCTGCTCGCTCTTTATACCCTTTGACTGCTCCCAATGGTTGATTTTTCTACTTGGGACTCAGGAATTTTGGAGTTGGAGAATTCTGCACTATCGTTTCATGTTCCGGCTGTAACTTCGTTTTGATCAAAATTTAGTCAATCAAAACATAAATGAATGATTTTTAAATATTCTTATGAGGAACCAGTGGATAACAAAAATTTCTCGAAGAGTTACCACCAATACGATAAATAATTACAACTTAGGTTGTGTTCCAATACCTATGCCCTACCGTATATTTCGACCCCGTCAATCTGCCTGATATAAAGATTCGAATTTTAGCTTATGATTAATTATAAAAAAAAGTCGATGAAATCTTTGAACATGAGTGACTTCTGAACGAGTTTCTTTTGCCCATTCAGTTTGATTCGTAATTTTTGTTGACACTCATTGAGCCTCCGATGTTTTGATTAAGTGTAGTCTTTTGTGGCCATTGGGAGTAAATACGATTAATGAACCTAACCTTCCTAAGTCATAAAATTAAAGCGCATAGTTTGTTTGAAAAGTGTAATTTTGCATGACAAGACTGTGATCATGTTGCCAGAATAGCGCGGAGAATTACGTCACTTCGGCAATCACTTCTCTTTAGATTATAACGAACAAGTCACAAGAAAGGCGTAAAACAGCTTTCGATTTGCAATTACAACCAATAAAACTTCACATTAATGGTGGTTTATCAGAGAAAAAAAACGAGTGAAATCCTGTCGTTACCAACTTGACAATGGTTAACAATGTGCTTTCTCATAACATTCCAGCTTTCTAGATTTTCTGAATTTTGGTATTCGGATCGGACAATTTACACCAATCAGCTGCGAGCATGCGACAGAATTTTTTTAAGGGATACACGTTTCGAACGAAGTACTTCACTGAAATTATCTACACTAAAAATACGTAATATACTCATAATCCAAATATTTGACGATGTACGAGTAATTCCAAAGGAGGTTAAATTTCTTAAAATACTGTACATGTACAAATTTGTAACCTGTTCAACATTTGGGAGAAATGACAGTGAAAACGACACAATTCTCCATCGCTGATCAGAAAACATGATCACGCCTTAGTCAAACAAAATCTCATTTTTTTAGACAAAATACACACTTCCGTTCCGTGAAATTGGATTGTAACTAGTGCGTGCAATCAACAACAATTACTCCCGATAGTCACTCTAGGTAGAAGTCGATAACTCGCTTCATTTATTCATTGCTGGATTGACTTTCATCGAACATAGTTATGGGTTTTGAAACGTTAGTGACGAGAATTCATCTATATAGTAATGACAACGGCTCATATAATTACTTGAGATCATATCGCATAACAGAGTAGAGCCGATGTAGGTTAACTTTCATGCCCTATCCCGCACTGTTCGAGTAAAAAACAATGGATGAAGTGTTGTTATTTGAAGCCAAAAGTCAGTGGTGACTATGCAAGATTTAATGAAACACTTCGAAATGAATTCAATGAAACTATTAAAGGAAGTTGAGCTTATTCATGACAGTGCAGAGTATGTGAAGATCGAATATTCCTTATATTCAAATTTTTCTCGTTAACAAATTATTTTTACAGCAGACCAAGTTAAACTTCATTATTTTGGGGAAAGTACATGAGTCGCTTCTCAGGTTGATAGTCATAAAGTGCATTATGTAAGGACGCAATACATTATTATATTTGTTTTATTGCCGAACGGTGAAGGTACGAACGATAAATTGTTAAATAATTATAATTTTGACAGATTGGGATTGTTCAAGTTTGAAATAGAGAGTGAGAATGCTTGATATTTTTCTGGCAATTTTGACCTGCTTCAAGTGTGTTCTGCGCTACAGCTTCGCCAATTTCAATTTGCGTGGAGTTTGTTTCCTCCCTTGTCTGGAGGCACATGGGAATATGTTTCTCTGCTGCAGAATAAACTACCGCGCAAAAAAAATTCACTTTAGAATGTTGCTTTCCATGCTCGGCATGGTCGAGCAGCGTTCTACTCAGCGTTAGAATACTGGCTGTCGAGTATGACTTTCCAGTCAGATGATGTACTGCAAAGAGGACGAGGACGTGGTGAAGTCAAACACGATTCTCTAAAAGTTGGAAAAACCTTTTGAGACAAAGATATGCTGGAGAACAGGACAAACGTTACAGCGCACCGAACAAACAAAATTTGTGAGCGCAATTGGAAGGATGGAAGAGGGCGAGCACCGCTGAGGGCATAACCGTGTCATCGGTCCAGCGGCTGGATGAGGAGGGAGTGAGATGCTCTCCTATATTTTTCCTTTCATTCTATCCCAGCAGACGTAGAGGTCGGTCTCTGCAAACGTGCGAGGAAATTCCAACTTTGAAAGAGAATTCGATTTGAAGTGAGTCACAGATCAGAGTAGCTTATACAATTTCAGTTCACCATATTTTTAACGATATTATTCACCTATATTATAATATGCATATTTTATAATATGTATGTATATTTTATAATGAGTCCAGGTTTGCCAAGTTCATTTCAATGTTAATATTCTCTTTCGTCCTAGAAAACTGCATTAATATCCTAAATGTGTTATAAAAATGTATATTAAGGCTTAAGTCCTGCAAGAAATTTAACACATGCCGATTTTCTGAAGTCATAGCTTGAATTTCTGACAGGCTTATGTATATTGGGGAAAATGAATTATTGTCCACATCACTAATCATAATTATAGGACTGATTTCCGTTGTCAATGGCTGCAATCTAGCGTGTATATCTTCGGAGGATACATCTGAATAGAACCACGAAGCCAGAAATTAAATTTTGCCTTATTTATTACTTCTCTGGTTCTCATAGCCCATTATATCAAGTCCAGTGATTTTCAGCGTCCTGTTGCAAATTACGTATTTTTCGATTTCTCTGTGCGACTATTTAACGATCTCAATTTCTGAATGTAGCAACAGTGCACGAAAGCTTGTTGTTCACATAAGAAAAGCATGATCAACTCGATACTTTCCTCCCTATGAACAAATGAGCAATGAAATCTGTGCATCAGGATTTTTAGATTGAAATTATGCAGCGCTGAGAAAAATTTAGATTCACTGATTACTAAAATTATTATGATGTCTCTATATGTCAATTTCGGTTTGTGTCGGAGCTCTCACAAAGTATACTCATTCCTTTGATTTCCAACTTCCTTTTGGAGAAATGTTATACAGAAAGAACCGGAACTGATTTCTGAATTGAACTAGAGGCTCCGCCAATTCGCTCCGAAATTTGGCGAGCCCTCATTGAGACATCCATCAGGCGTGTTATTTCTTTCGTGCTGCTTGTGAAAGAGCCTTTAGCACAGCCAAATCTTCACTGGAAAGACCACGACTGAGTAGCAGCTCTTTTCACCCTCTCCTTCGCTGGGGACAACTAGCCAGCACTGGAGACCTGCAAATACCTCTACTATAACTCTTTCATCCATTGAGGCACCAAACAGTTTCGCCTATGAAATTGCTGATCGTATATTATATGCTTGTGTCATAATCAAGACTGTTTTTTTTTAGAATAAAAAGAAAACCAAACGAAAATTGCATTTATTGCAAACGTTTCGGAATTACAATTTCATCATCAGTGCTGGAACAGAAGAGAAAAAAAATTGTCCATTTTTAAAAACAAAAATCATATATATTCCACAAAATTTTTTAAATGTCTAAAAAGCCTAGTTCGTTCACTCATACTCAAACAATAGCATACTCCTAATTCACACAAGCTCACATGTACATGCTAATTCAGATACAACAGCGAAACACACTATGCATACACACACACACACAAACATACATACAGAATTATGTCAGTAGGTGGGGGCAATTGATAACTTTACGGCACTAATGTCTTTGTTGAGGTTAGGTTTATGAGTGTTCAGTACGGAATGCGTACTGAATCAAATTCAATTAAACCAATGTAAAATTTGGCAACGAAAACGGGCCGACGGGTCCGTTCTTCCTCGGCCCGCTACCCAATTCCACTGCCGCCTAACACCAGTCACGCACAGGCACAAGAAAAGACACACTAACAGTGACACATGGATCACATCTCATAAATATGTCTAAGTGTTAATTGCGCAGCGTTTCACAGCAATCAGTTCGAGGGAGGTGCTACACTGCTGCTTCTTTTGTCGGAGGGGCAGTTCCTTTTCGAGAAATGGGGAGTTTTCCTCACCTCCAGCAAAATATGTATTTTAGATTTTAAGATTTTCCTACTACTTCAAAGTAACATTAACTAGTCTCTAAACTGTGTAATGATCATTTAATGTTTAACAAGCAGAGTCAGACAAATTTTGTTAAGCAAGCAAACAGGAATTTCAATAAACGTCGTATTTTTGTCTCCGCTGACCATTCTAAAACAATATTTCCAGAAAAATAAGAACAAATCACTGCACGATTTCTGGTTCATCTCAGCATACGATCCAATCACTATTAGCAGTTGTTAGCATGTTAGCCAACCATTCAATACGTTCACGTATTTGATTACGAGTCCGGTGTACTGATGGCTGGAAAACTTCCTTCATGAGGTTGCTGACTTCACAGATTTATTAAGATAGAAAATGAACCTTAAGCAATAAATTTGAAGCCACCCCGAGACAATTGTGCAGAGGTTCATTGCCTTGATTCACTAGACACACACACTTTTCTTGCAATGTATACCGACCGAATGGGATTTTTGGTGATTCCTATATAATGATGTGCAGCAAGCGTCAACTTCTAATACAGTGTTCTCATGAACCAGGATGTCACAAAACTTATTGAAATTTATTCGTTCAGTCATATTCCGAAAGAAGTTTAATTTTTCAATGAATATTTCATCACTTTGCGCCTTGGATCTTCAGTGGAACCTTTCGGATCCGTAATTTTAGCCGAATGACCTTGCATTAGCGGATTGAACTTGATGTGCAACGGAGATACTCAACATACTATATTATGCTGCCTCTAAGCCTCTAAACTGTAAGCGGAAATTGGGTAACATCTTTCACATATGGTTATTGTTATCACTTTAAATAGATACTCTTAATTTTATAAAAGGAATATATTTTCTCGGGTGAAACCAAAAAAAAACAGATTTTTATGTCATGTTCACTCATAAATAAAATAAAACTCAACGATAGCCTTGGATTCGCAGTTCAAGGAAAATGAACGAACAAGAACAATTTTCTGAGATTCAATAAATAACCACCTTGTGGGTCTTGAAAATCATCATTAAGTTGTTAGCATGTTAGCTTTCGCAACTACAGCAGCGTTAAAACAATCAGAAATTCATAAAATTTCTAATTGAAATTCAGGACCTTGTAACAGAAAAACAAAGTTCCATTACTTTGAAAATTTGATAATTTCTGCTTTCAAACCTCAAGTCTAGTCTGTGGAACCAGTTGCTTGATCCCCGAATGCCAACAAGACGCGTTGTTCTGCAAACCTTCTATCATTCTTCGAAAAAATTTTCTGCTTGTGTGAACAACTTCTCCTATTTAAACGAAAAACGTATTATAAATTATCAAGTGTCGCTCTACAGGAGCGATAAGCAATGCAGAAACGCAAAAATAACGTATTTATATAGTAGCCTGGTATAAGTAGACGTAAGGACTAAATCAAGAGTAGTCTTGATACTCTGTTTTTTAAGCTTTTAAAAAACAAAGAAGCAGACACTACTAAAAAAAATTGAAACTTTTTTAAACTTTCAAATGGTATAGCAGTGTTTCTCCTCACGAATTCAGTAACACCATGGCAAAAATATAGCGTACGTCATTACTTGTTTCTAATAAGTAATGAATTCAGTGTGTGTACTCGCTGAGGAGACTCCCAAATTCTACTCAGCCTGTGCAGGCATTTCTGACCAAACTCTGCCGCCGAAGCCTTGATTTTAATCATAACAAAAATGTATTTCTCATTCCATTGAAATTTAAAACCGAGAAAAAGTTTCTCAGAAATTTTTTAGACAAAAAAATTATTTTTCGAGAAAAATAATGTAATATTCGTACACGAATTGAATTGATGTCGCACACTTACGGTACGTACTCTTGCACGTGAGTGTTTATTCCAGCACCTTTTCAAAGAAGGGGATGCAAATCAATTGCGAGTATTTCGTTGGAAGTTTTCTTGGTAATTGATATGAAAAGCTGGCTCCAGGCTATCATTCATTTTATTATGTAGCGCTCAAAATTTAATTACGAGCTACGTTCACGGTGCGAACACCACGAGATATTCTTTAGGAACAATAAAAATTGAAGTTTTCAACCAACACTGCTTCATTTGATGATGTCACGTAGAAAATAAATGTTCAATCATGTGCACGAGTCTAGCTTCTATTTCATCACATTTTGCTTCATCGACGACACAAAAAAAAACATTTAATTTTAATCGAGCTTTTATTCTTATGTTTACTAATTAGCAAAAAGGTAGGTTCTGAGTCAAAATGCCGTAAGTAATTTCGCAGCGTTGATTTAACGGGAAAAATTCTGAGGTAATTAGGACCATTGAGATTCGTTTCGATGTTTTTTATTTGATGTGATTGTGTCATAATTTATACGAAACTCCTCATAGGTTCTGTTTCATTGAAATATTGTAGATTAATTTGATGCTCTTTGATCATGAACGGCCCCCAGTCAGAAATGCTAGTGCGGATCAGCATCGATTATCTGGGGACAGTGCATCCTTTTTAGGATCAGTGCGGGGCCCAGTTCGGGATGAAATTTTTCTTCACCGGTCACTGCAGGTCGATGCAGAAAATTCGGGACAGAAATGTCTGCAGTGATCTTAACAGAAAAATCGGCATTGCTCATCAATAATTACAATGAGTGGTATTTGTTTTTAAACCAGAGCACATTATGAAACCAAAATATTATTTTAAATCGAACGTATAACTATCATGTTGATTAAGGGAACTCTAGCCCTAAAAATTTCTAATATGTAAAATTTCCCTTTTTTGCATTTCTTTTGCAACTTGGGAAACCAAAATGCATAGGGATATGTAACATTGAAATCCAAACACATTTACTTCAATGAAACACCGCAATAGGAGAAAATTTACTGCGCGAACATATGAAAAAAAAATATATATATCGGAAAATTTCTAGACAGATATTGCGCGAAACACTTCTCCTTTAATTTCCAACGTAGAAGCTTGATTTTTGTTTCATTCGACGCAGTAGGACACTGGAAACAGCGGAGCGAAACGAAGCGCAATTTCATTTGAACTCTAAATTACATTTCTATGGTAAAAAATCTGGGACTTGAAAAAAAATTTTTGAGAAATGTATCAATAAGTTTTTTCTAATTCAAAATTCAAAATAATCCTTCATTTTTCAGTTGCTACATTCTTTCCGCGTCGAATGAGGCCAAAATAAAGCTTCTACGTTGAAAATTGTAGAAGAAGGGTTTCGCGCAATAGATATATATATATTTTTTCATATGTTCTCGTGATATTTTTTTCTGTTGCAAAAATGGAAACTTTTCATTGACGTGAATGTATTTCGAATTCAATTTTATACATCGTTATGCATTTTCGTTGCCCTAGTTGCAATAGAAATTCGAAAAGTGTAATTTGAAAAATCAGGTCAATTACAGGGTTAGAGAACCCCTTACATAAAGCCGATTCACAAGTGAACTTGGTTTGTTTAAAATCAAATATCACACACATTACGTTTTCAGTAATAGCTTACCACCAAGTGGGTACAATTCTATGCTCCGATTTTTCTAAGAGAACAACGTTGGGAATTTTAGGTTATTTCTTGTAAAATGAGCTAGCCGTGATGGAAGTTTTATTTGCTTACTTTTGCATTTTAAAGCCCTTCACACAGTCAATCTATTCAGTAACTATTTTCTTGTAGAAATGAAATACAAACTTGAATATAATCCCTTCGTCATCCTGCTCCAAGTTATTGAAACCTGAAATTCCGACGACCAACATAAATGACTTGATCAATTTTATAGGAAACAAGCATGGCGTAACACACGAACAAATAAACATGCGCATTGTTATAGGGAAAATAATTCTACTTGCAGCAGGGCTAAAATTATTATGAGCCATTGAAATGCAACTTCCAAATTTTGAATGCAAGTATTGTATAAATTGTACAAGCATGTACATAAATCGCCTGTGGTATTATTACTCCAGCAATAATAATCACTGTTAACTTTGCATCATATTATCAAACTCATTCATCAATTATTTCATTTCATAGTGGAAAATGTTTTAATAATTTTGATTGGCAGTGAAATAGTTATATTGTCACATGAAATAGCAAAAATATAGAACTAGTTCTTTGGTGGCGCACATTTCACCACGGAAGCGTGCAGCGGCCAGTGTTGACATCAGTCACAACTTCACAACAAGCGCGTTAGTCAAACTAAGCCTGGTCGTTCTTAGTTTGTGAGATAAGCTTAAAATCTAAAAAAATACGCTTAGCAACTGTGCTATGGTGATGGAAAATCAATGAATTAGTAAATTATTCTATGAATAAAGTGAAAGACAGAAAAGGCCAAGGATTATTGCGTGTTTAGAAAATTCAAACCGACGTAGGTAGCTCTTGAGAAAGTTATTTCTCCAGAAAGAGTTCAAAACACGCGCAGTGAATCGGACTGATCAGCTGATCGACTGATAATTCCGACAGCTTTTTGTCAATTTGTACCAGTGAAGATATGATTTAGGTGTGAAGTGAGTGGCATAAGATATTAAGAGTGTGTGCACTTTAATTGAATAAGCAGTTGAAAAAAAATTCAAAAGAGATTTCTAAAATGAGAGTGCATCTCTCATTAGTTTAAAGTGAACATTGATGGCATCCCCTTCTAGAATATAATAAATGCACAGCTGATGCATTCCTTTTTTCTGCTATTGAATATCGAATCACAATAATTTGTGTAGGTAATTATTGCTCTCATATAGTCTCTATGAATGAAATACCTACACCCGACTTATTGCTAAAAACAATTCTAGAAAGATCTGGAAAACTTATCTGGTCAGTAGGAATGAAAGACACGAAAAATTGCAGCAGTGGAGCCTACTAATGAGAGAACAAGTGCTGTTGTGTCATGTTCTTGGCAAAACTCACATGAACAATCTTAAAAGAGCATCAACCTCAGACCTCCAAATGGCAGCTGTACCTGTGCACCAGCTCACAACTGCAAGTAAGGATTATATTTAATCTGTCATTGATCCCTTGTATTTTGAGGTCCTTTCAGCTTGTGTTAAATTGAATTCTGATTTGCCAAATGCAAGATGAAAGTCAAACTGCAACATGTCAATATTTTAGCTAAGTGTCCTGAATTTTTGTGCAATTCATTTCTTCAGATGTCACTCTGAAATTACACATATTTTTAAAATATATCGGAAACTATGTTTTTTTATCATTATACATATTTTTTAATAGTCCCAACCTAATGTTGAAGTTCTTTGACGCAGTGTGAGCACCTTGTAGAAATAAACACGTGAAAATTGAAATATTTATTTCGATTTAAAATAAAACAAAAAGTTAATTATATTGCTTGTGAAATAGTTTTTATAATGAACAAGTAATGAATATGAAGCATATGATAAAATGTTATTAATGTATTTCAATTATTTTTCAATATTTTACAATATAATTTTCTTTCTTCCCCAGCAATGCATGAACAACATTGCAGTATGGTATCACTGGGACTTCAACTACAGAGTGGGAACTTGATGAGGGCAGGGCAACTTCTTCTCAGCTTCCTTTGTGTATCGCCTTCACCCGGACAACAGGACACTCATCTCTCTGCCAAAGTAAGTTTCATTTCTACTCTGAAAGATGTGTTAATTAAATCTTTGCTATCCTAATCGAAGGTTTAGGAAAACATATAATGAAAGATAATCTCCTAATTTTTAGAAAACAATAAAACTATTTATCTTACTAATTATGTTTTTGCCAGAATGTATATGCCAAAGTTTATTCCTTTCATTCAGAATGAATTGCTGTGAAATGAACAGACAAAGTGTTCTCAAGTGAATTTAAAGCACCGGCTTATAGTTTATATCTGTTTATAATGTATCCTAGTTTGCTTGTGCCTTATTGCAAACAGTATAGAAAACCCATTATAATGAGAATTTAATTTTACTTAATGATTTTGTATTTTTAGGAATAAGATGAATTAACTGTAAATGAGAATGCCTGGTTTATGATGGACATTTTTCATGTAGAGTTGTATTTTTAGGTTGATGTGTTAGGCTTGTTAAGTGGGTGGATAAGATGAAAGGAGAATGTGAAAAATTTGGAGTTTGAGTTTATTGAAGGCATTGCACATGTAAAAGTGAAAAGGGCTAAGATTGAGGGCCTGAAAACTGAGTTAGATTGGTTAAAGGGTAGAAGAAAAGATGAAAATAAGCAAAAAGGTAGAGGTAGGAGAAAGATGCAAAACATTAGAAACAATGCATGTTGATGCAAATGACTGGTGGAAGAAATGAAGCTCATGCTAGGAATAGAGTAGAATAGAGTTAATTACATATGAACCATAGTTTACTGTGAGGTAAGAAAGTATGTTACAGAAATTCTCGTATGTGAAGATTAATTTGAATGGATTTAATCAAATCATCATATGGAAGTAGTCAACTGGTACTGGATAATGAAGAATTTATTACCCATGAGTGATGTGAAAGAATTAATATTCAGCAATCTGGCATAGGTATGAAAGTTTAAGGAATATGAACAATGAAAAATAAAAAAAAGGTTGAATGTTGCAGTAGAAAGCATGCAAACCATAAAATGTTGATATAATTTAACTAGAATAATGTGCATTGCTTTCCTCCATTGCATGTAATTTTCTCTAAAGTCATTTTTGATCATGCGCAGAGTAAACTTTGATTTCAACTGAACTATTACTTTCAGATTGGCAAGCTCAAGCATTACGTTGGGGTCAACAGCGAAGGCACCATACGTCGCAATCTCAAAAGAGCTTGCTGTCACGGGAGCTTGTTATCCAGTTTACCTACACTGGGCTTGGGAAAACCGGCGGCGAGATGAACAAGAATTCATAGTGTATTCATTCTGCCTCCAAATCATTGGTGAGTGGACTTATGGGAGACGTCCACCTAAAATTGAGGAAATGTCTGTAACGTTTGTTGTATGAGACTTGGATCTATGAAAATTAGCATTCGCATGTATTTCTGAAAGTAAATAGGGGTCGTCTATATAATTTTTTCCCACTTCCGACATAATTTTAAAGACACTGGGGAAAAGCGTAGGGGGAAGTGCATACTTTTCAAGAGACATCTTCTCAAAAAGTACTTATCGTAGAGGAATGATTAAGTTGTCATTGGATTCGCCATAAATTGCTGCATGACGGTTCGAAGGATTATTTCGGTTTTTATGATAATTTCTGAGTTACATAGGAAAAATGTATGTATAAATTACAGATTGGAAGATATTACTTAATTTTATAAAATGACTGTAACGTTCTTTCTATAGAATCTAGATCTAAGAAAATTGACATACCTATGTGTTTTAGAAATAAATAGGGGTCGTGTACATAACTTTTCCCATTTTTCCCACAATTACGGAGATAATAGGGGAAAATGTCGGGTACATGGTTATTTTTAAAATCTATTTTCTCTGAGGTTTTTTTATTGTAGAGCAATGATTTAGGTATCATTAGATGCACAAAAAGCTTTTCTATCTACTTACATGCAATTTTTTTCATAGTAATTTTAGGTTTCATTAAAAATATGGGAAAAATTTAATTTTCGAAAAAAAAGTTTCAAATTTTATAATATCTAAACTATCGCGAAATTAAAAATAATCTTTCGACTGGTCATGCAGCAACTCTCTGCGCATCCAATGACACCTAAATCATTGCACGAAGATAAGTATTTTTTGAGAAAACATCTCTTGGAAAGTATGCACTTCCCCCTTACTCCCCTTCCCCCATTGTCTCCAAAATTATGTCAGAAGTGGGGAAAGTTATAGAGACGACCCCTACTTATTTTCAACAGAACATGTGTATGCCACTTTTCATACATCTAAATTCCATATAAAGAACGTTACAGCCATTTCATTAATTCAATAGATTTCAGCGTGGGCGTCTCCCTAAATATTCCATGCATTCATTCAATATTTAATGAAATAATCAATTCAACCTACTGAATTTAACTTATAATATTTTATTCAACCACTGCTTCTTTGCTATTCTGATGCAATATACCTATGCTGAATTGCTGATCTGTTACAAAAGTTATTAATCGCACGTGCTTAGCATGTATGTACACCGAGTTTGACAATTCATTTTTTCATGCAGTCTAATCTTGTTTTAAACTTTCTCCATTTGATTGTTGATGTATTTGAAAACACAGGTTTTCTTGTCAGTTAACCAGGATTCTACTCTGAACCTAGCTGGCTGGAAACCCTCTCGTTTCTGCTTGACGTAAATGTTTCATTTGTATTTCTCCTTCATATCACCCACTGACATCATGCAATGAAATGGTCAAACAATTTTAAATATGCTCCAAAAGTTTTCCTCGTTTTAAAATACACCACAAAATTGCTTATAAGATAGACTGTCATAAAAAATGTATATCTTCATGTTGAATTGAGCTCACAGGTAGATAATATACGGGCCTGATCTGACGGTTACGTAGGCCTTCTTTTTGATGAAAAAGTGTGTCCTTTGTTTTGTTAAGACCATCTTTTTTTGGGTCAGTACTATCCTTTTCTTCAGACCTATTACTAACTTTTTGAACTTTAATCTTGTTGAGACTTTCTTTCTGACCTGCTGTTTCTATGCGCATTGTGTTCAGTCAACTTGCAACACATTGGTGTTACCTCACAAGGATGGCCCATGTCGGAACACACGTTGTGCATAGATTCCGTATGTACGAGTCTATACTAGATGGTCCTTTCATTATTCCTCTCTTTGGAGCACCTCTTTTGAGCGCCTCTTAAGAAGCTTAAACTAATGGGTGGTTAGGGAAGTTTTAAACTAACTTATATTAGAATAATATTTAATATGTTGATTGGTATGCAGTTTTACCTCATGGTACAGTATTATCTTACAGCTATACTTTAATTTTTAGATTGCGCTGCAGAATTGGGATTCAAGGCAAGAGCCCGAGACTGGCACGGAAAACGAGGATAATCTTCGCTGAAGGTTACTTCAGGCGTTGATGTAAGATGCATCGCAGTTGAAAGTCTCGGCATCAGACATCGGAAGCGAGGACGAGGAATGGAACCCTGAAGAACTTGATCGCAGGCTGCTCATGTGGGCTCATTTGGGTGAAGAAATTAGTAGTACAACAGTTACTGTCGTCAACGAGAGAGGCTGTGCGTATTCGTTTTTGCTGAACACTGGCTGTTTGAATGTTCACGTTTCAAAGTTATCAATTTATTATTTTTCCCACAGTATTGTTTGCGACTTTATGCATTAGCGGAAAACCCAAAAATGCTTCTACTAGCTTGGCAAAATTGTGTATTTTAACTACGCTTCAGCTCATTATCATAAGAAAATGTTCGTAGCAACCGAATATTTGCAATGTTGTAAATGTTGAACTTTATTAAGTAGTGGTACTGTTTCAATTGACAGCAGCAGCCTCTCACGATCTGTATTTTATATTTAAGTTTTGCGATGGAGGCGAGCCATTCCTATTGAAGTAAACATACACTGATTCTGATTCACAAATCTCGTGAAATTATTGAGGAACGAGTGGATAATAGTCTATATAAATTGTTACTAAAAAATGGAAGTGTCCCACGTAAATGGAATAGATAACATAATTCCTCAGAGGCGTCTTCTTATAATATTTACAATACTCGTTTTTATCAAACGAATGTACACGTGACGATATGTGTTATAAAATTATATGATTGATATTGATTTTATTACATTTAGAGCAGATGTACACAACTGGCAGCTCCGGCCACTGTGAAAAAATGATGACTTATTAATTACTCAATTTTTTTACATCCCTACCCTCAGGGGATACAACTATTGTATCTATGGGAATTAGCGCTCCAAGGGGGATTATGTGAGGTACCGAGCTAAATGTTTGGTCGTCTTTCTTTTTGTTGAAGTAGCATCGGTATTTTTTTTTTTTGTTACGAATCTTTTTTCGGTTCACTGCTGTTCAATTTTTAAGCAGCTACTACTCTCTTCGTCAACATTTTTCTTGTTTCATCAACTTCTTTCTTAGCTTAATGTTTCTATGCTCCTTGTGCACTGATTCCGCGTCATCTTAACTCCTTAGTAAATGATGTCATCATCCTTTCTCTTTTTGAACATCTTTGTCGTGGGACTGGGAGGCTAATCAATTTTTACATCATTTTATTTATAAAAATTGCTGCGGCTCTAAAGTCGCCAGGTTTGACTCTACAGTAGTCCAGTCAGTCTCACGACAAGAAAGTAAAAAGATGGTCTACTAAGGTCATAGCTAATCTCAGCATAGTGTCCCACGAAAAATGATCCATGAGTATAAAAAATGTATGGGAGGGAGGGGTTTGTGCGATATGCTGCGCTCTTAACACAGGGTCTATGTCAGAAATAACAAGTGTTATATTCCTATATTTCTTACTTGTTAAAGGTTGCTGATACAAATCGTTGTTGCCGTACCGAATGATTATATTGATAGTTTAGTTTTGTTTTTAATCACGGATGCTAATGTTTTAGCTTCTCTCACCGAAGTGCTTTAGCTTTGGTTTTAATGGATAAACAGTTTTCTGAACCAACTCGCGCTGTAATAATTTCTTCCAAAAATCGTAGGTCGGTGTAGAGAGTCTCGCCCCTCTGTCATAGAGCCGAACGTCCGGGTAGGTCGGGACAAACTCTTCTCTCACACACACTTTATTGAACAAAACGGCTGACACGCACTTACATAATTTCTTTTCTATCTTTTCAGCCATACGATATAGTCTAATTTCTTCGCGTGTAAGTTGATTCAGGAATGTTCCTAGCATTTTTGTACTGAAACAGCAATTCAAGTTCATCGAACATCGGGGTGCTAAATTATCGGAGCGACTGATGCACTCATTCAGTTTTGCAGTCTCTACGATCGTTTTCGGAGCATGTACGGTACTTGGCACGTTCATCGATAGTTTTTAAGTTTTCCATTGGAGTCATTTCTTGAATAGTTTGTGTTTTTGGTAGTCGAGTTTCACTTTAAGTTAAGGATGCAAACGTTTTCGTTTTTTTCGCCAAAGAGATCGTCATTGGCTTTATATGATACATTGTTTTATGTTGGGTGTTATGTGCAGCATTATATCCATGCGTTTTCTCTTTTATCTTTATCAATTATCTCTGTTTCAAAACTAAAATTTTTTATACTCTGACTAGAAACATTTTTATGCAAATATTAAAAGTATTTCACTTTTTATGGATTCTCACCGCCTATCAATAAAAGTATTAACCATTACTTCTTCTCACAACCATTGCATTTATAGGAATTAGCTTCCCCAGGGGGAAAATGTGAGGGCCCGAGCTGAGTTAGGTAGGCCGTCTTTTTCTTGAAATCAATTTTTTTTTTTGTAATGCTGAAGACCACCTTTTTTAAGGTCACTGCTTTCACCTACTGCTTTCTTCTTCAACTTTCACCATGTTTCATAAACTTGTTTCTCAACTTACTGTTTCTGTGCGCCTTCTGCATAGATTCTGCTTTGCCTTATCTCTCTACTAAATGGTGCCTACCACCTTCCTCTCTCTTTGAAATTCATTTTTTTAGCGGTTAGAGAGGCTTAAACTAACATCTAATCTGATCTATTCACAATCATTTTGCTCTCAAGTTAATCGAACATCGGGGTGCTAAATTATCGGAGCGACTGATGCACTCATTCAGTTTTGCAGTCTCTTCGTTTTCGGAACATGTACGGTACTTGGTACGTTCATCGATAGTTTTTAAGTTTTCCATTGGAGTCATTTCTTGAATAGTTTGTGTTTTGGTAGTCGAGTTTCACTTTTAGTTAGGGATGCAAACGTTTTCGTTTTTTTCGCCCATGAGATCGGCTTTGTAGAATAAATTGTTTTTTGTTGAGTACAATGCGCATCGTTTTATCCATGCGTTTTCTTCTCCATTTGAGAAAGATCGGTAAAGATTTACTTTAAAAGCTCTTCTGTGATTAGTGCAGTTTATTGCAGCTTAATGAAATTTTTCGCTTCTGGTCAGTGAAGATCTTTTCAGAAATTCGATGCCGATCTGCACTTCGAAAGCGGACAAATACTGCACTAATTCTGAACTAAATCCGCACTGAATGCAGATACTCCTGCGAAGGTCTTGTATGATCTGCAAAAAATTTCGGCAATAAATGGCAATAATCTACACCGATCGGTGAAGACATTTCTGATTGCGCGCGCCGATGCTTTCCGTGGAGAGCAGGAGTGTTTTTAATTCAATTACTGTGTCATTGAATTTTTAAAATTATTATTCGCAAAAATCATTATTTATCGTGGCATGTAACTCAACAAGAAACACTGCAACCCTCCATTGCTGCACACAAAGACACGCTGCAAAACACAACATTGCAACCCTCCATTGCTGCACACAAAGACACGCTGCACAACACAACATTGCAACCCTTCCTTGCTGCACACAAAAACACGCTGCACAACATACAACACTGTAACCCCCCATTGCTGCACACAAGGACACGCTGCACAACACAACACTGTAACCCTCCATTGCTGCACACAAAGACACGCTGCACAACACAACACTGTAACCCTCCATTGCTGCACACAAAGACACGCTGCACAACATACAACACTGTAACCCTCCATTGCTGCACACAAAGACACACTGCGCAACACACAACACTGCAGCCCTCCATTGCTGCACACAAAGACACGCTGCACAACACGACACTGTAACCCTCCATTGCTGCAAACAAAGACACGCTGCACAACACACAACACTGCAACCCTCCATTGCTGCACACAAAGACACGCTGCACAACACAACATTGCAACCCTCCATTGCTGCACACAAAGACACGCTGCACAACACAACATTGCAACCCTCCATTGCTGCACACAAAGACACGTTGCACAACACAACACTGTAACCCTCCATTGCTGCACACAAAGACACACTGCACAACACACAACACTGCAGCCCTCCATTGCTGCACACAAAGACACGCTGCACAACACGACACTGTAACCCTCCATTGCTGCAAACAAAGACACGCTGCACAACACACAACACTGCAACCCTCCATTGCTGCACACAAAGACACGCTGCACAACACGACAATGTAACCCTCCATTGCTGCACACAAAGACACGCTGCACAACATACAACACTGTAACCCTCCATTGCTGCACACAAAGACACGCCGCGCAACACACAACACTGTAACCCTCCGTTCGCTCACAAGGCCGAGTCGCCAACTCCGACCATTCTTCGTTCTTACGAAAGTTATAATGAAAGTTCTACTACTTTTAGATCAGATGTCACCTTTAACTCGGTTTATTTATTCATGACCTGGCTCGCCTGCCCTTGATAGGGTGAAGCAACGTAAACGATGCCAGCGATGTTATACAGACATGCTGTGAGTATAAAAGGCGCCGCATATGCAACATCTTGCAGGCATTGCAGCAAACGTATAGCATTGCATGAGTTTGAGGCACAGCACATCAAGCATCTAGTATGAATGATAAACAGGAGTGTAATTTGACCTCAATTTAAAAACTGAACCAGTTTTAGGCAGTCATAAAAATTTTTGGTTTCAATTTTGTTCAAATTTACATAATTTGAGGCGATCAAACCCAGTTTGGTGCCGGCGTCAGAACAAAGTAATTTTATCAATGATATCCGGAGGTCAAAAAGATACACACGGGTACATCGAGGTATTGAAAAATTTACATTTGTCAGGATTCAATCTTAACATCCTTTAGTCCCACATTATTTCTAATTTTTTTATAATATTACTCATCAAATTGGTCACTGCATCCAGAGAAATGGAACTACCTTCCTTTATTAAATTCATAACATGCAGTTACTCATCAACAAAACTATTCGTATCGTACACCCATCAATGTTCAGTCCTCCAATTCGTTTCTCAGAATTTCATGTTTGTGCAATGCAGAACTTCTTACGTGTTGTTAAGTACATGAATAAAAATTTAAAATTCATCAACCAAAGCGAAAAACTTTGCTTTACTAATTTCAGACACACATCATTCAAAAAATGAACAGACAAAAATTTTCTCTCCCTTGTGGGAAATTTTCTAAATCCCTCCCACAATCATTGAAGGAGAAGGAATAAACAAGAATTTTATTTCCGTTGGTTTTCTTCTTTTAAATTATAGGTTATACAGTTTTTAGAAAAGAGAATAGAAATCAATTAATGGCAAATATCCCTCAAGAGGTATAACTTACTTTAATTCAGGTTCGACAGACTGAAAGGCACGGCCAAAGAGAAGTTAAACAGTCATTGACGGCGCCAGACGAGCAGGTACAGACTGATAAAGTTTAGACATTTAAAACCATCGCAACGGCGATCTAACAACTAGTTAAGGTTGTCGCAACGGCGATCTTTTTAATTTGTTAAGGGTTAAGGTGTCGCAACGGCGACCGTTTAATTAGCGCAAATTGAAGGTTAAGCTTTAAAATGACAATCTATTCGTTTAAAATTTTTAAAATGTTTAAAAGTATAAAAGTATTGCTCCGTGTTCCCAGTTAGGGCGAGATCGAGGCCACGAACTTCGACAGACAATTCGGTTAGCGGACAGCATGGAGCTAGGATATATGGAGGGAGCATAGCGCACTCTTATCGGGCTCAATTTGGCTGCAAAAGCTGAAAGACTCGGGCACTGTCAAGGCCTGTGACGTCACAATTCTGAGCCAACCACAGACGCTTGGCTGAAGTTGCTCCACCCACCCTCCCTACAACCCCTCCCTCTCATTTTCCGAAGCAAGATTAGTACCACACCACATGTCAAAGGGTGAGCTGTGCGTGAAAGTCGCTCTAATTTGTTATAATCAAGGGCCTGTAATCTTTATAGTTTTCAACTCTTATTGTATCTTTGCTACTAATTTTGATATTATTAAGTGAGAAAACACAATTTATTATCTCTCGGAGTCTTAGAATCCCAAATTAATCATTAACGATGATGCGATTAACTGAACAGCTGGAAGAGCATTCATCGAGCGTGTGCACACTCTAGCGTAGTCAGTAGGTAACTGGCTTCCGTGCTGACGTCACACTTGCGAGACGGCTATTGGTTACCACAGACAGAGGAGAAATCTCAAAAACTGGTTCTCTTCACAGACGGCTATGCTCCCTCCACGGCGGACAGCGTCCGGCTGTACAGTTAACAAAACCGCAGTCACTCTGGAACTCAGGTTCACAACCATGGTACACGAAAGGAGGTAGCAGCAAACCAGTCTTTTAACGAATCGTGCTGCGTGCGAGTGACGTCATGGCATCGCACCATTAGCAGTGCCGCTTACATTTCATCTGGCAACACTGCTAACCCGAAATCTGGCATTGCTGTAAGCGAAGCGTTGCTGGTACGACAATCTGGCATGCCGTTCAAACGAAGTGTGATCGAGTCAGGTGAAGTGAAATGTCGCCGCCTCACGTTAAATTAAATAAGTGTTCCTTAATTAAATGTCGGAGTAATTCTAAAAATTTTCCCAAGATATTTCAATGTCCTGATTTCAATTTTAAAGAATCGATTTCGCCGAGTTGAAACGTCTACTTTAATTTTAATTAATAACTCTTATTTGTGTAAGCAGCAGCCATTTCAAAAAGACCGACTACCAAAAAATCCAATAAGCATTCAAGACACACATTTCAACGAAAAGTGGTGCTGTGCTGTTGTTATATGATCACTGGAGATTGGAACTGGAAGGTAAGAAATTAAACTTCTAATATTATTTTAATATAATTTTAAAAGGATGGCTCATAACTGATTTTTTTTCTGGATGAAGTTGCATCTCTCTATCAAAGCTTTGAAACTCTTTACTTTTAGAACAGTTCAAATTTGATATGCTAGTTTCATGGGAAAATGCTGTTGACTTGCCGGTATTTAAAATACAAAGGAAATAAAAAATAGGAATATGATGTGCTACAATTCAATGCTGAAAAATAACATACTGCTTAATTTCGATTTTTTTAAAAAAAATAATACTTTGGAGCTTTTCATTCCAAAAAAAGTGACCTAAATCTTGTGGTAGGGTGCTATCAGCTTCATTTGTATCTAAATTTCTCTGTGTAAATTAATCTGGAAGTAGGATGTGATGTCAAATTTTACCAGGTTTACAATAAGAAAAAACTTCAATGGTATTGTTCAAAATTTGGGTAAATTTTCAGAACAACACACTAATCGATTTTCAAACAGTTTTTTGCTTGAATCATGGTAATCACATCAGAATAAACAACTTTTCTTCCATGCCATTTCTGGTGCAAATGAGTATTTACTTAACATTACCTAAAAAATTATAGTCATTATGTATTTTAGGTGCCTTATGGAAATTAATAATTCCGTTCCAAGCAATCACTAAAGGAACACAATTAAAAACGTTTTACATGAATGTCATTCTGCTCGCTGATGCGTTTTTTAAGAGTTATTCAACTTTTAAGTTATAGGAGCGTCGCTCATGAACTGTCTTTCTCGCGCCATAGGAGCGTGCGTTCCAACAACGCAACGAGCGCGGCAAGCATGAGAAAAGTTGCTTTCGCAATATATTGCGTAATTTATTATTTGCTAACCCCGCGGAGCCTGAGCCCACTTCTAGGATGTTTTCGTTAAAAACCAAAGAAATGTTATATTAAAAACGTTTATAAATGTGTTTCTTTGGTGATTGCTTGGGACGGAATTATTAATTTCCGCGAGGCACCTAAAATACATATTGACCAAAACTGTTTTTCTTAAAAATTACTTGCTTACATTACTTTACTTAAAATTTACAGACCAATTGCACTGGCCGACACTGTATGTAAGATTTTTTGTGGTATTTTGAATGAGAGAATGAAACATTTAGTTGAGGAATTCGGAGTCGTGGGACTTCTCCCAGGACTCCAAAACAGAATGGTTTTATGCAAGATAGACGTGGGGAAGATAATCTGTTTGTATTGAGTGAAATAATTGAGCAAATGAGTAAGGATGATAAAAAGGTATATTTAGCATTCCTGGATGTTGAGAAAGTGTATGACATAGTGGATTGTGGTAGGCTCTTTGAAATTTTGAGAAAAGTTGTGTTTAGCCAAAAGATAGTAAATATTGTACAAAGTCTGTAGGAGAACACAAGTGCTATCTACAGATTAGGACATTTAGAAACAGGGCAAGTGAGGCGTGTTAAAGGAGTTAGGCAGGGCTGTACTCTGTCTCCCCTGTTGTTTGGATTGTACACAGAAGAATTGGCAGTCTGACTCAAATTGAGAAGCTTAGAATTGAAAGTTGGTAAGGAGAGACTGAGCTGTTTGTTGTATGTTGATGAGGTTGTGGTTAGTGAATATGGACATGAACTACAAAGGAGGCTTAATATTGTGAATGGATATAGTACAGATTTCAAGATAAACTTTGGTGCTGATAAAATTAAGGTTATGGTTATAAACAGAGATGAGACTAATAGAGACAGACTGTGGAATATTGGGGAAATCAGAATATTTAGAGCAGAAGAATACAAATATCTAGGTTGTATGATAAGTGGGATAATTTCATTATGAAGTGAAATAATTCCATAAAAATTGACAGTTATGTACCTATGTTTAAAGAGTTTATAAATTTTCACCAATTTCTTTCTCCAAGAATCAGGAATTTGTTGCAGTTTATTGGAAATATTTCTGTCAGTGGATCTGACAATCCTCCGGTGTCTACTAGTGTCTAGTCTGTTTATTTGTTCATGTGATGAACTGTTGCTCTTATAGTTGGAAGATGTTAAGACAAGGTCTTTGCTGAACATTTGTTAAGAGTACATTTTGGACTGGTTATGTTAGGAATTTAGGTAACTTTTTGGCAATAATGCGTTGGTTGCTGCTTTTAGTATTAAGTATTTTAAGTATTAACAAACTTTAAACTTTTTTAGACCTGTGTTATTGAGTGTATTTTTGACTCAAACTGCTCATTATAGGTCAATTGCTTACATGTTGATGACATTCATTATGTATAAAATAGGTAGTAATTTTTGAATGTTGAAGAAATAAATAGTAGAAAACTATTATTAGTAAAAAATAGTAGAAAACTATTGAACTTTGGAAATGAGATATATCATTATACATACTGTTATACATATTTTTCTTTTCATGTATTGGGTAATATTGTTTTTGAGAATCTATATCCATTAGTACCCCCATAATGTTAGCTCATCATGGGTGACTCTTGTTAGTTATGATATTAGAATTAACGAAATATTGTGCATACATATCCAGTTATTATCCTCACTCTAGCACCTTTTAATTTCATGCCAAATTTGAGTTCTGCACACTTAATGACTTTATACAGTACTCCATTAAGCTGTGTTTTCACTGCAAATGATGCAGCTGCAGCCATTGTTTAAGACTCATCCATACGTATTCTTGGTATCTATGTTTTCATAATTCAAATTTGACTCATCCATATCGGTGGATATAAACATTATGAAACATTTCTTTTCCTTTTGCAAGTTGGTTCTTCATAAAAGCTAGTTGATCTTGTTTTTAGATTTCTAATTTATTCTGATGAACTTTTTCTTCATAGAGAATTGCAACATATCTAAGTGTGGTATGAAAATATCTAATACATTAATCCATTACAAGGTATGTTATGTTCAGAAGCTAAAGATTAAATTTATTGAACTTTTGTTATCAATAGTGTTTTGAGATTCTTCTAGGTTTTTATTGGTCTAGTTTTTCTCTCCCAAGGTAATTATTTTTCAAAATATAAGTTTAAATTCTTCATTAGCTTTGTTAGATTGTATTGAGTTCTTTTTAGTATTTCCCCTAAGGGGGATACAACTATTGTATCTATGGGAATTAGCGCTCTCAGGGAAACAATGTGAGGGCCCGAGCTAACCCTTTACGCCTGATTGTGACGAATTCGTCACACAAAAAATACAAGCTTGTTACAAAATAAATTTCAACAATATCTCATTGCAAACGAACGTGGTGACTCAGGTACTTGTTCTCGCCAGACTGAGTAGTGTGTTGCGTTATTTTTTTGCGCGCGCTGCCTCAGTTGTTGAGCTAAGTTCGTGCGTGGGTGACGTGTGATTCGCATTGCTCCTACTGGCTTTACAAGAAACGTCATGGATGAAATCTCAGGTAAGTTAGATGCATGTAAAAATTTCCGAATGTCAATTCATCTCTGTACAATACATTTATCAAAAGAAATTGGGTTTTGAACAGTTAGAAAGAATGAAACATTGAGTTAAATCAGTGTGACGTTTTCGTCTCATCCGGTGTAGAAAGTAAGTTTTGCTGATATCTTGTTTGCATGGCGGGCGAGGAATGCTGGCAAACCTATCGCGTTTCTAATGCCAGTTTCGTCTTCGATGCCAGCCAAACTCAATACAAATATTATTTTCGCTTTGTTCAAGTTGAAAATATTATTGTAAATAACAATAAATGAAATAACAATACAATATTTTGGAAACAGTGATAACAAACTACTGTTTATATATGTAAATGGATGTTATTTTATACTATACCGGCGTTTTTCTCTTTCAGGATCATCATTCCCACCAAGATCGTTCTATGGCAGTAAGAACAACCATGATTAAGAAGTTGTTATTGGGCGGCTGGAGATGCAAGTGATGAATCGGAGGAGGAATATGAAGATGACGTGGTAGATCCGGATTTTATTGCTGAACCCAACAAGGGCGAGAGAGAAGGTACGTTACTTTAAATAAAATTCAGAATAAATACTTGCATAATAATTAATTTCTTCAATAATTGCCTCTTTTGTATTCTATCTGACGCATTCGATCACTTTTTTGTATTGTATTTCAGATTTAGACACGGCAATTGACGTCGACGATCCGTCAGATAATGATTAAAATCCGGCAGTTGAGAATGAGACGTCATCATCTTCTCCCAGAGAAAGCAGAGCTCTACAGCCCGACCGTCGCCGCCAATAGTCAACTCTTCATCAAGATGAAAATAATCAGTAACTGTACCTTTTTTAGGATCTGCCATAACATGTAATCGAGATATTCTACTTCCCTTGCAACATTTCAAGCAAGTCTTTTCCGATGATTTCATTGATCTAGTAGTTCGTGAAACCAAAAATTATTCTGCTGAGAATAACATCAACAAACCCCTGAATGTGACCAACAAGGAGATAGAACAGTGGTTGGGGCTCGTTTGTTACTTCTCTATAAGTAAGCTTCCCAATACTGCAATGCACTGGTGTAGACAACTGCATCAAATAGCTGACATTGCTGGTGACGTAATGAGCAGGGACAGATTTGAGGAAATAAAAAGCAATTTCCATCTAGTGGACAACACTTCGCAGAATGAATCAGGACCTGACAAATTTGCAAAAGTTCGACCCATGATCGATCATTTGCGCAGTAAATTTCGAACTATTGCGAAGATTCAAAACCTCTGCGTGGATGAGCAATTAGTCTCATTCAAAGGAAGATCGTCAGCAAAACAGTATATTCCAAGCAAACCGAAGAAGTGGGGATACAAACTGTTCGTTCTAGCGGATGAAAAAGGAATGACCTACGATTTCATTCCATATACTGGAAAGATTGAACCTGTTGATGATCCTGATATTCCAGATCTGAAACCAAATGCCAATTCTGTGTTACACCTGGCTCAGAACATTCCCTCAAAAAAAATCATCTTCTGTTCTTCGACAATTGGTTCACTTCCCTTCCGCTCATTGACCACCTTGCCAGTCGAGAAATATGGTGTTGTGGGACTGTAAGACCTGCTAGATTAGCTGGATAACCGAAGGAAATGAAATGCCAGAAAGGAATCACTAAAAAAGGGAGAGGTGCAATCGAATCTGCAAAAATTGAACAAGACAATTCAGAGGCTGTTTACGTAAAGTGGTATGATAACCGGATGGTAAATATGATCTCTACATTTGCTCAAGTTGAGCCCCTGACCACAGTTCATCGTTTTGACTCCAAGAGTAAGACCATTATCGGAGTGCAATGTCCAGACATTGTTCAACAATACAATAAATCGATAGGAGGAGTTAATTTGGCTGATCAATTGATTTCACTTTACAAGATATCCCTCAGATCAAAAAAGTATTATATGAGGTTGGTATTCCATATGATCGACCTGTCTGTAGTAAACTCTTGGCTATTATACAGTAGGGATGCTTCTAGCATTAGTTTGCACAAGAAATACATTCTTTCGTTAGCAGCTTTCAAGCTGCTCCTCGCCTTTGACCTCATAAAAGCTGGAAAGACGTGCGCTAAAAAAGAGGAAGACCTTCTTCGATAGAAGAGACACTCATGCCTCCCAAGAAAGGCTGCTACCGTCCTTCTGTTTTAATTCGAACAGACGGCATTGGACACTTACCCAGGATTGCTGAACAGAGGAACAGGTGTAAAAGAGAAAACTGCAGTGGAAAAACTAACGTTTACTGCAAGAAATGTAATGTAAGCCTTTGCCTAATGCAAAATCAAACTGCTTTGAATCCTATCATGAGTAGTATGAAGACAAAAACTGAAGGTATATTGTAACAATATTTGTGGCTGTGTTCTTACCAAAGGATATGGTATAAGGTTTACAATGAATGGAATGATCGTAACTGGTGAAATGTTCTCAAACATAATTCAATAAAGGATTTTACTTTATTGCCTTGTTCTGATATTACACCTTAGCTGGCGGATGTGACGAATTCGTCACAAAGAATTATTTCTTCCAAAAAATTAATTTCAGGTAATTTCAATGCTTATTATGCTTCTAGTACACCTTTCTATCAGAACTAGAACACCAATTATTTTTGTAGACGTTTGGAAAATAATTCAGGGCGTATAGGGCTAAAGGTTAGGTAGGCTTTCTTTTTGTTGAAATAACACTTTTTTCGGTTCACTGCTGTCCTGTTTTTTCAGCACCTACTACTTTCTTCTTCAACTTTGATCTTGTTTCATGAACATCTTTCTCATCTTACTGTTTCTGTGCCCTTTCTGCATAGATTCCACGTAACCTTAACTCCATAATAAATGGTGCCTTCTTCCTTCCTCTCTTTGGATCTCATTTGTTGAGGATAGGGAGGCTTAAACTAACTAATAATCTAATCTAATCTTTTTAGTATTATTGAAAACTCTTTAAAATTAAGTGTTGTCATTTAGGGTCAATATTTTTTGTTTTCATATGTTCATTCAAGATTTCATTACAGAGAGAGACTTAATTTTTACATAAAATGTTGCTACGTACTGTTTCATTTGAATTTCTTTATTTTTCAGGACATGGAATTGACATGCCACCCAATCAAGCTGTGATCACTCACTGCTCTTCTCTGCCTCTTCTCTCATTCGAGCTCCTCTTGCTTCCAATTGCGAGACAGCTCCTGACGAGCAATTAATTAAGAGAGACCTTGGACTTCTTAGCAGAGGTGAGATGAGTCTGGTAACCCGCTTAGGAATACATACATGTCAGTAAAATTAAGATGTCCAGATTATAGACTGATTTTCTTGACTCGATTATTAGGAGTCTTATTAAATAGATTTTTTCATTTTTTACACTTATTCTTTAAAAGTTTTCAAAAGTGTAGGCTAGGATTATTATTTAATATCTCTCAAAAATCTAAACATATTAGACAACATAAATGTTAGAGAGGAATTGTGGGAAATAGAGTGCATAAACTTGAGTTTTGTTTTAGGCCATGTATTTCACACTTCTTTGCCTATTACTATCAATCATTTGTTTTCTTTTTTCCCCTCATATCTTATTTCCTCCATGATATCCCACATTGCATTATTTTATTTTCTCACTAAATGGTGGCTTTCTCCTGCCTCTCCTCTAAACTGGATTTTTTTAGCGGTTAAGGAGGCTTGAACTAACATATAATCTAATCCTACCTTTTTGTCTCTTTTCTTCTCTTTCTCCATTGAGACTCCTTATAGTTTTACATTTAATATTATGATATAGTTTATCATCTCCATTTCCCATCAGGGGGAGACAACTATTGTAACTATGTGAATTGGCACTCCCAGGGGGACAATGTGAGGGCACAAGCTGAGAGTTAGGTAGGCCTTTTTTGTTGAAATAAAAAGCTTTTGTTATTTTCAGAGCCATCTTTTCTCGGTTAACTGCTGTTCTGTTTTTCAGCAACTACTACTTTCTTCAACTTTGACCTTGTTTTATGAACTTCTTTCTTATGTTACTGTTTTAATGCCTTTTCAGCATAGATTCCGCGTTCCCTTGACTCCATACTAAATGGTGCCTTCCTCTCTTTGGATTGCTTTTGTTGCGGATATGGAGGTTTAAACTAAGATTATCATTTCCATTTCTTCGTATACTTTTCAGTGGTACTTACCGTTCAGCGTAATTCTTCACAACTGACCCCTTTTTCTAATTGCACTCACCTGCATCTCAATTTATCATATTTGTTCCATTTTCTTTAACAGATTTAAATCTATACCCTTAACTGCAACTGAAATGCTTGCTTATGATGCCAAAGACTTAATTAAAAAAATTGTCAACTTGAGTTCACATTTTATCTTGTCTTTCAGGTGCCGGAAGAAAGTGAAATGATTCCACCTATCATTGAGGTGTCTGAAGAGGAACAAAAGGCTGCCATGGTGTTCAACCGAGCCACTGAGGATGGAGGAAGTTTTCCTTTTGTGGAAGTGGAAGAGATTTGAAGCCCCCAAACAAGATTTGAAGGACCAAACAAGAATTGCATGTGAGGCATTCTGCAGCATGCAAAGTGCCTCAGTCAAGTCAGAGCAAGTAACCCAAACAGCTCCGGGGTCAGCATGAAGGGATGTATGCAGTAGGGGGTCACAGTCTTGGAAAGTATCATTTATCATTATGTTGAACAATGTTGGTTCAATACGTGCGAGTCCATCCAGAGCTCAATGGCCTGCTCTGAAACCGCTCTGATCCTCATTGAAGCATTTGTTTTCTTCTATATATTTCAGGAGTCTCCAGTTTATTATTTTCTCACAAAGTTTGCAAGGTACATTAGTAAGTGCTACTGGGCGAAATGATCTTGGGTCTGTTGGCACTTTTCCCGGTTTAAGGAACGGGCATATTAGAGCCTCCCTGCACTGCTCTGGAATTTCCGAGACCCAACCTCTATTGAAGTAATTTAATGTGAATTTTGTTTGTTCTTCATTCATGTGTTTAATGAATTCAAGAGATATTGTATCTGGTCCGGGTGTTTCAGTTTTAGAGCTGTGTATTGCTCTTATGAGTTCTAACTCAGTGCGAGGGCGGTTCTAATCATGGTCTGTATCCATTGAAAATGTGAGAGGAATTAGCTCACAGATGCTCCTACGTTCATCAAATATTGGATCATGAGAATCTAAGTGGTTATGTGAGGCATATTGGTCCAATATATCAGAAATTTCATTTGGGCATGTAATTATTTCATTGCTTGAATTTTTGAGCTCCATTTGTCCCTGGCTTTGTATTCCCTTTATGGCTTTGATTTTGTGCCAGACCTCCGCTTGAGAAGAGGCACTAAGGCCTGTCACAAATTTCTCCAACCGACGGCTTTAGCCTCTAGTACTGTTCTTCGGAAAATCGCTCATGCTTTCTTAAATGCGATCCATTTATCTATGTTCTCAAGGTGATTTTTGTAATGGTTGGAGGCCTTATGGTATTTCCAATGGGCTATCTTGCACTCATCAGTCCACAAGCAGCTTGTCCTTTTTTGTGGTGAAAAGCTTTGACTAGCTTTGATGTTGCCATCAGTTGCTGCCAATATTGCTTTGGTTATGGATTGATAAGCATCAGATTTCGTCTATTTTGAGCAGTTTAGAAACACTAGAGCTGTTCCAAATTTTGCCAATCTGCATTGTGCAAGTGCCATCTTCTTGGTAGTTGGGCCTTGGGAATTGATAAAGCTGAATCAATAATCAGTGGAAAGTGATCACTTGTAAATGTGTCACTACAAGTGTTCCATGTAAACTTGGAGTGCAGATCCTCAGTGACTATTGTTAGATCTCCCCTCAGTGGGGATACAACTAATGTATCTATGGGAATTAGCGCTCCCAGGGGAACAATGTGAGGGCTCGAGCTAAAGGTTAGGTAGGCTTTCTTTTTTTTTAAATAAACTAGGTTTTTGTTTTGTTACGGACCATCTTTTTTCGGTTCACTGCTGTCCTGTTTTTTCATCACCTACTACTGTCTTCTTCAACTTTGATCTTGTTTCATGAACTTCTTTCTCATCTTACTGTTTCTGTGCCCTTTCTGCATGGATTCCGCGTTCCCTTAACTCCATACTAAATGGTGCCTTCTTCCTTCCTTTCTTTGGATCTCATTTGTTGAGGATAGGGAGGGTTAAACTAATTAATAATTTAATCTATTGTTAGATCTATGTGTGTATATGTACCTCTGGAGGACAAGAAAGTTGGTGCTGAATTATTCAGTATTATTAGGTTGTTTTCAGTCATCCAGTTCTCTATTATTTTACCCTGTGTGTCACTGAAGTCAGAGCCCCAGCTATAGCTGTGAGCACTTGAGTCCATCATAATAATGCTGGATCATGTAATCTGATAACTGATGTCCTGTAACTTCTGTGTTAATCCATTACTTTCCAAACGGGGTGGCAAATGCATGTTTATTATATTGATAGGCTTTTTGTTGATAAATATTTCACAGAGCACAATTTCTATTAGAGTGGTCAATTGTGTTATGTTTGGTATGCTGGAGTGAATTAAAGTAATCACCCCACCTCCTCTAACTTCTCGTCTTTCATATCGGAAAGGGCTGCAGTAATTCTTCAATTATATGTTATGACTGTTATGACAATGTTGCAACAATGATTCTTGAATACATATAATTCCTGGCTGATGTTGATCAATAAGCAAGTGAAGGTAAGGTAGTTTTGCAAAGTATCCCCTTAGATTCCATTGTACGATTGTTGAGTTCATGTCTGACTGATGAGGGATGTAACATTTAATTTTGTGAGTAACTCGGAAATTAGTTCACCAGCATCTAATATATTTCCTATTTCTGTTAGGCTATCTATTTTTTCAGTTATAGTGTTTGCTAGTAAGATTTTGATAATAGCAGAGAGAAGTTGGATGATTAGATTTTTAAAGCAGCCCACCATTTGTTTCTCCTGGGAGATTTTCGGCAGATGTTGCGTTGCATTTGAGTTGTCTGCTTCTCTTAATTGAGATTGTCTTTCTAGCATGTTCATGTGATCTGGAGGGTAACCAGAGGCTACATCAGTCTCAGGAAATGTATTTGAGCCCAGGGAAGCGTGTTGGCTTCTTATAGTGGTTTGTATTGGTGTAGATAGATTCCTGCAGCTTTGGCTGGTTATCATCTGCTTATGTTTTATGTCAGCAAAAATCTTCAGAGAGATGGTTCTGTTGTCGAGTGGGTTTGTACTATAAGATCGGGTTACTGCTACATATGTATTCCGAGAGAAATTTAGATGTTATGGCTGAGTCAGAGCTGGGAATATGTGCGGTAATCGAGGTCAATATATTCTTCAGTGTTCTTCCCAATTTTTTTTGTTAATGAGAGTAGATGACTCGTGCTTCATTAAAATAAATATTTTTGCTGGCCTTGATCCCCTCAGGGGGATACAATTATTGTATCCATGGGAACTAGCCTCAGCGGTTTCAGCACCGGTAATATCACCTTAAAGAGTAAGGTCATAATTATTTGAACCTTATTTTAAGTTACAAAATTAATGATACTTGCCAAAATGTCAGAGTTTTCTTAGCCGCCACGTCCTATCCGCCTTCAATTGGACCATCCGTCCATGAACTTGAATCCTCAATCAAATGATGCATGAATCATTCACTTCACTTTGCTTTCATTCACTTCACTTTGCTTTCATTCACTTCACTTTGCTTTCATTCACTTCACAGTGATTAACTTCTGCTAATGAACAACCATTAGTGTTCAACTTTTTGTAGCCTTATTTTGTTAATGTGAAACTAATTAAAGCTGTGAAGCGTTCTCTTGAATCCAGAGGGTGATAAACTTTATGTACTAGTTTGCGTAGAATTTGAGGCTGTGAACTAATAGCTCATAGGATGTTGCCTATTTTATTAAACATAGTGGATGGTGTGTATGGTTTATTTGTTTATTCGGATCAGTGCACAGTTAGGTGAAAATTTTATCAAAAATAATTCCTATGTATGCACTAAACGTATTTGTTATTCCATTCATTCTCCCTCTTCACTGTAACTTTTTGGAAAGGTTGTTTCCAAAAAAGAACTGTGAAAACTATGTTTCCAAACGAACTATTGCAGAACTATGATATGTTTATTGTTTCATGCAGAATTGCAGAGTTGAAAGAATTGGTACTCAAATTGTGATTTTGACTAACTGGTCATTCTAAAGTTTATCTTTATAATCCATTAAGCTAAATTTATTCATTCGTGAATTTTAAGGGCTCAGGTTATTTTTATTTTATAGGTTTTTACTTACTGGCACGGAGAGTGTCCTAAAGTTATAATATAGCGCTAATGCATTGGATGTGCTGCAGCTTATTATTTGTCTTTTTTCGTCTGAGATTACTCAAGTCCTTTCCCAGATTTAAACAATTAGTTTTATGTAGTTACTTTTCTGTAGATTTTGGAATTTATACTGGAAAATGTCGAAACGCGCTTAGCCTAGAGCGGTGGTGTACCAAATGTTTTGATAGGAAAGTAGTTTATGTGATTCATTATTGCCAAAAAGATCCGTGATATATGTATATAATGTATTTTTTTATGTGAGGAAAACTTTTTTCCAGGGACTAATTGTTGCTTGTATTTTGCTCCCCATCCTTAAAGAACTAGTTATGTTAAGTCCCAAGTTGAGTGTTTTGTAGGGCTTCTTTTTGAAGAAATTTAAAAGCTTTGTTTCCTTAGTTAAGAACTCGCTTTTCTTTTTATTCACTGCTGTTCCGTTTCTGGTCACCTATGAATTTCTTCTTATACGTTAATTTTGTCATAACCCGTGCTCCTCAATTTAATATTTCTATGTACAGGGTATCTTCCCTTCAGGGGTAACTGTTGTATCTATGGGTATGAGTGCTCCCAGGGGGATTATGTGAGGGCCCGAGCTGAAGGTTCGGTAGGCTTTCTTTTTGTTGAAATAGAAAAGGTTTTTGTTTTGGGCCATCTTTTTTCAGTTCACTGGTGTCCTATATATCACCACCTATGACTTTCTTCTTCAACTTTGTCTTGCTTCAGAACTTCTTTCATAGCTTACTATATCTATGCACTTTATGCATAGATTCCGCATTTTCTCAAATCCAAAGTAAATGGTGCTTTCCTCCTTTCTTTCTTCGATTCGCTCTTTCGTGTAGCGGTCAGGGAGGCTTAAAAACTTGCCCCCTCAAGGGGATAAAACTATTGTATCTATGGGAATTAGCGCTCCCAGGGGGACAATGTGAGGGCCTGAGCTAAAGGTTAGGTAGGCTTCCTTTTTGTTGAAAAAAATAGGTTTTTGTTTTGCTACGGACCATCTTTTTTCGGTTCACTGCTGAACTGTTTTTCAGCACCTACTACTTTCTTCTACAACTTTTTCTTGTTTCATGAACTTTTTTCTTAGCTTCTTGTTTCTGTGCACCTTGTGCATAGATTCCGCGTTCCCTTAACTCCATACTAAATGGTGCCTTCCTCCTTCCTCTCTTAGAACATCTTTGTCGTGCAGTTAAAGGAGGCTAAAACTTTCTAATATAATGACAATAATAATAATAAGGCTTAAACCTGCTTATAATCTTATCCAGTGAAGCGAGATATATAGCATATTTTATTTCAAATAAACAGATAAGTACAGAATTTTATATTTTCCTTACGATCCTGTGCGCAATCGTCAGCCTCATCCGCATGAAAAGATAAAAAAACGTTTTGTATGATTGATTAAAGTAAATTTTCTTATTGTTTGGAAAGGGCTTTCAATTTACGAAGCTGCCGGTGTGATTAAATTGAAGATCGGCCATCTTTTAGTTCTGGTAAATTTGCACGTAGCCGGACGGAATTCAGTTTTCCAAACATCCAAATCCGGACACGTTGAGGCACACCGGCAGTCGGTTCTGTTGTTGATCGTACGTCTGGGAGGGCAGAGTACGCTGCGTGGTAGTACGCACGCTGCCGCCGCTGACGTCATGTTGCGTGCGAGTGATGTCATCCGGCTTGTTTGATACGAAGCTTTCTATCGGCTAGCCGAATTAGCGAATGTGCGCGGCTGTCCCCGTAGAAGTGACTTTACCTCCTTTAGTATACCGTGTTCACAACTCGTCCAATCTTCCATCGTCAGCTGGAAAGTAAAGGTAGCATTTAAAGAAAATCGTCAACATTCGAGGGCCGCATATGAATGAATATACCCAGGTTTAATTAAGGATTAAGTGAGATTCAAGTTAAGGAAAATTACCTAGTTAAAAACCATCGCCAAGCACAACCGCTGCAGCAGCACCGCAAGTTAGAAACGGATGAAACTGCGTCAAGACGGTTAGAGGATACTGTGGAAAAACAAAATCACATCCACCGTTAGAAATCGAAAAGACCCCCACCAAATTAAAGTCTATTCACTTGTTTCGTTTTATGCCAGATAAATAGAGTACAAGCATCAATACACACCTGAGCTTATGTTGCAACTCAGTGTAGAAACTCTTAGCACAGAGAGGAAACTTGAAGTTTGAGACGAAAAATAGTTATGAAAGTGCTCCAGAGTAGGTTGAGTTTGAAGTTTAAAGTTGAAGAAGAGATACAAAGGTTTAAGGTATAAGGCATAAGATATAAGGTTAGTTTAAGTTTTTAAGTTGAAGGTAACCACATCAGAGTATATCGACTCGTCGGTCAGATGGTCCCCTCTAATTTAAGATTCAGACTAGCAGTCTGATTTAATTGTTTGAGGCTCTAGAGCAATTAAGGATCAGTAGCCATACCAGGCCATTATAATGAAATAACTTAATCACGCTCACTCGCACACACACACTAATTGAGAATAGAGATGAAGAACAAAAAGAGCTGACGGAGAAGAGATGGAGAGAACAGAGATTTTACGCCGGGAATGCCTCGACTTGCAACTGCGAAGCGCCGCAGGATCCAACAACATTGGTAGCCTTAAAGGGGTGTTTACACTAGGGGACATTTCGGCCGTGAGGCGCAACACGTGTGGACGAGGCTCATCAATGAGGCTTATTTTTGTGTGTGTGTGTGTGTGTGTGCGAAGTTTCCTATTCGCTCTGATCGAATTCGTGAGGCGCGACGCACGTGAGCCTCGCAGCTCAGTCCCCGGTCGCACCCACGTCAAAGTTGCTCCTCTCAGTGTGCATGTGCGAGTCTATGTACGAGTACGGCTTGTCATTGTCACCAAGAACTTCGCCCAGTTCAACAGCTGCCACACGTGGCTTGGTGAAATAATTGTAGTGCAAACAATAACGTTATAGCTCTGCCATAAAAGTATTATTTAATAATAGAATAAAATACTGTGTAGAATACTGTTGAAATAAAGGAACCTCTATGCTTACATTGGTGATAAATAAAGCTTGACGCTAACACTCGAAGTAATGAATGTTATAAATTTTACCACATATGTTGCCCCTTTTTTGTTTCCCTCAGGAAATCGTCCACTTTCCCCTGTCATATATGACATACAAGTATGATGCTTCATCAATACCTAATTTTTTTCAGTTGCCCAGGCGATAATGAGATAGTTTTCAAATAAATATTAATGCTTGTGGCAAAACTATTTAATGCCACCAATTTAGTTATTTTTGTGTCTTCACGTGACAACTATAACATATTGGACGATATTTGATATAATTTTCAAAACTTCTTATATAGGTAATGAAAAAAAAATATTATAAGTGAAAGACAATTACATGTAGTAATATTATTTGTTTATGTGATGCATGCTCTCATTGTGGATTATTAATTTAGTTACAATTGCTTCTTCAACTTCAGCTTTACGAAATATTTTCAGTAACTGTTCTCCTCGTGTTCAAATGAAATAGAATTCATTCAACAATTTTTTTTTAATTTTAAATGTCAATCGTTAAAATTCTATGCCTCTGTCAATCTATAAATGCAACTTCTTGATAAGACTATCATTTTCAGGCTGAAAAAGATAGTCTGCTGGTGATCGTTAGTCCTACATTACAAAAAATTGCTCCTGTGCAGTCGTCTTACTATGTGAATTTCGAGTTTCACTGGGTCTGCTTCAACTTGAACAATTGATTCCCATTTTTTATCAATGTGACCGCATAAAAATATGATTTACTACATTTTTTAGCCCGAAGATGATGATAGTTTCATCGAAAGGTTGCATTTTATAGATTGACAACGGTATAGAATTTTAACGATTGACATTTTGCCGTAAAAAATATTACGATTGCTCTATTATTGAGCAAACTTCTGAACAAATACATCTAAGAGACAGATGAAAGAAGACTTTTCTGAAAGCATTATTGCGTATTATGAAGCATTAATGAATTTTGGCATTTGTCACATTTCCATATATATTTAGTGATAAAGTCTTTTTTCTTTTCACTATTTTGCAAGTGCATAACCTAAATGCATTGTGATATCTGGTAACTCATTATAGCAGTTAGAGCGAACGTTACTGATGAAAATGAGATCAACCCTGGACCAGCGTACATGACGCACCCTACACGCACACGGACGCTGCAACACACGCACACAGAGAGGAGCAGCTTTGACGTGGGTGCTCCCCGGACCTCGGTCTGACCCACAGATCATATACTAGAAGATCCTCAACTTATCACTAAGTGAGTTTCAGCCCTGCCGACAATGACGTAGGGGCCAACTGGCCAATGACGGAGCCGGTAAATTGTTACGTGTCTCTTGTTTGAATCAGAAGTCGTTAGTCGGCTGTGAGCCTCTGACAGAGGTGGAACGAAGATTGCAGCAGGAATGGCTCCTTACGTACGCTTAAAAAATGCTTAAGGGAAAATTGTGCTACTTATTTTTAGCAGTTTTTTTATAACTCAAACATCCTAATTTATTCATTATCGTATTGTTTCGACTAATATGAGAATCTGGTATTTAATGGTTTAAAATGGTGATGAACTCTCTCCGAAAAATTTATTATACGGCACCGACGTTTTATCACATTTAGAACCTGAGTTTAAACTAAATGCACCTTAGTTTTTAAATATAAATTGTAAATATGTTCATGAATGCACATTCACGTTTATGTATAGTGGAGGACAATATAAAAAAGTACTATCAATATAATCGAAATGTACTACTTTGGCTTTCACTATTCTTATTACGCCAAGAAACGTTTCATAACTTTTGAATAAAAACTTGAGTTCCAATCCTAACGAGTATCATAGTAAAGCCTGGGTACGCAACCAATTGAAAGCCTTGTCAACAATGACGTCAGCTGCGAGTCATGGCTGCTAGAAGCTGATTGGCTGGCGTGCTTGAGTACGTTTGTCTAGAGCGGGCTTGCGGTCCACCGTAGTTTCGAAGTTCTTCTTATGTACGTGTTCTGTGGTCTGACCGGTGTCCGGTCAGTGCATGGAGCTAGGATATATGGAGGAAGCAAAGCGCACTCCGATCGGGCTCAATTTGGCTGCAAAAGTTGAAAGACTCGGGCACTCTCAATGCCCGACACGTCACAATTCTGAGCCAACCACAGACGCTTGGCCGAAGTTGGCTCCACCCACCTTCCCTACAACCCCACCTCATTTTCCAAAGGTTACCACAGAAATAGGAGAAATCTCAAAAAATTGTTCTCTTCACAAACGGCTAAGCTCCCTCCATATATACTCCCTCCACGGGTCAGTGTGTTGTTAGCAGTCATCAGGTGAGGTGTAGCCCTTTGCTCATCGAATATGACTGACATAATGCTGCCACGAGAAACTACATTGCTTTTCATTGAAATTTACTAAGCCCATCATTGCATTTGCCAGACCAAAAGCTGCGAATATAAGGAGGCTGCTTTCCAATACACTGTATATTTATATCAAAATAAACGAGTATAGTATCATTTCACTCATGCAAATACAAAAGAGATTAGGTAGCTTATGATGCAACGGCAATATTCAGACATCCTCGTCGACTGTAACCTATCTTTCAGAGCAGCTGGCCACACCGTGGAGGGAGTATATATGGAGGGAGCATAGCCGTCTGTGAAGAGAACCAGTTTTTGAGATTTCTCCTCTGTCTGTGGTAACCAATAGCCGTCTCGCAAGTGTGACGTCAGCACGGAAGCCAGTTACCTACTAACTACGCTAGGATACGCACACGCTCGCTGAATGCTCTTCCAGCTGCTGAGTTTATCGGTAATCAATAATTTGGGATTCTAAGACTCCGAAAGGTAATAAATTGTGTTTCCTCACTTGAGGACATTTAATAATATCAAAATTACTAGCAAAGATTCATCAAGAGTTGAAAACTATAAAGATTACAGGCCCTTGAATATAGCAAATTAGAGAGTGACTTGCACGCGCACCTCATCCTTTGGCTTGTGGAGCGTTACTAATCTTGCTTTGGAAAATGGGAGGCCAGGGAGGGCGAATTGTAGAGGAGGTGAGGAGGCGAGGAGGAGCCAACTTCAGCAAAGCGTCTGTGGTTGGCTCACGTGTGGGGCCTTGCCAATGCCCCAGTCGCCCAACTTTTGCAGCTAATTTGAACCCGATTGGAATCGGCTATGCTCCCTCCAGTATATCCTAGCTCCATGGGCCACACACTGACTGATTTTGAGCAGCGCGCGCTCCGGTAGCCCGCTCAATGTCTAGTTTAAACGCACATGGCTTTTGTGAAGCTCCTCACGCGGCGTCTACACGTGAGCCTGCAGCAAAATGGGTACCAGTATAAACAGGGCTTTAGAAGGCTCTTAAGGTGACACGAATACGTCGCCAACGCAACGTCAATGTAGCTCGAAAGGTGTCTCAAAAGTATCTGTTGCCTTGAGTCGGTCCAAGCCCCTCCTGCCCTTTCCTTGAAGCTACGGAAGCCTGAACACGACATTACAGTTAATCTAAATACAACATTTAAGCTGAACATATTACACATTTAATTTTGAAAATTAACATAATTTTAAATCAAATAAATTTTCGGACACCCCATAGAGTTGCCATAGTGTAGAGTGAGAGCATTGATGCCTGTAATTGAAAGAAGTTAAAATTTTTATCCAACATGCAGTGCAGTGCTTCGAAAAATATTTTTTTAATAGAATATTTAAGAATGTACCAGTTGTATGCAGAAATAACTGGTGTACTAAGCATTATCATGGTCATTCTCACTTGGAGTGCAGTATGGTGGAGATGTCTCAACTAATTTTGAGAAAATATTACTGACTCCCCCAACTGTATTAACCCTTTCGAGCTCGCTTTCACGGAATTGATTTAGACAGGTAAAAATACATGCTTCAGTTCCAATACCAATATGGAGACTGATTAAGCGAACAACAATTCATTTTATATATAGCATTGGCACACCAGGATCTCAGAAGAGATGTTAGTTTATGTGTACTGGGATGATTATATCCCAGTATGCAGTCACGAACAGTAGTTTTCAAACAATCTTTAATGTATATTTCCTTTATAATATTACAACAATAATTTTACTGTGTAAAAAAATTGTAAAAAATTTATAAAAAGCCTAAGAAAAAATATGTAAAAACGCTTCTAGAAAATTTTTTTCACCAGCAGTAGCAGGGCAACTGGCGCTATTGCTCTCTGACAATGTGCAATAGATAGCAAAAAAGTGGCGCGAATAGGTACTGAATCTATGACTGTCTTTTTTGATATAATAGAACACGTTTCTGGGACATATATTGCCCTCTGAACATTTAAAATATGGCACGGGACGCATAGACTCCAGTCTCGCGAATTTCTGCACCGCCAACCCCTCTCCCTCTACCTCTGAGGAGCTACAGCACCACCTCCGAGCAGCTACAGAAATGTAAGGTTAAATTAATTTTGGTTAGGTTAAGTTAAGTTAGGTTAAGTTACGTTAGGTTGGGTTAGGTTAGGCCAAGTTCAGTTAGTAAGGTTAACTTAAAAAAGTTTAAAAATGCCTGTTTTGCGTGCCGAGATGGAGCGTCGAACAGCCAAACACCAGCGGTCGTTGTCAAAACTTATTATAATGATTTAATACAGGTTAACTTTGGTATTCCGCTAAAGTATCCACTTATTAAGGACTTGTAGTGGTTATAATGTAGTGATTAATAATAATTGTATAACGAACAGATAGGTTAATAAACCTCAGTAGTACTGCATAGTTAACTAATTGGCGCCAATGGCAATGTAGCAATACGCCAATGTAGCAATACGCCAATGTAGCAATACGGAGGTGGAGGGAGAGGGATGGGCGGTGTAGAAATTCGCGAGACTGTAGTCTATGCGGACGGGACACATACAAATGTTCAGGCAGACTCGAATGAGTTAAGGTATACAGATCGGTTGCAAAATGCTCAGCAATCCCTTAATTAACAAGTTAATTATATTATTACAAACTTGCCAGTATAAGCACACGAAAGTGACATTACTTAAGCAAGGAAGACCACCGAAATTGTCATCAAAAAGTCAACATGAGCAGATCGCAATTTTGAGAAAAGCCAAACTTTGACAAATATTTCAATATCCGATTAATCAGCCCTAGTACTCGTGTAATTCTACTTTGTTCATCAATTTATAGAGACAAAACCTATAACAAAACCAATACTCTTTCGCAAGTCACGTCATCATTCAGAATGGGTATATTTTGCTCAAACTTTGATCTCGACGAAAATTACTTATGGGAATGAATACCATTCAGGGACAAGGTAAAAGGTGAGTTTTTGAAAAATTATGTTCCCAAGGTTTGCTGTAAGAAAGGTGAGGCATTTCTGCCAACTAAACTACATAGCCAGCAACGAAACACGTGAGTGGATTTGTGGTCTTAGGGTATTGTTCCAATTCAACTGGGACTGGTTCTCTGATTTTTGGTATTCATCAGTCGATTTCTCGAATATTTCCTGGGCATTATAGTAGAATCTTGGATATCTTGGGCAAAATAATAGATAGACATCTGACCTTCACAGCGCACATAGCACATATCAGTACTATATTATCAAAATCTGTTGGAATCCTCAATAAAATAAAAAATGCAATACATGAAGAGTCTTTGAAAATAGTTTATGGGACGCTCAGTTCATCATATTTACCTTGTAGAATAGAAGCATGGCAAGTAACTGATAAAAATAAAACCAATTTGCTCTTCACACTTCAAAAAAAGCCACTAGAGCGGTAAGAAAATTAAAACACATTGCTCAAATAAATGATTCATTCAAAAGTTTTAAAAAAATACTTAAACTTCTAGATCTCTACAAGTTCTCCATATGTTATTTCATGCATAAAACATTAACTGATGATAACGACAGTAACTTCAAATAGTTATTAACTGCACAAACTGAAAATCATGACCATTTTACTCGAAATAAAAATAACTTCACACTTCCTTATTATTCAAAAGCTCGGTTACAACACAGTATCCTCTTCATTCGAACCAACACAGAATTCAATTCCTGCTAAGATCCATGAAAAAGTTCTAACAAAGCATTCAAAACTAATCTTGAATCCCTCTTTTTATCGGAATATTAATCACATTTGGTAATCAAGTGAAATTTTTATTTTTTGCTATGTGTGACTCAAACTGATGGGCAAATTTGCCACGGTTAATGATAAAGACGTTAAACTGGTTCTCAAGTCTTTTCTTGCATATACTGTTCACATCTAACCAATGTAAACTACAGTATTACTGTAATCCGATTGAAAATATCTGAATGGCGCAGTTGGTTGGTCGAATCGCAAATTAATAAGGAACTTAAAAACTAGGAATATTCCGGGGATATTAATCATATTTAACAGGGAAACGTTTCGGAGTCTCGCTCCATCCTCAGTTCAAGAAAAGTATAAATCATTATGTCTGAAATAAAAGATACAAAACAAATGTTGAAATGAGTGATTAAAAGATGTCACGATACAAAAATAAAAATAGGCCGAAGAAAAATAAAGTTGAAAACATTGCTATCTAGTTACTATTTGCAACGGGTAAGAACTGTTGGTATTGTCCAGAGCCGGTTTTCGTTTGAAAATGGGTAACGACTGTAAAATTCTAAGGTCATATGGCGTTCCAACGGTCTAAGATTTTGAAGTCGGTAGAAAATAAAGGTACGTTTCATTTTTCGGCATGATTGCGTACTGCGGAGTGAGAGGGGTGTGCTAATTGGGTTCCAGTACGGAAGCTTTTGCCCTTATGCTCTGCCATTCTCATATAAAATTTCCGTAAGGTCATGCTGACGAACGATGATGTGCACTGCACACAACTGTAGGAATAAACCAGAGAGGCTCGCATATCATTCAGAAGCGCATCTTTGTACCGGAAAAAACAAACCACAAAATATTAATAGGAGCGATGTGTAACTGAAAGTTTAAAAGTATTTTCCACACAGTAATTTTAGTTCACATGAGAATTTCTCAGAATACGCTCCAAATACGGGGGAGGAGCAGTATAGATGGTCTTAATTGTTTTATTCAATAGCTTGTGACGCGTATTGCTTAGAGAGAAATTCTTTAATTTACGAATTAATAACAACCAACGGATATCCATTAGCAGTAAAATATGTGCGTGAAAATTTAAATTCACAATGAACATTTTTGAAGGTCGAACATATATCTTAATCCCTATTGATTATAGTTTGAATACAATTAATTTCGCAGCTTGTTGAAAAGTGATCTCCATCTCTCGTCACGAGACAGTCAAGAAAGGCACGAGAGTTGTTGTCTTCAACTTCTACTTTGGTTAACTTAATTGATCGGTGCTTAAGATTAAGATAGTTTAAAAACTGTTCAACATGAGATGGATGGCTAAATAGAACAAAAGTATCGTCTACGTATCGATTGTCAAAAAAAGTTTAAAATCAGATGGACATTCATCTAAACACCCTGTTTCGTGGAAACACATAATAATGTTGGCAAGGGACGCTGCCAACGGAAGCCCCCTCGCTAGCCTGTCTATTTGTTAATAAAGTGTGCCTACAAATATGAAGAAAGAATGCACTACAGATAATTCCAGCACTGTACTCTGCAGGTTAAATCCATAAATTTTTAGCTGCCTTCTGAAAATAATTGATTTAGATAAATGTCAATTGTTTCCTAGAGAAGAATTTCAGTGTAAAACGATTCAACATCAAATGAAGTCCATGTCAAATTTTCACATTCGGAATACTTCTAATGTTTTCGCTAAATTTGAAGGCATTGTCGACTGTTTACTCATTTGAAATTAAATTATTGATGATTGGTACAAGGAGTTTACTCAATTTATAACTCAAACAATTATAAACTGCTAAAATTGGCCTACACTGAAATCTTAAAAAAATCACGGTTATTTATTTTCGGTAGACCATACAATACTGCCGGAGACGAACCTGACACATGCAAGTTTGATGAATTTTCTAATTGTGAGTTTGTCAACTCTTTAAACTAGGTAAAAAAATATTTATTTTATCTCCAACTCTCATGCAGTATTATTTTATTTATTGGCTCTGTAATCGAAATGAACTTTGAGGTATCAGATACTAAGTGGAGCATGCACTCTTGATATTTTTGGAGATCAATTGACACAACCCCTTTCCCTTTGTCAGGTTTGCAAAATAGTAACTGTTCGTTAGCGGCGAGTGATTTCAGAAGGGATACGTCATTTTTATGATAGACGGACGAAAATATTTTATGTGGCTTAAAACTGAAATAATGCTTATGACCTAACGTTTTCAAATTGCCGATGAACTCTGGATAGTTAGAACACGCTTTTTTTAAGTACAGGAGGTAATTTCTCAAACCCTAGAAAATATTTGAAGAAATTTATTTTTCAAACAGGGAGGCATAAATATAAACCAAATGCTAAAAGAATTTTTATCCTATGAGGTAGCTGAACTGAACTAAAATTGTGAACTGCCTAAATTATAAACATTTTCCTATTTAACATGATTAATTTCCTTGAAACATTCCTCGTTTTTAAGTTCCTATTACCGTAACATTAACCATCAAATTTTGACTGAACCAATTCATTGCTCAGTCTAGTGCGCAACTAGGTTAAGTGAATTAGGTCAAACAAAATTATTCACCTTAGAATAGCGTTGATGATTGGATGCCCTAGAAGTCGCTGAACTTGTTCGGGCCCACAAGTACATATAACTAGATATGCAAATGTGTCAATTCTGCTACACGTAAGAAACAATCTACTCCTGTATCGCTTGAGGTAAATAAATTATTTAATTGTTTCAATTAAAGCTGTAGTTAAACACGATTTCTAAAGAAAGATAGTGAAGTTACATTGAAGTTATCAACACTAAATCTGATGCTCAGCCATTTGCAGAGGTTTAAATTTCAGTGCAGTGACCCCAAACATGCGTCTAAATTTGTAGCCTGACCTTTGCTCTTTAAAAAATCAATTACAGTTTTACGCTCATCTTCAATGTTTTTCGATTTGTATCCGCTGGAAAATCTATGACAAGAGTGAAAATTCGGGGACTTAATCGGGCTCTGAAAAACTCTCAAGATTTAGAGACGCTGCCATTAAACCATGGAATAACAGTCCACCACGAGGACGTTCGAGCTCAATTAAAAAGTTTAAAAACCACTCGATGAAATTTGTTAAATGAAAGGACATACTTTCGTCATTATAATTCTATTATCGTCCACATTTTTAATCTATAAATAGTTTTAGTCATTTTATTTATTCCATGATTTTTTCCTGAATTTTGTTAATTTTTTTTTTCGAATTGTTCATTACATATAGAACGTTTGTAACCATACAAGCATTAAACACTAAGAGATAGTTAAAAGTTCTGAACCGCACTAGGCATACTAATAATTTCGATGTCAACCTTTTTCGATCACAAAAGACCTATTACACTATCTCATTACGCGTTCTATGAGCTATGAGAACGAGTATTTTATGGTGGATGATAATATTTATCTCAAACATGTAAATTACCTTTCTTCATAATACAAGAGCACTATTGCACAATAGTTGCCTTATAGATGAACGTACTAAATGGGCGTTAAGGGGATCATCGAAGTTTGAGACCTTTTTTCGTCCGATTCGTTTGAAAATTGGCCAGTATATGTCTTTTGTGAAAGTAAAACTTTTTTACTCATGTCATTTTCTCGATTTAGACCTTATTTTTCCTTTTTTTGACGAAAAACGTGTTTTTTTGTATATTTTTATCGATATTTCAGATTGGAACTCCTCCTTCAGTTTTGATGCTAGAACAAAAACAAAGACAGTTTTAGAACCCTTGGAACATTTCTAACAAACTAAAGATCGGCTTTTTTCAAATTCAAATTTTTTCTATTTTTTCGAAATTTTTTGAAATTTCAAAACACAGCAACAATTTTTTTGAGTTTAGAGCTATATATTTCTTCAAAGAATTCGAATTTGAAAATAAGCGGTCATGAGTTTGTTAGAAATGTTTCAAGGATTCTAAAACTGTCTTTGGATTTGATCTAGCATCAAAACTCGAGGACAAGTTCCGATTTGAATTGTAAAAAGGGAAAATTTTTCACTACAGCCCAAAATCAAACTATGTCTATTGAATTTGAATATAACGACAATTTTTTGTACATGAATGCAGTTTCCATGATCTATTTTGATGTACGAACAATGAGCATCATTTTCCTTGTAAATTTCAAGTAAAGATCTAAGAAATATCGTACTTATGAGTAAATGAAAATAATACATTTTATTTCAGTAATCACCATGATCAGACTTTATCAATTTTTTCCGTCCAATTTGTTTGAAAATTGGCCAGTATATGTATTTCGTGGAAGGAAACCTTTTTTATTCGTGTCACTTTTTCGATTTATGCCTTAGTTTTTATTTTTTTGTCGAAAAAAGAGTATTTCGTTATATTTTTTTGGATATTTCAAAACAAGACTCGTCATCGAGTTTTGATGCTAGAACAAAACCAAAACCAGTTTTAGAATCCTTGAAACATTTCTAACAAACTCAAGATCGCTTTTTTTTAAATTCGAATTCTTTGAAGAAATATATAGCTCTAAACCCAAAAAAAATTGTTGCTAATTTTTGAAATTTTAAAATATTTTGAAAAAGTAGAAAAAATTTGAATATGAAAAAAGCCGAACTTGAGTTTGTTAGAAATGTTCCAAGGATTCTAAAACTGTCTTTGGATTTGTTCTAGCATCAAAACTCGAAGACGAGTCCCGTTTTGAATGTAAAAAAGTCCACTTTTCACTAGAGCCCAAAAACAAACAAATTGGGCCTGAAAATCGTCATTTTCGGTCCCCTTTTTACTCCCCTGGGGGGGGGGGTTCTAGTGTCCGTATGGCCATAAAATTTCATGGCATAATAACCCATCCCCTAAGGATCCTTTTTCAACAAAAAAATTTGGGCCTCAAAATCAGCATTTTCGGTCCCCTTTTCACCCCCCTGGGGGGGGGGGGGGTTCTAGTCTCCGTAGGGCCATAAAATTTCATGGCACAATAACCCATCCCCTAAGGATCATTTTTCAACAAAAAAAACTTTTCAGGGGGGGGAGCCGGTGGGGCCCAATTGGGCTCGGGATGATCTCCTTAAGGCTTCTGATACTCCTTACTTGCGAAGAGACGGCATCGATTTAAACTCGTCCTTTCCAGTATACGTACTACGGTAGCTTTGCTTTAAGTCTTCTCTTTTACTTTGATTTACAATAAAACTAGATTGTTACACTTCAGTTTTGCTATCTTCCAAGCTCTTTTATAGTAAGATTGACTGATTACTTTTTTAGGTAAATCAGACGCACAGCGTATTGGGGTTATAAAATTATGGTAAATGTTTCATGAGTTCTGCTACTCGCGAGTTCCTCATCACAGTTTTTTCTCACGATGCTCACGAAGTATTGATGGAGTTAGGTTGTATTGATTGAATTACGTATCGCATAATAATATAGCGCAAATGAGAAATACCCTCTAAAAGCTAGATTCAATTGAACCTTGATGTGATGGAAATTTTTTATTCATTAAGATTTCATAACGAATTCCCTTCGCAGCAAGTTTTTTTCGGGTGGGGACAAGATTTTGAAGTTTGTTTATAAAAATATTCATATCCTACAAGTCAAAATGGGAGTGCTACTTTTTTATGAATGCTAACGACGCATTAAAAGATTTAACCGTATAGGATCTGAAATCTATCCCAAGTAAGATCTACTATATACGGTTGGAATCTGTTGGTAAATTGAGGCACGAGGAATTAGAAAGTCACATTTTCTGCTGTGATTGGGAACATTTAGCTGGCCTGCAGGGCATATCCGAATATCGTAATCTTTTCAGTATCGTAAAGGTTACATCGCATGACAACTATACATCTTGTAAGAGCGTTGACAGGATCCCTTAAAAATGGCTGAACTTATACAGGCGCACTAGTAGCTATATTCAAATGCGTATATAGTGATAGCGTTAAGAAGAAATCTTCTTGATGCAACACTTGCGGTTAATAAATTGTTTATATCTTTTGAAGGGCTTAGTTTTAAACTTGCGCAAAGCTGCTTTCATGGTACGAGAAGTAAAGCTTCATAACTTTGATCAAGCAATTTTATAGTACAGGATTGTGTTAGCTCACCCAAAAAGATCCCGGTTTTTTAATACAGTCCTCACTTGACCATGAGGCCCTCTCAGAGCATGAACTCGTCCATCAGAGCAGGACAAATACTCTCTCACAGCATACATGGTCCCGCTTGAGCATTATCAAGGTGATCCGAATCAAAAGTAACAGGAGAGCGCTAATCACTCTCATTCAGAAGGCTAGTCAAAGGCAACACAGCGCATCCTTTATTTATAGAGTCCCGTGCAAATGAAAGAGCTCAATGCAATAGTTTTCAACAAGGTTTCAATGGAAGAGCTTTATGCACCCAGTTACTGGTAATATATGTTACCGCGGGTGCTGGTTCCGAGGTATGAATAGCATCGCGCTCCTTCAAAACGTCTGTTTTAATTCTCCTCCGCACACAAATGTATACGTTGCCGCACCCTCCATATCCGTGAACGAAATCCTACACAGCCCTGATTTGACACTAAAAATTCACACTTCTTTCGGTGGAGTTAAAAATATTTTCTCATGCTTGAGTAATATAAGATGGAATTCGAAACATTTTTCAGTTTATTAATTTCATTTCATGATTTTGGAGTACGCAAATTCGAGTAATCAATTTACTCGATCAAATATATTGATAGATATAGTGAGCGGTGCAATTACTCGAGCAGAAAGCAGATATTTTCCCGATCAAAAGTGGTGTCAGAGGAAGGAAATGCGTATTTATTCCTCACATGAGAGGGTTTTCTTCACACGCTGAGCAGACGTGCGGAGAAGCGAGCGTTCACTGAGAAAAAATATAGGGTCATTTTAACCCTATATTGTCATACGTGTCATATGTTTGTCGCAAAACCGGCACACAATTGTGTGTCATGAGGCGCCATGACACATTTTAATGTGTTACATGACACACTTAGGGGAAATCTACGGAACCTAAAACATATATTTAACTTACTCCTACCATACCCCTCTGTCTTGCCTGTGGATTAAGAAAAATTAGTTTCTGCAGAATTAATGAATCATTCGAGGCTTATGTTGTACCACACATTGACCATTAAATTTTAAATTATCACAATATTTCCACAGGAAAAGTGCACTACTTATAAAATCAGCGTATTCTGTAATTTCACAGAAAACATACAAAATATTTCATACCGTCGTGTAGAGAAACTTTACGAATTTATGCAGAGTTGAACAGATTAATTGAAATCTGTAAATAAATTAAGAGCGTCTACAAGATCTTCCTCACAACAGGTTAAATGTATTTTAACATGATATATGAATTCGAATAATTTAGACGGTTTCAACGCCTTAACGCTAATCAAATGAAGAAAGCCCTGATTTCAAGCTAAATTGCATTTTAGATAACTAAAATTTTTTCACGCATTAAACATAGGCTTCAGCATAACCACATCTTACATTCATCCGTTCATATAAAACAGCATCAGTTCAGTTCGCTCATTTTATTCAACACTGAAATAACACATTTTCCATGCATTTTAATTCTCGGAATATTTATAATTGGATTCAAAGCAATAAAATAAGTGGGAACAAATTCAGCACTGAATGTTTATCTACTTAGAACTGAAAATGTTCAAAATTATTCCACGTTTGTGAGCACATTTCCGTATAATCGAGAAACATTCTAACAATCAGAATCAATCTTATTTTCCCCTTTTAGTTCCCTTTAACTTGGAAAGTAAAGGTCTCACGCTTCAGCACAAGAATGCTCCATTTTGAAACGAAAAATTCCAACACCTGTTTTCACGCACAAATGAAATTCTATTTTATCCCAATGCCTTAGAAATTTTAAATCTTATTTTACACACGAATAAAATAAAAAATTCATTTATAAAAAAATATTTACACCTGTATGCACATTTCCATGTAAGTCTAGAAATACTCGAACGGACGAAAATAATTAAGTTCTTCGTTAAGTTTCATAATCAAGTTCTCGTAAAATTAAGCATGTCGATCACTGTGATGAAAACAATTGCATATGGAAAAAGAAAATAAATTTTCAAAAGACTTATCTCGCACAAATGAAATCCAGATTTATCTGTATACACGAAGATTTACATTTAATTCGAGAAAGAATCTAAAAATGCTCATTTAGTTTTTCTCTTTAACACAACTAACAAAATGAAGGTGAAGAATAAAATATTTCAAGGATTGTTTGAACGTTCACAAATATATCCAGGAACTTTAAAAAAAATGGAAATATTTTATTCATCATTTTTGAGGGCCATAAATAGCGAGTTCTCACAAAGGTAGAGAAAGTCTTACGTTAGAATAAAGAAAATATTTTCTGGAGTTGCATCAGCCAAAAGACTTCTACCATAATTATCGCATATAAGAATTCTCATTAAATTACTATGCCAATACAGCTTAATAACTCTATTTTGATATGCGACAAAATAGAACATTACCTATTACTTATCGCAGTTCAAGGCAATGGACGCTATAAAATCAGATAATTCTAGTGATTGGATTTTTTGCACAACTGTACGCCCTTTTTAACAAAAATCAAAGAATATTAGAGCACACGAAATAGTATCTTATTTTCTTCTATTTTACGAAAAGTGAATGTCTCATACAACGCTAGAATACATTCTCTCTATTCTGAAACTATGGAATAACTTTTTTATCACTTATCATCTGAAAAATGAAATTTTCATTTATATACTACTACGCCAATTCAATGTGAGAGTTTCATTTTCACTCGAGGAAATTTTCAGCAATGTTTATTTTGAAGTAGTGTCCTGAAAGGTTTGTACGTTTGTGACTCAGATCACAGCTCAAACGTCTCAAGTTAATTATTAACATATATATAAAAATTAAATGAAAAATAAAATTATTTCATATTTGTACGCATATTTTCTATAAGTCAGAAATGTCCAAACAAACGAAAATAATTTTATTAATCACTTGTAGTTTCATATTGAGCTCAAATTCTTGCTGAGTTAACAATATCCCAAGTAAGAATTTATTTTTCGATAAAGTGAAAACATTGAAGCTTGTATTGAACTTGGAATCTCAAATTTCATGTGAACATAAAATGAAAGTAATCGTGTTCCTTTTGAAGTATATAAAATAAAAAACTTCCACGCAAAACTGGAATTCCATAACGTTGCATCAAACGATGTTCATTGGTTTCACTGAGTCAAAAGGCCGTCCTTCGTGATGTGTTGACCGCCATTGGTAACGATACCGAGGTCGTTCGGTGAAGATCCTCTGTCTTGCATTAAAACTTGCAACAATAATAAATTTATGAGGATCTAATGAATAAGTTTAAGTCTCTTCGGAAAGTTTTGTTATGTTAATGAATTTTTTGTGAATTTAACAAAACAAAATTCACCACTAAATAAGTATACAGAACTCAGCACTAAAAAAGTTCATGTTAATAACACCTATATCTTAATGGTTTTAAAACATCTGATATTCCTGAAAAGAGACCAATCAAAATTTCACTCTCAACTCATCGACGGCATTTAAATTAATCAAATTTCAAATAATTTCAAATAGTTCATAATGTTTAATTAGTACATCTAAATTCAATAGTTGTAAAAATTACAATCCCCATTCACAAAACTAAAATAGTTTTGTCCCAGTTTATGGACAAAATATTGAACTTATCATAAACAGACTCATGCACGACCACGTCCATCAAGGTCTGATATAATTACATTAGCTGTAAAAGCATCCGCATAGAAATATCACGGTAGTTATTATATCTTCTTAAAAAACCATCAATTTCATTTCGAAAACGCAAAAAATTCACGATTTTATCCTTTATGTTCTGATTTTATATTCGGTAACAGCACACAAATAAAAATTGATTTATGCATAAAGATATAGCACATATATTTGTTGTTAGAACTCATATTCTTAGCAAATTAGATTAGTCATTAGTTTTAGCCTCCCTACCCGCAGCAGCAAATGCGATCCAAAGAGAGGAAGGAAGAAGGCACCATTTAGTATGGAGTTAAGGGAACGCGGAATCTAAGCAGAAAGGGCATAGAAACAGTGAGATGAGAAAGAAGTTCATGAAACAAGATCAAAGTTGAAGAAGAAAGTAGTAGGGGCTGAAAAAAGCATAACAGTGAACCGAAAAAATGGTCCGTAACAAAACCAAAACCTATTCTATTGCAACAAAAAGAAAGCCTACCTAACCTTTAGCTCGGCCCTCACATTTTCCCCCTGGGAGCGCTAATTCCCAAAGATACAATAGCTGCATCTCCCTGAGGAGACTCATATTCTTAGCAGGTAGCAAAGGAACTACTAGAAGTAAAAACTAAAGCTATTCAGCACCAGTTTGGACGTCTCTATGTAAATCCAGAAACTTGCAAACAAATGCACTGAATTTTGTTTCACACATTTGAGCAAAAAAAAGGAACCGAAACTTTGCATAGTTAAACAAGTCTACCACAATAGTAAAAATATTCATTCTATTTGATACTGAAAAAAATTTCCATACCTAATCATCCATACGCATTAATTCTCATCAAATCATCAAATTCGCATTAAATAACTCACTCCTATAAAGGAATAATTCCATTTTCATTTACATGAATACAATAATCGCTATAGGCAATCACACTTTAAGTTCTTGGCTACCGTTAAAAAAATTACATATTCGTTCAACACGTTTTCTGCTCCGAGTTAAACTGCAGTTCACTATTCAATGCAAATTTAAAGTCAATTACAGTAACAAACAATGAAAATAGCAATCATTAACTCGATCTTACTTGTTTTAGCTACTATTAATTAATTATAAAAATTGAGTGAGTGACCGGAGGTCGGTCTGCAGCATTATGAAAATCCCTTGAGTGACCACCGGTGGGTTCTTCGCAGGAAACGCGTTAAAGCGAGAACGCGGTTCAATGCACTGTATAGAGGTGTCGTCACCATAGATCCTCTGCGTATAGAAACAGTACATTGGATTACTTGGCTGTTACTTGCTAAGTCGAACTCACAGCTTGAGACGAGGTAAACAGACTGAGACGAGGTAGGATGAGGACGACAACTGCCGAGGTTGTCGGAACTACAGGTTGAGACCACTGAGCGCCCTGACGCGCGTGCTGTGCTGAAACAAATACGATAAGGTTTTCCTTCTGAAATTCAATGCGCTCACACCTAGGCAAGTTTTATTGAGCAGTGGTTTTGTGAAGTATCCATTTATTAAAGGTGCCCACTCAACTGCGTAGCAATGTAACCAGGGTTGAGTTTAAAAAGATTCTTATACACCTTTAAAAATCCCGTCAAGATTTACTAATTATAATTATTTTACTCGAAATTGAATCCCCAATGTGTAATCTAAAACAACCATTAAGTACCAAATATGGCTAATTTCCTCGGCCATGTGTGATAAGGCTACGAATAATTTCCTGACCTCAAGTGAAGATGAATTTTCAAAAATTATCGAGCTTCATCAGCCCGCTGTATATTTTATACTCTGCTCTGCACATAACAAAATGTGATTTGAATTTGGAAGCAAGTTGATCTGAACCTCTCAAACTAAAACAAGGTTTCAACATATATGAAAGAAAATACTGTTCAGAATGAAATGAAGGAAACGGGGAATCTGTGCACATGGGTGTCCCAACAACTTGTGCATGAAAACCATACAATTGAAAAGGGCTTCGTGATAACAAGATATTAATTTCATTGAAACCACTAACATTGAAAGAAGCTTTAGAAACCAAAAAAGTGGAAGAAGATAGTAATGAGTAACAATTGAAAAGATCAACAGTATACCGAGAAACGATGTTCCTCAACCATACAAAAATCCTAATTCATTTGTACAAAGACTTCCTAAGCTCTAGTTAGCGACCTCACCAATTGTGAAACATCTGTGCAATTGAGGCGAAACTGGATGAACACCCATTAAACTGCAGAATGAACGTGGAGAAACAACCTAGCTGCCCTTTCAGCAGCGGCTTCTTTCATGTTTGCTGAATTCTACTATTTAACAACAAGTCTACCATTTTTGTGCTATAAAGGATAAAAATGAATCAATCAGCACCAGTAAGATGTCTGAATATTCAAACAACATTTGTGAAGCACTTAGAGGTTCCTTACCTTTCTGAAAAGAGTTCCTTGAAATATTTCAAACCAAGTGCTGCTCCTCGCAGAAAAGGTTGACAAGGTTTTGAAGAAACGTTTAGACAAGCAGCAGAAACAAGTTAGCCAGACCATCTTGACTGATGTCCCTCAATGATGCAGACCTCTTCCCAACATGCCAGTATCACAGACGTATTTGGCAGTAAATAAGGCTGTCACAGATGACCACTTGTCACGGTACCTGAACAAACAAAAAAGAGTTGAGAATGTGGATAACAAATTAAAAACACTAATAATTCTGCTCGTTTGCCTTTTTTTTGTTTAGAAAGCAATTTGCTAAGTGGCTTGCTTATTACCATCCCCTTTTTTTGAATTCAGGAATAATGAAAGAATGAGCCTTGGTAGTCAGCCTGATTTTCCAAAACTTCTACAGAGTGGAGGAGAATGAGAATTCATGGATATGAATGAATTAAAAATTGTTATCAATTTTCAATTGATAATGTTCTTGATTAGGAAAGAATTAAAAATGAAGGCTTCCCAAAATATCTCTGTGTGTGCTGTGAAAGAAAAGATTGTGATTAAATATTTTTGTTTTGTTAATGTTCTTGATTAGGACATAATTAAAAATGAAGGCTTCCTAAAATATCCCTGTGTGCTATGAAAGGAAAGACAACAATAAAACAATTTTGGTTTGTTATTCGGAAATTGGAAAAAATTAATTCATTTCTGTGAAGTTAAAACGAAATCCACATTTGTTTTTGAAATTTGTTAACATAAAGATACTCGTTTGAAAAGCATACATGGTATCATAATAATCCATGGCAATGTTTTCACAATTAATAAAAAAAATACAAAAACAACCAAATTATTCCCAGCAAAAATGGATATTAAAACTGGTAATTATGAAAACATCAGAGAAATACTGAATTAGCAAAGTAACTAGATAAGTTACAATATATTTATTTCATTAAGTACTTTAACTTTTTTCAGAGGAGCATTTGATTGTGATATAATCATTTTAACATGCCCACAAAACAGGTAACATACACACCATGTACTGAAAGATGTTTTTTGGTACAGAAAGTATAGACCACTTCTTTCTGACATGAATCTCAAGCAGATTTTTGCATATCTCATTAAAAGCATATTCACTTTGTGCAAGACACAAAAATTTCAAGAACATTATGATACTAACAAAATATTTTATAGCAACCCTGCAGAAAATCAGATCATATTTGCAATTCATGTATGCCAAGGCTTCAACAATTCTGAAAGTCAAAAACAAAATAATTACCAATAGTGTAACATTGAAACAGTTGAACTCGTCAGCAACTGAAGTATTGAAGTCAGATTAAATAATCTAGCAAAAGGCTTTAAAATAAGTCTTTTGGCCCACCCTACCCATTAAATCAACAACAGCTTGAAAGATATTATAGGCAATCTATGATGGATTACAGACCTGGTTTGAAAATATCAGATGACATGGAAGCAAAAAATAGTAATAATATTAACCACAAATCAAATTTTAGAAAAATTATATTGGTTATTCAGAAAGTATTTATTCTTTCCACCAATCAAAGTTAAAAAACATCAGATTTGGGCTATCACTTTGACAAAGTCAAATTAAGGATGATAAAGTTTACGTGTTATAAAGGCCAGTGGAAGAACAAGAGAAAAAGTTGTAATATTACCAAAACCAAAAGGATGCTTTCCATTGATTAATAGTACAAAACTATTTACACAGTTTCATTTAGTCTTGTGTGTTTGACAAAATCACATTATGCTAAAGTTTTTAATTTGTCTGGGCTACAAATTGCCATTGTTGATCATGAATCAGAAGCATCTCCTTGAATTCTTACTAAGTTGAGTACGGAATCTTGCTAATAAAACCAGACATTTAACCAGTTATACTTTTTTCGTCAAGGATCAGTGGAAATTATACATAAATTATGCTGAAACCTACATGCAGCTATTATGAAATGCTGAGATTATGTTGTGAACAGCTATAGTACACAATATTTAGCCTGATCCATAATGCTTCAAAGAATACATATAGGTATCAAAATTACCAAATTTCACTTCTGTCAGAATAATGTTAACTATTTTGCACTCAAAAGCGAAAAATATTTGATAAAATATCATGATAAAAATTGTAAATTTTAATGGAATCATTTCATGATGAACAATATAAATGTTTGCTCAAAGCTAAATTATTTTTGGAATATATTTTGACAATTATCTACCACAATCCCAACTGTCACTAAGAAACAGCCACATAACATTTCAAAAATATCAAGTAACAATATTCTAGAGCAAAAAGTAAAAAATTCCTTAGTAAATTCATTAAAGAATTATTCGACAAAACATTGTTCATCACTTCCAAATCCCATGTTAGCTTCAGTTACATCTTTGTGTTCTATGTAGTAGACATTCCATTCTCACTTCTCAACCGTTAACGGTTTTGTAGTTCTACACACAAACTGGCTCTAGCCACATTTAACACCAGAAAAACGCATGCTTCCAAGGCCCAATTAAATTTCCATTCTTTCACAATTATGAAAGAGCAATCATCACATACAAGAAGCACACGTACCACCGTGAAAGGTACTGAACCGTTTTCAGAACATATGAGACTGAGGAATTCCGGGCGGCAGCCGCGGCGCACTAAATAATTTTCGCCGTAGTCTGTGACTGGCGGATGTTGGGTTGGGCTCATGTCTGACGTACGACACAAAGCACAATTGAATGAGTAATTCATCGAATCCTCAAACTTCTTTAACCAACTGTTTTTTCGAAGGCACCAGCCTATTGAAATCAGTCTAATCAGCGCATATAAATCACATTGAAGCTATCACTAGGTACGGAAACCAAAAATCTAGTTGGCTGCAATCTAGTGCTTGACAATAAAATGTTTCCAATCTGTCATCCGTCTGCATCTGCAATCTGCGAAGAGGTCTGCATCATTGAGGGGCGTCAATCATGATGGTCTGGCTAATTTGTTTCTGCTGCTTATCAAAACATTTCTTCCAAACCTTGTCAACCTTTTCTGCAGGAGCAATGCTTGGTTTGGAATATTTCTTTTCAGAAAGGTAAGGAACTCTTTTCAGAAAGGTAAGGAACCTCTAAGTGCTTCACAAATGTTGTTTGAATATTCAGACATCTTACTGGTGCTGATTGATTCATTTTTATCCTTCATAGGTCAAATGTGGTAGAATTGTTGTTAAATAGTAGGATTCAGCAAACAAGAAAGAAGCCGCTGCTGAAATAGCAGCTAGGATATTTCTCCACGTTCATTCTGCAGTTTAATGGGTGTTCATCCAGAAAAATATATACAAGGCTATTAGCAATTAAAAGCATTAAAATAACAGACATGTTGAAAAGATACTATTTCTAGGAATGAAAACAAATTATAAGATAAAAACATCTCTTACAGGATTACACGACTAAATGAAGAGAATCGTCATAAGCCACATTTGTATTCCACGAGGAATCAGAGGATTAAATCATGCAATCAACTTAATCTGAATAGTGATGGAATACCTTTTCCTTGAGCACTTACCAGCATATTCTGAGCTTTCTCTTCTGTGCTTAACGATAAGTTTGATGACCAACCGAATGAAAGAATTGTACTACATTGTTCGTCAACTTTAATTTAATCGAAATGGCGATTTATCGATTTTTCCGAATGAATGATTAATTTTTATAACATATTTGTTTGTGATTGGTAGCTATTTTTTCGCAGCTTCCATCGACTAGGTTCTGTGCTGAATAAAAAATTAAGCTATCTTCTGCAAATAGTGTTCATTTTGTGGCATATTTCACGAAAATTTAGGTTTCAAAATTCAGGACGAACAAAAGATAACGTTGAATAAACCGAAAAATTCAAGATTCTTCAATATTCTGTGCTCAGAACAAATTAGACGTGACCAATCCAGACCAAAGACCTGTCCAGAGACCCGACCTGAGACCGGACCAGAGACCGCACCAGAGACCGGACCAGAGACCGGACCAGAGACCTAACCAGAGACCTAACCAGAGACATGACCAGAGACATGACCAGAGACATTACCAGAGATCTGACCAGAGATCTGACCAGAGAACTGACCAGAGACATGACCAGAGACATTACCAGAGATCTGAACAGAGATCTGACCAGAGATCTGACCAGAGGCATAAGCAGAGACCGGACCAGAGACCTGACTAGAGACCGGACCAGAGACCGGACCAGAGACCGGAGCAAAGACCGGACCAGAGACCGGACCAGAGACCGCACCAGAGACCGGACCAGAGACCGGACCAGAGACCTAACCAGAGACCTAACCAGAGACATGACCAGAGACATGACCAGAGACATTACCAGAGATCTGACCAGAGATCTGACCAGAGAACTGACCAGAGACATGACCAGAGACATTACCAGAGATCTGAACAGAGATCTGACCAGAGATCTGACCAGAGGCATAAGCAGAGACCGGACCAGAGACCTGACTAGAGACCGGACCAGAGACCGGACCAGAGACCGGAGCAAAGACCGGACCAGAGACCGGACCAGAGACCGGACCAGAGATCGGACCAGAGACCGGACCAGAGACCTGACCAGAAACCGGACCAGAGGCCTGACCAGAGACCGGACCAGAGGCCTAACCAGAGACCGGACCAGAGACCTGACTAGAGACCGGACCAGAGACCGGACCAGAGACCGGACCAAAGACCGGACCAGAGACCGGACCAGAGACCGGACCAGAGATCGGACCAGAGACCGGACCAGAGACCGGACCAGAGACCGGACCAGAGATCAGACCAGAGACCGGAATGGGGATAATCAGACAAAATTAGATTAGAGTAGATTAGATTATGTTTTTAAGCCACCTTAACCGCAATACAGGCGTTCCAAAGAAAGGAAAGAGGAATGCATTAATTTGTATGGACTTGAAGGGATGCCAAATATATACACGAGTCATATAGAAATGGGAAGTTGAGAAAGAAATTCATAAAACCAGATAACGAGTGAAGAGGAAAGTTGTGGGTACTGAAAAACCGCTTCGTAGTAACCGAAAAAATTGACCCTTAACCAAATAAAAGCTATATCTTATTTCAACTGAAAGAAGGCCTATTTAACCTTATGCTCTGGACCTCACATATCCCCCCGAGAGCTCTAATTCTCATAGATACCATAGCTGTATTCTCCTGAGGGGTTTAAAATTCTTCCGTTTTCACAATTCTAAGTTGAAAGAAATAAAACTTTCACAAAATAAGCATAAATTCAATAACTAACACATTTGAACTCAATGTGGCCGTTAAAAAGATTAATTGACATGGATTAGAGAGGATAACACTCAGTAACGGTAACCTTGGCAACGTTCTATCGGTGGTAGCTGGTCTACGTTCTCGATCAACTTGAAGGAATGTCATGATGACACATCCAGGTGAGTCAAGATTTCTCTGAGTGTTGCGTTGTAATGCTGGTAGAGTGCAAAGCTTTCTGTACCCCCTTCCGAGGCAAAACCCGTCATCTAGAAAGGCCCTCTTATATACAGTTCATACATACATGCATGTTGACTACTGAAGCAGGAAGGTTGAGAATCCCCTCTGTTTACTAAGAACCGACTTATTCGCACCGTGTCTGATCCTGAATTCCAACTTTAATTACGTCTTCTTTAAATTAATCCGAATATAAAATTCAATCTAATTTCTTAAAAAGTGTCAATTTATCTCCTAAAATGGATTCACAAGCATTGTATAGCATTATAACGTAACCAAGAAAATTATCTTTTCCTGGAGAAAGTTAACATTTCAAATTTAGCATACCGATATACAGAACTAGAAATAAAATCCAAGTGATTTAAGTATGATTTGAAGAATAGTTCTAAAAGATTTGTGAAGACTCTACTTTACATTTCAAAGCAGCAGTTCTGCAATTTGTGCGTGTGATGCATATTGTGCTGCTCAAGTTTCTCTTGCTTTTCGAGCGCAAACGAATGCATTTCTGGCATAGCTCTTTGGATCAGTAAAATCCGCTGTATTCATCACAGGATGATAACATGCATATATCATAATTTATGTCTGAAACTAATTTCTGTTGCAAAATGAGAATGATCGTAGAAGGGAAAGGGGGGTTACCGAAATGTCTTAAAAGACTGAGTGTACCTTCACATAGAGCTAAAGTCGTTCTCGACAAGTGTGACATATACTTCCCAATTGAAAATCAAGGACGTATCGCCGGTGTATTAAGGACGTGAGGGTCGATTATGCACGATTTATAGGCTAGTCGGCCTGCTCTGCCTTAACATTGCCTCTACGCGCCCCAAACCAAGCGCGGTCGAGCTCGGACGTGAAATTCATAGTTGGCCATGGATGATTCGAATGCGCAAAATTTTCAGTTGATTAACGGTCGTAACATTTGAAAGCAGCATGACTCAATCTGTCAGTTAATGACAGCGTGTCATCGTGAGCGTACTGGCGGGTACTGCCTCTGCAAAGGTCGCGTTTGGTGTTTCGACTGTGTTCTTCACAATCATTGCGTTAGGCAAATTGTGACGTAGTATTGCATCAGATGCCCAAAGCATGTTTATTGATATTACATTGATTGTTTTCTGGGATGTTGTCGCGATCAACCGTTATGCTCATCCTCAGATTTTTCTCGTCACTTCTCGAGCTCAAGCTGAGTTAAATTTTTTAAACATAGTTATGTGAAGTGTTGTTCGTCCAACTGTTTTGAAACTAAAACAGTGGTTTTCATATCAAAGTACTCTGGATAGATTACTGAGCAAGTTTACAGAACAGTTCACATTCACTTGATTCATTTGCAAGTTTTTCACAGAGTGGCTACAAAGACTGTTTTTCAAATCTGTATTGATGTCACAATAAGTTACTTATTTTCACGATATTAATAAGAGCAAATGCTGACATTGAACAATAAATTAAACCAATATGCTTTTCACAGTGCTTTGTATCAGTGCCAACAAGAATAGAAGAAAACGCTGGTGATAAACCAAAAATGTGAGTTTTCAATGAAAAATCGATTGCTGTAAATATGTATCATGGCCAAAAAATAGCACAACGTTGTATGACTCTTGCACTTTTGGGACATAGCACTCCTACAGGGTCCGAGAGATGTGCATTTGGGTGATTTTATATTGTAATTATTGTTTTGCCTTATCATGATGTCCATTTTTTTGTTCATTTTCTTACTGTCCATGTCAGCTCGTCTTTCTGTCTTCAACTATTCTTTGCTTAATTTGGTTTTTAAGATTTGTAATCCTGTGCATTAAGTCCTGCGCAACAGTGCACCCGAAAGTGCATAAAGCTCATCTATCATTTGAGGGTATGGTTTACTGCAATACTTTTTTGGTAGATAATTGCGCTTGCTAATTGTGCTCTAGTTTTTTCTCTAAAACCGCATTAGTAACGCAAGGAAATTCTTTTGTGCTATTCTCTGCCATTATTTTCCATTTGGTTCTCTAATGAAATATTTTAAATATTATTTTTCAGTGTTTGAGTTTGTTATAAAAGATGCTGTTCAGCATCCAGTCAAAAAAGAAGCACATTCAGTCGATTTTAAGTGCCTACCTATGCATTTTATGAATGATGCATTTCTTTTGCAAAAAAAAAATTTCGGTGGTGGTTCATTGGTGACCCAGCTGAGAAAGGGGTATTGAAAACCTACATTGTAACTTTAATTTCATTCGTTATTTTCTTTAATGATATTCAAAATGTTCCTGCAGGCCAATCATTTCTATGCAGTCAAAAAATTTGAGAGAGATCTCATGAATGTTATATATATGTCATAAATGAGCGTTGAAATGGAATTCTGTAAACATGAGTTGAAATATCTGTACATTTAGAAAAAATATATTTTCTATTGGTTTATTTCTTGATGTATAGATATATGAAAATAGTATATATATGTATATATCAACGCGATATAAAACTATTTTCTCAAGTGAGAAAAAACCCAAAACTTCTTTGTTTTCGAGAAATGGTGGCCTGAAATAGTTTTAGATTCCCCCACGAATAGGCTTACCATGCAGCCAACGAGTAAAATCTTACTTCTTTGGCAGGCTGTTGGCACGCGCTTCGGGCTATTCCTACGGGAATCTATAATTCTTTCAGATCATTATTTCTCGAAAACAGAGTTTTGAGGTTTTTGTCACTCGTAAAAATCGTTTTATTTTACGTTTTTCGGTATTTGGTTAAAATCTATGCATCGCATTACACAACACCGTGTACATACCGAGTGTCCCACAGAAATGTTTCCAACTGTTTCATTGATTATATCTCCGCTTTGAATTAACATATTTGAAATTTCTTCTTCTTACAATGCAATAAATTTTCTTTTCTTTTCTAATAATTCAAGTTTTTTTTCAAATCGTTTAACTTTACAGTGATCGATTTACTGAAACAGATGGAAAATTAATTGTTCAGAGGCAACTAATTGTTCAAAGGAAACAACTATGGTGTTCTTAATTTCTCAACGCCTACTGTTAAAAATAGTTTTACAATGATGTATCCTACATATCACGAAGTATTCAAATCCTCGTAGAGATTATTTACTTTCTTATTTCATTATTTCAAGATACCTAAAACGCAACTCACTAACCATCAAAAAATTTCCATCGTATTAGAATATGAAGCAACGAAAAACTGTGACAAAGCTATAGGAGCATTTAGTTTTCGTCCTAATTTTCTAACTCAAACGATACACAGTTTTCTCATCGGACGAGTTCCTTTGGGACTTTTTCATTAATTGCACTTCGAACTTTTTCACAGTTTTTCGTTGCTTCAAATTCCAATGCGATGAAAATTCTTTGATCGTTAGTGAGCTGCATTTTAGGTGTCTTCAAATATTGAAATAAGGGAGTAAATAACCTTTCAGAGGGTTTAAATATTTGGTGGTATGTGGGACATATCATTGTGAAATTATTTTCAAAGGTAGGTATTTAGAAATGAAGAACACCAGCGTTGTTTTTAAAATCTTTCCCCTGAACAATTAGTTTTCTACCTCTTTCTTTAAATCGATCAGTGTAAAGTGGGTACTAAACGATTTTCAAAAAAATTGATGATATGAAACGGAAACAAAATTTAATACATTGTGGAAAAAATACAGTTTAAATATGTTAATTTTAAGCGGAGATATAATCATTTAAAAACTCCGAGACATTTTTATGGGACACGCGGTATAATGTAGACACTCCTCAGAGGGATACATTTGTTGTATCTATGGGAGCTAGCGCTCCCAGGGAGGAAAATGTGAGGGCCCGAGCTATGAGTTAGGTAGGCCTTATTTTTGTTGAAATAAAAAGTTTTTGTTATGTTAAGGACCACATATTTCCGGTTCACTACTGTCCTGTTTTTTAGCACATACTACTTTCTTCTTCAGCTTTGATCTGGTTTCATGAACTTTTTTCTCAACTTACTGTTTTTATACCCTTTCTGCACAGATTCCGCGTTCCCTTTGGAACGTTGACTACGTTTGTGCGATTGCTACGGTTGGTTCGGTTAAGTTGTGAGTAGCAAAATTTAGAAACTGACTGTACTGCTCAAGTCCATTCATGTCCTTTATAAAAAGTGTGAACAATATAAGTGTACTATAATTTTTACCAGGTAGGTTAAAATCAATTCTAAAAAAGGTAGTGAAATTATGGAAATGCTATTCATTCATGCCGGTATGCAATGTACCTAATGGTACACATATGATATGTCCCAAAATGTAGTGCACGTGTTGCCTCCATACTAAATGGTGCCTTCCTTTTCCTCTCTTTGGGTCGCATTTGTTGCGGATAGGGAGGCTTAAGCTAACCAATAATCTAATCTATAATGTAAACAAGAGTTGAAAGGGAACTTTGAGATACGGAAATTACATTCCCATCTTTATGTCTATGCAGATGATATTTGTTTGTTAGATGCAGCATTTTAAACGGATTGTGATTTTATTTTTAATTCCTATATTATTTTGGTGTTTTATTGGGGAGAAGGCTGTGATTAATGTAAGTAAGATATTCATGTATATTATAGTGTAGAAAATGTTTCATTTTTGTAATAAAAGTTGAAGAAAGAGCGGGATTCTATTTCCTTTCTAAAGTATTGTCTTATGTACCTGAGCTCCCAGTTGCACGTGCATCAAATCTCATTGGATGTACAATATTGTACTGAGCTTAATGGGTCAATAAATTCACAATGCTGTAAGTGTGAATGTATTGTAGGATCCAAAGCTTCCAGTACACCCGTGAGGCGAGGCACGTGCAGCCGGGAGCGATTTTTAACCTATAATCCATGGACGGCCAGCCGCGATTCGAATCTGGTTGTGAGGCGGTAAACGGCCGTTGGGTAGGGCGGAACAACAGCGATTCGCGTGCAGTTTTGTGTCCGAAAAAGTGGACATTAGACCCTTAAACCGCGCGTACTACAACTAAAAAACGCCTAGGAACCGACGCGTGCCCACCGGCGAAACGTCCTTGATTTTCAATTGGGTTAGAAGCTGAGTGACAACGAAATAAAAGTGAATCCACATGAGTGAATAAGCAGGTCTAAACACGTATTGAACAGAGATTATCAGGCGCACGTTCAACTGTTTTCCGCAAAAATTCTTGTAGGATGAAAATAAAACAATTCAAATTATTTCTAAGAAACCTCACTTTTCAGAAGAACAAATTACCTAAAAATATCTGTCATATATATGGACAATTTTTTCAGAATTATCACCTTTTTTTCAGTACTATAAAACGTTGAAAAACATGTGAAAGCAATGCATAAAGTAATGAAGTCATACGTAGAAATGCAATAAAGTCATTTCACCTGATTGTAAAACACACACGTATGCAAAAATTCTCAAAACTTATTAACCCACACATACTTAGCCAAACAAAAAACACGCATACACAAACACATCCTCAGATCAGTATATCGAAAGTCGAGAAGTTGAGGCAATAAATAATGTGTTACACTCTAATCGCAGTTCAATTACGGTGAAGTGTGTTAGTGAATAAATACAGGGAATTTAGAATGTAAAGAAAGTCCTGTTTGTTATGTGCTCTACGAAGAATATAAATTTTAGAAATTTTGAATGAGTGATTAAAACCTTTAAAATGATTAATAATAGAGAATTGGAATCAGTATGCAAATGGGCGGTCGACCTGTTCTGTGAGAAAATTCTGAATGCTGACAGGAACTGGCATCTAATTGGGGAGTAGCATTTCCAGCATACGACTGCTGGAAGCAATCAACCACTCACATATACCCAAACGCAGCAACTTTCAAGGTATTCAGCAGGTCACGGGTCCCTATTGAAAAGTTAAGCAATTTTAAGAGTAATGGTATAATCAACCTCTACGACAATAAAAGCAAAAAAGGTCGCGCTAGCCCTAAAAAATTTGGATTAATTACCGGTTAAATAACCAAGGAAAGGAAGGCAAATGAATATTATCTATTTCACCTCGGTTAAAGTTGCAAGATGAAGAACGGATTTCCGGTTTAGAGATTTTGTGACCATTCAATTAGCAAAAAACGATGGGTTATTACTGCGCATTACCGTCCTTTGCACGTGGACAGTTTCTTCGCGAAGTACTTTATATTTCATATGCTTTCATATTTCATTTATGTAGTATTATTTTCTTTTAATAGTACTGATGATCACACGGCCGAGAACGCTGGTCGTTTTCTTCCTGGACGCTCTTCTCTGGATACTCCCGATAATAATTTCAATCATGACTGCGATGTTAGTCTCTACACAAATGTTCTAAAATTATTCAGAGTAGCTTTGTTGAACAAGATTTTTCTTCTTCACAAAATTATGTCAATAGTTAAATTTCCTTTGAAGACTCTTACTTTGTGTTTAGCGCCATTACATGCAATCTACTCGGAAAATTACACATGTGATATAACCTTTTCTCAGTTACTGCAAACATCTCTGAATCCTATTCAGAAGCATATTTCAGTTATTCTTGAATAATTCAAACACACGACACTAATCAAAAACAATTTTGCTACTCGGGTAATAAAGTGTGATTTACTCTAAATGGAGTATGCGAATTTTGAACCTGTAATCAGAACTGTTCTATCACGTCAGGTTCTTGAGGTACAAGCATACTCTTTTGTTATGTCCCAGAGCAGCGTTAGTTCAGCTACCGCAGTCGGAGGATGTTTTGTGTGCGTTTGTTTCCTGTGGTCATATTATATTTAATTATTATGGTAGAGGTGTATAGTTGTGGAGTTGAAACAGTATTGCATACAGTCAGGGATTATTTTCAAATTGATTTCTCAATAAATTTGTAACTGAAAGATAATAGCAGAATATATAGTTACTAAATACAAATCATAAATCGGTGAGGATGTTGCAAAGCCTAGACATTTTTTTTATATCTGTGGAAGGTACACCACGAGCAATTAGCAGAAAGTTGTAGATTTAAGTGAAAAAACTGTATACATATTTTATTTTGGTCGTAACGTTAGTGACCAAAATAAGCCTTAGGCTCCTCAAAAATGCTGTAATGTTTGTTATATGGGGTACCCAATTAAATGACGAATGGGAGGGTATGCCTTTTTGCTGTACCAATGGTGTGGTGTGAGCCAACAAATAATACTTCTGATGGCTACTTTTGTCGAACAAATTGTATGAAGTCGTTTGTTATTTGAACTTCTTTAATTAAGGAAAGAGTACTCCCAGAATGTCGAATCTTCTTGAGATATTGGGTTTTAGCTGCCATAGGAAGGTAAGATGTCAGGTACATCCTGTGAAAAAGTGAAGTTCGTACGTTCATTGGTTCGCCCGCTACGGGGGTTTGAAGTATGGGGGGAGAGGAGGGTGAAGTGATATTTTCTCATGTTACACCTCCCCCTTGGCACTTTTTTCACGGCTTGACGTTGCTATGTCATCTTTTATGTCTCTTAATTACTGTATAATGATTTCAAGGGACCTAACTGACCCACCCAAAAATAATAAAAAAAATTAAGATTGTTTATGTTTCTTTGTTTATCTTATTTTGGAGAATCGGAATGTGGGGACTCAAAATATAGCTCCTCCCACAGTTTTTGAGCTACAGTAATGATTTTGGTGTCAAAAGAACCGGAATTTAATCTTCTACAAGATGACGTTTATTCATTTTTGGGAACAAAAAATTAACACTGTTTATTTTTTATGGGAAAAGTGTAAAATTTGGATTCAATTTTTGTATTTTTCATTTTTTCAAAAAGTATTTCGAAAATTTAAAAAAACTCTTCGTTCCGTTGTAGAGAATACAATTCTGCTTTTTTTTATACTAATATTATCTCTGTATCTCAAAATGTGATTGAGTCCAGGGATTTACCCCAGACCCCCAACTTATTCGTTTTCTTTGAATAACTCATTTTCTATGGGGAAAATGGGAAAAACACATAAGTCCAATCTTAATCCTTGTTCAATTTTACATACCTATACCAAGTTTCATGAAGATCGGTAGAATAGTATAGGACTTTGAAAAATGGGAGTATTCTTCCATTAATGTGAGAAATTGATTTTAATTAAAATAAGGGTCGCTTCAACCAGAGATTGAAATCTCAATTGTTAATGAATATGAGTGAGATTAAATTAGCCTATGAGTTTAACGGGTGGCGTTGGGGCGCAAGCAGTAACCTTTACGTCCACCCCTACCTCGTATATCAACACTTCTTTGGTAACGCTGACCGATTTTCAAAGCACGTATTTCTAATGGTGGTTCTTGCTAGAGAGGGGTGAAATAAATACTCATTTCATTAATTCATTAATTAATGAAATGCTAGGTTCATTAATTTGCTAGGGTAGGAGACAAGAACGGTAATGAATGAAGCACACGCTGGGCGGACTTTATACCCGTTAAGACCTCGACAAGGACTTCGATTGCAGGAGGGCTTTCGATATTACACCCTTCGTTAATGTCACGCGCTTTGACTGCCAAGTGAAACCCAATCCATGGAAGATTATCCCTCAGATACCGAACCCTGAACACAAACCCCCTGATACTGAACCGGGTCCGACGCTATTGAACAGTGACGAAGCCTTTAGATAATGTTTCGCTCTCACCGCTACCCGTGTGAATCGAATATTTTCACAAAGTTCAAACTCGCGACCTTAAATCTAAGAGACCTTCAGCCCGCCTGCGCTTGACCGCTTCAGATCTAATTGTTTCCACGACCATTAGACACATGTGATTGCTATTTGATGCACCCAATCTAAGTCTCCGGACAGCGTGAGACCGACACGGAATAAAATCAATTCAAAATATAAAGGTATTCTCAAAGGATAATAAGTCTTAAATTGCATATTCAGATTGTGAGTAAGATGCGAATCCAGTTGCCCATTGTACGAAGAGATTAATCCCACTTCTTCCACTAAGCAATGCTGAAAACAATTCATCGCCTGAAGAAAAATACAACGATGATGAACTGTATGTAGATCAGCCTGAGAAAAAAATAATCCAGTTCATAAATCAAGAGAAATTAGATGGTTTGGTGAGAGATTTTGCACTGTCATAAGAACATGCAAAAAAGTTGCGCTCGAGACTTCTGCAATAGCAAAATATAAACTTTCTGTAAGCTTCATAGGGCCTTCGCTACTTCCTATGAAGAAAATGATGGTGCTTGTTTATATACTAATGTAAATGGCCTTATACATCAGATAGAAAATGAGCATTTATCTAATGATTGGAGTACATTCAGCGATTGAAGCACTTCTAGTCTCAAAGCTGTATTACTTCATAGTGGTTACAAAACACCTTCGATTCCTATGCACATGTTGGGATGAGAGAGACATCCGATTCGATAGCTTTTATTATGGAAAGTGTTCGTTATTCGCATCGTAAGTGACATATCTGCTATGATTTTTACTAGGGTTAATTTCTTTATTTCTTTAATTTCTTCCACTGCAACTAAGCTATACAATGACTACGTGCTTTCTCGTCTATGGAACAGTCGTGACGACAAAAATCATTATATTGTCAAGAAGTGGCCGAAAAAAAGGATACATGGTCTGTCGAGACAATGTGACGCGTCGTCAGATGGTCTATCTTCCACCCCTCCATAATACACGAAAAATTTGCGGAGTATTTTGTTCAATTTTTTAAGCAATGGCCATCACTCTGATGGATCCTCGTACCTCAAAATAACTTTTGTACCTCAAATAAAACTGACGCTAAACTTAAAGATGGGCTTATTGTAGGACTGGAAATCAGAAAATTTATTCTCGACGAAGAATTCAGCAATAAACTAACCCCACTCGTGTTGGCAGCGTGGTCCAAGTAGTGCGAACTACCTCGGTAATTATAAGGCTGTTAACTATGGAGAACTAGTGGATAGCTTGCTAGAGGCCTATCAAAGTATGGGGTGTCAGACGTCATACGCAAGGAGTGACATACGCAAGTTAAATCAGCAGGAATACTATGTATACCAGTCACAAGCGCAAGAGAAAGAGTCACAAACATTTCTGAAGCCGTAGTCAGGAGAGTACTACCTCTTATACTCAATAAGTAAATTTGTTGGGCCCGTAAAAGGACGTTTATGATGTCTATTCCAAACCTATGTCTAAAAACGACTCAATTATTTTTATACCCGCAATAATTTTATGCATAAAATTACCCGAAACCTAAAGATCTTGGACAAATCTGAGCACCGCTCGAAAACTAGCTCGTTGCACAACGATTTTCTCAATAAGCTGAGAAAAATGTGAAATGCGTTAGCTAGTGTATTCTTCAAGCGATTTTTAGATGATACTTTTTAAAAACTTACTCACAATATCATGTAAATCCAATTTTTCAAATGGTTCTCAGAAATAATTCGCCACTGTGGTAAATCAAAATGATCAAATGGCGTTTTTAGAATAAAATTAGACCAAAAAAAAAAAGAGACAACTGGCTCATTCTCTGGTTCTTTTCACGCAGACACTAATCATGCACATAAACCAAAAACTCATTTATAGTCATAAATATCACGCACAATAATTGTACCTATACCTTCATTTCAGCACATCCCCAAACGCTGCAATTGCAAAAACTAATGTCTGACATGATAGTTTATTTCCCATTGCTAGTGTTATCAGTCAAGACCACGACTTTTTTAATGAAATATTGGCCCGACTATTCGACTGGGCTCTACCAATAGAATCGTAAATCTATCGCAGAAAAAAACTTGGTTTCTCATCAATCTACTGAATAACGCACCGATTGTTTTGACTCTTCAAATCTCTTGGGAATGCTGGTCAACCTTCGTTCATTAGTATACAGGGGAATTACTTTCTCAGGAAGGGTCATGACAATTTTTGAACGTGCTCAAAATTATTGTGCTAGCAGAGGCAAAATTTTCTGGAAGCTCGTTTCAGGTTCTGGCAATTTTTAATGGAATTTAGGTTAAGTAAGACGAGACACTTGGAGTTTGTATAATCAGTACACACAGCAGGACACACTTTACATCACGAAGGGTAGCGGTGGAGCGGGCTCCAGCCAAGCCCGAGAACCATGAGCTCAGTTCCACAAGAACCATGAGCGCAGTTCTCAACGCAGAGTACTGTCTAAACACATTCTAACACAAGAGCACTGCAACATTATCAGTATTATACGCATATACATTCAAGGTGCTACAATAAAGGTTTCAACACTCCTCACATTGAATGTGTGTCAGATGAGACCATTCCTAACTTCGATCTCAGTCTAGAGAACTTTTCTATGGGCAGGTTTTTGGTAAATATGTCGGCGAGCATTTGGTCGGTAGGGCAATACACTACGTCTATGTCTTTGTTACACACAAGATCCCGTACATAGTGAAACTTAATATCGATGTGCTTGCTCCTCCCATGATATTTGGGATTGTTGGCAAGACAGATGGCTGACTGGTTGTCTTCGTTTATAACCAATGGTTCCATGGTACCAAAATTTAGATCACTGAGTAAGTGCTTCAACCAGACAGCCTCTTGAGCCGCACCGGCAAGAGCAACGTATTCGGCTTCAGCCGTTGAAAGGGCTACACAAGTTTGTTTGTTAGATCTCCACGTAATTACCGAATTACTGAGGGTGAAACAGTAACCAGAGGTAGACTTTCGGTCATTTTTATCACCAGCCCAGTCAGCATCTGAATAACCAATGCAAGTATCAGAACATTTGCTATACAAGAGACCCAGTTTAGAGGTGCCTCTGAGGTACCTGAATATTCTCTTAACACACATCCAATGCTGTTCAAGAGGTTTGGAGCTGTATTTAGCAACATTATTCACTGCGAATGCAATGTCAGGTCGAGTTCTGGTTGATAAATACAAAAGGCTACCTACAGCACTTTGATAAGTGGCAGGGTCAAATTCGACATCATTTGGGGAACATATCGGATTTACATTTACGTCAGCGGGAGTTGCAACAGGTTTACAATTATCAAAGCCAAATTTTGACAACAAAGCCTCAGTGTACGCAGTTTGATTTAAGACAACATTGTTTTTAGATTGTACAACGCTCACACCTAGGAAGTAACTCAGCACACCAAGATCTTTCATTTTGTATTGGGAAGAAAGACTCATCTTTATTTGATTTATTTCGTTACCAGACTCAGAAGCAATTATTAGATCGTCTACATACACCGCCACAATACACAGTTTCTTCTCTTGAACACGAGTGTATATACAAGCATCACTCTTAGATTGTACAAAACCCAATTTCTTCAAATAGCTATCTAGTGTAGTATTCCAACACTTAGGAGCTTGTTTTAGTCCGTAGAGCGATTTTTGTAGTTTACACACAAGATTTTCTTTGCCTTTGACAATAAAACCGTCAGGATGAACCAGGTAAAGTTCTTCAATCAGTTCTCCATTAAGAAAGGCTGTTGCAACGTCCATGTGATGGACTTGCATGTTGCATTTGGCAGCCAAAGCTAGTACTGTCCTGACAGACTCAAATCGAACCACGGGACTGAAGGCCTCGTCGTAGTCAATGCCATATTTTTGTGAGTAGCCCTGAGCCACAAGGCGAGCTTTGTAAGAGCAAATGCTCCCGTCGGGTCCGGTTTTTCTTTTAAAGATCCACTTTGATTTGATAGGTTTTTTTTCATTAGGACACTCTACAAGAGACCATACTTTGTTTTGATTTATAGACTCCATCTCATTCTCCATAGCTGTTTCCCATAGTTTTGCTTCTGGTCCACTGAGAGCTTCTTGAACACAAGATGGTATATCAAGCTCATTTTTCATTAAATACACCCATTCACCAAACCTATCAGGAGCCCGTCGATACCTGGCTGATTGTCTAGGCTCCACTCCCTCCATCCCAGCATCTGACTGTCTATGCTCCACCCCTCCCTCAGAGTCTTCTGGTTCTGGATCCTGAGGAAGAAGAGTAAAATTACCATCATTTACTTCTAAAAGCTCCTTCTCAATTGGCATCTGCTGAGATTCATTGAACATAACGTCTCTACTCAAAAATATCCTTCTGCTGCTTATGTCATACAGACGATATCCCTTGGATCCACTTCCATATCCTACAAGAACACACGGTTTAGATTTTGGATCAAGTTTTTCCCTCTCATCTTTGGGGACATGAGCGTACGCACTGCAGCCAAAGGTTTTGAGGTGCTGTACATTGGGCTTGTGTCCATTAAGGGCCTGATAAGGGGTCATATCATTCAATGCACTAGCAGGGCTCCTATTTTTGACATACACGGCAGTTGATATAGCTTCACCCCAGAATGATTTTGGTAACTTTGAACCAGACAGCATAGCTCTGACAGAGTCAAGAAGAGTTCTATTCATTCTTTCTGCAACTCCATTTTGTTCAGGCGTCTTAGGCACAGTTTTTTCATGGATAATTCCTTCCCTTTTTAGGAATTGTTCAAAGTCATTAGAGATGTATTCCCCACCGTTATCGGAGCGCAGGATTTTAATTTTGTGATCATAGTGATTTTCTACCAAAGATTTGAACTCCTGAAACACTTTAAAAACATCACTCTTATGTTTGATAATGTACACCCAAGTATACCTGGAGTGGTCGTCTATGAAGGTTACAAAGTACCTTCCACTCCCAAGTGATATGGGATTAAGCTTGCCACACACATCACTGTGGATAAGTTCTAAGGGTTGGCGTTCCTTTTTGTGACTTGTTTTGGGGAACGGAAGCCTATGATTTTTACCATCACAACAGTTTTCACAAGAAATGTTATCTCCACTCACAGAGCAATCAAAACCTTTAACAAGATTCTTAGTGGCTAATTTCTTAAGATTATTGAATCCTAGATGACAGAATCGTTTATGCCACAGAATTTCATCAGAGGAAACGTTCATACATTTAGCAGCTGAATTAAGGGTGCAATTAAGTTTATACAATTTTCCTACTTTACTGCCTAATGCAATCAATTTGTTGTCTTTATTTACAATCTTACATGAGCTTTCGTCAAAGCAAACTAAGTTTCCACTTTCTGTAATCTGAGGCACAGATAGTAAATTGTAGGCTAAACCAGGTACATATAGAACATTCTTAACAACACAGGTATCTACTAGACCTTTAGGCAACAACACCATAACTTCAACATCACCTACACCAACACCTTGCAAGTTTCTACCATCACCAACTTCAATGTTAATTGGACTAGGTAGCTCATTCATACAAGAAAAATCATTCCTATTATTACACATGTGTGCTGTTGCACCGGAATCAATTACCCAACAATTATTGATATTTATCACAGACAATGCACTGATATAATTGGTTTTACCTGCTACAAAATTTTTCTGGTCTTCTGTGTGGTTCCCATCTTCTTTCTTCAACTTTTCTTGATAGATCCAGCACTTGGCGCGTAGGTGTCCCGTTTTTCCACATTCGAAACATCTTGAGTTTTTCAATTTGGAGGTCACAAGGGATTTTTCACTGAAGTCTGAAGCACTTTGGTTTTTCAGTTTTGCTTCTTCATTCAGAAGACGCTCTGTCACAATGTCCCATGACGGTAGTTTTTCATGAGCTTCCAGTGCAGTCACGAGTGTGGAGAAGTGGTCGGGAAGTGACGACAGCAAGATTATTACACGACTTTCTTCATCAACAGCGTCATCAATCACACTCAAGGACTCAAATATTTCGACAAATGCTTTGAGATGAGTTTGTAAGTCTTGGTCTTCTTTTAGTTTCATGTTGTAGAGTCTTTTGCGTAGTCTGAACTTGTTAGACCAAGTTTTCTTTTGGAATGTATCTTCAATTTTGTGCCACAGTTGCACAGGGTCAGTAGGATTACCCAGTAAATACAGTTGATCGACTCGTTTCTACACCAAGCACAATTGTTGCAAGTGCACTGTCACGTCTTTCTTCAAATTTTCTTCGAGCAGTCTCGTCCGTAGTCTGTGGCATGGTTTCCGTTCCTCGAACCAAGTTCCAGAGCTTTTCCTTCATTAGGAGCATCTTCATTTGCAGCTTCCACGTAGGATAGTTTTTATCATTAAGAGCCGTGAGGCAGTACTTTGCACTTTCACTTACGGAGCCTGCCATGTTTCTTTCTCTTTCACCGTTTCTGTCTCACACAGTACTAACAGATCACCAATGTCTGTTCTCGCTGTCCCGGGCTATTTTTCGCTTCGGGACTTAGGATAACCTCACTTGATATTGCTTTATCGGAAGGTTTACTGGGCCCATAACCTAATGGAATTTAGGTTAAGTAAGACGAGACACTTGGAGTTTGTATAATCAGTACACACAGCAGGACACACTTTACATCACGAAGGGTAGCGGTGGAGCGGGCTCCAGCCAAGCCCGAGAACCATGAGCTCAGTTCCACAAGAACCATGAGCGCAGTTCTCAACGCAGAGTACTGTCTAAACACATTCTAACACAAGAGCACTGCAACATTATCAGTATTATACACATATACATTCAAGGTGCTACAATAAAGGTTTCAACAATTTTGAGTGGAAACGAATTTAGAGCTTGAGCTATGATGTATTTTTTTTATTACAAATAGGAGCCGTTATTTCTGATTCGGAAACTGACCTCAGTTTCAAAAAGGCTATGGCAATATAATTTCAGCTATCATGGTCAAGGAAGTTGGATACATCGAACCGGCATCGCTATCTTTTGCCAGTCAAGCTAGTGAAGCCACTTCTGCCGTCCCAAGCCCCGCCCACCCGGCATTTGGTGGGGTCAAATGTGGAGGTGGTGTTGCAGTGGAGGTGTACCACCACCCCCTTCATCAGCGACTGAACACCGCACTGTTAAATTGGCAGACTTGCGCTAGTCTGTGCTATACGTGATGTTTTCTTAGGCATATATTTTAACTGCCTCCTCGCTGAATGATAAAGAACAACAACATTTACATAGAAACATTTATTTGGCAACTTACATCCAGCTATGTAAAGAAAAGAATAATTAAATACGCTTTATGTACCTGATTTTTTCTGCGTGTTCTAAGTTCGTAAAAACATCTTTACAATCGAACAGTAATTTAATTTTGTTGTACAGAGCAATTTTTGCAGAATATAGGCATAAACTCTACATATCTGAAAATAAAGTTAATTTATTTGAAATCTAACGGCTGAAGCTTTTCTGTTTATGAATAGTTTCGTTTAATATTTTTGTAGAATGATGACTTCTTAAAGTAATATATTCAGATACAACACATTTTATTGAAATATAAATAAATATGATTATGTAGGGGATCAACTTCGAAACAATGGTTGTCAAGTGCAGTGAACAGTTTCTTTTCAATACAAATACGAAGGGTAGAATTAAGCATTTTTTCAAGTTGTATTAGGATTCATACACATAGCAAGATCTTGCTGACATTTCTTTTCAGCAATTAAACATATGTCAATTACATCACTTGATGGATAGGTCAAGTGCACGTTCTCTTTAAGATGAATGAACTTTAAGGAATCTTTATTGCCAGTATTTTGACAAAGGGCAATTATACATGATTCGCAACGGAATTTTTTTTTTAAATTTTATTACTATGCATCATCCTATATAATGTGCGGCATCTCCGCACATGTCTATCTGTAGTAGCATTGTCTGTATCTGGACGACACCTATAAAAGGCCGCCCTTGTCGAGGCCAGGTGCTCATTCATACAATTACCTGCCTTCAACCAACACCGAGACAGTAAAACTTCCCAAGCCACTCGTGTTTTATCCTGCCCTGCACATTGTGGTGGCCTAAGTATGTGGTGAACAGAACTCACACTAGCATGATCGTGCATAAGTGTTAAGTGGATATCAAGTGTCCGATTACTGGCAATTTTGAACACTATTAAATCCCGATGTGTACCGGCGGGAACAATCAACTCTGGCAGCCGCAAGAAACTACTATCGTATTTGGAATTGGAGTACCGAAAGAATTATTACAAGAAGTTTACTGCCAATTTACGATTTTTCTTAATCTTGATTCACCGTTGCGAACAAGAATTCTTGTGTACGAGTCCGGAGACGAGATAGAAATAGTCTTCGAAGTGAAAATCTGCGCATTTCCAGCAACAAATATTGAATAAAGGAACAATTTTTTAAAATCTACAAGTGCTACAAACAATTAAGTGATCAACAACTGGTTTTAAATGGTTTTGAGATACTTTGCTACAAACTTGTGGTGTTCTAAACCGTGCCAATAACTGTACCAGTGCTGCGTGACATGTGCTACAATTATACAGTATCAGTTCATCAACGTGGTACCAAGTTACTTTAGTACCGGCGTGTATCTTCAGCAACGTGATAGCCTGACTCGACGTCATATCAAACATCGTGTACCAGCGGCTGCATTCCTTCAACGTCAACAACGTGAGCTGCAGCCATCATCTCTGTTTCAGTTGAGTTTTGTTGATAATTTTTTTTGCTATCTCGGTACGAGTGTACCCGAGCCTCTGAGAGCTGTCGCTAAGCAGGCTATATTTTTTTGTGCGCATTTACTGCATCATTTTTTTTGGCCGTGTTCGTGTGAGAAGCGCATTGCAGTAGCAGGCTACCAGCAAGCGGGCAGTCGCATAGTGACAGTGATAGACGACACAGCTGCACTCTACGTATCTGGATATAGCTGATTTGCCACCATTTTAACGTCAATACCTATTGTAAGTTAGATAGTTATTGTTTTTGAGTAGTAGGTTTAGTAGGAGTAATTGAGAACATGAATTTTGATTGTTCGGAGCTGTAATTTTGATAGGAAATTCTTTTGCTGCGCAGCGGCTGGAAATTTTTTTTTTGAAGCTCAGAGCTCTTGCCTGAGAGGCGGTGTCACGTGAACAGCAGTTGGTAAAACAGCAACAATAGAACAGCAACAATAGTGCTGGGTGTGGTGTTTAAAAAGTTAAATTCTTCGGACGCTATTAATAGTGACGTTAGTTTTCATTTTCATTGAGATTATTGGTGATGTGTTTTATTATTTCTTTGCTACTAACTTGTGATTATTAATGCAGGTGCAATTATTAATTTTGCTGTGTATTGATTGAAGTTAGGCAAAATATTTTTATTTTTGTTCCGAAGTGATGCATTAATTTTTGATTGATCTTTGATTGATATTGAACTTTGACGTTTTATTGAGAATAGGGAAATTTTTCAATTGATTGAGGAAATAGGATTGATTGATGTCTGATTACTTTGATAGTGACGACGAGGTGATACGGACAGACCCTACTGTAACTAGATACGGACGAGTGAGTACCCCAAGAGTGACTAGTGCGACAGTAGTTAGCAAAATGACAACTCCGACCACAGCGAGCGCAGGACCTAGTACTAGTAGTGGTAATATAAACCCGACGCAACTTGCACGCGATATTGCTGCAAACATAAATGTTCCCAATGTAGGTACCATTATGACAAATGCGGAGCTTCCCATCTTCCGCGGTAGACGGAGGGCTCAGGATGCTGAGTTCCTCGAAAACAAATCTTTCCATACACACATACAGAATCTAAAAGCGTATCTATCGCTACTTCCAGACGCCCAAAGTGATCAGAGGCGCAAGGAATTTCTTATAAGATCTGCGAATAAAAACATAGGTGACTTCAATACGGTTGTCACGAAACTCGTAAATGCTGATTTAACCCTTTAACGTCCGAATTTTTGTACTCATATTACCGTTAACACAACCACCGTCACTAAACTGGCGCTGGCATCTGGCAGTCACCGGTGTCAGGATGGGATAAGAACTGCCACTCGGCAGAGAACTTCAAAGAACACATTAGGGAACTAATTGAATAAGAAATAAAATATATTGAAGGGGAATTTTGAAAGAGGACACTGGTGTCCTCTGGGGCGTTAAAGGGTTAAATTACACGTTCAATCAAGTAGTTCAGATTCTTGAGGATATTTACGTTTCACGTGGTGAGAAAAGTATTCATGCCTTAGCCTGTTACTTAAATGAGTTACAATTAGTGAAGAATGACGCATTGGCCGCGCAGCTCGTTACGGTGTTTTCAAAGATAAGAAAGCTTGCTGACAGCATTTTAACTTCAACTTCACTAGGGTGGCAGAGACACACGTATTTCCAAAATTGCACAACCCAGGCAGAGTTAAAAAAATTTGTAGGCGACAGCATGTCGTACAGTTTGGCATTGGCTACTTTAGGTCCCTTGCTCAATGAGTCTTTCGCGAGGAAAATTTTCGAAGCTCAGTTCAGCACGGCTGAAGAGCTTTTAGCTAGATTAATTGCCGCAGTAAGAAGTCAGGCCGAAAGTAAACAGATACTTGCTCGTAAGTACCAAGTCAGGCACGAGAGTGAAGCTCACGTAGGAGAAGTGACCAGTGAAATTGAGGAGAGTTTTGATGAGCCAGATCAATTTCCGCAAAATTAGGTGTTCTACGGAACTAGTTACCGTAGGAATTTTCGATCAGGCGTACGTAGGATTGTTCCTAGGCCCTGGCTCGCACGAAATCCTCGCACAAGAGGTAGAGAGTTTAACAGTTATGTAGGAGATAGAGGGCATGGTTCCTTAGAGTGTAACACGATGAAAACAGATGGAAATTCAGGAGGAAACTATGAGTACAGATCTCAAAGAGGTCAATTTCCGCGAAGATGTTTTGCGTGCGGTGGAACTCACGTAGTAAAGAATTGTCGAGCGACAGGTACGGAAGTCAGACATTATAAGGCGTATCTGCGTGGTAGAGGTAGCACAACTCGTAGTAAAAATGAAGTGCATTGGGCTGAAACCGAGTCAGGTGATTTTTTAAGCTAGGTGAAGGTAGTAAGGAGGAATTGAAATTGATTGAGCCCGAGGTGATCAGCGGCGACGACCTCGTTAATCTTGCGACCGTGGCAAAAATACCAGATACCTGCGAGACAACTGAATCGGTTATTGATCCTTTATTTAAGTGTAAAAATAGATATAATTTATTGCAAGACGAAGAGCTGGAAAATACTAATGATCGAAGCAAGTCTGTCGAATCCTATTTCTCTGTGAGCGTTGTAAATAATGTTAATAAGAATGCTGGTTTAGTCGCGTTCAAAGACTGTAATAAACCGACAATTATCATCAAAAATAATGACCAGTATTTAAATGCTTTAGTGGATAGTGGCTCAGAGAAATGTCTGATCAGTTACAGGCAAGTTAAAATTTTGAGTGATGAAGTTAAGCCGAGTAATCTCACAGTTAAAGGAATAAACGGCAAGAGTCACGTAACAGGAGAAGTTGAATTATATATTACCATTCCAGGCTCTAATAAAGTGATTAAAACAAATGCTCTTATCGTAAAAGAAGCTAATTTCAATTATGACCTGATTTTGGGCCGTGACGTTTTGAAGGACGCGGTCATTAATTTTAAAGATCAAACACTTCTTTGGAATGGCATTTCAATCCCATTTTGTAAATTAAATATGGAGCCGTTGTTAAGCAGAGAAGTAGTCATGAGAAAAATAGTGAATAGCGACTGTCTAGTGTCAGAGATTGCTGTCGCGAGAAAAAGTAATAGACGTGTAAAAAATGATGACTGCAGAAAAAAGAAAGAAAGTCCAACGGTGGCTGAGACGTCGAAGAGTCCGAAGCAGTTAATTGTGCACTGCAATCAGGTTGAAGTTCCTGGTAACTCAGTAAATGTTGTTTATGGCTTCCTTAAGAAACCAACGCCAGGGGAGTATATAATTACAAAAAGATGTCTCGATAATGGTGCTATGATAGCAGATTCAATTGTTCAAGTGGACAGTGACGGCGTGGTGCCGATTATGGTGTTGAATTCAAGTGAAGAGACAGTGTATCTGTCTGAGAATACTATGCTGTGTAATGTTGAATTAATAGAGGCAGAGGATATCGAGAGCGAAGTACGAGGCCTGTCTAAAAAGTATCCGACCTTTGGCCAGAAAAAATATTTCGAATACCTGTCGGAGTTGGGACCCTAATCCCCTTCAAAGTATGCCCCTTGTGCTTGCACACACTTAGCCCACCGATCCTTCCACTGCTGGAAACACCTCTGGTAGTTTTTTTTTAGAATGGTGTTCAGCTCCATCGTCGCATTGCCTGTTTGACTCCTTCGATGCTGACTGTTTTCTTTGATGTCCGTGGAATTGTGCATCACGAATACGCACCGGAAGGACAAACAGTGACAAAGGAGTACTATCAGGATGTTCTCCGGCGACTTCGTGATGCAGTTCGGCGCAAAAGACCAGACATGTGGACTGCGAACAACTGGCACTTGCATCACGACAACGCGCCCGCACATTCATCCCATTTGATCCGCAATTTCTTGGCCAAACATGGAATTACGACCGTTCGCCAACCTCCCTACTCTCCAGACCTGGCTCCTTGCGACTTCTGGTTGTTTCCAAAATTGAAGACACCACTGAAAGGATCCCGTTTTGAGAGTAGAGAAGAGATAATGCGGAACGCGACGACAGAGCTGAACACCATTCCAAAAGAAGACTTCCAGAGGTGTTTCCGGCAGTGGAAGGATCGGTGGGCTAAGTGTGTGGAAGCACAAGGAGCCTACTTTGAAGGGGATTAGGGTCCCAACCCCGTCAGGTTGTTGAAGTATTTTTTCTGGCCAAAGGTCGGATACTTTTTCGACAGGCCTCGTATATTTGACAAGTGTTGAAACAGCACTAAGAGACGCTCATAATGTTGAAGTAAATTCGGTCGCGGGGTCAGATAAAATGAAAGTTGTCTCGGCAGGTGGCGGAATGAATGCCATGGTCAATAGAAAACTTGAGTTGAATGCTGACACTCGTGGCGGAAGTGAAATTCTCGTTGATAACGAGGAGCCAGAATTTAATGCAGAAGTAAATGCAGATTTAGAAGCAGAAGTAATTGTGTCAGAACGTGGAAAGCAGGAGATAAGACGTGTTTTGTCGGAAAAGGACATTTCATCTAATGAAGTAGACATTCAATTACCTTTAGTTAATTTGTTAAATAAATACCGTGATGTAGTAACACTCGAAGGTGAAACCATAGGCGTTACTAATATTTTGAAGCATGAAATTCATTTAAAACCCGAAGCACCGGTACTAAATTTAGCTCCCTATCGCATACCTCACAAATATCAAGAAGAAGTAATGCGAATAACTAACGATATGCTCGATCAGGGAATAATAGAAGAGTCAAACTCTGATTTTAATTTTCCTGTCATTGTAGTTAAAAAGAAATCGGGAGATCTTCGTCCCGTAATAGATTTTCGTTCCTTGAATAAAGTTTTGATTAAACACTCTTATCCCATTCCCCGCATTGATGATATTTATCGACTTTAGGCGGTAACGCGTGGTTTTCTAATCTTGATCTTCGCTCGGCATTTCATCAAATTGAGTTAGAACAAGAGAGTAGAAAGTACACGGCATTTAGTATAAATTACCGTAAATTTCATTTCTGCCATGTACCATTCGGTCTTTCAACCTCACCGGGAGTATTTCAAAGAGTAATGACCTCTGCCCTTGCACCCATTCTGGGTAAATTAGCTTTCGTCTTCTTAGACGATATATTGGTGTTTTCAAAAAATAAAGATCAGCACTTGGTTGATATAGAAATTGTTCTCAAGATGCTGCGATCCGGTAATTTATCATTAAAACTTGAGAAATGCCATTTCTTTAAAAACGAGATTGAATATTTAGGCCATATTATGGCCGCCGATGGTATTAAGTGTAAATATTCACAGAAATTACAAGACTGCCGAGCGCCGACCAATGTTAAGGAACTACAACAGTTTTTAGGGTTAGCAAATTATTTTCGAAATTTTTTACCCAACTTTGCGGAAGTAGCTTACCCCCTGTACAACCTTTTGAGAAAGAATGTTGTTTATACTTGGACAGACTAGTGTCAAAAAAGTTTTGATTTTATGAAGTCGTTGTTAACTTCTGACACAGTTCTAAGACATCCCGACTATACTAAAGACTTCCATGTTTTTACTGACGCTTCAAATTCAGGCATTGGAGCTGTACTAATGCAGGCGGATGATTCAAGCGACAAAATTCTAAGACCTATAGCTTATTATAGTAAAAATTTAAATTCGAGCCAGCGAAGATATTCTACTACCAAAAAAGAATTCTTCGCAATTCATTCAGCATTAAAATATTTCAAGTATTTAATAACTGGGTACCCCGTCCGGGTATATTCAGATCATAAACCTTTAGCGCCACTTTTTAATAAAAAACTTCCTGACGACACCAATATGGCGAGATGGTGTATCAGTGCTCATTCATTTGAGCCCGTGGTTAAATATTTACCCGGTAAGGAAAATGTTGTAGCAGATTATCTAAGCAGATTACCTGTTAATAACGAGAAATTAAATCTTGAAGAACTGAATTCTTGTGATGATTTGGAGGCCGCAATTGAATCGGAAGTTTGTATTGTGGAGACACGAGCACGAAAAAAAGGACTGCACGTGACAAGGGACGAGGTGGTTGACCCGCCGCATAGCGACAATGCTGACGGTGCAGCAGACCCAGACGCGCGACCACCGCTTCTAGACTATGTACCGAAAGAAACAGAGGTTTCTTAGACTATTAAGGAATTTATAGACGAGCAGAACAAAGACCCTTTCTGCATAGAAATTAAGAATGCTTTATTACATGACAGTATTTCGGCTATCCCAGACTTGCAAAAATTTTTAATTCTGAATGATATTCTTTACCGACGTAGGGAGATTGATAATAGACCTAGTACCATTCTGACAGCAGTCGTACCTAACTCCTTGATGGGTAGAGCTATTCTAGCAATCCATAGTATGTTCCATGTAGACGACAAGCATACTTTGTTTAAATTCAAACTAAAATATTATAATAATTTGGAAAAAACGATTGTGCGAATATTTGTGAAAGACTGTGTAGTTTGTAAACTAATTAAAGCTAGACCTTCAGTACCCATTAAAATTTTGACAGCTCCGATAGCTAGAGAGCCATTTGAAGTTGTGTCAATGGACCTTTTGGGACCACTTAACGTAACCGATAATGGGAATAAGTATATATTGGTTGTAATAGATTTATTTTCCAGGTTTTGTAGGTTGTATGCTATTTCCAATCGCCGTACTGAAACAATAATTGCTTGTCTAAGTAATTGCTTTTCGCTTTTAGGTTACCCCAAAACACTCATATCTGATAACGCCCTAGAATTCAAATCCGTGGCGGTAAAACAGTACGCAAAAATTCATGCCATTGCTAAGAGAGAGGTTTTAGCGTACAGTCCACATTCTAATGCTATTGTAGAGCGCAACAATAAGAAAATTACTAACCTTTTGAAATTGTATGTAAACACTCTAGTTCATGCTGAGTGGGATCAATTATTAGAAGTGGTTGAGAATGCCTTGAATAACTCTCTCAATTCTACTATAGGTGAAACACCAAGCTTCGTGGTTTTTAATCGTGACACATGTGCTACTACCAGTCAGAATCTTTCGATTCAGTCATTTACAGTTTTGATGAAGAATTAGATTTAGTGAATATTAGAGCTAGACAAGCCGTTCGAACCGTGGAAAATATTAGAAATTTAATTATAAACAACACAACAGAGCGAAATCTCTATAGAAATCTCAAGCGGCGCAACAAAGACATAAACGTAGGCGATCGCGTTCTTTTAAAAAATCACGATAAGAAACATAAGCTTCAGCTGACCTGGGTGGGTCCAGGAGTAGTCCAGAAAGTGAAACGTAATTACGCTGATATTAAAATTGGATCAAAAATTATTAGGAGTAATCTAAATCATTTGTTACCACTGAAAAAGAGTAAAACTGTGAGTTAGAAAGACGAGTTCATTAGACTGTATGACGTTCTAAACAATCGACGAGTAACGAATTACCTTTTATCGTTGTTTCAACGGTTTATCAATAGTGTTAAGGGTCATAATCATAATTTTAGGAGTTTATTTTTTTGCTCTGTGCAATATGCCTTGCGTTCATATTAATCTCAGTAGTCAATGCGTTGTATTTTTATATGTTATTCTTACTGTTGTTTTATTCTCAAGTCAATTGAGGTAATGTTTAGGTATTTTCCCCAGAGGAATTTACATTGTCTAGCTTTTTACTGTCGCTAAGACGTTTCATTAAATTTTATCTCGAATTCACTCAGACATTCGTTTTGCTAAATTGACATTTTTATTCGTGAACGTTTGCGCAGGCGGTGAATTGAATTCGCTGAGCATGTAAATCATGCTGCGAGAGGCGCTATTGCGATCTTGCTGAGCTATTTTTATCTGATCCGGAATGTCGCTGATCTAGAATCTAGGTCTAGAATGTCGATGATCCAGAAAGTTCAACGATCAGCAAGAATTTAAGTTAAATTTATAAGACAGGTGTCTAGTCGTCTGAGTATTTTCGATACGTTCAGCGTTTATTTTTTTAGGCGAGACTATCGTGGTTGTTAAATGACTTTTGTCAGACCTCCGAGTTCTGATACCAAATTAAATGTTGTAGGTTATTCCGTTTTAATTATAACGGCCATGCTAATCGTTTTCTGTATCCTTCCTTTCAGGGGCAAAGGATCGGAGAGTACCATCGATGGGCGAGGCGGATAGTGTCTTCGATGGCGGCACTTCGACGGCATTTGCTAGCTATGACGACTTTGTCATCATCTGCACAGCCGTGGCTAACCGTGGTGATGTCACTAATCACCACGCGATCGCGGTGATGCTGCTAATCATCATTGGATCGGGGACAATCCTGTACAATCTACGCTGTCAATCAATGATCTTATACAATCTTCGAGATCAGGAGCAGCAATGAACTGCAGCCATGAACTTGAGATTTGATAAGGGATGGAATTTAGGACAGTTGAAACCTTGAAAATAATCGAAATTTAAAGTGAATTAGAAAATTTTAAGTGTTTAAATTTAGGTATTTGAAAATTTGAAAATTACCACGCTTGAAATATTGGCGCGCAGTGATTGTAGGAAATGCTAATCGCAAGAAATATGCGATAAATTGCGCGCAGTGTTCTATTTAATCCATGCTTTTAATTTAAGTTTTTTAATATTGACGCGTTAATTCTCAAGAATTAATTAGTAATTTCGTATTAATTTTGACTTTAGAAGTTTGACATTTCTAATTTAATAATGTTGATTTTGGGTTGCATTATTTTTTTGGTGGTGTTTCCGATTTCTTACGAATTTTTTTTTTACAAGGTGTTATTGCGATTTATTTGTGTTTAATGTTTCAATTGTTCTAAATAGGTGCGAAAACACTAAGGTATTTGTGATCGTGCGAATGGTAATTTTTTTTATATATTCGGTGGATTATTTTTATCAATATGAAATGGCGTTTCAATATTTGATTCCTTTACATCGTTCTACATGGCTGTCGACGTGCTGAAATTATTTTAAGCACGGTAAGTCAGTTGCTCTGCTTTTTTGCGTGTTTTCCTTGCTTTGCTTTTATGCTTTTTAATTATTAAGTTTTTTTAATATTCTCCTATGCGGTAAAAAATTTTTTTTTTCTGAGAATGTATTAAAATTAATTTTCAATCGTCTGTTGTGGTTGTTTGCGGAAAATGTTAACTTTAACCCGCGCACTGTAACTGGTCGCCTCATTTACCAGGCTCACTGGTTGCCAGACGTAAGGCATAACCCCAAGTTGTTATACACCAAAATGATCGTCTCAGCGAGTGCTACACAGCTGGAGCCAGAAACCCCCACATTGTGGGGGTTAAGGCAGAGCTCCAACCACTTGGAAGTTGGGAGGGGTAAGCACAGTCAGTGTGGTAAATGAGGCGACCGTGAGAGGGTGTGCGTGCGAACAGTCAGTGGCAGCCTCAGTTACCAGCGAAACTACTCAGGGCCTTATTTCGCCTTATTTCGTAAAAATGGCAAATAAGACAAATCTGAAGTCAGTAGCGTGTAGAGCAGTATTTTATTCATATTGTGTGAAAATTACAAGTTTCGAAACACTATACTTACAGTAATATAACCAGACATGCAAACATGCATTTATGTAGGAACTAAAACGAAGAATGGATAACACCTAGTAGACATAAATGGTCATAACTTTTTTTCTAATTGTTGTAGAGGAAAAATAAAAACATCAGCAGGTTTGGAAGGATTTTCTGCATAAAATAGCAGTGAAAAACATTACATTGTTCCCAAAACACAAAAATGGCCATTGATCTCTTTGAAGCAATGTTGTGCAAAAATCTACGGAGTTTGACTCCATATTACAAAGAAACGGTTCAAGTTATCAAAAATCTGACAACATCAAAGTGTAAAGCAACATTTTTTACTCATTACTTCATATTTTTACATCTCTGCCTATTACGGTAAGTGAACAGGGAACGGCAGAGTAACGCGGGTAAATTGACTACTTTTCTGAGGGATGCGCGACCGTGCGCGGGTTAACGGAAAAAGGGTTTAAACATTTAATTCGAATGCTGTGGTTGTGTTAATGATTTTTTCCGGTGCGTAAATTTTATTTTGTTGTATTTCTAAAAAATTACTTAACCGTATTGTTGTTTTGGCGTTTGATTTTTTTTAACTATAATGATAACCATGCTGTTTTAACGGCGAGGGGTAGAGTATTAATAGGGAATGTTTTCTTTGGAGTTCTGACATGTTTTTCTTGCGTTCTATTTTTAAATGCGTTTTACCTATAATCTATTTGCCTTGCGTTAACCTTTAATCATAAAAGTGATGTAACGGTTCTTCTTTAACAGTTTTTCCTGTGCGTTTTTTAATTAAGGCTATTAACCATGGTATGAGTTTTTGTTTTCAAACGAACGGGTACATATTATGTGTTCGCTAAAGATACCCTCGTGATTGCTTGTTCTTCTTGAATCATAATAGTGCTTGGTGGAAATAACACTAAAAATTTGTTTCAGTTCCTTTTTTATTTTTGGTAGTACGATTTGCGATAGATTTAACGTAATTTCATATTAAAAACGGTTTACGATCTGTATGGTTGAATTAATTTCATAAGCGTTATCTTTGATTTGGAATTGTCATTTAATTGTTTAATTAATTGTTATTTCATTAATTAACATTTTGTTGTGATTGAGCACGCTGGTATTGCGTGGTTACTATGCGTTAAATTAATTATGCCGATGTTTGAAGTTTAAGTTAACCGTTTTTCTTATTTTTTTTTTGGAGTGTGGTACTCTCTCTCAATATTCGGGAGGGGGACCAATGTGCGGCATCTCCGCACATGTCTATCTGTAGTAGCATTGTCTGTATCTGGACGACACCTATAAAAGGCCGCCCTTGTCGAGGCCAGGTGCTCATTCATACAATTACCTGCCTTCAACCAACACCTAGACAGTAAAACTTCCCAAGCCACTCGTGTTTTATCCTGCCCTGCACAATAAGAAACAATATTATAAAAATACACTGAATTGGAAAAAAATTGGAATAATTTTCTACATATTTGGCACATGTATCCTCTTTGCATGAATCATTGCATTGAACATCGTCAGGCTTTATTCTATTCTTAGAACACGAATTTTTAAACACTGTTAGAGCGCAAGAGACTAATGAAGATGGGTTGCTTCTACTAGATGCTCTCAAAATTGATGTATTTTCAAAAGACGTGCAGTAACCATTAAGAACATCTTTTATTTCGTTGTGAACAAATAGACGTTTATAGCAACAAGCAATTTTTTCTGCTGTAGGGTTGTTATTGCAAACACCTCTGCTTTCAATTTTCCAGAAAATTAATTTTAAATGATCTTGACTTATTTTATACTTGAGCAAAAAACACTTGCCCAGTTTTACACTTTTGTGGAGCAAGTTATTAATGCTTTTAATACGAATTGAAAACCTTTTAAATCCTGTTTTTCTGACTGACTCTCACATTAGTTTCACAGATGTTGGGTAACAAAGTGATGTTATATACAAAGTGTCTTCATCATGGGTAAAAAATGCATTGCCAGCATTATTTGAGTTAATAGGTTTCTTATATCCATATGACAAATGTGTATCAAACTCACTAATAAATTTTATTGTTGCTACAACCGTCGATATTAGTTTTTAGATAAATTGTAATCTATCTGCAACGGAATCACTTAAAAGTTGAGCAGCAAGTTTGATATTCATCTTTTCTTATGTAGTTTATGTGCTTTAATTTTAACCTATAGCTAAATGTATTCTTGTTGAAGTTTGTAATTCATGAAATTTCTGTACGTACACGTGAAAACTCATGACTGAATCTTTTTTGAAAGTACTACTGCACTTGTGTATAATGCATGAGCTAGGCATATTGGGAAAGTAGTCCTTGAGCGCAGCATGGGTAAGCAGCACCCTTTCACGCCGAGTGCCAGTTGCGAACTGAGCCGGGCCCCACCTCCGTCCCGTGTCTGTGCCCTGGGGCGGGCTGGGGTCCGTCTGCCTACAGCATGGTAGACGAAAGGAGGTTACGTTAAAGTAGTCTTCCCCATAGAAAACGAGATATTCATAGAAAACGAGATTTTTGGGGGTTTTCAAAATGCTTCTTCTCCGACAGTTTTTGAGCTACAGTGATGATTTTGGTATCATTTGATGCGGAAAGACAAGGGCTTTCATAGAAATAGGGTGAAATTTTAAAATTTTCTAGTTTTAGATGAAAATAATGAAAAATTTCGAGGGTAAATCTGTTTTTCGAAAAAAATCGAGTTTATGAAGTCATAACTTTTAAAAAAATATTATTTTTGAAAATTGACACAATGTTTTTGAAAGCCATTGTCTTTTCGCATCCAATGGTACCAAAATCATTACTGTAGCTAAAAAACTGTAGGAGAAGAAGCGTTTTGAAACCCCAAAGTCCGAGGTGTATAGGCAAAACAAAAATATGTGAACAATTTGAATTGAAAAATTTTAAAATTTTTGGTTCAGGTTAGAATCCTGAAATTATTATAGAATAATACAGAGACATAGGAGATGACATAGCTACGTCGCACCGTGAAGAAAAAGCCAAGGGGGAGGTGTAACACGATAAAATACCAGTTCCCCCTCCCCTCTTCAAACCCCCGTAGCGGGCGAACGAGTGAACGTATAAGTCGCATTTTTTTACAGGTTGTACCTGACATCCTACATTTCCTATAGCAGCAAAAATCCTCATATATCAAATGATCTCAAATTTATGGATTTCTATGGGGGACGCTGTCCTTAAATTGCATCTGGCAAAACTGCTAACTCGAAATTTGGCATCACTGTTAGCCTTACGGGTATGACAATGTTGCAGTTTCGTTCAAATCAAGTGTTCACGAGTCCAGTGAATCGCAATGTCGCCGCCTCAAGTTGAATTAAAAAAGTGTTCCCTTATTTGGTGTCAAAAAAATTCTAAAAATCTACCCAATACAATTCAAAGGCCTGGTTTCAATTTTGAAGAATGAATTGCGCCGAGTGAAAAGGTTCAGTTAAATAATCTTATTAGGTCGAATTTATGTTTGCTGGCAGCCATTTCAAAAAGACCTACTACCGAAGAATCCTCTCGGCATTCAAGACTCACATTTCATTGGAAAGAGGTGTTGTGCTGTTGTTTTATGATAAAAGGAGTTTGGAACTGGAAGGTAAGAAATTGAACTTTAAATATTATTCGAATGTAATTTAAAAAGGATGCTTATAAGTGAGTTTTGCATTTGATGAAGTTGCATCTCTATACCAAATCTTTGCAACCAGATACAGTATTACAGTTCAAATTTGATATGTTAGTTCCATTGAAAAATGAAGTTGATTCGCCTGAAATTTAAAATGTAAAGGAAATGAGAAAATAGGAATAGGATGTGCTACAATTAAATGCTGATTAATGACACACTGTTCATGAGCTTTTCATTCCAAAAAGGTGACCTAAATCTTGTGGTAGGGTGCTATCAGCCTTCATAGTATTTAAATTTCTGTGTGTGAATTAATCTGGAGGTAGGATGTGATGACAAATTTTACCAGATTTATAATAAAAAAATTCACAGGCATTGTGAAAATTTTAATCTCTGCATTATATTGAAATTAGCAAGAAGCTTAGAACCTACAGCGCTCAGTAAGAAAGCTAGTTTGGATTGCCACACAGTAAAACTTGTGTACAGTGTGTTAGATGCAACTTAAGAATAGCTCCTTTTTTTCTTGTGTAGCCTATCTTATCTGAACTTTTCAGATTAGCTCATAATAACTTTCTACCTTGTAGCTAAATCTCAAGTGTTTATAAGAGAGATCCAAAATCTTGTCTATGAAATTCCTTTGTATGTGCTACTTTTCATGGCAATCATCTTTGAAAACGACACAGTTCTAAGCATACTTGGAAATGCATTTTTAAAGATACCTGACTGTTCTTCTTTGCTCACCATTCATGGTGTTCTATTTGCTGTTATCAATAATTTGTATTGATACAAGGTGCAAATTCTTGCTACTTATCATAATTTTATTGCGAGTGCTTCAAAAACCACATCTGAAGCTACAAAGCCATTTTTAATTTTAGAAAAGAAAAGAAGGTTTACTGTTTTTATTCATGATTGTGCTTTTATTTTAGTCTTCTTTTCTATTTTTCTTAGCAGGAGAAAGAATACACCCGTGCCAAAATGAAATTTAGGACATTTTTTAGAATAAGGGTTGATTTTCTTTGTTATTTTTTATGAGTCATATAAAATTGATGCTTGCATGTTTTAGAATTTTTCTTTCATAGTTCAGATTATTTGATTTTAGCATTATTGTTAATACCATGGACAAATCTACTTATATTATACACCACATTAACAGTTGAAGAAAAATTGTGAAAACTAGCTTGTGTTAACTTATTTGGTTGTACCTGAAGCTATGTATTTCACACTTTTCTGTCTATTATTCTAGTGTCATTTTCCCTTTTTTCCTTCATTTTTTCACTAATTATTTTTCCCACGCATTTTCCTTCCCTCTTCTCCCAGTTAGACTTATATTTTTAAATTCTAGAGTTTAAATTCTAGTCACCCCCAGAAACAGTTAATGAATCTGGTACGGGAAGCTACTGCTTCCACAAGGTTTTTCAAATGAAATAAATGTACGTGGAGTTCGCGAGACTCGAACTCAGTACCAGATTCATTAACTGTTTCTGAGGGTGACTAGACTATGAACTCTCGATACATAAGGGAATAAAATATATCTGTCGTGACAGTGCGCGCCTGCTTTTACTGTGCCAAGCATTGATTTCGTTGTGCTTCGATCATTTTCTAGGGTGATCGATAGCGCGGTCGATAGCGTGCTGGCGCGGTAATATCAAGTCCTAAATTCGAGTCTCGCGAACTCCTCGTACATTTATTTTTAAATTCTGTATTACGCTCTAGTTTGTCATTGTTTCCATTTTCTTATGTATGCATCTCAATGCTGTTTTATATTCAGTGTTTTCTCTCTGTACAACTGACCTCATTTATTAAATACTCCCACCTGCATCTCAATTTATCATATTAACTCTGCCTTTGGTTTTCTCTAATATATTTTACTCTGTACTCTCACTAATGCAACTGAAATGCATACTTATTGAGCCAAAATCTAATTCAAAAACTGTTAGTGTGACAAGTTCACTAACTTTTTTTGCCTTCCAGGTACTGGAACAAAGTGAAATGAGTCCACTCATCATTGAGATAGATGAGGGGCGCAGAAGGCTGTCGTGGTATTCAACGGACCCACCGATATTGGAGGAATTTTTGGCTTCAGTGGAAGTGGAAGATACTGCCTCTTATATCTCCGGTTACATTGCCATGAAAACAGACGTGTATCAGCAACAACTAAAAGAAACATCTTTGTCTGACTACACTACATGTTATTCCATTCTTAGTGTGAAACATTTCAGTTTCCTTCTGTTTGTGTCTTTCAAAAAGTATATTCAATCTGATGATCAGTGCAAGAGACTAAAATACTGCAGTAAATCTTCCATAAATGCTATTCCTCGTTATGAGAGAGTTTTCCTCTATCTTTTCAATAAAATTAGTCACTCACCAGGCTTCTGCAAAAGTGTTAGTGTATTATTTCATGATAACTGCCCTAAATCTCTCACCTGCTGTTCTCAAAAAATAATGTACTCAATCTAGTTTTTCTTCAAATGTAGAACATTACAGTCAGTCACAACTTACAATAGACCTCTGCAGAGTGCCTGTTTTACAGGTAAACTTGATAAAAGGGTGCACAAGTGATTCCACTGCACATTTCTCCTGACCCCTTGTTCTCATGATGCTCTAGAGTGAAATATGATAAATTATGTCAGATCAAATTATTCAGTTAATTTTAAACGTTTTTTGAGTATAATTGCATAAGTTTACTCTGCTGGTAGTGGTATTACGGAGTCATTGAGCAGATATCTTGAACTGCTGATTGAATGCACTTGTGTATGCAAAATAATTTTATGCCTTTTGTTCTGGTATTTCATTTGAAACAAGTAGCGGTGAATTACTGTTTCCTTCTTTAAAACCCATAATATTATGTTGTTGCTGTACAGCAGCACTTCATACATTGCGATTACATGTAAGAAAGCTTAATTTTAGTCTTTGTGTTACTCACTCAACTCAGCTGTTAGCCAAACTAAAAACAAAAAATTATAGAGATGGGGTTGTGTGGTGGTCTATGGTATCGAGCTAGTGATAAACCTTTTTTATTGGTCAGTTCATAATTTAAATTGACGTAACAGCCAAGAATCCAGTTCACTTTTTATATAATATGGACTAAGTAACATCGACTTCACTTTATTTTCAGACGCTGTAAGCGTATTTAGAGCAACATGTATAATAAATTAGTGAACATAAGTTTACAACACATTTCAAGGTATATATAAATTAATACTGCGTTGCATAGCCGTTATTATTAATTATGAATTCGAGACGTTTAGTTTAGTTCACTAACAAATTTTTACAAATTTCGGGTGAAATCTTATTCTATTCTTCAACGCAAATTTCTTTGAGTTCAGTTATGTTATTGGGACCTCTCTTCTGAATTGACCTAGCCATTCTAAACTGTTTATCTTCTTCATCCTCAACCATTCCTCGATTTCGTTCGCAGTATGTTTTACATCGGAGTTTTGTTGGAAGGCTCATATACGTTTAAATTTTAATAAACGAACTGAAGGTAGGAGTTGCTCTTCCAATATTTCACAACATTTTTTGCCGTTCATGGTTCCTTAAATGATGTGAAATTTATCTACCTCTGATGTGCTGAAACATCCCTACACCATGATTGAGCCACCTCCAAACTTAACGGTGGGTATGGTGCACTTTGATTTATACTCTTCGATTTGTTACCTCCAAATATGGTGTGTGCCTATTCTCCCAAATGGTTCGATTTTGGTTTCATCTGATCACAGTACTGACTTCCAAAACGCTGCTGGCTTGTTCAAATAGTCGTTAGCATATTTCAGCCTGGCCTTGACGGGACGTTTCTGGAGTAGAGGTGTTCTTCCAGGGGTGCGGGAGCGAAGACCTTCACGGCATAGTGTCCTGGTGACCGTGTGTTCGCAACCTTCGATCCCAGATGCCTTGAGATCATCCTTCAATTCTTCCCGAGTAGCTTGAGGCCTCTGCACTACCGTTCGGACCAACTTTCAACCAGCACGGTCGTTAATCTTGCGTGGACAGCCAGTTCGAGGCCTACTGAGAGTCGTATTGTGGTATTTCCACTAACGTATTATGGTTCCAACTGAGGCTATAGGAACATGCAGTTGTGCACCTATCTTCAGATATCCCAAACCTTCATTATGAAGCTCCACAATACGTTTGGTCGTGGCTGATGTCCTTTTTCTTACTCATGCTTACGAACTTTCAGAACGAGAACTCATGTACCAATGACACGTTATTGAATATGAATGCTTACGAAAGTTTGGTTGCCAAATAGTAGAAAGTATTAGAACATTCTGGAATCTGGAATAATCTTACAATAATTTTAATGTAAAAAACAAGAAAAAGTCGGATAATATAAATTTTTGTTCTCGTCTTTATTATACATGTTTCTATATTTTTTCTTTTAAATATTTGTAGGTCTCAGATATATTATTAACTTTTTTATAGTATGGTTTATATAAATTCTAATTTTCGTATATGTACGTGGTATAGAAATGTGGAATATGGCGATTTAATCAACGTATTGTATTATTTTTCCCCCCACTGTGCTGTATATTCTATGCTATTTTTTGTCTCATATACCATTACGCATTCCATTCAAGAACTAATCAGTAATGCTTTTTGACCAAAGTAAGAACTTTATAAATACAATGACCTCAGTTAACAGTGCCAAGAACACTGCTGTGTATGCCGTTTCTTCAACGCGTTAACTACGTTTGCGCTGTTGCTATGGTTGGTTGGTGTACTTCCCGAACACATTTCTATCTTTTCTAAGAAAAGGAAAAATGTAACAGCACGATGATACGTAAATTTGTGCGTCAAAATCTCTTCTGAAAAAGGTAGTGAAATAATTGAAAAGCTATTAATTTATACCAGTACATAACGTATCTAAATAAGCAATTTACCTAGCCGTATACATGTGTCCCAACGCGTGGTCACTGGTCAACTTGTTGATGCTCTGATACTAACGAAGATCGTTGAATGAAACATCTTTATTAATCGTCCCATGACTCCAACCGAGTCCTGGCAATGCTTTTCAGCTTCTCTAGCTTAGGGGAAGGAGTGAGTGAGTGAAGTCCAACTCAATGGCAAGAGTTCTCTCTTTTGTACTCGCCCTCATTGTGTCAATAACATACCTCATTTCATTTTTTTTATTTCAGAATACGCGAAAAATTACGATGTATTTGGAAATTTCTTTATAGTTATGTCCAACCCCTGTTGGGATAATGTTACAGTCTCTAGCTGTAGTAATTTCCTATGCTGAATCAACCGTTAGCAGGATGTGGTATTTTTTATATATATCTAATTTTTATAATCTATGACTTCAGTGGCAGCACAGATTCTAAGGGAAACACTGCTTAAGCTGAAATGAAATTGAACAAGGGTCGTCTTTGTCCTAAGTAAAACGCTTAACACCTTACGCTAAAATTATATTTGGGGCGGAGCTTCTCAAAGTATTAAAACATACTTCATACACAAAGTATGTTTGGGAGAAAGCTGTATTTTTTAAGATATCTGTACTTGGGATTTGCCATCAATTATGCTTTAGGATATTGTGGTGTCCTTTTATTCATACAGTGAGTAATATTCCATTGTTCCTATGGCTTGACTGATGTGACAATTGTTAGAATGGGCCGTTTTTTCGCCTTCTCTGCGTGCAATTTGTCATCTTGCAGTTTCAGTATCCTAACCCAGATTGTGAGATATATTGAAAATGATTCTTACCGATCGTTGATTTCTTCAGCGGTCATTTATTGAAGCTAGAGCGCGTGGTCCGGTGGACTTAGGCTTAGCCGTTTTTCAACTTCTGCCTCAGTATTAGACATATGTGCTGTCACTATTTGGATCTTTGGATTCTTCAACGCAAAGTTGAAGAATTTAAAACCTAGTCTGCGGGTGTAAATACTGGACTGAAGGACGTGATTTAAATTTTAGCTTTACTTCAATCATTGTTTGGTCATGACTGATAAAATTCTTCGGTCATGTCTTGTGCATATCTTCAAGTCAACCAATGATTTCATTCAATGATTTTTAGAAGTGAATTGTTCTTTTTTTCTAGTGCTGTAATTGCGATTTCCTTTTTCATTTGTTTGAATGAATGATGGCATAACAGTCCGTCAAGTAAGACTACTCCACTCGATAATTTTACTGTAAGAAGACAGTAATTGACTATTACATGATTTCTCTTAATCTAATCCATAGGGGAAACTGTGAGACAGTTTTCGTTAATTTCTATCGCATCGTTTCCGTATAATTCTTAGTGATGGTTTAATTTTTTTCGTTGACAATCTTAAAGGGTTTATGGACGATTACATTTCTCGACAATTTCTGCGGAAGCGAAATAGAAAAATTGTTTTTTTATCCCAAAGTTCACATGTGAGCAGTCTAAAACGAATATTTGCTGCGTTGTAATGTAAAATCCACGAGTTCATTATGGTAACTGTATTAGTGTATGTATTAATACATGTAAAAACTAGCATACACTGAAATTTCGACAGTAGATAACGGCCTATAAAACTTATGCTTAGGTATAAATTCAATTCGAATGTTAATGATACAAAATAAAATCACTAACTAATTATAGGAACAATGAAAGTATACGATAACTGGAGATGTGACGCAGGTTTCAGTACCTCTTGAATTTTCATTTAATTAATATATCACATATGGGTACCAAAGACATGCATCTATCCCAGCTATACTCTTGATTCTAATTGTTCATTTTCAAGTATATCTACCTCGATTTCTGAGCGACTTGAAATTTGATGAAAAATTTACTCTGCTGAAAAAAGTGATGAACACACACAATTATGATGTTATAAACATCATCAAACATAATAAACATCAGATTTATTGTTAAAAAAACACCCGGAGTTTGCTAAACAAAACTTATCAACGAGTGGTTTGGCACTGCAGGTGCAGTTACTTCATCTACGATCACACTACTCAAACCCTGAGGTTGTGCACCTATGAACAAGTTCAACCTCACCTCAGCTCATTTTTAGAAAGCAATTTGTGGTACATAACATCCGTTTCTAGGACATATCATTCCTCGCAATTTTTAGAGCAGTAAGGTTGAGTATTTCCCAGCGTGATGCCTGGCCCCACCAATGCTACTCGCACATCGCTGTCAAGAGACACCGTGCACCCGGGCCTCGCCGGTCCCATAAACCTGCACTAATTAACACAGAAAATTTCTTTGTATCATACAGACCGTGCAATAATGAAGGCAGGCTGAGGGTGCGCCTCTGCAGTGTTAGTCAACATCATCCCTTGCTTCGTGCCCCGAATACTTTGTTCTAATTTCAGAACTGACAGCGGCGGCCATTCATCATGGCCGTGCAGCGGTGCAAAGTTTCTTTCGTTCTAAATCCTGAGCTAGGCTCTTCCAAAAATTAATTAATCAGAACGAGCCTTGCTGCTCTCGATGAAGACGTCTGCCAACACAGCACCATGCAGCAGAAGCGGGGGGTTCGGAGCCGTGATCTTATTCTCGTTCACAGCAATTGAAACAGCTTTTATTTTATTCTCAATTCTGAGCCTCAGTTGAACACGAAATATGGGCGGCCCACTTTGTTCACAGTTTTTTTTTGTGAATACAAAGCTATAAATTTTCAAAACTTCCCACACTTTACCACCTCTGATTTTCTATCGTTTCTAAAACCGTTTCTATCGTGTTTTAAATCGTTCTCACATTTTACATAATCAGATAATTAACGCACTCAATTATTACAGAGTATGCGTTAAGAATTTTTTTACAGAATCTGAGGTTGAAGATATCGTTTTATTTTCAAATGCAGAAGCTCATAAGACATCTTGCCGAGTCATAAAAACAACAGTATTGATTTATGTTAAAAAACACTTTTTAGAATCTTCAGCATTTTTGATACCTGCAAAACCAATGATCTGTTACTATTATGTGATCGTTACCATTACGAAACAGATTTTCATGTGAGTGTGGATGATACACAGTCATTTTTATGAGCACGATTCAAAGTTTAGCTACATCTAAACATACTTGTAGAATCCAACGAAGTGTAAAACGTTCATTATACATAAATACGCACCGAAAACAGTTCGATGAAAATTTAACTTTTTGATGCACATGCTTAGTAATTTAAATTTTGTTTTCACAAAGCATTTAAAACAAATAATTGTGTCTTAAGTTTGATGTTTCATTTACCGTCAAAGTTGCTGCTATCATAAACAAAGAGGATGAAAACTTCATCGTCGGGGATGGTCAGAGTAAAATTTTCCATGGTGCAAACTGCACCCCACACAGATAACGTTAAAAATGTATATACGCATCTTTCGGACTTTTTGAATGTCGAAATGCAAAAAATACAAAAATTACTGACGCTTGTGTGCACTCAGGACTACATTTAAAGTTGAACGTATAATCTATTTTTTCCTTCTAGTCGTTATTTAGCGCCTAAAAACTCTCAGTCGTGAGTGAGGATGGTAGCACGGGAAGGTTATGAAAACCATGCAACTGTCCACGCCCTATAAGTCAGAGATACTGCAGCTGCCCCAGTGTTGTGCAATCGTCAGCCCAGCCTTCAAGCAACACTTCTGCGGAGTTTAAAAGTTGGAACATAACATAAGTTCACTTTAATCCCTTTTTGGTCGCTTCAAAAATGAGTCAAGTTTTATTCCATATTTGCATTTTATCTTTGTATTTTTCATTACGTAAGTTCAAACATTAAGGTAGCGCGCCATGTATCATGCTTGATAGGGGACAGAAAAATGACATATTGCTCCAGTGCATCGAATTACGGACAAACGCTGTTGATGGAATATCTCATAAATATGTTGGTTACAAATATCATTGAACCAATTGCGTACGGCAAAGTTACATACAAATGTGCGATTTGAGCAAAGCTGAAAGCAAGAATTCAAACAGTATGTAGAGGAGCTTTGACCTGCAACGGTAACACCTACACAGAGGATTAAGATAATGAGCGGAAACCAGTCATATAGTTGTACAGGGAGGGACTTGAAAGTCTAGATGGACTTTAAATATACACGTGAAAATCGGCGATCCTACTTCGCGGAAAATCTCCTTTCGCCGGGATTTTGGAACACATTTACCGCGATACACGAGGGAACACTGTACAGCACTTGGCTCATATTTTATCAGAGAGCAAACCTAACGTCACGCTGACAACTTCCTCCAGGTTTAAAATTATACCCAGTCTAACTCTTTCGCCGCCTGCATGCATGTTATTCACCGCCCAAGTAATTAAATCGCTTAGGCGGCGATAAACATGCATGCTCCGGCGAAAATGTTAGACTGGGTATAATTTTAAACTTGGAGGAAGTTGTTAGCGTGATGTTAGGTTTGCTCTCTGATAAAATATGAGCCAAGTGCTATACAGTGTTCCCTCGTGTATCGCGGTAGATGTGTTCCAAAACCCCCGCAAAAGGAGATTTTCCGCGAAGTAGGATCGCCGATTTTCGCGTATATATTTATGTCCATTTAGACTTTCAAGTCCCTCCCTGTACAACTGTATGACCCTCCTTTTACAATACCGTTCATTATTGCTGAATTTAAGTCACACACGAAAAAATCTCGAGACAGGGTAAAACAATCTGAAACGCGTAGCACGTTATTTTGAACAGACTGAGAGGTTCACTAGATATGAATATTGAAAGCACCAATCACAAGCCAGATATCAAAATGGGTGCTCGTCATTGGCAGTCTTTCATTTCTGCACCAATCATAGCCCGTCTTGCACATTGCTACGCTGTGAAGCAGATCTCGCGTAGCCTTTGCAGACGCACAGTTGTTGAAGAAACCCATTTTTCTTAATCGTGGATTTAGTGTTAAGAATCGTAAATTTAAGAAATTGGTTGAAACCATCTAAAGTTTTTCATGAGAGGACGTTCGGAACAGTGTGCTCTTATTGAAAAACCAGTTAAGACCCTTTATAAGCACGAACGTCTCGTAACTATGCTCAGAATGTCGTGTCTGAGGAATTGCAGATACGCTCCAACATCCACCGCACTATCAACTTGCTTACGCCTTCCTATGGAGCACTACTTTCATATTCATCTCTAATTCTTCATTTATTCTAAGAAACAGTCTTTAGGATGCGCGTTTTCGGCTAAAACTTCCTGTGACCTGCCCTGCGATTCCCAAAGCTTGACGTCATGGAGAGGGCTAGTGGCTGACGGTTGAGGCATAATGACGGCCGTCACTACGGTCTCGCTCAACTGTGCAACTGCTCCACACCCGTCTACTTCTCGTCTCCTCTACTGTGGAGTCAACCCTGATGGGGAGTCGAGGCCTCCTACTGCAGTCCAGCGCTTCAGCGGCCGGGCGGCCTGTCGTCGACCTCTTCTTCTTTACCATCGTCTCGTAAACTTCAAAGGATCTTTTGTGCGGGTAGGTTTGGAGGTAAGTAGGTACAATTGTCCCGAACATTCCTCACTGACCCACAAGTGGCTGTAGTTTCCCGTACGAGCCGCACTCTAAAATTAAAGCCGTGACTTGAAAAACGTAAATTCAATTATCTTTGATATATTCAGATGGAGTGCATTGACATACCTGTTACCTCAGAATCAATAAATGAGCTGAATCGTATTATTTCTCAGTTCAACAGGTCCTTATACAATGACATAATAATATGCGGTGACTTCAATTATGATCTACTGAAACATGAAAGCTATGAACCAATCTCTAATTTCCTAACAGCCTTTCAGTCTCAATCTTTCCTTCCCTCGACTTTCCCTCGACGAATATTCTCCTCTCTGTACCTCCCCCAAAGTAATGCAGAGGTGGTAAATTTTTTTCCATCTAATATCCCAAACAAAAGACCAAATCGGAGGAACGATGTTTTAATCAGTTACCGTTCATCTAACGTGGGACAAAAAGCTCTCTCAGTTTCTGGAGCTTTTATGTGGAACAAGCTTCCCCAGCATATCAAAAACTCTAAAACTGTAAAAGAATTTAGAGTAAATGTGTCACGTCATTTTTCATCTCTGTCATAGGGCCTGCAGCATTTCGGTGTGAACTTCCCATCTATCAGAAATTTTAATTTTCCTGAAATTTCTGTTAGAAAATTAGAAACTATTTCATTTTACGTTTGCTAAGCCATTCGTATATTCATCTTACTTATTTCTGTCGACAACAATGAGCACCACAGCCGTCAGTTCAATGCAGCAGAACGAACGTTCTTTCCATAATTAGGAGTATTTACTCATCTTTATTTCGTTATTTATTTCTCTTTTCTGTATTGATATTTAACGTCCGTATGACAAATATACCTTGAAATACATTTTGTGTGTACACCAATAAACAGGTTTATAGATGTGAGGGTTGTGCAAAGTTTTTAATGAATTGAATTTTGGCTAACGTTGTCTCGCTATTTCAAAATCATTCTCGAAGATGTTTTCAATCGATTTTCGGCTGAACTGGGGGGAGGGGGTAATTCAGGCATTTCATTTAGTCTTTTTATTTTTTTTCCGTGCGTTCAGCGCACACTAGCACTGAACTTTCAGGTCAGAAAAAACTCTAGATTTCTGTAATTAAAATTATCACTTTGGATCATTGCCTAACCTACCTATATGTGCCAAATTTTGTGAATATTCTCCACTCAGATGTGATATCCGGCCACAATGTTACTCCATTTTATCCCATGTACACATGTCCGTTTAATGCTGAAGAGTTGTGTTGTTTCTTGACTGTAACCTGAGTTTTCTTAAAAATTTCTATGATTAAATTAAAAACCAGTTCATTTTTATGTTTTCCGAAGTCTTCTTTTCCTTTTAGTTATTTATTTTTTTTTGCGAAAAATTTCTTAGGATTACAGTGAGCTCAACTGTCATTTTCTGTGTAGTAGATGGTAGGTTGTTTTTATCTTTTTATTTTATATATGTATTTTTTTCTTATATTTCATTTTCAATAAGTATATATATCAATTTGTGTGTGTGTGATATGTGTGTGTGTGTAATATATGTGTGTATGTGTATATATATGTATCTACAGAAATAAATATACATGTTTCTATTTCATTTCTTTACGCAAAAACCATCCGGTTAATAAATTTTATTGCACTAGCGAAATGATTCAAAAATAGATCTATGACTTCCCGAGAGGGCGTTTCTGTGAATCGGATTAATGACAAATATAATAAATGAAATAAAGTGCAATTTGAGCATATGAATCGCGGTAAAATTATCTTTCTGTCCGTATGTTGAACAAGCTATGAATTTTGATTTTGAGTATATGTTTGTTTACACATTTCTGCCAATATTTTGTAGATATTTGTCAATCATGAGTGGTAACCGGATAACACTGTATCTCCATTTTATCCCATGTACCCATGTCCGCATGATGTTGTGGTGAATATCGAGAAGATATGAAATATGTTTTTGATGGTGATAGAGCTTTGCATATTTTTAGGGCATATTTTTCATTTCTCATTCAACTACTCTTGGCAGAGATAGACTATTGGCACGTAAAGTTTGCCTATTATTATGCCTCGTATGGCTTATCTATTTGTACACCTCGGATGGTTTGTCAATTAGTACTCCTAGTATAGAACTTTTGTTAGACTATTAGCACACCACGAATGGTTTCTCAATTAGTACGCCTCGTATATTTTGTCAATTAATATGCCTCGTATGGTCTATCTATTTGTACACCTCTGATAGTTTGTCTATTAGTACACCTCGTATAGTTTGTCTATTATTATGCCTCGTATGGCTTATCTACCTGTACACCTCGGATGGTATGTCAATTAGTACTCCTCGTATGGAGCATTTGTTTTAGGATGTCCTATATTAAGAAACTTTTAAAAGCCAATATGTTGGCATGTATCTCATGTGACAACTTTGAAATAAACATTTTTCTTTCTTTCTTTCTTTTTCCGATCATCACAAAGCCTACACGAATAACCTCTTAATCTGCTACGCTGCTTGACAATATCTTTATGACAGACACAAGTGATTTTCTTTCTGGAATCATTACTTCTGACTTATCGGATCATTTTCAAAATTTTGTTGTTTAAGAAAAATGTTTATATTGCTTGTACCAAGCCACGGGCTGAAACTTACTCATATCGTAAAATAAACGAATCAAATTTAGAAGAAATGCGCGCCGTTCTAGAAGAATCAATGCCAACATTGCACATCTCTCAACACAATAATGCAACGAGCATTGATGAAGCAGTAGTAAAGTTGACTGAAACTATAACGGCCGCATACAATCAGTGTTGCCCAATTGTAACTCGTACAGTTACCCCGAAAAATAAACTGAAGCCCAGGATTACTGAAGACATCGTGATTAATATCAAGAAACGGCAAGTAGCCCTCCTTTGCGACGGGCGAATATCTAGAGAAATATATACCCGATTCCGAAACTATGTGACAAATCAGATAAGGACATAAAAAAAGAGCTACTTTACGCGCATGTTTACTCAATTTAAAGCTGACGTTGAAAAGACTTAGCGCCTGCTTAACTCTTGCTGTAAACCGAATAACGCCGATAAAAAGAGAATTGAACATGTTGTTCATGATAATGAAAAAACCATGAAAAGAAAGAAATTGCTAATCTCTTTAAACAATTTCTACGTAAACATAGGGAAAACTATAGCTGATGGTATTCCAAGTGAACCTACTGATCACCAGGAACACATGGATCGTATCCGAGGACACAACTCCTTCTTCTTTACGCATACCAACTCTTCCGAAGTAATTGCGTGCATAAACAACCTTCAAAATATATCGAGTGGGTTACAAACATTTCCGAAAAAAGTACTTAAAATTATTGCTGATATTGTAGCCCCACTGATATCCAATCTTATCAACCAGTCTCTCTTCCTAGGCACTTTCCCGAAATCCCTCAAAGTTGCTGGAGTGACCCCTATCTTTAAAAATGGTGAAAAAACCTGTGTAAACAGTTATCGACTTATCTCCGTACTTCCAATTATTAGCAAGGTATTCAAGAAAATTGTATATAAAAAAGTATACTCTTATCTTGAACAAAATTCCTTCCTTTACGATCAACAATACGGCTTTCGCTCTAAAAAATCAACAACACAGGCTATATTAAATCATTTACAATTCCTTTATTCCAATATAGGAAAACTTGTCTTCTCTGTTTTTCTTGACTTTCGAAAAGCATTTCGATTGTGTGGACCATAAAATATTACTCTCGAAACTTCACTGTTATGACATTCGAGGGGTTGCCCATGATTAGTTCAGATCATACCTAACAAATCGGAAGCAATACGTTGTCATTGACGACGCAAAATCGGACCCACAGACAATTAACCATGGAGTTCCACGAGGATCTGTCCTTGGGCCTCTCCTATTTCTGATTTTTATCAATGATATTATTAAATCTACATCATTCATCAAATCCATACTTTTTCCGATGACAGTACGCCTTATGCGTTCCTTCCGAACCAAAATCCCGCTACTATTGCGGAGAATATAAATAATGAACTTCAGAAGGTTTCATTGTGGCTTAAAGCTAATAAAATAGGCCTTAATATGGATTAAACAAATTATATTACATTCTCATACAAGAAAAATGTTTCTCTCCCACACATTAAAATTGGCGAAGGTGAAATCGAAGAAACCAGCTCATGTAAGTTTCTGGGCATCATAATAGATAAACATCTGACCTTCAAAGAGCACATCGCTCATATTAGTTCTAAATTATCAAAATCTATCGGAATCCTAAATGAAGTTAGAAATTTCCTGCCTGAAACAGCCTTAAAAATGCTTTACCGAACGCTCATTTCTCCATACTTGCTATACGGAATAGAAGCATGGCACGGAACTGATAAAAATAAAGCCAAAACAATTTTTACTGTACAAAAAAGAGCTATTAGAGCGGTAAAGAACCTAGAATATAATGCTCACACAAATGATTCATTCAAAAATTTACAAATACTTGAACTTTCGGATCTCTACAAAATCTTCATTTGTAATTTCATTTACAATACATTAAGAAATGATGGCGACAATAGCCTAAAACAATTATTAACTGCGCAAACAGGTCATCACGACCATTTAATCCGAATTAGAAGTAAACTCATGCTTCCTCATTATTCAAAGGCCCGGTCACAACACAGTATCCTCTTCGTTGGAACTAAATTTGGAACTCAATACCTGCGGAGATCCGTGAAAGTAATTCTTTTAAAGTATTCAAAACAGATCTTGAGTCTCACTTCCAATCAGAATACAAGTCGTGTAAGATTACCAAGTCAAATCTTGTCTTCTACATGACCGGTCCTAATAATGTAATTTACCATGGGTAACACAACCGATCTTCAGTCTGCTCTTAAATCGTTTTATCGAATATAATGTTAAACATAGCCGATTTGGCCTATATTGTAAAATACAGCATTAAATATAGAGTTGATTATCTTGTTGATCAGTCTAATACGAAACTAAGTTAAGTGAATAAGGTTAAGCATTATTGTACACCTTAGAATAACGTGATGGTAGGATGCCCTAGAAGTCGCTGAACTTGTTCGGGCTCACAGGTAGCTATACTCAAGTTTGACCATTGTGCTAGACTTAAGAAACATTCTACCTCGTTATCACCTGTGGTAAAAAATTGTTTCAATTGTTTAAATTAATCTATTCTCAGCAGCTCTCAATCCTACCACCGTCAAATTATTTACGTGTTGCCTAATTTATCTGAACAGGTCACGGTTTTTGTCGAAATTGATGTGGGCAGCCGTCGGATGCACCAACTTTCGACTTCATTACTCACCCAAGAAGTCTCCGACGTGCCTTTACATGAAGACTGCCTTTGCTGTTCATTTATTCATCATTATTGTTAAGCATTAGCATCACTATAAATAATAACCAACATTGTGTCGTCCATTTCCCTACTCTGTTTTTCAATACAATGAGTACATCTATAGCCTTTCCAATTGGTTCTATTTCCATTTTAAGGCTGTTATAAACTCAAATACATGTCTATACCTCAAAATATACTTGCTTTTATCTTCACTTTTTAAATTATATTTATTTATATCATTTTAATGGTATTTTACGGTTTATTTTCAATTTCATTTTCATTATTTTATGCACATTTGTGGAGGTCGGCCGAGCCCGCGAAAGAAGATCCGCGAAGTGGCGAAGGATCACTGTATTATGATCAGTGTTCTTAGGAAAATTCGTTGTCTTCTATATTTTAATATTTTTAGGCCATGGCAACCATTAAAACCCTAAAAGTTGTATTTCATTTTACAACGCCGCATGAGACACCTTTGCAAGTTTTTTGCAATTTAGACCAAAAGCAGTTACAATAATTGCAGTACTCAGCATCCGTGGCCTAATGAATGAGGTACGCCATAACGGGCCGAGTCTGCGTAGCGATGTCAACGATGCAGCGTCAAGAATGACGTACTCTCACGTCTCTGTGGAAGCCCAACATATCTGTATTATTATTATTTATGTATTAGGTAGTCATTCCACATATAGAAAAATAAAGGATTGATTAATGTTATATATAGGAGATTGAAATATCCGGAGTTCCGTAATGGGAAAATTTACCGTAATTTATTACGTCAAATGTCAGAACGACATTTAAACAAGAACAATGCACTACAACTAAGGGCAACAAAGGTAAGAGTCCTTCAGAGCCGATCTTCTGGGAGACAGGCGGGCGGTCCACTTGCGATCTCTGACTGCCGTCGTAGGAAGCAAGCACCCGTGCTCTGTGGAGTTAGTTGCAGTTAGTTACGATATAGTGTTTAGTCTTAGGTTTAATACGGTTTATCGTTGTAAAATAAGTTTTTAGGTAAGTTATAAGTTACAAGTTTTTAGGTAAGTTATAAGTTACAAGTTTTTAGGTAAGTTATAAGTTACAAGTTTTTAGGTAAGTTATAAGTTACAAGTTTTTAGGTAAGTTATAAGTTACAAGTTTTTAGGTAAGTTATAAGCTATTAGTTTTTAGGTAAGTTATAAGCTATTAGTTTTTAGGTAAGTTATAAGTTATAAGTTTTAAGAATGCATGGGGAAACGTCGTCCTAACCACCCAGCTCACGGCATGGCAAGTAATTGGTTATTGAACTAATAGTTCACAAACCTCCAATAAGCTCGTGAGCATCAGGACGTGCCGGGAAGTGGAGTCAGGCGAGTGGATGGTGAGCGGAGCGGTCAGCAGCACGTAAAGCGCCTCAGCCTCTCATCCTCCGGCCGTTCAGTCCTCGACGGAGGAGAAGCGCAGCGTAGCGTAGCGATGCGAAGCAAAACCCACTGGCTTCCCTGCGTTGGCAGCACGGGAGGTTCCGTCGGGGATGCGACGGCAGATGAAACCGATGGAGGCTGGGTAGGCTCAGTTATAAAGTTGAAGTTATGTGGTCAATGGCTGGAGGCGATCTCAATCGGCCTCGAGAAAATTTGAGAGGTCAGTGCAGTTAGGCTCAAATGTTGTATTCAATTGGCTGTATTCAGGATGGTAAACTACAGTTCAAAAACCAAAGACGAGCCTAGAGCTGGGTTTTGGAATTTTTATATGTTAAAGTAATAAGTTTTTGCTACATCAATTTTAGGTTTAATATTCAGATATTAAGTTTTACTTTTAAGTTAAATATTAATTTAATTTTAGTCCTTAATTTCAAGTTCATGAGGAAACGAGCTTAAATTTAATTAACTCTAAACGATTACAGGATAGCCTGTAAGATTTCTGTACACCACACTGTTAGATATTTGGTTTGGCTGTATCCTCTTGGGCGCCAAAAGTTTGATAGTTGTTTCGGCAGATCCACGTTGGGTGCCAGTTATAGATTATTTATTTGGCTGGTCCTTCTTTGGAGCCAGCGATAATAGTTTCCCTATTTTAGGGTTCTGAGGGCCGTAAGTTCCGAGGCTTTTATTCCGGAGAATCTTCCTGATTTTTCAGGGATATGAGAGAAGTCAGTTGCTGAGTAATTATTTTATTGAGGCGAGGGCTTTTCAACAGTTTCCAAGCTGCGAATATTATTCGGTAATTTTCGGAGTCCGATCTGGTTACAAGGTTTGAAGATTTGAGCTGGTTTTTCAAGCTTTCGAAATTTGAGTCGAGATGAATAAGCTACGAGCTAATCAAGCTTCGAGTTTTTAGAGCCGAACGAATTCTAGCTGTTGAAATTTTCAAATCTGAGACGGATAAATGCTTCTCAAGTATCTGTGATACGAGAGTTTAGTTATGCGAGGAGAATTATTTTCCATCCTGTTATATTATATAAGCACAAGTCGGCATCTTCGACAATAGCCTGACACACACTGTGTAAGCAGATAGAATAAGAAACGTACCACGAGGAGGATGGGTTGGTCTTTCATCACGAAGAAGCTGTATCAATTTTTAAATAAACTTGGAAGTTTTCAAAGTTTGATAAAGCCTAAAATCTTCGTTATTAAATGTTAGATGTAATTGATTTGAAACAAACTGAACAAATGAGAAAAAATCAGTTTTAAGCATAATTTCAGATTCCGAAAAACATATTTTTAATTTTTACTAATCAATAGTACGTTGTGTTAGCTGTGTGAGAAAATAATAATACGTAATCTATGTAACTAACTTCACTGTTTTCGACGTTTCAAAAAGATAATTAATTGCCTCCCTATAGGTTCCCAGATTTGAGCCCTGCATCTTTCATTTATCACAATTTGTACGCCTCATGACACGTTCACGGTAAGAAAGAAAACACGTACACGATCTGGAAAATAGCTGCATCGTCTATTGGACTACTTCAGAAATTTTCAATAGGAAAAGTACAGTTTACCATTATCTAATAGTAACTGATATAAGAAAAGTTCAAATGCTATTTATACTTGGAAGAATCGGTTCCATAAAACGTTTAATGTGATGGGAATTTATTTCGATGAGTGGTAAAATGTTCGTATTGAAGCACATCATAAATTTCGGCACATTTAGAACGGAATGTAGTACGACAAAGCAATTTCAAAGAAAAATATTGTTCTTTAGAGGCTCATTGATGATCCTCGAGTCCACACAGGGGAAATTACCTGTTTCACAATCATCTAACATTTTTTCCATTATTCTTTTACCATCATTGTAACTCAGCCGTTAGGTCCTTCCAATAAATCGCCTGGAGGATCTCCAACATCTGTTTTAATTATGGCTGAAATGCGTCCCACGAATGCCTAAAACGGAAACCTATTCAATTGCCTGAAAAGTGAAAATGAGTCTGTCTAAAGTCTTTTGATATGCTCAATTATTCACTTGAGCTATACTTGTTGTGCAAGAATGTGTAGAATTTCGTTAAAAGTCATAGAGATGTTCACACTTAATGAAAATCTGTAAATAGAAAAGCAATCTTTTAGCAGAACGAAATCAGCATCGCGAGTAGAAGAAGCAGCTAATCAATTTACTGCCTTGCTTCGCTGTTTTTTCATCCGGTTCACCAACCGCCTACCGCAAGCCCAAAGAGTATAGAAACTAAATATTTTAGTAGTGGAAATAAAACTTAAACTTTGGCTATTGGATGGCGGTTCAGACTGCTGGGCCTGTTTTATTGCTGTTACTTGCAGTCTCCACTATTTTAGGAATGCAACGTTGCTTCACTTCCGTGCCCGAAAATTTATAATGTATGTGCTTCGAGCGTTCAACTAGTAGTTTGCAAGTGAATGCAGACTAGTCATTAAAATAATTTAAGAAATTAGAAAAGAAATGCGAACAGAAAGTCATCCAAATTTAAGGCAGAGAAAAACTAACGGGGTCCAACCTATCGGTAAATTGGTTTGTGTAATTGTTCAAATGAGTTTGATGGTAAAAAAAGCTATTTTAGTGAATTAAGTGTATTTATGAATAAACTAGCACCCTTGTATTGGAGTTCTTAGGCCACAAAACCAATTTAAACGGCACTAATTTCTCGACAAGCATTTTCCATTCAAGAAAATGTCCTTAAAGGGTCTCAACGATAACCTGTCTAACAAGTTTTGGTTCCGTAGTTGATTTATTGCAAAACTAGGGTAGGGTGATGCTGTACTATAGCCCCCTGTTCTGTATGTAATGAAGTCAAATACAAATCATAGATATATCCCTTGGGGAAATTAACTTCAAAGAAAACTTCTCGTATTTTACAGTGAGCCAATCGTGTCAAGCTGCTATGAAAATGTTGTCCAGTTATTTTTTTGCTTCTCATTCTCGATTTTTTCCTAAGTTTTGTAGCCTATGGTTGCTTTAAAAGTATTTAAGGCTTTGGAATAGAGAGTAGAAATTCATCTCTTTTTGTTTCAGAACACAGGTCACACGAAAAAAACCTCTTACCTATTAATTACAATGAATGCTAATTTAATTCTTGAGAAGCAGGGAGATAAAGAAAATGACTAGTTGTGAAATATTTATACATAACTTTGAAACGATTGCCTTTGTTCATAAAAAATTGATGATTCATTGAAATTAAATTGAAATGTATCAAACTTTATCATGCTTTGAGTTTGCGAATATCTTATAGTAACGCCTGAAGTCCAGCACACAATAACACAATATAGGTTACCTCCTGTCTAGTCGATACAGATTTCCCGCATTGGGTCTGAGGGTGGAACTGGCGCTAACTTCTTTCCTTTCCCAACGAAAAGAAGCACTGGATTCGTGAAGTGAGGCTCTAATAACAGGGGAAAATACTTTTTCAGTAACTTTGAATTACAATGGATATTTTAACTAATTCTAAAGGAATTTTAGGCGCTGATTTCAGTTCTGAAATTAGTTTTTCTCTACAAGCGCTAATTTGAATGCAATTTGAGGTTAGTGAAAATATACAAATGTGGACATGTGTGAACCATGTTCAAGCATCTTCATATCCAAAAATATAGATAGCGTCTGATACTTTAAGCATACCTCTTGTGTTCCGGTTAAACATGGCTTCCAAAAAGAGACATCACTGCAGAAACAAGCCTGATGTCATCTGTTACATATGTGGATGGTACACACTCAACCGTCAGAGATGTAACTAAAGCCCTGTTTACACTGGTATCCATTTTTCTGCAGGCTCACGTGTAGACGCCTCGTGTGGAGCTTCACAAGAGCCATGTGCGTTTAAACTAGACATTGAGCGCGCCACGGAGCGCGCGCTACTCAAAATCAGTCGGTGTGTGGCCAGCTACAATGAAAGATAGGTTACAGTCGACGAGATTGTCTGAATATTGCTGCTGCATCATAAGCTACGTAATCTCTTTTTTATTTGCAAGAGTGAAATGATGCTATATTCGTTTATTTTCATTCAAATATAATGGAAAGCAGCCTCCTTATATTCGCAGCTTTTGGTCTGCCAAATGCATTGATGGGTTTAGTTAATTTCAATTAAAAGCAAGGTAGCTTCTCGTGGCAGAGTTATGTCAGCCATAATCGATGAGCAAAGGGCGACACCTCACCTGATAACTACCAACTGCACTCTGATATGGGACTGAGCTGCGAGGCTAACGTGCGTCGCGCCTCACGAATTCGATCAGAGCGAATAGGGAACTTCGGACACACAAACACAAATATGAGCCTCAGTATTGAGCCTCGTCCACACGTGTTGCGCCTCACGGCCGAAATGTCCCCTAGTGTAAACACCCCTTGATCCTCATTCGTCAAGCGTGCCTATATGGCATATTTTGAAGTTCTTCTTGGTGATCAAGACAAGCAATGGGCTCTTCTTGTTTGCCACAATTGTGAGGAAATGCTTCGAGACTGGACCAAAGGAAAACGCAAAGGTCTGCCTTTTGGATTTTCAATAATTAGACACGAACCTGCCAACCATGTAACTGACTATTATTTCTGCATGGTAAATACAACTGGTGTTTGGAGGAAAAACCGACATAAGATTACGTATCCGAACATTCCCTTAGCTGTTCGGCGTGCTTCGCACTCTGAAAAAGTTTCTGTTCCAGTTTTCAAAGGCTTTCCTTCGCTGGACGATGAAGACATTGGACATGATACAAGCGAACATGACGGTTATGACAGTAAATTGTCAGAAAAGTGTTCACAATTGGAGAACAGTTCTTCAGACACTGAACCTTTCCGCTTCCCCAAGCCTCTTCCCAGGCTGAACTGAATTATTTAGTGCGGGATTTAGGTTTTTCAAAGAAAGCAGCAGAGCTTTTGGCATCGAGATTACAAGGCATAAATTTTGTTGATCACTCTGCTATAGTATCATATTTCAGAAAGCGTGACCAACTTTTTGTGACTTTTTCAAAAGACCGAGTTTGTTTACTCCCATGGCGTCCCAGGGCTTTTCAAAGAACTGGGTGCACCTAACTATAGTCCAGCTGATTGGAGACTTTTTTTTAAGCAGTTCAAAACGCAGTCAAAAGGTATTCGTTAACATAATGGCAATGTCTATGGAGGAGTACCTGTCGGTTACTCAGTGCATTTGTGGGAAGGCTATGATGATTTTAGAATGGTCATGGAATTATTGAAGTATCATGAGCAAAATTTAATCATTTGCGTAGACTTGAAGATTGTCAACTTTCTTCTTGGAAAGTTCGAGACAGACATTGGGTCCAGAAGGACTGGCCTATTCGTGACACCATTGAGGCACTCATGCCAAATATCATAAAAGACCCAATTGTAAGCAGAGATAAGATCATCTTTCCTCCTGGAAAATGAAAACCGAAGGTGATTGTTTCCACCACATCATCACAGCTTTACCATGCAAGGTTATAATTTAAGAAGATCAAAGCAGGCGCGTTTGATGGCCCACAGATTCGAACCCTAATTCGTGATGATCAGTTTGCTGCTAAGATGACCGCTTTTGAAAAGGCAGTATAGTCATCCGTCATGGCAATCGTTCAGAATTTCCTTGGAAACAATAAGGCGGAGAAGTACAGTGAACTTGTGAACAGAATGCCCCTCGCTCTTCGTGATCTCAGGTGCAACATGAGCATCACGCTTCATGAGTAGTAATCAAACTACCACTTTGAGCACAGATCACCACAATTACCTTATAAAGAAAATAAATTAACACAAAATATGATAGAATAGTTATTCGTTGACGAATTATTTACTTTTTCACAAACAGAAATGACTTTCACAAACGACCAACTCACTTATAGATATAAATTTCTTTATCTAATAAACAAAAAATTATTAGTAGTACTATGTTTAGAAATAAGTCCATTCTTTGAAGTAATTTTTAGAAATGTACAAATTATCGAAGTTTTGAAAATACCTACCTTGAAGTGGATGTCTGTCTTCATTTATTAAAGTAAAATTATATGGGTGTTCGTAAGTTTAGAATAAAAGTCTTTAAATTCTTCAAAGAGCATGTCCTGAGATATGATATCGGTGTAATACTCTACATATCAGCTAAGTCTGAACTAAAAAGCATCAGAACGTTAGCATTTGTTCTAATTGCTTGTCTCGGTAATAAATACTTATTTTGTCATGAGTAAATTGAACTACAGTTATTATGTCTTCCTCTTGTATTGAAGCTATCTGCTGGACTTTGATCTCTTTCAGTTGCTATATCATCAAAAATGAAAAGGTTTTTCTTGTTTGAATCTACGTCACTTGAGTCGGGAATAGGGGTTATATCTCAAAAATATTCTATTTTAGATTTTGAGTTTCTTTTAATAGGCAATTTTTCAAGGATATCGTCGAAATCAACATTACCCTTTTAAAATAATTCAATTATTTCAGATTGGTTATAGCCTTTATCAAAAGCATTTTTAACAATTTTTATTCTGGTTGAGGTATTGATTTACTGTGTAGAAAAAGATGATTGAAACAACAAATTTTTATAAGAGAAGCTTTATTAATAAAGAAGTTTTACCGCAGTTTGATCTCCCTACGATTAGACATCTCAATCTAGGAGAAGAAAAAATGCAGTGATTCTTTTGATCATTTCTTTTACTGTCGTTCCTCATATACACCAGTTCATATAACTAATAAACTACAACTCATTTTCCAAAATTTATTTTCTGTTTGTAGCAAATGAAAACATTGTTTTTAAATCTGCTACTTCATGAAAAAAAGTCGCTGATTAATGTTTCAAGATGAATGATATATGATTGTAATTGATTTATATTTTCCATATTTAATTCGATATCAGTTGAAATTGATTAACATCTAATTGCAATTGATTGATGTTTGCAGTATTGAGAACAACTTCTCTTTGAATATCTGTTATAATATCTCCCATTTTGTTAAATTTCATTTATCATTGTATTTTTTTCTATTGATGTCTCGTTAGGCAATAACGAGAGAAGGAGCTACCTTTGGTGAAAAATATTTTTTCCATCATATCCTAAACAGTTGCATATTTTAATACCTCTAGGGAATTTTTCACATATAATTAGAGGAAGTGTTTTTCAAATCCCAGTCGTAAAAAAGCAAATTCATCGAGCTTACAATTTTTTGAACATCTATTACTTCATATGGAATATTGCTTTTCATTTTGATTAATGTGAATTTTCTGAATGCTTTAACTTTTACAGTAAAAAACACATTGAAAGTTTCAAAATAAATTGAGAAAATAGTTTATAAAAAAGAACCATTCAATGTATTTCATTCATCTAATACTAAGAATACAAAAAAGCATAGTAATTTTAGGAAAATTTCAGTAGAGATGACTTCATGTAACAATTTTTGTGGTATTTGTAATATTTACATCATAAACTTAAAAAGACATGAGAAAAGTATAAAACAAAATAAATACGTGCGTAAACTATTAATCTCGGATCTATAATTCTCGGGTCTTCCTCTTGTATATAAGCTATCTGCTGGACTTTGATCAAATTTGAGAGAGCAAAAGTTTGATAATATAAAAATACAATTAACAATTTTAGTTGAATTCTATAAATACAAAGAAAAAATGAAAAAGTATATATAACAGCATGGATCAACACAAGAAAACATATTGGCATATCAAAAACTTCACATATATTGAGAATCTGTATAAAGATGCCGTTAGAAAGATTGAAGAATATACAAGAAAGAAGAAAAAGAAAGAAAAGAAGAACATTTTACTTCCAATAAAGTACAAACATGAAATGTCGATACATTGGTTTTTAAAACACCTTACCATTAACATCCTTAACTGATTATAACACATTGGCATTGTAATACCCGTGTAGAATGTTGAAACAAAAATGATTGACAGCAAAGCACAACAAAAATGAGTTCCTTTCCTTGCCTAATCTGATTTTGAACTAAGAGAACACAATCCTCGGGATGCTCATTTGAAAAACACTTTCATTAGTGCGCACAATTATTGAAATAAAAGCGAAAAATGCATTCAAATACCTTAGCATAGAGACCCTTAATTGTTATTTTACATGGTTATCGTAATACCCATGTTAAGGGCACGTGTTAAGACCAAAGGGCAGTGATAAAGCTGGTTAAACGGGACGTTTACTGGTAGAGATGTTAACACAGGGTGGAGCACGGTCCAAATGCGCCTCTAAGAGCCGCGCACGTCCTTTTATACCTTCTAGGTTTTGCTTAGTCAGCATACGCAATGCGGGACTCCGCACCAGGGCGTTGCCTGACCTACGGACTAATGCATGTACGGACAAAGTGCGCACACACACCTTCCCCCCTTGCAGGATTGATCACCAACCACAAAAATAAATGAATCAAAGGGAAGAATCGTAAACCAAAAATCAACACAGTAAGCTAAAGGCATCCTAGTTAGGAAAACCAAAAATAATAAAAATAACCCTTTCGTAGCAAAACAACTGCCATTAACAGTAAAAACAAACGCGTCCATTTAAACTCGACAAAAAACATCGCAAAGAAAAGCGCAAACACCCCCATCACCAAAACAAACATGGGACGAGCCGCTGCTCAACACACGTATATAATGCTAAAAATAATCGCATCAACCCAAATAATTTAATTTCCTTCGCAATAAAAAGTTATTAGTCGTCGCAACAATTTGTAAATAAAAACAATTTAGACATCAGGTAATCACATGAAATCACACACCAACATCGCAAAACCTTGTGCATGAAAAATAAAAAGAAATTTCAAATAAGTCCAAAAACAACATTAATAACGAAATAATAACTAAACAAAATGAAAGCAAATCCATTAAATAAATTTCGCACAACTACATATGTTAACACCATCGTTTTCTCCAAACATGTTGCACTCGCTCGATCGCATAGTGAGCGTAAAACACATACAACATTAGCATGATTAAATAGTGATTACATAGCGAGAACTAGATTAAATAATGATTATATAGGTCATACGATTATAAAACATTAAAAAGAAATGGGTCAATTAAACCAACAAGGAAAAAAGGAAAATCGGTACAGATCGGTTTCGTTCACATTAACAATCCAATGAGTTTAATAAAACTTTTATCCCGTAGGTTCATCGCAGAAACTTTGAAATAAAAATAAACAGTTGAAGAAAGTCTGCTACAAAATGTAATAATTTATGAAAACGTTGTGAAAATCTAAACAAGGAAAAATGAATAACAGTTATATATAACGGCAAATTAAATTCAATATTTTCAATACTACTAAATTTGGTCGATTCCTCTCCCATCACGTCGAAGTTGTTCACCATATTAGATTTAAAACATTTGTCAAGTCAATCGACAGGCAGAACGCAAATGACGTAGTACCTTAGAACTCGTTATTACAAAACTTAATTACATGGTCATATAACACATCGAGTATACGATTATATGAAATTCGGGTTAGTTATACGCCCAACAAAACAAAAAGGAACAATCACTAATCAATTTCAAACACTACGTTTATGGTAAACGTAACACTGTAAAAGGTAAACTCTCATTTTCAATTTAACACCAAAACAAATCCTCAAGTAAGTTACTCTTTTGAAATCACTGCGCGCGAAGGTAAATTTCATTAATTTCTTGACTGCGCGCAAAGCTTAGCTGCCGTCTAGGCCATCTACGTATGTTGACAGGTGCTGGTCGCCAGCCTGTCGGGACCGGACACCGCACAGCATAGTGCGTAACACGTCACGCGATTACTACGTGACTCGCCCGTACTCGCTGTGCTCCTTTGCTCGTACAGCAGCATGATTCGTGTTGCAAGATGCCGTGTTGCCGCTCGCACGCGCTCGAACTGAAATTGGAACCAATTACAAACGATTAGCATGGCTAGAGCGCAAAATTTAGTACATGAATGATTGAATAAAGTAAAATGAGAAACACCCTTAGTGTCAGAGTGATCCTCAACGAATCTTACTATTTAGTTAATGACGAATAAACTTTCTCTAAACTTGAGTCAATTGTTTAAATGTCCAGCAAGGACAGGTCTCTCATAATCATTTAAATTTACTCAGAAAATGAATGCTGACTCACTAAAGATCAGCTCAATTCCGAATAGGCATTTAATTCGAAAACACTTTCTCCGTGTTAAAATCTTGGCATTAGCAGCCGGATGTCGCTAGAAATTTCCAACCTGCATTTAAAGTGTGAATACAGCATACTAATTCTCATCGAGACATGAGAGTGCACAATAACATAGGAAAATTATTATTCTGTGATTGTTAAACCTTTATACTGTAAACGGTTACTTTCATTTCAAATATCGCGTTACGTTAACGGTTTAATCAAAATAGTTAAATACTAATGCATATGCGAGTTTAAAATGAAGCATAAGCAAATACAACAGAAAAACATGATTGATTACATAATAACATACTTTTTACGGTACACATGCCCGAATATTTGTCAAGGTAACTGTTGCCGTTAATGGCCCTGAATTTTAATTTTTCAATCAATAGTAAATCGTCATTTTGAAAATTTGGTGAACTTCACGAGAAATTACATTCTTTTACGAGTGATATTTTACAAATTTCATGGCATAAAACTAAATGCCAACGTGCAACATTCCACTCAAAAGCCAGAAACATGATTCATATTACTTTCACTTTCTGTCATATTACTTTACTAATTCTACCAAGTCACTATGGCTTCGTCAATAGCGGTCTTTGAGGCCGCTCGCACCGTACATGCGACGCTGAGTCAGCTTTTGAATGTCGTCTAGTGCTCTATTTTCTCAGAGTTCAATGTCTCGGTGCAGCTGCGTGCAGCTCCGCACCCTGGTGCAGCTTTCTATATCTATTTAATAGGCACCACACACCTCTTATAACCTCTCATTCTTCATTATTCTCAAATGGAACATAATTCTTCTCTTCGTCAACACAAGTACAACCGCAATCCACAATGCGAACTTCTGACCGTCATGGTATCAATGGCACTATTTCCACCACATGAAATTATGAACTAAAATCAGAGTTCCATCGAAAATCAACGGTAACAGCTTCTCTTAAAGCTTATTCATTTGTCCTCGCGCAATAATTCAATACTGTTCCTCAACAGTATTAATCGACCTCGCTGGTAAATATACCTGGTAACCTTAAACCATTTACCAGATATATCCACAGCCTAGTAATGCAGGTCTCGTACCATTTACGTACACTAGAAGAGTCTTTCTCTTCTTCGTTTTTATTCTCGCTCTCGAGCGCCTCGCTCAAGGCTCCTGCTTCTTTCTTGGGGTGTCTTCGCTGCCCCGCAGCATTTATCTCTAGGCTATTTAGTTGCCTTTCGCCATTTTCTAGGGTCTCTCTACCTCAGCAGATATTACTCTTTACGCCTCCTCTGGGCAATCACGTCTGCTATCAGACACTCTGCATTATTCACGGTATTGAAAAAATACTTCTCTCTCACTCAGAGCAATGACATCGGGTATCATCAGAATATAATCCACGATTATTTACCTCACTCGGAAGAGTATTGTGGTGTTCTCCCCCAGGCTGCAACACGCTTCGGGTAGACTTTGAGGTATCTTTTTCGTGATAGGATAGCCCGAAGCGAGTGCCTGAGGTACGACCGTATTCGGCAGGATATGGACAACACGGGAGTAACACGGTAATTATATTGGTGACTGTTAGGTACACGGAACACGGACCATTACACTGGGCCCTCGGTGACTACTATGAGCCCTGTTCGTTACTCGTAAATTACGTAATGATTGGAACACAGCACTAATACGTGATGGTTGAAATACAATACTATTCGAGAAGTACGTAATGATTGAAACACAATCCTATGTGAGAATAGTACCAATATGTGGGGATTGTAGTACAATCCTATTCGAGAATGACATAAATTGAAACACAATCCTATGCGAGAATAGTACCAATATGTGGTGATTGTAGTACAATCCTATTCGAGAATGACATAAATTGAAACACAATCCTATGCGAGAATAGCACCAATATGTGGTGATTGTAGTACAATCCTATTCGAGAATGACATAAATTGAAACACAATCCTATGCGAGAATAGCACAAATACGTGATGATTGAAGCACAATCCTCTTCGGGAATGACGTAATGATTGAAACACAATCCTATGCGAGAATAGCACAAATACGTGATGATGAAGCACAATCCTATTCGGGAATGACGTAATGATTGGAACACAATCCTATGCGAGAATAGTACTAATACGTGATGATTGAAATACAATCCTATTCGAAAATGACATAAATTACGTAATGATTGAAACACAATCCTATGCGAGAATAGCACTAATACGTGATGATTGAAATACAATACTATGCGAGAATTACGTAATGAATGAAACAAGCACCAATAGCGGGTAACGTCCGCGAGGACGCTACTTACGAACGCAGCGGCGAGACGTGATGATTGGTGCTACGTCGTGCGACTGTTACGAACAGGTCAGCTGGTGCTAGCGGAGCGCCGAGACGAGGCTAGTCAGCTGGGTCGGGCCCAGCCGTCACGCGGTTCACCGTTGTAGCTGGTAAGTAGCTACGGCGAGGCTAGCCGGCCGGAGCGGGCGAGAGATGTCGTAGAGCGGCTTGGCCGACGACGCCGGCGCGGGGCGTTGCAACGTGACTTTTTTAAGGCTTTGAAACACCTTGAAGCTTCAAGACGCTACTAGGTTTAAGACCTTGCGACACTTTGGGGCGTCGATAGGCAGGGCCGGTCTCCGGAGCTTGGTGCAGGTACGCGAGAGACAAAGTCGGTCTCGGAAGCTAGATGCAGGAACACGAGGCTGGTGCTGGAGATGTGACTTGAACGAGGACGAGGGCTTGAGTGAGTGCGAGCCTTCTTGGGGTCGCCTTATGTAGGCCTCGAGTGCAAGCCTTGAGTCCGGGCGTGAGTCCTGATTGGTCGCGAGTTTGTGGGCCTGTGGTGCTGGAGGCAGGAAGCCGTTGTAGCTTACGGGCACCTTTTCTCATAGTCGCGAGGCGGCTTCTCTCAGGTCTTGTGGAGGTCCGCGGCTTGCCGCTGGGATCACCACAGGTGTCCCTCTCCTGTTTTTTTTTTTTTTTTTTTTTTTTTTTTTAACACTTAGTACCTCACTGGTGGTCTGCTTTCTCTGCCGTATTTAGTGAATAATGCCTGTTTTGCTGTTTCAGGGATTGCTGTGCCTGTTCCAGGGAACGGAACTCCCTCGTATACTTCGTAGTTTGTTGCTCTCGGTGCCTTAGCCTGTTGTTGAGGTTTATCCTCGACGGTGGGTAGGTACGCTGCTTTGACCCTTTCCGTCGCGATGTTAGCTTTTTTTCCTTGTATATCTACGGTGATGTAGTTTGGTGTCCTTTGGAGCACGGGAAAGGGACCTGCGTAGGGTTTCTGGAAGGGTCTTCTGTGCCCCCCGTGTTTCACGAAGACGTTGGTCGCCTTGTATAGAGCGCTCGGGACATTGGCTTTTTGGGGTCCCTGTTGTCGTGGCAGTATTGGCTGCAGGTTTGTCACTCGTTTTTTTAGGCATTGTAGAAATTCTCTGGCGGGCCGGTCTCCTTTTTCTTTCTCGGGTAGCTCTCCTGCGAGGCGCAATGTTTGTCCGTATACCATTTCGGCGGGGGAGATGTTTGCGTCCGTGTGTGGCGTGGCTCGGATGTTAAGCAGTATGAGGGGTAGTGCGTCTGCCCAGTCTGCGTCAGTGACCGTAGCTTTTAACGCCTCCTTCAATCTTCTGTGCATCCTCTCCACCAGTCCGTTGCTCTGCGGGTGGTACGCTGTCGTTCGCTGTCTCTCAGCGCCCAGCGCCGTCAGCAAGTTTTTCCATAAGTTAGACTCGAACTGGACGCCTTGGTCCGTGATGATTGTTGTTGGAGCGCCGAATGATGCTACCCAGTCTTTTAGGAATGCCCGTGCTGTTGTTTCTGCCGTACAATCGGCCATTGGGGTAGCGGTGCACCATCTGGTGAAGCGGTCAATGCACGTCAGCAGGTACCGTTTGTTTTGTGACACGGGTAGTGGTCCGACGATATCGATGTGTATCGTCTGGAACCGTTCCTTGGGTACCGGCATCTTCCCGGGCGGGCATTTGGTGTGCCTTATTATTTTGCTTGTCTGGCATGGAATGCACTCGCGTGTCCACTTGCCGACGTCTTTGTTGAGTCCGGGCCAGATTACTCGCTGCCTCAAGAGGTCCCTTGTTGCTTGTATGCCGGGATGACTCGCCCCGTGGAAATGCTGAAATACGTTCTTTCTGCAGCATTCCGGGATGTATGGCCTCCGTAGGCCTGTTGACACGTCGCACCAGAGGGGTGGTTTACCGGTCTGTCTGATTATGGGGCGTAGTTTGAGCGCGTTCTTTGATGCTGGGTGCAGCAGTTCTTCTAATTCTGCGTCTCTGTTTTGTTCGGTCATTATTTTGTCGTAGTTGATCGCGGGTCCTTTAGGTATTATTGTTGACACCAGACGTGATAGCGCGTCTGCGACCGTGTTGTTGTCGCCGCTGATGTGCTTGATTTCGCAGTCGAACTGTGAGAGGTGGGAGAGCTGTCGTGCTACCCGGGGGCTGTTGCCTTCCGTGGCTTTTTGCAGGGCAAAACAGAGCGGTTTATGGTCTGTCCTGATTTCGAAGCTTCGGCCTTCCAAAAAATGCTCGAAGTGTTTCACTGCGAGGAATATCGCCATTAGTTCGCGGTCGTAGGTGCTGTATTTACGTTGGGTGTCGTCTAGTTTTTTGGAGAAAAATGCTACGGGGCGCTGTTCTTGCCCGACTTTTTGTTGTAGTACGGCGCCGACTGCGGTTCCTGATGCGTCTGTGATTAAGGTGCTTTTGCCTTCTGGAGCGGGGTGCGCTAGCAAGGTGAGTTGCGAGATCTCGCGTTTTAGGCTAGTGAACGCTGCGTCTAGTTCTGTTGTCCAGTTGATAATTTTCTTTGAGTTTTTGGAGTATCCTTTTGTCAATCCGGTCAGAGCTTGCATCTTTTCTGCTGCGGCTGGGAGGAATCGGTGGTAATAGTTGACTATTCCTAGGAATTGTCGTAGCTTTTTTACTGTTGCTGGTTGGGGAAAACTGCATATTTCCTCTATTTTCTGTGGGAGTGGTGAGATTCCGCCGGCTGACACTATGTGTCCGAGAAAGTCTAGCTCGGGCACTCCGAAAATGCACTTGGCGGGGTGCACGCGCAGTCCTTCTCCTTGTAGCCGTTGGAAGAGTTGTCGGAGGTGTTTTTGGTGCTCCTCTGCGTTTGCGGACGCTATCAGTATGTCGTCGATGTATGCCGTTACGAAGTCCATGTCTCTTGTTACCGCGTCGATGTATCGTTGGAACGTTTGGGCTGCGTTCCGCAGCCCGAATGACATCACGGTGTATTCGTACAGCCCAAATGGTGTGGTGATGGCCGTTTTCGGGATGTCCTCGTTTTTGACGGGTATTTGGTGATAGGCTTTGACGAGGTCGATTTTGGAGAAGATTGTTTTGTTATGCAGTTTGTAATGGAAGTCTTGACAGTGTGGTATTGGGTAACGGTCAGGTTTGGTGCTTGCGTTCAGTCGTCTGTAGTCTCCGCAGATTCTCCATGCCCCGGGTTCGGCTGCCTTTGGTACCATGTGCATGGGTGATGCCCAGGCGCTCTTCGACGGCCTGATGATGCCATGTTCCAGCATTTCCTTGAATTCTTGTCGCGCCGCTTCCAATTTTTCCGGAGACAGTCTCCTTGGTCGTGCATATACTGGGGGTCCGGTTGTTTCGATGTGGTGTTCTACGTCGATTTTCTTTTGTGTGTGCCGGATGTGTTGGGAGGTCGGTAGTATTCCGGGGTATTCCTCGTACAATGTGTTGAATTCCGGGGCGGTTTGGTGTTCGATCCTGTGCACTCGTTGGCTTCTTGAAACGACACGTTTGCAGGGTACTTTGGTTCCGGAAGTTTGGGCGTATAGGCTTGCGTTTGCGGTGTCGACGCTAAGCTGGTGTGCGGCGAGGAAATCCATGCCAATGATCGGTTGTCCCACGTCCGCTTCTATGAAGTTCCAACTTACGGGCCATAGGGGGTTGAGCAGGATGATGCGCTCAGTCGTCCCGTAAGAAGCTATGGGGGTGTTGTTGGCGGCGAGTAAGTCGTAGGACGGGGGTTTGAGCGTGTGTTTCTTTTTAGCTGGTACTAGGCTGACGGCTGAACCGGTGTCGATGAGGTATCGTACGTTGCCGGTGTCTGTGACGTACATTAGCTCGCCTTTTTTTGTTTGTGCGGAGACTGGGGCGTTTACCATTCTCCGCGGTCGTCGTTTCCCGCGAAACTGCAAGGTTGGGTACAGTTTCTTGCTCGGTTACCGAAAGTTTGGTGGTAATAGCAGATTGCTTGGTCCTGCTTGATTCTTGTATTGCTTCTGTTTCCGTACCTAGGTCCTGGGGTTTGGTTTCGCCAATCTTCTGCTTGCTTCTTGTTTTCCTGTGGGCGTAAAGCGTTTGCCAGCATTTTCTTGAGTTCTGCTATTTCCTGTAGGGCTTTGTCAAATTCCGCTCTTGAGACGGTAAGAGATGGTGGTTGTTTGATGGCAGTTACGGCGATGGGTTCACTCATGGCAGTTTGGCAAGCGGTTTGCCTTGCTATGATCTGATCTGCGATTACTCTGTATTCTTCGTCCGTTTTTCCCCTGCCTAGTGCCTCGATCAGCGGTTGTGCTGTGATTGGTAGCTTTGCGAGGTGCATGGAACGGATAACGGACGGTGGTAGGGGTGCTTGCCTGCAGCTGTTCAGTCGTTTCATTTCGAGGAGCAATTCTGATGGCGTATTGTCTCCCATGGTAGTTTTGACGATGGTGTCGTAGTTTGCTTCCTCGTCGTGTCGCACGAAACGGTGCGTTAATGCGGCTTTTAATGCGTCGTATTTGTCGTTTGCCGGTGGGTTCAGGAGTATTTCTTGGATCTCGGATACGATGTGTGTTGGGAGTCCTCCTAGTAACGCTCCGAACTTTGCGCCGTCGTCCAGGTTTGGTACTTGTGCGAGGAACACGTCGCAATGCAGTAACCATCCTTTCACATCTCCGCTGAATGCGGGCAACCGGATATCTTTCCCAGCCATGCCTCCTATTGCCTGCCGAATACCTCTGGGGTCAACCAGTGTGGTGTTCTCCCCCAGGCTGCAACACGCTTCGGGTAGACTTTGAGCTATCTTTTTCGTGATAGGATAGCCCGAAGCGAGTGCCTGAGGTACGACCGTATTCGGCAGGATATGGACAACACGGGAGTAACACGGTAATTATATTGGTGACTGTTAGGTACACGGAACACGGACCATTACACTGGGCCCTCGGTGACTACTATGAGCCCTGTTCGTTACTCGTAAATTACGTAATGATTGGAACACAGCACTAATACGTGATGGTTGAAATACAATACTATTCGAGAAGTACGTAATGATTGAAACACAATCCTATGTGAGAATAGTACCAATATGTGGTGATTGTAGTACAATCCTATTCGAGAATGACATAAATTGAAACACAATCCTATGCGAGAATAGTACCAATATGTGGTGATTGTAGTACAATCCTATTCGAGAATGACATAAATTGAAACACAATCCTATGCGAGAATAGCACCAATATGTGGTGATTGTAGTACAATCCTATTCGAGAATGACATAAATTGAAACACAATCCTATGCGAGAATAGCACAAATACGTGATGATTGAAGCACAATCCTCTTCGGGAATGACGTAATGATTGAAACACAATCCTATGCGAGAATAGCACAAATACGTGATGATGAAGCACAATCCTATTCGGGAATGACGTAATGATTGGAACACAATCCTATGCGAGAATAGTACTAATACGTGATGATTGAAATACAATCCTATTCGAAAATGACATAAATTACGTAATGATTGAAACACAATCCTATGCGAGAATAGCACTAATACGTGATGATTGAAATACAATACTATGCGAGAATTACGTAATGAATGAAACAAGCACCAATAGCGGGTAACGTCCGCGAGGACGCTACTTACGAACGCAGCGGCGAGACGTGATGATTGGTGCTACGTCGTGCGACTGTTACGAACAGGTCAGCTGGTGCTAGCGGAGCGCCGAGACGAGGCTAGTCAGCTGGGTCGGGCCCAGCCGTCACGCGGTTCACCGTTGTAGCTGGTAAGTAGCTACGGCGAGGCTAGCCGGCCGGAGCGGGCGAGAGATGTCGTAGAGCGGCTTGGCCGACGACGCCGGCGCGGGGCGTTGCAACGTGACTTTTTTAAGGCTTTGAAACACCTTGAAGCGTCAAGACGCTACTAGGTTTAAGACCTTGCGACACTTTGGGGCGTTGATAGGCAGGGCCGGTCTCCGGAGCTTGGTGCAGGTACGCGAGAGACAAAGTCGGTCTCGGAAGCTAGATGCAGGAACACGAGGCTGGTGCTGGAGATGTGACTTGAACGAGGACGAGGGCTTGAGTGAGTGCGAGCCTTCTTGGGGTCGCCTTATGTAGGCCTCGAGTGCAAGCCTTGAGTCCGGGCGTGAGTCCTGATTGGTCGCGAGTTTGTGGGCCTGTGGTGCTGGAGGCAGGAAGCCGTTGTAGCTTACGGGCACCGTTTCTCATAGTCGCGAGGCGGCTTCTCTCAGGTCTTGTGGAGGTCCGCGGCTTGCCGCTGGGATCACCACAGTATCTTTACTCCTTCCTACTTATATTTATTCTTAATTCTCGAAGTCACATAGCACTTCTCAGCACATTAATTGCCACAATATATTTCATCATTATATTCTCATCATTACTTCATTTTTCATCGTTATTATTTCTCGCTAGGCTCAATCCTCAGCCTGCTCTGTACTAGTCGAAAACTATCTTTCAATTCCTGTTCTCTCAATACAGTGAATTGTTCTCTCAATAAATGATCCCTTGATCCGTGGTCTCTCGAATTCGACGTATATACAACGCTAGTAAGTTGATTTTTACAAAAGTCTTCAGCATTACCTTTGGGCAAATTGGAACGCATTTCCCCCCCTGCAACATCCTACCAGACGCATCCAGCAAAGAAAGACTCAAATGACCTACATGTTGCACAGGCCACAGAAGGCATTTAAGGATACTTATCTCTCTGTCGCCAATATATCCACATCAAAAAAAAAAACTGGGGTAGGCATTCTACTATTTCAAAAATCACTTGCTACTGAAATTGCAGGCATAGTTACGTTACGAGTTTGGTGTCTACGTATTACACAAATAACATCACTGCTCAACTGAGTTTAACGTTGCTCAGGCGTAAATTTGCACAACTAAAGCAATACAAAATTACTTGAAACACTTATAGCAACACTTCGAGAAAATAGCGCCACTCACGTTAAAAAACAGCTCTCTTAACACCTTGAAAACAGCTCATGTCTAGGGGCATTGAATACACTGCTCGCTCTCCGCAAGGACAGCCTATGTGTGACCTTGACGCCTGCGCGCACTGCCTTACACAAGCTCTACCACTGCTGTGCTGCTGCACCCTGCCTGCCTCACGCACAACGAATAGCTAGGCTGCAACGGAGCTGTAACAATTATAGCAATTAATTGTTGCTGCGTTACTTATCTTAAATTGTAGGTTGAGTTGTCGTTGTCGAACGATGTCGCGATCTCTGCAGTCGTTGTAGGCGATGCACCGTTACTGCTTCGTCCGCAGCACGCAGATAACGTAGCTGAACCACCTCGTAGATGTAGTTTAAAGTCTGTAGCCGCCCTCTCAGTAGATCTCTGAAGCTCTCTGTCTGTAGATGCTGTCCTTATATTCGATTTGTCGTTGCTCTGACTGTTTCTGCAGATCCTCTTCTTAGACGTTACGATAATTTCGTCACCAGACGATCTTCACGGTAGTCCTCTCGATTTCTTTGTCATCAGACGATCTTTACGGTAGGTCTCTCGATTTCTCTGTAGTTATCTCCGCCGAGTTTATTTGCTGAAGTCACCGGATCTTCTTCTCAAACTTCTGTAGGTTTCTCGTCGAACACTATATCTTCTTGACTTCTCAACTATATATTCTTCAATGCGTGAGTCTGTCACTTATATGGCCACCAGTGTCAAGACCAAAGGGTAGTGATAACGCTGGTTAAACGGGACGTTTACTGGTAGAGATGTTAACACAGGGTGGAGCACGGTCCAAATGCGCCTCTAAGAGCCGCGCACGTCCTTTTATACCTTCTAGGTTTTGCTTAGTTAGCATACGCAATGCGGGACTCCGCACCAGGGCGTTGCCTGACCTACGTACTAATGCATGTACGGACAAAGTGCACACACACACTGTCTGGGTCTCTTTCCGGATAATGGTAGGATTTCTGTTTATAAACTCATCTTATGGAGTATTTTCTTGCGCATCCAACGGTATAATTCGCTCTCAAGTACGTACATTGGTTCGTCTTCCAGACGGGATAGAAGACGCGCACTAGCGTGACCTTGGGGCGCGCCAATGGATGGGTGACCTCCCTCTTCCCCCCTCATTACGAGTCAGTATTGAGTGTTTCTCTACGGGAATAGCAAAAGAGTTCATTCATGGCCTTGCTTGAAATGCTTTAGTACTCAAACGAAACATTCTAACTCTCAGTGGTAATTATGATGATCAAACTGAGTGTTTGTTTTGAGTCCGGCTGCTCTGAGTCATCAGCTAATTAGCTGTTGTGTAAACATACAATCACCCCCTGCAGTTTTGAAAGGACAAGAATGGCAAATATATCATTCGATATGGCTCAAAAAGAGCTCTCAAGCCAAATAGTTGAAAAAGAAAATTTGTTTGTACATAGGGATGAAAATTTATTTTTAAAAAGACTGGTGTTCTGAAATTTGCATTCATTGTTTTTTATATGAATCCTTTCCCACAGTTTTGGAGGTACAGGAATGGCTAATATAGCAATCGATAGAAATTGAAAAGATCTACAATAGCTGGGAAATTTATTGAAAACAAATGATTAGTTCAGATATAAAACGAAAATTTTTTTTTAGAAAAATTTCTCTCCTGAACAATTAACTTTTTGATCTTTGGAGAGGGACTTAGCCCACAGTTTTAAAGGAACAGGAATGGCAAATATATCAATCGATAGCGATTGAAATATCTCAGAGAGGCGGCGGTACAGTTTTTTGAATTTCAAATCATGTTGAAAATTATAAGCAGAAGAATTTGAAAAACGGAAAAAGTGTTCGATTTTTGGAAAAAAATTCTCAAAATTCAAAAATATAATTATCGAAAAACGTTACCACCGGATCTCAAGACACGACAATTATCTACCTAGAAAACCTTTATCCAGTTCTGTAACTTTAAAATTGTGGGCGAAGTCCATTTTTCCGCAACACCCTTTTTTTAGGTTTTTTTTAAATCATTTTTTTATGAATTTACGAAAAAAAAACGAATTCAAAAAGAAATGCCGCATCATTTGACACCTACTGTGAAAATCTTAGAAAAATCCATCGAGAACCGACGGACTTTTATTCTCGCCCTGACCGTGCCTTTAAGGGAACCATGTTGGGGGCATCTGCAGTCCTCTCCCGATTTTTTTTATTGCTTTAAATGAGTTTGAGATATGTCCCCGAATGTCTGTAAAAATATCAGGAACGTATCCCAGAGCTAACGTCCCCCCCCGGGAGGGGGAGAGCATCCCCCTTACGGACCTTTTTTTCACTTTTGAACCTAGTGCAATGAAATTTGGTATACTGATAAGAAATGCAATTTAGAATCATTTATCATTCATGACAAAATGAGATTTTCTTGAAAGGAAAATGGGAAATCATAGAAAACGACATTTTTGGGGGGTTTTTCTAAATGCTTCTTCTCCTACAGTTTTTGAGCTACAGTAATGATTTTGGTATCATTGGATGCAGAATAACGTGGACATTCCGAAAAAGAAAATTCTCAAATTTTCAATTTTATTTATTTTTTTTTAATATATTTCATCATTCATATTCCTCAAGGTAAGCATCCCCCTTCCGAATATTTTTTTTATTATTGAATTTAGAGCAATGAAATTTGGTATACTGATAGGAAATGCAATTTAGAATCATTTATCATTAATGACAAAATGAGATTTTCTTGAAAAGAAAATGGGAAATCATGGAAAACGACATTTTGGGGTGGGGGGGTTCTAAATGCTTCTTCTCTGATAGTTTTTGAGCTACAGTAATGATTTTGGTATCATTGGATGCAGAATAACGTGGACATTCCAAAAACTTGAATGCTTTTCCTCAAATTTCAAATATAAGAATTAAAAAAAAATCAAAATATTCTCAAGAAAATTCAAATTTATGACGTCATAACTTTGAAACAAAAATGAATTTTGAAAAACTTCCTAAGAAATTGTGAAGCCCTCTTTTTTCTGCATCCAATGATACCAAAATCATCACTGAAGCTCAAAAACTGTAGGAGGAGAAGCATTTTTTTCTTAAAATCGTCGATATTGAACAATCACGATTTTTAATACATTCGTTATAATGGGGCCGAAGCTTACACAGCTAGAGCAATGTGGTTTGCTGCATTTGGAAGTCTAATGTGTACTCTAAAATTGTTAGCGTTTTGATTTTTAAAAATTTTTACGTGAAATTTTTTCCGTAGACTTTTTACCCTAAATTTAAGCTCTGACTATAGCTTTTTCAGAAAAAATTCTATAAATTCAAAATGAATTCAAATTCAATAACCGGTCGTTAGCATTTTTGGAGCATACGTTGTACTTTCGCATGCAACAAACCGCATTTCTCTAGCTTTCTAAATTTCGGCCCCATTATAACGAATGGTATATATATTTTTTTTATTTATCATGAATAACTCATTTTCTATGTCCCAATGCAAAAAAACTTGTAGAAGAAAATTTGTTGGGAATCTAAAGATCTAGTAGTCTGCAAATTTTCATAGACGTAAGTCCGATAGAAAAAAATCTACGGATGGAAAATCAAGTTATGGGCCGACCGGCCGGCACGGTTCCCTTAAGTGTTGAAACAAATGATTTAGATCCTTAATTGCTATTCATACATGGTTATAGTATTACACATGATAATTGTCGATACAGGATATAGAGAGAAGCATAAGTTAATAAAAAATAAACAATAATATGTATAAAAGGATCGTTTGCGGAGTGCGGCACTGAGTTTCAGTTTCTGTGTTTCAATTTTTAAGTTTCAATTCCTGAAATTTTTGTTAGAAAGTAAAAATTTATTTTATTTCATGTTTGCTAAGTCATTCTAATATTGATCTTACTTATTCCTGTCGACTACAATGAGCATCACAACTGTTGGTTCAATGCAGCGGAATGAAGGTCGTTTTTCCACAATTAGTAGTACTTCATTTGTGGTGCCTGGAAATGGAGCTTATTATTTTCTAATAAATTATCAACTCCAAAATCCAAAAATTCCTTTCGCCCATCCGGCAACACTTCACCCCCTCTTCCGGTGATGCCCCGCATCCGGTAATGCTCCTACATTTGGTTACTCCTCACTTTAATCTATACCCCACATCCGGTGAAAACCCACATCCGGTCCTTCATCCCTATATAAGGTGTCCCAACGATAATATTCGCTATAAAAAAACAGAAAATGGTTATGATATTTCTTACTTAGGGTAATAGTAATGGCGCAAGGAGTTCATCGGAGTCAAAGACATGAAAAGTATTGTTTTACATTGACCGCCGTAATACTTTCAACACAGGTGGAACAGTACAAAAGTTAACTTTCTAAAATTAGTGTTGTTGTAGTGTATTCACGAGGATAAAAAGGTGAGGAGAGTTTACCACACAAAACTAACGACAGCAATTTGAGACCAGAATAAGAAGATTAAAATGATGTTCTTTAAAGTTATGACATTCGTCGAATCCGAGGCCTTTTTTAAATGTTTCAATAAGACCAAAACATTCCCTCCGTTGTGTAAATATCAAATACATGAGGATCGTAATATTTATATCGGTTAATTCTTGAAACAAATGGTTGTGAAAAAAGTACGTAGAAAAGTGCATTCCCTCCGTTCAGTTGGTCTGATTTTAACACTGAATTTTACTACAAGTGGTCAAGAAAGCATTGTGCATGTGATGCGTTGTTTAGAACACTCTAGTTAGTGCACTTCCATATTGAAATTTGAGCTTACGAACGTTAGAACTAGTGAAGTGAGGGATTAAGGATGGAAATAAAACGGGTAGATCCAAATTAATTTGCGTCCAAATTAATTAGACTGCGAGGTTGATATTAGAGGCAATTTTACATTGTTTGTGTCAACTAGTAAGCTAAATAACTGGTACGGATAAAATGAATGATTTTACAATAACACAAAAATTTAAATTTCGTATGCTACTAGCTTTGGCACAGAAAATTTCACCGGATTCAAAATAGATAAGAAGGATCATTGTACAAGGCCATTCGTAACATAATCAACATTGCTGGAGCAAAACGAGTGAGTCAAAACAACCTAAAATGGTGTGGCCGAAGCATACTAGAAGAGTGTAAGGGACGGCACTGTGTCACACAAGATCAACATGAGCATTTTTGGAGGGGAATATGCTCTACATATATATACACGCACACACACACACATATATCCATACGCATATACACACATATACGTACATACGAGCGCCACATGTGCGTACAAACATGTACTTAATACTCGTGTACGGGCAGTCATATTGCATGTACATATCATAAATCTGTCTTGATTGTTGTATAATGTAGCGAGAGAAAAGATAATTTGCAATAAAAATTCCTGACTTCTTTTCCAGCACGTACTGCAGTTCACACTTATTGTGTTGACGCAAGATAGAAAGCCATTTTAGTTTTGAATTCTCTTAGTGTTTGAGGGGTTTTGATGCTCTGGGGGAGTCTGTTCCACAGTAAGGCGCCTGATACTGACAGAGCTTTGTGCCTGATGTTAGATGAACGGTATTTGATTGAGACATCACGTCTCCTGTTCGGCTTTTGGTTGGTGACGGTAGGGGAGTGGAATTTCACTATTTTAGCATTGCTATGAGGAAGATAGAAAGAATAGAAAATGTATTGGGCTTTGTGCGCCAGAAACCTTTCCCGAATCGGAGCCCAGCCAAGCTTATTCAGGAGAGGTGTTACGTGATCATTTCTTTTGAATTTACCGTTGCATACAACCTTAGCTGCAAAATTCATGCATTTTTGTAGGTCTTTCTGAAGATGTTTCGATATATCTCCCCAAACCAGGCTACAGAAGTCAATATGTGATAAGGCTTAAGATTGAACGGCCAACAATCTAGATTCTTCGTCAAGCACACATTTTTTATGATTAAAAATCAATAAAGTCCCGTGAATTCTGTTACAGGTTTTATCAACGTGGGGTTTGAAGGACATGTTTCTATCGAACCAAATACCTAAATTTTTTACTTCTTCTGATGGGTGAATTTTATCATTCTCAACTGTAAGAGTTAGATCTAGATTTCGAATATTGTTTATTGAATGTTTTGGCCCATAAATAATTAATTGTGTTTTACTCACGTTTAGCTTGAGACCATTTTGGTCATACCATGACTTGAGGCTGATCAATAGGGCTTCAGCTCCAGTTTCGTCTGTGGTATTTCTACTAAATTGTCTGTGGTATTTCATTTTCGTCTGTGGTATTTCTACTAAAGAGCATGTCATTGCGATTTGGACATCATCTGCATACATGGAGACTCGTGTGTTAGAAGGCATTGAAGGGAAATCGTTAATGAAATTTAAAACAATAGCGGGCCCAAAATTTATCCTGAGGGACACTAAAGCTATTTTGAAGGAATGGGGTCAACTTGTTTTCTAAGAGGACTGCATGAGACCGATTTGATAGGTAACTTTTAAACCACTGCGTATCCACTCCTAAGTTCAGTATTTTTCGTAGGAGTTGATCATGTTCGACGCTGTCGAATGCTTTAGAGAAATCGAGTAGCTGCAAAAGTATTACATTTTTTCGATCGATATCGCTGTATATTTTTTCAGTGATATTAAGTGCTAGTGTTGAGTGCTAGTGTTCTTCCTATAGGCATATTGATTTCGATGAAATAAATTTGACTCGTCCAAGTGAGATGACAGTTGATTCGTTACTACTTTTTCAAATATTTTGGACAGGACAGGTAAAAGGCTTATGGGCCTGTAATTTGACGCTGTATTTATGTCACCAGTTTTATGCAACGGTCTAATTATGGAGTGTTTCCACTGTTTTGGAAACTCATTAGTTGCTATTGACGTGTTGATAATCAAACGAATCAATGGTGCTGTGACTGGTAAACTGTCTTTTATGTATTGGAGGCTGATTCCATCATGTCCTACCGCTTTGTGTTTTTCAATGAGTATAAAAGAGTTTGTAACGCTGGTAAATCGACAGGACGTGACTTCCACAGGGCACCAGCCTTTAAAAGTGCAGTAGGGCATGAACTTTCAACTGACAATTTCCTCGGACTGGTTTTACTTACTTTCTCAAAGACTTGGGCACCTACTTTTGTAAAAAATGTGTTGAACTCAGTTGCTTTTTCCAAAGGATTTTCAAAACCACTTTCGAGCTCTAAGTTTTCATATTGAGCCACCTCATTAATGATTTCCCATGTACGTTTTGGATTATTTTTTGCCATGAATAGTTCTTGGTGGAAGATAGTTTGTTTTGCTTGCGTGTTTTTCTTCCGAAGAATCTTTCCAAGTTCTTTATATCTCCTGTATAAAGTAATGTTTGACCTGTTTTCTTTATACTCTCGCAAGTAAATTTCCTTTATTCTGCTTAGGTCTTTATTTCGTTAGTAATCTACAGAGTGCGTTTTGGCTAAGTTTTTTTGGTGATATAAGTGGGCGTTCATTGAGAGCTGCTGTGAAGTTCTCGTTAAAGATGGAAACTTGAATGTCCACATCGTCAGATTGCGTCATACTCTGAAATTTGGTGGACCTTTTTATGAGTTTTTCATTAAATAGTTCCGGTGAATATTTACTTTTTAGGCGGTAAGTCATGAAACGATAGTCTTGTCTTTCCTTTTCAATATTAATTTTACATTCTACAGAGTGGTGATCGGCGACAGAGGGTGATATTGCTGTATTAAGTATTGCCGTAGGTTTGTTTGCGATTGCCAGATCGAGGAGAATCTTAGATACTCAGGTAACGAGAGTCGGTTCTTTAACCATTTGTGAAAGGTTTAGTTTGTACAACAGTCTGCTAAGCTGATTTTTTTCATCCTTTAAGTCAATATTAAAATCACCGAAAGCAAAGAATGACTTTTTGTAGCCAAAATTTCATTGAAAATTTCCTCAATGAACTCTACTGTTGTAGGTAGAGAAGCTGATGGGTGCCGGTAAAGGCTGCCGGTAATGATGGATTTATGTTTATTTATTTGCACTTTCAACCAAAATATTTCTATGCCCTCGCACACTTCATTTGTTAAAAGTAAAGACGACAAATAAATTTCTTGGCCGAAAATACAAGATCCACTACCTTTGCTACTTTTAACGCCGTCATGGCGGTACACCACGTAATCGGGAATATTGAAAAAGGAGCTTTGAGTTCGCAAATCAAACCATGTATCGGAAACATATAAAATGTCAATGTCTTCTGTGTTTTGAGATTCTACCCACGACACATATATAAAACGATCATTCGAAGGAGGACGCTCCGTTACTCAAATCGTTCGAGCCAGAGAAATGTCGTGAGTCACTGACGGTCACCATCTCTCTCTATACCAGCTTTACCCCATTTTCGAAGAGGACACGAAAGGAGAAGAATGTCAACCGACCGACAGAGGATTGCAAGACATCGATACTAGAAAAATTTACTATAAATATTGTTTGTATTGTTCAGTAGCTAACTTTTCTTAGGTCATTAATGCAATTATCATAAATTGATATTTCATATTGCGAAGTAATAAATACACTAGAGTTATTCGTAACGCTCAATTGTAAATCAATATCTTAAACATTGTTGCAACATTATCGTGCAAAGCCAACGACTGGAAGGGCACAGCCCGCACAGCTACCAAGCGAGAGAGAATCTATGAGTCTGGGACAGTCATAGAGGATACAGCTTGAAATTGCTCCCTGCCGGCCGGTCCTTCGGGGCTCACGCTTCGACGTATTATTACAATGTGTATAAGTGAACCACTCATATCTTCTCAAATAACGTAATGTAATTGACTGTCCTGGAACACACATCAACATCACCTCGGAATCCGAAATTAAGATGAGTCTCATTCAATACATTTTCATGAAGCGTCCCCGTTTGATTTCTTACGTGCGTAGGCTTAACTAGATAAATATATTCGGCATACATCAATAATATTTTCTTGTAACTTATATTAGCTGCGCAATGATTCTTTCTTTATAAATGTAATATTACTTGTATTGTAAATTAGATGCGCGATGATTCTTTCCATGTCGTTAAATTTGTAACAAGATAGGAATATTAAATAACCGTGTATCCTCATAGTATTATTTCCTGTTTCCTTAGAGAGAAAGAGGTTAATAATCATGTTCTGCTAAGTAATAATAACATAGGCTACCAAATTGATAATAATAATAATAAATTCGCTACCAATAATCTAATTAATTACAACTGATGACATTGAAAAGTCTCGGTCTAATTATGATCTTTGCCAACTAAAATAAAAGATAGTGGCCTTCTGTCACGACGATTATCAAAAGAAATGACATCAACTGAATGAAACAACGATAAATTACGACAAAAAAGAAATGCCTCACGAAAAATATATCTAAAGAAAGTGGGGATATAACATGTGACCAACGTTACTCTAATGTCATCCAGCTTACTAATGAGGCTACGAGCATTGATATGTTTAATTTTGATGTTTTTTATTTTATGGCGATTATTTGTGGCATCAAAGTGATTTTTTGGAAGGGACTGTTTCGTGGATTCGTTGCTCTTATCAATGTTGCCCAGAGTGTCAAGTCTAGCATCAATTGTATTTGAGAGACTGCCATTCAACTGGGCAACAGTATTTTGTCACGAAGCTGATGTGATATCAGTCTTGTTTTTGTCTTGTGCAACAAGGGTACTGTAGTGATCATTTTTCCGGTGAAGCATCAACGGAGGGTTATTAGTTGATACTTCTGGTAATGGGTCGACTACTGTTCTCCAAATACCATCGCCTTGCTCATCGAAGATGAAAATTCTTTTACCAGTGACCTTTGATATGATATGTGGTATTAGGTCCCCAGCATCATGATCAAAATGTTTTTCGTCAATGTATTTTCTTATGAGCCTAGGTAGATCACCGCTTTTCTTGTCAAGGTAATTGACATATTTGTTTTCATTGGTTGTGCTCTCTTTTTTGATTGCTGCTTTTAAGGAATTGTAATTCCATTTTGTAGACGATTGTGTTTTGAGCTGGTGAGTTACTACACGAAGGAGGCAGTGCCCATCGGCTATGGTAGGGAGCAGCTTTACTTTCAATGATCGTTTTAATTCATCCATGGTGGTGCTGACGAGTGAGTGCATGGGGCCTGAGTCATATTTAGGCTGACTTTCAGCATTATCAGGCAAGAGTTGCTTGGATTCCTTGTTTTCCTGGCTTTGAATTGGCAGGCTGTGACCAGTTTTAGTTGAGTGAGCGACTGAGAAATGAGGGGTGCTCCTGTCATTTCCATTCTCTTGGTGGTGGTTATGTGTGCCGGCGCGGTTGCGCACTTTCGATAGCGAAGAATTCTTTTTTAGTCGTGCTATATCTCTTTTGCGTCGAGTTTAAACTCTTACTAAAATATGCTATCGGTTTCATTGATTTATTTGAATCGTTGCCGTGCTGTAAAAGCACTGCCCCTATACCAAAATTAGAAGCATCTGCAAATACATGGAAAGGCTTATTAAAATCAGGATGCCGTAAAACGGTATCTGATGTCAAAACAGATTTAATTTTTTCAAAAGCTTTCTGACACTCAGGCTTCCAGATAAACTCAACCGTTTTTTCGCAATAACTGATAAAGCGGATACGAAATCGATCCGAACATAGGGATATGGCTCCGGAAATAGTTTGCTACACCTAAAAAACTCTGCAATTCCTTTACGTTTCGTGGAACGGGAAACTTTTGGAGCTTCTCCGATTCCTTGCAACGAATGCCGTCTGCCGACACTATGTGACCTAGATACTCTATCGAGCTCTTTAGGAATTGACATTTTTCAAGCTTAAGGGAAAGATTCCTACTACGTAGTTTCTCAAAAACACTATTTAAATCTTTCAGATGTTGGTTCACGGATTTTGAAAAAACAAATATATCATCGAGGAATACGAAACAAAGTTTACCGATGATATTGGTAAGAACAGAAGAAATTATGCGTTGAAAAACAGAAGGACTCAAGGACAACCCGAAAGGCAGCCTTTTAAAATGGAATTTCTCATAACCAATACTGAACGCGGTAAATTTACGGCTACTTTCTTCTAATTCGACCTGATGAAAGGCCGAACGTAAATCAAGACTTGAAAAAATGCCATTACCACCCAGGGTGTAAAGAATATCGTCAATTCTGGGGATTGGGTAACTTTCTTTGATAACTATTTTATTAAGCTCTCGGAAGTCAATCACTGGACGAATCTCGCCCGACTTCTTCTTCACAATGATCAAGGGAAAGTTATAGTCCGAACTGGACGGTTCAATAATACCTTGATCCAACATCTGTTTATTCGCTTGCACCAAATCTTCCCGGTATTTACGTGGAATTCTATATGGTGGGATGTTAAGTACTGGAGCATTTGGTTTCAATTCAATTTTATGTCGCATTACATTCGTAACGGCAATAGTTTCGCCTTCTAACGTAATTACGTCTCTAAAATCATTCAATAAATTTATCAGTAAAGGTTTAACGTCATCGTCGTCACAAATTACGTCGTCACTCGTCAGAGGACGTCGTTCGCTCATACCTCCTTCTGGTATATCGTCTTTCGGTGCATTAGTTCCTACTTCGTCAACACGAGTATTGTTGCAACAATGCTTCGCTTGGTCAGATCCTAACCCAACGCCTTTACCAGTGATGGTATTAAAGCTTCCACCATAACAACTGTCGACTTTGGGTAGATCCGCCGTACCGTTGACATCACATACATTTGCTTCATGCACAGCTTCGTGCACCGTAGACATATATATTTCTTGATCTATTGCCATATCGTCTATTTCTTCAATGTTACTCAACATGCTATTTTCACTCAGGTATACTACGTCATCCGAGACGTTTAAAAGCATGACAGGGACAAAACCATTCGACCCTATCCTCACTACTGATTCGGCCACATAAATGCCATTACCAAGAATTTTCTTATTCATGATATACTTCCCGGGTTTAGCCTTCTTGACATACCCATTAATTACTCGTAAACAATTACTCGGCATTTCCACTGAACCACAGTGAACAACTATCGCTCGTCTTTTAGTTTTTCTCACTTTATTCGTTGGGGTACCCCACTGCTCCGCAGTATCTATCTCTAGGCCATTTCGTTGCCTATCGCCATTTACTTGGCCATTTCTATCGCCATTTACTTGGCTTTCATTTCTTGGTTCCCTCTGCTTCAGCAGATTTTTCTCTTTACGCCTCCTCCGGGCAAGCACGTCCGCCATCAGACATTCTGCATTATTTACGGTATTGAAATATACTTCTCTCTTAGTTTGACCGTGCAATTCTCGCACATCATGAAACGGCACTTTTACTCCGTCAAGAACTATGAATCCTTCTTTAAAATCAATCACGGCATCTTTCAAAATATCCCTACCGAGGATTACATCATAATTAAATTCGCCATCCTTCAACATCAAAGCGCTAGTATTTATTTCTTTATTATTAGGCAGGGTAATACAAAGATCAAGTTCACCTGTTACCTGGCTTTTCGAATTTACACCCTTGATACTCAAAGCACTAGGCCTAATTCGCTCGTTAAGGCCTTTTAAATTCCGGTAACTCACTAGACACCGGTCGCTACCGCTATCGATAAGAGCGCTCATCAATTTTGTATCATGTCGCAGAATAATCGTAGGTTTTTTAGATCGCCTCAATGAAAATAAACCATCGCTTTCCTTCCTTAAACGACCTTCTTTCATTATCTTCGCTGACAAACAAACTTCTACAGATAATTCAGAAGTTGCACCTACATCAAGTTCTTGTTCACCTAGCAATTCGAACTTATTTTTACACGAAAATAGCGGATCCACCACCTCAGTCGACTTAGTTATAGTATCTGGCTTCAACACCACCACATCATTGGTAACGGGGGCTGTGGAATCACCCTCGGGCACTGGTAACTTCCCCCTCTCTACACCAACACTCTTCAACTCATCTGATTCTACTCTAAAAAATCATCGCTCTCAGGAGCTGCAGCGTAATACGCTTCACCTCTACCCCGGCCTCGACCACGTGAATTACATTCACGAGCAAAATACCCAACCATGCCACACCTATAGCAAGCATGACCACGGAAATTCGATTTATTCTGACCTCTTTGTTTCGTACACATACTTTGTACATGACCTGTGATATTACAGAGTGAACAGAAAGGTTTAGACCGATCATTACTAGTCTGCTCTGGAGTGTCCACGTGTGCTTCGTGACACTCCATTGAACCTAGAGGTCTATCGCCAAAATAGGCATGCTGTTTTCCCCGTGAGAATCTAGCAGGTCTCCAACCTTGTCGGAAAAATGGTCTCCGTCCCTGAAATCGTCGGCTGTTGTGTTGTGAGGTATAGAAAACGTTGGGAAACGAGTCTTTCTCGTCACACACAGTCACGTCAGGCACGTCCACCAAATAGGTCTCTCTTGTCGGGTACGAGTACTGGACACTAGGCTTGCGCGCAATTATTTCTTTGCTCTCAGGGTTATTCCGCACCGCGGAGACAAGACGAGCTAAAACCTCTTCAGATGTAATGAAAGGGCGCGAAAATATTTTCTTGCAAAAATTTTCCTCCAATAATGGGGCAAGTATTGCTGTAGCTAGGCTAAAAACTACCAAATCTCCTGCGAACTTTTTCAAATCATTTGCATTGGCACTAGCAATGACAAAAGGATGTCTTTGTAACGCTACTTCTGGGCTATTGAGAATGTGGTCGCTCAAATTTCGGATCTTAGCCATCGCCGTGACTAACTGAGCAGCTAAACCTTCATTACGTAAGAGCCGTAGCTGATTTAAATCACACGCTAACGCGTGCACTGACCGTTCTCCTTTTGATCCATAAATATCATCTAGAATATCGACAACCTGGTCGAAAGAATAGTTAATATCAGGGTTGACAAGTTTAGTCACTACACCATTGAAATCACCAACACTTTTGTGTGCGCTTCGCACAAGCAATTCTTTCCTAGCGTCGTCAGACGTCACGTCGGGAAGTAAACACATGTAAGCTTTAAGATTTGCTACGTGAGTACGGAAAGTCTTTGTTTCGCAAAAGTCCGGATCGGTAGTCCTTTTCCGGCCTCGGAACAAGGGAAGCTCGGCACTAGACAGTATCGTACTCCCCCTTTGCAAAGACGTGGTCACACAACCACTCGTCGTCGGACCACTCGCGGTCGTCACTGTCGTCACACTCGGAGAACTGAACGTGAATGTCTGAGTAGTCATGACGGTAGACACAACTGTCGTAGGCACTGGTCCGGATATAACTGTCGTAGGCACTGGTCCCGACATAACTGTCGTAGGCACTGGTCCCGACATAACTGTCGTAGGCACTGGTCCAGACATAGCTATTGTTCCAGGTAACGTACCACTATATGTCGGCACAGATACTCGTCCACTACTAGTCGTTGTGTCTGTCGAACGAATGAACTCACTGTCTGAATCAGAATCCGATATCATATCGCACAGCAACAAATAAAAGTGTTACAGAGCTAAAATCACCCTCACAAAAATAAATTAATCACACGGCAGAAATCCACATCAAAATATTACTAAGAAATGGAAGACTAAACTTTCCCTCAGATGCAGAAACTAACCTAACCAATTTATCAATAAACAAACTCGTTACAAGAATGCAACTTTACCGCTGGCAAACAATTTAAAATGACGCAAAACACCAGTACATAGGATCCGACCTGGATACATAAAACCATCAAAACCTAAAAAAAAATTTTACAGTTACAGTGTACTCAACTGGTATCTCGGCAACACGCCACGGCAGGACAGCAGTCGGCGCAGCTGTTTTCAAGGTCACGGGCGATGTGGTGTGCACTTCCACAGCCCAGACGACGAGCCAGCTGATCCCAAGGTCAAGCGCTCAGCGCTGCGAGACAGCAGAGCAGTGATGCCAGCACTAGCACGGCCGCGTACCGTTGATCTACTTGCACAGGCTCACACTGCGCGTAGCAGCACAGCACTCAGTTTCTTTATACCTTTTTATGAACACTGTTCGGTATGTAACCAGTTATCACATACACTTCACACAATTGTTCTCGTAGTTTCAGAATCAGTACCGTCTTTCGTAGAATAGTCTTTAACACATACACGAAGTAAGCGAACTCGCAGACGTCCACGTCACTCCTTTCGGTGGTAGTTCACGCAGAGTTGCACGTTGCAGTGATCTCCGTCTTTTTCCAAGTCAAAACGCACGGTATAAGTCTCTCCAAGAGGGACTTTGAACTCCAAATCGTAAGTATTTTTCATACGCTCTTCCGAAACACGTCGCACCACAATACGGAATACGTTATTATACTCTTCCGGGGCTTCCTGGACTTCTCTTCCTGTAACTGATCCTTTGTCCATAATAATGCCGTCGGTGTCGCCAAACCGAAACACCCGTAACGAAGCGAGGCGCAGACACCCACTCGTAGAAATCACGAAAATTTCCGTAGACACACGATCAACGTAGGATCACTGTCGAATCTCCAGACGTTACTACAGCCTTCTTTATTCACCGAAGTCACCGAACCTCCTTCACTTCACAAGTATCAAGTATTACACGTCGTGGGTCCGATACATACCAGGCCACCAGTATCTGGGCCGAGGGGTAGACAAAGACGAGTAGAGTTTTCACGTGTACTTGGTGCAGGGGTTACAGATCTCCAAAATGCGCCTCTAGAAGCCGCGCACGTTGCATTTATACTGTCAAATTGCTGACTAAGCATGCGCATTGCGGCAGAGCCGCGCCCAGGCGTAGTATTACCATACGTACGAACAGATGCACAGAGAAAGTGCGCAACCGCGCCGGCACATATGTATGCGGTTTGGGTGTAAATTTTTCATAGGATTTCGACTGAGATTCTGCTGCAATTTTTCTCTTTGTATTGATTTGACTGCTTCCGAGTACGTGGTTGGTGGTTGATGATTTGTACTTGTTTGTGATGAGGGTATATCGCTCTCTGAGTTCGCGTCAGATAATAACGAAAACCTATTTTTTGTGGGTACAGTGAGGTAGTCGGAGATCAATGGAGGAGAATGTTCACCATCAATAGGCAAGCAATGATTCAGGTTTCTGGAGACTTCACTTGAAACAGCTAGTGATCGAGTAGAGTCCTTCAATTCATTTTGCTGTTCTGCACTGATGTTGGAGCATTCAGTTCTGTCATTCAGGCCATTGGAGTTTATGATACATGAGCTAGATTGTATAGTGAGTTGTAGTGGTGTGTCTCTTCTCTTGTACCGGGCCAAGTACGAACATCATTGCAAGTTCTGAGATCAGTTGCACCGTTTGTTCAAAGCGGAATCAATTTAATACCTTTTGTTTTTCACAAATTCAACGCCTGATACAATTGTTTACCGCTGCATGCACTCACTGCATAAATACGGACCAAGGCGTGCTTAGACAATATGATTTCTTTAATTTTAGCAATGACAGGTTGTGAGCGGCTAAAATCTCTGAAGCAAACGATGTAGTTAGTGAACTGAGGCATTTGGCCATTTACGTCAAAGAGATCATCAATGCGACCGGAAATTACACTTACACTTGTTCGTATTTTACAAGTGGGGTTAATGTCGCTCCTTTGGACCGTCGTGAGAATTTTATCTGCCACGAGAAATGTATTCAGAAGTTTTTTGCAATGTTGGTCAAAAAATTGGCTTGTAGAAAACGTGATCTCTGGCGTAAGACCGAAAGAGCTTACGTGCAAATTCAATTTGAAAAGTTGTTCTGTAATGAGCCTAATATTTGAAGCGGTGGAAGATATCGAAAGTGGACTTGGAGGCGTCCACTATTTTGACATTTTCATTAAGTGGGCTGCAGTGAGAGACAGGTTATTGCTTACCTGGTGAATGATATGGGACATTGAAATTTTTAAACGGGTGCAAGGTGCTTGATGCAATATTCAGGTAATCATGATCACTAAAATTATAATTACTAGAGATATTGGAACCGCTAATATTAGGCTCATTCATCGTATCAATCTCGGTAGCTAGTGACAAATTTACATTTTTACCCATCGCAACACGTGAGGATCTTGGTGACTCTTTCGCTGGAGTATCTTCTCGAGGATGGCTTGGATGGTGGAGTTTAGGCTCAGGGGCTTTTTCCTTGCTCTTGCTAGGGCTTGTTTCGACTGCGTGCGATGCTGGTGTGAAGACTTCATTGTTACCAGCAGCGCTTTGGAGATTTTGTCCGTAACGGGTGACCCCGTAACTTGACTCTCTGTCGGGCGACCTTCTGTCGACTCTCTGTCAGTTCGCTCTGGTGATGCTGGATGTGTTGCGCTGCTTTTTGACGTCGCACTGCTTTACCGTCGGGGTTTCTTTTGTCATTTTAAGCGGTTGAGGCTTTTGAAAGAGCGATTTTGCGCGTGACGTTTTTGGGGGTTTTCGTTTCCGTTTTATGAACGGTTCATATATATTCTGCTTATTTGGCTTTGAGTTTTCAAGCAGCGTTGTGAGGGATGTGATTTCTCCAGATAAAGCCGCTTTACGAGTAGCAGAGCGAGTTTCGTATGAATACATCGTGAAATTGTATCGGATGTATGAATAGAGGGGAAGATATTTTAGGTTTTGTTTGCTGAGTGGAAGTTATTGAGAGAAAAAGTCGTTATTAATGAAGTATTGAAAAATCGTGAGTATTGAAGAATCATTAACATAACATGATCCCTGAAAGTTTATTTTCACGAGATACGGGCTTGCCAGAGTACAATTTCTATTTTGCTGCGATTTTGGTATCCATGGTTTGAAAAATAGGAGACATAGGTGACATCGCCTTTAAAATGGGATAAAAATAAACTGTCAGGCGATGAAAAGAAACCCACAGACACTCAACTCAAATTCACTGACACTCTACATAAATTTTGCAATAACAGATGAGAATTGCCTAAATTTATCACTGTATTTCATGTTGGTGTTCACAAAATTCAACTTTGCTATTTCATCAGGTCTTTTTTGTTTCCACGTTAGTATTCGTGGTAAGCTTGTTCAAGTTCAAGTCTGTGGGAGTGACAGGGAATGCGTGAGAGGGGGAAGGGGGTTGTTGCGGTTCACCAGGGAGGGAGGCGGAAATGGCCATTTCCGGGGGCTGTTGCACACACTTCGAGTCTAAACATAGTTTACAGAAAACACCATTCTGTTATGCACGATGTAATTTATCACAAGTGATGTTTTTATGACTTTTTTACAGTTTCACGATTGATTCAATGATGTAGAAAGCATATTCACGGATGCTCAGTTTTATATCACATTTCGAAGTGCTTGAAATTGCCGAAGTGCACCAACAACTTCCCGCCGGAGCGGCGTACGACACCTCACCTCCTCTCACCACCGCAGCCACAGTAACAGTCTAAGTTGTCCACTTAATTGTTCGCCTCTAAATTTTCATTTGTCGCGAATAAATTCTCCCGGCCATCCAAGTTTATTTTCCCCATTTCACCTAGTTTTTCGTACATGAACATTCAGAAGCACAATCGTAATTCGTTCTGTTGCTATATAAAATCTGAAGCAGATGAATGCTCCCGTTTAGAAATATATAATGGTAACGATACTGCCCAAAAGTTTGTTGAATATTTAGAAAAAAACAATGAAATTTATAGTTTGTTGAAAATAAAAAAAGTGTATTTACCATCAGATAAATTCAAAGAATATGACAAAAGCCACAAGATGCTATGTATGTTGCGAAAAATTTACGAATGATAATTACAAAATTCGAGACCACAATCATTTGACAGGTCATTACAGAGGTCCGGCTCATTTAAAATGTAATTTAAAAATAAGGAATCCAAATTTTATACCGTGTTCTTACATAATCTGTCTGATTACGATGCTCGTTTATTCGTGAAAGACTTGAGAAATATGTCCGGAAAGTTTAATGTTATTCCACAAACAGATGAAGAATATATTAGTTACACAAACAATAAAAGTTTATTCATATGTATGTAAAGATACAGGAAAAAATAAATATATCACCAGAGACTTACGGTTCTTCGACAGCTACAGGTTTTTACCTTCGTCTGAAGATAAACTTTCGAAAAATTTATCTGAGCACAAAGAATTGTCGAAGTTCTTTCTCAATGAACAACAATCAGAATTGATCTACAAAAAAGGTATTTATCCGTATGAATATGTTAAAAGTTATGAAAAAATGAACTTTAATAGTTTACCAGCTAAAAGGGAATTCTACAGTAGATTAAATAATAAAAATATTTCAGAGGATAAATATCAGCATGCACTCAAAGTATGGAGCGCTTTTAATTTTACAACATTCAAAGATTACCATAATTCATATCTAAAAGTCGATACATTATTATTAGCAGAAGTTTTTGAAAAATTTAGACTAACATGTATGAAAACTTATTCTCTAGATCCAGCACATTATTTTACAGCTCCAGAATTGTATTTCGATGCTTTACAGAAACATACAAAAATAGAATTGGACTTGTTTGAAGATCTTGATATGCTCCTATTCATCGAAAAAGGAATAAGAGGTGGAATTCAACAATATCAACACGATATGCAGAAGCAAACAATCCATATATTCCAGAAACATTCGATAAACGAAAAACAAATAGTTTTAAAACATTTATAGATGCAAATAATCTTTACGGCTAGGCTATGTGCCAAGCATTACCAACTGGAAACTTTAAATGGAAATACCTAAGTCGAAACTTATAGCAGATAAAGGTTGTATATTAGAAGTTGATTTAAGTTATCAGAAAGACTTACATGCTCTACAGGAAGATTTACCATTAGCTTCAGAAAATATCAAAGTAAACGATATAAATAAATAAGTTCCACATCTTGGAAACGAGAAAAATATGTTGTACATCTTAAATCTTTGACACAATATCTAGATCTAGGATTGAAGTTAGAGAAAATTCACAGAATATTAGTTTGTTGAAAGTCCATGGATGAAATCATATATTGTCATCAATACAAAAATGCGTCAGCAAGCTAAAAATAAATTTGAAAAAGACTTCTATAAACTGATGAACAATTCAGTATTTGGCAAAACAATGGAAAATATTAGAAATAGAGTAGAAGTGTGTTTAGTAAAGTCACAGAAAGAATTAATTAAATTGGCAAATAAACCAATTTTTATCAGTTAAAAAATATTGTCAGAAAATTTTATAGCATGTCATATACAAAAACAAAGACTGAAATTTGAAAAACCAATCTACGTAGGGCTATCTGTCTTAGATATAAATAAAACATTAATGTATGATTTCCATTATTATCATATTAAAAAGAAATATGGCAATTAGGCAAAGTTGTTGTTTACAGATACAGATGAATTATGTTATGATATCGAAACAAAAGATTTGTACAAAGATATGGAAAGAAATAAATACTTGTATGATACGTCACACTATCCTAAAGAACACTTCCTACTCAACTAAAAATATGGAAGTAATAGGAAAAATGAAAGACGAAACTTGTGGAATACCAATTGAAGTATTCGTCGGTCTCAGAGCAAAACTATATTAAAACAGAATAATCAAGGAGGGTAACAACATCATTCATGAAGTCTTCTTTACAAAAATAGAGCTTTCGAGTAAAAACTATACTCATCTTTATTGACTTTAGGTTAAGTAGAGCGAGACACTTGGTATTTATATATTGTCAGTAACACACAACAGGACACAGTAAGTTTATATTATGACAGTTGGCGGAGGAGTAGGCTCCAGCTAAGCCCGAGAACCATGAGCACAGTTCCACAAAAACCATGAGCTCAGTTCTCAACGCAGAGTGCTGTCTAAATACATTCTTACACAAGAGCACTGTAACATTATCAGTATTATACACATATACATTCAAGGTGCTACAATAAAGGTTTCAACACTCCTTCTCACATTGAATGTGTGTCAGATGAGACCATTCCTATCTTCGTTCATAGTCTAGAGAACTTTTCTATCGGCAGGTTCTTGGTGAATATGTCGGCGAGCATTTCGTCGGTAGTGCAACACACTACGTCTATATCTTTGTTACTTACAAGATCCCGTACATAGTGAAACTTAATATCGATGTGCTTGCTCCTCCCATGATATTTGGGATTGTTGGCAAGACAGATGGCTGACTGGTTGTCTTCGTTTATATCCATTGGTTCCATAGTACCAAAATTTAGATCACTGAGTAAGTGCTTCAACCAGACAGCCTCTTGAGCCGCACCGGCAAGAGCAACGTATTCGGCTTCTGCAGTTGAGAGGGCTACACAAGTATGTTTGTTAGATCTCCACGTAATTACCGAATTACTGAGGGTGAAACAGTAACCAGAGGTAGACTTTCGGTCATTTTTATCACCAGCCCAGTCAGCATCTGAATAACCAATGCAAGTATCAGAACATTTGCTATACAAGAGACCTAGTTTAGAGGTGCCTCTCAGGTACCTGAATATTCTCTTAACACACATCCAATGCTGTTCAAGAGGTTTGGAGCTGTATTTAGCAACATTATTCACTGCGAATGCAATGTCAGGTCGAGTTCTGGTTGACAAATACAAAAGGCTACCTACAGCACTTTGATAAGTAACAGGGTCAAATTCGACATCATTTGGGGAGCATATCGGATTTACCTTTACATCAGCGGGAGTTGCAACAGGTTTACAATTATCAAAGCCAAATTTTGACAACAGAGCCTCAGTGTAGGCAGTTTGATTTAAGAAAACATTGTTTTTAGATTGTACAACACTTACACCTAGGAAGTAACTCAGCACACCAAGGTCCTTCATCTTGTATTGGGTAGAAAGACTCATCTTTATTTGATTTATTTCGTTACCAGACTCAGAAGCAATTATTAGATCGTCTACATACACCGCCACAATACACAGTTTCTTCTCTTGAACACGAGTGTATATACAAGCATCACTCTTAGATTGTACAAAACCCAATTTCTTCAAATAGCTATCTAGTGTAGTATTCCAACACTTAGGAGCTTGATTTAGTCCGTAGAGCGATTTTTGTAGTTTACACACCAGATTTTCTTTGCCTTTGACAATAAAACCGTCAGGTTGAACCAGGTAAAGTTCTTCAATCAGTTCTCTATTAAGGAAGGCTGTTTGAACGTCCATATGATGGACAATCATATCATATTTGGCAGCTAAAGCTAGTACTGTCCTGAGCAAGGAGCTTTAATGGAATGGAGGCGGCATCGCTATCTTTTGCCAGTCAAGCGAGTGAAGCCAATTTTGCCGACCCAAGCCCCGCCCACCCGGCATTGGGTCCCAGTATGGAGGTGGTGTTGCAGTGGAGGGGTAGCACCACCTCCATCATCAGCGACTGAAGACCGCGCTGTTAAATGGCAGACTTGCGCTACTCTGTGCTATACATTTTTTTATTAGGCATATATTTCAATTGCGTCCTCGCTGAATGATAAAGAAACTCATATTGAAAAAACTCGTCCTTGACCGCAGCGTGGATAAGCGGCGCCCTGTCACGCTGAGTGTCTGACACGCACTGAGCCCGACCTCCGTGTGTGTACCCGTATACCATACAGCTACCGAAAATTGGCTTCACTTTAGAGCGCTGACGCCACCTCCATTCCATTAAAGCTCCTTGGTCCTGACAGACTCAAATCGAACCACGGGACTGAAGGTCTCGTCGTAGTCAGTACCATATTTTTGTGAGTAGCCCTGAGCCGCAAGGCGAGCTTTGTACGAGCAAATGCTTTCGTCAGGTCCGGTTTTTCTTTTAAAGATCCACTTTGATTTAATAGGTTTTTGTCATAAGGACACTCTACAAGAGACCATACTTTGTTTTGATTTATAGACTCCATCTCATTCTCCATAGCTGTTTCCCATAGTTTTGCTTCTGGTCCACTGAGTGCTTCTTGAACACAAGATGGTATATCAAGCTCATTTTTCATTAAATACGCCCATTCACCAAACCTATCAGGAGCCCGTCGATACCAGGCTGCTTGTCTAGGCTCCACTCCCTCCATCCCAGCATCTGACTGTCTATGCTCCACCCCTCTCTCAGAGTCTTCTGGTTCTGGATCCTAAGGGAGAAGAGTAAAATTACCATCATTTACTTCTGAAGGCTCCTTCTCAATTGGCATCTGCTGAGATTCATTGAACATAACGTCTCTATTCAAAAATATCCCTCTGTTGCTTATGTCATACAGACGATATCCCTTGGATCCACTTCCATATCCTACAAGAACACACGGTTTAGATTTTGGATCAAGTTTTTCCCTCTCATCTTTGGGGACATGAGCGTACGCACTGCAGCCAAAGGTTCTGAGGTGCTGTATATTGGGCTTGTGTCCATTAAGGGCTTGATAAGGAGTCATATCATTCAATGCACTAGCAGGGCTCCTATTTTTGACACACACGGCAGTTGATATAGCTTCACCCCAGAATAACTTTGGTAACTTTGAACCAGACAGCAAAGCTCTGACAGAGTCAAGGAGAGTTCTATTCATTCTTTCTGCAACTCCATTTTGTTCAGGTGTCTTAGGCACAGTTTTTTCATGGATAATTCCTTCCCTTTTTAGGAATTGCTCAAAGTCATTAGAGATGCATTCCCCACCGTTATCGGAGCGCAGAGTTTTAATTTTGTGATCATAGTGATTTTCTACCAGAGATTTGAACTCCTGAAACACATTAAAAACATCACTCTTATGTTTGATAATGTACACCCAAGTATATCTGGAGTGGTCAGCAATGAAGATTACAAAATACCTTCCACTCCAAAGTGATATGGGATTAAGCTTGCCACACACATCACTGTGAATTAGTTCTAAGGGTTGGCGTTCCCTTTTGTGATTTGTTTTGGGGAACGGAAGCCTGTGATTTTTACCATCACAACAGTTTTCACAAAAAATGTTATCTCCATTCACAGAACAATCAAAACCTTTAACAAGATTCTTAGTGGCTAATTTCTTAAGATTATTGAATCCTAGATGACAGAATCGTTTATGCCACAGAGTTTCATCAGAGGAAACGTTCATTCATTTAGCAGCTGAATTAAGGGTGCAATTAAGTTTATACAATTTTCCTACTCTACTACCTAAGGCAATTAATTTGTTGTCTTTATTTACAATCTTACATGAGCTTTCGTCAAAGTAAACTAAGTGAGGCACAGATAGTAAATTGTAGGCTAAGCCAGGTACACACAAGACATTCTTAACAACACAGGTATCTACTAGACCTTTAGGCAACAACACCATAACTTCAACATCACCTACACCAACACCTTGCAAGTTTTACCATCACCAACTTCAATGTTAATTGGACTAGATAGCTCATTCATACAGGAAAAATCATTCCTATTATTACACATGTGTGCTGTTGCTCCGGAATCTATTACCCAACAATTATTGATATTTATTACAGACAATGCACTGATATAATTGGTTTTACCTGCTCCAAAATTTTTCTGGTCTTCTGTGTGGTTCCCATCTTCTTTCTTCGATTTTCTTGATAGATCCAGCACTTGGCGCGTAGGTATCCCAATTTTCCGCATTCGAAGCATCTTGAGTTTTTAATTTGGAGGTTACAAGGGATTTTCCACTGAAGTCTGAAGCACTTTGGTTTTTCAGTTTTGCTTCTTCATTCAGAAGACGCTCTGTTACAATATCCCATGACGGTAGGTTTTCATGAGCTTCCAGTGCAGTCACCAGTGTGGAGAAATGGTCGGGAATTGACGACAGCAAGATTATTACACGACTTTCTTCATCAACAGCGTCATCAATCACACTCAAGGACTCAAATATTTCGACAAATGCTTTGAGATGAGTTTGTAAGTCTTGGTCTTCTTTTAGTTTCATGTTGTAGAGTCTTTTGCGTAGTCTGAACTTGTTAGACCAAGTTTTCTTTTGGAATGTACCTTCAATTTTTTGCCACAGTTGCACAGGGTCAGTAGGATCCCCCAATAAATACAGTTGACTCATTTCGACACCAAGCGCAATTATTGCAAGTGCACTGTCACGTCTTTCTTCAAATTTTCTTCGAGCAGTCTCGTCCGTAGTCTGTGGCATGGTTTCCGTTCCTCGAACCAAGTTCCACAACTGCTCTGTCATCAAGATCATATTCATTTGCAGTTTCCACGTAGGATAGTTTTTATCATTAAGAGCCGTGAGGCAGTTCTTTGCACTTTCACTTACGGAGCCTGCCATGTTTCTTTCTCTTTCACTGTTTCTGTCTCACACAGCACTAACAGATCACCAAAGCCTGTTCTCGCTGTCCCGGGCTGTTTTTCGCTTCGGGACTTAGGATAACCTCACTTGAAATTGTTTCTTCGGAAGGTTGACTGGGCCCATAACCTATTGACTTTAGGTTAAGTAGGCGAGACACTTGGTATTTATATATTGCCAGTAACACACAACAGGACACAGTAAGTTTACATTATGACAGTTGGCGGTGGAGTAGGCTCCAGCCAAGCCCGAGCCCACGCCCCCACAGTTCCACAAGAACCATGAGCTCAGTTCTCAACGCAGAGTGCTGTCTAAATACATTCATCCACAAGAGCACTGTAACATTATCAGTATTATACACATGTACATTCAAGGTGCTACAATAAAGGTTTCAACAATCTTCAGTATCTGGAACAAAAATAAACATTCACAAATTATATCAGTAGGGTATAGAAACACTGAAAAAGTGATATAAGATTAAATGGAAGTCCTAATTTAAAATATACAGAGGTGCAGACGAATCTGCTTCATTTAATTTATGAAATACTGTAGTTTTGAGCGAGTTAGCAGTTTTTTCTATGCAGTTCTACTCGTTCAAAACTACCGTATTTCATGAATTAACGAACACTGGCTTAGGAATGAAATATTATAGTGCAATTAATTTCAACTTCAGGTGCAATCTTATTTCTTGCTTGTAGATAGAGCCTTTAAAATTTGTTCGACGCATGACTCTTTTTTAACATAGCTATAATTTTTGCGTACATATTTTTGCAAAAAATTCATTTTTCCTTTTTTTTAATTGAAAATTTTTTTGTAGGACAATTGACTCTCACCGTGTGCGAAAGATGGCTAATTTTGATGTGCCGAAAAAAATTTTGTACGTGTCTTTACTATATATGTCCATGTTTACCAATCGCTATGTGAAGAACGAAATCAAAACACTTATCACTATATATGACCCACAAATAAATCCTTGAATAATTTTTCGCAATAGGTCCAGTGCTGGCAGTTTTTTCCGATTTGCTGGTAGGATGCCTAAGTTCCTGCAAAGCAGCGTCGTCTATAAATATCAGTGTGGCCAGCGTAATGCTACATATTGTGGGGAGACGACTCGCCACTTGGTGACACGCATAGCAGAGCATAGGGGGGTGTCAGGACGTACTGGGAGAGCTACCACCAACACTTTGCACAACAGTATAAGAGACCACTCGCATGCAGCTGACCACCCAATCGCTGAAAATTGTTTCGAAATTATAGACCATAGCAATAAACTAGATATTCGTTTGTTAGAAAGTATATTTATTCACCACACTAGGCCTGCGTTAAATGAAGCAGATTCGTCTGCACCTCTGTATATTTTAAATTAGGACTCCCATTTAATCTTGTATCACTTTTCAGTGTTTACATACCCTACTGCTATAATTTGTGAATGTTCATTTTTGTTCCAGATACTGAAGATGAGTATAGTTTTTATTCGAAAGCTCTATTTTTATAAAGAAGACTTCATGAATGATGTGTTTCCCCTCCTTGATTATTCTGTTGTTATGTGGATTACGTTTCCCGAAACGAAAATCAAAACTATAATGTTACAAAACGAAAAATTCCGCAAGTAAGAAAGCAAAAGGTCTATGTAAGAACATAACTGAGAACAATATCACAATGAATGAATATAAAAGAGCATTGAATAGTGAAACAATATACAAAACGAAGTACAATATCCAATGTGTTAACCCCGAATTATATAGTTAAGAAATAAATAAGATTGCATTGAATGGTAATGATGACAAGCGACATATATTACCAGATGGTATCAACACACTAGCATTACATCACTATAAAATATATTCAATAAATAAAGTATAAAAAATGATTATCTACAACAATAATGACTTGTATAACCAAGATTTATTATCTGTTGAAAATGAACAGTATTTGAGTGATTTAAAATCAATAGTTAATGAAGAAAAAACTGGAAAGGCTATTGTAAATATATTGCTTAGAAAACTTCCATTACCTGAAATGCATTTGAAATTACCATCTAATATTCAATCTGAACAAGTCCCGAACGGTTCATTCAACAATAAACATACCTACTCATTTTGCGGTCCAGGAACTAAGGTGCAGAAGCGAATTCAAGAAGGTTATCGAGGAGTTAACTCACTCGATCAGGCTTGTAAGAATCATGACATATTTTATTCACAACATCCAACAACGAAAGACAGAAATTATGCTGATGATATTCTAGCAAAAAGAGCCGCTGAAATTGCAGCTGATCCAAATGAATCAGAATACGTTCGACAAGATGCTAAATTAGTTAACGCAATTATGGCAGGTAAGAGCTGGGCAGGTATGGGCATCTCGTCGACAAAAAACTTTCAAACACGCTCACTGAGGTGAGCGATAAAATCTTGAATGACTTATATTATAATCCAAAGACCGTTTATACTGGAATGAATCAACTTGTTAAAAAATCCGGCTTATCTTCAACTCTTGTACGAAATTGGTTAGAAGCTCAAAAAACTCACACTCTACATAAACCAATAAAACATAATTTCAAAACGAGAAGGGTGAAGGTATCAAAAATTGATGATCAATGGCAAGCTGATTTGGTTAACATGCAAAACTATAAAGATCAAGGAAAATACTACATTTTAACAGTAATTGACATTTATATTATATATGCATGGGCGATTTCAATAAGTAAGAAGACATGTGAAGAAATCAAAACTTCTTTTCAAAAACTCTTTAAAACAAGAATTACTTCTAAAGTTCAGACAGATAAAAGCTTAGAGTTTACACATAAATCCCCTCAAGAACTATTTATGAATCAAAACATTCAGTGGTTTAGTTCAGAAAATGAAACCACAGCTCAAGTTGTGGAACGTTTCAACAGGACGTTAAAAACTAAAATGTGGAAATATTTTACACATATGAAAACTAAAAAATGGGTGAATTTTTTACAAGACCTAAATGCAAAATTACAATAATAGCTATCATAGAACAATTAAAATGGCACCTAACCAAGCATCATCGCAAAAGAATAGTAAAAAGGTTTATGATAACTTATTTCCTCCAGCCGAACCAACTTTCACATCACCGAAACTCAAAATTGGGGATAGAGTGAGAGTAAGCAAGAAGCGAAAAGACTTTCGAAAGGGTTATTTGCCAAATTTCACTAATGAGTTATTCATTGTATCTGAAATACTGTCTACTGAATCAATTATTTATAGATTACAAGACGTGGATGGTGAAGAAATAAAAGGAAGTTTTTATGAACAAGAACTATCAAAATATAGTAGTGATGTTTATACAATTGAGAAAATTCTTAAGAAGATTAAAGGAAATCTTCTGATCAAGTAGAAAGGTTATGATGAACCTTCATGGATCTCAGCAACTGAACTTAATGTCAGTTCAGAGTAAACTTATACTAAGGTAAAGTCTTTTAGAGTTGTCTATTTAAAAAATTGCGTTGATTGACATCAAAACTAAATCAGATTTACTAAACTTAACAAAGAGTTTGAAAAAAGCAATTCACAAGTGATAAAATAATTGAACAAGATTTATACCATGATGTTGAAAAAGTTTAAAAGCCATTTATTGAACCTTTATCTGAAATTGTTGACGAAACTGAACAAACTAGGTTGGTAATGAAAGATATACCTCATGAAAAACTTGAACCTATCTAAGGAAAACCTTTTGAGAAACTAGCTTTACCGTCTTCTGAATCCAACACTGTAGTTCGACCTATCGCATTGAATTTCTTGCGTTTTGCATGGAAACCTAGGAATGAGTAGGACAAAGCTTATGGCATTCGATGGGATGGATGTAAAATTATGCTAGGAAATAAAAAGGTAAGTATTCTGGGTAAAGATTCGAAAATTGGAGATAAAGTATACGAAGGCACAACTGGATTATGGGAACAATTAACAAAGCCAAATCCTTTTAATTTTAGGGACGAAGATAAAAGAAATTATTATGACATGTTGTATTCAACTGATGCGTATTTGAGGGAAGACGGTACCATAAAAGCAAAGAGGGTGAGAAATATTTTAAATTTGTCAAACCCTTTTATCAAATAGTTCAATAAAGAAAAGTTCACGCTGCAGTTGAAACAATTAGATTAGCAAGTCCATCAAGTTGTAAATAAAGTCGTGAATCAAGTCGTGAATCAAGCCCTGAACCAAGTTAACAAACCCAAGAGTAGTAGAATCGTCAATTTCGAGTCGACACCTAAGTCCTTCAACAAGTCAGTGACTATTTTTCGACCGTTCACGAAGGTCTACTTTTAGACCATCTCCTACTCCTAGACCTTCTTCTATACCTCCTCGTCATCCTCCCAGAGAGGATTCAGACGTTTCAGGATTAGGTATTATTGTATTACCATCTAACATCAGTGATCTTGTGAAAAGATACCAGTTATTGTTTGGATCGTTTAACGTTGGAAATACAGGAGTTTTTAATGAACTGCAAATACTTACACATGAACTTTTAAAGCGAAGTCTATTAAATACTGCTGAAGTAAAGATGTTTGATGATTTATTATTTAAAAAATCGAATCTCAAAGCATTGTAATTAGCGCAGGAAAAAGTGACATTAGTATAAATTTTAGTCCAGCAATAGAATTGAACAAGAATAAATTTCACGAAATGGCACTGGTTGGATTCGACATGTATCATTCTAACTAAGAAATGTATCATGTATCATTCATGTATCATTCTAGTGTATCATTTATCATTCTAATCATTCTATTCCTAACATTGATGAAAATAGTAATAAATTTTGTCATGAATTAAACGGTGCCGAAAATGTAATTACATTTCCAACAGGTTGTTATGAAATAGAAAGTATAAATAAATTAATTCAAAAAACATTAGCAGGTTTTATTGAAATCAATGCAAATACTAAAACATTGAAATGCGTCATAGCTCTCCAATCATCTGCGTTAAAATTATTTTTCAATAAAGAAAAACCTTTAAACTCAATGTTGGGATTTTGAGAAATTATCTTAGAAGGTGTTGGAGAACATGAAAGTATAAATATAGTGAACATAATGTCTGTTAACGCCATACTCGTTCATTGTAGTGCAATTAACGGCTCATACCTCAACGGTTCTTTGCATAATGTTTTATATTCCTTTTTCCCAAACGTCCCACCAGGATATAAAATTGTAGAAAATAAAAAATAAAATTATTTACCGATGTATCAACCTACTCTATGACTTGAGGATTTGGCTTACTGATCAAAAGGACATGCTCTGAATACTACAGGTGAAGAAGTAACTCTTCGATTACACCTAAGATCTATAAATTAAGATACTTTGAGAAAATTGTCTTTAAAAAATGGGTTCTTTTAAATGAAATGAAAACATTAAAGTTGATGAATCAATTGAAAAAATTGAAACTCATAACTATGAACCACAAATAGGTACTGATCTGAATCGTGAACATAACGATATCAAGATCATTATTCAGAATCAAAATCAGTTTGTATTACCTAGTAAAATTTATATTTATATGGAAGGAACTTTGAATAAAGAAGATGGAAGTGATTATAATTTTAAAGACAAAAAATAGCAATAATCAACTATTAATTAATGCATTTGTTTGTTAGAGTTTCTTACAGAATTGGAGATGAAGAAATTGAAGGCTATAGTTACCCTGGAATAACAACAACTCTAAAGGGATTAGTTAGCTTTCCGCGAAATGCAAAAAAACATGATATTTTTCTGGAGCGTTGATAGTAAAAAGAATTAAAAATCAAACGAATAATTTAACGGTCGAAATGACTACCTAAGTTCAGCTAATGGAAAATTCAGCGCTGCTATCCCACTCGAACATGTGTTTGGATTTATAGAAAATTATAAGAAAGTAATTTATGGAGTGAAACTTGCTCTGACTTCGAGAAGAGGTAACAATTCTAATGTTATATTCAAATCGGATGAGAAACATACAAACCAGCTAGATAAAGTAGTTGATGGTAAAATTACTTTTACAAACTAATTTGGAAAATTCCGGCTTACAAACTGTCTGATGAGTATAAAATTAAGCTATACCGTCAAAGTAAGGATAAAATAACATTACCTATTCCTTATTTGAATAGACAATTGGAACAAACAGTTGTAAACTCTCAATAGAAATTCTTGGATTGGACTTTAACTCCCAATTCAGGGTCTCAAAGACCTCGATATGTAATTTTAGTATTTCAAACTAAGAAAGCTAATTCACAAGTTGTCAACAATGGAATTTTCGATCATTTTAACTTGACGAATGCATATTTTTCGCTGAATAATGAACGATACTCTGATCACAATTTACAGATTGATTTCGATTCTAACAATTATGCTACAGCTTATAAGATGTTAATAGATTATGTCTCTCATGAACATTGTACTATAGAATACAGAGACTTTAAATATTTGTATCTCATCAATGTGCTTGATATCAGCAGACAAAATGAAGGTATCAAAGAAACTACAATTAATATGAAAATTAAAGCAGAATTTAAAACTAATATCCCTGATGATACACATGCATATGCACTGATTCTATCTGACAAGAGTTATTCGATTTCATTCTGGCAGTGATAAAATGAGTTTAAACTACTAAAAATTAAAACATATGCACATAATAATGTTTAGAAAAAGTACTGTGTAAAGTGTAAGAAGAAAACTGATACTGACAATCCTCAATATTTAATTAGAAAGAACAATAAGATACTGGTCAAAGGAATGCGTATGATTTGTAAACAGATAAAGACTTCTTTTGTTTCTAAAGAAATTGCGAAAAAGGGGGGGTTTATATTTACAATTCCAGCTTTATTAGCAGGTCTTGGGGCTGCTGGCTCTATGGCTGGAGGTGCCGCTGCAATAGCATCCGCAGTTAGTAAAAAAAAGCTGATGATAAACTTTTATCAGAAACTAAAAGGCATAATGAAACAATGGAAAGTAAAAAAGGTTCAGGTATAAGGTTAACCCGAGGAAAAAAACTTGTGGAAAGGGTCTCTATTTGAAACCATCAACAAAGTAATACCTATCAAACCATTAGCTAAGAATGATTTGGGATACTACATACTTTACAGCCTGTCCTGTATCCTTCCTGAATGAGCTCAATCGTATGTGTTTCAGTTCAACAGGTTCTTATACAATCTAACCTTAATAATACCCGTAGTGTGTTTATTAATATGTTTGTGTGGTGTCCGCTTCTTAAACATAGGATGTCTGAGTGTGCGGTATCATGGATACCGAATATCTCAGTGTTACATTGAAAGATGGCCTTACATGCATTGATATGTTTGAAATTTTACCAGGATAGATTTGTTTAGGTTAGGAGAAGCAAGGTTAGGGTATGTTAGGTTAGCATAGGTTAGATAATGTTGACAGAATTTTTTTACGGGTCCACCTAGCTTAACGATGACATTGTCCGTGGAATTTCCATAGGTCCTGCTCCTACCTAATGATACCCTTGCTTTATTTGTTTGGAGTCCGCATCTTATTATGAAGGTCGTCTTTTTTTCGTTAGAATAAATTGATTTTCGTATTTTTCAGGACAATTTCTATGATCGAATAATTTTTTTTTCTTAACCTCTGTATAATTTCATGATTGGCATTCAAATTAAGGCATGTCTATAGCAGGTTTTGAAACACTCGTTATGTATGGCCACACATTTACTGTTTTGGGTTGATAACACCAATATGACGAGAGATAATTGAAATCCGCAAACAACTTATGATAAGTAGGGTTACCGTCTCGCGCAACTTTGGAGGAAGTATCGGTGCTGATGTCGATGTATACGAAGTGGTCTCGTTTTCGTTATATTTAATTAGTCGTTTTAGAGTATGAAGTCACAAAATAAAAGTTTATACAATAACAAATCTCAGTATGCCGGGCTGAGTTCTACTTCAAAGATTCAAGCAAAGGTGGCACATACGAGACCCTTCAATGATGATAACACGCTCGGGATTTGATGCTCTTAATTCTAAGTACAATCTTTTATAGAAGCAACTGCCGCAGCTTATGCAAGAACGTTAGGCAGCTACCAACCGTCATAAGGCCCTTTCGTGCCTTTTTTTTCTAATGTCGCCGCTGAGCAGGCGTCGTCCCCTTCTCTGCTGATGCGATTTTATGCTGAATCTGCAACGGTCGTTCCTTGGAGGTCGCGCGAGTCATGGCACAGAGTACGTGACTTGCAAGTCGATGTAACCGTCATCCACGGTGTGCCGTTATGTAGTAAGGTATATAACAAATTCCCCCTATGCCATTTTATCGTAACATCCTCCTGGATGTTGTCACGTTGGAAGTATCCGTCTACTTGATGTAACGAGAAATCTCGTACTTCATTGCAAGGGAAGATTCAGACAAGCCGACGAGATTTGTGCTTCTGACGCACGCTGAAACGAAGATCTTAAATACACGATGACGAGTAGTTGGTATCGGGATACCCTGTCCTGCTCCACCATCGAAGATCTTCTCTCGTGACTATTGATAATCTATCGGAGGCCGGTCCGAAGATATCTGGGTGGTTAAGACCACCCTACATATAAATATCGAGTATACACTCGATTTGCCATTACCTCCGCTTGCATGTAGTTATTTTGAACGTATTAGTGTTCAACGGTATCTTCTTATTTTTCTTCCACCATAGTCGAATCCATGTTAGGCGAATATTGAAATAGGGGGAAGTTCCACCTTCGTCGTGAAGTCGCACCACTCTCCATGCCGCAGTCAGTCGCCAGCAGATTGCGTCACGCTCCCCAGCTGTAGTCGCCACTGCGCCTCGTACCCAGCTGGACCAGACCTTTGAAGCACCTGCAGCGGGCTCAATGGACGTAGTACTACGCTCGTGTGTGTGTGTTGTCTAGCCGCAAGAGAGACCACGGAGTGCGGTGTTGCCAAATGTCCTCATGTCTCAGCCAGGCTCTGCGCAGCGGTCGGTGTTTGACTGCCAGCTGTAGTTGCTGCAGATCGCCATGGCCTTGAGGTAGTGCTGCTGGGCATCACGGCATTGCTCGAGTCGCTGAAACAACCGTTCCGGGTTAATTTCCGAACATGGTTAATAGTTTTCCATGGATTTCCTTAGAGATTGCAACCCCTTACCATCTGTCTACTTATTCCAACTTCTCTCCCATCATTTACATTTGGTGTATCATTATTCTACGCAATAACTCAAAGGAATCCATTTGGAAAATGTTACAATTAATACATAATGAATAATCGCAATGTAAATGAAATTCATACGTAAAATATATTGTTTCATACAACCTTTGAAAAGGGAGAAATTCCATCACATGGAAGAAGGTTTCTATGTATCAATACACATTCCTGCGAAGGGATTAGGAAATGACATATGAACAGGTTACACTTTGATATCAAGTAAATTTCTACACATCTAATTAGCATCATCATGAATTGGGATATCAATCACGACGTTATTTAAACAGGACACATATGAGTAAGAACATCCTACCCACATTTTGCTGAGGAATTTATATAATTAATGCGTTTATCCTAGATATAAAACATGAAAGAAAATTAAACACAAGGAGAATAATGGATAAGCATCTTAATATTAGACATAGTAAGTTAAAATGAAATGAGGTCGAAGTTTCGGGAACATCTCTGTAAGGTGCATACAATTACAAATATTTTAGGAGCTTATTCCGGTTCCTCAGAGGGTATCGAGGAACAATCTCTTCTTTTTTCCGACTAGCGTTTGGCATGATCGGAACATCGTTCATTTCTGATCCTTGGGGTTCATCTTCTTCTTCATCGTTGTTGAAAGGAAAAGCCAGAGCGTCATCCAGGTAGGCTCGTTTAACACGGTTAATGTGAACATTTTGTTCTTTGCGGTCCGAAAATAATCCCTTAATGATGATGTTATTTCCGCGGCGATTTAAGATACGGTACGGTCCACGGAAATGTGTTGGGAGCGCTCTATCATCTGCACGAACTGATTCATTCCGAAGCATTATTAATTCTCAAGGTTTGATGTCACACTCTTTAGCCGTCCGATTGTAAATTTTCGCCGAAGCTTTTCTTGCCTCTTCAGAATTTTTACGAACTGCTGTGAATGCTTTCGAAAGTCTGAGGGAAACTACGACTGAATAGTCCTGGTCACACGCATAGTTGATCGGTTATTCCTTCAAGATATCGTGATAGGGAAGATTTTCATCTCTGCCAAAGAACAAGAAGAACGGCGTGCTTTTAATTGCAGTCTGATAAGAAGTGTTCACAGCAATGGTCACAAATGGCACAGTTTGGTCCCAACTGAACCTATCTTCAGCCGCTAGATGTGAGATTGCAGTTTTCAGGATGCCATTAAGTCTTTCACAGCAACCGTTCGCCATCGCGTGGTAAGCAGTGGTAGTCTGTGATTTGGTGTTCAGATTTTTGCACACATCTTGAAATAATTTATTAGTGAACTCACTACCTCGGTCACTAACAATCATATTTGGGGCTGAAAATTTCCCGACGTATTGGACAAAAGCTCTTGTGACTGAATCGGCAGGCTTGTCTGGAAGAGGATAAGCATCAACAAATCTTGTGAAATGATCGACTATTGTTAAGAGGTACATATTTCCACTGTAACTAACGGGCAATTCAACAAGATCAACAGCAACTCTTTCGAGGGGATAAAAAGTTTCAGGGAATTTGCCATGAGGAACTTTGAATTGTCTCTGCCATTTTCTCCTCTGACATGGGAGACACTATTTCACGTATTCTTTCACATCGCGGATTTGATTAGTCCAGAAGAATTTATCTCTGGCACGTTCAAGAGTTCTCAAGAAGCCCATGTGTGCAGACAAATCATTGTCATGACTCAACTTTAAAGCAACTTTAACTAAGGACTTCGGGATCACAATTTGCACATTAGTCCTACCGTTTCTACGTTTTTTCCTAGATAGCCTACACAGGACATTGTTATTGTCTATAAAATATTCATCAATGTTCGAAATCTTAACATCACCTTGATCATTTCCGTTCAATAAGTTCCTTACACTAGACCAATAGGGATCATTCTCTTGCTCTGAGACAACATCGTCTAAGTTTAGCTGCTTTGCTTCGTCAGCAACATCTTTCTCACGCTCACTGGACACAGGTTGTGGGCGCGCGTCGTTGACAGAAACATCTGTCGCATCATTATTAGAACAAGGCTTAACTCTAACAGGAACATTAGTACTATTTTTAGGATTACTCTTATTACTACATTTTGGCTCGCCGGCATCAGTCACGGCATTAACAGTTCTTTCTGATCGAGAGAGAAAATCAGGCAAATGGTGTTGACATCCTGGTTTATATCTTACAAAAAAGTTATATTCCTGCAAAAGCAATGCCCATCTTGAAATGCGGTGATTACCTGTTTTGTTAGCAAAGATAAAAGTTAAAGGACGATGGTCCGTCACCACAACAAATTCATTTAAGTACAAATACGCATCATAATGTTTGATTGAATCATGAATGGTAAGAGCTTCAAGTTCCGTTGCAGAATATTTTAATTCGTTGCCTTTCAATTTCCTACTGTAATAAGCAACTGGTAACTCAACACCATCATGTACCTGAAGTAATGCTCCCCCAATCGCCACACCTGAAGCATCAGTGTGAAGGACAAATTCTTTCTGAAAGTCAGGGAATTTAAGAATAGGCGCTGAAACAAGTTTGTCCTTCAAATCATCGAAAGCTCGCTGATGAACATCAGTCCATTTGAAAGTATTTGTCTTTTTCGTCAACTATGTTAAAGGCGCTGCAATACGTGCATAATTTTGAATAAATTTACGACAGAATCCTGTCACGCCTAAGAATCTTTTAACTTCTTTCACATTTCTGGGTCTTGAAGCATCTGCTAAGGCTCGCACCTTCTCTGATCGCGGAGTTAACCCTTCTGAACTAACTTTAATACCAATGAAGGTCACGGTGTTTGCAGCAAACTGACACTTTTTCAAGCTTAATTTGAAACCTGATGCTGCAGTTTGTACCAGGGCTCTTTCCAAATGTTCAATGTGAGTTTCAAAATCTTTGGAGTAGATGATAATATCATCCACGTAACAAAATAGAAACTTTGAGATGAAAGGAGCAAATGCCATATTAACAGCTCTTTGAAGTGCCGCTGCAGACGTAATGAAACTTTGTGGGGAGCGCAAGTATCTGTAACTGCCTGATGATGTTCTGAACGAGGTTATATCCCTGCTCTCGGGAGACAGTTCAACCCGATGGAATGAACTTTTCATGTCTAACGTAGTAAACAAGTTAGAGCCCATTAAGCTTTCAAGTGTGTCCGTCATATTCGGAGTCGGGAATACATCATTCTTACAAATCTTATTGATAAGACGGGAATCCACAACTATTCTGTGAGTTCCGTCGCTCTTCCTGACTGTCAGAATTGGTGAAGACCAAGGAGAGCAGCTAGGTTCTATGACACCTTGTTTAAGCATTTCCTGAACATGCTCCTCAACTAACTGTTTTGTCGCATGTGGAACACGGTACTGAGGTGTATTTACAGGTTCATGCCCCTGCACATCCCATTTATGTAAGGCATTACGTGCCCTACCTATCTCACTTCCGACGGCAAATGATTCTCTATGCTTATTTATTAACTTTACAAGGGTAGTTTTCTGTTCGACATTTAGGTGAGATAAGTCTACATCGTCAATCATTTGGTTGAATTCAGGCTCTTTGAGCCTATCCGCAGCTGGCAGGAGTCCACTGTTAGGCTGCTGCTCGTACTGGCCAGAGGGGCTTGCAGCCTCGAGCGTCTGTCTGAGTTTATGCGCTGTTGCCAAATGTCTAGCGCTCTCCAGTGGTACTATGGCACAGGCGTAACTCTCACTTTCGTTTGGATCTGACTCATTGACAGCTACGCCCAGTACTGCGCAGATCTTATTTTTAGGTATCAGAACATTTTTATCGTTATAGTTAACAAATACTATTGGCAGAGCACCATCACGAACTGTAGCAAGGGTACGTGGAATCGCTACTCCTTTACAAGTCACACTTTGCTGAACTACCACATCTTTATTGGTCATGTGTTTTGGAACTCTAAGATACGAATGACGTAATGTTCCGCCCTCTACAGTCAAGTCGTTGTGCATTCTTGCAACACTGAACGATGCATCCTCTGATTTCTTTACAAAGTTTACAGAATTCGAAGCAGCAACTGATTGAAATGGGTAAGTTCTGTCATTAATTTTCATATAACCTTTTTCGTGCTGACTGTATTTTATTTTAACACCGAATCTCTTAAGGAAATCTCGGCCTAAAAAAATTGCACCTGGGAAAAATGAATCTTCCACGATAATGGCTGCATGATAATATTCTAAATCTCCTAAATTAAATTTCAGGTCGATCGTACCTAGTGTGTGGAGATTATCTCCATTAACAGAACAAATAACTTTCGTGCATCGTTTAATTCGGGGAGGGTTTTTGAATAATTTGTTAATTACACAAGATTTTACATGAGTCACAGAAGATCCCGAGTCAACGAAGGTGGAGCATTTTCTTTGTTTAACATTCAACATAATTACGGGGGAAAAGCTTTTCGGTTGCTTTGGAAGTTTTTCGATTTCACATCAGCGATGTTTTTATTCTGACTTTCATGATTACTGAATTTACGTTGGTAGTTAGTAAAAGGACGAGCGTTTTTTTACGATGCATTTTCCCATTTATAAGGATTCATAGGCAGGTATGCCCGCTTTTGTGGTGAATGGTATTTTTCAACTACCACATCGCTTTCGTGGGCTCGTCTTCGAGCCCTACTCTTTTCCTACTCATTACAGCTTTCTCTTCGAGCAGAGATTCTTCAATTGATCTCGCTTTATCCAAGAGTTTCGTAACGTTTTCCGGGTCAAAATCATGAGGTAATTTTTCTCTGATCTTGGGATTCATATTCTTAATTATAGTTGGTATCAAGATCTTTTGTGCTTTGTCATCCTCGTAGTGCCATTCTTGGCCGAACGTGTCTTTCCAACTGGCTAAGACACGTGTTGCATAAGCATTGACAGTCTCATCATTCTCTTGAAGCAGATTGAATAGGATTTTGTGGACTGTTTTCCTATAGTTTGTGGCTCCTTTATACACAGCAATGAGCCAAGTTTTGACATCATCCAACGTGATAAGTTGGTCCGATTTGAGAACGTATGAATCCCAAGCATGATTTAACGTAGCAATATTTTGATTATTCTCATTATTGTTCTCTGCCATTATTTCAATAGATAATTAGATCAAAATTAAAAATTTAAATGAAATATTTCGTACAATATGTTTCCAAGTACACCGATATAAATGAATAGATCAAATAAAAGCAATGCATACGGATACAATGATATCAAAACAGAGTGCATAATAATCTTATAACTAAAAATGGGTTAAATCAGAATAATAGAAGTGGTAAAGAAATAAATCAATGAATAAAAGCAATACACACGGACACAATGATATCAAATGGAGTGCATCATAATCTTATTACTGAAAATGGGTTAAATCTAAATAATACAAGTGGTAAAGAAATGAATCAAAGGAAAATGGTATAAAACGACGTAAATGTATAAAAATAAATCGTTAATACGGCATCAAAAAATTAATCATGGGGAAATACACAAATAAAATGATATGCAAATACACAAATTAGAGAAATATAATGACGTAAATCATATGTATGAGATGAATGAATTTCTTTAATGAACAATTATTTGGCCAATTGCATAATTATTATTTTATTCTTCGGTAGCGTGACGTTAAAAATTGAGCAGTCTCTTTACGGAAGCATGGGGCCGGCAAGATTTATATAAAAATCTCACTCCACTGCCGCCATTTTGTTATGACGGTCGTCTTTTTTTTGTTAGAATAAATTGATTTTCGTATTTTTCAGGACAGTTTCGATGACCGAATAATTTTCTTTTCTTAACCTCTGCATAATTTCATGATTGGCATTCAAATTAAGGCATGTCTGTAGCAGGTTTTGAAACACTCGTTATGTATGGCCGCACATTTACTGTTTTAAGTTGATAACACCAATATGACGAGAGATAATTGAAATCCGCCAACAACTTGTGATAAGTAGGGTTACCGTCTCACGCAACTTTGGAGGAAGTATCGGTGCTGATGTCGATGTATACGAAGTGGTCTCGTTTACGTTATATTTAATTAGTCGTTTTAAAGTATGAAGTAACATAATGAAAGTTTATACAATAACAAATCTCAGTATGCCGGGCTGAGTTCTACTTCAAATATTCAAGCAAAGGTGGCACATACGAGACCCTTCAATGATGATAACACGCTCGGGAATGATGCTCCTAATTCTAAGTACAATCTTTTATAGAAGCAACTGCAGCAGCTTATGCAAGAACGTTAAGCAGCTACCAACCGTCATAAGGCCCTTTCGTGTCTTTTTTTCTAATGTCGCCGCTGAGCAGGCGTCGTCCCCTCTCTGCTGATGCGATTTTATGCTGAATCTGCAACGGTGGTTCCTTGGAGGTCGTGCGAGTCATGGCACAGAGTACGTGACTCTTGCAAGTCGATGTAACCGTCATCCACGGTGTGCCGTTATGTAGTAAGGTATATAACATCTTCCATTTCTCTGTCACGCTCATAAGGATAGTTATAATGACCGTATCTGTGATACGAGTTTCACCAGTACGCGACGACAATAATATTTTCATCACGTGTGCTGTAAGGATTGATATATTTGCTTTTCATCCACATCTGGAAAATTTGTTCAAGAAAGGTATGGAATCCCGTCATTTTTACGGGCCGTGCACACTAGTGACATAATAATCTGCGGTGACTTCAAATACGATCTACTGAAACATTGTTATAGGTCCAGCCACTAACGTAGATATCACTAGGTCACTCAGTGGAAATTAGGAAGAGGGGGTGGGGTGCAGGCTTTATTGGCACAAAATAATAAAATTGAAAAACGAGTCTGATGAGTGAGACCGAAAAAAATCAAATTTAAAGTTCCGCCCAATCGATTTCAGGTTTCCGTAATTACATAGGAATTTATTATTTTATTTACGCACAGAAACTTGAGTTATGCATATTTTCTACCCGTTAACACTGTTCAGTAGTAGCAGTAGCAAAAAAAATTGAAGCTAGGCATAAAGTATAACGTTTCACTTTTACCAAACCAAACCTAAAGTGCATCCATAGAGCTCGACAAATATTTATTATTGAAAAGATAGACTGAAGAATGTGTGTCCCAGTGTGTTTCCACAAGTCGCGCATGGAGACTGAAATTTAGAAAAACTTATACTTATACACTGGATAATCGGAAATAATCTATTAGAGTTCGGATAGGCAAGTCTTTAAAATTACTGGGCTAACCAACACTAACATTCAGTGATATGAAAAATGAATAACAGTTTCCCTTGAAACTACACTTTCCTCAATTCCTATACCAATTATAAAAAATCCACAGCGGTCCCAAGCAAGGAAGTTGGATACATGGAACCGGCATCATCGCTCTAAAGTGAAGCCAATTTTCGGTAGCTGTAGGCAGACGGCCCCAGACACGGCTCAGTTCGCCAGTGGCGCTCGGCGTGGAAGGGTGCAGCATATAAATGCTGCGTTCAAGGACTACTTTCCCAATATGCCGAGCTCATGCATTATACACATGTGCAGTTACTTTCAAAAAAGATTCAGACATAAGTTTTCACGGGTATGTAGAGAAATTTCAAGAATTGCAAACGGTGTTCAGTTCTTGATGTTGGAGACGGTGGTACCCCTCCATTGCCACACCATCTCCACACTAGGGCCAAATGCCGGGTGGGCGGAGCTTGGGACGGCAGAAGTGGCTTCACTCGGTTGACTGGCAAAAGATAGCGATGCCGATTCCATGTATCCAGCTTCCTTGGTCCCAAGGGACCGCCCGAGAAGCCCCCGCACACCTGCACACAGATACAACCCACAACAGACTGATAGGGTGCGGTGGCAGGCTCTCGCACGTAAACGCAGAAGCGGCTATTCTGTTCGCATAAACAGATACTTGAGGAGCAACTAAAATTAATATTCTGTAAAAAATGTATCAGCCAATTATGCATATAGGAAATAATACGAAATAAATTGAATGATAAACTGTTAGGGACTAAAGCATAATTAAAGTTCTTATCACTATGTGCATTGCAGGCACCTTCAAGAGACAGGCTGGGAAATTCAGCTTTATTAAAACATGAAAGCTGTGAACCAATCTCAAATTTTCTAACTGTCTTTTAGTCTAAACCGTTCCTTCCAATCATCTCAGTCTACACGGATATCCTCAGAATCTGCTACGCTGCTCGAAAATATCTAAATGGCAGACCCAACTGATTTTCTTACTGGAATAATTGCTTCTGACTTTTCAGATCATTTTCCAGTTTTTCTTATTAAGAAAAATGTTTGTGTCACTTGCACCAAGCCACGAGCTGAAACTTACTCACATCGTAAATAAACGAATCAAATTTGGAAGATATGCGCACCGTTCTAGAAAAATTGAAGCCAACATTGCACATCTCTCAACAAAACAAAAATGCAACGAGCTTCGATGAAGTATAAGTAAAGTTTACTGAAACTATAATGACCGCATACAATCAGTTTTGTCCAATTGTAACTCGTACAATTGCTATAGACCGACCGTGGCCCCGGCCAACCCCGGCCATTTTTGCTGACCCCGGCCCCGGCAAGCCACGACAATTTTTACAGACCCCGGCCCCGGCCCCGGCAAAATAGTGCACTAAACCGGAGTTTTTAGGATTTTACTACACCTCATTCACTTCAAATTAATCCAAGTCAAGTTCAATTTAATCCCAGTCAATTCCGAATTAATCCAAGTTAAGTTCAAATTAATCCAAGTCAAGTTCAAATTAACCCAAGTTAAGTTCAAATTGACCCAAGTCATGTCCAACTTAATCCAACCCTAAGTTGAGTTAAACCCCTAAGTTGAGTTCAATTTAATCCAACCCTGAGTTGAGTAGACATAATCACTTATTAATTTGAGTTTTTTTGGGGGTTGAATATGTATTCATTGGTTGTGATGAGCAAGAAAAAATAATCATCATAAATGTTCATTAAATGATTATCATAAAAGTTACTCAAGTCTTGAAAGTATTGTACATTGAATTCTAAACACACACGAATTATATCATTATTAAGTTTGAAACATTCTTTCTTGTGTTATTATTGTGTATTATGAGTGCATCCTACATTTTTTCACATCGACTAACACGGAATTAGAATGGATGGCAGCATTTTTATTTCTAATGCAGGAATGTGTCTGTGCGATGTACAAATATAAATTGTAATCAAATGCAACCTTACATTACTATTCAATGAATCGCATTTGTATATTTTTTTCAAAGATTAAATCTACATATCGTCCAATGATAAGCTCTTGTATTTGCATGTATATAGTTTCATATATGTGATAAAGTGAAATTTCAGATATGCAAATATCTATGAGTGTAAATAAATCCTCGAAACTCGTCTTGCTCATCCCATTCAGAAGATACATATTTAACACAAAAAAATCGAATTACCATGTGATTATGTCATTTTTTACTGATCTGGAGGTTGGATTAATTTGAATTTGACTTGGATTTATTTGAACTGGCCTTGGATTAATTTGAACTTGACTTGGATTAATTTGAATTGAAAAAGGTGTAGTGTACCCGACTACCCGCACGTGAAAAATTCGCGTGTTTTTTAATAAAATTTGAAACGATTTCTCACGAGAACTGTGATTTCATTACAATCCTGAAGAACATGCAGTCACAAAAAAGAAAATAACAGTATCTCTGCTTCCATCAAAACCTACTTCAAGATGTTTAATACACTCTACGTGAAAATTTAACGTGTTTTCAAACGCTAATGTTCTCAAATATTTCAAAGGATTAATATTTTCCGCTGCCTAACAGCGCCTTATGCTATTTATGGCTATCTAATTTCTGAAGAATGATTGTCTATCTAATTACTGAAGATGCCATAGGGGGACAGTCTGACAGACAGAACTGGCACAGAAGGAGCGAGCAAGCGAGCAACGACTAATGTTTACTATGCCGGGTTTCCCACAAAAATATCCCCGACTTTTTAATTTATCATATCTCCGCTTTGAATTAGCATATTTGAATGGGCTTTTGTACACAATGTAGTCAATTTTGTTTCCTTTTCGATTAATTTAGTTTTTTAAATCGTTTAATAACCACTTTACAGTGATGGACTAACTCATAGAGGTAGAAAACCTAATTGTTCAGAGGAAAAGTTCTAAAACAACACTGGTGTTCTTCATTTCTGAGTATCTATTGTTTAAAATAATTTCACAATGATGTAGTCTACATATCACTAAGTATTTAAGCCCTCTGAGAACCAGTTATTTACTTCCTTAATTCATTATTTTAAAACACCTAAAATGCAGATCACTAACGATCAAAAAATTTTCATCGTATTGGAATATAAAGCTACGGCAAACTGGGAAAAATTTAGAAGAGTATGTGATGAAAAATTCCCGAAAAGGAACTCGCCCGAAGAGAAGACTGTGTATCGCACCGTTAGAAAATTCAATGAACATGGGAGCATCCTCAACCGAAACAAAGGAAACTCAGGACGAAAAAACACTCAAAGAATTGCAATATTATTTTCTGTTCTTTTAGTTATTTTTCGTCCTAAGTTTCCTTTGTTTTGCTTTAAAAATGCTCTCACGTTCATTGAATTTTCTAACTGTGCGATACACAGTCTTCTCATCAGGCGAGTTTTTTCCGGGAATTTTTCATTAAATGCTTTTCTAACTTTTCCCCAGTTATTCGTTGCTTTATATTCCAATACGATAAAGCGTCTTTGATCGCTAGTGAGCTGCATTTTAGGTGTCTTCCAATGATGAAATAAGGAAGTAAATAACCTCTCAGGGGGTCTAAATACTTGGTGCTATGTAGGATACATCATTGTGAAATTATTTTTAGCAGTAGGTATTGAGAAATGAAGAAAACCAGTGTTGTTTTAAAACTTTTCCTTTAAACTAATAGGTTTTCTACTTCTTTCAGAAAATCGATCACTGTAAAGTGGTTATTATAGGATTTTCAAAAACTTAAATTATTCGAAACGGAAACAAAATTTGCTACATTGTGAATAAAAAGATAATTCAAATATATTAACATAAAGCGGAGGGAGATATGCTGGTAATCCAGTGAGAAATCGGGGCAATTTTTGTGGGACACCCGGTAGCGCAAGAGTCAACAGCTGGCAGATGCCCCCACTCTATCACCCCCACCCACCACCCATGCAGCACAGACGCCAATGGCGCCAGATCTACAGAAATGTTAGGTTAGGGTAATTTAGGGTAGGTTAAGTTAACTTAAGTTAGGTTAAGTAGGTTGGTTAAGTTAGGTAAGGTTGGGTTAGGTTAGGCCAAGTTCAGTTAGCTTAAGGTTAAGTTGAAAAAGTTTAAAAATGCCTATTCTTGAGTGCCGAGATGGAGGGTCGAATGGCTAAACACCAGTGGTCGTTGTCATAACTTATTATAATGATTTAATGCAGGTTAACTTTGGTCTTCCAGTGTACTATCCACTTACTAAGTACTTGTAGTGTTTATAATGCAGTTATTAATAATAACGGTATAACGAACAGCTAGGTTAATAAACCTCAGTAATACTACATAGTTAAATAATTGGCGCGAATGGCAACTTTTAGAAGCAGCATGGATGTGGAGGGAGAGGGGTGGGCGGCGTCCAAATCTGGCGCATCAGCCAGCTGTTGACACTAGCGCCACCCGGTAGTATAGACTCCAGTCTCCCAGGATTTCTACACCGCCCACCCCTCTCCCTCCACCTCCAACTAGCTACATGACATTGCCATTCGCGCCAATTATTTAACTATGCAGTACTACTGAGGTTTATTAACCTATCTGTTCGTTATAAAGTCATTATAAATCACTGCAATATAACCACTACTAGTACTTAGTAAGTGGATACTATAGCGGAATACCAAAGTTAACCTGCATTAAATCATTATTATAAGTTATGACAACGACCGCTGGTGTTTGACCATTCGACCCTCCATCTCGGCACTCAAGAACAGGCATTTTCAAACTTTTTTAACATAACTTTAAACTAACTGAACTTGGCCTAACCTTACCCAACCTAACCTAACTTAACCTAACCTACCTAAACCAACTTAAGTTAACTTAATCTATCCTAAATTACCCGAACCCAACATTCCTGTAGCCGCTCGGAGGTGGAGGGAGAGGGGTGGGCGGGGTAGAAATCCTGCGATATTGGAGTCTGTGCCACCCGGTATAGGGTATAGTAGATATTTTAAAGATGTAAATAAAAATTATAACTTGCCACAATTATTCCTTTCGCATGATAACAATACCGTAAAGTGAGGTCACTTCGGACAGTCCAATAAAAGATTGGACAATGAACATCCAAGCAAATGCTTGGTTGGGGCTAATTGTCCTAAGTCACCCCTAGTCCGAAGTGTCCCCAATTTACGGTAACGTATGTCATAGACTTACGAGTATAGTCATTACATTAAAATATGGTTCATTGAAAAAAATTACATTGAGTAACTTTTGTTCACCCTTTATGTTTAATAATTGCAATTGGTATTTTTTACGCTATCAATTCAAGTTGAAACTCATCGTAGTCATCGACAGACTCTGTTTTTTTCCATTACAACCGGCTTGGATTCGTGTAATTTTGAGTTAGGTGCAACGAAGTCTCCAGGCGGAGTGTCGATGTCGGTTGTATAGCTAGTTGCTCTAAGCCTTTAAGGTTATACTGATACATTAAAATCAGAAGGATTTCAGCACTCTCAGGTGTCGACCGTACCCTGTCTTTTTGCAAGTTTTTACCCATTTTAAATTCAGGTTCTCATGTTGTTGAAATAGGTGGTGGACAGAAATAAGTTCTCACTAGTGCTGTCAAAGTTTTAAATTTTGCCGAATTTATTTGCTAAAACATTAACGGATTTATTTTATATCTATTCTTTTCACTTTCAAGTATTTTTTCAGCTTTGTTAGAGCTGATTCCGCTATATTTGGGCACAATCCTGAACTGGTATCAGAGTCTTCAGAGTCATCTAATACATTTGCCCAAGAAGCTAGATCTGAAAATAATTGTGTCAGGATTCCTGACACGACCTGAACCCCGCCCCCGGCCGCACAGACTCCAATCTCGCAGGATTTCTACCCCGCCCAGCCCTCTCCCTCCACCTCCGAGCAGCTACAGCACCACCTCCAAGCAGCTACAGAAATGTTAGGTTAAATTAATTTAGGTTAGGTTAAGGTAAGTTAAGTTAGGTTAAGAGGTGAGGTTAAGTTAGGTAAGGTTGGGTTAGGTTAGGCCAAGTTCAGTTAGTTTAAGGTTAACTATAAAAAGTTTAAAAATGCCTGTTTTTGCGTGCCGAGATGGAGGGTAGAATAGCCAAACACCAGCGGTCGTTGTAAAAACTTATAATGATTTAAAACAGGTTAACTCTGGTATTCCGCTGTATTATCTACTTACTAAGTACTTGTAGTGTTTATAATGCAGTGATTAATAATAACTGTATAACGAACAGATAGGTTAATAAGCCTCAGAATTATTACATAGTTAAATAATTGGCGCGAATGGTAACTTCATGTAGCAACACGGAGGTGGAGGGAGAGGGCTGGGCGGGGTAGAAATCCTGTGAGATTGGAGTCTGTGCCCCCCGGCCCCGGCCCCGGCCGTTGTAAATTTGATAACCCCGGTCCCGGCGGCGCTCGTGTCAAAAGCTAGCCTCTGCCCCCCTTCTATCATAATCACCTGTCCTGCTTGCCAGATACCGCCAGATCTTGCATCCACCTGCGATGCATGCCAGATACCGCTAGATACCGCCAATAACTACCGTACTGTGTTCTCTAATTTCCCTTACACTGTATATTCTATATAACAAGTGTTAACGCAAGTTGGATATTAGGAAACACCTCTGGCATTTCAGAAATCTCACCAGCAGCCTCTGAAATTTTGGCCACATCTTCCTTCCTTTTCCATTCAAAATGTTTTTGCTGAAACCTTTTAATCGAACATCGCTAAAAGTAAATTTCATCGTAGTACACCCTCGTACATTACAAGTGTTTATAACGTAAATTCAAGCTAAATATTGAGAGTAAATGTATCGTAAAGTTTCATAATTTAAAACAATTAACTGCTAATATCTCGAAAACCCAGAAGTGTTCTGAAAATCTCATTGAAACAAATTGTTCATCTGGCCATATTCTGCTGGTGAAATTGTGTTCCTCTTGTCGTAAAACATCCTGCACAAACTAGCATTATCTCCGTACAGTTAGCCAGCAGGTTGTAATTATATTAACTTAATATATATGAATACGTCAGTGGTTTGCTTTAATCGCAACCTTATCAGAAACTTAAAAACGAAGGAAATTCCGATAAAATTTATCATCTTCAGAATGAAAACGTTTCGGAGTCCAGTTCCATCATCAGTTCAAACGAAAAACAAAAGAATTACGTCTGAAATATAAGATCAAAGTAAAATGGATTGTAGGTACAACAAATATATCATGTAAGTAAAAATACAAAATATGAGACGGACAAAAACAAAGAATAAAGTATAGAAGCACAAAAAGAATACATGTGACACATAAGTATGAATTGAAATTAGGCTGTTTCTGACGAGGAATCTACCTATTCACTATTTGCAAAACGTACGAACTGTCCATATTGTTCAAATGAGTGTTTCGCTTGAAGATATGCAAGGACTCTTAAAATTCTGAGGTCATGCGGGGTTGAAGCTGAGTCTAAAATTTTGAAATCGGCAGGAGATATAGGAATATTGCATTATTAACTTAATTATGTAATAACTAAGTAACAACAGCTTTTTGAATATAAATATTGTTCACTCTGCTTGACGACGAACTATTGTGAGACAAAACGAACAGTCGTTAAACGTGCGTGTTCAGTTGATATCTAGTATATATAGTCCCGCAAAAGAATGAAATACTAATGAATTTCATTCTTTAGCGGGAATATAAATACTAGATATCATCTGAACACGCACGTTTAACGACTGTTCGTTTTGTCTCACAATAGTTCGTTATATAGAATATAGAATATACAGTATAAGGGAAATTAGAGAACACAGTACGGTAGTTATTGGCGGTATCTGGCGGTATCTGGCATGCATAGCAGGTGGATGCAAGATCTGGCGGTATCTAGCAAGCAGGACAGGTGATCATGATAAAAGGGGGGCAGAGGCAAGCTTTTGACACGAGCGCGTCCCGGCGGCACCCACGTCAAAGTTGCTCCAGTCTGTGTGCGTGTATTGCAGCGTCCGTGTGCGTGTAGGGTGCGTCATGTGCACTGGTCCAGAGTATATCTTATTGCCAGAAGTCGTTGAATCACCTAACCATTATGAGTTACCAGATTTCGCAATGCAGTTAGGTTATGCACTTGCTCACAAAAAATTGCCAGTGGTGATTTAAAAATGTGCATGCAGAGTGTAAACTTATTTGTAATAGGGAAGGAGTTCAATTACCCGATCGTTTTAAATTCCTGCCTTTAACAGCGAAAGGTAATGATCAGTAAAATGTAATGAGCATTGACATTGCGATTAAAAGCAGCACTGAGTTAGACTGGAGAAATGAATTCTCGCATAAAAATGTTAGCTGCACTAGGCAAAACGAGAAGGAAGCGACAATTAAATATACTGATATGAGCACATAAAATTCCTCACTAAAATTTTCCAAGTAAGTTAATCGAATTCATTTGGCGTGGATATGCATAAAAGGCATTTTACAGAACGTTTCAGCACTTGAATACATTAATTTATTTTATATTATAAAGAACCTGTTGGAATACTTTTATCAAATTTATTTCATAAAAAATCTGTTAATTGCTAGTTAAATACGTATTTATAATATAGACTGAAGAGATTTGCATTGCTAAAACTACAGCGTGACCTACGAACAATACATTATGATGTACGTTAAAATCGCAGTAACTGTGCTGTTATTTGGTCTAACTCATTATACAATACGCGTCGTTTAAAACGGCTGTGGCTTTTAAATATAAATTGAAACATACAGTATTTTATTCCATGCCTCTGCATGCCCATTTCTAAATCACCACTGGCAATTTCTTGTGAGCATGTGCATAACCTAACTGCATTGCGAAATCTGGTAACTCATTATGGTTAGGTGATACAGCGACATCTGGCAATGAGATAAAATCTCTGGACCAGTGCACATGACGCATTCTACACGCACACGGACGCTGCAACACGCGCACACAGAGTGGAGCAACTTTGACGTGGGTGCGCCCCGGCGCTGCCCCGGCCCGGCCCGGCCATGACAAATTTGTTGACCCCGGCTCCGGCCCCGGTCCCGGCCAAATTTTCAACCCCGGTCGGTCTATAACAATTACATCGAAAAACAGACAAAAGCTCTGGATCACTGAAGACATCGTAATACATATGAAGAAATGTCAAACGTACTTAGCCTTACTTTGCGAAGGGCGAATATCTAGAGAAATATATAACAGATTCGGACACTATGAGAAAAAGCGGATAAGGATTTAAAAAAAGCTACTTTACGCTCAAGTTTACTCAATTTAAAGCTAACATTGAACAGACTTGGCGCCTGCTTCATTCTTGCTCTAAACCGAATAGCGCCGATATGATAAAAAATTTAATCTTTGTTCAAGATAATGTAAAATACCATGAGAAAAAAGAGATTGCTAATCTTTTTAACAATTTCGTCGTAAAAATAGGGAAAACTATACAGCTGATGGTATTACAAGTGAACCTACTGATCACCTGGAATACATGGTTCATATCAGGGTTGTGATATCGGAGTCGGAGTCGCCGGAGTCGCATGTTTTAGGGAGGATTCGGAGTCGGAGTCGGAGTCGCTTCTCTGAAGTGTGGTGGAATCGGAGTCGAAATCGCTACTCTGAAGTGTGATGGAGTCGGAGTCGTTCATTTGGATGTGGTAGAGTCGTAGTTGGAGTTGCTATTTTTTGGTGACTTCGATTCTAATTTTTGCTGAAAATTATTTAAAATTGTTTAAAACCGAAAGTCAACAAAACAGAGTTAGAATACTTTGCTGAAAAATCTAAAAAGAACGCAATGTTTTTGTTGATTATTTTGTTTCAAGTTTGAAACAGCGTATTTATACCTATCACCTAATACCCTGATGTTATCTATTCATTGTGGGTTTGCATACCTATTTATGTATATATGATACATACGAGAAAGAAATATGATTGTACTGAAGTAATAATGCAAATTTTGCAGTTAAAAAGGAAGAATTTGTAATTGAAAGCATTGCAAATTCGATCTGTATATTTCTCTTTTGTTCATTTCCCCTTCAATTAATACATAGGAAGTGGAAAATAGTAGTAAATGTGTTGCAAATTACTTGCAGAACATTTCAGCTGATGCAATACATTGTACTCACATAAGCAGTGGTAACTCTGTACACTCTTAATGAAGCATTGATTGATAATGACTAGTCTTTGCAGAAACTTAAAGTTATGTTGTGATCATAAATATTTCTAGTCTTTAGGTTATGATTCCTTGCCAATGAGTAGTCTTTCCCAAAACCTGAAGCTATTGTCTGGTACATAAAGACTTCTAGTTTGCAGGTTATGTTATCACATTGATATGGCTTCCTTGTCTTTAGGTCAAGTTTACATGTATTAATAATAAAAATTTCTGATCATTTCTAAAGTTATTCCTTGAATGTTGTTTGGTTCTTTCAGAGTTATATCGTATTTCACTACATCACCATCATATTTAATTTTTATCTTCGTATCACTCCATAGTTTCTAAGTAAGCATACGCTGATAAGGAAAATTTTAGAATTATGTTGATACAATTTTAAAAACTGAAATAGTATCCGTTTTGTAGCATTATATAATTACACATTACTTCTTCTTAAGGAAGATTTGGAAATGTTGTAAGGTAATCAATATCGGCATCGAGGAACTTGAAAAAAATTAAAATACAATGTAAACGAGCTGCAATGAAAATAATTACACACACCAGAAAAAACTTCACTTATAGTCACACACATATTGTAACTGAAAACAATGCACTATCTCAGCTGCAATAGTTGTTGTATTTATGCGATAGTACAAATTCTCTTGCTGGAAACGTTTCAAATTGCTCCAAAAAAACACGAAATGAGAAAAACATGGGCGTTTATTAAAATAAGAAAGTGTCAAATACATGGGAAAAAGGTACACGAAAATAAGAGATAGTATCATATTACACGTAAAGAAACTAAAAGTGACTTTTATTCGTAAACAAAACGTTCCGAAAACGTCAGGCCCCTGCGACGAAAGCAGAACAACTTTTGCCTATTATAGCCGAAATGTAACAGAGTTGAGCAATAATATGACACCTTTTCTTCATTGTTACCGTGCATAGTGTAGATACAAAGAAGAAAAGGCAGTGTGCAAATCTGGCCTACCTTTTCTACACGTATATCATAATTTTGAGAATTTGGAGCATAGTCATTGAATTAACTATTATAATTTCACTGAATTAGTGCATACTTAGTAATAAAAAACTGTTGATACATATCTATGCTTCTCAGTGTAGACAGTGCCTACATTACCTACTCAGAAAACACTTGTCAGTAAAATACAGGGTGTCTCAGATTCAGAATAAGAGGCAAAAAAATTGCACACCAAGTAGAAGACGTCCAAATAAAAACTTTTTCTGCTATGAAATTTTCCGAAGAAAGAGACATTGAGATATTAGCCGTTTATTGTTTTAAAGGATGAAATTTAATGACTAAATTACTCGTAATATTTATTTTGAATTTACGTCGACCGGGCGAAATGTTCTAGTTGCATGACCTCCTAGATCTCCTGACATGACTCCACTCGATTTCAATTTTTGGGGACACGTGAAGAGCCTTGTTTATGCTACACCCATTGAGTCTGAGGAAGATCTTGTGGCCAGAATTGCAACGGCTGCAGGTGAGATACCTTAATGCCAGACGTGTTTCCTTATATCCGGTAGTCGTTAAGACTAACATTCGAAAAGTGCATTGATGTAGGTAGAACACATTTTGAACAAGTTTTGTAAAGTAAATTCAAAATAAATATTGCGAGTAATTGTGAAATAAATTTCATCCTTTAAAACAATCAACAGCTAATACCTCCCAACCCCGATTTTTTGGGGAACATTTCATAGAACAAAAAGTGTTTATTTGGTCATTTTCTACTTGATGTGCAGTTTTGTACCTCGTGTTCTGAAACACTCAGTATACATAATTGTGTACACGACTCGTCATAAATGACGGGATTCAATATTGTCTGTCTACAAATCTTCCAAATGTGGATCATAAAGAAAAATTTCCATCCTAATAGCACCCGCGATTAAAATATTCTAGTACTTGTGCACTGGTGAGACTCGCATCACAGATACAGTCATTAAGCATCTTTAAGAGCGTGAAATGGAGACAGACCAACCAACAAAGACGGACAGCCAATTTTATTTGTTCAATGAAATTTCCTGTTGAATATCTTCCGTATTTCTGATAGCGGCTCTGTGGAAGAAAAAGTTTTCTTCAGTTGGCCTCTCTCAGTTCACAGACAAGAATTTGAAACCGTTGAAATTAGTTCTTTCTGTCCTTTGTTTTTTGTTTTGGAGCGGCATCTTTTCGTTTCGTTTCTTGTGTTTAAATTTCCCTTTCTATAATTAAACATGTTTGAGCTTCTAGCAGACCTGCATTAACCTTAAGTCGCTGTAGTTGATATTACTCGTGACGCTTTGGCGTTCACTCATTAAATTATCTTTGAGCTTGCTCTGCTTGGGCAGCATGTCGCCCTTTTAATAAAAGTGGGTCTGGTACCTCTAATTTATTTCTCTAGCGTAAAAAGCAGTCTCTTTCTGCGACTTGAACTCCTCAACCCGGCTCCTGCAGCCTCTTGAATAGGCACTTATTATTCACGGTAATTAATTGCTCAAATAATTGTTAAAATCTTAGTGCTATATGCAATCTTGCAATAAGATACGATATTCAGCTAGTCGGCGACCAGACATCTTAAAACTCTATCTATCTACTCAGAACGCCTCTAAAATTTCCTACCGAAGTACCGTGCTGATGACCGGCCGCGTCCATTGGTTGTCAACTATTTTTAGCGAGTTTCGTTTTAAAAACTAACCTTACGTTAAAGAAGATCTTCGATCTCCATTTTAAAGGAATTTAATAATAAAAATATTAGAGAGGACGCTGCTGTGCGTACTGTTGGAATCCTCAAGATACGCCTAACTTGGGTACGGTTTCTCTTTTTGCGCATCTCGGGAAACGACTTGCTGTTGTTCCCTTGAAGTTCTTCTGTACAGTAGAACTCCTAAAATCCGAAATCCCAAAATTCGAAATACTCGTAAAATCCGACATCCTAAAACCCGAAAATTCTAAAATCCGAACCGACGGTAGCGTCATCTGTGGCTAACCGGGCAAATTCATAACTTTACCTAAGCAACAAGATTGTAAATGAGCAGTAGCCGTGTACACGGTAAAAAATTCCTGTGAATTTTACGGTTAAACACCGAATAAATCACAGTATTTTACCGTCAGGCATATTATACAGTAAAACACCGGTTCTAAATCCAATTACGGTAGAACAACCGTAATAGGTAACAACAAGTAGATTTTAAATCAATGGATTTAATTAAAGAAATTTACTTCAGTTTGAGCGTAAAAAACTTGAATAAATTTTGATCAGTTACCATGAACTCCATGAGGTATGTTTTGTTCATACAATAAAAAAAACATGTAAGAAATAACTTGATAATCAATATCTAGGAACATTTCTCCTCATAATAAAAACACGAATGATCATTCTAGTCAATGATTGATTACATTAACTGTGTTTTTCTAATAAATTCACTTTAGATGTGTTAATTTAGGCTCAAAAACGTTAAAGATTGAAATATCCGCTCGAAAAAACTAGTTGTAAGGTGTTTTTCCCATCATTGCACTGTTCAACCTTAATTTATGCAGCTCTAATAAAGAAATGAAATAAACAATAAATGAGTTTGTATACAAATTTTTGTTGCAAGAAATGCTTTGGTAAATTAATCGATGAGAAGTTTACCACGTGTGAAGAGTATTGGAACTCATTTCCCAGACCAAGTGTGGGTGCGCGGCAAGTTGAACAGCAAGTCACAGACCATATACTAGAAGATCCGCAACTTATCACTAAGCGAATTCGTCCGCTGGCCGCGATGACGTAGGTGCCAATTGGCCAATGAGGAGCCAAGAAATTGTGACGTCACGAAAAATCGGCAGGAGACTCTGTTTGAATCTGAAAGCAGCTGTGACAGAGGTGTAACGAAGATTGCTGCAAAAATGGTCCTTACGTACGCTTTAAAAAGTGCTTGATGGAAAATTGTGGAAATGATAACCGTCAATGTCCTACTTCATAAGCTAGTTTTTTAGACAGGAATATCCCTTAAAGCTTGACTCTGTATTTCGTTTTTAAGCTCTATAGTACCTACATCTTACTGTTTACTAATTTTAAATGACTGATCACCCTGAGATATTCGAGGAAATCGACCCAGATCTCAATCATTTGAACAGAATATATCCAAACCTAAGCGACTCTCAAGAGTGTAGGTATACTAATATATCAAAATTCAACGAAACTATACGAATAACTGACCGAGATTTCTCACTCCTGTGTTGGAATTGTAGGTCACTCTATCCAAAATTGGAAGAGGTACAATGTACTATTACTGAACTTAAATATAACCTAGACGTGATTAGCTTCACCAAAAGCTGGCTAGATGACTCGACTAAAAACATGATTCGATTTGAAAATTATCATAGTTACCATTCGCTAAGAAAAAACCAGCGGGGCGGAGGCATCAGCACATATATATCTAACCACATAGACTCGAGAACCATAGCAAGTGCAACAATGAATCAGGATCATTTAGAATCACTCTTCGTGGAACTGTATAGAGATGGTAAACGCATTGTGCTTGGAACGGTGTATAGGCCTCCTACAGCCTGTCCTATATCCTTCCTGAATGAGCTGAGTCGTATTATTTCTCAGTTCAACAGGCCCTTATACAATGACATAATAATATGCGGTGAGTTCAATTATGATCTACTGAAACATGAAAGCTATGAACCAATCTCTAATTTCCTAACAACCTTTCAGTCTCAATCCTTCCTTCCGATCATTACAAAGCCTACACGAATAACCTCAGAGTGTGCTACGCTGCTTGACAATATCTTTATGACAGACCCAAGTGATTTTCTTGCTGGAATAATTACTTCTGACTTATCAGATCACTTCCAAGTTTTTCTTATTAAGAAAAATGTCTATATTGCTTGCACCAAGGCACGGGCTGAAACTTACTCATATCGTAAAATGAACGAATCAAATCTTGAAGAAATGCGCACCGTTCTAGAAGAATCAATGCCTACATTGCACATCTCAACAAAATTATAATGCAACGAGCATTGATGAAGCAGTAGTAAAGTTGACTGAAACTATAATGACCGCATACAATCAGTGTTGCCCAATTGTAACTCGTACAGTTACCCCGAAAAATAAACAAAGCCCTGGATTACTAGAGACATCGTAATAAATATAAAGAAACGTCAAGCGTACCTATCCCTCCTTTGCGAAGGGCGAATATCTAGAGAAACATATAACCGATTCAGAAACTATGTAACAAACCAGATAAGAACATCAAAAAAGAACTACTTTACGCTCAAGTTTACTCAATTCAAAACTGACGTTAAAAAGACTTGGCATCTCCTTAACTCTTGCTGTAAACCGAATAATGCCGATAAAAAGAAAATTGAATATGTCACTCAAGATAATGTGAAATACCATGAGAAAAAAGAAGTTGCTAATCTCTTTAACAACTTCTTCGTAAACGTAGGGAAAACTATAGCTGATGGTATTCCAAGTGAACCTACTGATCACCTGGAATTTATATATCATATTCGAGAACCCAACTCCTTTTACTTTACGCCTACAAACTCCTCCGATGTAATTACGTGCATAAACAGCATGAAAAATAAATCGAGTGGGCTACAAACGTTTCCGACTAAAGTACTTGAAGTTATTGCTGACATTGTAGCCCCGCTGATATCAAATATTATTAACCAGTCTCTCTCACTAGGCACTTTCCCGAACTCCCTCAAAGTTGCTAGAGTAACCCCTATCTTTAAAAGTGGTGAAAAAACCTGTGTAAACAATTATCGACCTATCTCCGTACTACCAATTAATAGCAAATTATTCGAAAAGATTGTGTACAAAAAAGTGTACTCTTATTTTGAACAAAAATCATTTCTTTACGATAAACAATACGGCTTTCGCTCTAAAAAATCAACAACACAGGCTATATTAAATCATTTACAATTCCTCTATTCTAATATAGATGAAGGAAAGCATGTCTTCTCTGTATTTCTTGACTTTCGAAAAGCATTCGATTGTGTGGACCATAAAATACTACTCTCGAAACTACACTGTTATGGCATTCGAGGGATTGCCCATGATTGGTTCAGATCATACCTAACAAATCGGAAGCAATACGTTGTCATTAACGACGCAAAATCAGACCCACAGACAATTAGCCATGGAGTTCCACAAGGATCTGTTCTTGGGCCTCTCCTGTTTCTGATTTTTATCAATGATATTGTAAAATCTACATCATTCTTCAAATTCATACTTTTTGCCGATGACAGTATGCTTTCTGCGGTCCTTCCGAACCAAAATCCCGCTATGATTGTGGAGAGTATAAATAATGAACTTCATAAGGTTTCATCGTGGCTCAAAGCTAATAAAATAAGCCTTAATATTGAAAAAACGAATTATATTACATTCTCATACAAGAAAGATGTATCTCTTCCATGCATTAAAATTGGCGAAGGTGAAATCGAAGAAACCAACTCATGTAAGTTTCTGGGCATCATAGTAGATAAACATCTGACCTTCAAAGAGCACATCACTCATATTAGTTCTAAATTATCAAAATCCATCGGAATCCTGAATAAAGTTAAAAATTTTCTGCCTGAAACAGCTTTACAAATGCTCTACCGAACGCTTATTTCTCCATACTTGCAATACGGAATAGAAGCATGGCACGGAACTGATAAAAATAAAACCAACAAAATTTTTACTCTGCAGAAAAGAGCTGTCAGAGCGGTAAAGAACCTAGAATATAATGCTCACACAAATGATTCTTTCAAAAATTTACAAATACTTAAACTTTCGGATCTCTACAAAATCTCCATCTGTAATTTCATTTACAAAACACTAAGAAATGATGGCGACAATAGCCTAAGACAATTATTGACTGCGCAAACTGGTCATCACAACCATTTAACCCGAAATAGAAGTAAATTCATGCTTCCTTATTATTCGAAGGCCCGGTCGCAACACAGTATCCTCTTCGTTGGAACCAAAACTTGGAACTCTATACCTGCGGAGATCCGTAAATGTAATTCGTACAAAGTATTCAAAAGACATCTTGAGTCTCACTTCCTATCAGAATACTAGTCGTGTAAGATCACCATGTCAAATCTTGCCTCCTACATGTAACTAATGATAATGTAATAATGTAACTTGCTTTGGGTAACATAACCGATCTTCAGTCTGCTCTTGAATCATTTTATCGAACATACTGTTAAATATAGCCGATTTGACCTATATTGTAAAATACAGCATAAAATATCGAGTAAATTATCTCAATGATCAGTCTAATGCGAAACTAGGTTAAAGTAAACTAGGTTAAACATTATTGAACACCTTAGAATAACGTGATGATAGGATGCCCTAGAAGCCGCTGAACTTGTTCGGGCCCACAGGTAGCTATACTCAAACTTAACCATTGTACTAGACTTAAGAAACATTCTACCTCTGTATCACCTGTGGTAAATAAATTGTTTAAATTGTTTAAATTGATTTGTCGTTTTTCCTATTTCCTGAAGGAAATTACGACGAGTGGATGACAGCATGTGGTACTGTAACGTTAAAGATGGATAAGATATCCAAAAGGCCGGAGAGGGCTATGTGTGTGCCAGCACTTCTCTCGCTCAGACTATAACTTCATTTTGTCTCCATTCAGAAATGCGAGAAAGTTATTGTAAATTTTTAATCTTCAGCAGTTCCAAGAAGAGCTGTGCAAGACCAAGGTAATGTAAAACTTTTAGTTGTTTCGTTTAATCCAAGTTAATCCAGTACAGCAAAGTTTCACTAACTATGATTTTCCTCATACCCTCGATTTTGAATAATGAATGTGTGTTGGATTGACGTATAATAACAGTGTGGTAATCAAGAGTAGAAATTTTATGGTCTTCCAATTTTTATCAAAAGTATAATAAGAAATATTGTTGGTAGCTTTAGCTGAAATAAATAAATAATGCAGTAGAAAACCCCCAAATTTAATTTACATTAAGAAAAATGAATGCTATGCTTTTCATGCAAGATTTAGTTGCAAAAGCTATTCTGAAAGTAATGTTTCAATAGATAACTAAATGCTGATTTAAATTGTCTGAAATTGGCTATAATTTTGTATTGCCAGTAAGGCAGCAACTGCTTGTATTGTATTGAAATTTAACACAATCAAAATCTCTCATTAGTAGTTTTTTTGACCAAGTGATGGTTAAACACTTTGAATCATCCTGTGTTTTTTATCCAAGTTCTTTCAATTTGCTTGCAACTTCTAAGATACTGTAAAATAGTTTATATATGGCTATTGTGTGAAGTAATCATTGTGATATCTTGATTGCACTCAATGAGCATGAATGAGCCATGTCAAATAATTTTGTTTGTTTTTTAAACTTTACAGTTATTTTCTCACGGCTCATTGCCTTTATTATAATGAAAAGAAACATCATGCAGGCTTCTTTACTTTAGTAGGAAAATAGTAGCATAACTACTTATTCTGACTTTACACAGCTTTAAAATAAATGATTAGGTTTGAATAAGTCAGCTTTTGATCTTATATCTAGTCATGTTCAAAGATGACCTTTAATACTATGAACAGTGATCAGACAGTGTTATTCATAAAGGTGGCCTTGTAGAGTTGGCCACCAAAGATGACCATAAAAAGTTTACATAGTTTACATATGGTTCCTCTTGGTTAATTCAAGGTCCAGAAACATGATCAATGGATCTTTCTTAAAAAAAATGTTCAGAGTAGGCTACATGGAATCTCAATTATTATGTACTTCAATTTCAAATAGAAATTTTACTAAAATTGAATGAATAAAAATCTAGTTAAAAGGAATTAAACTTATTAAGATCGAAAGCATTCACATTGAGATTGGGCAATTTACATAATAATACTAAAAATAATAAATTGAAATTTCATAAGGATCAGTACAACAGCTTAGAAGATAAAGGGGCTAGAAGCTGGGTAGTGGGTTGATTTACTTGAATAAAAGGTCTAAATTCCTGTGATTAATTTTACACTGAAGGGGTGAAAAGAACCTATTCATTGCATCTCAAAGGCTGTGTTTTGAAAATGGTATGGGGGTACTCCAGAAGCCAACATACCCCTTAATGACTTTGGTTTGTGGGGATTAATATTCAATGGTACTTAGCTCCATGAGTATATTACTCATTCCCTTTTATTTCCTCTGTGAAACTATGTTATGGTGGTGGAGCCTTAAAATGACTTATTTTCTCCTGAAGTATTAATAGGCGATGCCATGACGTAGAAGTTCAGAAAAAATAAAATTATTGGAAATATCTTTCATTGTGTAGTGTGCTTCAATTTCATGCAAGATGCCTTATCACTGTTCCCAATTTATTCCCTCATTTTTCCATCAGCTGCTGGCACTGAACCTCCTGCTCTTGGTGCTACAAGCCTTGGCACTCCTGGTGCAAGGCCTGCCCTACTTCTTGCTACAATGCCTGGGGCTGCAATGCCTGCCACTCCTAACAAAAGTAAGTTTACATTTTAAATGATGATTCCCCAATCCAATTGAGGAATATTGAAATGAAAGAAAAGAATGTTAACATTGAGTTTAATGTATTGAAATTCTTGAAAACGTCAAGGCCACTTGAAGAAATATTCATCCCATGTGAAAATTGAAGCCAATTAGCTTAATTTACACTTATTTAGAGAGTGCATGGCTGTCACTAATGAAGCCTTAGTGTACACAAAGAAAGGGTGGTACATTTTCAAATACTTATGAGAATGGTATTCACACATGTTTTACTGTGTGTAGCATTTATCCAGGAAATAGATGCTACACAATTCATTATTACACTAAATGAAACATAGCAAAGAAAGTTTTTTGTAGGGAAACAAACTTCAGCATTGAATTGGAAATTATTTCATGCATAATACATGGGTCAAAATGTTACTAGCAATCTTTTTCCATGTACATTTAGTGTTGAATTAAGAAAGATAATTCAAATGTTCAAAAATGTTGTTACGAACACCAAAGTTAATTAATTAATATTATCTGAATTACAATCCTGAGATAACTCAGGAGTTTCATGAATGAGAAATACCTAGTGCAGTGTTTGTGTTGACAGGTTAGTCTTGGTTGGTGAAAATAGGTTTTGTATTCATTTAAACATGAGCTCTTTTAGTTTTTGATGAGCCTCCTCTGTACCCCAGTGTTTAATTCTTTATGTACCCTTACAGTGCAGCAGAACTTTAATTTACCAATAGGCCTTGCCTATTTTACATTATGAAGGATCACTTACATATGATTTCCCAATAATTGGGATAAAACTTTTGTGTCCATTGGAAGTAGTATTCCATGAGAGAGAATGTCAGGGCCTGAGCTGATGGTGAGGTCGGCTTTCTTTTTTGTTTGTACCTAAATGTTTCCCTTGCATACTATATGCTTCCTTCCACTTCCACTGTGGAATTATTTTATGGGGTGGAGCCTTAAACCGCCTTCTCTACTAATGAGTAAGAATTGAATGACATGAAGTAGAGCTTCTGGAAGGATTAAATTTGTTGAAAATACCACTCATTTTGAAGTGTGCTTCAATTTCATTTGAGATGCCATATCACTGTTCCTAATTTATTCCCTTATTTCTCCATCAGCTGCTGGTACTGTACCTCCTGCCCTTGGTGCTACGAGACCTGCCACTCCTGGCACCTCGAGACCTGCCACTCCTGGCACCTCGAGACCTGCCACTCCTGGCACCTCGAGACCTGCCACTCCTGGCACCTCGAGACCTGCCACTCCTGGCCCCTCGAGAGCTGCTACTCCTGGTGCTTCATGGGCTGCCACTCCTGGCACTTCAAGGCCTGCCACTCCTGGCACCTCAAGAGCTGCCACTCCTGGTGCTTCATGGGCTGCGACTCCTGACATATCAAGGCCTGCCACTCCTGACGCCTCGAGACCTGCCACTCTTGGCACCTCGAGGCCTGCCACTCTTGGCACCTCAAGGCCTGCCACTCCTGGCACCTCAAGGCCTGCCACTCCTTGCACCTCAAGGCCTGCCACTCCTGGCACCTCAAGGCCTGCCACTCCTGGCACCTCAAGCCTGCCACTCCTGACACCTCAAGCCTGCCACTCCTGTTACCTCAAGGCTTGCCACTCCTGGCACCTCAAGGCCTGCCACCAGTGCTTCCAGCAAACAATGCTGCTCATCTTCGTGGAGGGAAACGACGCAGGTTAGTCGTGTTGAAATAACCAGAGTTCGTACTTCATTGAAGTGTCTTTGAATTGTAGCGAGATAGATTTTTCAAGCTACAAACCAGAATTGGACAGCGTTGGATGAGTGCTAGCAGCAAAAGCTGGAAAGATAGCTGAAAAGTTATGACATACGCAACATTCTAAAACACAGCAGCATTTGTAGAATTCTTTGAGAACTACCTGCTGCCATTTCCATCAGTGTCAATACCATATTCACTGTCACTCATTTACCTCTCCGATCATTCCACTTCTCGATTTAATACATCTATCATGAAATTATATAATTATCTTTGGGTAAAAAATATAATTAAAATGTGATTCTCGTAGCATATTTCTGAACTATACTTTATTTCTTGTGTCCTTGGAATTGAATTAATGCAAACATTTAGGTAATGCTTCTTTGCACAATGCATCCAATTATAATGCTTGATTCATTAGAAGGGTTGGCTCGCGGTACTCGTTGACTTTCTTGGGTACTGAACAGGGCTATCCTGTCTCAGTGGTACTCACTTTATACCGTTCGGTATGTTTGAACTCATTCATAGTTTAATACTAGAAACCTTGGAAGAGAATATTGACCAGAGCTGTGATTCCACTCCATGTAGATTAAATGTGGCATATTTTTTAATTAGATGTGTTGTGTTCAAAACCTAAGCTTTCAATCACTTTAATGTTTGATTTATGTGTACAATTAATACTTTCTTCAAGTTGGGGAAGTAAATATAATATACAATCTAATTTTCGTCAATTTATTTCAGAATTCGTGTGGCAAAAGCAGCAGTTCTTTGTTGGAAGACACAGGTCCTCCAGTGGTACCTTGTAAGCGACGGTTGTTCGCTTCTCATTCTGGAACGACAATTGCCCTTGAAAACAGCAGACCAACTCCCGAGAGAAAACTTAGGAAAAGGCTCAGGAGAAAATCAAAGGTATTGTACAAGCCGTTGAACACAGATAATTTCCTGAGAAGTGTAAGTGGCCGACTTGGTCCTTATCTCAGTGCATTTGTCAAGCACAAATTAAGGGGCAAGAGATCATACACCATGTATCACAAGTGGCTCGCTGTGAACATTCTTGTAAGCTCGTCAGAGACCCACTATCAACTGATGAGGAACTTGATACCATTACCTTCACTTTAGACTGTGCGTGCATTGATGAAACAATTCGAAGTACGTCCTGGTACAAGTGCTAGAAGTGTGTCTATGTTGAAAATGAAGGTAAAACCCGCCAGTGCTAGAGATAAACTTTGTTTCCTTCTAGTGGATGAGATGTCGCTCCGGAAAGGGCTATCGTACAACCGAGAGAACGATGCCATAACTGGATCTGAGACTACTTATTGACCTGATTATTTTGTACGAGAGAGTATTTTTGTATTGCTTTCACAATTATCGGCACGTATCAGGATTTCGTAAACTAGTCTGTAAGTTCTTAGATTTGTGTCAGCATCACTGTAATTTCTGCTGTGTTCAGGTCACCGACAAGTTACAACAATTTTTTGCCGTGTGTAGAATGCTTCAATGCACAAGACACGTGACCAGACTTATGTCCTCCAAAAGTTGTACTGAAAAACTCAAGAAAATTGTCAATGAGTAATATTACCATCTGGTAGCAAGTTAGGTATATTTTTGATTGACCTAAGTATATTTTATTGTTAATATATTAATTTGGTTCAGAAGCTTATATCGCTACAATATTTCTGAAGTGCGTCATGGTAGGAAGCTCATTTACTGTTGCTAGCTCGTAATTTATCCAAATGATTGCTCTTCTGCACTGCAATGTCAACCGTGACAGTGCAAGCTTTCAACAGACACAGAGATTGGATTTAATGTCCCATATCTATATTTTTGTTTCTTAGCACACGCTTGTGCACATAGTGAGAGTTTTAATTGCGCTAAATCTTCATGCGTAGTTCATTGCTCTGTATACATAAGCATTTTTACCTCGCTATTATTTAGCGTATACGCTCCCTACTGGTATGTTGTAACTGGAAAATGTAATGAAAAGCCGTGCCGACGGCTCTGCTTAGGCTTCAGTTATTAGCTCACCTAGCCACCTTAGTACTGTAGTTCACTTCTGATACTAGTTATTACTGTGTGTTGAGCCCCGTCCAAAAACTGGCTACTTGTAAACCCTAATCCAAAGTGTGCGCGTGGCGGTCTTGTGGACTCTCCTTCCTCAATATTCTCCATTATTGTTACGAAACAACGTTCGCGCCCCTCTGGTGGATACAACTATTATATCTATGCGAATTAGCGCTCCCAAGGGAAAAATATGAGTTACTGTGCTGATAGTTAGGTGAGCCTTCTTTCTGTTGAAATAAAATGTTCGTAGTTTTGTTTAGGACCATTTTTTTCGATCTACTACTGTCCTGTTTTTCAATACCTCTAACTTTCTTCATCAACTTTTATAAAGTTTCATAACCTTCCTTCTTAACTGACTTTCCATGCGCACGGGATCCTGTGCCGACACTCACCTTGTACATAGATTCTGCGTTCCCGCAACTCCATACGATATGGTGCCTTCATCCTTCCTCACTTTGAATCTCTTTGTTGTGGTATGTGGTAAAAGGAGGCCAAAACTAATCTATAACCAATCCAGCAACGTACGCACGAATCATTCATCAATGAACGTAACATGAAAAGCATAACTTTAGCGTAAACTTCTTCCGATTTCTCGGATGTAACTATTTGGGTAATCTTTACGTATAATAAATATAAATAACATCGCTACATATTATTAGCAGGTTTTTTATCGCTCAAACTAACTTAATTTCTTCATTATTATATTGTTTCGACTAGTATGAGAATCTGATATTGAATGGTTTAAAAAGACAATGAACCCTTTCCGAAAATTTTTAACATACGGCACCAACGTTTTATCACATTCAGCACCTTAGTCTAATCTAAATGCGCCTTAGCCTTTATATATGAATTGCAAATATGTACATGAATGCGCATTCACGTGTATGTATATTGAATGAAATAATAAAAAGTGTTGTCAATGTAACCGCAATTCACGATTTCGGCTTTCACTATCCTTACTACGCCCAGAAACGTTTATTTACAATCCAAACGAGTGTCACAGTAAAGCCTGGATACGCAGCCAATTAAAAGCTTTGGCCGTGATGACGTCAGCGGCCAGTCGTGACTGCTGGCTGCTGATTGGTTAGCGTGCGTGCGTATGTTTGTCTAGAGCGGGCTTGGGGTCCACCGTAGTTTTGCAGTTCTTATGTAAATGTTCTGTGAGCAAGTGGAATTGTGCGCGAGAGAAAACTATACTGAAATCATATTTTTAATTGCATTTTGGTAATTTTGTTTTGTTCTTATTGTCAGCATTTAATAATTTGAAATTCTTCTTTCTCTTATATTAGTAGTCAGCATGTAGACTTTATGAGTTGGGTTTTAATTCGTCTGACGTTTACCGGTGATCATCGTAAAGCGCAGGTTGTGTTATTTTTGATCTACTCACACATATAGTATAACTCGTGCAAGACGGTCACCACCACTGGACTAGCTTCATCCAAAGGTTCTCAGGTCCAACGGTCTTCCAGCTGAGAAGATCTGTGACTTTAAGAGGTCTTAGCAAGGCCTAACCCCGATCAAGAAGAATATAGTATAACTGTTGGTATTGAGCCTAGTGAGAATTTTGATGAGCAAAATTATCGTTACTAAATTCTACCAATGTACCTTTCAAGTTTTAAATTTGACGAATTTAGTTGTAAATAGATCTGTGGTAGTTTATATTAACAACTAAACGTTTTCTGATCATGCTGCTTTTCTCAGTTCAAATGCTTTAGATTGTCAACTCAAATCAGAAAACAGGAGTAGATTTCCCTTCAATGGCATTAATTGGACACATATACCATAAAGATAGCCTAGGTAAAATTGTGAGTTCATAAGAGGATTCTCAAATAATCTGAAATATATGATAAAAAAACAAAATAAAATCTGTTGAAAGGCTGAAGCACCATTATCATTATCCATTTTGTAAAAAATTATCAAAGTTATTTGTACGGTATGTAAGCCATTTTGCATTTCATGAAAACTTGTGCAATATTGCATTTCTATGATTTTGTGACAAATGTCCAGAAAATTTAAATCTTATACTCTATTCCAAGCACATATTTTGGGAGGACATAGAATAAATTTGTCTAATGGCATTCAAATTCTTAAGTGGAGCATCAGACATCTCAAGATACTTTTTTGTAGGGCAAGTTACAACATAGCAATCAAATTTGTTTACATTCTATTGTTCTGCTTTGACATCTCAATGACCATATGAAAGATGGTAAAATAATTGAGTGCCCTATTAATGATTGTGGTGAATTATTCTCAAAAATTTCTAGTTATGAAAGCCATCATTGAAGTGCCCATAGTGGATGTTCTCATGATCAGATTGCTTTAAAATATTTAATATCATTTGGTGTAAATGAATGAAGTGTTGGTATTCATTCAGTAGCATTTTCAGCTGGTAAAATTAGCTTTAATGTCTCTGGTACAAGAGATAAAACTGATACTAGTGAGACAGATGAAAAAAAAAACAAGCAAATAGTGGTAAAAGTTATGGTTGATATAATATAGAAAGATTTTATTTAGGAAACCTTGCTCTGTTTTATCTCAAATTACAGGCAAATTTATTACTCCCATCATATTGTTTGAAGAATTTCTTGAAATTCACCAACTAGGACACACATTACTGTGACCAAAAATGTAATCAACACATTTAAAAGTAAAACTCACATATAATAAGTTGGTCAAAATTGAATATAATGTTGTCATTGAATTTCATAATTTCGTAGGTATAGATAGGTAATATAGTCGATTTTAAGACGTTTTACATGAATGACAATGTGCCCGGAAATGCTTATTTTTGGAGATATTTAACTTTGAAGTTATAGGAATGTCGTTAATAAAATTGAACAAACGGAGAGGTAAATAAGCAGAAATCCGGTTCTGACGTAACGATAGGTGAGGTATGGTTTGGTAAAGTTAATTTAGTTAAGTATCCTAACCTAAGTAAGCCTAAAATATCTTAATTTAACTCAATCATACCGAGGCCGATGACTCCCGCCAAAAAACTTGGCGTGGTCCGCGTCCGCAAAACGCCTGAAGAGCCATATCGAAACTGCCGTTAATGCTATTCTTACCTGGCGTTATTTATCCTATATCTCCTAAACTAAGCATTTCCGGGCACATTGTCATTCATGTAAAACGTCTTAAAATCGACTATAGTACCTATCTATACCTACGAAATTATGAAATTCGTTGACAACATTATATTCAATATTGACCAATAAGTTTAACAAAATTAAATAATTTTTATAACAGCAGATCTGTTTACATTTACGTAGAAAAATTTAGGCCAAACTTCAAGTGTAAAACAATATTTTAAAAAATATTTAATTATGTTCGACCATTTGAAATCAAATTAAAAAATAATGCTAACTGTAAAATATATTTTATTTTAATTTATTCCTGCATGTAGAAGCCAAGAAAGTGAGTGAATCAAAATCTTTCTAAAATGAATCTGCTCATATTAGGGTAGTTAACTTGGCTGAGAAAAATGACAAACTAGAGGTCAAATTCTTCATGTAGGCATGATAATAATTCTCTTAAAGTCTTTCTCCACCAAGATGCTTTTGAGGATTGCAATATACCTTGCTCAAGTTTACCCCCTAAGATCTAATGCTGATCATACCATTCTGGTTTTGCAATAAACAGGAAAAGATTTCAACTATTTGGGATGGGTGGCTGTTTTTGAATATTGGGTAAAAGACATCAGAACTCCAAGAAAAATGGGACTAAATTTGGCAGAAACAGGATCAGAGGCACTATTCATTGTATTACTAGAGACAACTTTGGCCCTCATTGGGTGTTGAAGGATTCACGCAAATATTGTGTAGGTATTGCTTGACTCGGAACAAGATTTTAAGCAGAATCCATTGACTATTGGACCATGTAAAACGGTTGAAAGTTACACCTTAGATCTTAATGGGCTTTCAAAAGGAGTGAACTACGCCAGAGGTGTTCAATTAAATTCTGTATTTAATTTTTGTCATATCATGTTAGTCAGCCTGGGTTACCTCCATGTCTGGGTCATGACCTATTTGAGGGTATTGTGAACTAGGCCTGCTCTTTTCATTTAAGATTTGGTCTGACTAAAGAAATTGTTGTCTTATGAGGAATTGAATAAATTGATGGTAATTTTTCAATCCTTCTAGGCAAATACGTGTAAACACAGTGAAGTAAGCACATCTGGAAAGAAGTTAGGAAGGCATGCTGTTGACAACTGGTGCTTACTAAGATTGATGGCACTCATAATATGCAACAAAGTTGTGTACTCACAAGACTCCGTTTGGTGCTGCTTTCTACTGTTTTGGAATATTGTAGAGTTAATATGTGCTCCAAAGAAAACTAAGTGATGCTGCTTGAATGTGTTAATTCAAACCTATCTTGAATTACCAAAGACATTTCCTTTGAATGGTATAAATCCCAAGCACCAATAACTAAGGCATTATCTAAAGTATTTGCCACTCATACTTGAAAAGATGTGTTCACTATAGCCATAATTAAAAGATTAAAGGAGCTGGGTAGTATTTTTCTGACCCTATCAACATTGGGTCATGTGAACAATTTTTTGTGAATGAAACTTTAATTGAGTTCCAAGCCATACTTGCTGCCTTCAAGTTCTCTATTGAAAAATATGGATTTATGATGAAGTGACCATCAGAGGATCTCAATGCAAGAAAGAATATATCAGTGTTGACCAAAGGAGAAAATGATATGTAAGATATCTAAATATTTGACGAGATTCTTTTTATACCTACATCTGGTGAGAATTCAGAAAGTTTCTTCATTTTTTGTTGTGTGAAAGCATATGTCAATTCTTTATTTCAGCCTGCATGTCCATCAAATTTTCACTTCCTTGGGCAGGTTCAGAAATATAATGATTGAGTTATAAAAAGCTCATCAATTATTAAGAATGACCTAAATCTTGTTGAGAATGACCTTCAGTTGATTCAAATTCGCATGCTAAAGAATTTCTGGAGGTGTGCTTCAGGTGAGCAAATTTAGTTGTGTAAGGGGCACAACTTTGTACCTATGATTATTTTTGGGTTTAATTGCGGATAATAAATTGCTTGTCATTAGAAATTCTTCCGAAAAAAAAAACAATGCTGAGGCTACAAAAAGGACTCTAGGAATGTTTATACTTTCCTACTGCTTCTTTAAATTTATACCAATAAAAATATCCAATTTAAAGTGAGACTATTTTTCATCTTCAATCCTTCAAGAACCAAATTCATTATAATTAAAGTTGCATGTATGTAGTCTAGCTAATTACTGAGTGCTTAGTATTGTTTTTTTATGTGGCAAATGGTGAGAAAATTAAAGCATCTCCCATCTTGATTTTTTTGTACAACTTTTGCTATCTGGTAAACTTTACACATTGCTTCTCTAAGAACCAATGTGGAAATGAGCAAAGCATGAATGAATTTAAAAATAGAATATGTAAAAATATCTTAGCCATTGTGTCTGGTTTTTGTGAGTTCAATTTAACTATTTTTTGGAAGTTAGGATGGATAAAAGTCAGTCACCAGACAAAACCTTAATATTTCAATTGTGAATTCATTTTCTTCTTGACTTGTGGGCTAAATGTGAATGAAAAATATGCTACTACTTTGCTCACTCTGCTATGCTACTTTGTTCAGTTATTTATCTAGCATGATACCAGAAAAATGTTAGAGGCCAAGGAAAAAAGACTGACCTACATCGAATTCTTTCAACCAGAAATTTTCACATTCGCATATGCTCTGAAATATTTTTATTTTGTTTGAACATATATTCTTGATGTTTGATTTAAACAAGTAGAATGTTCACTGATGAAACAAAAATGCTTACAAGAATGTGCAAGCATTCTAGTTCATATATTTATGTTCAATTTTCTCACATTTAAAAAATTCATAGTATGAGGTACTTAATGTTTCTCTTCAAGATACAACTACTGTGTATTTTGATGTCAGTGCTGCCAGGAAAGGAGAGTTGAAGCCTCTATAGCTTAAGGTTTGGTTGGCCTTCCTTTAGTTCAAATGGAATAAGTTCTTTGGCTAGTTACACACTGCCTTTTTTTGGTTCACTGTTCAATTTCTTCTTTAACTTCAAGCTGGTTTCATGAATTGCTTCCAAATTCATATATATGCACTTGGTGGGGGGGGCATACCTTGTCAATCGATATTCATATCACTTGATTCCTTACTAAATGATGCCTTCCTCTGTTGGGAACACCCGTGTTGTGTGGTTAGGGAGAGTCAGACTTGACTTGAATTCTAATCTTTGATTCTTGATAATTGAGTTTCTTACTTGCAATTTAATTTTAAATATGTTTTGTTATTCATTAAATGAATGAATGTAACTGTGTGCATGTTATGCCTAGAAACTCCTAGTGGCATTTTGAAATGAATTATAAAGGTCTTTTGACAGTTTATGAGTGTTACTTGAAGTGCTACCTTTACTATGAATCCACTAATTCACAAATCCATTGGTTAAATAAATTCTTCTCAAAATATTTATAACCAATTTTAGGAAAGTCAAGTATTTTAAAAATTTTGAAATGTATGTAAATTAAAGTTGGGATATCGGCAATGAACCCCCGACAAGTCGTTACATTTCCCTTGTTCATTGAAGCTAATAGAACATTTCCATATTTAAAGAACTAGTGAATGAGTGTCTGATGCAGCTGTGAGAAGCATGAATGTTAAGGGGCAGTTACAGTATTCAATTTTATATTTTTTACTTATATTGCAGCTGTATTTTAATTCAATTTTAGGGACCGAATCTTGTCAAGACAATGTTAATTCATATTACTAAATGTTTATCTTTTTGCAGGCGAAAAAGCTGCTGCAAATACATCGGATTCCAACTATGCATCAACCATCTACAAGTACTGAGATGGTTCAGTAATGGATTCAGGCCGTGATAACGTCATCACCTGGCCTCAATTATCCCAACTGGGCGCACAAATTTGAGGTTCCATTGGAGAAGATGTCCAGTCGTGATATCATCGATGTGGTTGAAAATAAAGCTCGACCTACGCCAAGGCCGAGGTGCGATATGCTACGCTTCATCATAGAGGCCGCTATGATGGTAACTCATAAGTCTGGCAAGAAGGCCCTGGACATAATAGCTAGGAAGTTTGTGGCCGAGTATCCACAATCGTTCCATAATATAATTTGAGGAACTCTTGTTGACGGGAGTTAACACTTGAGATCAAATGAAGACATCATTCCTTAGCAAAGCTTTATAGTTAATCAATGAACCCGAAGGTGCTCTCGTTCTTCAATGGCCTTCCAGATTTTCAATGGAAGGAAATATGAACATTGTGAGCCTTTGAAAGTTCAAATAAATATCTTATTACGCTCCCAATTGACTCACTTGATAACGTACAGTTAAGTTCTATCCCAAAACCTCGTAATATCTTCTTCAAATATTCTTTTAACTTACCAACATTTACTGGTAGCTTCCCGTGTTCTAATTTTTTTTACTAACATATACAGTTAGCTTCTTGCCTTATTGACATCTGTTGCATGAATATGTATGTATTGATCTTCAATCATTGCTGAAAACTCTTGTATTTCTCCACTTACAACACTCGTTTCGTCACTAGGTCATTCACTGCTTTCCTTTCTTTGCAGCTTCACATATCTTATTTGCACTAATCGCTTCTGATTTATAGTGGATTAGATGGTTGCATCCCCTCAGGGGGTCCAACTATTGTACCTATGGGAATTGGCGCTCCCAGGGGGACAATGTGAGGGCCCGAGCTGAAGGTTAGGTAGGCTTTCTTTTTGTTAAAATAACACAGGTTTTGTTTTGTTACGGACCATCTTTTTTCGGTTCACTGCTGTCATGTTTTTTCAGCACCTACTACTTTCTTCTTCAACTTTGATCTTGTTTCATGATCTTCTTTCTCATCTTACTGTTTCTGTGCTCTTTCTGCATAGATTTCACGTTCCCTTAACTCCATACTAAATGGTGCCAGCTTCCTTCCTCTTTTTGGATCTCATTTGTTGAGGATAATGAGGCTTAAACTAACTAATAATCTATAATATTCTAGATGGTTGCATTGCTTGCACTGTTCGCTGAAGGGATGAGATAATTTTTGTTTAGCATATATTGCGATATTAGCCCTAACTTGATATTCTTGATGGTCATTACGAAACGCCATTCGTGAATGTTCACTTGATCCCTATATGATGTTGACTCGTGTTGACCCAGAATCTATGCGAAAACATTTTGAACGTACGTAGTTCATACACTGTGTTTATACGTATTATATGCTCTGTATTTCATGTAGAATAAAGAATAGTGTGAAAAAATAGGTGGATGGTTAACACTTTGACTGCGATGTGCACCGCCGGTGGTATACGGAGGTAATTTTCATAATGCTGTTGACCGACCAATAGTCGCAAAATCTATTCTCTTTAATATTTATTCAAGGTTAAATGAAGGCATGATCCAGATTATGTTTGGTATTTTCCAAACAGCTTACTACAATAAACTTTAAATTTGAGTTTGGTGTTGAACTTAATATTTAGTTGCCGCAGTCAAAGTGTTAGCTGGTTATATAATAAACTTATGTATCAGAAGCTAAATGAAAATAGGAATAATAGGATAGAATTCACCAATGTGTTATTGAAGTTGGCAGGATTTCTTATAGACGAAATGGATTTTAGGATCTGAAAAAATCTACTTTAAAGTGTGTTCTTTATCTTAGGCCTCATTTTTCCAATGAAATGGTACTTCGCATGCGAGTGAACGTTCACTCTGTTGATAAGGGCGGACTGTGAACTTACGGAGTAACCATTGTTTTTGAAAAAAGATCTCAAAAAATCAAATTCTTGATGTAAGATAGCGAAATTAGTACATATTTTAAAAACGCGGGATATCAACGTTCTGACACTATTGATTTTAAAAGACCACGGACAAAAGTTGTGAAAACTTAAGCCTAGTCCTGAAAAACTCTTTTCTATAAACAGTGCACTCAAATTTCTAATAAACTTGAGTGCACTGTTAATAGAAAAAAAAGTTTTTCAAGACTAGGCTCTAGACTGAAATTTATAATAAATTTGAGTGCACTGTTTTATAGAAAAAAAGTTTTTCAGGACTAGGCTTAAGTTTTTACAGCTTTTGTCCTTGGTCTTTTAAAATCAATAGTGTCAGCACGTTGATATCCCGCGTTTTTAAAATATGTACTAATTTCGCTTTCTTACATCAAGAATTTGATTTTTTGAGATCTTTTTTCAAAAACAATGGTTACTCCGTGAGTTGTATAGATTCAAAAATACGTTTATTCCTCGATAGATTCTATGACAACGGATCTGAAGTTGGCAACATCGACCCCGCCCGTAGGACTGCATATGTATCTCTTCCTTACTTTGAAGCGCAGTCAGAGAAGTTAAAGAAAGAATGGGCTGGTGTGTTATCGAAATATTTTTCTGATGTGAATTTTAAAATAATACTGGTAAACAACTTTAGAATATCGTCGTTTTTTTAATTATAAAGATAAGCTTCCTGCCGGAATGCAAGCTACTCTTGTTTATAAGTTTAGTTATGCACGCTGTGCATCGGAGTACATTGGATGTACATCCCGTACTCTTTGCACTCGAGTAAGCGAGCATTCTGGTAGGAGCTTTAGAACAGGCTCAATTTTGCCAAAAACCCCCATTTTCTGCCGTTCGAAAGCATTCGGACGAGTGCGAAAATGCAATTTCCATTAATCAATTTTCAATCTTAGCAAAACCCCAGTTTTATACAGATTTGCGCATTTTAGAGTCCTTGTACATTTTTAAACTTAAGCCGGGTTTAAATAACACTCTGAGTTCTTTTCCTTTAGCCATTGTAAATAGATCATCGCAATTAACTCAATTTCATAGCTTGTTTTTAGATTTGTCATTCTTAAATTTGATTTGTCGTTTTGTCTATTCTTTCTTTTTACTTTGTACTTTTCAGAATTCTAATCACTGATGATGGCCTGTGGCCGAAACGTTTGAAATTAGGTTTTATTCGAATATATACCTTAAATGATCAAAGTAGCTTGTCTTGCTCTTTCATTTTTGATTTGACTTCAGTAGTACTTACGGGAATATTTTCATAATTCAAAGAACAACGTTATAGAGAACACTTATTGATGCGATAATTTTATTCCGAAACGTTTGCATCAGTAAATGCTCCTATAACATTGATTCTTCTTTTTATTTTGATTTGACTTGTTGTATAATATTAATTATTGAACCGAAATGAAATAATCACCAGTCGTCCGTACCTTTTCTTGAGCAGAGTATGTCATTGTGATTTTCTTTTAAAAGTCAATAAACGATCCGAAATTGGAACATTGTTGAAGTCATTGACCTATCGTTATGAGAATTTTGGGCGTTTAGGTACCTAAGGTCAGTAGAACATATTTCCAAATGGTTGATTTCATACCAATGTCAATTGCCTTTTTTTTTGTCTCACAATTACTTGCATTTTACACAGTAATGCGGCTAAAAATGATAAAATATACAAGTTTTACAACCGTTTTTTCACGGCAAACCAGAAGAAAATACTGGCTTATACCGTTTTCAATACCTAAGTTTTACTGCTATGTTACGCCAATTTCGTATAAATTACAGTTTTTTACCGTTTTTAATTTCCGGGTATTACCGTTTATGGCACGGAAACTCCTTAGGAATCACGGTTTTTTACCGTTTTTAACTCTCGGGTTTTACCGTTTTTTTCACGGTTTTTTGTTGGCAGCGGAGTTGCCAGACATTTTACCGTGAAATCACGGTGAAATTTTTTACAGTGTATGTGTGCGTAATACAAACAATTCGTGTTGTAAAGTTACCAAGTTACTCTTAGTTGCAATACCGTTTAAAACGTACAACTGGTCTTTTAATGTATTTCTCAATGATTTATTTATACCACAGATTCATCGATAATACATAGATAGGTAGTTATAATTTATTCACCGAGAAACCCATAATGGCGTCTGAACGAAAAGAACAGCAACGAGCAATAGCAAGATATAAGGTATTAACTCTTGTGGAAAACCGGCAAGTACTGCAATGCATAGAAACCGGAATGTCATATAAAGAAATTAAAAGACGATATGAAATTGGTATTTCTACCATTTGTGATATTAAAAAAGAAGAAGAGTAAAATTCTGGCTGCCGTTGGTAATTCCCTATGAAAAAGAACGTTAGGAAGGAAAACATTACACCAACCAAGAGATGCGACTTTTGACAAATGTTTGTACGCTTGGTTTTCAAAAAAACGGAAGGAAGGTGTACCTGTATCAGGCCCATTGTTTATTGCTAGAGCTAAGATATTGAAGGAAGAAACGAAAATAACTTCGGATATTACATTTAGTCGAGGTTGGTTGCGATCATTCAAGCAACGGCATGGCATACGTCAGCTAAGTATTTCTGGGGAAAAGCGATCGGCAAACGCAGATGCAGCAACAGTCTTCAAGAACACCTTTGAAAATGTTATGAAAGAAAATGAACTTACGCCCGACCAAATTTATACCTGCGACGAGACAGGGCTCAATTGGAAATGCCTACCTAGTAAAACACTTGCTGCAAATGAAGAAGCAACAGCAACTGGATTTAAAAAGAATAAAGAAAGAGTTACGGTATTAACCTGCGCCAATGCTTCTGGGAAGCACAAATTAAAACTTCTAGTGATTGGTAAGTCAAAAAATCCGAGAGCATTGAAAGGAACACATAATTTGCCAGTCACATATCGTCCACAACCTAATGCATGGATGAACAAATACATCTTCAAAGAATGGTTTTTCAATGAATTCGTTCCAGCAGTACCAAAAAATTTGCAAGCAGTGGGAAAGCTTCGTTAAAAGTGCGTGCTTCTTTTAGATAACTGTGCAGCGCATCCAGAGGAAACGGAACTGGTTTCTGATTATGGCCATATATTCGCATGTTATTTTCCCCCAAATGTTCCGGCACTGATCCAACCTATGGATCAAGGTGTAATACAAAGTTTGAAATGCTTCTACAAGAGAAATTTCATTCTTCAAATGATACATGGCGACACACATCCTGGCGAATTTCAGCGCTGCTTTACCATCAAACACGCTTTGTATGCGATAGCGTCAGCGTGGAACACTGTGATATGCGAAACTCTCTCGAATGCATGGCATCAATTGTTGCATGGCATCAAGTCAATGAATGAAGCATACCATGAACACAAAAATTCTGTAAAGTCACGAAATAAAGAGTTAATTAATGAATCATTTCACTTAGCTTCGTCAAGCGGCGCATTCGCAGATATTGAACGTGAGGATGTGGAAAAGTGGATGGAAGACATAGACGAGATTATACACTCCGCTCCAAAAAATTATGAGAACATTGAATGCTTGCCGAATCCAGATAGTAGCAAAAGAAACCTTACTGACAATGAATGCCAAGGTAAAACAACGTGGAATGAAGCAGAATCCTACATAGATAAAGTTATAGAATTTATGGAAATGACTCCTTGTTTCAACGGTGATGACACATTGCAGGCGTATAACTTAAAAACAACATTACTTTCTCGTAAAGCAAGCAACGCAAAATTGAACGAAGTCCGCCAAAGCATCAAGAAAGGTATACAAGAGTCCTTTGATTTTACTGATAATGATAAAGCATGATAAATGATTAGTTTGTCAGTTTCTGTTCAACCGCATTTGAAATTGCTGTTACATTATGTGTGTTGTTACCTGTTTTATTTGTCTAATTTTTAACTACATGTTGTCTAAATGAACAATACAATGCTTTCCACTATACTGTATTTCTACAAAATAAATATTTGTAATTTAGTTTTCTACAATCAGTTTATGCATATCTTTTTGTGTTTAATAATATATATTCAATATATGTTAGTCATAAATATTTATATTGCTGCATATTTTCTGTTTGGGTCATACCTTGTCATGGTAGACATTCTTTAAGTTCACAAATAATACATTTCCACGAACAGTTGTTTGATTTGACCTTTTAACACAGTCATAAAGCTTTAGAGTTTAGACCCTTAGTTGAAATTTTTATGACTCAGTTGGCCGTAGATACGAGTAATATGTTTTCTTATGAGAAAGAAAATTTGTTAATAGAAAACTTTGAGGGTACAAAATGCTAAATGTGTCCTTCCCGAAATCCGAAAACTTCCTAATATCCGGAATAGCAAAATGTTCGAATTTTAGGAGTTCTACTGTATTTGAAATAAATGTTCGAACAGTTGCCCTTTAGTTTTAAATCCTAAGACTCCATTGTAATGACATAGGAGAGATTACGCTCACGAAATACCTAAACACATTTATTTATTTGCTTTAAGGAGACACTTGACCTTTTATTGTTTAAGAACAACCAACACTGTACTGGGTGTCCCACAAAAATGTCTCGGACTTTTAATTGATCATATCTCCGCTTTAAATTAAAATATTTTAATTGCATTTTATTAACAATGTAGTAAATTTTGTTTCCTTTTCAAATAATTTAAGTTTTGAAAATCAGTTGAATACGATGATCGATTTACTGAAAGGGGTAGAAAAATTGTTCAAAGGGAAAGTTTTAGAAACAACATTGGTGTTTTTCTTCATTTCTCAATACCTACTGTTAATAATAATTTCCTAATGATGTATCCTACATATCACCACGTATTTAAACCCTCTGAGAGGTTTCAAGTTTCAAGTGTTCTCAACAATAGTGTTTCAAGAACTGAAAGAAACGGTGGAATAATGGATAAAACTCTTCGTTCAATGGTGGCTAGAAGTAATACTTGCCTTGAGAGAAATGGAGGGTATGTCGAAGGATACTAAATTACTTTATTTATTTAAACGTTATTTAAGGTAATTATTTATTACTCTTTAAAAATTTTATTTGTTCAGTTTAATGGAAAGTACAAAATAAGGAAGAATATCAATATTGTTTTAAAAGCTTTGCCTCTGAACAATTAGTTTTTCTACCCCTTTCAGGAAATTGATCATTGTAAAGTGGTTATTGAACATATTGTTAATATGATGAACATATGCACAGGTTTCAACACCTGCAACCGTTTACTTTTAAGAATGACCGTCGTGTGTTATTTATACGTTTATTTATACGTTTTGTGTCACGCTGTTAAAAATAATTGATAGGAAGAAATTAGCACTGGCGGTCTTGGTTTCAGTTCACGGTCAATTAATAAACTCATTTTCGTTGTGCAAGTGCTCTATAATAAGTCACTTTCAAAACAATTAGAGCGATCCAGAGCCTTATATACTCGAGTTTGTATCGTGAATACCGATATCGGCGGGGTATTGTATTAAATATACCGTATTGTATATTACAGTATACTGTATTGCATATTACAATATACATACACAAGTTCGCAGTCGCTTTCAGTGATGCTGAATTTCTGTATCATGAATATGACACGAATGGCTATAACTACTTCTCTTGCGGCTCAAAAATACTGTGTTCTGAGTGTTTATTACTCTAATAAGAAAGTGAAGTTACCTTTGTAATAAGCTGAAAGCATGGAAACTCCACTCAAACGAAAATTCGTTGAAGAAAGGTATTGAATCCCGTCATTTTTGACGATCCGTGTGCACACTAGTTAAGAAATAAAATAAAGGTAGAGTTGGAGTCACAAAATTGTGAATAAGTGGAGTCGGTGTTTGAGTCGCAAAATTCTGGAAAAGTGGAGTCGGAGTCGCCGAATTTTGAAAAGGTGGAGTAAGAGTCGGAGTCGCCAAATTTTGAAAAGGTGGGGTCGGAGTCGGAGTCGGAGAAGGAGTCGCCAAATTCTGGAAAGGTGGAGTCGGAGTCGGAGTCAAAGTCGCAAATTTATTCCTCCGACTCCGCAACCCTGGTTCATATTTGTGAATACAACTCTTTTTGTCTTTACGCCTAATTACTTTTACGACGTAATTGCGTGCATAAACAACCTGAAAAATAAATCGAGAGGGCTACAAACGTTTTCGACTAAAGAGCTTTAAGTTATTGCTGATATTGTAGCCATGATCATATCCAATATTATTAACCAGTCTCTCTTCCTATGCACTTTCCCAAACTCATTCAAAGTTGCTAGAGTAACCCCTATTGTTGAAAGTGGTGAAAAAAGTTGTATAAAAAATTATAGACCTAGCTCTGTGCTACCAATTACTAAAATATCCGAGAAAATTGTGTAAAAGAATACACACCATATAATTGTGCATAAAGTGTATTCTTATTTTGAACAAAAAACATTTCTCTATCATATACAATAGGGTTTTCACTTTAAAAAATCAACAATGCAGGCTATATTAAATCATTTGCAATATCTTTATTCTAAGATAGATGAAGGAAAGTCTGTCTTCTCTGTATTTCTTGACGTTCGAAAAACATTCGATTGTGTGGAATTGAACATATTACTCTGAAACTACACTGTTATGGCATTCGAGGCATTGCCCATGATTGGTTCAGATCATACCTAACAAATTGGAAGCAATACGTAGTCCTTGACGATGCAAAAACGGATCTTCAGGCAATTAGCAATGGAGTTCTACAAGGATCTGTTCTTGGGCGGGCCTCTCCTAATTCTAATTTTTATCAATGATTATATTGAATCTACATCATTTTACGAATTCATACTTTTTGCCGGTGACAGCACGCTTTCTACGGTCCTTCCAAACCAAAATCCCGCTCAGATTATGGAGAGTAAAAATAACGAACTCTATAGGGTTTCATTGTGGCTTACAGGCTAATAGAATCGATATATTATAATATATCGATTAATCGATAGATAATATTTAAATCGATAAAACAAAATCTATTAAAATCGCATATAAAAAATATATATCTCCCACGCATAAAAATTGGCGAAGGTGAAATCGAAGAAACCAACTCATGTAAGTTCCTGGGCATCATAATAGATAAACATCTGACCTTCAAAGTTTAAATCGCTCATATTAATACTAAGTTATCAAAATCGATCGAATCCTAAATAAAGTTGAAAATTTTCTGCCTGAAACAGCTTTGCAAATGCTTTACTGAACGTTCATTTCACCATACTTGTAATACGGAGTAGAAGCATGGCACGGAACGGATATAAAATAAAACCAACATACTTTTTACTCTGCAAAAAAGAATCTAGAATATAGTGCTCACAGAAATGATTCATTCAAAAGTTTACAAATACATAAAGTTTCGGATCTCTATAATATCTCCATTTGTAATTTCATTTACAAAACACTAAGAAATGATGGCGACAATAACCTCAAACAATTATTAACTGCGCACACTGGTCGTCACGCCCATTTAACCCGTAACCGAAGTAAATTCATTCTTCCTTATTGTTCAAAGGCTCTTTTGCAACGCAGTATCCTTTTTGTTGGTTATGTATGTGGAAGTCAATCCCTGGAACTCAATCACTGCGGAGATCCGTGAAAGTAAGTCTCACAAAGTATTCAAAATAAATCTTGAATTTCATTTCCTAACAGAATACTAGTCGTGTAAGATAACCAAGTCAAACTTGTCTCCTACATGACTGGTCCTGATATTGCAATTTGCCATGGTTAATATCGTCGATCTTCGGTTTGCATTATATCCCTCGCTTGTATATCCCATCAAACATACAACAAAATTTTTTCCAGGTGGAATCCTGGTTTTGGTTGTGATTGCGGTTTTGCAACGCGATCTAGCTATTGATGTTGACGTTTAACATTGCTGTACCTAATTCACTTTTGGAAATATCATCTCTGCTAACAACTTTATCCAGAATATGTTCTTTCAGTTAGCGGGAATACAAAGCAAAGATGCACAGACATTCACGCGCTGCTGACGATCAACAGCGGAGAGGTCATCAGGAACCTACTTCCCAAGTTTGGGTCTCTTTCCCAGCTCCTTTAAGGGGGTTACTTCGGTGATTTGCAAAATACGATCCGATTTGTTTGAAATTTAGCCAGTATATGTATTTGTTACCAATAAACATATTTTACTCGTGTAATTTTTTCGATTTAGGCCTTATTTTTTTAAAAATACGAAATATTTTTTTTACATTTTTAGGGATATTTCAAAGGAATAGAAGTCATTGAGTTTTTATGCTAGAACAAAACCAAAGACAGTTTTAAAATCCTTGAAGCATTGCAAACAAAGTTACGGTAGAAAATTTTCCATTTCCATGAAATTTAAAATTCATGATTTTCGGCCCCCTTACACCCTCCTGGGGAGAGGAGATCCAGTGTCCGTAGCGCCATAAAATTTTAGGGCCGAATAGTCCACCACCTAATGGTCCTTTTTCAACAACAACACATATATGACCCATCGGGCCGACAGGGGCCTGAAGTGACCCCCTTAAATGACGTTGAATTCTCTCATGAAGTTTAGAGCTCAATTGCCTCATGGATACTGTAGCAGTTGCTTCGAACTTGTTACAACATGAAAACGGACAGGACTTATCATGCAACGTGAAATTTATTCATTAGCGTGCTCTCTTTTGCTCTAAATTACCTCATTCCATCTTTCAATTAAAACTTATAAATGCCTCGATTGTAAAATTCTGTAGGTTTTGAATCGAAATACAACTCAACTCTTTTTCAATCTCTTCTCTTGTTGTTAACTTAAGTCTACTTAATCGGTTCTGTGATCTTCAGAACGAATGGAAATCAGAAGCAAGCTGCATGGGCACGTCTAGCTTTTTTGCTATTTTCGTCGTGGGATCAGTAGCATTCTCGGACACAAAAACATTCCCCCTCGGGGGATACAACTATCGTATCTATGGGAATTTACGCTCTCAGGAGGAATAAGTGAGGTCCCAAGCTAACGGTTATGTAAGACTTTCTTCTGTTAAAATAGGATAGGTTTTTTATTTCGTTACGGATAATTTTTTTCGGTTCCCTGCTGTCCCATTTTTCAGCTAACACTTTCTTCTTAAACTTTATCTTGTTTCATGACCTTCTGTCTCAACTTACTGTTTCTACGCACTTTTTGCTTAGATTCCGCATTCCCTTAACTTCATACTAAATAGTGCCTTCCTTATTCCTCTCTTTAACACGTCTTTGTCGCGGTTAAGGAGGCTTAAACTGACATCTAATTCAGAAGAACATTCAACTGATCGGAATCAAGTGCTCTTAGACGACGTTTCTTTGGTTCATGTTTTAAAGTGAATTCACCACTCCGAAAACGAGAAAACCGTCTCCTGCAACTTATTTCATTTTCTGCATCATCCCCATGAGTGTTCTGAATAGATTTTGCTGCCGCACTCACATAAACACCTTCATGAAACTCGAACTGTACAACAGTTCTTACGTGATCTTAAAAGTGGAACAAATATTGGTAGCAATATTTATGAAAAATATTAGCGTTACGGAGATAATGTAAAAGAAAATCGTTTACTTTAGTCACAGAAATAAATTACACCTATAACAGAGGGTAAATAAAATGGACAAATCTAATGTTAAACATCCGTTCTAAAAATTAAACATGACTTCTACACCAACCTGATAGATTCGGTTTTTAAAGTTGTAAAATAACGGAATTTTTATCCAGGGCAATGACTGGCTTAACGATATAAGTGGGCGTAAAATTTCAACGGGTCTTGCTAGTATGTAAAAATAGAATTGAGAAATATTTCTACTAATAGTTGAAAAATTGCAATAATAAAGAGAAATAAATCCCTCAAACAGCTCGTCGGTGTCACTCAATAAACTTATAATGGCAATCGTTCCCCAAAACTTCACAGCGCACTGACAGTCTTTGAGTTGGATAAAATGCATTTAAATTCTCTACGTGTACAGATAATATAACAAAAATAGTAGGACTGTTAAGTTATAATATTTTTAAACAATTGAAGACCTCATTTTTTTATTGGCTCTTTCCCACCCCAAATTACCCCGTCATGTCTTCGCCGAATGAGTTTACAGAGGCAGCAAGTTTTCTTGAGGTATTTTGGCTCATTCTTGCAGGAGAGATTTTTTCATAACATCCACTACAGGAATAATCTTCAGTAATGCTGAAGTATTTATGCCTACTCGTACCATGATACGCTGTCGATAATGGCTAAAGTTTGTTTTTTTCCTTGTGGCAAATCTGATGCGCCTAAAAGATGACGGAAATTTATGACTTCGAGAAATTATTTTAAATTTAAAAAAACCGTGACATATCAGTGATTTTCACGTATAAGGAAGTAAGTCCTCGGAATTTCCGTGAACCATGAAAAACTTCTGTTTCTCCCGAATTCTAAATTTAGTTTCAGTTCCAAGTCTTAATTTGTCACTCCGATGGAATTTTTACTAAGATCTGATGGAAGTTTTAGAATGAATGGATGCATTTACTGATCTCATTTTTGCTTGTTGTTATTCATTTTTTTAATTCAGTTCTTCTAATCGAATTTTCTGAAGTTTTAATTCGAATTCTAACTTACGTATTTTCATCGAAAATTTCAGTCTTATTGCTCAAGCATCACTCGAAGCCCGAAGCTTCTTCTTGGCAATATTTGTCATCGAAGCCAGGAGTAATTTGTCATCGCGAACTCCTCATACATTTATTTCATTGGAAAACCCTTGTAGAAACAGTAGCTTCCCGTACCAGATTCATTATCTGGTTTTAGGGGTGACTAGACTTTGAACTCTCGATACATACGGGAATAAAATATATCTGTCGGGACATTGCGCGCCTGCTTTCACTGTGCCAAGCAGTGCTTTCGTTGTGCTTCGATCATCTTTTAGGGTGATCGATAGCGCGGTCGATAGCGTGCTGGCGCGGTAATTTCGAGTTTTTTTCTTGTAGAAATTGCTTATCATACTGGTAAACTATTATTCCATGCAGTCGTGCTATCGACCACATCCTCTTCATTATACCGCAGTCGAATCCTATTAACTTCAACTTCCATTAATATTTATTATTCGATAAAGCTCCTCAAAACAAGGGATTATTCTTAAGGCCTTTTATTTTCATTTTCAAGAATTCGACAGACGGGCCTCAATTTCATGCCTTTTCAGATTATTTCAATGCTCTTTTTCTATTTAATAAAATCTCAGGACGGAAAAAGTAATAGGTGATTGAAAAAATAATTTAAGAAGCCAGCTAATGTCACAATATGGTCACATTTGAGGTCACCTCGTTATAAACGCACCATTAATCAAATATTTTAATCAATAAAATTAGGTGACGAAAGATTAGGGTAAGTTAGGTCAGATTAGGCTAAGTCTTTTGGCTTATGCTGAATCAGATTAAATGAAATTAGACGAGTTTAATATTTTACCAGTAATTGCTATAGCATGGTTCTCATACCTTCAAGTGGCCAAAATGTGAAATTTCGAAAAAACATTATCGACTAGTACGTTGACTACGTTTGTGCGGCGCTCATTGTTGTTTAGCTAGGTTGTAGGTAACAGAGTTGGAAAATTGATTTTACTGCTCTAATGCAATCTCGTCTTTTCGAAGAAGTGTGCGAAATAGTATTTTACTTCGTACTCCATCATCTGTTCTAAAATTGATAGTGAAATAATTAAAAAGCTATTCCTTTATACTTGTACGTAAACGAGCAATATTACTAATGGTCCACATACCAATGTCCCTATACGTACTCAACGTGCTAGGAGAGACTATTGTTCTCTTGAGTACGTAAGAGACACACGTACTTAGTTTTAAAAATTTGTGTTGCGAGATTCATAGCATTTGTTTGAAGTAAATTCAAAACATTCGCGTTTGAGGAAAACTATACATTTCCATTAGTGTTTGTGTCCTGTCAAAAGCGACGGCATTCAGCGATGATCGACAAAGCCCGCCAATCTTTCAATTAGATTAGTATAAATGAAAAAGCATTGTTTACTGTTCTTTTGAACAACTGAAAGTGAGTGAGCAGCGTATGTAAGCAGCATTTACTACCCTTGAATTTTCATTAAATGCATGTTCCACAAATGAACACCCAAAACCAAAATTTTCAGTTTTCTCAACATATTCTCGCTCTAGCCTAGTAGCCTAATGGTAAGTATGGTTTAGCATCCGGAGGCCTTGAATCTAGTAAAATGAATCGTTAAAGCTGTTCCACATTAAGTTGACTTTCCTCAAATGATAGTTCAAAGCTTTAAAAACTTAAATTTGACATGAATAAGCCCCCTACATATGTCTTGACAATGCTTATAAGTAGAATTTCATTGATTTTCGTTAAACTTTTCCCTTAGGATTCGTTTTTTGGATAAAAAGAGGGTATTGAAAGAGTATTTAAAACAAACCCACTGGAAATTTAAATGAATCGCTAAAGGCTTTCGTACAGTTAGCATCCAAAAATGCTTCGACCTACAAATTGACCCTCACTTCCATACGGCCACCTGATGCTGCTGTGGACGAACGAAAACGCCTCTAGCTACTGAAAAAGAAGTAGTAGGCCTATACCTATAAAGAATATGTATAAATAGTAAAAACACAATTACCTGTTCAAAATCGATAACTTATTATTGTACTGCTGACAGTTCAGACCGCATTTAACTTTTAACTTTACTGAGTTTATAAATAGTTTCACGAACTAATCTCACGGATATTTGTATCGTTCATTAACAACACGTTCATTGGTTAAGGGTCAAAAAACTATAAGCCAAACGAAAATAAATCAAAATTTACCCTCAAATACATTTTTTGTTTTAAATAATATTTGCTTATCTTCCTCAGTACTCTAATAATGCTATCTTTTGTACAAAACGTAGTCTGTAAGTACTATAGAAATAACTTGAACAAACGAAGGGAGTTTTATTTTCGTGAGAAACTTCATGAATTCGGTCATTGATGAGGAGGCTTTGCTTCGTTCACGTCATTACCATTGCTTGTCTCATGGCTTAGTCTTCAAACGTTTGGAACCTCGATATGTTCGAAAGCTGGCGCCCCAGCCTCTCGCTAAAGCCAACCCGCTCCCCAGTCCAGATCTTCTCGCGGATGTTAGCGAGTTTAATTCATTATGCGCAAGATTCAAACTTTTTGGAGCTATGTGTTACTGAACCCTTCGTGGCCCGCATGGGGCACACCCAGATATTCTTCAAGGCCTAAGCATGGAAATCCTTCTCCATCACGAGGTTCAGATCTACCGGCCTTCTCAGAGAAGCTAGTAAGTCGTCAACCGTGGAGTGTGACATACTTAAATGACCGCATATCTTGTAATGATGTAAAGCTAGCTTTGGAGACACCTGGACCAAATTTAAAGGTTAACAAACTTTTCTTACCAAAGGCTACTTTTGTGAGGTTATCTTATTAGGTAAATTAGGTCGCATCGGTGAGCATAAGTTGATTCAAACTAACTTCACCTGCGGAGGAATTTATTTGTTTTTCACCTCTATCATAACTAATTCATTACTCTATCGTAATATATCATAAAATATCCTAATCTGGCATCTTTAAATTAACCCAACCTATCTTTATGTAACTTACGGTAGTCTGGCCTGCTATCGTACGATCAATGATCTAAAGGACCTAAATCACCTAGTTCAGTAGGATAAACAAGATAGCATTGTGCACCGTTTGCTTTTTTTCATTAGAATGACTCGAAGAATATGGTCAGCGTTTATAAGAAGTATTATTACCCTTGCTTATAAGTGAGCGTATTATTACCCTTGAAGTTCCCTCCTAGTTTCCCCAATCCATCTAACAAATTAACCTATTTGATCAGAAATTCGTTTAATAAAACCTATACATACACTCTATACCATTTACAAGTTGATTTGAGCCAAATGAATTTTGATTTGATCCTCGCGTAATTAGAATTTCTCCAAGTGAATTTTAATTTGATCCTCGTGAAAATAGAATTGTTCCAAGTGAAATTTGATTTGATTCTAATAAAAATAAAATAGCTCCAAGTGAAATTTAATTGCTCTTTCTCAATATAAAATCATTACATAAGAATTTCATCGGCTTTATAATGTTATTTGATAGAATCTTAGTGAATTTTATTTTTTCTTTGTGAAGTAATTTTATTTCAACATTGCGTACAAAGATACAGAGTTTTGGCCGAGTTTAGTTTGCAAAAAATCCAGAGTATAATTTTCGTTGAATGTGTTAGAAAATTTCTTTGTTTTAAAATTATGTTCATTTTCAAGATTAAATGTGTAACATGTTCAGCTTAAATGTTGTATTTAGATTCACTGTAATGCCGTCTTCAGGCTTCCGTAGTTTCAAGGAAATGGCAGGAGGGGCTTGGACCGACTCGCCTTAGCAGATACATTTTGATAGCTTTCAGAGACCTTCCGAGTAACAATGGTGTTGCGTTGTCGCCGTATTCGTGTCACCTTTAGAGCCTTTAACCCTTTTTAAGGCTACCAGTGATGGTGGATCCTGCGTCGCTTCGCAGTTGCAAGTCGAGGCATCCCCGGCGTAACTTCTCTGTTTTCTCCGTCTCTTCTCCGTCAGCTCCTTTGTTCTTCGTCTGTATTTCTCAATTAGTGTGTGTGTGTGAGCGTGTGCGTGATTAAATTATTTCCTTTATAGTCGCCTGTTATGGCTGCTCACCTTAAAGTGCTTTAGAATCTCACAATATTAAATCCGACTACTAGTCTGAACCTTAAATTAGAAGGAACAATCTGACTGACGAGTCGACATACTCTGATGTGGTTACCTTCAACTTGAAACTTAAACTAACCTTATATCTTAAAACCTAAACCTATGTTATCTCTTCTATACCTTAACCTCAAAGTCAACTTACTCTGGAGCACTTTCTTAACTATTTTCCTCTTAAACTTTAAATTTGCTCTTTGTGCTAAAAGTTTCTACACAGAGTTGCACCATAAGCTCAGGTGTATATTGATGCTTTTACGCCATGTATCTGACATAAAACGAAACAAGTGAATATACATCAAATTTGATGGGCGTCTTTTCAAGTTCTAACGGTGGATGTGATTTTGTTTTTCGACAGTATCCTCTAACTAACCGTCTTGACGCAGTTTCATCCGTTTCTAACTTGCGGTGCTGCTGCAGCGGTAGTGCTTGGCGATGGTGTTTAACTAGGTAATTTTCCTTAACTTTAATCTAACTTAATCCTTAATCCTTAATTGAGTATATTCATTCATATGCGGCCCTTGAGTGGTGACAGTGTTCTATAAATTCTGCCTTTACTTTCCAGCAGACGTTGGGAGATTGGAGGAGTTACGAAGCTGAGTGACTGGGGTTTTGTTAACCATATATACCGCCGGACGCTGTCCGCTTCTGACTTGCCTGCTGAAGCTCCTGGTCTCGATCTCGACCTAACTGGGAACACGAAGCAACGCTTTTATACTTTTAGATCTTTTAAGAGTGTTTTTAAACAAATAAATGTGATTTTAAAGCTTCACCTTAAAACTCAACAAATTAAAAAGGCGCCGTTGCGACACGTCAAAACTTAATTACTAAAAAGTCGCCGTTGCGGCACCTTAAACCTTAACTTGTTAAAAGATCGCCGTTGCGACCCTTTTAACTAGATGTTAGAACGCCGTTGCGATTGGTTTAAATGTCTAAACTATATGTCTGTACCTGCTCGTCTGGCGCTGTCAATGACTATTTAACTTCTCTTTGGCCATGCCTTTCAGTCTGTCGAACCTGAATAAAAATTAGTTATACCCCTTGCGGGATATTTGTCAATAATAGTTCTATTCGTATTTCTAAAACTTGTATAACCTAAAATTTAAAAGTAGAGAACAAATAAAAGTATAGTACCTGTGTATTCCTTCCCCTTCACTGATTGTGTGAGGGATTTGGAAAATTTCCCACAAATGAACCATCACTCATTATCAAACCATTACACAAAGAAGTCGTATCTCAGACACTTAGATCAATGTAACATCACAGAGATACCGCCACGTTGCACATTGCTGCTCATTACGTTGCACCTTGTGTAGACATGCTACTGTCATCAGTAATAAGCGTACACCTCAACTCCAAACATCTTCACCTTTCAGAAATGAAAACCTTCAAGATGAAGTATAAGTAAACAAGTGCTTGAGAAAGACAGAGAATAATAGAAGCTTTCAATAATGAAGAGGACTGGAAAAAAGTTGCAAACGCACTTAGAGTAAATGCAAGACTGCATACAGGTGGCTGAAAAATAAGCAAGTCATATCTAAGAAGAAAGGAGGAAATAATGAGAAGAAATGTCCCGAAATATTGAGGACACTGACGACAGCCATAGAGGAAAGTGCTTCGATTACTCTCTCACAACTTCGCAGAAAAGTACAAGATCATGACCAGGCCTGGGACATTATGCATCTTGCATAAATGCATATGCACATGCATATTTGCATATTGCATAAAAATTGGTCAATTGCATATGCAATTTCTAAAAATGCATATGTATTATCTCAAAATGCATATGCACCAATAATCAATACATAATGTCCCAACATTTATTTATATGCATTGACATATATTAATCTGGTTTGACATGCAACTCTTGTGTGGTGCAGAAATGACTAAATTTATACTTATATTTCGTTTTATTGGTATTATACGTTGTAATAAGTGTGTAATGGAATTTAATTCCTTTGGGTATGCTGAGTTAGTGAGGCCGCTATGGTCGTGCGGTGCACTTATGAATGACTGCTGAACTTTGCGCCGGTGGGGTACAACCGGATGCTCAGTCGTAGTCTGCTGCCGACCTCTTATGTCTATGCTTAACCGTGGTGGAGCAAAATTATAAATTGTCTCGTTTTTCAGACGCTTGCGATCATTCACCTGAACAGCATACTCTATTTCGTCTGCTGGCAATTATGCCGAAATCTGCCCAGACAACTTCTCAAAGAATCGAGAGATACGTACAAAAATTTGAAGATGAAACTGACATTGGTGGTCAATTATTCTGCAAGTATTGCAATATAAAGGTAAAGTCTAAGTTTGCATAAAATTGTTTATATGGTTTTAAAGGTCCCATAAACGTAATGATTTTGATTGTTGCGTATGATAGAGTATGCTAGGTATGATGTGTGTTGCATATGGTAGATTATGTTGCGTGCTGCGTATAGCAACGCTCGTCCAGCCTGACGAGCCAAGAGTTGTGAGCACGGTAGAGGAAACAAGGTAAGTTCAAACCAGTCTTTTTTCCGTTGACGGTGTAGTTTTGCTGACGTCACAGCAACGAACCAATAACAGCGCTCATATTGCATCTGGTAGCACTGCCACCCCCAAATCTGGCTCCACAATTGGACAAACGACATGGCGTTTTGGTGATGTCATAAAGTTTGCTTGAAATAAAGCTTTTCTATTGGCTAGCCGAATAATTGGAGGTGTATTTTCTCCCATAGAAATGACCCTACCTTGTTTCCTCCAACGTGGTTGTGAGCGAATAATATCTACTCATTGCACCAGCCACCCCCAAGAAGGGACACGGCTTTGATAGCTCGATGGGGAAGATAGAGTGAAGGTTGCTGACAGTTTTGGTGGTATTCTTTTTGTTTCTATGTCGCATTTCAACGAAGAAATAATTTGTAAAAGATCAGTCCCACGAAAATCCAACCCTCCTTCGAATAAGACAATAAGAAAGTAAAAGTGCGAATAATGGTGGCCGGTTACTTCGATATCCTTAGTTTTCTGTGTTCTCCAAAGGTTTCCTTCATATTAAATACTTCCAAAAGTAATGATTGGGGCATATGAAATTAAGCTAATGCAATCTGACGTAAAAAGTTCAGTAAATATAAGGAGGTACAATTAGCTTCATTCAATATTGGCACGTGGCACCGATATTCGTAATAGTTTTGTCTTCATTGTAAAGTTACTGTTCATTAATGCGAAATTTAATATACTGTATAATATATTTAATTACAGGAAAGAAAGATGAACAACTATTGTAACATTGATGTTCGACTTCAAATCTATATTTTTAAACGAACACCTTGATAACCATGATATTGAGTTTAGGAGACCTTTAAGGTGACTAGTAAGTGGGGCATAATTCTTAATTGAAGTCTTTTGTCAGATATCAACTCAGCGACGATCACAAATGACGCAACATTTAGAGACCGCGCGCCACAGAAATAAAAAACAGGCTGCGGTTGGTCTGCTGCCCGAAGAGTCTGGAAACCCTGAAAGTGTCGACATTAATAATGAAGAATCTGAAAGTCAGAACTCTGGCCATATTGCTCAGAAAAATTCACTAATGACCTACGTGAAGCATTTTGAGCAGCGGACATTCCTTTCAACAAATTGAGCAATGTAAAGCTCAAGGAGCTTTTGAAAAACTACACAGGGAAGGTCATCCCAGACCAGTCACCCATCCGAAAGTATTATGTGCAGCGCGTGTATGATGATAAAATGAACGCGTTAAGGAAGACGGCAGAAGGGCAGAAAGTATGGGTATCTCTAGATGAAACCACAGATATAGACCAACGACGCGTTGTCTGCTTCGTATTTGGCGTACTGGGAGTTGACGAAGAACGATGTAAAAGCTACTTGGCTATACAGATCTTGGACAGAGTGAACCATTCGACCATTTCTGCATTCTTCCACGATTCTTTGCGATGCATTTGGCCGCAGCAAGTAAACCATAACAACGTTCTGATAGTTATTACTGATGCTGCTTCTTATATGAAGAAAGCTATTAATGCACTGCAAGTCACATATCCTAAAATGATACACATGACGTGTTTAGCACATGCGTTACATAGGGTTGCTGAGCTAGTTCGCTCTAATTACCCAAACATAAATGCTTTAATTTTATCGGTTAAGAATGTATTCGTGCGGTCACCCAACAGAATTGACACGTTAGAGACCTTTGCCCCAATACACCGCTTCCTCCTTCTCCTGTCGTGACCAGACAGATGGGGAACATGGATTGAAGCAGCGACATACTTGCCAACTAACTTCGACAAAATCTGTGAAGTTATATCCACGTTTGACAGCAGCCAAGCTCAAAGCATTGAAGACTCTAATGCTCTGCTTCAGGATTTAGAAACATCAACCACATTAAGTTTCATCTCTGCAACATTCTCGATTTTGCCCAAGTCAATGAAACAGTTGGAGGCTACAGGCCTTCCATTGTCTTCTGCGATTGATATTATTGAAAATGTTAAAGAATCCCTGAAGACATCATATGACAAAAAAATTCTAAACTAACTAGACGATGTAATAGAGAAAAATACTGGCTTTACCTCTTTGAAGTATATTAATTCAGTATTGAAGGGCGATCCATCTATTACTGCACCGGATGATTTTCCAAATGATCTGACCCAAGGTGATATGCTTTGCTATAAGTCTGCACCAGTTGTATCTTGTGAAGTTGAGAGAGTCTTTTCTGTTTATAAAACTGTTTTAGATGACAATAGGAGAAGTTTCACCTTTGAAAATTTGAAGTACCATGTGGTGGTCAAATGTAACTCGTAAAGTAGATGACATTACAATCATTGTTAATGTTACTTAGCCTACCTTCTATTGCCAGCATTATACGAGCTATAATAAGATTGTAACTAAGTTTTCATATGATTTCATATGATTTCAATGCAAATAGGTCTTATTTACGTGTGTTTGTTAACAAGTTTTGTTCTGTTTATATGTTATTACTTATTACAATTAGTAAGTAATTTTGTTTCCCTTGAGTCCTCTATTTCTCCCCAATCCTCAATACAGTTGAGAGTTTATAGGTAAACTAGTAAAATCTAGTGATCTATACTGTGCATAGTTATAGCCAATAGAGCAGACGAATGCTGAGTTTCTCCTTTACATCTAACCCATTAAAGCAATTCACTTAAAATATATTTAAAATACATGCATACGGGCATTATAATGAATGCATATTTGCCTGATTGCTGCATATTTGCATAATAATAAACGCATATTTGCATAATAATAAATGCATATTTGCATAATAATAAATGCATATTTGCATAACATAAGTGCATATAATGCATATTTATCATTGCATAATGTCACAGCCCTGATCATAACATTGGCGTGTGTGTGTTAATACGATCAAGAATTGGCTCGATGGTGGTATGTTTTCATACAAATTAGTGTGACCAAGCATTGATGGAATGAATAATGAAGAGAACAAAGGATAACGCGCTAGATACATAGAGTAATTTTTCAATGTGAGATCAGAAGGGTGGACCCCGGTATGGGTTGATGAGACAAATTTCAACCTCTACTGCCCTATTAAAAATTAAGGGAGTAGCATGGTTGATTAAAGGAGACAGCGGAGAATTAAAGGAGTATTAAGCGAACCGAGGCCTCTTCCCTTCTGACACTTCCAGGGCGCGACTCATAAGCGCGATGCGAGCAAGTTCTCCCATGTTGCTACCAGAGGCCACTTGTGCAGATGGCCTCTTGGTGAAACGCCTGCCATCTTTCTCGAGAGAAATGACGGTTGCCATCTTTCGCCTCAGTTTTGAAGTTGGTGTTGTGCGTGACAGATGTCTGGATCGTGTCTCTATTATTTAAAACGTTTCAAGTAGTGTTAGAGTGTATATCAGTGCGAGAGTGTATTACGTGAGGGTGTATAGTACGTGAGGGTGTCAGAAGAAACAAGAGATGGAAGAGACGTAGAATGCTGGTCTGTAGAGGCATTATTTCAAGAGCATGAACGAAGCAAGGACCTCACTGCTAATTTCACCACCTCGGTCAATTGATATTTTAGACGATTCATCGTTGTGGTGGGGCTGGTAGTGAAGGCAAAACCTCAATGTGAGCAATGTAAAAACAACAAAATGTGGAAACCAAACCTGAATTTTCCCTCGTCAGTCTCCAGCAACCTTTGAATTGAAGGACGTTCTTGAAGGTGATCAACTATGTGTTCAGATACAAATTTGTGTGTGTGTAGGGGGGGGGGGGGGAGTTTGTGTGTGGGTATAGGGGTAGGTGTGGGGAGGGTTTGTGTGTGGGGATAGGTGGGGGAGTGTGTGTATATGAATAGCCGGTGTAATTAAGCTCGGGCAAGGTAAAGTCATTTCATTTTCCTTTCTAATTTTAGGAATGAAAGATGAAAAATCTGCTGGACGATAATTGTTTTTGTTATATATATAGCTACAAGTACATTCTTTCAACGACCCTAGGGTATTGTTGCTATATTATTTTCAAGGTACATTTATATTGTTCCCTGCAGGCTTTCGCCTCCAAGGCTGCGTACAGCTGATTTCCCAATATTGCACATTCAACCGTTGACGCTTCTCAACCAAACATAGCCAGTTGCCCATTAATTACCTTAGTTATTGCGTTGCAAAAACTTCAAGCATAAGTTATACGTCACAAACATGTCCCATTAATGTCAGCTTAATAATGAACACGCACCCATGAAATTTTCTGCACATTAGTAAGAATGTATTTAATTTACATACTCTGGTACATTCTTATTGTGCTATAAACCGTGTTTGCTTATGGTGAATTGATTAATCGCGCAAGAACTAAGGTAATTCAAGGGCAAACTGGTTATAATCGGTTTGAGCAGTGTGACGGTTGGAAAGAGTGACTAATGGGAAATCAGCTGTGCGCAGCCGTTTTTTTGAAATCAAATTAAGAGGTGGCCATCCTGGGCCTCTCATGATTCTCCGATGGTAAATAGGAGAAACTGGGCGCGCCTTGGAAGCGCGACGGTAGTGCTCCATGCTGAGCCATGCGTGGCCCCCGGTTGGGACAGAGGCGCAGGCGCGCCTATAAAGTGGACACTTCGAAGTTGCCTCATAGGAGACGCATGGATGAAACAACCATGCATATTTGGGAGCGCTCCCAAGAATCACCGATGCCACTCCTATAATTTTTAATAGGGTGTAAAACAAACCAAGGAAGATCAAAAATTGATACGAGAGCTTCAGTGATTCTTCCATCCAACCAAGGCGCAAATCTGCATATCATTGGAGCAATGACAAGTACCCAATTGCTTCTAACCTCGACTCGCCGCGGCTCGTTCAAACGAGAGGATTGTCTGCAGTGGTTCCGGGAGCTCATAGATGCAGGTCTTGAGAACGGGATTGACCATCCTACTTTCATTATTGGCAATTTTCCAGCTCATTCTAATTTTTAGAGGCTAGAGACAGAATATCCTGGTATTCAGATACTTCGTTTAGCTCATTCTTATTTGCTATATCCAATAGAGTTAGTTTGGAGCGTAGTGAAGAGTCACGTAATGAGGCATTTGCGTGAATGGATGTATGCAGTTCTTGAGATAGCACCAGGTAGAGCATTGCCTGTTACTGAGCAAAGGAAGAGAGAGATGGAGAACAACGCAGTTGAAGCCCGCCCTTGGACTTGTCAACCTCAGCATGTTGCTCAACTACCAACAGGATGGAGAAGTACAATGCTGCCACAACTCGTCAAGGAGACCTTTTAGAAGTATGGTAATGAGGTAATAATTGTCAAAACTTCTACAAACGTTGTAATATATGCTTACATTTCATTTTGGCATGCTTTGTTATGACGTTTCAGCAGTATTATTCTTTCGATCATATTACTGTACTTCTTCACCAAAATGCATTTGTACACGAGTTATTAGTAAAATATATATATTTATTATTTTTTTGAATTTTGAAACGCTTCCTATCTCTATATAGTCTAATCCCGGTAGGGATTGCGACCTAAACATGTATAATGATAATAATAATGGTTTATTCGATAGGGTGTCATCTACCGGATGATCGTCGGTAGGAAATAACCCTTGGGTAATACAGCTACTGGACGATCGTCAGTAGGTTACGGGTTGAACATGTGAACTTAATACCCTGCACACTATAGGAATTCTCTTTGCTTAAATGCCTTTCACTGATAGATTAATTAATCAAAGAACAAATTAATTAATCTTTCTAAGAAATAGATTTAAAGGTAATTAATTATAAATTAACATTAAATAAAATATAATTAATTGCTAATTAATATTAATTAACCATGAGAGCACTGATTTCAAAATTCAGAGGGTTCAAACCAAAATCCAACCCTGTGGCTTGGACAATATATAGCATATCATATATTTTAAATATACAAGCTGGAAAAAATTGCGAAATTTTGATATTATAACTAAAGCAAACTAAAAATCATTTCGATCGATCTCAAATTAAAAAATAGCATATCAAATTTCACTTGGAGCAATTCTATTTTTACGAGGAGCAAATTAAAATTCACTCTGAGCTATCCTAATTTCGCGAGGATCAAATCAAAATTCATTTGGATCAAATCAACTTGTGAATGGAATAGTCTAGCAGCAGCAAAACCCGTATCACTGGTGCGCTCATCAAGTACTTCCATATGTCACGGGCAAAAGTTTGATATTTATTGGTCAAATAAATTTAGGGTTATATTTCCACCAGGTTCTCCAGCAAGTTGCAATTATCCTGACGAAGAATTCTGTATAGGGAAAAATTTCAGACATTCATACACGACGAGTCGACGACTATCTATATGCTGTACAATAAAACACTAGGTAAGACGCCTTAAATACACAAATAACTTTTTTGTACGTAATTTCTCCAATGATATTACAATGTGAATCTCAGTGAACACTTTAAATTGGTTAGACGTCTCTCTTTCACTCTCCTACAGCTTAATGACCGTATCTGGGATATTAGTTTCACCAGTGCACAAGAACGAGAATATTTCAATCCCAGGTGCTATTAGGATGGATAGTTTTTGTTTGTCATCCACATCTTGGGACTTTTTTGAGGAAACTCTCAAATCCCGTTATTTTTCAGCGGTCGTGAACACTAGTAATCATTAATCATTATCTTCTCATCTAACCTACCCTAACCAAACCTATCCTAATCCAACCTAACTTATTCTCATCAGCATTTTCTACTAACCTATTGATATTTGACAAGAATGTAGCTTGGCTGTTGAAAATGATGATTTATTAAAGTATGAGAAGAAATACTTCTGCTGCGTATATGTTTCTTGGATTCTTCAATGAACTCTTGGATCCGTGAGTCCATTGTGTATCTTTGTATTGGACCTAATCTTATAATACTTTCAAAGTGTGTTGCACAGAAGGGGTTCTTATTATTATAAAGATGGATAGTTTTAAATTAATCTGACCAGATACAACCTAAACTATTTTATTTGATTATTATATATTTTCTAACAGTTATATCAAGATTTATTGTTACAACGGCTTTGCGCTAACTCACGGAAACACCAGCCACGTGAAGGGAATTAGCCCACCGCAGTGACCGCACGCTAAAAGAGAAATTAAAACAAGATATAAATAAAACATTCATACTCACACAATTGTACAATTTACAATAACCTATAAAGAAAAATAATGAAATGGAACCTACTGTTCCGACACCAAGACTTACAATCCAATACCATGTCTCTCGAGGATTTATTTCCCCTCGAGGAATTTTCTCCGGGGATCGTACAAATAACCTTCAAGAACAAATTATAAGGCAGAGTACGTTCATGGAAATTCCAAAGTATCCTCGCATAAATTCTACCTAGAGACAAAAATACTAAGCACAAAATCGCACTATAATTCCTTTATCGCAGTTATCACGTTGGCCGCGATTGCTGATTTGGTACGTTTGCCGTGTGGGCGACAAGTTCAAACTTCAAACACGCACATCTTCAGTTCAGTGCCCGGAAAGACAGCGAGTTGAAAAGTTGTGTGCATCTCCACAGAGGTAAGTTTTTGCATTATATCAAGTAAAATTAGTGACACTATTTGGTACACTTCGCTCATGGATGACATCGTTCATTATTCCTTGCGATGTGCTCCAAGTAGAGCCACGCTTGTTGTGGCTCATAGTGGCACACATCGGCTGAAGTAATCACTGCTATTACTGTGAGCGATGTGCGCCAAGTGGAGCCACGCTTGTTGTGGCTCATAAGTGACACACTTCACCCGAAGGAATCATTTCTGTTACTGTGGTCTGTGAACGCTGTGCATCACTCGTTATCAATAAGTGAAAAGAGTTTTGCATCCAGGTTTCATCATTCTGTATAAGATTGTGCTTACGTAAATTGTTTAAGCGCTTACATTTATCTAAACTTTTGCATTAAAATCTTGATGCATATTGATAGTTTTGTGCTAACACGTTTTTCATTTTTGATTGCATTCATGCGAACATTTATGAATAATGGATGCTTTCAAATTGGCTCTATTCATTGATTCACCATCTATGATTTTATTCATTTGAATGTTTTCAAAATTATTGACACGTCTCTATAATGAGTCATTGTAAATTATCAATTTCATGGTATGTATTCGGATTAATATATTTTCACTTTTTTCTGTGTCATGGACAAGCACCATTTATACGGAAAAAAGACCAATAAAATTGCAGATTTCGATGCTGAGGTGGATTCCTCTATTGAAAGCAGCAGTGGTTGCCATAATGAATCAAAACCTGAATTTGTCGCAACTGGTCTCAGTTCTAACAACAGCAATGAAGAACCTACTGGAGAGGCATCTGAGAATGAAGATGAATACAGGAAGGACGCAATGAAGAAACTGCAGCTGATGCGTGGAATACTGTTGGTACAACACCAAGGCAAAAATCTTTCAGGGGAAAAGATAAAGTTAGACGAAAAAAAAACCAACTGGTCAAAGAAACAGGCGCCATTATAGATTTATAAGCTTTTTGTAATAGGAGAAATTATAGCTCAAATAGCACTGGAAACAAATAATTATACTGATGAAGTTCTGCAAAACACGGAGATTACCAGAAGATCTCGACTGAAATGCTGAACTTCCACAAATCCCTATTGAAAATTAAGGCCGTATCGTCTGTGGATTAGGGTTGGTAATAGGATTGTTTTTGGTTGGAATACGCGCGGTTTAGAGCTTAAATGTCCCCGTTATCGGATACAAAACCGCCCGCGAATCACCCGTGTTCCGCCTCACCGACCGGCCGTGTACCGCCTCAGAACCAGATTCGAATCGCGGCCGGCCGTCCATGGATTATAGCAAGGAGCTTTAATGGAAGCCAATTTTCGGTAGCTGTAGGGTATACGGGCACACACACTGAGATGGGGCTCAGTGCGTGTCAGACACTCAGCGTGACAGGGCGCCGCTTATCCACGCTGCGGTCAGGTACGAATTTTTTCAATATGACGCGTTTCAAGGACGCAATTGAAATATTTGCCTAAGAAAAAAACGTATAGCACAGAGTAGCGCAAGTCTGCCATTCAACAGCGTGGTCTTCAGTCGCTGATGATGGAGGTGGTGCTACCCCTCCACTGCAACACCACCTCCACACTGGGACCCAATGCCGGGTGGGCGGGGCTTGGGTCGGCAAAAGTGGCTTCACGCGCTTGACTGGCAAAAGATAGGGATGCCGCCTCCATTCCATTAAAGCTCCTTGGATTATAGATCAAAAAATCGCTCCCGGTTGCACGTGCCTCGCCTCACGGAGTGTACAATATTGTACTGGAAGCTCTGGATCTTACAATAAATTCGCATTTAATGCATTGTGAATGTATTGATCCAATAAGCTCAGTACAATAATGTACATCCAATGAGATCGATGCAAGTGCAACTGGGAGCTCAGGTACATAAGACAATACATTAGAAAGGATAAGGAATCCCGCTTTTTCTTCAACTTTTATTAGAAAAATTGAACATTTTCTACATAAAAATTGACATGAATATCTTCCTTCCGTTAAACAGCCATCCCACCAATGGAACACCAAAATAATATAGGAATTAAACATAAAATCATAATCCGTTTAAGATGCTGCATGTAACAAACAAATATCATCCACATAAACATAAGGATGGGAATGTAATTTCCATATCACAAAGTTCCCCATCAACGCTCGTTTAGATTATAGATCAGATTATTGGTTAGTTTAAGCCTCCCTATCCGCAACAAATGCGATCCAAAGAGGAAAAGGAAGGCATCATTTAGTATGGAGGCAACACGTGGACTTTGTTTTGGGAGATATGTGTTTCACTAGATAAATTGTTCATTTGCATACCGGCATAAATGAATAGCATTTCCATAATTTCACTACCTTTTTGGAATTGATTTTAGCATACCCGGTAAAAATTATCGTACACTTATATTTTTCACACTTTTTATTTATAAAGGACAAGAATGGATTTGAGCAGTACAGTCAGTTTCTAAATTCTGCTACACACAACCTAACCGAACCAACCGTAGCAAACGCACAAGCGTAGTCAACGTTTTAATGGAACGCGGAATCTGTGCAGAAAGGGTATGAAAACAGTAAGTTGAAAAAAAAGTTCATGAAACAAGATCTAAGTTGAAGAAGAACATAGTAGGTGCTAAAAAACAGGACAGCAGTGAACCGATCATATGTGGTCCTTAACATAACAAGAACATTTTATTTCAACAAAAAGAAGGCCTACCTAACTCTTAGCTCGGGCCCTCACATTTTCCTCCCTGAGAGCGCTAGTTCTCATAGATACAATAGTTGTATCCCTCTGAGGAGCGTCTACATTATATCGCGTGTCCCACAAAAATATCTCAGAGTTTTTAATTGATTATATCTCCGCTTTAAATTAACCTATTTGGAATGTCTTTTTCCAGGTTAACATCGGCATCTTTGGGATGCTTTATTTCCAATCAAGCCTGATACATATGATCTTAGCATTAGTTTTTCAAATGTCTTAACCTAACACTATATATAGGACACCATGACGGTTCCCCCGTAAAGCCGGTACCCATTTCCGACACCTGGGTTGAGTGGGGTATTGTGCTTGAGCTTTCCCTTATACCCAACGGGGAAAATCTCCGCGCCAGCGCCGGGATACGAACCCGCGACTCCAACATACGAGCCCGATCCCTTAACCACTGTACCACGGAGAGCACGCAATGTAGTAAATTTTATTTCCCTTTCGAATAATCATTTTTTTGAAAATTATTTAGTAACCACTTTATAGTGATTGATTTACTGAAATAGATAGAAAAACTAATTGTTCAAAGAAAAGTTTTTAGAAGCAACACTGGTGTTCTTCATTTCTAAATACCTACCCTTGAAAATAATTTCACAATGATATATCCTACATACCACCAAATATTTAAACCATCTGAGAGGTTATTTACTCCCTTATTTCGTCATTTGAAGACACCTAAAATGCAGCTCACTAACGATAAAAGAATTTTCAGCGCATTGGAATATGAAGCAACGAAAAACTGAAAAAGTTCGAATGGCAAATAATGAAAAATTCTCGGAAAGGAACTCGTCCGATAAGAAAACTGTGTAACGTACAGTTAGAAAATTAGAAAGAAAATTAAATGCTCCTGTAACTTTGTCACAGTTTTTCGTTGCTTCATATTCTAATCCGATGAAAAATCTTTGATCGTTAGTGAGTTTCATTTTAGGTGTCTTTAAATAAGAAAGTAAATAATCTCTACGAGGATTTAAGTACTTAGTGATATGTAGGATACATCATTGTGAAATTATTATTAACAGTAGGTAGTGAGAAATGAAGAACACCATAATTGTTTCCTTTGAACAATTAGTTGCCTTTGAACAATTAATGTTTCCACCTGTTTCAGTAAATCGAACACTGTAAAGTTAAACGATTTAAAAAACTTTAATTATTCGAAAAGGAAAGAAAATTTATTGCATTGTGAAGAAAAGAAATTTCAAATATGTTAATTTAAAACGGAGATATAATCAATTAAAAAGTTGAAAACATTTATGTGGGACACTCGTTATATACAGGGTGTTGTGTAATGCGATGCACATTTTTTAACCATACATAGAAAAACGTAAAATAAAACGATTTCCACGCGTGACAAAAACCTCAAAATTCCGTTTTCGAGAAATGATGACCTCAAATAATTATAGTTTCCCGTAGGAATAGCCCGAAGCGCGTGCCAACAGCTTGCAAAAGAAGTTAGATTTTACTCGTTGGCTGCATGGTAAACCTATTCCTATGGGAATCTAAAATTATTTCAGGCCATCATTTCTCGAAAACAAATAAGTTTTGAGTTTTTTGTCACATGTGAAATCATTTTTTTTGCTTTTTTCTGTACATGGTTGAAAGATGTGCATCCAATTACACAACACCGTTTATATACAGAAATATATATGTATTATTTTTGATACATCTATACATCAAGAAATAAACCAATAGAAAATGTATATTTTCTAAATATACAGATATATCAACTCATGTATACCGAGTTCCCTTTCAACGCTCATCTATATCATATATATATATATATATATTATTCTTGAAATCTCTCTCAAATTTTTAGACTTTATAGAAATGATTCCCCTGCAGGAATATTTTAAATATCATTAAAGAAAATAACAAATGAAACTAAAGTAACAATGTAAGTTTTCAATACCCCTTCCTCAGCTGGGTCACCAATGAACCAGCACCGAAAAAAAATGAAAAAGAAATGCAACATTCATAAACTACATAGTTTGGCACGTAAAACTGACTGAATGTGCTTGTTTATTGGCTGGATGCTGAACAACATTTTTTATAACAAGTTCAAACACTGAAAAATAAAATTTAAAATATTTCATTAGAGAACCAGATGAAAAATAATGACAAAAAATAGTACAAAAGAATTTCCTCGCATTTCTAATGCGGTTATAGAAAAAAATCAAAGCATAATTAGCCCGCGCATTTATCTACCAAAAAAGTATTTACAATAAACTACACTCTCAAATCATAGATAGGGTGCACTGTTGCACAGGGCTCAATGCACAGAATTACAAATCTTGAAAAAAAAATTAAACAAGAGAATAGTTGAAGACAGAAAGACAAGCTGACATGGACAGCAAATAAATGAATAAAAGAATGTCCCTCATGAAAAATAAATCAATAACTAATTACAATAAAAAATGACCCTAATGCACATCTCTCTCGAACCCTGTAGGAGTAAGTCCCAAAAGTGCAAGAGTCATACAACGCAGTGCTATTTTTTGGCCATGGTACATATTTACAGCAATCGATTTTTCATTATAAACTCAGAGCTTTGGTTATCACCAGCATTCTTCTCTATTTTTGTTGGCGCTGATACAAATCTCTGCAAAAAGTATATTGGTCTTATTTTTTGTTCAAGGTCAGCATAAAATTACACTTATTAATACGGTGAAAATAAGTAACTTATGGGGACATCAATACACATTTGAAAAAAGAAACCAGTCTTTGTGGCCACTCTGTAACACATAAATTATAATATTAAATTTATATTTCTTTGAAGAATCATATAGAAAAATTATCATGTTATTATTTACAGAATGCAATTTAAGCCTCTCTTAATACAACGGTATTTTCAGGAGAGGGGATAATGAAGGGACCATTTAGAGGACATCCTTTCTTGGCAACATGTGTCTCCACACAGGATAGCAAGTGCATTATTCAAATAATTTTGTAATCCAATTATGCCAACTCAAAAACGTTATTAAAAAACAATGGAGCTCATTCAATTCCGTTTATTAGCCAAAAATAATTATGTCAGAAAAATCGTTAATGTAGAAATGTAACAAATCATGAGGAAAGAGACATTGCACATCTACGAACATAATTCTTTATTACGCAGCGTAAAACATAGCTGATTACCTATATCTTCATTTACCAAACTCTCTACTAGAACTACTGGAAATGAGTTTACAAAAATAATTCTATTTTCTTCATACTTCCAACGTTCATGAATATTCAGAATAGAACTTGAAAATGAATCGAATGAATATGAACTGTTCTGCAAACTTGCTCAGTAATCTATCCAGAATACTTCGATATGAATACCACTGCTCTGGTTTCAAAACAGTTGGACGAACAACACTTCACGCAACTAAGTATAAAAAACTGAACTCAGCTTGAGCTCGCCAACCGACGAGAAAAATCTGAGGATGAGCGTAACGGTTGATCGCCACAACATCCCGGAAAACAATCAATAAAACATCAATAAACACGTTTTTGGTATCTGATGCAATACTACGTCACAATTTATCTAATGCAACAATTGCGAAGAACACGGTCAAAACACCACTCGCAGCCTATGCAAAGGCAGTAACCGCCACTACGCTGCACGATGACTCACTGTCATTAACTGGCAAATCGAGTCATGACTCACGACTCCTTTGAACAGGCCTCTAGATCAAATTTTAAGTTACCCTAAAAATTGGCTTATGGACAATAACTTTTGAATGTTCGAAATACATTTTTGGAAAAGTACATAATACTAGACGAAAAAATATTGCATATATTTTACGTGTGTGTGCGAAGATGTATAGATGTATTATGTTATATTTTTTGTACTTCAATTCTAATTCAAACTGGCGAGGCAAGCGTTAAATGACAATTTATCTTTAGTTTTTTCTAAGGACTTGGGTATGTGACATGTTTAAGCACGCAAAGACTAAATTCGTTTTCTACGGTTCAAGTTTAAAATTTGGTGACATTGTCAAAATATACTAATTCTTCAAGTTCAAATATTAAAAAAAATATCACCCTTCATGACAACTTGGAAAGACCGAATAATAAAACTGATAGTGATATTAAGTACATTTGCAGCTTTAACTCCTACATGATTTATCAAACCATTTCAACTGATAGGTGACATTTCGTTAAAGAATGAAGTTAAAACATACCCACGTCAATCGTAAGCACATAAATGAACGCAAGTAAGAGCACCGACGTTGTTATAGGTAGCATAGTAAGGTAAAGTGTTCATTTACCATGTTGTGAACATTTTGAGAGAAGAATGAATATGAAATAAAACATTCGACACATTGTTTTAAGCATAATGCACTGTACGCAACAATGTCAAAACACACGTTTGACATTGTCACACCACCTGCAGCACACCACCGGCAGAACACCACTAGCAGCACACCATGGGCAGCACACCACCGGCAGCACACCACCGGCAGCACACCACCTGTAGCACACTAACTGCAGCGCACCACCGGCAGCACACCACCAGCAGCACACCACCGGCAGCACACCACCGGCAATACACCACCTGCAGCACATTACCTGCAGCACACCGCTTGCAGCGCACCACCGGCAGCACACCAACTGCAGCACACCAGCTGAAGCGCACTGGGTGCAGCACACTACCTGCAGCACACCATCGCCAGAACAACCCTGTAGCATACCACCTGCAGCACACCAGCTGAAGCGCACTGGGTGCAACGCACTACCTGCAGCATACCACTAGCAACACACCACATGCATGCAGCACACCACCTACAGCACACCACCTACAGCACACCACCGGCAGAACACCACCGGCAGAACACCACCTGCAGCACACCACCTGCAGCATACCATCCGCAGCACACCACCAACAACACATCACTGGCAGCCCACCACCGACAACACACCACCGACAGCACACCACCGGCAGCACACCACCGGCAGCACACCACTGGCAGCACACCACCGGCAGAACACCACCGGCAGCACACCACCTGCAGCACACCACCTGCAGCACACATTTGAAGGCTCTAAACCACGGAGGCCGCTCTCAAATGTTACGGCCATTAACCAACTGAAAATTTTGCGCCTTCAAATCATCCATGGCCAACTATGAATTTCACATCCGAGTTCGACCGCGCGCAGTTAAGAGCGCGTTGAGGGAGTGTTAAGGCAGAGCAGGCCGACTAGCCTATAAATCATACATAATCGACCCTCACGTCCTTAATCAACCGGCGATACATCCTTGATTTTCAATAGGGATGCTGATGAAATGCAGAAATTTTTAGGAATGATAATTGCAATGGGATTAGTACGTAAGACAAAGCTCTAGCTGTAATGGTGTCAAAATAAATAATTTTTGACTACCCATTTGTTATCCAATTTTTCACTATACATTTTTTGACCAAAATTCAATTAGGCTTCATAAAATTGAACCACTCGTGATGAAGTTCACTGAAAGCTACCAGACAACAAGTACACCAGGACCGCGACTTGTGGTCGACGAGTCAATTATCCCATTTCAAGGCAGAGTCAAGTTTCGACAATATACTCGTATTCTAGGCAAGACACACAAGAATAGCGTAAAGCTGTTTAAAATTTGCTCACCTAATGCCTTTACTTGGAACCTTCACTTATACACTGGAAACATGGTTTTGAATACCGAATCAGTTGTTTTGCAGCTGCTGTGACGACTGTGATGGAAAACCATACGTGTGTGTCAGTTGGTTCGGAATCACACATGCAGCACAATGTCAATTTCAAAGTAAACTATACCTGATCTTGGTTGTTTACCTGGTATCAAAATATTTCTTTTTCTCTGTTTATATTCAAAGATACCTATGCTTTACTTTGACCAAAGAATGCGAGTTTTTTACCTCTTGCTTATATGAACAAATCTAAGGATTCATTTAACTGCGTATTTTAATGCTTCTCTTATCAATTTTTATACGTTTTAGCATTAAATTCGTGAATATGAAGGAAATATATGATTCTCTGAAAAACGTTGTTTTTTGTAGCCGTGTAGCACATATGTATACATCACAATGTTGGAAAGTTCAGTGTGTACCATTATGGCGCACATCGCAGCCAACGTGTTAATGAATCAATCGCATGGTTAAAAACTCGAAGGATTGGCCGGTCAGTTATCTGCAGCAATGGTTACACCAATACTGACAGTACGCAACTCCACCGGTCTCAAATGTTGTGCGCATGTGTGAAAGTTTTTCGACCCAAGAGCTCGACATATTGAAAAGTTGACTTATGAGATCATAGACTTTGACACCAAAAATTATAGCGCTTGACGTACTTGGAAATTGCTCTGAAAATATTTATGAGGTGCTGTTTATAATGAGGTGCCGCTGAAAGTGGGCTGTATTCTCATCGAGCGTCCCAGCCACAACGCTGCACGAAACCTATTTTCAGTAGACATCCTCGAAACGCTTAGGAGCGATACTTTGGTGATGGTGTACAAGTAAGGTCAGGGGACCTCTTTATAATTTAGTCAGACGCATAAACTTTTGCAGCTTCATCTAAAAACTAAAATCCTGAAAACCGTGTGCGTCAGATTCCACAAACGAACGACAATCTTGCTCCTCGTCTATAGGTTACTCAACTTCCGCATGAATTCCAACTTCTCACGAAACAACCAAACATGGCCATGTAGCAGCCTGATGGGTTTATTAAGCGTGCGTAAGCCGCTCAGCCCGTCAGCCGTCAACGAGTAGACAGATGCAACTCCAAGAGCTCGGCTGATGCTCGCAAGAGACCCAAATTAGGTCCTAGCCAACTGGGATTTACTCAAGTAATTGGCGACCATCAAATCAATTCGCACTCCACTTTGATAAGAAACTCACTGAGCATACCTAGCAATTCTGCGCCCCCTCCTGGGATCATTTTTACTGTGGCTACAGTTGTTAAATTGAGTTTATTATAACATATTCAAAATAAAAAATTTGATCGCACTATTAGACATAAATGGAACGATGCCCCAACTGCCTATTAACTGAGAAAAAAACTGCACCTAAACTTCTGAAAGGAATAAATACAAAGCATTAATTTTGCACTGTATAATCCTAGGCGCTCGTTCAATTTAGCTTTGTCGCCAATGTCAGTTTATGTTCCGTTCAGTCGATCACTCGACTCAGACGTGCTGAATAGTTTGAACTCCTAGAAAAGTAAAGAATTGAATAAACTTTGAAAGATGTTACTAACAGATTGTTGAGCACCGTCTTCTCCTAATAGTAAATTAATTGTTTCGGGAGATGGGAATTACTGGTAAGCTAGAATTATTGCTCTTTAAAATCCCATTTCCCTCTGATTGTAGAGGAAAAATTTTTCAATAGTACTCTCTTTACGTCTATTTTATATATTATTTTTAATCATTTCAAAGAAACATTCGAGTTTTCTTACCTCATAACACCCTTGGTGTGTTTATTTATTTGCTTGGTGTCCGCTTCTTGCGTCTCTCTCTCGCGCTCATAAGGATGCATTATGACCGTATCTGTGATACGAGTTTAACCAGTGCACAAGTACACATGAATTTTTATATCGCACTGGGATATATTAAGTTTCTATATTATATCGACTGTTAGGATGGTTATATTTGTTTGTCATCCCCATCTGGAGAATTTACTATAGGGAATTTTAGAATCCCGTCATTTTTGACGGGCCGTGTACACTTGTTAACCATAATCTTGATGGTAGGATTTCAATGACAACTTTCTTTCAAATTCCCTCAAACCCCCACGTCGACCTTCTGATCAATCAGATATATCATTAGTTCATAAACTCCTTCTGTTGATAAATAAAGGTATTTTCTCTTTAACATCCGTGAAATTTTACTCAGGTTAGAATCGAAATCTTTTTACATTTCTTCATAGAGTATGACATTTTCTTAAACCTAGTTGTAACGTATGACATATTTCCCTTGTCTTCAAAACTCTCTAATAACGCTTTTTTCATGTTTCTGATCCCAACCTACCAATCCAAGCCAGCCTTTCATGAGATTTGTCGCCTATTTTTTGCGAACTATTTGGTTTGAGAACTTCACCCTGGTCTACCTTAGGTATGTATCAACACGTGTGAAATATGCTAAGCTTTATCGTTTGTATCAAAACTTGCTTTCCTAAAGCAAACAATAACTCGACGTCTTCGATGACCGTTTCACCTTGGCGACGAGAGAAGCTGGTACGTTCATGTCTTTTCAGATGATTCTTGGTCACTCCGAAGGCAAATCAATTGTCTAACGTAAAGACCCCAGGTCGGTCTGGTAACGACTTGAGTGCTAACTGCTTGTACGGATATCGTACACCCATCTGGCACCTCAAGCCGAACAACAGCGCGTCTCCAATGCAGCCAGACTGCACAGACCACCATTTCCAAAACGAGACCTCTATTACATGTACTCTCTGACGAGCAACTTTCTTCTGCATTCACCAAAGACCCCACGGTCATCCCAGTAACAGCGTACGGGCAAGACTTCTTCCGCACTTTAAAAGCCCTATTAAAAAAAATCAACCTCAGGCGTAGAGTGAGCAGCATTCTATTTCTTCATTCTCTTATAGCGTCAACAGCTTCCTCTGCTCTGAGAACAGGACAGGGGCTCTTAAGCAAGCACTCTCTTCCTCTTGAAATTGTCACCGCTTTCTGCTTTGGAGCCTCAACTCAAAAGTCTAAAGCACGTGCCCAGCTAAGCAAGCGAATTTGTCACTTCCTGTTAACGCCAACCGCTTGCTCTTGCTTTAAATTATACAACTGCCGAGCGCTTCCTTTTGAGCCCCTTCTCATCAAGCGTTCCTTGATTTATGCTCCACTCCATATATCAGAAATTGCGAAGCACGCACCAACTGACCTGTTACTAGGTCTCAAGTCATCCTTTCCTGCACTCTTTGCACTGTCTTATCAACGACACACACATTTGCAACCCGCTGTGCTTTACAGCACACTGTTGCTAACCCACGGTGTAGCCAACGCTCGCTTCCTCGATCCTGACTCGTCAATGAAGATGCCCTACTCACAACTCCACTTTTAATTTACTCAACACGAACACATTTACTTGCGGCCGATAACTTTTAGGTCCGTCACCAGGTGCTGTGACAATCCTACTCTTGACACCAGATTTGTGGCCGTTAAACATCCTTTCTCGTTTACAGAAACTACATCAGGATCACTAGCCAAGTTTAAATTGCCGACAGACGATAGACTGTGGTTTCGTTTAATATAATTTTTTCAAATTATCTTTTTCCTTTCCTGTTCCATGAAACTCTGCATTTCAGTGCAATCGAAGTGCGACGTGTATTTAAACATCCAGTTAATTTTTATTGCTTATTGGCTGTAATTAAATCTTATTCGAGGAAATAGCACTCTATTAAAAGATAATAATTTGACGTTTATTGGACCATTTAAAAGTTTAACGGACAACGTTTATTTGAAATCATACTTTGAAAGTTTAAGGAATCATGTTTATTGGAAATATAATTTTAAAAGTCAACACAGTTTAAAATACCGAAATGTTTTGTACGCTTTCTACTTTACATGAATTATACGGAAGCCCAATCGACACAGCTGACCTGCCAACCGCTTTAGATCATGACAGCTCGATCTGGAGACACCACATAGACGAAACAGACATTACGGCCAGAACACGTGCTCACGCACGGACTAAAGGTGGCTTTAGACGGAGGGTGCCTTCCCCGGGGCAACGCCCTTTCTCCCTCCCCGCCCACCCCGCCCAGGGGTGTTGTGGCTGCTGCCCTACATGCTGGGACTGCCTCAGCCTGGGAACGACAAAGCGACAGTGCCGTGGAGGGAGTATATATGGAGGGAGCATAGCCGTCTGTGAAGAGAACCAGTTTTTGAGATTTCTCCTATGTCTGTGGTAACCAATAGCACAGAACACTTACATAAGAAGAACTGCAAAACTACGGTGGACCGCAAGTCCGCTCTAGACAAACGTACTCACGCACGCCAACCAATCAGCTTCTAGCAGCCATGACTCGCAGCTGACGTCATTGTTGCAAGGCTTTCAATTGGCTGTGTATCCAGGCTTTACTATGATACTCGTTAGAATTGGAACTCAAGTTTTTATTCAAAAGTTAAGAAACGTTTCTTGGCGTAATAAGGATAGTGAAAGCCAAAGTAGAACATTTCGATTATATTGATAACACTTTTTTATATTTTCCTTCACTATACATAAACGTGATTCACTTTACATAAACGTGAATGTGCATTCATGAACATAGTTACAATATATATTTATAAAATAAGGCGCATTTAAATTAGCCTCAAGATCTAAATGTGATAAAACGTCGGTGCCGTATATTAAGTTTTTCGGAAATAGTTCATCAACATTTTAAACCATTAAATACCAGATTCTTAAATTAGTCGAAACAATACCATAATGAAGAAATTAAGACGTTTGAGTGATAAAAAACTGCTAAATATAGGTAGCACACTTTTCCACTACGCATTTTTTAAGCGTACGTAAGGAGCCATTTCTGCTGCAATCTTCGTTCCACCTCTGTCAAAGGCTCACAGCCGACTAACGGCTTCAGATTCAAACTAGAGACACGTAACAATTTACCGGCTCCGTCATTGGTCAATTGGCCCCTACGTCATTGTCGACAGGGCTGAAACTCACTTGGTGATAAGTTGCGGATCTTCTAGTATTTGATCTGTGGCCATTGGGAGGGCGAGCTGTAGAGGAGGTGAGGAGGCGAGGAGGAGCCAACTTCAGCCAAGCGTCTGTGGTTGGCTCACGTGTGGGGCCTCGCCAATGTCCCAGTCTCCCAACTTTTGCAGCTAATTTGAACCCGATTGGAATCGGCTATGCTCCCTCCAGTATATCCTATAGCTCCATGGACAGTGCCATGGAGCTAGGATATATGGAGGAAGCATAGCGCACTCCGATCGGGCTCAATTTGGCTGCAAAAGTTGAAACACTCGGGCACGCTCCATGCCCGATTCTGAGCCAACCACAGACGCTTGGCTGAAGTTGCTCCGCCCACCTTCCCTACAACCCTTCCTCTCAATGGCTCTCATTTTCCAAAGCAAGATTAGTACCTCACCACAAGTCAAAGGGTGAGGTGCGCGTGCAAGTCGCTCTAATTTGTTATAATCAAGGGCCTGTAATCTTTATAGTTTTCAACTCTTAATGTATCTTTGCTAGTAATTTTGATATTATTAAGTGTCTTCAAGTGAGGAAACACAATTTATTATCTTTCGGAGTCTTAGAATCCCAAATTAATCATTAACGACTGAATGATTAACTAAACAGCTGGAAGAGCATTCAGCGAGCGCGTGCGCACTCTAGCGTAGTTGGTAGGTAACTGGCTTCCGTGCTGACGTCACACTCGCGAGACGGCTATTGGTTACCACAGACACAGGAGAAATCTCAAAAACTGGTTCTCTTCACAGACGGCTATGCTCCCTCCATATATACTCCTTCCACGGACAGTGCGCTCCAGACAGTCTAGAAGGTAGGATGTATGTCTTAGCTGCTCTGTCGTCATGTTCTCGTGCGTAGTCTCAATCCAAAAAGTCTCTTCTGATCTGGAAAAGTGGCTGAAGGCTAAAGTTTTCACATTGATAGATTTATTGAAAGCAAAGCATCAGTCTGATTGTATTTATTACGGCTGTAAATATAATTTTTTTTATTAAGTACTATCGCTAAAATGATCTGTAGCTGAAATGATTTTCGATCTAATTCAAAAGTAATTACCTCTAACAATAGTAACACAAATTGTTCGCTGTCATGCTATTATTAACACAAGATGGCTCGTGATAGGACTTAGACTGATATAAAATTTTTGTTACTTATTTCTATTTCCTGCAATCAGACTCTATCGCGCATATTTCATTTATTTTTGTCTCTAAATACATCTGCTGGGCAAGCTATATTTTTTTTATTCCTTAGTTTGGGCATTAACAATAACGTAATATGATAAGCTCTATCTGCGCGTAGTTTTATTGATTTGCCTCCATTCTTATTAATGTAATTGACAAATTCGTTTCTGCAAGGAACTTGGCTTACGTTTAAGAAGTAATTCTTGAATTCTTCACGAATACGTTGATCTTATGCCGGCCTCCGTGAAATAGTTTGCAGGTTAAAAATAGCATCTTCATTTCTGCACGTACCTTGAATTACATTTCGACATCCTCACTCAGTCACTGTTATCTCCAGGGTTGCCGATTTTTTTTCTGATGATCGTACAAAACCACCATGAAAATGTTCCAAAAATTGTTAAAGCGTACCAAATCTATTTAACTAGCAATAAAACGTAAAATTTGAAGGTTTTACCTACTTTTCCTGTTAAAATGAAACTTTTTGCTCCTCTTCTTCCTCCATCTGCCAATGTTTTTTATTTAATTTGTTGACTAAGCTACCGTCGTGGTTCCAATTTGTGCAATCTATGTTCTCTAACGCAGATTTTGATCGCATTCATGCATTTAGTCTTTCTCTTTTTAACGAAATCCTGTTTTTTGCTTCTATGTAGTTAGGGTCGAAAAAATTCTCTAGCTGCAGCAAAATAATGCGGTATTGACAAAAGCTGCATCATGAACTCGGGAAGCAGCGGGTAACAAAGCTGCGTACCAGAATTTTTCAGACACAATTTTTGTCTTGAAAGGAGCATCTTGAACAAACAGTTCTCGCCACTTCATATTTATCTTTTCATTCTGCTCTGCTTTTACGAACTTGGAGAAATGCATTGAATATGGTATTATTAAATTACATATACTAAGACCTTTCAATCCAAATTCTTCAAGTTTTTTGGGACATATTTTGTTGATATTTCTCATGAGAATGCTTTCTGCAGCTGCACCAAAATAAATCTCATTTAAATTGACATAGTTTGAGGTGTTGCCTACATTTATTTTGTGATTATTGTCATTCGATATCAACAGATCCCTTTTTATGAAGTTGCCCATAATGAAATTCTCACTCCAGTGAAATCAAAATACATTTTTGTAAGGGAAACTTGGATATTTGCTGAACGCACCAATTTCGGCAGCCCTGGGCATCTCATCCTCCGTCTAAATGCAAGTGGGGAAGCTTGAGCGGGTGAGAGGGGTAGGGTGGGGGCGTCATCCTGGGGAAGAAACCCTCCGTCTAAACCCAGCTTAAGCGCACCGCACGGCATGCAACTTGATACAAGTAGAGTAACTATCGATATAGCAATTAACGCACAAGCTCATTACGTGCGCGGGCACAAACTTCACTCCACTCGTTCTCTGCCTCTCTGACTAGTGACTACCTCCCTACTGCCTGCATCGGCTAAACCTTGGCTGCTGCTGCAGTCTCAGACTACTGCTTTCGCTGGCGTTCTCAATGAAGTGGCTCAAGTGAAAATGCCTCTGTCACACCCCTCTGTCACAACAAATTTAATGCGGGAGGTATGCTAAAGCAAAGTGTAAAATGTGAACAAAACACAATAGCATAGCTGGTTAATACAATATACTTTGGTGTATAAGCAATCTTATTATGCCAAATTTGGATGCAGCTTCACCTCATTACAAACCTATGAGAGACAATATATTCAAAGAGTTGAAAAAATTTAAAAACTATTCAATGTCGCTATCTGAATTGAATCGGGAAGACTCGGAATTCATCTCGCAAAGAATATGGTCGGAAAGATCCGGCCCATCCGTTATAGAAACTCACTCGAAGTCACGAATATCTTCTGGAAGCTGGAAGTCGCCTGTCGGCCAACGATAAGTTTTCTTCATGTCGAACTTAAAAGCAGAGTCCGAACCGAAACAAAGAAATTCTTGCCTAGCGCTGTTCAAGTTTTTTCATCTGTTTGTGAAGCTGAAACAGCATGAATCGCGCGTTGCTGCTCCTCTGTTGCTTCGCAAATCTTTTCGGCCAATTTTGACAGAGATAAGCTCACACCGCCAATCATCGTGAAGTCTAGAAATGAACTTCGCTCGTCCGGTAAAACCGGAGTTTGTGCCTTATCTCGCTCGTCTTCCGGAGTTGTCGTCTGCTGCGTCTGCCCCGTACCTGCTGCTCATGTCGAGTGTCTGCACCCAAAACTGGGCCATCGTCATCTTCGCCGTACCAGGGTTTAAGTTGATTAAAATGAGCTATTTGCAAATTAAAATCATCGATCTTCTTTATTTTACAAGTAATTCTATTGTTGTTCACCTTTTTAATTATGAACGGACCGTCAAACTTGGGTGAGAATTTATTACTTGAAGGTAAATGTCGTAGTATTTCTGCAACTTTTTGACGGATTTCGTATGGTTTAAAATTCTTATGCATGGAACGCAACTAAGGCTGCGACAACGGAATAGGTAATTTATTAGCAGTTTCTGTAAAAAAATCCGCCGGAGCATTACCAGTCTCTGAATAAAACGTATACTAGTGTGCATAGCCCGCCAAAAATGACGGGATTCAATACCTTTCTTGAATAATCTCTCCTTACGTGGATAACTAACAAAAATATCTACCCTAACAGTACCCGTGATAAAATATATTATTGTACTGGCGTACTGGTGAAACTCGTATCACAGATACGACCATTATGGCTATCTTTATGAGCATGGCAGAAAAATGGAAGAAGCAGACTCAAAACAAACCCACCAAGGGTATTGTTAGGTAGTAGCAAGATGCGTGGAAATTCCTCGGACCCCTGGAAATTCCTAAGTGGACCCGTGTAAAAATTATGTCTATATACCTTACTTATTCTATCCTAATCTAACCAAACCTATCCTAAACGAACACATCCTGATGCAACTGAAACGTATCAATGCATGTAAAGGTCGTCTTTTATTGTTTTACTGAGGAATTCGGTATCCATGATACTGCAAACTCAGACATCCTATGTTTCTTAAGAAGCGTCCACCAAACAAATATATAAATAAACACACAACGGGTATTATTAGGTTAGATAATTAAAATTCTTGCAAGTTGGTCTGCCCAATGCGTTTTGTTCTCTTCGCACGCCGTAGCCAGTAAATTTTAAGGGTTGTGTTGAGCCTCTCTACAGCGCCGTTGTACTGCAGAGAATACGGCACGGTTCTTAAATGCCTAACTCCGTGTCTTCTCAACATCGAAATGAAGGGTCGCCCTCGGAACTCGGAACGTTGTCGGAAATTACCGTCTCTGGAGCTTCACCAAGGTGCTAAAACCAGAGTCTTCCAAAGCTCGGGTGACCGTCTCAGACATCTTGTTTCTAATCACGACTGCATTGGCGAACTTTGTGTAGAGATCGATGCCAACCAACAAGTACTTTGCATTACCTCTTACTGGAGGAAGTTCTAAGAGATCCACAGCACACTCTTCATATGGAGCTTTTGGCACGCGACGATATTGAGGCACTCTATGCTGGCATTACTCGTGCTGGCATTAGTAATGTGTCTACGGAAAAAGTCGCACATACCGATGAATCTACGTACTTGTCGCTGCGTCTTTGGCTGAGGATACTTTAGGATCGCCCCGACATTGGCTCCGTCGGGTCGAATTCCGTCACGACTGACTTGGTACCCAAATAAGTTACCTCACGTCGGAAAAGCTCGCACATCTCGGATTTGATCTTCAATCCATGCTGCGCAAATCTGGACAACACTAGATCGCAGTTTCTCGCATGTTTATCGAAATTGCGACCTGTCACAATAATTTTGTCTATACACGTAATCGCTATGCTCCACGGAATTCCCGCCAGCGACATCAGTCTCTTAAAAGAAGCTGGCAAAATTATCGTTCCCATGGGCATTCTAGTCCACTGTCAATGCCAATCACCCGTAGAGAATGCAGTGGACTCCCTACTTTGTTCATCTACTTCTCTCTGATTGAAACCTTTCATAAGTTCAAACATGCTAAAATATAGTGACCCTTGCAAATTTGATAGAGCATCAATTAAATTCAGTAATGGGAAAGAATCTGGTTTTATGACCGCATTCAAGCGTTCGTAATCTACGCAAAGTCGTGAAGTACCATCGCGCTTTCAGATTGGCATTTAAGGGGAAGACCAAGGAGAAGATGGTTTTTCGATAATTCCATGCTTTTCTAACTTTTGTAGCTCGAGCTCTACTTCATGTCTCAACGGACCCTGAAATCGCCTACAGCGTTGCTTATCAGAATCGTGGCCCTGTACATCAATGACGTGTTAAGTAGTAAAGGTGCATCCTAGATCGTACTCATGCTTAGAAATAGCTTTATTGTTCTTATTTAACATAGCCTTAACTTCAATTATCTGTACATCCGTCAATTCAGTTTCTGAAAAATCGAACATTTCACCCACGTCTGTGCGTACATCTACAACGCAATTAACACTGTTAATTTCATCTTTATTACCATCAGCACCCACTATGTTCGGTTTTACTACCGCAAGACGAGAGTTTAAATTCATCATTTCCACTATTACATGGCCATTTCGAACACATCCTAGAGAATAAGTTATTTGAAGGTCTAAATTTTCTTCTGACATTACGCTGACTTGCTGCAAGTACCCACACGGATCATCCGGAATAGTTACATCGGACACTTTCACTCTCACTAGTCGTCTGTGGCTAGCTGGAACGACAATTTTATTCAAGTTCGACACGACACATTGCATTTGCAGACCCGGTTTAGTTTTCAATTTTACTGGGAATGAGGAGAGGAATTCCTACTTATAGAGGAATTCCTACTTATAGAGGAATAGCGCAACTCACGTCGCACAGGAACGACAATCATAAAATGTCGCTTTGGGTAATCCAACCCTAAAATTAATTTCTGGTTGGTCGCGTCAGATGGTAAACCTAAAAAGGTGTGATCAGAAAAAAGCTCCTCAATCTCTATTCTTAAGGCCCCCTCATACGCACAAATATATCTGCAGACTATCTGAACTGAGTTTGGTTTGTCGGTCTCAAGGCCCAGCACACGATGCAAACAACACACTGCAAACTTGACAAAGACTGGCACACGCCACACGCTTCAGTACGCCAGTGGCAGCTAGGTGAAGAGCACGCACAAGAATAGCGGCTCCAGACGGCGAGTTCGTACAGTTGATGGGATTCGCTATAGTTGCAATGAATAAGAAATAAAAGAGATGTAAAAGCTCGCTCAAAATGGGCTAAAGAATGGTTCCTAAAAAGTAGTGAATATACAAATGTAAAATTGCTTATTGAAGTGCATAAGGAGGGAGAGAGGCAGAGTACAGTCGTGCGCCACACCCGAAGGCTGGCGTGACATTCATGTACATAGAGCTAGGATATATGGAGGTAGCATAGCTGATTCCGATCGGGCTCAATTTGGTCGCAAAAGTTGCAAGACTCGGTCACTGTCAAGGCCTGGCACGTCACAATTCTGAGCCAACCACAGACGCTTGGCTGAAGCTGCTCCACCCACTTTCACTACAACTCCTCTCATTTTCCAAAGCAAGATTAGTAACACACCACTAGTCAAAGGGTGAGGTGTGCGTGCAAGTCGCTCTTATTTGTTATAATCAAGGGCCTGTAATCTTTATAGTTTTCAACTCTTAATGTACCTTTGCTAGTAATATTCATATTATTAAGTGTCCTCAAGTGAGGAAACACAATTTATTATCTTTCGGAGTCTTAGAATCCCAAATTAATGATTAACGATTATGCGATTAACTCAACAGCTAGAAGAGCATTCAGCGAGCGTGGGCGCACTCTATCATAGTCAGTAAGTAACTGACTTCCGTGCTGACGTCACACTTGCGAGACGGCTATTGGTTACCACAGACATAGGAAAAATCTCAATAACTGGTTCTCTTCACAGACGGCTATGCTCCCTCCATATATACGTGGAGGGAGTATATATGGAGGGAGCATAGCCGTCTGTGAAGGGAACCAGTTTTTGAGATTTCTCCTGTGTCTGTGGTAACCAATAGCCGTCTCGCGAGTGTGACGTCAGGACGGAAGCCAGTTACCTACCAACTAAGGTAGAGTGCGCACACGCTCGCTGAATGCTCTTCCAGCTGTTTAGTTAATCATTCAATCCTAAATGATTAATTTGGGATTCTAAGACTCCGAAAGATTATAAATTGTGTTTCCTCACTTGAGGACACTTAATAGTATCAAAATTACTAGCAAAGATACATTAAGAGTTGAAAACTATAAAGATTACAGGCCCTTGATTATAACAAATTAGAGCGACTTGCACGCGCACCTCACCCTTTGACTTGTGGTGAGGTACTAATCTTGCTTTGGAAAATGAGAGCCATTGAGTGGAAGGGTTGTAGGGAAGGTGGGTGGAGCAACTTCAGCCAAGCGTCTGTGGTTGGCTCAGAATCGGGCATTGAGAGTGCCCGAGTGTTTCAACTTTTGCAGCCAAATTGAGCCCGATCGGAGTGAGCTATGCTCCCTCCATATATCCTAGCTCCATGCATATATACTCCCTCCACGCTGACGTGTGAAGGTTTGCAGCCGGTCGCTCCAAAATTATCAAGCATAGCTCATCTGCTTCATAGTCTGTGCCAACCTGAAATGAGCGTACAAACTCACGACTTCAGCACCTGTTCAGATATGTCGGCAGATATATTTGTGCGTGTGGGGGGCCTTTACTTTTATCTCTATCACGTTGATCGTAGACAAGTTAAATCCCTGCAATTTATATTTTACTGGACAATTTACTAGGGAGCTAATTCTTAACTTTTGAACACAGTCTTCGGAAACGACAGACAGAGGTGCCCCATGATCAATCAGAGCGTCAAAAACAGTCCCATTCATTTTTAATGCCAAATAATAGCAATTACTTTCAGCGGAAAGTTTGGTTGCCATACAAAGATTTACGTATGCCGGGTTAGAGCTGTACACCGTTGGTTCCTGACTCGCCATAGCAGAACTTTGGTTTAGCATTGGTTTACGTTTACAGCTGCAAGACTTATGATCAGTGTCGCCGCATCAATTACAAGCACCAAATTCCCGTTTAAACTGTCTACACTGAGCCACAACATGGACTTTACTGTTACAGAATTGACACGTTACTTCACTATCTCTAGTTCTAGGATCACGATCCGAGTATGACTGCCTTCTTTTGGGACAATTTCGCGCTAAATGACCGGGATCATTACAAGAAAACACCTTGTAATTTGAGGCGCAGGAACAAATTCTCAAGTTGGGATATATAAATGAATCTTTACTCAACGCGGAAACATCAAACTCGTCCGAATTAGGTTGCATGACATTTGCTAGCACATGAATAGACTTCACAGAAAATGATTTTAAAGCGGAAATTATTTGCACCATCGTATCAAGGGAAGGATTTTCAAGGTTTGACATCTGCATACTAACTTGAGCTTTAATATCTATAGGTAACAACTTCAATAACTTACTCATTATCATTTTGTCTCTCTCAGGTATGGTTCCGAACGCTGATGCTGCAAGACCTGTTAGTCTCATGGCGTAGACGAGGAACGACTCTCCTGGCACTCGTTGTAAAGTCATGAAGGCTGAAATTCTTGCGGTATCGAAAACATCTCGGGGAGTGAACAAAGAGATCAAGTTCTTTTTCACATTCTGATAACCCAACCTGCTTGCACCCATGGCACTCAACGCAGACTGAACATTGCCCCCACCATACCCCTCACACCCGCTCAAGCTTCCCCACTTGCATTTAGACGAAAGGTGAGATGCCCATAGCAGTACTGTGAATGAGTGGGGATGTCTAAATGTAATTCAAGGTACGTACAGAAAAACGGACGCTATTTTTAATCTGCAAGCTATTCCACGAAGGCCGGCCCAAGAAGATCAACGTATTCGTGAAGAATTCAATAATTACTTCTTGAACGAAGGCCAAGCGTATTGGCAGAAACGAATGTGTCAATTAGATTAATGGAAAAATAAAATATTGCGTGCCCACCAGAAATATATAGAAAGACAAAGGTCAAATGAAATATTCAACATAGAGCATGATTACAGGAAACAGGAATAAGTTACACATATTATACCTATCTAAGTCCTACCACTATCATCCCGTGTTAATATAAGCATACAGTGAACAATGTGTTACGATTGTTAACAGGTACGTACTTTTGAATTAAATGAAAAATTATTTGAGCAAGAGATACTTTCAAAATCGGCAACCTAGGAGCAATAGTACTTCAAAAGAAATTATATTTACAGGCACAATGAAATCAGTTAAACTGTTGTCTTGCTTTCAATAAATCTATCATTGTTTAACATTTGGCCTCGCCCACTTTTCTAGATCAGGGGAAACTTCTTGGTTGGGTTGGGATTAGGCATGAGGACATGACGGCAGAGCAACTGAGAGATACAATCTTCTCTCAAGACTGCTAATAGCGCATTGCCAAGTCTGTCGCCCGTGAGTTTTTCCAGCATGAGGGTGGCAACGACAACACGCATGGGGTACTGGTGGGAGGCATTAGATCGAGGTTTGAGTGGTATTTTGAAGAGGCAGGGAGGGAAAGAGGGCATTTCCCCGGGGTAGGCACCCTCCGTGTAATGTAGGATATTCACACTTGCAGGAGGTTTTTAAAAACGAATACAGAAAGTTAATTCACGTTTTATTAAACGATTTTAAAATAGCCGAAGGGCCAAATACGAACGATTTTTAGAGAGAGCCGTATAGGCCAAACACAGACTAATTTTAAAGGCACGGTTCGGGTCTATTTCCGGATAATGGTAATTTTTCGGTTTATAAACTCATTTTATATAAATTTTTATTGCGCATCCAACGATATAATTGGCTTTCAAGTACGTCAATTGGTTCGTTTTCTGGACGGCGTAAAAGACGCGCACTAGTGTGACCTTGAGGTGCGCCAATGGATGGGTGACCTCCCTCTTCTCCCCCCCCCCCCCTTTACGAGTCAGCATTGAGTGTTTCTCTACGGGAATAGCATGAGAGTTCATTCATTGGTCGCGGGTTCGTATCCCGGCGCTGGCGCTGCGATTTTCCCCGTTGGGTATAAGGGAAAGCTCAAGCACAATACCCCACTCGACCCAGGTGTCGGAAATGGGTACCGGCTTTACGGGAGAACCGTCATGGTGTCCTATATATAGTGTTAGTTACAAGACATTTGAAAAACCAATGCTTAAGACCCTATTAAAAATTGAGGCAGTATTATACTCGCGTTACTGGAGAGTACCGCGTAGCGTTCGGTATGCTTATGGGACTCGGAAGGGTAGAATTATGCGTGGCGAGTCCAAGAAAAAACTAGATAATTGTACCATAGTCTGACCATGAACCGCATACGCCGTTCACATAAACCTGCCGCTAGCTGCCCACGAAGCAGAAGTCGTCTCTTATCCTGACCGTAAGCCGCACAGGCTTATCGTATAAAACTGCTACAATTGTCCCATCAACTGACCTATTTCAGACTGTGGCCACATAGCAGCAATATGCTAAAAATATACCCAGCAAGCAGTTTTCCAATCCATGATCTGACCATAAAACGCCACTATCGGTGGCATTTTATGGTCGGTACAAGAACTGGAAAACTGCTTGCTGGGGATATTAGCGTACATGTTTTTTGTATGGACAAATTTCAACCTTAAGACACTCAAAATAAAAAATAAATTTTCAGGAGTGAAAAAAATATCATCCCGCTTTCGAGTAATACATCAAAAGAACTCCAGCTAATGCTATTCCTACCTGGTATTTTACTGTCGAAAAAGTATCCGACCTTTGGCCAGAAAAAATACTTCAACAACCTGACGGGGTTGGGACCCTAATCCCCTTCAAAGTAGGCTCCTTGTGCTTCCACACACTTAGCCCACCGATCCTTCCACTGCCGGAAACACCTCTGGAAGTCTTCTTTTGGAATGGTGTTCAGCTCTGTCGTCGCGTTCCGCATTATCTCTTCTCTACTCTCAAAACGGGATCCTTTCAGTGGTGTCTTCAATTTTGGAAACAACCAGAAGTCGCAAGGAGCCAGGTCTGGAGAGTAGGGAGGTTGGCGAACGGTCGTAATTCCATGTTTGGCCAAGAAATTGCGGATCAAATGGGATGAATGTGCGGGCGCGTTGTCGTGATGCAAGTGCCAGTTGTTCGCAGTCCACATGTCTGGTCTTTTGCGCCGAACTGCATCACGAAGTCGCCGGAGATCATCCTGATAGTACTCCTTTGTCACTGTTTGTCCTTCCGGTGCGTATTCGTGATGCAAAACTCCACGGACATCAAAGAAAACAGTCAGCATCACCTTGATTGATTTTGCTTCGCACCAGAAAGCGACGACGGAGCTGAACACTATTCCAAAAGAAGACTTCCACAGGTGTTTCCAGCAGTGGAAGGATCGGTGGGCTAAGTGTGTACAAGCACAAGGGGCCTACTTTGAAGGGGATTAGGGTCCCAACTCCGTCAGGTATTCGAAATATTTTTTCTGGCCAAAAGTCGGATACTTTTTAGACAGGCCTCGTATTAGAAAATGTGTTCTAATACACAGATACCAGGTAGGAATAGTATTAGTTGGGCTCATTTTTAGGTCATGATTACTTGAAACGCTGGAGTTTTAATGTTTTCGCCACTCCTTAAAATCAAATTATTTTAAGTTTTTCTATCTATGGTTGAAATTTGTCTCTGCAAAGACGGAAACCGAATATATATAATATATATATAATATACAAATATAGATTTCACTGTAGATTGCACGGTACAAATAATGCACATTTTTCCGTTTCAAGAGCATATTCAAATCCAATGTATGACCTACCTATCAATGTATGCACTGGAGAATCATAAAAGCCACGGCAAATAATGCATGCATTCATTGCATATTTTAACGAGGAAACTAATAGAATAAACTTAAGTAGACTATTTATAAGAGGATAATAAGACTTATTCATCAACAAAATTTAATTACAACCTGTTGGGATGCTAGAGATTAATTTCTCTATAATATACGATCTCGCCTAAACATAGTTCTTAAATATTCAAATAAGGACATCTATCCAGATAAATAGATGTTGCCTAATAGTAGGTAACTATTCAAAATAAATTTTCCATACAGAAACAAGACTCCGCTTATTGATTGAATGTTTTTTCTACTCATTTCTATTCAAACAAACACGAAAAGGTGCTATGTTACATTGATTATATATATATAGCTATACTGATATCATATCTGTGTGTGAACTGCCATTAGCTAAGTAGCTACAGCGAACCATAAGGCATGAAATAAGATACAAGATACCACTATCCACGCTTGTTATTTCCTGTATCTTATCATTTTGGCAAGCAATCTGTTTCAATTCAAGCACATCAATTTCAAGTGCTGAAATGTTCAACACAATATCAGCTCCATAAGTATCTTACATACTGAAATACATGTATACATTTAGCCAGTTTCTTCTCCAATATTGTGTGATACAGCATAGAAAAAACATGGATAATGGATGCTTCTTTCATGCGTAAGGGTTCGCCAATAACTGTACATCATTGAAAGATTTATTTAAATAATTGGCTCAACATTACTTTTTCATGAAATGTTTTTTCAATTTAATAGCCTTTATAATACATACGCAATAAATGAGTAAGGCAAAATAAAAAGAAGAACCAACGTTATAGAGAACATTTATTTGTAGCAAACGTTTCGGAATGAATGTTCTCTATAACGTTGGTTCATCTTTTTTTTAAATGAGATTTCCTAAGAATCGCCCTATAAGTACTACTAGAGTAAGGCATTCCAGTAACTAATGCGATATCTGATCGTTGAAACTGATTCATCCTTTCAAGTAAGAGAACAGAACAAAAAAAAGTAGACCTATGAAATTACATCCCTTAAAAATGACGCAAGTCAAATAAGCTGAGAGTCACGCAGATGGAAAACACTGCAATAGAAAAACTATCTGAAAGTGACTCACTCACAAGCTAATATATTGATACTTTCACTTAAAATACCGTTCATTAGACCAAGTTGAGTACTGGCGCCCGCCTCTGCTGTAGCAAGAGTTGTAAGTTGGGCCGTGGTGTCCTTTCCCGCTGCATCAGTCGCTGCTAGGCCTGCAGTGGCATTCGCACCCGAGGCTGTGTGAGTGGCGACCGCCCCCGTTACGTAGTCCTTCACCCGGGGCCCACGATGCCCGTCCCAGTCAACTGCGTTCTTTAGGGCCAGAGTGATCGCCTTGTTGATATCCGACAATGACACCTCTCGGAATTGCTGACGGCTCAAAATAGCCTCTGTAATATACATATATATTTTAACAAATAAAATACAATCCTCAATAGGGTATGAATGTACTCAAACACATATTAAGCTCATTAAACCAGAAATTATTTTTGCATTTTGATAGTCAGCAATTTATCAGGCATTCAACGTGCGCCACTCATTTGCATTTGAACAATAATAATTCTTTTGTATTACATAGAGATTACAACGTGAAGGAAAATGTTGAATTTTAGCTGAAGGAATAATGGAATAATTGCTGCATGCATTCCTTTCTATATACGATACTTACGTTCGATCAGCTGGTATGCCATCGTGTTTCTGAAGGCCAGCTTGTCTCTCTTCCTCGACCTTCCAAGACCAGTAAGTGAAAACTGTAGTGCTAAACTCCTGGTCATGCACAGCTTCAACATCTTAGTCATCGCCCTAGATAGCGTTCCTTCCCGTGCATGCTGAAGAAGCTTCACCTAAATGAAAATAAGGCCCAGAGACAACCTCCCGTCAGACACTTGCACAAAAAAAACTTGAGTATTCATTTAGCTACATATATATATCACAATAAAGTACCTATTATTGCATACAGCATTGAAGATGCTGTAAGAAAAAAATTGATACACAATATAATGTTGAGTCGTCAGAAATTTCATAAATTTTTTACACACAAGCTTACCATTTCAGGATTTGATGCTAATTGAAGTAACTCTGTAGAGTTATTTGCGGGAGGTGGACAGAGGATGTCAGCACACGATGGCTTACGCAGCATATTTTCCTTCACAACCATTTCTATTTGAGTCACTCTGGTGTCTAGGGAAGAGACTTTTTGCTCAATTCTGGTCCATTCGCCGTTTTTCACGTTGGATTCCACTGAAGATCGATTTCTGAGGATGTAATTATTCCCATCATATCAGTCAAAATTGCTTCTACAGTCTAACTTCAACAAGTCTTATTATCAATGTTCAAATGTTATTGACGATTCACATCGCATATCAACTCCAATTACCAAAAATGAAAATTGTAAAGTGACTTACTTCAATTGAGGTGTGAATACGGAGGTCTTATGAAGCTGCAGAGGAACTGCCATAGCGGGATCTGGGTCGTCATTGCTGCAATCAGAAGAGGACCCATCGGGAGTTGCTGCTTCATGAGAATAAAGAGGATGAGCAAAAGGTCTTGAACTATTCAAAATTTATAAAATACAACCTGCAACTAAATTGAAACTAGAGAACTATTTTCAATTTGCTTCAAATCTGGTATTGGTCATCAAAATCACACCATAAACCAGTAAAACATGACCTTGGCATGCAACCCCTAAAAGAGAAACATTGACTGTCAACTCATGGCTATACCTAGTGTGAATAAAGATTTAAAATAAAAGATGCAGATAAAAAAGAACTCATGAATTGTGCTTCTGCGCAAAATTAGTAATAACAGCACTAGCTTAAAAAACACATGAGAGGCTGGGCTAAATTGCCAAACAGAAAATGTAGAGTGAATAACGTTGATAATTTAATTGTATTTGGAAGCGATTTTTGGTGCAGTAATTCACCCTGGGTGATTGACTGAAGACTCACCACTATTGACTTTACATATTAAAAGCCAAAGGTGATATATATGGTTATAAATTGAAACCTGACATGGCTGCGTGCAAGACTTCTATTTTTAGTTCAAGGACATCACCGAATACTGATGCAAATTAGAAATAGAGATGTTCATTCATAATAAAAAATTGCAACAGTACTATTAACTACCTAATAGATATCTCAACTGACCTTCATTGGGAGTAAAGCTCAGTTTCCGTTTGCTGTTGACTGTTGTTCTAGGTAGATTGCTCTTTTGTATACGAGGACTTCGTCGGACACCGCAATATTGCAGCTGGCCTTGCGTAACTCTCCTCGGTGATGGCTCAGCTTCAGAAGAAGTGGAAGCCAAATTGCCTTGTGTCATCTTCTTGTAAGCCCGGTCATAGTCATCTGCTCAGTAAACTGAACATTATCCTCACAAAAAATACACCTCGGGTTGTGGGACGCTACATACCAAACGCTAACTCGTGCACCAAACTAGAGAACAGTTTGAGTGTGAGTCCAAGTATGAGCCCAAGCCCCAATGGTTTGAGTCAATAGTTGAAAGAGTACCCCCAATGGTTGAAAGCCCCAATGGTTGAAAGAGTAAAGTTCAAATTGGATCCTAAGTCAAAATAAAGTTCAATTCCAAGTTTAGGTCAAAATAGAATTCCAAGTTTGAGTATAACCTTCCCACTCCAAGTTTGATTCTTAGACCAAGTCCAAGTTTGAGTTCAAATCAAAGTCTCAGTCAGTCTTAAGTCCTTACTTGAAGACATTTTTGAAAAAAATAAAAAAAAATTGGATAGCAGCCCTCCTCGTCCGAAGGAATTATTTATGTAATTTCATCTATCAATGAAAACTTCTTATTTATATTCTTTATAATAATTTATAATTAGGTATAAATGGGGACAGGCGGACAAAAATGTATTTCTGATTATTGAAAGTGAAAGATACATTAATATCATCCCAATTTTGTTCTTTCATGTAGGTAACTGTATGGAAACATAGAACACAAAAGTACAATTAATTCGCAGAAATTGGGAGACAAGTGATTATATTTTGAAAGGTATTATATATGCATTGAGTTACAAACCTGATGAAACAGCTGTCTTCTTGATGATAAATTCAGTCCAATTTTTTCTTGGAGTCGTGTTTTCCTTGCCCAAGCCTTGAATATTTGATCCGTCTGGTGGCCAGTAGCACTTATTAAAGTTTCCAATTTTGGTTGTCCATTTTGATGGAACTATTTCCCACTGCCTATTGTCAAAATAAACTCCTAAATATTTTTTTGCTTTAGTAGTCATATTTTTACCTTTCCAATTTTGATATGGGTTAATTATTAGTTCAAGATTCACTGGAATTAATTAATTGGCAAGCAATTAAACCATGATCACAAGGAGCAAGAAACATCTTGCAATGGAATTTATCTACAGAAACTTCAGCCCTGATGAGGGGTTCCATTAACTTATAAATTCCAATAGATTTAGAATTCACTGGATAGGTGGAGTAACTTTATTTATGAGATAAATACTCAATTTGGCAAGTACCATTAGAAAAGCTTCGCAAAAAAGCAATATCTCCACTTTCCAGAAATATTTTCTTGGAAAGCAATGTTTGTGTCTGCACTTTGTTCCTCCTGGTTAATGCTTGTGGAAGATCCTGGTGAGCTTGCAGTAAGAGAGGAGCTGCAGTCTGAATCACTGTTGTTAGGAGCACCAGGCAGAATATTTTCAGCAATAACAGGAAAACATTGCCTAACATTAGGTGCACTTTTTGGACGAGTCACTGAAATCATTTCCTGTAACCTACGTTTTTTTTGCTTTGACCCTAGCCAAATGTATGGGATTTTCTCAATTATCACTTTTACCTAGCTACTGAAAATGTTCTCAAATATCACTGTACAGAAACAGATATTCAATTGAACATCATTGAATGACATTCATGTTATGATGTTTATCAATGTCAAAAAATAATAAAATAAAACAAATAATCTATAAATATACTAAATTTTACAGAAAATGGGTATCAAAACTATAATCTAAAGAATTGTCATGCAAACACATTGCTAGTTATCTAGGTACCAACTGCACAAATTTACTTGAATTTTCTTATTGGCATGCTTCACAGCTCCCACACTAAATGGTGATCTTTAATAAATCAAAATGGATACTAATTAGACACATATAAAGTCAATATTGTTTGTCCGGTCTGCAATTATAATCAAGCATTTAAAAATTCCTTGTTAACAACTGAATGCTCACTTAGTCTAATGGTGAGCCACATTCAAGAAAGGAGGAAACTTTTCTCCAGATTTCTGGAGAGTCTTGCATATTTCTCCCCAGATTTCTAAACTTTCAGAATTATTTCCTTAGGGCTTGTTAAAAATGAAGGTAGCTCACAGTTCTAGCAGATTGAATGTTGTAATTTTTTGCATCTACTTTTCCATCCAAATATCTGGGGAGATCTGCCACATTTTTGAATGTGGATGGCAGGCCCTATATTGGAAAAATAATGGTATGCGAATAATGCAAGCTCATTTCTAATTTCCATCAATAATGGAATTCAAATGAATGGAAATTAATTACACGCAAAACATAATATTTTACCCAAGAACAGTTCTGATCAACAAAATGAAAGTCATGTTCAAGTCACTAATAATCAAGTGGTTCAAATTATCATTACATTATTACTAGGATTTTGCAGGCCAAGCAATTCTAACTACACTGCTAGTTAGCATCTCTGCCTCTACGGCCTTACCTAAGCTAAACTAGGCCTATCAATACATAGTTAGCATTCCAGTACTCGTACAGTTCTGACAAGTTATAACTACAAAGTAGTGCAGGGTCTAATAAGTGTTTATAAACGTAAAATTATAATCATTTGTCATTAACCAATTCCTTCCCACATAGAATTTGGATAAAGTATTTCACAAGCTGTCAGTTGTACTGTCACTGAAAGATCATAGTAATCACTGGAGTCACTGAGCGAAAACTGCAACGTGTTTAGAAAATAACTGCAGGGGCACACAGAAAAGATTTTAAAAAGTAACTGCCGCCACACTGCAAACAAGCTAAATAGGTACTCTTAACGTCACAGAATTGATTAAAATGATGCATATTGAGGTAAAAACAGTAGGCCCTACTCACGACTGAGTATGATATAATTCTATCAACTGTATTTTAACGCACTATGTAAATTTTTTATATTATTTTAGAAAAGTGGAATTAGTATCACAATGAAGCCGATAACCAAACAGAAGCAGCACTGAAGATTCACTGAGGTGACTAACTATAGTGCAACGGTGCGGCCAGCTCGTATAAACCGCGCCTCATTTGAGGCTACTTTGAACGAGGTTTAATCCTGTATGAAACGGACCAACGGAGCAAATTGTTTTATTTTCTGATGAGTTGCGTCAAATTTTGACTTAAATACCTTTTATGTGATGACAAAAACATACCTATGTTGCTTTTTTATACATAGATCAAATAAAAGCAACATATATTTGTTTTGACTAGAATACTGCTTCCTGTGACATCTGGCAACATTAGAGAACAGTTACCAACTTCCTTACCAGATTAAAAATTATGACATCATGCTTCGAAGTAACTAAAATGAGTTTATTCTTTATCAATAGTGAATAACTCACATATTCAAGTAATATAGCAAGAAACCGTTGAACTTTTAACGAAATGAACAACACGCTGATGACGAAGAAAATGTTAGGTAGCTACTAGCCGCTTTCATGTTACTACCTACATATCGTTAAATTACTATACCTACATAAAAAATTATGATGACAGCAGTTACATTGAAATGACCCACCATCTAAAAATCGACCAGATTTTCAAAATGTGTGTTTGGTATTATTGTAAACTTCGGTGTTTCGAGAATAATTGACAAGCGATGCTGCACAGCTGTGGCCGGTCGGCAAACCCCTCCCCCAGCCCCCCGAAGTTGAATGACTCACGCAGCTTGTCACGTCTCAGTTTATGACTATTTTCTGAGTTGCTGACTAACGTGCAACTATTTACAGCTGACCATAGTCTTGGTGGCTGTTGCATTTCAACTAATCATAGATGCCGTTTTATATGTTTAGAGGCCGGGTTGGGTAGCATTGAAGTCATTACAGTCTGATCTGATTATACAACTATACAAGCATCAATAAAAAGAGAGAACCAGGAAAATGGTATAAAACATTTTTCATTAAAATGTATTCTCGAGACTGTGAAAAGACTCGTAAAAATTGGACGTTTCGAGCCTTCGCTTATCATCAGCAATAGGTACAAATTCGAATGTACAATTTTTTTCCATTTTTTTAAATTCGAAACGTCCAATTTTTACGAGTCTTTTCACAGTCTCGAGAATACATTTTAATGAAAAATATTTTATACCATTTTTTTATTGAAAATTCGAAAATACCGAAATAGCTGCTTCGAATACATGCATCATTAGTATCTTTTACTATACTAGGAATTCAAGCATATTATTATCAGAAGAAGGCAAGTTGGCCTGTAAGAAAATAAATACCGTAATCCGAATGTAGGAAAAAATACCATAAATAAACCTTGGCCATCATGTCTTAAATGCCATACAGGTCGTTATGGACTTTTTATGAGCGACTTATGGGTCACTTTTACATGTGATGACATTTCTTCCAGTAAACATACCATATTACGCGTATGTTAAGCCAAAATCCAATAAACATACCAAGTTACTGCCCTGATTTTTAATAGGGGATCATTTGTATCAAGCTTGATTGGAAATAAAGCATCGCAAATATGCCGATGTTTGTTTGCTTATGGCCTTACTTGAAATGCTTTCGTACACAAATGAAACATTCTATTACTGAGTGATAAATTTTGATGGTTTAATTTAAACAATTTAAACAATTTAAACAATTTATTTACCACAGGAGATACAGAGGTAGAATGTTTCTTAAGTCTATTAAAATGGACAAGTTTGAATATAGCTACCTGTGGGCCCGAATAAGTTCAGCGACTTCTGGGGCATCCTACCATCAACATTATTCTAAGGTGTACAATAATGTTTAACCTAAATAACTTAACCTAGTTTCGCATTTGACTGATCAGTGAGATAATTTACTCCATATCAGATATTTCATTTTACAACATAGGTTATATGGGCTATATTTAACAGTATATTCGATAAAAGATTTAACAGCAGACTGAAGGCAAATTATATATTACATATTACCCATGGCAAATATCATTATTGGAAACAGTCATGTAGGAGACAAGATTTGACTTGGTGATCTTACACGACTAATATTCCGATAGGAAGTGAGTCTCGAGATTTCTTTTGAATACTTTGTAAAAATTACTGTCAAGGATCTCCGCAGGTATTGAGTTCCAAGTTTTAGTTCCAACGAAGAGGATACTGTGTTGCGACCGGGCCTTTGAATAATAAGGAAGCATGAATTTACTTCTATTTCGGGTTAAATGGTCGTGATGACCAGTCTGCGCACTTAATAATAGTTTCAGGCTATTGTCACCATCATTTCTTAATGTTTTGTAAATGAAATTACAAATGGGGATTTTGTAGAGAACTGAAAGTTTAAGTATTTGTAAATTTTTGAATGAATCATTTGTGTGAGCATTATATTCTAGATTCTTTACCGCTCTGATTGCTTTTTTTTGCAGAGTAAAAATACGAGGCCTGTCGAAAAAGTATCCGACCTTTGGCCAGAAAAAATACTTCAACAACCTGACGGGGTTGGGACCCTAATCCCCTTCAAAGTAGGCTCCTTGTGCTTCCACACACTTAGCCCACCGATCCTTCCACTGCCGGAAACACCTCTGGAAGTCTTCTTTTGGAATGGTGTTCAGCTCTGTCGTCGCGTTCCGCATTATCTCTTCTCTACTCTCAAAACGGGATCCTTTCAGTGGTGTCTTCAATTTTGGAAACAACCAGAAGTCGCAAGGAGCCAGGTCTGGAGAGTAGGGAGGTTGGCGAACGGTCGTAATTCCATGTTTGGCCAAGAAATTGCGGATCAAATGGGATGAATGTGCGGGCGCGTTGTCGTGATGCAAGTGCCAGTTGTTCGCAGTCCACATGTCTGGTCAAAATGGCATGTGCAGAATCTTTACTCACTCCAACCTCTTGGGCAATCTCCCGCACGGTCAAACGACGATCTGCCATCACCAAATTTCGCACCCTCTCAACAACAGCTGCACTCCGAGAAGTTTTGGGCCTGCCACAACGCTGCTCACTCTCCGCTGATGTGCGGCCATCTTTGAATCGGTTGAACCACTCCTTAATTTGTGTTACACCCATAGCATCTTCCCCAAACACCTGCTGAATCTTACGAATTGTTTCAATTTGAGAATCACCAAGCTTTTGACAAAATTTGATGCAGTGTCTTTGCTCAATTCGTTCAGTCATCTTGCAAGAAAACTAAATCCGACAAACACTTAGAACAGCACCTTACTTGGCGACCCCCAGCTAGTGAGTGGCCCAAGTGAATGCGGTGAAAAAAGTCAAGCATGCGCATTAAGATTCCTCCTTCCACCGTGCACAGTGGCGCCGCCTTAGAATCACTACTTTGCGCGGGAAAAATTAAGGTCGGATACTTTTTCGACAGGCCTCGTAATATTGGTTTTTTTTATCAGTTCCGTGCCATGCCTCTATTCCGTACTGCAAGTATGGTGAAATGAGCGTTCGGTAGAGCATTCGTAAAGCTGTTTCAGGCAGGTAATTTTTAACTTTATTCAGGATTCCGATGAATTTCGATAATTTAGAACTAATATGAGCTATGTGCTCTTTAAAGGTCAGATGTTTATCTATTATGATGCCCAGAAACTTGCATGAGTTGGTTTCTTCGATTTCACCTTCGCCAATTTTTATGTGTGGGAGAGATATGCTTTTCTTGTATGAGAATGTAATATATTTTGTTTTATCGATGTTGAGGCTTATTTTATTAGCTTTAGGCCATAATGAAACTTTATGGAGTTCATTATTTATACTTTCCGCAATCATAGCGGGATTTTGGCTCGGAAGGACCGTAGAAAGCGTGCTGTCATCGGCAAAAAGTGTGAATTTGAAAAATGATGTTGATTTGATAATATCATTTATAAATATCAGAAATAGGAGAGGCCCAAGGACAGATCCTTGTGGAACTCCATGGCTAATTGTCTGTGGGTCCGATTTTGCGTCGTCAACGACAACGTATTGCTTCCGATTTGTTAGGTATGATTTGAACCAATCATGGGCAATTCCACGAATGCCATAACAGTGTAGTTTCGAGAGTAATATCTTATGGTCCACACAGTCGAATGCTTTTCGAAAGTCAAGAAAAACGGAGAAAACAAGCTTTCCTTCATCTATATTAGAGTAAAGGTACTGTAAATGATTTAATACAGCTTGTGTCGTTGATTTCTTAGAACGAAAACCGTATTGTCTGTCATAGAGAAAAGATTTTTGTTCAAAACACGAATACACTTTTTTAAACACAATTTTTTCAAATATTTTGCTCATAATTGGTAAAACAGAGATAGGTCTATGATTATTAACGAAGTTTTTATCACCATTTTTAAAAATAGGTGTGACTCTGGCAGTTTTGAGAGAGTTGGGAAAGATACCTTGAGAAAATGAATGGTTGATAATATTAGATATGCACGGTGCTATTATATGAGCAACAGACTTAACAATTTTAGCTGAAAATGTATTTAATCCATTTGATTTATTTTTCAAGTTGTTTATGCACGTAATTACATCGGAGGGATTAGTTCGCGTGAAAAAGAAAGAGTTGTGTTCACGGACATGGTCCATGTATTGCAAGTGGTCTGTAGGTTCACTAACGACACTATCGGCTATATTTTTCCCTATATTTATAAAAAAGTTGTTAAACACTGTTGCAATATCTTGTTTATCATGATATTTTACATTTTCGTGAACGATGGACTCAATTGTTTTTTTAGCGTCATTATTCGGTCTAAAGCATGAATTAAGCAGGCGCCAAGTTTTTTTCATATCAGTTTTGTATTCAGTAAATTTGCGCGTAAAGTAGTTTTGTTTCGATGATCGTATTTGATTTGTCACATGATTCCTGAATCTGTTATACGTTAATCTAGAGATTCGTCCTTCGTATAGTAAGGCTAAGTATGCTTGACGTTTCTTTATATTGATCACGATATATTCAGTAATCCAAGGCTTTTGTCTATTTTTCGGCGTAATTGTGCGGGTGATTATTGGACAACACTGGTTATATGCGGTCGTTATAGTTTCAGTTAGATTTAGTATTGCTTGGTCAATGTTAATCGCATTATTGTCTAGTTCATAGATGTCCAATGATGGCATTAATTCTTCTAGAACAGTTCGCATTGTTCCCAAGTTATATTCGTTTATACAACGATATGAAGAAGTCTCAGCAAGTGGGCTGTTGCAGGGACTATAGACATTTTTCTTGATGAGAAACACAGGAATATGGTCAGATAAGTCAGAAATTATTATTCCTGTAAGAAAATCAGTCGGATCTAACATAAAAATATTATCGAGCAGCGTGGCAGATTCAGATGTAATACGCGTAGGTTTCGTGATGATTGGAAGGAAGGAGTTAGATTGAAAAACATTTATGAAGTTTGAGATTTGTTCACAGCTTTCATATTGAAGAAGATCGTAGTTGAAATTCCCGCAAATTATTATGTCATTGTATAGAGATTTGTTAAACTGAGATATTATGCGTTGAAGCTCGTTCAGGAAAGAAATGTTGCAAGCCGTTGGGGGCCTATATACAGTCCCAAGTACAATCCGTTTACCATTTTTCATTAGTTCTATAAATAGAGTCTCAATATGTTCACGATTCATAGTTGCACTTATAATGATTTTCGATGATATGTGCTTAGATATGTACGTACTGATGCCACCACCACGTTTGTTGCTACGGAGTGAATGATGGCTATTATAGTTCTGAATTTGAATTAGGTCTTTAGTTGAGTCATCTAGCCAACTTTCGGTGAAACTGAGAACATCAAAATTGCTGTTTAGCTCAGTGATAGTACAAGATATTTCATCTATTTTCGGATAAATGGACCTACAGTTCCAACATAATACTGAGAGATCGTTACAGGTTTTTCTCATCGATTCATTGAATTCTTTAATATTTAGGTACTTACAATTCCCAGTTTCATTTAGGTTTGGATGCAATCTATTCAAATGATTGAGATCTGGATCAATATCATCGAATATATCAACATGGTCAGTCATAAAGATTAAGAAACAGTAATTAAAATGTGACGTAAAAAATAAAGAAGATGATACAGACTACAGGGTCAAGTTAAAACTAAAGACATTCCTACTTATAGTAAAATTTAAGAAATAGAGAGAAACTAAAACACACAGAGATTATTAGTCTTAATTGTCTAAAATCTAGTATGATTTCATAAGGAGAGCGCTAACTCAGTCCATGAGCTGGAGCATTAGAGATCATAAATTGCGAATAGTGTAGTTACAAGGCTGTCATACCAGTGGTATCTGCATATAACACATATGATGTAGCAAAGGACGAAATGGATTAGAATCGAAGTGACAGCGAAGTTATTTAATTAATATAAAGATCTTGAGTATCTAGACTATTTTCAGATTTTGAGACATGTGGTAACATATAATTGAAATCAGAGTAGAAAATTCGGTATGAGCCTTCTATGAAAAATGAGAAAAAGAAGTAGATAAAAAAACAATTTAGTGAGCAGTAAAACAAAGTTGCAAGTTCTGCGTGGTTGCCTTGAAGAGGCAAAGGCGATTCTATCAGAAAACAAAAATAAATCATGTGGACAGAGATCAAAATGCTATTAAATTAAGTACGTAAGTCTCTAATTACGAGTAATTTCTTCTGAGGACTTGCCGACATGTTGTAGTAAGTACTGGTCAAGTGATTCAGGTGTGTTGATGGTTTGAGGTCTCGGAGTTTCTTGTCCAGGTATCCTAGGAGAGTAGACGCTGATATTGCCATCCAGAGTTCTTGCGAGACCTATTTTGTCCGGAAATTTTCGTTTGGCCAATCTCAGAGTGTACATAATATTAGCTCGCGAAGGGATGAGGTATTCGTTTACGTAGAATTTCGGCTTGGTCACACGGAAGGCTGACAAAGCTTCTTGTTTCTTTTCGTATTGTCGTAGCTCAAAGGTAATGTTTCTCCTATCGACGTTTCCAGGGGCAGGTTTTTTACCCAGTCTATTCGCTGTAGTGATGTCAGAGTTACTAAGGTTGACGTTGATTTGGTCCTTCAGGAGCTCCCGCACAGTCTGTTTACAGTCTTCATCAGAATGTGATTGCGGTAGTTCCCCTGTGATAACCAGAGTGCATTTTCTGTTTTCTAACTCTTCCCGTTCTTCTTTCCTTTCGAATCGCTCTAGACGGGAGACTAGCCTATCTATCTTTTTATTTCGCTCTTCAATCACTGACTTTTGATTTGATTCTTTTTTCGTTAGTGTTTCAATCATCGTTTACAAGTCACTAATTTTGCATTGAAATTTCTCCATTACTGAGTTAAAGTGATCAATTATGATGGAGACCATTTGCTTATTCTGTTTTGACAGGTTTTGTATGTCTGGACAGTCAAGCTCCAGCGTACCCTCAGTGTTCTTCTTGTTTGCCTTTCTTTCCGCCATCTTGTGAGAAAGGAGACACTTGCGAAAAAGAAGCAAGGGTTGAGTGCTGTTTTGAGGGAATATCACACTTTTTGTTCGATTTTTTGGATTTTGGTTAGATGAAATTTACTCTCGGATTCTCATGGTCTGAGTGGGCACTCTTTTTGGTTAGAAATGCATGTTCATTAACCAATTGGGCACTTTGTTTCCGAGCAAAGACAAAGTACGTCCTCACTTCACGGAGACACTGTTGACAGGAGACACTGTTGAGTGTTAGTTTTGAGTCCGGCTGCTGAATCATTAGCTAATTAGCTTGCTGAGGAAACATAAACGCCTCCCGGAGTTTTGAAGCTACAGGAATGGCAATTATACCAATCAAAAGGGCTACAAAGAAATACAGGTAATTAAGAAAGAAAATTAGTGAGTATTGGAAAAAAATTGTTAAAAAAAAAACCTGTTCTGAAACTTGTATTTATTGACTTTTGATATGAATCCTTTCCCACTGTTTTGAAGGTACATAAGAAGGCACAAAATCGCTGATAAGACTCAATTCAAAAATTAGTAAGGAACGAAAAAATTATTTTTTAGAAAAACTGCTCTCATGAAAACTTATTTTTTGACACTCGAAAACTTACTTCTCCCACAGTTTTGAAGGTACAGAGATGGCAAACATACCAATCGATAGCAATTAGAAAGGTCTATAGATCCGTTAAAAAAGTTTTTTTAATTTCGATTCATGTTGAAATTAAAAGCAAAATTATTCAACAAAGTGGAAAAAGAGATCATTTATTTGGGAAAAAAATTCTAAAAATTCAAAAAATTAATTATTCGAAAAACTTTTGCACCGGATCTCTGGACAAGACAATTAGCTATCTAGAAAATATTTTCTCAGTTCTGTGAGTTCAAAATTGTAGGAGTAGGATTTTCCGCAACACATGTTTTTTCATGTTTTTTTTTAAATAATCTTATTCATGTATGGTTACGAAAAATACGCACAAGTAAAATGAATATTCATAACAATTTACACCTACGGTAGATATCTCAGAAAAATCCACCGAGAGCTTACAGACTTTTTTTTACCCCGAACCGTCCCCTCAAAGAGCCGTACAGGCTGAACACAGACTGATTTTAAAGAGCCGTAAAGGCCGAACACAGACTGATTTTAAAGAGCCGTAAAGGCCGAACACAGACTAATTTTAAAGAGCCGTAAAGGCCGAACACAGACTTATTTTAAAGAGCCGTAAAGACCGAACGCAGACTAATTTCAAAGAGCCGTACAGGCCGAATATATGTAGTTCATTAAAATTTTAAAAGAGTACTATTTATTATTTTTTATTATTTTAGTAGTGATTTTATGGATTAACGCAAAGGGCGCTTTTTTAAAAAGAGCTTTCGCTTAAACTCAAAAAGTGGCATAGCTGACACGGGTGCTCGTTAAATTAAAATTCATCTCAAGCAGCAACTGCCGCAGTTGTGGTGAAGTAGGTAGGTGTAAGCGATTACAAAAGAGCAGCATTAACTGCTGCAACCGAAGTGGTAGGTTAGCAGTAGGCGCGTTTAAAGGCCCCGATACACTGGCGTTCATGACTCGAGAAATTGCGGCAGTGGATCCGTTCGCCAGTTGAAGTGAGAACTGGCGACATGATACACTCAGCACGCAAGATGAAGCACCGCGGAATGCAATCATTGCAATGCAAGGCGTCAGTCTGCCTCAGCGTGTCGTACGGGTAGGTGCGCGATTGCGACCAGCCATTTGGCCTGTAAGCGCTGCTTTTCACATTCCGCAAGCAGTCGTATTTTTTGAATACGTCAATAGAATTCAGCGTTCGAGTTTTATCCACTCAATTGCAGAGCAAGTCATTGCTGCGCACCTCTCCCGTCAATGTTCAAAACGGTACAGCTTAATGCTCATCGCAGTGACGACCGTTTTATCCAGAAATGCACGGATCGCTGAAAGCTCGGTGGCCACTCTGCCAACTGGCTGGTGTGCAGGGATGGGAGGCACATTCAGAGGCGTGCCGGCGGTTATCACCGTGATATTTGCCGTGGGTATCAAGGCCTTAAGAGAGCAGCAGGAACTGCTGCAACCGCACATGTAGGTAAGTAGTAAACGCGATTTAACCCTTTCGGTACGATAATTCAAATGGTTTGGGTAAAAACATCCAGGGAAAAAATTTGTCATTACCCTGAATGATCAGTGAAAATTTCCTAGTGTGGGTGCTTTTAGCTTAAGCAAGTGCTTACTTCTTTATTTTAATTTTAAATTTTTTTGAATCTTTGAAGCTCCATGCTTTGCGACATAAATTTGTGATGTTGATGATACAGTTTTGTATTTACGAAGAAATTATTTATAAGTTTTTGCCGGAATTTACCAGAAATAAAGAAAGTTCAGAAACAACTTGCTCAAGTTAATTGTAAAGGGTATTGAATGTGATGCACGGACCCTGTAGCAGGAACTTACGCGTGCCTATGCTATAGGGTCCTAATGTAGCCTATGGTAATTTACATTTGCAGGCTTCTGGAATTGTTCAAAAACTAGTTTAAAGAATTTTTGTAATTTCCCTAATTTTGTTATTTACTCCAAAATATTCCCTCACTAGTTAAATTACTTTAAAACTAGGTTAGATGCCCTAAACTGGAAGCACTAGCCAACTTGGCACTGGAGTAGCCGTTAGTACCGAAAGGGTTAAGGAAGAGCAGCAGGAACTGGTCTGGTCAGCTTCCTGGAAGGACAAATTAATTTTTTAAGTAAATAGAAAAAAGAAACACCGTACAAAGTTAAGTCACTCAAAATTGTGCACGAATATAAATATAAGACATTCAAGCTCCTAGTACGCACCCCACAGTAGCACCAGCTAGCCCCAGAATCACACTCGAGTCTTGACAAAACCCTCGAGCCAGCGTGAAGGTGAAGCAACTGACGGCAGCCTCCCAGGGTGCGTAGCGGTAACTATACCAGCAGCAGCAGAACATACTAGGAGCGGAAACAAACACAAATTAATTCGGGTCGCCGCTACGGCGAAGTAGAGATGGAATATCTCAGAGCACTAATATCATTAATTTCATAATTACACATAGTGAGCTCTCACCCAAATTAATTTCCACTCGGTGGGTCGATCAGCTACTTTCAGAGGTTGTTAGAGAAAAGGTAAAAAGATGAAAATAGTGGTAGAACGGTGTTCAGGCGAAAGTACGTAATCAGGTAAGTAGTTAATAGTAGGGAGATGAAACAAGCCCTTCAGGCAATATAAAGTAAGCTGGATGAACTCAGGAAGAAACCGTTACAGTTTCCTCCACGTCTCAGGAGGTCACCGTACGCAAGTAGGTTTTTATTTAACTTCATAAGAAGCGATTTAATTGGTTAGGACCTCCCTTCGAAGTAGATTACTACCATTGGCCTTTTAATTGAGTTAGAAATATTAAATACCTGAACACCAAGATAATAACGAAATTCACAACACACGCATACAAACTTAAACACAGAAAAAAAGGACAGTAAGCGAGAAGTAAGTAGGACATAACCTCGTGGCAACGTAATTAAGAGGTAATCACTGGTGCCAACCAGGTGCTACTCAGACTGCCACTGCTCCAGTAAAAGTGTCAATGCTGAATCTGCTGATTTTTAAAAATCATCTGCCCACCCTACCTTTGCTCCGCTCAAGCTCCGCGGCAACAAATGACAGCGCGAAATCGACACATGGCTCTGCCTCCAAAGGCAATACGAGGAGCATGAGGGAAGAATTTTCTTCACTAAACCCAGCGTAAGCACGCAAGAAAATGAGCCAAGCATCACAGTTAGGCTTCTCGGGACCATACGAATACAGCGCGTACACTTCGAACATCCTGAAGAATTCTTTGATGTCACATAGTTGAGATGACGGATCGAAAGGTTGAGGAGGCGGCTGAACACGCTTATTTAGGTTAGAAATCGCATGCGCTAAACGACCCATCATAAATCCCATATCCGTGGAATTACGCTCACCGCTACTTCCACTGCGGTCCGACGCTGAAGAACCAGCAGCTCCTGTACTAGGCATCTTGCAATTTTACTTTTAAAAAGTTCAGTTGAAAAATGCTCCTACATCAGGATCACTAGCCACGTTTAAATTGCCGACAGACGATCGATTTTGATTCCGTTCGATAAAATATTTCGAATTATGGTATCTTTTCCTTTCATGCTCCATAAAACTCTGCTTTTCATTGCAATCAAAGTGTCACATGTATTTAAACATTCAGTAAACTTTTATTTTTTATTGACCGTAATTAAATCATATAAGGGAAAATAGCATACCATTAAAAGTTAATCATTTCCCGTTAATTGAAACATTTAAAAGTTTAACGACCAACGTTAATTTGAAAACATACTTTAAAAGTTAACACCGTTTAAAATACCGAAATGCTATGTACGCTTTCCAATTTTTATGAATTATACGGAAGCGAAAATCATCGAGCGTAATGCCAAGGGAGGATAAGAGTTTCAGTGGACTATTCGGAACGATGGACAAAGAAACGATAAAATTAGGATGTTCTACATCGAACCATCTTCGACACAAACTATTGTGCAGGAGCGACAGTTCGTGTAACCCTGGCATGATCAGCACCAGAGGGGATCTAATAATACAAACAATGTTCAGTCTGTCTAAAAATATTTTAAGAACCCACAGTCGTGAAAACCTGGCTTCTACAGTGTGTCCAAGCATTGGCAGCTATCACACTGCTCCGTGCAGCTCCTGGCTGCAACACAAACAAGCCAATCGAAGAGCCTTCAACGACAATCAGCCGCACAATTTTACTCTGCACACCAGTAATCAAAGATGGCGAGAATGAATGCATTTGATCATCTCGGCACGATTTTATTTAAAGGTCGCTGATAAAAAACACTGGGCACTCACAAAATTTCAGATTGTGAGGTACGGGAAGTTAGCCCACCAATATGAACCTCGAAGGTTAGCTTAGTGCCAAATTTTACTTCGAAAATTTATATAAATGGATCGGAAACCTATCACTCGGCTACCCAACTCCAAATCATTGTACGAAAAGTCAGGAGTTCTGGACGTTTTTCCTGTGAAGGCCTTCGTCTTATTAGGTTTCATAATTATGTTTCAGCGGGTTCACCACTTACTTATCTCACCAGATCCCCCTTAAAAATACAACCAATGCAGCCCGATCAACTGATCTGGGGACGACCGCCCCAAGCGTCGAATCGCTAGGGCTAACAAAACACTTGTATAAAGCACAAATTGATAGAGAGCTAATACGCAACTCTGCGGCACACCTAAGACATCGTGTCTCGAACTGCTTATTACTTCCTCCACCACCATTCTACTCTCTACCACTCTTTCCCTCTATCACCACAAACTAGAACAGATTTCAGAAAAACTGCCTGCTAAAATACAAAAAATCTTCCATCAATTCAACATGATCCCAATTTCGTCTCGGCGATGCTTGCCACCGAAGTGAGACCAAACAAAAACAGTCTCTTTGGATTGAATATCAGGGCCCATTCTCACGCCCAAGAGCAGGTAGCTCTGACCTCACCCTAAAGAGCAAACTCGTCATTACCTCCCACAACTCGTGAGAGGGTGTCGAGGGTTTCCCTTGCCCTCTGATTGTTACGCGCGAGCAGCGGCGTAAGCCCACTGAGCCTCTGCCGAGCGAGCCCGAGCCCGGCACCATGCTCGATAGACTGTTTGTTTCGCTTGACACCACAGTAGAGGCAAATCTGCATAGAATAGAAAAATGGTGTTATTCAAACTGGCTTTGTGAACGCAAGTTAATGCTCTAATTTAAGCTCTGAATAGCACCCCTCCCCAGTTCTCTTTTTTTTAGTGGATCCACACTCAGGGTATTTAAAACTAGTATAACTTGTTCATTTATCATTTACAATCGATTACACAGAGATCAGAAGTACCAAGTGATAGAGTGACAGCAACCTTGAAACATTAGACACTTACGTTTGAACAAAATCAAGTCGATCACTTGCCACGTGCGTTATAGACACTAAACCAACTGATAGCAGCCGACCAGGCAAGTAAAATGTATCAAACCCATCCAGGTGAGTAAGAGAGATAAACTCAACTATTATACAAGGTGAGTGTTTTCATCACCTACAGAAGCAGCCCCCGAGTACCCGGATTGGGAGCTAATCACGGAGTCCAGGGAACATGCCGTCGTGAAGTGAGCCGACGTAACGCGGATTGCGGTGAAATACACTAACAAAAAAATTGATCCGGATTTCACAAATGACTAGAACCATAATCTTATGACAACTACACTTCAACTGCCTTAAGGAACGTGCACTACAACCATCACTGATGTACAGCGCCAACCCTGCGCCCCAGGAAAGGAGCCATTAAGCTTTAGCTGGGGCCAAATGAATCTTGGGACTCGAAGCTAAGCGTGGAGACGACGGTCATACACCAATGTTTCTGAAAAGAACAGATATACCATAACAGTAGAAGGCAACTCCAAGCTCATCTACGTTTGCACAGAGGCCTTGAATGTTTAATTTCGAAGCTACGTAAACGAACCAGAAAAAAAAAATTGACTGCGAAGCACTAAAGAGGGAGCGATTATCGAGGTATAACTCAGATGTAGAGAGAATAAGGAAGGAAGACTTAAAGACGCGGCTATGGCTTCAGTACGAAAATCCTTCTTCTAGGAATAAAAAAAACAGATTTCACAGTGAGAAGGAAATTGAAAAATTCGAAACGAAATTAGATGAAATGAGATTATAATCAACTCATTTTAACGCGTAATACAGAGTATAGGTAATCGAAAACTTTTCGAGTGATAATTAAGAGCCAAAAAATATATTTCGTTTTTTATACATTCACTCAGTCAAAATAAAATTCGACTAAAGACTGTTGAAAAGCTTGTCCCAAGAATCTATTCAACTTCAGACAGCGTGGTGGAGGCTTGAAGGAAATCGTGTATATCTGTGCGCTCTCTTTCTTTAGCGCAGTCCGACATCGCAGGTGCCGGTTGATCTCCGTGTGTAAGCAACAAATGCAGCCTTCTTCCTCGAGGGATATGAAGTGATATCCATGTTTTCGTTTTTAATTTATTTCATCCGTAAAGGAAGTCACTTCAGTTGGTACAGGTGTTGAAGTGGCCTTCTCAATTCGAAATTTACCTTCTCAGTTCGAAATTTGTTCCACGACAGAAGCTGAAGTGGAGGCTGCTGCTTATGCGAATTACGTTAGTTGCCGTATGTCTCTTGAAACATCAATAAAAATGCAATAAATATTTAAAATGAATATAAGCTGAATATACAACCCATGAAACTTGATTGTGCACTTCGTCATATTTTAGTGGCTGTTGCCTGGGATACAATTTTCGCTTGACAAAGCGGTTCAACATTAATATTCATCAATAGCGAAATTCTCAGTGAGAAATTTTGTATCTTAATCTGACTAAATATAGATTTGTTAATTAAAATCAATTTAGTGTAGATTATAATTAGTGAGGCCATGAAGGCCTAGGTGCATCCGTGTGGGTCTCAATGCGTTGATGGTCGCAGTTTCTCAGGTCGTGCGCTTCAGAATGGATGTCGTTACAAATTTGAAGAAGCTGAATATATACTGTAATTAAAGTTCAATGTAATTTTTTGTGGAAAAATAAATTCTATACCTACGAAAGGATAAGGCGTTTGATAAATAACGACTACAGTAACTTTGGCAGAGCTTTTTCATGTTTCATTTTGATTTCGTCATATACAAGCTTTCATAGCAACGGAGTCTGAATGTTTACGTCATCCGTTTGCTATACAACTTACCCCACCACTTTATTCGTTGCTCACTCATTGTTTTTGTGAGTGGATAATCTTGGAACGATTCTTCTAGAATAGTTCATCTTTCGACCCTCATCGCGTATAATTGCAACTCAATGCGCACATAAATACAAGATTTTCTCGAAATCTATTCACAATTCTGCTACATTCCTTTTCACGGTTCGGCAGATGACCTTCTGCTCACAGATGTTACAGTTCATTATTTTGGTCCAAAGAACTAATTTTTGTGTTTGATTATGAGAAAATAAGAGTCCAGGCTGTTGCTGCGGTTCAGTCACGTACTCTTCTTTGCGGTAACGATGGTATTTTGAATGAAAAATTTGCCGAGACCTGCACTTCTTGCAGAGGTAGCTTAATACAAGCTCACGTTCCTGCCGACTAATTGCTGTTGAACATTGGACCTTGAAAACCAAAAGAATGAATTGCAAAGCCAACGAACGGAACTATAAAAAAAACATCTGAATACATCTAATCTGTTTACAGTTCACCGAACGTCGAACTACTGTGCTGTTGTCACACTTGAAACCTTTGTTTTATCAACTAGATAGCCTGTTTTGTCCAGTTAGGCGGGATTAAGTTCATGGTCTCAATCTCGAATGAAAGATAGAGTTCTCTGTTCATCTTTGTCGATGCTAGCTACTTTCAAAGCTTGTGTCAGCCACTCTTGCGAGATGGTCTAAGTAACCTTTAAAAGCCTCGTTTCGGCTCCTTCGAAAGTCTCATTTGACCCTTTTGAACGTTTCGATTAAAGTTTTTATCGTTTGTCCTTCTCGGAAGGTCTTGTTCATTCAATTTAGAAATTTTCGGTTTGGTAACATCTTAAGTCACTTCTAGTTTACTCTGCAAACTTTGTAAGAAAATTTGAGTAAATTAATATCAAATCATTTACATTATACTCCCCATGGTACTCCATGTTGGAAATTCTACAAGATTTTTGGAGCTTTTTTACGCTCCCATAATACCACATCGAGGTTTGACAAAGTAAACTTATTCTTACGGACTGCTGTTCGTTCAATGGTCCCTTATCTTCAACGATGGTAAGTACGGTTTTCCTGCTGTCTAGACTTCATTTTCTTGTGCGTAGTATGACTCTGTTTCTGCGGTGAAGGGTGCTCATACGTGTGTTAAAAAGTGTAGCTCTGCTGCTTGAATTCTCTCTCGTGGCATCGATTTCTTCTCATTTGCACACCCCAAGACCCCATGTACGCAAAGATTATAATTATGTGAAAAAAATAACAGTTAGCCTTTTGGAGGGAATTTTCGACGAAGATTCATTAGCCACAACCTTTTAGGTTTCACTGCTATTTTTGCGAAAAAACATTTCGAATTATAAATATGTGAAGCAAACACACATGAAATTAACTCTTTAATAAAACTGCACTGCGTGAATTATTTTTCAATGATTATATGAACAATTTAGTGCGTGGTTTCAATGCGCATACTGCAAATGATAACAGGTAGAAATAGCGCCCCCCCCAATGCCCCTTGTAATTCAAAATCCTTGGCGACTTTGAAGTACTAACATTTTTCCTCGTTGCAATCACAGTTTATTCAATAAGTGAGCAATGCGCCGTAATTTTTCTTTAAGACTGATATGAGAGCTACCTCTCCTCGGCGCACAGCAGGCTCGACGACAGGCGCATTAATGCGCTACGTACGAGCAAGGGTAATTAGGTAGTCATAACTGAGGAGCCCCGATCTCCAGTGTGGCCATCGTCCTCGAAATTCAATGGAAGGAAGAATAAATGGTCGAGGTGTTCTGCTAATAAATCATAGAGGTGTCACAATCAAAGGGTTAAAAACCTAGATAAGACAATCTAAAAAATTTCAAATTTTCAGAGAGTAGCCAACAATGATGCTGAGCATCAGAGAGTATTATGAGAAAACAGCTCTGCGATCAACAAACGGGTGAATATCAAGTAGGACCATTGTATGGCTGTTGCGTTCTTTTCTCACGTACTTGGGTAGAAAACGAGTAGGCGATAGCATCTTCTATCTATTTACTACCACTCTGTCCCTCCAGTCATGAAGAGTGAATCCTAAAGGTAAGTACTCACTTGTAGACATGTTGCGCGATTTGTTTATAGACCTGGTCTATTGACCGTTCTACAGACATATTCTATAAACCGTTTATAGATTCCATTTGGCCTCGTATTGCGTCCACACTACGATTTGAATTTCTCGTCTAGTCTCTGACAGTACGTCATTGAGGATATAGCTTTGAGCAGAGTAAGTTCCTGCTTATCGCTAATTGCTAGTGAAAGAACGAGAAAACGTAATCGTTGGTAGAGTTGCAAAGTGTTTGCAGAAGGGCCTAGTTTCGGAATTTCATTATTAAATAAATTAAGACTGGAAGACGCCATGAGTTTTCGAAATTTCACACGCCTAACCTCTACTGATTTCGAAGAAGATTTGCTTCTGATGGTTGGAGGAATGATAACGAAAAAGAATACAAACTGGCGAATCTACCCCAGCTTCACTTCGACTAGATGTCATACTGCGTTTCTTAAGGGCCTTTCACACGATCAGTTTTTCTGTCAGTCACACTCACACTCACGGAGTGTGGTCAAAACACTTGCGTTCACACGTACGTTCTCCTGACTGAAGTGACGCGTCACTGCTCACTGGCAAGCTTGACAGTCACGGAGCTAGGATATATGGAGGGAGCATAGCGCACTCCGATCGGGCTCAATTTGGCTGCAAAAGTTGAAACACTCGGGCACTCTCAATGCCCGACACGTCACAATTCTGAGCCAACCACAGACGCTTGGCTGAAGTTGGCTCCACCCACCTTTCTTACAACCCCTCCTCATTTTCCGAAGCAAGATTAGTACTTCACCTCAAATCAAAGGGGAGGTGTGCGTGCAAGTCGCTCTAATTTGTTATAATCAAGGGCCTGTTATCTTTATAGTTTTCAACTCTTAATGTATCTTTGCTAGTAATTTTGATATTATTAAGTGTCCTCAAGTTAGGAAACACAATTTATTATCTTTCGGAGTCTTAGAATCCCAAATTAATCATTAACGATTGAATGATTAACAAAACAGCTAGAAGAGCATTCATCGAGCGTGTGCGCACTCTCCCGTAGTTAGTAGGTAACTGGCTTCCGTGCTGACGTCACACTCGCGAGACGGCTATTGGTTACCACAGACAGAGGAGAAATCTCAAAAACTGGTTCTATTCACTGACGGCTATGCTCCCTCCACATATACTCCCTCCACGTTGACAGTGCTTCACAATCCGTTGTCGGGAGAGGTTCGTCGGAGTTAGAGTGAGAGTACTCATTAAGGCCCGCACACACGAACGCTCATCACCGTCACCGATCCTTATGAGAGTCGCTTAGCCCCACCCAATGCAGCTAAGCCCCACCCACTGCAAGCCAAAATGACCCTAATTTCGTGAGCGGCACCGATCCTTATGACCGTCACCGGCATATCAAGCAAGTTAGATATTTTCCCTCATCAGCGTCAATTACAATGAACTGTGACGGTGAAGAGCGCGCGTTTATAAGCTCGGCAGTGACCGTTCACGCTCACTGCTTACTGGTGGGCGGGGCTTAATGCCGCTCATGATGATCGGTGACTGTGAAAAAAGCGTGCGTGTATTTTGGCCTTTACTCTGCGGTCAAAAAGAAGAAACACCGCAAACAGATAGTGGGTAAAAGATTGGCTGGCTGAACATCCAGAAAATGAGAGTTATAAGCGGATTTGCAGAGAGTTAGGGCTAAATATCCAAGTTTCGTCCACCAATTAATTTGCGCATTCCTCTTTCCTTTTTTAGCATTCGTGAAATTTGGTCCCACCAAATCTAACAACTTCTACCAAACTAATAATCTAATTCATAATAACTTCAAGTGTAGGTAATATTTTTCCTTCGTTCTATACAGTTGTGCATGTACCAGCATGGTGCAGCTCTTAAATTTCATTTATTTTGTTGGACTATATTCGTTCGTTTCCCAGCATCACCGGGATTAGGATGTAAAAATAGGAATTGGAATCTTACGCGCATTGTTTTAGAACTGTATGATAGAATGCCCGTGTAAAAATGGCATCCGTACGCAAATATTCTAAAATATAATAAACCTATCAAACTACTGCGTGATAATATCTAATATTGTATGAGAATGTGACAGCGATACGGGAAAACTAATAAACCTTTAGACTTATTTCATAAAACATTTTTATGCTGAAATTTAACATCAAGGATAATTCAACTACGAAGTTGTGAAATTATTATGAAAATACCAGATAAATTATTGAAATCGTATTTATTGATCTGTGTATATTAATATAGGAAAATAATGTATTTATGCAGTATTTCTTGTGTGATTATTAAATAAGAATGAAAATCCTTTTAAAATGGCTCTGACAGAACAATTAGACGGATGCATTATGATATGCTTGTAACCAAATAAATCATTTTTTCCCCATCATCATGAATACTAAAAAAGCTCCTTTAAATCAGGTGCTATCCCATCATGGATTCTATCCGTATAAATCAGGTGGTATATCATGCAAAATAATAGATTCATTTGAAGAAACGTTCCAATTAAATTGGCATCGAAGCGCATTAATTTTATTCTTCAAACCATTTATATATAAATTACTATTGTGTTGCTTCAATAACATATTTGAGCGACTTGCTTCTTATATCTCTGCTCTTGTATTGGTTGCTGTGCACTTTCCACAAAGCGGGCTGCTCCCGAAAATCTATACTATAATAGGAGCCGTGTACGTCCGTCTCTCTGTCTGTCCGAAGCCAGCCGAAAGTGCGTGATGAGCGTAACTGTGATATGGGCCGTGTGCACACGGCCTCATCAACTCTCGAGAGATTGAATTTTTCTATTATACGACCTTTCTTTCGTTTTGCCTTCTTTCTTATTTCAAATGAAAAGGGTGGACTAGTAACTAATTAAAGCAGCCGTCGCTTCTCGAATCCAGGCAGAGACCATTAGATTTGCAGGAACGGCAGCAGACATGCTTACTATAGACGCCGGGTGGGCGAAAACTGAGTTTGACTGACACGCAAATAGAAGCAAAGCAGCAGTCAAACCCGACAGTGCCGAGTGCCGAGTAGAGAGCAACAGAGAGCACGCATGCCCAAATATTGTGTTGCGGAGCCGTGAGTGTCAGTGTGACTGACGAAAAAACTGATCGTGTGAAAGGCGCTTTAGCAAGCGCAGACTCTTTCACGAATCTCATGTGTACCTTGAGAATATCTAAGCAGGCAATATCGCAAATGGTACCTGAGATTTGCGAAGTAGTTACGAATTTACATCAAACGAATGTATTTATTTAAGTTTTGGACTTCCTTTCGAATACGCTTCGCACTCGTGCATTGGAGGAGGGGGTCATATCTTACAGAAAAAAAAAAGCCAACGGCCCATGATAACTCACGTATCTTTTAAAAATACGTTATCCAGGGCTTAAAATAGATGCCTCTAACCTAAATGATTTAACAGTAACGTACCGTTGGGTATTAAAAGTACAAAAGATTTCAGTGTCTATACCTGGTAATTTTTCAAAGAGAAGCTACATATTATATTAACATTTATTGTGTGCTTGTTCTTATTATTCCAGTACAATAGGAGATATTGAGCAAGAAAGCAAGCAAGATAGCGTTCAACAACAAAAAATGGGGCTAATTATACTCTTAGTGCGTAGTAATAAAAACAAAAAGAAGAAAATCCGAATGGATGAATCTAACATCAGTAGTATATATATGATGAACTGAGGTCCTCTACTTTCTCATCAAAATATACTCCTAACGACTTTTCTAGCATCACTTTTCATGAACTAACTCACAAGTTTCTGGCATTATTGTTCTAATTATATATTGATAAAGGTGTTCGTGCTCTACAGAAATTCTTGCACATCATTGATACCTTCAACCCTTGGCTCTGATTGCTGCTGAAGTGGAACAGGTGATGTATTAGGATTTGCAGAATAACTGTCATGCGAATCTTCTGACAATGGGCAATGTGATGGGTTGGTGGTTCATAAATAACCACTTCAAGATAAATAGATGTTTTTTAATAAAGAATCACAGTACTAATTAACTTGATACCTTGACAATATTATGACGAGAGCACCTCCTCGAGATATAGTAGGTCCTTTGTTTCTTGAGTCGTATATTTTCTCATGACCACTGCGTTTAAAATGTTGTCAATTTCGAGTAAATTGGCCATGAAATGGCTAATTTACATAACAAATGATAACAAATGATAACATAACAAATAATTATCATAACAAATGATTGGCCATGAAATGTCCAATCGCGATAACCTCTGTGTATCGACTATCGTTGCAAATGTAGTACGCACTAGCAAAACGTGGCGCAACATGTCTACCGTTGCATGCTGTCTCCCATTCCGATCGTGAGACCATAGACCGGCGACTTTTGGTCTCGCAACAGACTCGCACATGACGCTTCTTGATCTATAGACGTTTCTACGAAGACAACGCTAGACAGGTCTCAGAGACCATAACCGCGCAACATGTCTACAAGTGAGTTAAGCCGCCTTAAGGCGGGCTCTCAAAGATCCGACCCCACACAGTCAAACACCTTCGTCGATATAGACCGTGGGAAATGGTAAAAGAATTATTCTTTTACCACAAGACATCGTAAAGGAAAAATAAATAATCGGTTTTTCATTTTCATAACAAATACGCAAGTGCTATTTTCGCTGACCGAGTAAAGCAAAATACTTCAATGTTTCCAAACATTATGAGGCTTAGCTGAGCCCTACTTGAGCTGTTAGGTTTGCACACGGACGCGTCCATACCTCGTATGACCAGCCTCATCGCATACTAACCAGAAAAACGCGCTTAGCCCTTGGATTTTTCAGGCTTAATTTATTGAAAAGTGAAAGTTTGCGAGGTTAACCTTTTCTCCTTGGGGTGTCTTCGCTGGGAAAAATACAACACCACGCTTTCAGGTGTGGTCAGTATTCAAATAGGGCCCTAATTCGTGTTGGATCCGAATTATCTTTTTCTTCATGGTCATCTTCAATATAAAGCGCTTAAGATAGCCAATCACACTAGGGTACAAAAAGTTTCAAAAATATGAATTTTAGTCGATCAACGAATTACGAGTACGCTCAGGAGAGCAAATTATTTGTGCTTCAGTTGGAGTTGAAGATCGAGTTATTTCGTAAGAATTTATATTCATTTCCCTGAATTGGCCCGCGAAAGAACATTACTTCTAGTGAGGTCTTCCAAAACGTTGAAATTACTATTTAGTCATTTGTTATAGATATAAAAGGATCTCTTAGAAATATCTTCATAAATGTTCACTCGGAAATTGATATACTCAATGGAAAAATAATTCTGGCCGGATTCCAATAGAACGTAGAATTAAATTAAATTGTTGAACTAAATTCATTAACAGCACTATAAAACAATTATTTAAATTCTAATATGATTGGGTACGTAAAATAATGGCATCCTAATGTGTGAAATACCCCAGACCGTAATTCAGTCATGCCAGCATTCAAAAAACGAATTAGGAATCTGAGCTCAGCTCAGATTGAATAATAAAACTTAAACATTGTTTTCAATGCCACGTATAATCAGAAATAACTCGATTCTGGTTATCCATGCAATGGCTATAACACTGTAATGATCGAGTAGAGGCTGCGGCGGTCAGGCGCCTTTACCTAAAGAAGTAAGGCTCGTTCTGATTAATCAATTTTTGGATGAGCTTAGGGCAGGATTAACAACGTAAGAAACTTTGCATCTCCGAGCGGTCATGATGAATGGCTGGTGCTGCCAGTACTGAAGTTAGAATAAAGTATATTGAGCACAGAGTAGCGGGATGACTAAGACTACAGAGAGGCACCTTCAGCCCGCATTTATTGTTTACAACAAAGAAATATTCTCTTTTAGTCAGCCCACGTTTATGGAAGGACCCAGGCCGTGACCCAATTGAAAATCAAGGACGTTTCGCCGGTGAGTACGCGTCGGTTCCTAGGCGTTTTTTAGTTGTATTACGCGCGGTTTAAGGGTCAAATGTCCACTTTTTCGAACACAAAACTGCACGCGAATCGCCGTTGTTCCGCCCTACCTAACGGCCGTTTACCGCCTCAGAACCAGATTCGAATCGCGGCTGGCCTACCATGGATTATAGGTTAAAAAATCGCTCCCGGTTGCACGTGCCTCGCCTCACGGGGTGTACAATATTACACTGGAAGCTTTGGATCTTACAATACATTCACACTTAATGCATTGTGAATGTATTGACCCATCAAGCTCAGTACGATGTTATACATCTAAAGAGATCGATGCACGTGCAACTGGGAGCTCAGGTACATAAGACAATACATTAGGAAGGACAAGGAATCCCGCTCTTTTTTAACTTTTATCACAAAAAATTAAACATTCTCTAAATAAAAATTTAAATGAATATCTTACTTCCATTAAATCACAGCCTTCCCACCAATGGCACACCAAAATAATATAGGCATTATACATAAAATCACAATACGTTCAAAATGCTGTATATAACAAACAAATATCAACTACATAAACATAAGGATGGGAATGAAATTTCCATATCACTAAGTTCCCTTTCAACGCTCGTTTACATTATAGATTAGATTATTGGTTAGTTTAAGCCTCCCTATCCGCAACAAATGCGATCCAAAAAGAAGAAAAGGGAGGCACCATTTAGTATGGAGGCAACACGTGGACTACGCTTTGGGAATAAGTAAATTGCTCACTTGCATACCGGCATAAATGAATAGCATTTCCATAATTTCACTTCCTTTTTCAGAATTGATTTAAGCATACCAGTTAAAATGATCGTACACTTAAATTTTCCACACTCTCTATAAAGGACATGAATGGATTTGAGTAGTACAGTCGGTTTATAAATTCTGCTACTCACAACGTAACCGAACCAACCGTAGCAATCGCACAAACGCAGTCAACGTTTTAAGGGAACGCGGAATCTGTGCGGAAAGGGTTTAAGGTGATCATCCCAGGCCCCTGCCAGGCCCCTGTCGCTCTGATGATCATTTTTAATGTTTTTGTTGGAAAAGGACCCTTAGGTGGTGGACTATTCGGTCCTAAAATTTTACGGCTCTACGGACAATATATCCCCTCCCCCAGAGGGAGGGGGGGGGTAAGGGGACAAAAATCTTGAATTTCCGTCCCTATTTAAAACCCCATATAAAAAGAAAACAAAACGGGAAATGGATAATTTAAAAAATTACTTTCGTTAGAAATGTTTCAAGAATTCTAAAACTGTCTTTGGTTTTGTTCTAGCATCAAAACTCAATGAGGAGATAAAACTTGAAATATACATAAAAATATACCAAAAAACTCATTTTTCGTAAAAAAACTTAGGCCTAAATCGAAAAAGGGACATGAGTAAAGTAAGTTTACTTTCAAAAATACATACATTGGCCGATTTTCAAACGAATCGGATGAAAAGCGTTGAACAATTGGGATGATCACCTTGAAAGCAGTAAGTTGACAAAAAAGTTCATGAAACAAGATCGAAGTTGAAGAAGAAAGTAGTAGGTGCTGGAAAACAGGACAGCAGTGAACCGAAAATAGGTGGTCCTTAACATAACAAAAACATTTTATTTCAACAAAAAGAAGGCCTACCTAACTCTTAGCTCAGGCCCTCACATGTTCCTCCCTAGGAGCGCGAGTTTCCATAGATAACAATAGTTGTATCCTTCTGAGGAGCGTCTACATTACATCGCGTGTACCACAAAAAGGACCGCGAGTTTATAATTGATTATATCTCCGCTTTGACGTAATATATATGGAATTTTTTTTTTCGCAATGTGGTAAATTTTGTTTCCGTTTCGAATAGTCTAATTTCTTAAAAATCGTTTAATAACCACTTTACAGTGATAGATTTACTAAAAGGGGTATAAAAACTAATTGTTCAAACGAAAGATTTTCAAAACAACCCTGGTGTTCTTCATTTCTAAATACCAACCGTTGAAAATAATTTCACGATGATATATCCTACATAACACCAAATATTTAAACCCTCTGAGAGGTTTATTTACTACCTCATTTCATTATTTGAAGTCAACTAAAATGCAGTTCACTAACGATCAGAGAATTTTCATCGTATTGGAATATGAAGCAACGAAAACTGTGAAAAAGTTCGAAGAGCAATAAATGAAAAATTCTCAGAAAGGCACTCGTCCGATAAGAAAACTGTGTATCGCACAGTTAGAAAATTAGAAAGAATATTAAACGCTCTTCTAACTTTTCAGTTTGCCGTTGCTTCATATTCTAATACGATGAAAATTCTTTGATCGTTAGTGAGCTACATTTTAGGTGCCTTCAAATGATGAAATAAGGAAGTAAATAATGTGCAGTGTTGAGAAATGAAGAACACCAGTGTTGTCTTGAAAACTTTTCCTTTCAACGATTAGTTTTTCCACATGTTTCAGTAAATCAACCACTGTAAAGTGATTGCTAAACGATTTTCAAAAACTTAAATTATACACCCGGTAGGGTGTTGTGTGTTTACGATGCAGATAATTCAACCAAATACAGAAAAACGCTAAAATAAAAAACGATTTTCATGAGTGACAAAAACCCCAAAACTTCTTTATTTTCGAGAAATGATGACCTGAAATAATTATAGATTCCCGTAGGAATAGCCTGAAGCGCGCGCCAAAGAAATTAGATTTTACTCGTTAGCTGCACGTCAAACCCATTCTTACGGGAATCTGTTATCATATTGTTCATATGAGGGTTTCGCTTGAAGATATGCAAGGACTCTAAAATTCTGAAGTCATGCGGGGTTGAAGCTGAGTCTAAAATTTTGAAATCAGCAGGAGATATAGGAACATTGTATTATTAACTAATTATGTAATAACTTAGTAACGACAGCTTTTTGAGTATAAACATTGTTCACTTTGCTTGACGACGAACTATTGTGAGACAAAACGAAGTCTTTAAACGTGCGTGTTCAGTTGATATCTAGTATTTATATTCCCGCAAAAGAATGAAATACTAATGAAATTCTCAAAACTTATGACGATTATTACGACAGCAATATATAACTGTAAAATTCGTAATATTTTTCTCTTTTTATCCAAATAAACATGAAGTTTCGATAGAGAATGATCTGTAGAAAATAGCGGTATCTGGCATGCATAGAAGGTGCATGCAAGACCGCTATTTTCTACAAATCATTCTCTATCGAAACTACATGTTTACTTGGATAAAAAGAGAAAAATATGACGAATTTTCCAATTATATATTTCTGTCGTAATTTTCGTCATTAGTTTTGAGAATTACATTAGTATTTCATTCTTTTGCGGGAATATTAATACTAGATATCAACTGAACACGCACGTTTAAAGACTGTTCGTTTTGTGTCACAATAGTTCGTCGTCAAGCGAAGTGAGCAATATTTATATTCAAAACACTGTCGTTACTTAGTTATTACATAATTAAGTTAATAATACAATGTTCCTATATCTCCTGCCGATTTCAAAATTTTAGACTCAGCTTCAACCCCGCATGACTTCAGAATTTTAGAGTCCTTGCATATCTTCAAGCGAAACCCTCATATGAACAATATGAACAGTTCGTACCTTTTGCAAATAGTGAATAGGTAGATTCCTCGTCAGAACCAGCCTAATTTCATTTCATACTTATGTGTTACATGTATTCTTTTTGTGCTTCTGTATTTTATTATTTGTTTTTGTCCGTGTCATACTTTGTATTTTTTCTTACATGATATATTTGTAGTACCTACAATCCATTTTACTTTGATCTTATATTTCAGACGTAATTCTTTTGTTTTTCGTTTGAACTGATGATGGAACTGGACTCCGAAACGTTTTCATAGTGAAGATGATAAATATTATTGGAATTTCCTTCGTTTTTAAGTTTCTGATAAGGTTGCGAATAAAGCAAACCACTGACGTGTTCTGATGTATTAAGTTAATATAATTACAACCTGTTGGCTAACTGTACGCAGATAGTGCTAGTTTGTGCAGGATATTTTACGACAAGAGGTATACAATTTCACCAGCAGAATTTGGCCAGCTGACCAATTTTTTCTACGAAATTTTTAGAACACTATCGGGTTGTCGAGATATTAGCAGTTAATTGTTTTAAAATATGAAATTTTACGATACAATTACTCACAATATTTAGTTTGAATTTACGTTATAAACACTTCTGATGTACGTGGGTGTACTCCGATGAAATTTCCTTTTAGTGATGTTCGATTAAAAGGTTTCAGCAAAAACGTTTTGAATGGAAATGTAAGGAAGGTCTCGTGGCCAAAATTTCAGAGGCTGCTGGTAAGATTTCTGAAATGCCAGACGTGTTTCCTAATATCCGACTGTCGTTAACACTTTTTATACAGAATATACAGTGTTAGGGAAATAAGAGAACACAATACGGTAGTTATCGGCGGTATCTGGCATGCATCGCAGGTGTATGCAAGATCTGGCGGTATCTGGCATGCAGCACAGGTGATCATGATAGAAGGGGGGTAGAGGCAAGCTTTTGACACGAGCGCATCACCACACTTAGTCACTAGGAGGCGAGAGAGGCAGCACTGGCCGCACCTGAACTGCCAGGATCAGCAGCAGCCCAGCACAACCACCTTCCACAGTCAGGCCCGACAGCAACAGCTGGTTTACCCCGACCGCTTCATTGAGTGCAGCCCCTCCCCCGCACATGACAGGTCAACCCCATCACACGCGGGCAGCTTCCAGTAACGCGTCAAAAATAAAATTACCTCCTTATACACTGCCCCCACTCACTTCTGTCCGCAGCCATCCCTCTCGCCACGTCCACAGTCAGACCCCTCTCATACAAAGCACGTCGCACCCCATCCATCCAACTCATCCGTGGTCTACCTCGCGCTCGAAGACCACCAAGTTCTATTGTGATTTACTTTAACTGTGTATTTTGATATGAGATGTAGAGTTTTTGGATCAAACTTATCAACACAAGCAAAATCATTGCTTGTAAAATGATTCAATGTGAAAATTTTTTTTAACCCTCAGAGTCATTCAGCTTGAAAGTTACTTTCAGAAAAACCTTCGTCAGCTTGCTACTGGTAACCTACTATGCCTTCACAGAAACGCAAATTATTTTCTGAATTGTCGACGCAGCAGAAGCATCGAAGGATTGTTGAAAGATTTTTTTCAGAAGATGATTCAGATGAAGCAGTTTCTCATACTTTCTCAGGTGAAGATTGGTGTGATTCGAAATCTTGTTTTTATGATGAACTTATCCCAGAATCCTCCAATAATGCTATTGAAGGGAACTGCTCAGAGTTGTCGAGTGATACTTTTCCTGATAACAGATCAGACATGAACATGTCTGATTTGTTATCAGGTTCATCGGTTCATATCAATGGAGCAATGATCATTGCTCCATTGACTGTTCAAAACGTGATGTTCCTAATCGCATAGGGTCAATTAATGAACCTTCAGAAGAATGTGTGAGCTCAATCAGTGATTCTCCTGAGCATAGTAACACATCTTCATTTCATAGCGATTCCTCAAGTGATGGTTCAAGCAATTGTGTCCGAGATTGCAATTTTAGCGTTACTCCACCAACTACATCGGACAATCTTGAAGAATTATTGGGTGAGATCTTAGCTAAGTGGGCCACCTCTGAAAAACAATTGTCAAGTGATTGTTTAAGTAGACTGTTATGCGATTTAAATGTGATTCACCCATCTATTCCGAAGACTGCCAAAGCTCTAAAAAATCGTATCAAGGTGTGAACGTCGAAACAATGAGTGAATTTGGAGAGTATGTTCATTTCGAAGACTGGATTAGATGTTGTGCTAAATTAGTGAACAACTCTTCAATGCCTAATTTGCCGAAATTGAATTTGTGTGTTAATATTGACGGTATTCCTCTGTACACAAATTCAAGAAAATATTGTGCATATCCAATTTTAGTGAAGTTTATGCACATTGAAAAGCTTGTGTGTGCAGGTTTGTATTGCACAAACACTCCTGACAAGTTGCTTCCACCACCTGAAATTTTTCTTGACCAGTTCATCAAAGACTTAATGACATGCTCCGATGAGGAGCTATTTGAAGCAAATAATTGGACACTCCGGCTACAATAGTTGTGAACGATGTGTGCAAAAAGGAGAGTATTGGGGTGGGCATGTTGCTCTCCTTGAAACTGAATGTGATGTAAGAAGAAACGACTCATTCAAATCTAAAGCTGACCGTGATCATCATCTCAAAGATAAGACATCTCCTCTTCTGTCAGTATTAGATTTTCCAATGGTTTCACATTTTGTTCTTGATTATATGCACCTTGCATGTTGATGATGTCGATTCTCAAAGTGAAAATAAGCACAACCTGAAGAGAACTGGACTACATCTCGAGTGAAGAAAATTCTTGCACAGTCAAGTAAGTATTTTCTTACTTATCCTGACTTATGTTTTGTGCATTGATCGTTCTAAAATTCACAAAATTTAAAACTTTAAAAGAAACCCACAGGTTTTAGAGGTGAGAAGTATTTAAATTGATAGCAAATCATGAATGAGTTGTTGCAATCAATAATTTAAGAAGCAATGACTCAAACTATTTGCTTCTATTATGCATGTTCTAATTATTTCATTTCTTTGCATGTTATATTGTATAGCAATGGATTTTATGTGAGATGAGAAAAAAACTTACTTGATATAGCTGTGGGCCTGAGAGAAATTTCGGACTGGGAATATGACCCTATCAAACCTTCTTTTGTCTCTCTTTTCTTTGGCACTGATAACCCTTGTTTGACTGGTGTACTGCATCTCACATCCCTCAGCAAATGCTACAGTAGGTGAACAGTTTCAATTCATGAAGGTATGACAAATGCACGAGTCAGGTTTAGTTGGCTCACACAACAGCTTCAATTCAAGTAGTGTTACTTCTATGCATTTTTTATTTTCCTTTCCACTTAAGCTTTTTAAATGCTAAACAAACTTCTGTAAATTTATGTAAATGTTCAGAAATAAAATTGCATCTGTAATTAATACGATGCCATTTTTTCATTCTTGCATTCAGGTACATTTAGAGGTGCTGAACTGAAGCTGTACACTCCTGGTGGCAATGAGCTGACACAGTTAAGCAGCCTGAGTGTTCATCTTTTGTGTCATCGTCTGGAGCTTCAACTCAGTATACTACTTCTTATCCTGCTGCAACTCGGTCTAGTGCTTCCTCAGCTGCTTCGACTCAGTCAGTTGCTTCATCTGCAGCTACCTGTGGGGCACCCTCACCAAGTGCTTTAAGGTTACACAAGCCCATTGCTCCCACACTCGTTTCAATTACAGACCCATGCAGGTAATGCTGTAAAATATACCAGTTAATTAGTATGTATTAGAATCCTTGATAACAGATATTGTCATGAATTATTATACATCTTGTTGATTGGTCATTTATAGGCAAGAGAATACATGCACTACATTTATGGAATGTACAAATTATTCTATTTAATTTCATCTTGGAATTTGTTTTTTCCCTACACATTTTCACTTATTTTCGGAAACATAAATCAGGCAAAAATGTGTAACATGTATGTGTACTTTTTTTCTCTATATCATATTTTAAAAATGGAAAAAATAAACATTCATGTTTCATGGAGTTTCATGAGTTTCATTTTTAAATCATGTCTTAGGCCTCTAATTTTTAAGGGATGTTACCTGGGTTGGTTGCACTCAATTACCTGTAATAACTTTGGTTACTCAAGTTAAAGTTTAGCGTACTTTGAAATGTTAGCTGAAAAAAATGTTCGATTACTCCTCTGACTAACTATATTTTATTCTAATCTCCATAATAGACCTATCTTTATTTTTTTACTTTTATTTCAGGAAGGGCTGTACTGCGATTGAGAAGATCAACAATAAGATTGAAGTTCTGCTCAACATGTCTCGCTCAAACAGACGAGACATCAAGAAAATTTTGGCCATTCTTAAACCTCAGAAGCCTTCTGCCACCTGTGCTCAGCCTGTCTCAACATTTCATCGAGTAACGTCAATGGAGGAGCTTAACCAAATAGCGACCAATCAAACAGTGGTGAGGAAACACAATAGCTATTAATAATTCAATGCCACAAAAACAATCCTGAGGTTGAGTAACGCATTTTAATTTTTATGTGGATACGATTAATTGTTCATTATGCATATGCTCCAGGCTGTCACAATACGTACATCCATGCTTAATGATTGCTCTTACGTTGATAAATGCCCCATCAGCTACAGGTGTACGCGCAATCCCCATCCATGCGTACCGAAGTCTTTATAAGCACCAGACAATTTAGTCCTGGCGCTATCGTTCTCGTCACCTCCTCAAGTAAACACCTAAGAAAACGTCTCCGAGTTTCCTTACCACGACCAAGGCCGCACCTCTAGCGGCACATATGGTGACCAGTTTCGGTCTAGCCTATGACGTTGTGAAGAAGTTATAATAAAGTTAGAAGAAGATTACTACGAGATTGAAAACCTACGAGAAATTTCTACTACGAAAATTTTTAAAATTCAGCAAGAGTCAAGAAAAGAAGAGAAAATTGTTATATCGCGCAAATGACTAGCAGCAACAACAATACGAGTCTTCGACAACTACGACCGTCTGTACTCAACATCAGTTACAAGATCCCATACACTGCATTGGTAGAGACCTACGTCCAATTTTCAGCGTGGCTAGATACCTCCTACCCCTTCAGCACCAAAGTACTCATCTTTGAATCAGGAGAAGACATAGAAGTAGTTCTACAACTACAGTTTGGAGCGACTCCCTACAACGAGTGATCTACAACGACTACTACGTCTGCAGGAACGAGCGACTTCACTTCCTCCACTCATCCCTGTGTACGTCTACAGTGGCGAGCGACTACACAACTTCCTTCATTCACCCAGTGGAATCTAAGTAAATAAAAGCTTGCACTGAATTAACAGATAATTTATCCGCCTTATCGCAGCAGCGTGATTGCGAGACAGCACAGGCAGGCAGAGTGACATTTTTTTGCAAGTAGTTTTTTTTTTCTTGCTCCGCGAGAAGCAGATTAATTTTTTGCATCAGCTGAAGGCAATGCGCAGTGCATAGACAACATGCGTCAGGCAAAACAAGCAGAGTAGCAAGAGCAGTGAAGTCACAGTAGCAAATCGAACTTGTGCAAGATAGCTATAGCGTTCAGAAGTGAGTGATAAAATTTTTTCTATGAGTGCTTTATTTCATAAAATGTGTGTTTATTGAAGTGATTTCTAGGGTGTGTAAAATTGATTTCCAAAGTGTGTAATATTGATCTGTTGCAAATATTGAATTGCAAATATAATATTGTGTAAAAAATTAATAACTACCGTATGTCGGACACGTCCGAGTCAGAGGAAACTATTAGAACAACAGCGACTAAAACAAGTAGACGTAGAACAAGTAAGACTAGATTTCGTGCTGAGAGCAATCCTAAGTTGAGTTGAGTTGAGGCAGCGGTAGTGTGAGGAGGTGAGGTGTCGCGCGCTGCTCCGGCGAGGAGTTGTTGGTGCTATTATTCAAGCGCTTCAAAATGTGATAGAAAACTGAGCATCCGTGAAAGTACTTTCTACATCATTGAATCGTGAAACTGGAAAAAGTCATCAAAACAATCAGCTGTGAAAAGTGCTGAATTTCATCGTGCAAAACTGAATGGCGCTTTCTGTAAGCTATGTTTAGACTCGAAGTGTGTGCAACAGACCCCGGAAATGGTCACTTCCGCCTCTCTCCCTGGTGAACCGCAACAACCCCCTCCCTCCTCCTCCGCATCCCCTGTCACTCGCACCGACTTGAACCGGAACAAGCTTACCACGAATACTAACGTGGAAGCAAAAAATACCTGATGAAACAGCAAAGTTGAATTTTGTGAACACCAACATAAAATACAGTGATAAATTTATGCAATTCTCATCTGTAATTGCGAAATTTATGTTGAGTGTCAGTGAATATGAATTGAGTGTCTGTGGGTTTCTTTTCAACGCCTGACAGTTATTTTTCTTCCCATTTTAAAAGCAATGTCACCTATGTCTCCTATTTCTCAAACCACGGAAACCAAAATCGCAACAAAATAGAAGTTGTACTCTGGCAAGACGGTGCCTCGTGACAATGAACTTTCAGGGATCATGCATTGTTAATGATTTCAATAACTTCTAATCAATGAACAAAACCTAAAATATCTTTCACGATGTATTCATATGAAACTCGCTCTGCTACTCGTAAAGCGGCTTTATCTGGAGAAACAACATCCCTCACAACGCCGCTTGAAAACTCAAAGCCAAATAAGCAGAATATATCTGAACCGTTCATAAAACGGAAACGAAAACCACCAAAAACGGCACGCGTAAAATCGCTCGTTCAAAAGCCTCAACCGCTCAAAATAACAGAAGAAACCCCGACAATAAAGCAGTGCAACGTCAACGAAAGCACCGCAACACATCCACCATCACCAGAGCGAACCGACAGAGAGTCGACAGAAGGTCGCCCGACTGAGAGTCGAGTCTCTGAGTCACCCGCCACAGACAGAAATCTCCCAAGCGCTGCTGGTAACAATGAAATTTTCACATCGGCATCGCAAGCTGTCAAAACAAGCCCTAGCAAGAGCAAGGAAGAAGCCCCTGAGCCTGGACTCCACAATCCAAGCAGTCCTCGAGAAGATACACCAGCGAAAGAATCAAGCATTCCACGGGGTATGATGGGTAAAAATGTAAATTTGTCACTAGCTACCGAGAATGATGCGATGAATGAGCCTAATATTTGCGATTCTAATATTTCTAATATTTATAATTCTAGTGATCATGATTACCTGAATATTACATCAAACAGCTTGCACCCGCTTCAAATTTCAATGTCCCATTTCATTCACCAGGTAAACAATAACCTGTCTCTCACTGCAGCCCACTTAACGAAAATGTCAAAACAGCGGACGCCTCCAAGTCCACTTTCGATATCTTCAACCACTTCAAATATTAGGCTCATTACAGAACAACTTTTCAAATTGAACTTGCATGTAAGCTCTTTCGATCTTACGCCAAAGATCCCGTTTTCGACAAGCCAATTTTCTGACTCACACTGCAAAAAACCTCTGGATACTTTTCTTGTCGGAGATAAAATTCTCACGACGGTCCAAAGGACCGACATTGACCCCTCTCGTAAAATACGAACTGTAATTTCCAGTCGCATCGATGATCTCCTGAACGTAATTGGCCAAATGCCTCACTTCACTAACTACATCGTTTGCTTCAGAGATTTAGCCTCTCACAATCTAACATTGCTAAAATCAAAGAACTCATATTTTCTAAGCATGCCTTAGCCCGTATTTATGTCGTGAGTGCGTGTAGCGGTAAACAATTGCATCAGGCGTTGAACTTGTGCAAAACAAACGGTATTAAATTGATTCCGCTCCGAACAAACGGTGCAACTGATCTCATAACTTGCAATGATGTTCGTACTTGGCCTGGTACATGAGAAGAAACACACCATTTTCTTCAACAGATTGCTCTCAGATCGAGTCTAAAACTCACTTTACAATCTAGCTCATGTATCATAAACTCAAATGGCCTAAATGACAAAACTGAATGCTCCAACATCAGTGCAAAACAGCAAAATGAATTGAAGAACTCTACTCGATCACTAACTGCTTACAGTGAAGTCTCCAGAAACCTGATTCATTGCTTGCCTATTGGGAACGAACGTTCCCCTCCATTGATCTCCGGCTACCGCAGAGTACCCACAAAAAACAGGTTCTCGTTATCATCTGACGCGAACTCAGAGAGCGATATACCCTCATCACAAACGAGAACAAATCATCAAATACCAAACACGTACTCGGAAGCAGTAAAATCAATACAAAGAGAAAAATTGCAGTAGAATCTCGGTCAAAATCCGATAAAATATTTACAGCCAAACCGCACACACAACCACCACCAAGAGAGTGGAAATGACATGAGCACCCCTCATTTCTCAGTCGCTCATTCAACTAAAACTAGCCACAGCCTGCCAATTCAAAGCCAGGAAAGCAAGAAATCCAAACAACTCTCGTCTGAAAATGATGAATGTCAGCCTAAATATCACTCAAGCCCCATGTACTCACCCGTCAGTACCACCATGGATGAATTAAAACGATCATTGAAAGTGAAGCTGCATCCTACCATAGCCGAGGGCACTGCCTCCTTCATGCAGTAACTCACCAGCTTAAAACAAAATCGCCCTCAAAATGGAGTTACAATTCCTTAAAAGCAGCAATAAAAAAAGAAAGCACTACAAATGAAAACAAATATGTCAATTTCCTTGCCAAGAAAAGCGGTGATCTACCTAGGCTCATAAGTAAATACATTGACGAAAAACAGTTTGATCATGATGCTGGGGACCTAATACCACATATCATATCAAAGATCACTGGTAGGAGAATTTTCATCTTCGATGAGCAAGGCGATGGTATTTGGAGAACAGTAGTCGACCCCTCACCAGAAGTATCAACTAATAACCATCCGTTGATGCTTCACCGGAAAAATTATCACTACAGTACTCTTGTTGCACAACACAAAAACAAGACTGATATCACATCATCTTCATGACAAAATACTGTTGTCCAGTTGAATGGCAGTCTCTCAAACACACCAGATGCTAGACTTGACACTCTGGGCAACAATGATAAAATCAATAAATCCGCGAAACAGTCCCTACCAAAAAATCCCTCTGATGCCACAAAAAATCGCCATAAAGTGAAAAACATTAAAATTAAACATATCAATGTTCGTAGCCTCTTTAGTAAGCTGGATGACATTAGAGTAATGTTGGTCACAGAATACATTGACATTTTATGTGTTTCCGAGACATGGTTCGATTCGCGAACTCAGAGCACCTTTTTCAATATTTCCGATTACGTGCTGTACCGCCATGACGGCGTTAAAAATAGCAAAGGTAGTGGTTCTTGTATTTTTGTAAAAGAAATTTACCAGTCGTCTTTACTTTTAACAAACGAAGTATGCGAGGGCATAGAAATGGTCTGGTTGAAAGTGCAAATAAATAAACATGAACCCATCATTACCGGCAGCCTTTACCGGCACCCATCAGCTTCTCTACCAACAACAGTAGAGTTCATTGAGAAAATTTTCAAAGAAATTTTAGCTACAAAAAAGTCATTCTTTTCTTTCGGTGATTTTAATATTGACCTGACGGATGAAAAAAATCAGCTTAGCAGACTGTTGTACAAACTAAACCTTTCACAAATGGTTAAAGAACCGACTCGCGTTACAAGAGTATCTAAGACTCTCCTCGACCTAGCAATCACAAACAAACCTACGGCAATACTTAACACAGTAATATCACCCTCTGTCGCCGATCACCACTCTGTAGAATGTAAAATTAATATTGCAAAGGAAAGAAAAAACTATCGTCTCATGACTTACCGCCTAAAAAGTCAATATTCGCCGGAACTATTTAATGAAAAACTCCTAAACAGGTTCACCGAATTTCAGAGCATGATGCAATCTGACGATGTTGACATTCAAGTTTCTATCTTTAACGAGAACTTTACAGCAGCTCTAAATGAATGCGCTCCTTATAACACCAAAAAAACTAGGCCAAAACGCACTCTGTGGATTACCAGCGAAATTAAAGACCTAAGCAGAATAAAGAAAATTTTCTTGCGAGAGTATAAAGAAAACAGGTCAAACATTACTTTATACAGGAGATATAAAGAACTTGGAAAGATTCTTCAGAAGAAAATCACGCAAGCAAAACAAACTCACTTCCACCAAGAACTATTCATGGCAAAAAATAATCCAAAACGTACATGGGAAATTATTAGTGAGGTGGCTCAATATAAAAACTTAGAGCGCAAAAGTGATTTTGAAAATCCTTTGGAAAAAGCCACCGAGTTCAACACTTTCTTTTCAAAAGTAGGTACCCAAGTCTTCGATGAAGTGAGTAACACCAGTCCGAGGAAATTGACAGTTGAAAGTCCATGCCCTACTGCACTTTTAAAGGCTGGCGCCCTGTGGAAGCCACGCCCTATCGATTTACCAGAGTTAAAAACTATTTTATACTCATTGAAAAACACAAAAGCAGTTGGACATGATGGAATCAACCTCCAATACATAAAAGACAGTTTTCCAGTCACAGCACCATTGATTCGTTTGATTATCAACACATCAATAGCTACAAATAAGTTTCCAAAACAATGGAAACACTCTATAATTAGACCGTTGCATAAAACTGGTGACATAAATACAGCGTCAAATTACAGGCCCATTAGCCTCTTACCTGTCTTTTCCAAAATATTAGAAAAAGTAGTAACGAATCAGCTGTCATCTCACCTGGACGAGTCAAATTTACTTCATCGAAATCAATATGCCTATAGGAAGAACACTAGCACTCAAGACGCCCTGCTTAACATCACTGAAAAAATATACAACGACATCGGTCAAAAAAATGTAACACTTCTGCTGCTACTTGATCTCTCTAAAGCATTCGACAGCGTCGAACATGATCAACTCCTACGAAAAATACTGAACTTAGGAGTGGATACACAGTGGTTTAAAAGTTACCTTTCAATCGGTCTCATGCAGTTCTCTTAGACAACTTGTCCCCATTCCTTCAAAATAGCTTCGGTGTCCCTCAAGGATCAATTCTGGGAACACTACTGTTTTCAATTTTCATTAACAATTTCCCTCCAATGCCTTCTAACACACGAATCTCCATGTATGCAGATGACGTCCAAATTGTAATGACAAGCTCTGAAGCAGAAATACCACAGACGAAAAAAGGAGCTGAAGCTCTATTGATCAGCCTCAAGTCATGGTATGACCAAAATGGTCTCAAGCTAAACGCGAACAAAACACAATTCATCATTTTTGGGTGAAAGCATTCAATAAACAACATTCGAAATCTAGATCTAACTCTTACAGTTGGAAATGATAAAATTAACCCATCAGAAAAAGTAAAGAATTTAGGTATTTGGTTCGATGGAAACATGTCCTTCAAATCCCACGTTGATAAAACCTGCAACGCAATTCACGGGACCTTATTGTTTTTCAATCGTATAAAAAATATGCTTGACGAAGAATCTAGATTGTTGGCCGTTCATTCTTTGGTCTTATCACGTATTGACTACTGTAGCCTGGTCTGGGGAGATATATCGAAAGATCTTCAGAAAGACCTACAAAAATGCATGAATTTTGCAGCAAAGGTTGTATGCAACGGTAAATTCAAAAAGCATGACCACGTAACACCTCTCCTGAATAAACTTGGCTGGGCTCCGATTCGGGAAAGGTTTCTGGCGCACAAAGCCCAATACGTTTTCTCCTCTTTATATCTTCCTCATAGCAGTGCTGAAATAGTGGAATTCCACTCCCCTACCGTCACGAACCAAAAGCCGAACAGGAGACGTGATGTCTCAATCAAATACCGTTCATCTAGCATCGGGCAGAAAGCTCTGTCAGTATCAGGCGCCTTACTGTGGAACAGACTCCCCCAGATCTTCAAAACCCCTCAAACACTGCGAGAATTCAAAACTAAAATGGCTCTCTATCTTGCGTCAACACAATAAGTGTGAACTGCAGTACGTGCTGGAAGAGTGCGCATATGCAGTACGTGTGTGCGTATATGCGTATGGATATAGGTGTACGTATGTGCGTGTCTGTATGTTTAGAACATATTCCCCTTTAAAATGCTCATGTTGATCCTGTTGTGATGCAGTGTCGACCTTTACACTCTTCCAGTATGCTTCGGCCACACCATTTGAGATTGTTTTGACTTTCTCGTTTCGCCCCAGCAATCTTGATAATGTTACGGTAGGCATTGTACATCGGTCCCTCTCATCTATTTTGAATCCGGTGAATTTTTCTGTGCCAAGGCCTGTAGTATACGAAATTAATATTTTTCCGTTACTGTAAAATCCTTCATTTCATCCATACCAGGTATTTTAGCTTGCTAGTTGATACAAAACAATGTAAAACTGCCTCTAGCATCAACCTAGCAGTCAGAGATGCAAATTAATTTTGGACCTACCCATTGTACTTACAACCTTTAATCCCTCATTTCACTAGTTCCAACGTTCGTAAGCTCAAATTTCAATATGGAAGTGCACCAACTGGAGTGTTCTTAACAACGCATCACATGTGCAATATTTTCTTGACCCCTTGAAATAAAACCCAGTGTTAAAACCAGACCAACACAACGGAGAGAATGCATTTATCTACGTACTTTTCTCCCAATTATTTGTTCCAAAACTTAACCGATAGAAATATTACGATCATCATGTATTTGATATCAACACAACGGAAGGAATGCATTTTCTTTGTACTTTTCTCCCAACCATTTGTTTCAAATCAACCAATATAAATATTAAGATCCTCATGTATTCGATCTTAAGTCATGGTCTTAACTTTAAGATACTCGTAAGTACTTTTCGCTCATATTGCAGCTTTTTGAACATGCGACGTAGTTCATTAGCAATTTTTTGCTTTCCTGCGCTCGTGTGCACATTGGTGTTCCAGCTATTTAGCAAATATTACGGACTCGTGATCCAACAACGCGCACCCTAACAAGATTATTTTCAGCTATGTGTCACAGGGATTTTGTGTTCTTAACCCGCGCACTGTAACTGGTCGCCTCATTTACCAGGCTCACTGGTTGCCAGACGTAAGGCATAACCCCAAGTTGTTATACACCAAAATGATCGTCTCAGCGAGTGCTACACAGCTGGAGCCAGAAACCCCCACATTGTGGGGGTTAAGGCAGAGCTCCAACCACTTGGAAGTTGGGAGGGGTAAGCACAGTCAGTGTGGTAAATGAGGCGACCGTGAGAGGGTGTGCGTGCGAACAGTCAGTGGCAGCCTCAGTTACCAGCGAAACTACTCAGGGCCTTATTTCGCCTTATTTCGTAAAAATGGCAAATAAGACAAATCTGAAGTCAGTAGCGTGTAGAGCAGTATTTTATTCATATTGTGTGAAAATTACAAGTTTCGAAACACTATACTTACAGTAATATAACCAGACATGCAAACATGCATTTATGTAGGAACTAAAACGAAGAATGGATAACACCTAGTAGACATAAATGGTCATAACTTTTTTTCTAATTGTTGTAGAGGAAAAATAAAAACATCAGCAGGTTTGGAAGGATTTTCTGCATAAAATAGCAGTGAAAAACATTACATTGTTCCCAAAACACAAAAATGGCCATTGATCTCTTTGAAGCAATGTTGTGCAAAAATCTACGGAGTTTGACTCCATATTACAAAGAAACGGTTCAAGTTATCAAAAATCTGACAACATCAAAGTGTAAAGCAACATTTTTTACTCATTACTTCATATTTTTACATCTCTGCCTATTACGGTAATTGAACAGGGAACGGCAGAGTAACGCGGGTAAATTGACTACTTTTCTGAGGGATGCGCGACCGTGCGCGGGTTAATGACTCACTTCCATCTTGCATTTCCAAACCCATATTAATTACCGCAAAGAGAGAGAGGATGTTAAATGTGAGGGTATTTTAGTACAAACTTTCTCTACTTCGGTCTCATTGAAACATTTAAAAAAGGCCTGGGATCTGACGAATGTCATAACTTTAAAGATCATCATTTAAATCTTCTTATTCTGGTCTCAAATTGCTGTCGTAAGCTTTGTGTGGTAAACTCTTCTTACCTTTTTATTCTCGTGAATACACTACGACAACACTAATTTTAGATAGTTAACTTTTGTACGGTTCCACCTATGTTGAAAATATTACAGCTAGCGATGTAAAACAATACTTTTCATGTCTTTTAACCCCGATGTACTCTTTGTGCCAGTACTATTAGCGCAAGTAAGAAATATCATAACCATTTTGTGTTTTGTGATAGCAAATATTATCGTTGGGACACCTAACATAGGGATGAAAGATCGGATGTGGGCTTTCACCGGATGTAAGACATAAACAAATGTGAAGCGTGACCAAGTGTAGAGGCATGACCGGATGCGGGGCATCACCGGAGGAGGGAGTGAAGTGTTGTCGGATGGGCGAAAGGAATTTTTTGGATTTTGGAGTTGATAATTTATTAGAAAAAAATAGGCTCCATTTCCATTCCTGGGCACCACAGATGAAGCACTAGTAATTGTGGAAAGCAACCTCATTCCCCTGCATGGAACCAACAGTTGTGATGCTCATTTTATTCGACAGGAATATGTAAGATCAATATTTGAATGGCTTCGCGCACGTACAATAAGATAAATTTTCACTTCCTAGCAAAAATTTCAGAAATCGAAACTTAGAAATTGAAACACAGAAACTGAAACTTAGTGCCGCCCTCCAAATGCAAACGATCCTCTTATACATATTATTGTTTATTTTTTATTAACTTGTGCTTCTCCCTAAATCCTGTGTCGACAACTATCATGTGTATTACGATAACCATGTATGAATATCAATTAAGGATCTAAATCATATGTTCCAACACTTAACATGGGTGTTACGATAACCATGTATAAATAGCAATTAAGGGTTTCTATGTTAAGGTATTTGAATGCATTTTTCGCTTTCATTTTCAAAACTTGTGCGTACTAATGAAAGTGTTTTTCAAATGAGCGTCGTGAGGATTGTGCTCTCTTAGTTCAAAATCAGATTAGGCAAGGAAAGGAACTCAATTTTGTTGTACTTTTCTATCAATCATTTTGTTTCAACATTCTACACGGGTATTACGATACCAATGTGTTATAATCATTTAAGGATGTTAATGTTAAGGTGTTTTAAAAACCAATGTATCGACATTTCATGTTTGTACTTTATTGGAAATAAAATGTTTTTCTTTTCTTTTCTTTCTGAAATGACTGAACCAGCAGCTAGCGCGGCCGTTGGCCCTAGTACAAATCCTAGTAGTTTAGCAAGAGAAATTGCAGCAAACATGCCAAGACCAGGAACAATCCTATCGGGCTCGGAACTACCCCTTTTCCGAGGAAGACGACGAGTCGAGGATCCAAACTTCATTGAGAATAAAACGTTTAAAACTCATATAGGAAACTTGCGTGCCTACATGACATTACTCCCGGATGTGAATTCCGACAGTGCAAAGAAAGAGTTGTTAGTTAGATCTGCTAACAAACAGGTAGGAGATTTTAATAGCATTGTAACAAAGTTAGTCAATTCAGATCTCCAATATTCTTTCGAAGATGTCGTCAAAAACTTGGACGACATCTATGTAGCAAGAGGCGAGAAATCTATTCACGCATTAGCATGCGATTTAAATAAGTTACGTTTCGTTAGGAATGATGCACTTGCGGCCCAGCTGGTAACCGCATTTGCAAAAATCAGAAAGTTGTCGGAACATTTGTTGTACTCATATTCAATAGCGTGGACGAGACACCCAATTTTCAGGGCAAGTTCAAATCAAGTAGAACTAAAACGTTTTGTAGGAGACAGCATTGATCTTAGTCTCACCATCAGCGTGTTAGCACCACTACTGGAAGAATCATTTGCTAAGAAACTATTTGATACGTCGTTCAATACGTCAGAGGAATTATTGACACGTATTGTTTCCGCGGTTCGAAATAAGCCCGAAAATAAACAGATAGTAGCGACTCACTACGAGACGCAGTACAATAGAGAAACCTTTGTAGCCGAAGTTGCCGAGTCAGAAGACAATGATGATGAGCAAGATTCCCCTCAGGAAAGTGAAGTTTTCTACGGAAATTACCGTAGAGGGCGTTTCGGTGGTCGGAGATCAATTCCTCGACCCTGGTTGAGAAATCCTAGAGTAGGAAGAAACGTTAGTGGCTATGTGGGCGATAGAAGAATAGGTTCCCTTGAATGTAACACTTTGCGGGCAGAAAGTTCGAATCATGCCCCAGTGCACTCTGCAGCTAAAACGAGAGGCTCTTCTTTCTGCAGTATATGCAACGTTTCAGGACATGTTGAAGCCAATTGTCGAACTCAAAGAGATCTGAGCAAACCAAGAGTGTACAATGGCCCCTGCTTTGCATGCGGTTCAAAAGAACACCTCGTCCGAAACTGCAGAGCGTCAGAAAATGAAATCAGGCAGTATAAAACATACTTGCGTAGGTATAATGCCTACAGAGGCAATAACCGTGGAAGACACGAGGTGCACTATGGCGAGGAGTACGAAAGAGACGACAGAGATTTTTTAGAGTGAGAGTAATTTAAGGTGGAGATAAAAAAGGTGGAGAAAAAAATGAGACGAAGCCCGAGAATCACCGCACGATTCTCGTTAATCCAAACGCTGTGGTCGAAACGAATCCAGATACTGAGATGACTAAGTGTAATCATGATGAGAGTGAATCATACATTGATCCATTATTTAAATGTAGAAATAGGTTTGCCAAGTTAAAAGATGATGAACTGACTCATGAGAGATCACAGAAGAAAGCAGTTGAAGTCTATTTTAACACCACAGTTGTGGGCGGAGAAAGACGTGAAAATGGAGCCGATCTTGTTACGTTTAGGAGAACTAAACGGCCGACCATTATACTGTCTAATAAAGACAAGTACTTGAGCGCGCTGCTTGACAGCGGTAGTGAAAAATGCCTCATTAGTTACAGTAACATCAAAAACCCCAAAGAAAAGTTAAAACCAAGTTTTTTGAGCGTTAGAGGCATAAACGCGAAGAGTAATGATAGCGGTGAGATTGATTTAAATATCTCAATACCTGGTACCGACAGAGTACTTAAGACTAGTGCTTTAGTAACTAAAGATGCTAATTTCAAATATGATTTAATTTTAGGTAGAGATGTATTAACCAACGCGGTTATTAATTTGAGGGATGGTTCACTCCTTTGGGAGGGAACCAGAGTACCTTTCAATGAAATAAAGAGTAAGCCTACAATAAGTAGAGAAGCCATATTAATGGATATAATAAACAGTGATTGTTTAATGTCGGATGTAGTTGCCTGTGCTAAGAAGAGTAGCAGATGCCGGGGCTCAATGAATGGTCGCGAGAGAAAAAAAGACGCTGTAAGAACAGGTACGAAAAAAGAGGCTGAACTCGAGTGCCTAGCCGAGCTGCCAAAGCCAGTGGTAAGAGAGAAAAAAATAGACCTCTGGTGGTTCACTGTGGCGCAATAGAAGTGCCTGTTAATTGCATCAAGCTCATTAATGCCTTTGTCAAAAAAGCTAAACAAGGTAATTATATAGTGTTGAAACGAGGATTTGATAATGGAGCACTGATAGCAGAAGCAATAGTTACAGTCAATGAAAATGGGAATGTACCTATATTAGTACTGAACCCGACAGATGAGGCCATTAATTTTAGTGAAAACACAATGCTCTGTAATATGGAAGCATTACCTAAAGAGGAAGTTGAGGCCGAACTTTACCTCACAAATGTAGAGGAAGCGCTTAATGAGGCGAATAAAGTTGAGATATACTCTGAATTTACATCGGATTCAAACAAAGTCATCTCAGGACTTGGTGAAACAAAGACCATAGCCACGGAGAGACACGAGTCGAAGGTCGATGTTCACGGAGATTTTTGTGAGTGTGGTGCACAAGTCAAAAGTGTATCTAATGCACAGAAGGACGTACGCCGTCCGTTAACATGTAATGATGTAACTTGCGATGAAGTTGATGTAAAACTAAAATTACTGGAATTGATGAACAATTTCCGTGACGTGATCACGTTACAAGACGAAACTATAGGTGTCACGAATGTGACAAAACATAAAATTGTATTAAAAACTGATGCACCAGTTATAAACATACCGCCATATCGCATACCTCATAAATACCAGGAAGAGTTGGCCAAGGTCAACAGAGAAATGCTCTCACAGGGAATTATTGAAAAATCAACATCAGAGTTCAATTTCCCAATTATCGTGGTAAAAAAAAGACGGGTGAAATTAGACCCGTGATAGATTTCAGGGCCTTAAATAAAATAGTGACCAAGGAGACATATCCTATACCACGAGTGGACGAAATATTGTCTACCCTTGGTGGCAATACCGTATTTTACTCTCTAGATTTTAAAAGTGCCTTTCATCAGGTAGAATTAGATCCGAAAAGTCGGAAATTTACAGCATTTAGTGTAAATTATCAAAAATATCAATTCCGACGTATCCCGTTCGGACTCGCTTCGAGTCCGAGCGTTCTTCAAAGCGTAATGTCCTCTGTTCTAGCACCTATTTTAGGAAAATTGTGCTTTGTATTCATGGACGATATATTAATTTACTCAAAATCTAATGAGCAACATTTGTGCGATGTTAAAACTGTCCTCTCGACGCTCCGTTCCGGAAAACTATCTATCAAACTCGAAAAATGTCAATTTTTCAATAAAAAAATGGAGTACCTAAGGCATATTATTTCGGCAGAGGGTATACATTGTAAATACTCCGAGAAATTGCAAAATTGTCCAGCACCAACAAATGTAAAAGAATTGCAGCAATTCCTTGGCGTAGCCAACTATTTTCGAAACTTCATAGCTCAATTCGCAGTGATTGCTAATCCCCTGTACAGATTGTTAAAGAAATGTGTTAATTTCGACTGGACAAACGACTGTCAAAAAATTTTTGACTACATAAAAGCAGCTCTGACTTCTGACACTGTTTTACGACACCCTGATTTTACGAAAACATTTCACATATTTACTGATGCTTCAAATTCTGGCATAGGATCTGTCTTGATGCAGCCCGAAAATGCAGGCGATAAATTGATGCGTCCAATTGCATATTACAGCAAAACTTTAAATTCTAGTCAAAAACGTTACTCAACCACGAAAAAAGAATTCTTCGCAATTTATAGTGCTCTTAAAGCATTCAAATACCTAATTATTGGGTATCCCATTCATGTGTACACAGATCACCGCCCAGTAGCGCCTCTTTTCACAAGAAAATTGCCAGACGACACAGCCATGTCAAGATGGTGTATTAACATACATTCTTACGACCCTATTGTTCATTATTTACCAGGTAGACAAAACGTCGTAGCTGACTACCTAAGTAGGCTACCAAACAACAATGATCAGCTCACAATTAAAGAATTAGAAAGCTGTGACACATTAATGTCTGAACTTGAATCTGAGACATGTATAGCGCAGACGCGAGCCAAGACACGAGCAAAGCAAGACATTCTCACTGACCAGACGATGCAATCACACGATAACGACGTGTTGACACCAAAATTAATTGACTATGTCCCGACAGAAAAAGAGATCTCATGGACTTAAAAAGAGTTCACTGACGAGCAAAAGCTTGATCCCTCTTGTATTGAAGTTCGAGAAGCATTACTTCAGAAAAGTACGTCTACAATTAGTGACTTACCGAGTTATTTAATTGTGAATGACATTTTGTATCGACGACGACGCATTGACTCTCGAACTACAACAATATTAACAGCGGTAATGCCAGCTTCGTTGCTGAATAAAGCAATCTTAAGCATACACTATATGTACCATACAGATGCGTTGCACACGCTATTCAAGTTTAGGCTTAAGTACTTCAATATTTTAGAGAAAACAATTGAAAGAAAATTTGTTCAGGATTGTGAAGTATGCAAACTTCTTAAAGCAAATCCTTCCGTACCTATTAAAATATTAACAGCCCCGATAGCAAAGGAACCGTTTGAAGTAGTTTCAATGGATTTTCTGGGCCCCCTTAAAACTACCAATAGTGGGAATAAATACATATTGGTCGTGATAGACCTTTTTTCACGTTTCTGTAGGTTATACGCTACCTCTAACCGTCGAACAGACACAGTAATACCCTGTTTAGGAAGTTGTTTCTCCGTGTTCGGGTACCCCAAAACTCTCATAAGTGACAACGCAGTTGAATTTAAATCGGTGGCAGTGAAACAATTTGCAAAAATTCACGCAATTGCTAAAAAAGAAGTTCTAGCTTTTAGCCCCCATTCAAATGCAATTATTGAACGAAATAACAAGAAAATAAGCAATTTACTAAAATTATATATTAATTCCCTGTCTCATACCGAATGGGACCATTGTTTGGAGATGGTGGAGAACGCCATCAACAACGCATATAATTCTACTTTAGGCGATACACCTAGCTATGTACTGTTCAATAGAGACACATGCGCATTTTTCCGCGGGGAAGATCTCCCCATTTCATACAGTTACGATGACGAAATTGACTTAGTGAATTTTCGTGCAAGGGAAGCGGTGCGAACCGTAGAAAACGTTAGATATCTAATTTTGAATAACACTTCTGCACGTACAATGTACCAGAACCTAAAAAGAAAGGACAAAGATTTCAGAATAGGTGACAGGGTTTTGTTAAAAAATCATTACAAGACAAACAAACTTCAGCTTACATGGCAGGGGCCGGGCCTAATTACGAAAATCAAAGGACACTGGGTCGAAATCAAAATAGGAGATAAAATCCATAAAAGTAACATGAACCATGTGTTACCCCTAAGTAAAAGGAAAGGACAACGTTACAACGTATCGTTTCACCTATAACTATTTTGGCGACTATAACGTTTCAGACGTGACGAGTTAAAATTTTCCCAAAAACACGACTGTGTGACACTATGTATTAAGTTAATTAATTTTTAAGTATCTACTTTATGTTTCTTGTTCGCATCATATTAATCTCATATATGTTATATCTCGTTTCATGTTAATCACTTGTATGCTTGTGTTCAATAATCTCGTGTGTTCTAGTATTAGTGATTTTCATTGCTAGCAGCAAATGAACTAACCTACTAAACAGGTTACCCTATGTTAAAGTTCAAGTTTGTAAGTTTAAAAATCAAGATTAACGAATATCGCAGAGAACATGCTTCAACGAATGTTCTCACGATCTGTGAAATTGCAATGTTTCACAACAGTCAATAATTACGTTCAAAATTTGGATCCTGAAACCCCAATTAAAAAGGATAAGCGAGTTCCGCATTTGCTAAATGCATCACGTCAACAGAGCTTCAATGTCGATGAAAAAATCAACCTCAAGGCTTGAGGAAATTGAAAAATTAACCGAAATACATCTTGAATAAATCGTGAGAAACTTCCGGGTTGAAACTGGATACTGTTGTTGACTTAATTGATTGACAATCAGTTTGATAGTTTTTCACTTCAATTGTTTTCACATTCACTTAACTGTTTCAGAAATAGTTAGTATCTCATTTAGTATTTAATAATTTCATTTAATAGTTAGTCTTTCACTGTTAACATTCAAATTTAAACGACGAATACATTAATATTTTATTTGCATTTATAATTGTATTTAGGGTTATATGCTTCTTTGTTTGTGTGTAACATTATAAAATTTGTGGCCATGCTAATAGTCTTGGTTGTTTCCATTGCAGATCCGGGTGGCTGATACACAAGTAAACAATCACCACTTCAAATACTAAATACGGGAAACACTACATTATGGGCAACAAGATAAGTAGTATCAGTGTCGACACACTAACTGCAGCTTTAGTTGACACTAAGGGCCAAATAACCAACGACTGGATAGCAGCAAACAGTAATACGGACTGGATACCAGACCGAGTGAGTGATGTGCTTCTCATGATCCTAATCATCGTCATGATAATCCTAACAGTCCTAGTTTATTATTTGCGAAAGCAAATGGAGCTTCTGGCCGAGCGCATAAAACAAGAGGATTATCAGCTTCGTCGAAACATGCTCAAAACAAAGGGAACATTATCAGAAATGTAACCACTGTAACTGTAGGGGGACACGTAGTAATAAATTTGCAACCCGTCTTGAAATGGCCTAGGCACCCAAAACGACCGGCGCGGGCTAACATTCCAAAGCTGGCAACAACCTTCGGAATGCTGTCAACGGAAGTATAACCAAATTTGGCTCTAAATAAATTTGTTATACTTCGGTTCTCTGTAAACGTGTCAAACCTCATTAGATAGAGTGCAGCTCTGATGAAAAATGTTCCGTTTAAACATATTTCATATAACCAAATGTTTACTCGAGGCCTAATCGATGTTTTTATAATCATAAAATAGCCCTACACGTAATTTAAGTTCTTATGAGTTCCGCAATCTACTATTACCTCTGCGTTCACAACGTCGTTTGCTTTAATTTAATAGTCTGATAGTCATTCTAAGCTTTGAAAGCTTCCAACTTGCTCAATAATAGTTAAAAAAAATTATACCTCCAACTCCGGTACGGTGTCTGGCTGAGACCACATGACGCCGAGCGACTGTCAACAAACATTAATTCCCCAGACTGAAATTAACCTTCGGCGCAGTCAAGAACTTTGACTTCAATTAACCTTGAAAGCAGTTCTCCGTTTTCTCTGTGTGAGACAGGGAACAATACCAAACTTGCGACTATTCAAGTACACGGACGTGTACACCCATTTTTCATATCCATTTTAAATCGAACAAGGTTAAATGCGAAATGTTATTTAAAATTATTGAATTTATCCGTATCGATATTCAGTTTCTTTTAATTGTGTTTTTATAACCTTATACCTGGCGTTTTTATTTATAATCCCTTGAACCTAAAATACTGACGATTTTTTATTTTCCATAGTAGTATAGGGCCGCACAGGGGTTGTCGAGCCTTTTTGTGTTAGTTACCCATAATCTTAAGTATTTTCTTCATGTGTCCAGCTCTCTGAACGCCGACTTATCTATTTCCCCGCGCTGATGTTGCCTTTGTGCATTTACTTTAGTTAGCCCTTAAATATCATTTGTATTACATGTCGATATTCCAATGTTTCTTGTGTTATCTAGCTAAATACGACTAATAATTTAAATGCAATTTTGAGTGTTGTACCCTGTTATGCAGTAGCTCACGTCTGTACGCACTATTTTTGCAATAGAAAATAAATCGCTGTCTTTGTTAAAATATATCAGTGTATGTGATAGGGACTTTAAAGAGATTCAGCATTAAACAAGTCACACCCTGAGGTCAAAAGAGTTTCCTTTCTCCTTGTTGACACAGGCTTTAGTCTTATACGACACCTCGCCTAATCAGGGGTTTAAGGAGCCACCTCGGAAGGACGAACTATGTCGCATAGTTTGTCGATAGGAAGACGCTGTCGCAGTTCGGCACTAACAGAATTCACTTCTGTTGCCCTAGCGGTCTCATACGGCGCAGACAGTTGCTCGTCTTCCTAACGGTACCACCGTAGTTCGGCACTAACAGAATTTACTTCTGTTGCCCTAGCGGACTTATTACGGCGTAGGTGGTACCCACACTAACCTCACCCCCACACACAACGGTACCGCCGTAGTTCGGCACTAACAGAATTTACTTCTGTTGCCCTAGCGGACTGATTACGGCGTAGGCGGTACCCACACGAACCTCAGAAAGGGCAGCTGCGAAGAAAAGCTAGCGCCCTGGAAAAGGTAGCTGTACAGAAGACAGCCCCTATTCCACGAACCCTCACGTCGACCGCACGACGGTATCGACATATTCTGGCGCCCGAACAGGGACCCAGAAGCTTTGCGCGACTACCAACGTTGTCTGGGATTTCTGGGTTCTAATCAACTACGCGGACACCGCATCACTTAAACAAGATGAACCTCGTCGCTCAAGCTCGAGAATACGTCGAAGCCCTCGGCCTCACTCCCACCGATGCGGAGTAATGGGAAGAATTTACCAGCCGCTTGAGGCATTTGGAAGAAGCCGCAGAACGAGCAGCGGAACGAGAAGAACGAGCAGCGGAACGAGAAGCCGCAGAACGAGCAGCGGAACGAGAAGCAGCACAACGAGACCACGAGCTCAGACTCCGACAACTCGATGCTCAAATCGCTCCCCAAAATGCTAGAGTGAAGATACCTCCACCGGCTCCATTCGATCCCACGAAAGAAAGGATGGACGAATTCTTGCAACGCTTCTGCACTCACACCACAGCGATGGGATTTACTGAAGTCGATGCTGTTGTCATGCTCCATAATTTGATCACACCGAAGGAATGTCGACTCATCGATACCCTGCCCGCAGCAGATCGCTTCAAGCTTCCTGAAATTAAATTGCTCCTACTAGATGCTCATAAAGTTACTCCGGCAAAACTACGTGCCAACTACTACGAATTGAAGCCAGAAGAAGGCGACAATATGTCACGTTACCTACGGCGACTCGAACAATCCTTTGACGCTTGGTTAAAAGGATGCAACATCGAAGCCAGCTACAAGACTCTTCGTGACTTCCTAATTGTTGACCGAGCTTATTCAAGCTTGCCGCCCTGCCTCGCTACTCAGTTGCGTGACAGGGGTGGTAACACAGTCGCAAGCCTAGGAGAGCAAGGTGATAGCTTCTTACAAGCAAGACCTCATACATCGCTCCATCTGCTTTGTAAGGGTCGCACACTGACATCATCGACGGATGCGGGCCATCCAGCACTCAAAGCATCAGGAGCACCAGAGCGACGCGCGACATTTCCTGTCCGAGCCCCGAGCACTCCAGCAAGATCACCCAACTCCAGCAACAACTCTCGAGGAACGCCGCCAAGAACTTCTAACACACGTGGTGGTCCCACCCGCTCAGGATCGGTCAACACTCCGCAGCGCGAACAACGAGGACCTTACAATGGATTTTACTGTACTTTTCATGGCCACAACCAATCGCATTCCAGTGAAGAGTGCCGCCAATTGCAGAGGAGGCAAGGTGATGGTCACAGTAATGGAGCAGCCCATGCAAGCCCACCTATCTCCAGTACTACCGCTCGAGTAAACAATCTAGCAACGCATGAAGAAGCAGATGAATACGACGATATTCCCCCAGTCGCATGCAATCACATCCCCTCGAACAAGCTGATCGAATTGGGACAGCTGAAAACATGCTCTGGCACCGTGAACCAACAACCCGTTCAAGTACTACTCGATGGAGGAGCAACGGCGGTCTTCGTCAAGAAGGCTCTCGTCCCAGCTGACGCCATTTTGAAGAAGGAAATTACCGTACGGCTGGCCAACAATCACTCTTTCGAAGCGCCTCTGGCCCGGGTCTCTCTCGTGTGCCCCTATTAACACGGAGAGGTGACAGCCGTAGCCATGGAAGAGCTCTCCCACGATGTCATTCTCGGCCGAGTTCCCGGAACCACCTCCTTCGAAGAACAGATGACCGACTATGAAGAGCAACCAGTTGCTGCAGAAGTCTCTCACGTTGTCACAAGGGCAGCAGCAAAAGCAATCGAAGATCCCACTGCCGCACCAAGCACTGTCGATATATTGCAACACAACGAAGAAGACTTCAAGAAATTACAGCGGGAGTGCAAAACATTGCAGCTTTTATTTAAGAAAGTTGACACTGGCAAAGAAGAAACGCACAAGGATGGCAGAGTCATTACCTTTGAACTCCATGACGGCATTCTCCATCGGAAAACGTTACGAGACGGTCAGGAAACTCATCAACTTGTAGCACCTGCAAGCGTGCGCCCACAAATCTTGGAAATGGCTCACGACAATCCACTTGCTGGCCATTACTCCCAAAAGAAGACTCAGGCTCGACTAGAACGCGATTTTTATTGGCCGTCCCTAGCAAAAGATGTGGTCCAATACTGTCACTCCTGCCATACCTGCCAGACGCACGCTCCATCTCGACCAAGAAAGGCACCTATCTCAACCCCACCGATCACCACTCCATTCTCCGCGCTCAGTGTTGATTTGGTAGGCCCATTACAACCAGCTTCGGCACGTGGCCACCGATACATTCTCACCTTGGTGGACCAAGCAACTCGGTACGCAGACGCAGCCCCGCTCAGACATATAGATGCAGAAACAGTCGCCCAGGAGCTACTCGAAACCTGCAGCAGAGTTGGTTTCCCTCACACGCTAACAAGCGACAACGGCACTCAGTTCACAGCTGCAACCTTCGAAGCTTTCCTGAAACTCGTCGGTATCCAGCACCGATTGACGCCATTATACCATGCCTAATCGAACGGCATAGTCGAACGCTTCAATGGTACGCTCAAAGTCATGTTGCGGAAGTTAGCCGTAGAACAGCCGCGAGATTTGGACCTGTTTCTGCCTTCACTCCTTTTTGCTTATCGAGACGCTCCTCAGGCCTCAACCGGGTATTCTCCTTTCGAACTCATCTACGGCCAGCGCGTCCGTGGACCTTTAACCGTGCTCAAGGAATGCTGGACCGATGGTAGCTTGCAAGACGACACGAGCACTGCTCAGTATTTGATGGAAATGAAGCACCGATTGAAAGAAACATGTAAAATCGCTCGCGAGAATCTAAACAAGAGCCAAGAGAAAAGCGCCAAGTTCTTCAACAGCCGTACCAAGATGCGAACTCTAAAGCAAGGAGATAAAGTCCTCGTATTTCTGCCCGATTCTCGAAAGAAGCTACTTATGACTTGGAATGGTCCCTATACAGTGAAATCACGCCTGGGAACCTATACCTATACATTGGACGTGGATGGAAACAACAAAGTCTATCACATCAACCTCCTTCGCCAGTACCACGACCGGGAGCAGCAAAGTTCCGCCTCACCAAGCGAGAAAGATCGCGAGGAGGACGACGAGAGAGTAGAGGAAGCATTTGCAGCGGTTGGCCTCGCCCTAGAACCTACCTGCGAAGAAGAAGAACTCGACCGGAAAGAACCAGAGATACCGTTACCCGTCGGAGAAACCATTGAAGACTGTCTCATCTCCTCTACGTTGACTACAACACAACGCTCAGAACTCCAGGAACTACTTGAAGAATATCGCAATCTTTTCACAGATACTCCCGGAAGAACCAGCACGGCAGTTAATGAAATAAAATTGAAGGACCATTCCAGTTTTCGACTTCAACATTCGTATCCACTTCCCTTAGCGCTGGAGCCTGAACTGCGGTCAAGTTTAGAGAAGTGGATGAAGATGGGAATCGTGACGCCATCCACATCACCTTACTATTCACCGCTCCTTGCTGTCCGGAAGAAAGACGGAACCCACCGATTTTGTCTGGACTGCAGGCACCTCAACAGCCAGACAGTATTCGATGCCGAGCCGATAGCAGACACCACTGCTATTTTCACCAATTTAGCTGGCAAAACAATATTCAGCAAAATGGATCTGACCAGTGGATATTGGCAAGTACCTCTACACCCTGAGTCCCGCCAATACACCGCCTTCAAAACTAGGTCTGGCCTCTATGAATTCAACGTACTGCCTTTCGGCCTAGCAAATGCTCCAGCCACTTTTTCCCGCCTTATACGTCAAGTTACTGCAGGACTGCAAGACACCGAGGTCTACATGGACGACATCTTAATCGCCTCGACAACCTGGGAAGATCATTGCACAGCATTAGCTAAACTGTTCGAAGCCCTCTCTCGACATGGCCTTAAGGCGAAGCCGTCCAAATGCGAATTCGGATTTGACAGCCTCCAGTATTTGGGTCATCAACTGAGCAGTAATCAGATCCAGCCTCTGGAGAACCGAGTCGAAGCCTTGAAATCGGCTCCACTCCCAAAAACCAAACGGGAGCTCCGAAGTTTTCTCGGTACAGTTGGGTACTACCAACAGTACATTCCTAACTACTCTCAACTGACATCTAAACTCCATGATTTCCTGAAGAAGAACTCCCCAGAACAAATACCTTGGACCGATACAACAGAAGATCTGTTCGAAAGTTTGAAGACAGCATTAGTCAAGAGACCGGTCTTACAGTTACCAGACCCCAGATGTCCTTTCATTCTGAGGACAGATGCCTCCCAAACTGGACTTGGAGCAGCTCTCCTCCAGCCAAGCAAACGAGACTTCCGTCACTACGCGCCGGTAGCATATGCTTCACGTCGACTGAGAGGAGCAGAAATAAACTATTCTACCATTGAAAAAGAAGCGTTAAGCATCTACTGGGCTCTACAGAAGTTTGAGGTCTACCTGTATGGACGAGAATTAGTGTTACAAACCGACCATCGACCGCTCCTTTATTTGCAACAGGCAGACAAGTTGAACCCCCGATTGAAACGCTGGGCTTTGTATTTCAGCCTTTTCAGGTTCCGAACAGAACACCTTCCGGGAGTCGACAACCACCTTGCAGATTTCCTGTCTCGGCTATCGTAGCAGAGACACCCTCCCCCGGGCGTGTCAGGCCGCACAGGGGTTGTCGAGCCTTTTTGTGTTAGTTACCCATAATCTTAAGTATTTTCTTCATGTGTCCAGCTCTCTGAACGCCGACTTATCTATTTCCCCGCACTGATGTTGCGTTTGTGCATTTACTTTAGTTAGCCCTTAAATATCATTTGTATTACATGTCGATATTCCAATGTTTCTTGTGTTATCTAGCTAAATACGACTAATAATTTAAATGCAATTTTGAGTGTTGTACCCTGTTATGCAGTAGCTCACGTCTGTACGCACTATTTTTGCAATAGAAAATAAATCACTGTCTTTGTTAAAATATATCAGTGTATGTGATAGGGACTTCAAAGAGATTCAGCATTAAACAAGTCACACCCTGAGGTCAAAAGAGTTTCCTTTCTCCTTGTTGACACAGGCTTTAGTCTTATACGACACCTCGCCTAATAAGGGGTTTAAGGAGCTACCTCGGAAGGACGAACTATTTCGCATAGTTTGTCGATAGGAAGACGCTGTCGCAGTTCGGCACTAACAGAATTCCCTTCTGTTGCCCTAGCGGTCTCATACGGCGCAGACAGTTGCTCGTCTTCCTAACGGTACCACCGTAGTTCGGCACTAACAGAATTTACTTCTGTTGCCCTAGCGGACTTATTACGGCGTAGGTGGTACCCACACTAACCTCACCCCCCACACACAACGGTACCGCCGTAGTTCGGCACTAACAGAATTTACTTCTGTTGCCCTAGCGGACTGATTACGGCGTAGGCGGTACCCACACGAACCTCAGGAAGGGCAGCTGCGAAGAAAAGCTAGCGCCCCGGAAAAGGTAGCTGTACAGAAGACAGCCCCTATTCCACGAACCCTCACGTCGACCGCACGCCGGTATCGACACTCGTTTTATAGTTTATACTGTTGAAGAAGATGGCATTATTATTGTTCACCAGTCGCTGCCTCCTTTCTTCCTGCTTGCGTTAATGCGTTTCTTTATTCTAATGTTAATGCGTTATAGTTTATACTGTTGAAGAAGAGGGCATTATTATTGTAAACCAGTTGCCGCCTCCTTTCTTCCCGCTTGCGTTAGTGCGTTTCTTTATTCTGTTGTTGTTGTTAAAATAAAACAAGGTGTATTATGGATAAAAAATACGTTTACTTATACTTAAAATAACTTTGTTCAATATTGTTATTTTTGAGATGTTTAATTTTCAACAACCTCCCGCTGAGGAGCAAACAATTTGCTCTGTTAGTAGTGATTAATTTCATATGTGAAACTTTTTTTTAATCACTTATTAAAAATTAAAATTTTTTTTTTGGCGATAAGTACCTCACTTTGAAAGAGGGATGGGGAGATATGTACGCGCAATCCCCATCCATGCGTACCGAAGTCTTTATAAGCACCAGACAATTTAGTCCTGGCGCTATCGTTCTCGTCACCTCCTCAAGTAAACACCTAAGAAAACGTCTCCGAGTTTCCTTACCACGACCAAGGCCGCACCTCTAGCGGCACAACAGGAGTTATCGTAGTGTAGGGCTCAATATCCCGTACAAAGTTGTAATATAGCGAGTAGTGTAAGTTCTAGTTAGAGAGACCATAAGTTGGCAACGCTCGAGAGAGCAACACTCGCAAGTCAGTCTGCTATTGGCCTCGGGTTAAACAACAAGTACATGTTGACCGAGGGTGTACATAATTAGCTACTGTGGTTGGTATCTAACTTCTTAAGTTCTAAACTAATGTACTAATTCTATTCTACTCTATTCTATACATTTCCCGTCTATCTCCGCTCTAACCTCACTAGCCACAGTACCGACATTTGAGTATAAAGTTAAGGTATCCAAGAGGTGAGTGAACTATTTACCTAACTCAGCTGTGTCATTGCATTGTCTATTGTGTTCAGTACTATAACTATGTTGTGTCTATGTGGAACCTATGCTGTGCTCTAGTGTAGGGCTATCCACTCCATAATACTAGCGACGAGGATTTTTTTTTGTAGAACTATTGGGAGAGGCTAGACTAATGAAGGAACTCAGAATTTATATTATTATTCAGTGACTAGAGTATTGATGCTGTAAATTTCCGATTTTTTTTAACAAGGTGTATTATTACAGTCTCTTAAATTGGCTACTCTTGCAACTGATATTGTTGCTACTACTATTTCAGGTAGATATCTGACAATTAGCTGTAAAGCTGGGTAAAAATGCCAATGCTAGGCTCAGTGGGAGAATTCAATCCTTTAGAGGAAGAATTTCCAGAATATGAAGTCAGGCTGAACTGCTTCCTGAGTATTAATAAAGTGGAAGATTCAAATAAAGCTAAAACATTTATTGCTCTGGTGGGTCCTACAATTGTTAGGTTAGCCAAAGACCTACTCTCACCTAAAAGACTTTTAGATGCTACCTATGAGGAGATCATGGAAGCGTTAAGACGGCATTTTAAGCCGACACGCAACCAGATCTTTGAAAGGTTTAGGTTCCATAAGCGGAACCAGAAACAAGGGGAGAGCATTGCTGATTTTGTGGCTAGCTTAAAGGCCCTTTCAGACACCTGTAATTTCAAACAGGAAGTTCTGGAAGAGACGCTTCTTGATAGGTTCATACTGGGTGTGGCCAGTAATGATGTTCAAAACTGTTTGCTTAATGAAGCAGACCTCACATGGAAAAAAGCCGTGGATCTGGCAACTGCCAAAGAAACTCAACTGAGGGAGACGGTTGTGTTAAGGCAACCTAATTCCATACTAAATGTGGGCCAGCATAGAGTAAAGCAAACTGCAGTAAAGCCTCAGGGCAAAACTCAGGCTCAAGCTAGCCCCAAATCAGCATGCAGCGGCTGTGGTAATCTGCACTGGCGTAGAGATTGCCCCTATAAAGACAGTGTTTGTCATGGTTGTGGCCAAAAAGGCCATCTTAAGAAATGTTGCTTTAAAGTGAAAAATCAAAATTCTGCTAAAGGCAACAAAAATAATTTTGTGCATGCTATGCATGAGAAAAGGGGGAGGGAACACCACCCTAACCCTAATAGAACTAACAATGCAACCTGTGCAGACTATCCAGTTGCTAATCTAGGCTGTTATGGGGAGATTTTCTCAATAGCCGAGGAAATGAAACCCCCAATCAAAATAAAATTGTTACTAAATGGTGTGCCATTAGAGATGGAGGTAGATACAGGTGCTGCCAGGTCTATCCTTTCAATGGCCACCTACTCTAAAATACCAGCTAAGTCAAGACCCGAGCTGAGACCTTCTGATGTTAAGCTTAGGACTTATGGGGGAACACCCCTAGTGATTTGTGGGGAGATTAGGGCTAACATCCAGCGTGAACCTGGTAATATGGTTCCTCAACTAGCAACTTTTGTGATTGTAGACAGGGAGGGGCCAGCTTTGCTGGGTAGGGACCTGATTGATTCCCTCGGGCTAACTATAGTATCAAATAATGTCAACAAATTGACTACCTGCCCTGAAGAGTTAGCAAATAAATTCCCCGACCTTTTTCAACCAGGTCTAGGTTGCTTTAAGGGAAGGAATTTCAAAATAGAAGTGGATCCAGCCGTACCACCAAAGTTTTGTAAGGCCAGGAACGTGCCTTACACACTGAGACCAAAGGTGGAGGCAGAACTTGATAGACTGGTGCAGGAAGGTATCCTCACCCCTGTACAATACTCGAGATGGGCAGCGGCGATCGTCCCTGTGCTCAAGGCTGATCAAAGCATCCGCATCTGTGGGGACTACAAATTAACAGTCAACAGAGCCACTAGGCTTGATACCTACCCTATACCCAGAGTGGAAGATCTATTTAGTGGGTTAGCAGAAGGAGTTATATACTCCAAGCTAGATATGTCTCAGGCATACGCTCAACTACCCTTGGATGAAGACTCCAAGGAACTCACGGTAATAAACACCCACAGAGGGTTATTTGCCTACAACCGTCTCAGTTTTGGAATTGCGTCCGCACCTGGAATCTTTCAGCGTGCCATGGAAGGACTATTGCAGGGCCTCCCAGGAGTGTTCTGCTACCTGGATGACGTCCTGGTGAGTGCCACTAATGAGCAAGAGCACAACAAGCGTCTCTATCAAGTCTTATCTAAACTACAGGAGGCAGGACTAAAACTGAAAATGGATAAATGCCAAATTGGAGTGCCACAGGTATCCTACCTTGGATACCAAATTGACAAAGATGGATTGCACCCCACTGCAGAGAAGGTAGCAGCAATCCAGAATGCACCAGCTCCTATTAATGTAACTCAACTGAGAGCCTACCTTGGGCTGCTAAATTTCTATAGGAAATTTCTAAAATCATCTGCAACTATTCTGGAGCCCCTAAATACCTTACTGAGAGACAAAACCCCTTGGAAATGGGATGCAAGTCAGGAGAGAGCCTTCCAGAAATCTAAACAAGCCCTCCTGGACTCTCAGACTCTAGTCCACTTTGACCCTCAGAAACCCATAGTGGTAGTGGCTGACAGTAGTGCGTATGGTGTGGGAGCGGTGCTGTGTCACCTTATTGATGGGATTGAACGCCCCGCCTATTTTGCCTCCCGAACTCTAACAGCAACAGAACGCAACTACTCTCAAACTGAGAAAGAAGCCCTAGCTATGGTGTTCGCACTTCGAAAATTTCATTGCTACCTGTGGGGACAGGATTTCACTGTGGTTACGGACCACAAACCTTTGTTAGGACTATTTGATCCGGGTAGAAGCATTCCTCCGATGGCATCCGGGCGCATTCAAAGGTGGGCTTTGCTACTGCAGTCCTACAAGTTCACCTTGCGTCACCGGTCCGGCGTGCTGTTGGGCACAGCTGATGCTCTCAGTCGTCTACCTTTGACAACTCCCGAGGAAGCCACACCTATTCCTGCGGAATGGACGTCCTTAGTTAATTTCTTTGAGTCAGCTCCAGTCACCAGCACCCACATCCGCGACGGCACCCTAAGGGACCCCGTACTTTCAAAGGTATACAAATACTGCCAAGTAGGCTGGCCTTCGACGGTAATTGGTGACCCTGATCTCGCTCCGTATACTAGGAGGCGAGACGAATTGTCCACACAAAATGGCTGTGTGCTCTGGGGAGCAAGAATTATTGTACCCCAAGCTCTCAGACAAGCCATTGTGGACGAACTGCACTCTGGCCATGCTGGATCATCCAGGATGAAGGAGTTAGCTCGCAGCTATGTATGGTGGCCGCTGCTGGACAAAGATCTAGAAGAAACGACTAAGTCATGCAGCGAGTGCCTGAGCACTCGAGCTGCACCAACGAAAGCTGAACTCCATCCGTGGGAATGGCCTGCGAAGCCTTGGCATCGCATACACATTGACTACGCGGGCCCAATGGATGGAAAATACTATCTAGTGATCGTGGATGCACACTCTAAGTGGGTTGAAATTTTTCCCACATCTACTACAACCTCTAGCGAAACGATCTCGTGCCTGAAACACACTTTTGCGACATTTGGATTTCCAGTAACAATTGTTTCTGACAATGCAACGTGTTTCACATCGGCTGAATTCCAAGAATTTGTGAAGGCATGTGGTATGCGACATATTACGAGCGCACCATACCACCCTTCAACTAATGGACTGGCAGAGCGCATGGTACAAACTTTCAAGAAGAATATACGAAAGTCAACGGAACCCCTACGCCTAGCACTAGACATGTTTCTGTTCAACTATCGGCTGACACCCCACACGACAACAGGTGTTACGCCCGCCGAACTGATGTTAGGCAGAAAAGTTCGCTCTCGTCTTGATCTGCTTTGGCCGTCAGAAGCAATTGCGTCCAAAGTTGCTCAACGCCAGGACGCTCAGAAAAGATACCACCCAGGGTCTCGCGCGGTTGATATTCCGCCGGAGTCTCCTGTGATGGTTCGTCAATACACGCCGGGTTCCCCAAAATGGACCCCTGCTACCACCATTGAGAAAACAGGCCCGGTATCCTACAAGTGCCAACTGAAGGGGGGAGAGGTCGTTCGTCAACACCAGGACCAAGTTATTACCTGCTCGAACACCATCCCTGAACCCTTGGAACAACCTACGGAGGAAACCGTCGTGTTTCCACAACCTGCTCAAAATTCATACCCACCACCTCCGACCAATGGACCTGACACCGGAACACCTGATTACCCGACTCCCACCCAGGAGGCTAGGATGCACGAGCCTCCAAGTGCTAACATCTCACGCAGGTCTAACCGGGCTCGGAAGCCTGTGGTGAGAATGGACCTTTAGGATTGACTATATTGAATAAGGGGACTGGGGATACAGGGGGAGGGTTTCTAATTAAGGACGGAGGGGTGTAATATAGCGAGTAGTGTAAGTTCTAGTTAGAGAGACCATAAGTTGGCAACGCTCGAGAGAGCAACACTCGCAAGTCAGTCTGCTATTGGCCTCGGGTTAAACAACAAGTACATGTTGACCGAGGGTGTACATAATTAGCTACTGTGGTTGGTATCTAACTTCTTAAGTTCTAAACTAATGTACTAATTCTATTCTACTCTATTCTATACATTTCCCGTCTATCTCCGCTCTAACCTCACTAGCCACAGTACCGACATTTGAGTATAAAGTTAAGGTATCCAAGAGGTGAGTGAACTATTTACCTAACTCAGCTGTGTCATTGCATTATCTATTGTGTTCAGTACTATAACTATGTTGTGTCTATGTGGAACCTATGCTGTGCTCTAGTGTAGGGCTATCCACTCCATAATAAAAGTGGAAGATTAATCTAAACTATCATTTTATAGAAGCTAATATAACTGGTATAAAAGACTTCAGGACTAAAATGTCTGAGACAAATTATTTTCTGTTGGGGATTTAGCAACTCTTGAATCCGTTAATGACGATCGTTAACTTTTGATGCCAGATCAAAAGAAAATATTGTTCGAGTAAAATGGCATTTAATAATAAATTATCAGACCGTACAGATTAATGGATATTTTATTCCTGTCATGTACAATGTTTATACTTCTAAGTTCCGGATGCTATGTTCTACTGACAAGTTAAGTCAAATCTGAAAATGATCTCAGGAAAATTATTTTTGGGTTCAACAGCCGCCCTCCTGATCTTGAGATGCATAAGTATCTAAGTATATAACTTTAGCATGGAAAAAAAATGAAGTTGGTCAGTGATCGCACACATTAAATTGATCATTACCTTGAAAGTAATTCATATTTTAGGCTATGATTGCTGTCTTTGCAACACCTGCTCGCAGACGTGGTGAATTATCTCAAACAAACTGAACTGACAGAGTTATTCACCATTTCTAGAGAATATAGCACTCCATAGCAACTCTTCCGAAGGAGGTAGAAACTGTATGAATTTCGATTCTACTTGCTCGTTTAAATATCCAATCATCGAAGTTCCGCAATTGTTTCATTCGCTTCGTTTGTACTTCCGATTAGGTGAATGAAGTTTCGTTTTAATGAACTGTCGTTAGTTTAAGAACGCTTATGTTTATGGCTTCTTTATTTCTTGTTCTCAAGTGAGCGTTGATTATAAAGGCAAATTCAACTGAATGCGTCCTGGTCATTCAGCATGATACGGTGTTGGTAAGAGATTTCAATACGATTAGAGTTTCATCCGTACAGTTAGGCCATTCCTCACATAGAGTGCGTATTTGATTTCGATTTACCACACACAATAACATTGCATCTTCTATATCACTAGATAACGGAGCTCCAGCGATGCGTTGGCGTCAGTTTGCGGGACACCACGAAGCGAATGATGCAGCGCATCACGACGGCTGATGTAGCTAAAGAAATGTCCTACTCGGGATTAGGACAGGCTCTCCAACGGACCGAGATATCTTTCAAGAGCATCCAGCCTGCCAGATGATATTAGGTTCGTGTAAGCTCATACTTATTTTGGTTCATAGAGGACCAACATAGAAGACTGTGGTCTATTGAAATTACACTACGATCAAATACAGTACGTATAATCGGTAATTTAATGCTGTAATAAATGAAAAAACCCAGGTAGCAAAATTTATTGACCTAATATTGAGCCAATATACAGTCTCAATATTGACTGGATATTCAAAATGAACATTGGGGCAATACCTTATTTTGGAAAATTCGGTTGATATTAGAAAAATTTATTGGCCCAATAACAATATTATCATCAACCCAATATCAATTAAACATTGTGTCAATATTGACCTGATAATAAAGTGTTGTTCCCTTCAATAATATTGGCTTAATACTCAATTCCTGATAGGTTGATATTTGTAAAACATATGGCCACGATAATGTTAATTTCACTAACCCAATGCTAATTATTGTGTCACTATGGACTTCTTATTGTAGTATTTCTTAGAAAAATATTGGCACGTAAGGTCTGGAGATGTTACTGCTTTAGCAACCAAGTTTCGCTTGCGGGAAGTGAAGCAGCGACCTTAATTACACGCATGTACTTTTCCTGAAGTTTCCATTCGTCATACAATTTTAATTTTTTGGCACTTTACTGGTTGATAATTTTACATTTACACGTATTAGTATTACTGAACACAAATGGACTAGAACTGAGTTTGAGGGGTAACTAAGGTAGGGTACTACAGGCCCAATACTTATTTTCTGACATCAAGTGGATATTGGTAGAATATATTGTCCCAATAATAACTTATTTTTAACCCAGTATCAGCTAATTACTGTGTCACTATTGACTTGATATTGAGGTGTTTACTTAAAAAAATTACTCCGTATTATTGGCGTACAATATCAACCCAATATTTGGGCAATAATAATTTATATTTTAACAAAATTTATTAAATTGCGAGTTTTTTATTATTATGAGATAGTTTCCACTTATATGAATATCGTACATATATATATACACTGTTAGTTTAATATTAGAAATAAAGCTATTTACTACATTGTCCCAATAACAAGTTGATATCATAAATAAATATATATTTTTTCGATATTGTCTTGTTATTAGTCTAATATTGTAATCCAAGACTCCAATATCAGGTCAATAAAAAATAATCAACCCAATATTGGCCTAATAATTTCTTGCTACCTGGGAATGCGCTGTTTTATCTTTAGAGCATTTTTTATTCTTAAATGTATTTGATCGTAGTGTAATTGCAATAGACAACAGTACTCTATGTTGCGTTGTAATATCAGTTCCCCTCAGGGGAATACGACTATTATACCTATGGGAATTGGCATTTCCAGGAGAAAATTTAAGAGCCCGACCAGATAGATAAGTGAGCCTTATCTTGCATAAGATGTTTTTGTTTGGTCAAGGACCAGGTTTTTTCGGCTCACTTCGGTCCTGTTTTTCAGCATCTCAGACTTTCTTCTTCAACTTTTATCATTGTTTCATAACCTTCCTACGTGACATTCTGTTTCTGTGTGCGCGGAATCCTTTACGGGAACACCTCTTGTGCATAGATTTCACTTTCCCTTGACTCTACAGGGTGTTCCAAATAAACGATACCCAATTTCACGGGTTGTAATTCAAAAACCATTAAGAAATTAGAAATTCACATTTTGTTTCTTAGCATTTTTTCCATCTCTGTACAAAATTCCGGGAGAATTGATCCAGCCGTTTTTTGTAAGCAGTACCTTTAGTGACCGATGCTGAAAACCTATTCGCACTTTTTTGGTAAATTTCGAATGTTATGATATTAAAACCTTGTTTTTAAAAGTTATAAACCGTTTATTAAATGGAAAATGCCACTAAAATAAAAAAGAAATGTTACTCCTATTGTTCGTTTCCTTCAGTTGCATTCGCCTCATTCTCACTATAGACCGACCGGGGCCCCGGCCCCGGCCCCGGCCAACCCCGGCCATTTTGGCTGACCCCGGCCCCGGCCCCGGCAAGCCCTGAAAATGTTTGCAGACCCCGGCCCCGGCAAAATACTGCCATAAACCGGGGTTTTTGGCCGGGGTTTGTAGTTTTTTACTACACCTTTTTCACTCCAAATTAATCCAAGTCAAGGTCAATTTAATCCAAGATAAGTTCAATTTAATCCAAGTCAGATTCAAATTAGTCCGAGTCAAGTTCAAATTAATGCAAGTAAAATTCAAATTAAACGTGCTAAGTATCCAGCATCAGGAGGCAGAGTGTGATGCAGATCTTTGAACGGAGTAACATATAGGAATGAATTATAAAAACTTCATATTAAATATACATTAAAGTTGTTTTTCAATTCTACATTAATTGCAGTGTGCATCCATTCAAATATTTATGTTCAAAGACAATTTTATGTTACACATGCACATACACATAGTAGTATCGAGGATTTAATTACACATATAGATATTTATATGCGTGAAATTTCATTTCATCACATATATAAAGTCATATATGCATGCTACTACGAAAGATTACCATTGGATGATATGTAGATTTAACCTTTAATAGAAATATAGCAACGAAGTCTGTTTTCGCTTGTTCAAACGATTTTTGTAAAAACTAGTTTCAATTTTTTCATCGATCGAGATGATATATTTGTCTAGGCCTATTCATTTGAAGGGATGGCACAATTTTTATTGCTATTGCAGGATTGTATCTATGTAGTAATATTCTCATATAAATTGTAATCAAATGGTATCGTACATAAGTACTCAGTGAATCGCATTTGTTCATTTCTTTTAAAGGTTAAATCTACACATCGTCCAGTGGCAATCATTTGTAATTGCATGCACATATGATTTCATAAATGTGATAAAGTGGAATTTCAGGCATGTAATTATTCAAATGAGTGTAAATAAATCCTTAATACTATGTGTATCTGTAACATAAAAGTACCTTTCAACATAATTATTTGAATGGATGCATACTGCCATTAATTTAGAAATGTAAAACAACTTTAATGTGTAGTATAATACGAAGCTTTTATAATTGACTTCTAACTGTTACTCCGCTCAAAGATTTGAATCATACTTTGCCTCCTGATACTGGATACTTAGTACATTTTGCGACTGCTTGTTTTAACACTGCAGAAATTCTATGTATTCCTTTCTGAAAGGAAAAACATTTTTCTTGCTTATTACATCCAACAGATACATTTTAATACAAAAAACGCTCAAATTAACGAGAGATTTATGTCGATTCTTAACTCAACTTGGAGCTGGATTAATTTGAACTTGATTTGGATTGATTTAAACTTGACTTGGACTAATTTGAACTTGACTTGGACTAATTTGAACTTGACTTGTATTGATATGAATTTGATTTGGATTAATTTGAACTTAACTTGGATTAAATTGAAGTTGATTTGGATTAATTTGAACTTGACTTGGATTAATTTGAACTTGACTTGGACTAATAGTTTGAAGTGAATAAAGCGTAGTGTGCACGGCTACCCGCACGTGAGAAATTCACGTGTCTTTCAAACAAATTTAAAACGATTTCTCAAGAGATTTGCCATTTCATTGCAAGCCTGAAGAGCATGCAGTCACTGAAAAGAAAAAGCAGTATCTATGCTACCATCCAGTGTAATTATAATCCAGTGCGCAGTTATTGACATGAAAGAATCTCGACTTGGAGAGGTCCTGATATCAGCAGTTATTGAGAAGACGCTATTTTTGTTAACTTGCTTTTATATGTATTTCCTCTGAAATAGCAAACTGAATTTGGATACTGAGGTCCGGAATTAGTCTTGTTGTAATTACCTTCTCTGATGGAACTTGAAACTTCTTATTCAAAAACCCTACAAAATTAAAAAAGTTTCCTTTTCCATAGGGTCGTAAGGATTGAGCGCGTCACAAAGCCAGTAAATTAACAATTTCTCTCTATGTATTTGGTAAGTATTATTCGGCTCCCAGTTTTTAGATTGAGTAAATGTTTCTTTTGAAGTCAGCTGTTTGCCAGTAGACGAAGACGACTTGCTACAATCGGCAGTTTTGTCACTGCTGCAGCCTAAACTGTCTTTGTTTGTTATTAATACATAGACATTTGGTTTTTCTTCTTGTTCGTTTTGTTCCTATTTTTTGATTTTTTTTCGTTGTTTGCTTTTTCTTCAGCTTCCAGGAATTGATCATTTGGTGCCGATTTTAGATGGCCCCATAAATATTTAGTTGAGAAAGTTTTCTAAGATGCACCAGCCTCTCCTCGCCGTATATTTGATTCACAAATGGTGCTCACTGCAATTTCTACACTCTTCACCGATATGTAAAAGTAATCCCATACTGCTGACGCACTACTTTTAGTCATTATACCGGGTGTCCCACAAAAATGTCACTGAGTTTTAATTGATTATATTTCCGCTTTAAATTTACATATTGTAATTTTTATTTTTTCACAATGTAGTAAATTTTATTTTCGAATAATTTATGTTTTTGAAAATCGTGTAATAACCACTTTACATTGATCGATTAACTGAACCGGATAGAAAAACTAATTTTTCGAAGGAAAACATTTCAAAACAATATTGATATTCTTCCTTATTTTGCACATTCCGAAAAACCGAACGAACAAAAACTCAAAAGAGTAACAAATCAATACATTAAATAAAATTCAAATAAAAAAGTAATTTAGTATCCTTCGACATACCCACCAGCTCTCTCAAGGCAAGCAATACTTCTAGTCACTATCAAACGAAGAGTTTTGCGGATCTTTTCACCGTTTTCTTTCAGCTCTTGAAACACTTCAACTCGTTGTCGAAGAATTATTAATGATGGAGGTGATGTTTTGAAAACGCGTTCCTTCACAGTAGGTGATGAGAAATGAAGAAGATCACCAGTGTTGTATTTAAAACTTTTCCTTTGAACAAATAATTAATGGAACATTCTTTTAATGGCAAACGTTTCGGAATCTCTGATTCCATCATCAGTGCTGTAAAACAAGGAATGAAATACCTACTGTGAAATACCTACTGTAAAATACCTACTGTGAATGTATCGTTCACAGGAAGAGGCCCTAAAATTCTTTGACTACATAAATGGATATCACGCCAAGATAAATTTCACAATCGAAACTGAGCAGAATGATAAATTGCTATTTTTAGACTTTCTCGTAAAGAAAACTAATTCAACATTCACCACCTCAGTTTGTAGAAAACCTACATTTACGAGATTATGTACCAATTTCTTCAGTTGCATTTACATGGGTTATATTAAAAACAATATTATTGTTATTATTATATTGGGTAATTATTATATTGGGTTATTATTATATTAATATATTACATTATTGCATAGCATACCGTATTTCAAATTCATATAAAATATTTCATGACGAAGTGAAATATATCACAAAGTTACTTGTACAAAATAAATACCCTTTATATTTAATTAACAATCTAGTTAAAAAGTTTTTAGACAAAAAACTTTCCCCTCCGTGTACAATTCTGACTGCACCAAAGCAAAAAGTTGTCGTCGAGCTCTCTTTCTTGGGTTATTTTTCAAGGAGATGAGAAAGGATCTTTTATCTCTGATACACTCTCATTTTCCTTGCATTGACGTGTTACCATTTTATAGAAATAGTTTTAAAATAAGTTCATTTTTCAATAGGAAATAGCGTTTGAAAGAGTGCCTGAGAAATGGTTGTGTCTACTTGTACAAATGTGATTGCTGCCTGCAGTCCTATGTTGGAAGTACCACACTCCAGAAATTGATTCGTCACAGCCAACACTCTGGTATCTCCCATTGAACCGGCCGTCCATACTCATCTCCCTCCCAGTCAGCCATCAGAGATCATTGCCATAGTTCAAACCACCGTGTCAAAAGTTCCAATTTCTCCATAGTTTGAAGAACTGCAGAGGAATTTGACCTTAGAATTTTGGAATCATTGTTCATTTTTACCCATAAACCTCAGCTAAATAATGATCAAAGTGCGATGAAATTAAATATTGTCCCAACTGTGTAAGTAAGAGTGTGTTGGAATGTGTGAGTGTGTTTTAAGTGTGTGTATATGCAGTAATGTTACTTTGTGTGGATGTTATATTGTGTTGGTTTGATTACTAGAATTTAGGTGTGAGTGTACGTAAGGCTTCGAAAGTGTAAGAGAAATTGTGTTTTTATTTTTAATGGTTAGGCATAGCTATTTTTCGACGTAGGTATTGTGATATTAATTTCTTATAGCTTTTTCACAATTTGTTCATTATAGTTTTTTATTCCTTTTTTTACAGCACTGATGATGGAATCAGAGATTCCGAAACGTTTGCCATTAAAAGAATGTTCCCTTTTATATTGGTTCTTCTTTTCATTTTACGTATTAGATTTCCCAAAATTCGCTCTTTTAATTCTATTAAATTATTCGAAAAGGAAACAAGATTTACCACGTTGTGAAAAAAACACAATTCAAATATGTTAATTTGAAGTGGAGATAGAATCAATTAAAAAGTCGGAGACATTTTTGTGGAACATCCGGTACATTTAATTACTATAATTGTTTCTATATTAATTAATTCAACAAGCACTGCAACTGCAAGTCTAGAAACTTCATTGACTTGACATAAATACACACCCAACCGCAACCGTAATTCAACATGCATTGAGCCACTAACCGGCGTTATGCATTAAGTCATCGTGATACCTCCTGACACGGTCTGAACCCCGACCCCAGCCCCGGCCCCGGCCCCGGCCGTGATAAATTTGAGAACCCCGGCCCCGGCCCGGCCCCGGCCATGACAAATTTGTTGACCCCGGCCCCGGCCCCGGCCAAATTTTCAACCCCGGTCGGTCTATAATTCTCACCATCACTCGTCTAACGTGAGCATCTCCTTGCAGCAAATTGGCGGATGATGCAAATTGATGATTGCAGCAAATGTTCCAAATCTTCTAGCAGCGAACGAACAATAGGAGGAACATTTCGTTGGTGTTCTTTCTTTTAGTGGTATTTTCCATTTAATAAATGAGTAAAAGTTAATAATAACATGGTTTTATTGTCATAAAATTCTAAGTTTGCCAAAAGTGTGCGAACAGGCTTTCAGTATCGGTCGCTAAACTGCTTAATGAAACGGTTGAATGAATTCATCTGAAATTTCGTACATAAATGGAACAAATGTTAGGAAACAAAATGTGCCTTCCCATTTTTTTCAAGTTCAATAGTTTCTGAATTACAGCCCTGGAAAATTAGGTATAGGTTTTTTGGGACACCCGGTAAACTTAATGGTGCTCTCATCCTCTCTTTTTGAACATCTCTGGAGTGGTAAGGAAGGCTATGAGTAATTTATAAGCAATGTAATGGTTTTTTCATCCGTAAAAAAAATTTGATTCAGATCTGACCGCCTATAGATATACTCAAAGTTACCTTATAAATAAATTATCAATAACTTTACCGCCCAGTTGTGCAATAGGGTACAGATATCAAGTGTTGTATTCAGAGTTAAGTTAATTGACTTGTTCTCTGATAGCAGCCAAAGTTCCCAATGTTGCTATCACAAGTAGAGTTAGCCTGGCCTGCTCCAAACACAGTGGTAGCTAAAACAGTCATTGGGCAAACGGTAATTTAATTTATTTTGTTTTTATTTGCACAGTTAATATTACAAATGTATTCCAATTTATCAGGTTCTTTAGCTGCAGTCGGGCATAATGAAGATCAGAGACTAAAGGCGTCAGCCATCCAAGAGGTCCAGCGTCACTGCAAAGATTGGGCTGGCTCAAAGAGACGACAGATTGAGTCACAAGTGTCTCCGGCGAAAACGAGTACACTTCCTCGAAGTCTACTTGCTTTTCCATCTCTTGCTTTGGGTGCCTCTCAGACGCCTCATTTGCTTGCTCCGTCGGCATCAGCTGATCATGCTCCTCCCTTACCAGGAGTGGATAAAGTTCAAGTTGACTATGAAAATCCTACAATTATTTTTTTTTCTACGGGTGATATGAGTGGGGGTATATAACTTGGCGAACGTTGTGCCTTTGAAACTCCGTGCAGGGGGATACAAATATTGTATCTATGAGAATTAGCACTCCCAGGGGGAAAATAAGAGGGCCCGAGCTGAGAGTTAGGTAGACATGCTTTTTTGTTGAAATGGTATGTTGTTAGTTTTATGAAAGTCCATCTTTTTTCTTTTTCTTTTCCTACCGGTTCACTGCTGTCCTGTTTTTTAACATCTCTGACTTTCTTCTTTAAATTTTATCTTGTTTCATAAACTTTTTTCCAACTTGCTGTTTCTATGCCCCATCTACACAGATTCCGCATTCCCTAATAACCATACCAAATGGTGCCTTCCTCATTCCTTTCTTCGATACGCTCTTTTTCGTAGCGATAAAAGAGGCTCAACCCTCTAACGCCCATCAGGACTTTTCGGTCCTCTTTCAAGAATAGCCTCAATATATTATATTTCTTGTAATTTTGTTCTCTAATGAGTGCTTCGGAATTCACTACCGAGGGGTAGCTCCATCCTCGTTCTGAAACCTGTCACTCCCTGATGGCAGCGTAGGTCTTCTGGTGGTAGTTATGCTTACGATCATTTGAGGAGTAAAATGCTGACGCTGAAGGGTTTCCCGTCAAATCTGAGTTTTGACGCAATTGGCCTGAAATTTGGCCAGTACATGTATTTTTGAAAGAAAAACATTTTATTCGTGTCCCTTTTTTATTAAGGCCTTAGTTTTTTTTAAAGAAAATTTGAAATATTAGTTTTTCAGTTATTTTTATACATATTTCAAAAAGATAGAAGTCCAAATGTTTTTATGGTGGAACGAATTTTAAGACAGTTATGGAATCCTTAGAACATTTCTAAGAAAGTGATAGTCCTTTTTTGTATTTGAATCTTGTTTATATATATATATGCTTTATTATACCAATGTATATAATATAGCGAATTTTTGTTTTTGGACTATGATAAAAAATTAAAATGTACAAATTGGAAAAAAGGACTATCAGTTTGTTAGAAATGTTCCAAGGATTCTAAAACTGTCTTTGTTTTCTTTCTAGCATAAAAAATCAATGACTTCTATTCCTTTGAATGTTGAAAATAAGTAACTATACAGTACAGGCCAAAAACAAAACTTTTTGTTGAAATGTAATTTAATGGAAAATTTATGTAATTGAATGTGGTTTGCATTTCGATAATCTATATTCATTTGTATTTCGATAATCTATATGCATAACTTCATATTCACACTGTGAATATATTATATATATTGTAATTTCCATAAAAAATTTCATTTGTATTTTTCATAAAAAAAATTATGAAATTTTTCATTTTTAATCTGATTCATATGAAATTTGAGTGGAATATGTAACTTTCAAAAAGAAACACAATTTCTTCTATACATTTTTTTGATTCAGGCCTTAGTTTTTGAAAAAAATTGACATATTGGTATTTAGTCCGTTGGAATTGATGTTTCAAAAGATTAGAACTCATTGAGGTTTTATGCTAGAACAAAAACAAAGACAGTTTTAGAATCCTTGGAACATATATAACAAAAATATAATAGCAATTTTTTATTTTCTCGTTTTGTTTTCATTTTTTATATGGAATCGAAAATTCAAGATTTTGGTAGGCTTTCTTTTTGTTGAAATAAAATATTTTTGTTATGTTAAAGACCACCTTTTTCCGGTTCACTGATGTCCTGTTTTTCAGCACCTACTACTTTCTTCTTCAACTTCGGTCTCGTTTCATAATCTTCTTTCAAAACTTACTGTTTTTATACCCTTTCTGCGTAGATTCCGCGTTTCCTTAACTTCATACTAAATGATGCCTTCCTCCTTCCTCTCTTTGGATCTCATTTATTGCTGCGAGTAGGGAGGCTGGAACTGACAACTAATCTAATTTAATCTTTTATTTTAGTTTAATCAAACAGGAGGTATTGGCATTACAAAAATTTCTGTGTTGTAGCACCATTTTTATGGGAAAGTTGTATTTGAAAAATTTTGAGTTGTTTATTTGCTTATGATGTGAATATCTGGTAAATTAATAATTTTATAAAAATTACAAACGTTAGAGCCGCACAGAAGAGGAAGGTGGAGGGCTACTTCTTCTGAAGAGGTGTAGCTGTGGAGGATAACCTCGCCCTCAGCTACTTGCGACTCGATTACATAAGTGCAGGCCCTGTCATCTCCTCATCCCAATTAAAGGATTAAGATGTGTAGTGGTTATGAGAGTTGGACATAGTAGATATTTGATGTGTAAGAATGGAAGTGCGCAAATTTAATTTAAAATTGGTAAAATTGTCTTAGTAATCGGTTGCTTGATGAGTCCTTTTGTGGTGGTGGTGGTTAATTTTAAATGAAAGTTATATACGTAGTGTTTGTAGTGATGAATCTTACAAACAATCTGTGATGAAATTCTTTGCGTGCCGAAGATATTTTTGTAAGAATTTATTTCAATAGTTGAATGATGGCTGCTGAAAATGAAATAAATATATTTGTTGAAAATCTGTAATGTTTTAACCTATTTATAAATCACTGGCAATTTAAAAAGACTTTATATTTTTTGTGAGACTTATCATAATTGTTCGTGTTCTACGATGAAGATGACAATTTGAGCCTTCTTACTGGGCATTCATCAGCAACGCAGCTACTTTTTTTAATAATGCATTGTTACTTGTTGCAATAGGCCTCACCCTGTAATACTAATCTGTTCAATTATCGCAATTTGCAAGAAACTTGCCGAAAAATATAGACAGTATTAAACATATCTGTTGAATTAAAATAAGTAATTTCGGAATTTTTGTGCAGTCTTCAAATTCGCGGTAATTGGACAGATGCATTTCACGAGGTGTGGCCTATTGTTTTTGGGAGCAATTCGCTATTTTTGGGACAAATCGTTGCACTGCTTATGAATCTCCTGGAATATAGTGGTTTGAGTAGCCATTTATAACGTTAAATCAACGGTAATTAACGTAAGTTTTGAACGAAGACCGACTATAATAACCGTTTAACTGCCTGTAATTGACTGGTTAATATCGTCGGTCTTCGTCCAAAATTCACGATAAAAACCGGTAATTTAACGTAAATCGGACGATAATATAAGACATTCGCGACACAAATTCTGACGATATATCGTCGGTTTATAGGAAGAAGAAGATGATAATTACTGGTAAATTCGGACGTAAATTTTCGTCGGTCAGACGATAAATTTCTGACTGGGATATTTTAAATATCATTAAAGAACATAACAAATGAAATTAGGGTTACTATGTAAGTTTTTTATACCCTGCCTTAGCTGGGTGATCAATGAACCAGCAAAAATTTTTTTTGCAAAAGAAACGCATCATTCATAAATTACATACGTAGGCACTTCAAATGGACTGAATGTGCTTGTTTATCGGCTGGATGCTGAACAACATTTTATATAACAATTTTAAACTCTGGAAAATATTCCATTAGCCAACCAAGTAGCAAATAAAGGTAAAGAATAGCACAAAATAATTTTCTTGCATAACTAATGTTGTTTTAGAGAAAGAATTAGAACACAATTAGCTAGCTCAATTATCTATCAAAACAATATTTACAATAAAAAATACCCTCGAATGATAGATAGGGTGCACTGTAGCACAGGACTTGATGCACAGAATTAAAATTCTTGAAAAAAATTGAAAAAGAGAATAGTTGAAGACAGAAAGGCAAGCTGACATGGACAGTAAAAAAATGAATAAAAAAATGTCCACCATGAAAGGCATAACAATAATTACGATATAAAATGACCCACATGCACAATGACCTATCTTCTACATGCTTCCAATGTTCATGAATATAACTTACAAATGAATCAAGTGAATGTGAACTGTTCTGTAAACTTGTTCAATAATCTATCCAGAGTATTTTGATATGAACACCACTGCTCTAGTTTCAAAACAGTTGGACGGACAAACTTCACACAACTGTGTTTAAAAATTTGAACTCAGCTTGAGCTCGTCGACCAATGCGAAAATCTAAAGATGAGCGTAACTGTCGATGGCCTCAACATCCCGATAAACAATCAAAAAACATGTTTTTAGCATATTGATGCACTACTGAATCACCGTTTATCTAATGCAATAATTGCGAAGAACACATTCACAAGGAAAACACACATCAGCAATCGCGATTGCGAAAACGGTAACTTCCAGTACATCACTCGATGACTCACAGTCGTAAACTAAGTCTAACAGATCGCGACGCCTACCGGCAGGCTGCAGCACACTACCGGCAGCATACATTTGTACGGCTGTAAACCACGGATGGCCGCTCTCAAATGTTACGGCCATTCCCCAACTGAAAATTTTGCGCCTTCAAATCGTCCATGGCGAACTATGAATTTCACGTCCGAACTCGACCGCGGGTAGTTAAGAGCGCGTTGAAGGAGTGTTAATTCAGAGTAGGCCAACCAGCCTATAAATCGCACATAATCGACCGTCACGTCCTTAACCCACTGGTGATACGTCCATGATTTTGAATTGGGGATACGCCAATCTTTGTGCCGCGGCAAGTCGGGTGAGTAAAGAGCACTGGTATTCATAAGGTTGGCCAAGGGCAAAAGAGTTCATTTTATTAATCAGCATAATAACACGTTTGAAAAGTAGGGAAGATCATCATAATAATTAAGGTTTAATAGTGCAAAATTTTAAATAAAAACTCGAATTTTTACAATAAAAGACGTTTTTAATATTACAGGGAATCTATTTATTGCGATCCAATTTTACCCGCAATGGGCACAAACGCTGCAGTGAAAAATTGTTTTTAATTGTTTTCCTGGATAGATATAATTTTTTATTGTTCATACTACATGGAACTCTGCAATCTTGATAGGTATACAAATTTGAAGGCAAAAATTTTTCGCTGTATTTGACGGAATATTGTCGTGATTCATGCAGCGGTGCGGCGTGTCTACAGTTCGGTTAAAGTCATTTAGAGCGACCTCTGCTGCCTCATGCTAACATAATACTCTTATACTGTCATGTGTAAAGCGTTATGAGATTACTCATAACAACCCAGTAAGAGATATAACAACTGATGCGATAAAACGTTCAATAGGAAAGCCAGTTAGGATTCTGCATTCACGTGAAAGATACATAGCTTGTCAATTAGTCTTACTGAGCTGCTATTTTTCTTTCCGCTATCAATTGACTCGAAAAAGAATTTTCCACCTCTTCAATTTTTCATTCATAACAAAAAAGTAGTACTCGATAATGCACACATCAATTTATTAGTGAGTTTTGGTAAAGAAAAATGACAAAGAATGGTTCTTTGTATTTCAAAGCAACAATTATGATTGTTTGTGTCTTCGAACTAACAGAGTAGCAGAATAAAACTCTTGAAACGATCAGTTCAATGGAACCAGATGTAGATGAGTAAAAGAGCAAAGAAAATCGATTTAATTGGAATCATGTTTCTTTAAAAAACATTTCAATAACAAAAAAAAACTTTTCGACCAATTTTTTGGTCATTTTCAACTTTCTGAAGTTTTGCAAAAAGCAATACTTTTACTTATATCCAAAGCAGATGTAGCATACGTCAATAAACAGCAAGCCTCTGGCATCCTGGCCTGTCATTATCTAGTTAACGAGACCACTTGTGAACGTGTTCATTGCCCAATTATTTATATTTTTAATTAGAGAAGGCAATAAGAAGTGATAAACGTTTGCACATTTGGCTCTGGTTATCCCCGAGCGAAGGTAAGAAGGAGCTCGGGAGCTGTTATAGAGAACTTATCCATGGGAGGACTTTAATTGAATGTACATATTTATCTGTTCACCTATTGTTAATAAATTAGCTATCAGCGTAATTTGCATCGTAATTCCACAAATTTTGACCTACACTTCGCAACTATTTTATGTTCAATTTGAGAAAAACGTTCATAAATTATTCAAGCTAGTAATTAATTTAATTTTCTCTGCATTGATGCAGCTGGTAATTAATATCTGTTGAATTTCTCATAATACACAAACTTCACAATATACATTCGGGTCATCACAATAACATAACCTTAATACATTTAATTTGGTTTTATTAGCGAATAAAAACATTCTTTCCGCGAGACATAAGTTTCTTCTTTTGCCAGGAAAGACATCATAAACAAACGCCTTTTTAACTCAAATTCTGAAGATTTGAAAGCAGCCGGAGATTAACCGTAATGTGTCAACTCAGGGAGTTACATACCAAAGTGCCCATTATGTCGAAATGCCACCTACTGGCTGCATAAAATATGTGTTGATGTTGAAGCAAACTGGTGATATTGAACCTTTTTGTGTCGTACATTTCGATTTCGATGAAGTTATTCTTGTGGCCGTCTATGAATGAAAAATATGTCCTTAAAACCATTCAGACCAGATTATTTTCTTCTTAATGAAATATTAAGAAAACACTCTGTTCATTATCGTTCATAAAATGTATTGCTGGGCAAACTTTTCAACGAAATAAAACAATACGAAAAGTTAGATATTATTTCTACCGTCCTCCAGCAAAGACGGTCGTCCTTATAGGGCTAATGCATTCTCAGATGTACATATGTACACTTCTGCTGGCAGGATTATAATTATTTTTTAGCTTGAGCAAATCAATGAGTCAAAATAGGTTGTGTCACATTTGTAGACTTACTTTTACGGGAGGCTCGCCTTTTTCTACGCGAGACTCGTCTTACTTTTGCTAGAGACTCACCTTACCTTAGGTAGAACATTGCCTCAACGGTTGCCTTACCTTTGCTGGAGATTCGCTTTCCTTCTACTGAAGTTCCGCCTTACCTTTCCTGGAGTCTCGCCCTACATTTGATGAAGGCTCGAGTCTAGCCTTTGTAAGAGCCGAAATATGCTTTTACCATTAGCAAAATTACGCGGTGTGTAATTTTGCGCTGTGTAAACTACAGTAAAACGTTATAATGAGCACTGGTGTGATCAATCTTGTCGGCGACGTGTTTTAGGTCTTGTTCATTTTTATGTGCTATCTCAAGCGTCTGAGCCGACTAAATTAATTGCATCGAATTTTTACTGTACTCTTTACCACGTGATGGATAATTTGGGTTGGTCCTTGTTCGGGCGCCACCCTTTTGATAATGTCCCTGTCCTAGGGAAACCCGAGAGTAGTTAGTTGATCGATAAAAAGCCGTATTTTCTGAGGCTGGTTATTCCGTTGGAATCTTCCTGATCTTCAGGGATAGGAGAAAACGCCAGATTTGTTGAATGATGAAGCCGTAATAGTAGTAGTAGTACCATGAAAATAGCGCTTCAGTGATAAAGCCGTAACTACTGAGGCTGATTATTCCGTTGAAATCTTCCATATGTTCAGAGATCGGAGAGAAAGTCAGATTTGCTGACTTTTATTGATTAAGTCAAGGTACATCAACAGTTTTCTTTTCGTTGCTGCGTGGAGAAGCTATTGTTTTAGCTGAGTAGCGAAATTTCCGAAAAAATAAGTCAAGCGAAAAAGCGATGGAGCTAACACGCAACTATGAGCTAACAAGCTATGAAAATTTGAAGATCGTGGCAGAATTCCATTTCGCATGTACAGTATCTATGATACGCGAGCTCAGCATTTCATTCTCATCAACTTGAGCCATAAGTTCCTTTTTTTACGGTTTGATAGATTTTTCGTATCCACAGCACACAGGCTGAAGACCGGGAAGTTTCGTTGGCCTTTTTGACGTTCTTGAAAAAGTTCTATTATTTAATCTATGTAATATTCTGCTTGTTCCTCCCTTAGTCCGTCCGTTACGCTCTCATCCGAGTTTGCGCTATCATGGATACCGAATGCTGAGTGTTACATTTAAAGATCACTGTTAGGCCATGGCCAGAATGGGTCGACCTGTGCCTCTGTACTACTGAGGGAAAATTATTCTTACCTCGAATAAACTGAGCTCGCGTATCACAGATACTTGCGAAACGTACTTCTGTCACGGATTTCAAAATTTCGTTAGCTGGTTTGCTCAATCGTTTTTTCGCTTGACTACTATAGCAATTTTAGCTACTTCGCCACGAAGCCATCTGAAATTCTGGAAATTATTGCAAATTTATCCCAGCATCAGAAGAACTGTTGACGAACCTCGACCAAATGAATATCAGTCAGCAAACTGACTTCTCTTCTATCCGTGAAATACCAGGAAGATTCCAATGAAATAACCACCTTGAGAAATTACGGCATTTTATCGATCAACTGACGAGCCTCAGGTATCCCTAAGACCGGGACATTATCAAAAGGCATCAACAGAAAAACTGTTGACGAACCTCAACTTAATAAATATCAGTCAGCAAAACTGACTTCTCTTCTATCCCTGAAATACCAGGAAGATTCCAATGGAATAACCAACCTAAGAAATTACGGCCTTTTATCGATCAACTGACCAACCTCTGGTATCCCTAAGACAGTACCTTTTCTTCATGTTTAAAGTATAAAGAAGTTACTTAAGTTGTTTGGTACCATTAAAATTACTATTATGATAAACTTCAGCTGCGTTTCTTGAAATAGTGTGGATGAAAGTGGGTGTATAACTGAATCAAGCTGCTGATTAATGCCTGCAAAATCATGGTTTGAGCAAAATTGTAATTGAAAATATTTTTCTACCCTTAGATTTATTTGTGCTGATAGTTACACTCTGGAAATTTTTGGTAACCCACTACTGCCAGTTTCGTTTGTGTTTGTGATGGTGCAAATTGTTTTCTGAGAGACTGAAAATTTATTGATAACTATGTATAATAGCCTAAAAATATTACCATTGAGTCCAGCTCTGGAAGGCCTATCTTGATGAAATGTGAAGCATTCAATGCTCACTCATTGAATACTAAAGTAATGTATCTCATGGATCATACAATTATGTTCTCATACAATTATGAAGCTCAAATTATGTAATTGATTTTTTCTGCATTAGAAGCATTAGAGGAATGTCATGAGCACAATTAATTCAGAAGATTGTTCTCAATCTAATGATGAATTTGAATTAGTTTGTTATAATTTTCAACTTCACCAAATCATTCCAGTTCATCATGTGTTAAAGTAGTAATAAATTCACTCCACATATTTTTATTGAAACAATGTCAATTGTTAAAAAATTCTCTAACTCTGTAGTCTATGAAAAGGGTGTTTTGATAAACGAAAATGTTCAGGTAAAATTATACAGAAATTTTTTTTCAGTCATATTGATAAAATGCAAATCTGATACTCAAAGCTACATCAGACAACGTAATAATGGGTATTTTTTCAGAACAACATACTAATCGATTTTCGAAATTTTCATGCTTGAATCATGGTAATCACATCAAAATAAACAGCTTTCTCTTTATGCCATTTCCGGCGCAAATGAGTATTTCCCGAGTTATAGCGGTAGGTTAAGTTTCGTGTTCCATAGCAGTTTGTCATTCAAACAGCAGAAACCGTTTCGCGCTTGAGCTGTTAGAGTACTTTTGGGTACATTAGGTTAGGTTAACTTACGTTACGTTACATTAGGTTACGTTAGGTTGCGTTAGGTTACTTTAGGCTAAGTTAGGTTGGGTTAGGTTTGGTTACGTTACGTTAGGTTACGTTAGGTTACGTTAGGTTACGTTTCGCTACGTTTGGCTACGTTTGGCTACGTTAGGTTACGTTAGGTTAGGTTAGGTTAGGCTAGTACACTAGTCTTCCCCTCAACATTTCCTCTGCCCCGAACATAACGGTTTCTGTTGTTCGTAGTGTAACTCCAATGCAGCACGCAAATTAACGCTATAACTCGTTAAATACCCATTTGCGCCGGAAATAACATAGATGAAAAGTTGTTTATTTTGATGTGATTACTATGATTCAAGCAAGAAAATTTCGAAAATCGATTAGTGTCATGTTTTGAAAATTGACCTAATAATGTTGGAAATTACAGCACAAGAAAATGACTAGAAGCTAAATTTGTACCTCAGCAATATGTACTACTGTAATAAGATTAGGAAACAGTATTAACATTTTTTAGTATTACACCTAGAGCAATACTGTTACCTACACCTTTTTATTTTACTTTTAAAAAGCTCAAGTTCAATTTAAAAAAAACTCAAGTTCAATTCGAAACAGATCAATTTTGATTTTAAAAATGTCAAGTATATTTTAAAACAGATCAAGTTAAATTTGAAAAGCTTATGTTTCTAAAATTGTTTACCTATACTTATGGACTTGACCTTTTATAAATTAAAATTGGCGTTTTTATATCATAATTGAGTTCTTTAATTTGAACTTGAGCTTTTTTAAATTGATCTTGATGTTTTTTAAACTGAACTTGAGCTTTTTAAAATTGAACTTGAGGTTTTTTAAATTGAACTTGAGGTTTTAAATTGGACTTGAAGTTTTTTAAATTGAATTTGAGGTTTTTTTAAATTGAACTTAGGTTTTTTAAATTTAACTTGAGGCTTTTTAAATTGAACTTGAGGTTTTGTAAATTGAACTTGAGGTTTTTTAAAATGAAGTTGACCTTCTAAAATAAAATGTGACCTTGTTTATATAAAACCTGAGCTATTCACATAGAAAATTGAGTTTTTAAATTAAAGGTAAAAAGATATATTCTTACCAGTACTTATTACTGTGGTACAAATTTTGCTTTTAATCATTTTCTAGTGCTGTTTTTTGTCAAAATGATCACTCGTCGGATGTAGCTTTGAGTATTGGATTTGCATTTTATTGTTGCGACTGGAAATTTTTTTTGTAGATTTTCAGCCTGAAGATGTTTGTGCATCAAAATATTGCTTCTATAGACTACAGAGTTAGTGAATTTTTCAACTATTGACAGTGGATCAATAAAAATTTTTTCAGTGAATTTCTTATTACTGTGCTTACCATGGTGTTCTGGAAAGATTTTGTACCGTTGAAAAGTTTGAAAAGAAATAATCTAGTTTTTTACACATTTAATTAATTTCAGAATCATCCAATACTGCAAATGAAGGGAACAGCGCTTAGTTCCCTTTAATTCTTAAGTCATTTCCTAATAAACGCTTAGACTTTTTCAGTAACTCTTTTTCATTTAATAGTCAAAATTCAATATGTGATACTTCCATTGATAATAGCACAGAGTCAATCAATAAAACTTTGAAACTCAGTGAGTGAAATCCATCTAGATTTGCCTGAGTCTGAAGCTTGACACAAAAGTTCTTTTCATGCAATTCCTCCAATGAAGCCTTCGCTGATACCTCAAGTAAACTAAAGCCTGTTATGATGAAATGTGAAGTATCTCTTATGATTCAGTGCTAATGCTTTATGTTGTTTATTTGACATTTCTTTCATTGGTCAATATTGAATTTAATGTTGTCAACGAATTTCATAATTTCGTAGGTAAAGATGGGTAACATAGTCGATTTTAAGGCGTTTTACATGAATGACAATGTGCCCGGAAATGCTTAGTTTTCGAGTTATTTAAGTTTGAAGTTATACGAACGGCGCTCCTGAATGGCCCTTTTAACGCAAAAACAGTCATTGTTTTAGCAATGAAAATGGAAGCTAACCCCTATTACAAACGTAAAGAGGTTGGGTCGTGAGGAGTAGCAACAGTTCTTTTAGTGAAAATTATAAATAAAGCTTTCTAGTGACGTTTGTTTACATCAACTCGAAGATGGCTGCCGCCATCTTCAGCCGGTTGGCGTCATGGCGGCAGCCACCTTGACGTCGATGTAAACAAACGTCACTCGAAACCTTTATTTATAATTTTCACTAAAAGAACTGTACCTACCCTTCACGACCCAACCTCTTTACGTTTGTAATAGGGGGTAAGCTTCCGTTATTAATTAAATTACGCTAGCCCCGCGTGCTTCCATGGCGCGCAAAAGCCAGCTTCAAAGTTGAATAATTCGAAAATAACGCATCGCCGGGCAGAATATCATTCCTGTAAAACGTTTTATAATCGACTATATTACCCATCTATACCTACGAAATTATGAAATTCGTTGACAACATTAAATTCAATATTGACCCTTTCATTCCCATAACAGGGTGTCTACTAGGTAGTAAAGTAGTAAAAAGTAGAAAAATTTGAAAAGTAGCAAAAAAGGAAGTAAGGAGCAGTGAAATTTGCCTCAGGTGTCAACTTTACATATCAGGGTTGTAAAAAATAGTGAAGTGGGATAATTAATTGAAAATTATAAGTAAAGTACATATGTAAATAGAGTTTAAAGATTTTCAAAAATTCATTTCTCCCAGAGTCAGATATTTGCTGCAGTTTATGGGAAATATTCCTGTTAGGGGATTGGATATTTCCGCGGTGTCTGTTAGCTTCCAGTCAGTTTATTTTTTTGCATATGATGAGCTGTTGCTCTCATTGTTGAAAGATGTTAAGACAGGGTCTTTGCCAAACATTTGCTAAGGTCCATTGGGGAAGAGGTACAAGAAAAATAGGAGTATTTTTTGCAATTATGCGTTGGATGCTTATTTACTAATAAAGTTAAAGAAGTCAAAGTTCCAATTCTTGGAGATCTTAATTAAAAATAGGAAGACTAATGACACAACGCTTAGACTCATTTTGTACTAATTTTGTACTAATTGGTTGATAAAATCGATAAAAGTGAACGTTTCGACCAACTAGCAGTGGTCATTCTCAACACTGTAAAAGTAAAGATTACAAATCAGACATCATTCAGAAAATCACAATGGTAAAAACAAACATGAAATTAGAAACATTTGCTAACAAACTATTTGTAGGGGATAGGCAGACTGCATATCATTGAGATTTGGCTTTAGTCTATAAATGAAAAGAGATTCTAATATTCTGAGTTCTATTGGGTTACTTCCTCGGCCTAATACTTCAAAATCAGATAGTCTAACAGGCAGGTCGCATTTTTCTGCATGTGTGCGTATTGCAGAGTGAAAAGGTGCTGATAAAAGGTTATTTGTACGGTGACTTCGTCCAGCATGCTCAGCCACACGAATACGCAGGCTACGGGATGTAGATCCAACGTATTCAGATGCACCACATCGTGCACAACTATGCTTGTATACAACCATGCATGCTTAGGCATGCTTAGCTCGGTTGTATACAAGCATAGTTGTGCACGATGTGTCTTACATCCTGTCATAGTTGTGTCTTACATCCTGGACATTTGGACAACATTCATTATGTAAAAACTAGGAAGTCATTTTTTGCTGTTGAAGGTCGTAAAAAGTAGTAAAATTAGAAAATGAAATATCAGGAGACACCCTGCATAATGTTTGTTTGAATTATTTTTATGTTTCTGTGTAAATATAAAATTTTAAAATGAATTTTCTTTTAATGAGGAAAATATAACACTGTACATTTATTACCAGAAATTACTTTCCAGGAATAATGTGTGTGGTGTAAATTAGGAAATTCAAATTTTGTTCATGAATAAGGATAGACATAAAACTCATTACAGAAATGACATCATAGATACCAGTCTCCAACTGCATTCAGTAGGCAACAAGGATAAAGTTATTGAAAAATACTGTGAAAATGTGAAGTTGGTCAGTGATTGCTTGCATAAAACTTTTCATTACCAGAATGAATCACACATATTACGCTGTGATGGCTCTCTTTTCAGTACCTACCCTCAAAGGCTAGGAATTATTGCAAAAAGGCTGGACTGGCTGTCCTATCCACCGTTTATTTAGAATTCAACATTCCATGAAAACTTTCCTGCGGAGGTAAAAGCAGCATGAATCTCGCTCCTACTTAGATGTCTAAATGTCTTGGTCATTCATTATTCAGTATGTTACGATGTGGTAAAGGTTTTTGAAAACAAAGCTTCATTCTCTTTGCAATTAGGCAGTTACCAGAATGGGGTGCGCATGTGATTTCGATTTATCACACACAATTACATTATCTATATAAGGAGATCTTCCCAGGCCCCTGTCGCTCCGCTGGTCATTTTTCGTGTTTTTGTTGGAAAAGGACCCTTAGGTGGTGGACTATTCGGTCCAAAAATTTTATGGCGCTACGGACAATAGATCCCCGCTAGGGGACCAAAATCTTCAATTTTTGACCCATTTCGACACCATATAAAAAGACATCAAAACGGGAAATAAAAAATTTCGTTTCATTTTCTTGTTAGAAATGTTTCAAAAATTCTAAAACTGTCTTTGTTCTTGTTCTAGCATCAAAACTGAATGAGGAGATACGTCTTGAAATATCAATATCAGTGAAATATCACTACCTAAAAACCAGTATGTCAATTTCTTCCAAAAACTAAGGCCTAAATCGAAAACATGAATAGGCGAAATTGTGTTTCTTTTGAAAAGTTACATATCATAGTCAAATTTTATGAGAATCAGACTGAAAAATAAAAAATTTCACATTTTTGAAAAAGAAAGAAAAGAAGAAAGAAAAAACTTTATTTCCAATAGAGATTGTACAATATTACAATCATTGGTTTTTAAATATCTTAAAGTTAATACACTTAGATGATACACACATGAGTCTTGTAATACCCATGTCACTAGACGAAAAGAAATGATTGAATGCAATGTACTCCTAATCTTGCTTAATCTACATTTGATAATACATGTACGTAATGATAATTATAAGAGATAACACAATTTCATGGACGATGCATTTTCATTGTGGGGTGAAAACACTTTTGACAGTTTACATGTACATAACATATAACTTCGCAATCATTGATGCCAGGAAATAATAAACGAATCGCTTGTTTCGGCCAATGTTCAAAAGTGTCATTTTAAGGAAGCATCAAAAAAAAATTAATAAATACATTTCCATACACATACATATATGTATATATATATATATATATACATACATATACACACATAGATACATACATTATATGTACCCATAAGCATGAGGACCAAGAAGATTATAAGTTTTGTATTTCTAATTCAACAATTTTAACATAACGTTCGTTAGTTAATAAGCATTTTATTTAAATAGAAATGGATGATCGCACAACATATGTATAGTTTGTACATGAATGCTTTACAATAATAAAGAGATGACGAGTTAAATAATGTTACAAGTTGAGAGTAACAGAAAAAGACCATTAACTCTAGTAAAATGCTAGTTGTCAGTCTAGTACACACATATGTGCACATATACATGTAAATATATACACATACACATGCACACACATACCCACGCACATACTTACACCAAACTCGTAAGCATACACAAATGCATTTCTATGTACCGACTCAATTACAATACATACGCGTTCTATAAAGTGTCATACGCATAGCGTGCACACGTACACATATAAACAAGTAAGCATGTGCGCAAATATCAGCGTAATCTAATCAGTATAAACCAGCATTCCAATCGGGGGAAACGGAGAAAATATCTTTTATTATAGCATGAATTTTATAAAATTTCCGTACTGAAATTAGTGGCACAAAACAGTCGACCTAAGTCAGAAACATGAAAACGATTGTGGGACGTGAATAAGAAAGAAAACATTAAGGTCCTATAAGGGTTTCATATTAGAAAAAAATCAAATTATGAAATATGGCGCAAATTGTCGGCAATTGATAAACATACATAGGTATCACATTATTGTAAGCATATAACTATAAGCTTTACAAGCATATTACTGCAGTATAAATGGATCATCACACAACGAATTTATTGTTTTTTTTTACACGGATGTTTTACAATTTCATATTAGAAAAAAATCACATTATCTTTGTAATATGGTGCAGAATGTCTGCAATTGATAAACACACACACATATAGGTACCATGACGGTCTAGTTTAATGCATGCACAAAAACGGAGAGGGATGACATAAAATGCAACCTTCGACTGGTTTATCTACTCTAGTGCACACAGGTGTACATACACACATATACAAGTAAGCATGTTTGCAAATGGCAGCGTATAGGCAATCAAATCATAATACCTACGCATACTTCAAAACTGTTGTGTGATGTCTTGAATTTTAAGACAATGATCGGGGAGACTGTTCAGCAATGGAGATTCAAGGCAAATGAGATTCGTCAATACTTATTCAGTATGTTCTGTATTTAAGAATTATTTTTGAGACGCAAGATGACGAGTTATTTTGGCTTTAAATTCTCTCGTTCTTTGAGGGATTTTAATACTCAGTGGAAGTTTGTTCCACAGTGAGGCGCCTGATATGGACAGAGCCATCTGCCCTAAGTGAGATGAACGATAGTAGACTAAGAAATTATTGTTTCTGTTCGGTTTTTGATTGGTTACAGTGGGTGGATGGAAACGCACTATCTCAGCGTTGCTCTGAGGAAGATTTAACGAGGAGAATACGTATTGGGCCTTCTGCATGAGGAGCCTTTCATGGATAGGAATCCAGCCGAGTTTATTTAGGAGAGGGGTTACGTGATCACTTCTTTTGAAATTACCGTTGCATACCACCTTGGCCGCAAAGTTCATGCACTTTTGTAAGTCCCTTTGAAGGTATTGAGGTAGGTCTCCCCATACAAGGTTGCAGTAGTCAATGCGCGATAACACCAGCGATTGAATGGCTAATAATCTGGACTTTTCGTCTAGCGTGCTCTTTATGCGATGAAAAAAATATCAAAGTTCCAAATATTTTGTTGCAAGTATTCTCAACAAGAGATTTGAAGGACATGTTTCTATCGAACCAGATACCTAGATTTTTAACTTTTTTGATGCGTTAAAAGAAGAAAAAAATTTATTATTTTGATTTTTGAGTTTGTAAATCAAAATTCACAGTGTGAATAAGAAGTAATGTATGGAAGTTATCGAGATAAAAATTAAAACTGCACTCAATTACATACATTGTCCTTTATATTACACACCATAAAAAATTTTGTTATGGTTTATACTCAAAAAATACTTTTCAACATTCAAACCGTATATCCTCATTGAGTTTTGATGCTAGAACAAAACCAAAGGCAGTTTTGGAATCCTTGAAACATTTCTAACATTAAGTTGAAGCATTTTTTCCAAATTTGCGAGAAAAAAAACTTTTATAGCTCTAAACCCCAAAAAAATTTCATTATGATGTAATAATAAAAATCGCTTATCACAAAAAATTTTCAAAATGTTTAAATTTTGCTTCATTTTCTTGTTAAAAATGCTTCAAGGATTCTGAAACTGTCTTTGGTTTCGTTCTAGCATCAAAATTGAATGAGGAGATTGGTCTTGAAATTTACATAAAAATTTTCCATAAGCCCTATTTTTCGTAAAAAAACTAAGGCCTAAATCGAAAAAGCGACACGAGTAAAAAGTGTTTACTTTCAAAAAATAAATATACTGGCCAAATTTCAAACGAATCGGACGAAAAAAGGTAAACGACTAGGATGATCTTAATTTCTAGATGATGGAGCCTCAGCGATGTGTGGGCGTCAGTCTGCACGTCACCAGCTCATCATGACGTCATGACGGTGGTGTGGCTTTGGAAATGTCCTACTCTGGGTCAGGACAAATTTGTCAACGGACGAAAATCTCTATCAAGGAGCATTCCACCTGTGAGTAATATAAGGTTCGTGTAAGGTCATACAGCTATTTTCGTTCATTAAGTAATATCTTTCTCCTCTGGGGGATGCAACTATTGTATCTGAGAATTAACACTCCCATGGGGAAAATGTATGAGGGCCCGAGCTGAGAGTTACGAAGGCCTTTTTTGTTGGAATAGAATGTTTTTGTTATGTTAAGGACCACCAGTTTTCGGTTCACTGCTGTCCTGTTTTTCTGCACCTATTACTGTCTTCTTCACCTTTTATCTTGTTCCATGAACTCCTTTCTCAACTTACTGTTTCCATGTCCCTTCTGCATAGATTCCGCGTTCCCTTCTCACCATACTAAATTGTGCCTCCCTCCTTCCTCTCATCGAAACGCTCTTTTTAGCGGTTGGGGAGTCTTAAACTAACATGTTGTCTAACTAATATCTTCTATAGCATTCCGTTATAGTTATACCCCTCCGGGGGATACGACTATTGAATCGTCGGGAATTAGCTCTCCCAGGAGGAAAATATGAGGGCCCGAGGTAAGAACTAGTTAGGCCTTCTGTGTGTTGAACTATATTGCTTCTGTTATGTTAAGGACCTTTTTTCGATTCACTGCTGTCCTGTTTTTCAGCACCTACTACTTTCTTCTTGAACTGCGATCTTTCTTCATGAACTTCTTTTTCAAGCGACTGGAGCGACTGGACATGATGGCATAAGCCTCCAACATACAAAAGACAGCTTCCCTGTCACAGCACCCCTCATTCGCTTGATAATAAATACATCTGTTGCCACAAACAAGTTTCCCGATCAATGGAAACTATCCATTATTAAGCCATCACATAAATCTGGTGATATCGACATAGCGTCAAACTACAGACCAATCAGTCTCCTGCCTGTTATGTCCAAAATATTAGAAAAAGTAATAACAAACCAGCTCTCGTCTTACATGGACGAATCACATCTACTGCATCGCAATCAATATGCATACAGAAGGAATACTAGTACTCAGGACGCCCTGTTAAACATAACAGAAAAAATTTACAATGATATTGACCAAAAAAAATTAACTCTCTTACTATTGCTTGATCTCTCCAAAGCTTTCGACAGTGTTGAGCATAAGAAACTTCTACAAAAAATTTCAAACCTCAGAATAGACACTCAGTGGTTTGAAGGCTACCTACTAAACCGCTCTCATGCAGTGTGCTTGAATAACAAAATGTCACCATTCATACCAAATAATTTTGGCGTTCCTCAAGGTTCAATCATCGGCCCGCTCCTATTTTCAATTTTTATCAATGATTTCCCCACCATGCCGGTAAACACAAAAATCTCAATGTAAGCTGATGACGTACAAATTGTCATGACAAGCTCAACAGCGGATTTAAAATAAACACAAGCCAACGCTGAAAACCTTCTGAGAAATCTGAAATTGTGGTACGACCAAAATGGCCTCAAACTTAATGCAAGTAAAACGCAATGCATTATTTTTGGAACACAGAATGCGACTGAAAATTTACCACCATTCAAGCTAACATTTGGAGACGATACAATTGAACCAGTAGATAAGGTAAAAAATCTGGGTGTTTGGTTTGACAAAAATATGACTTACAATTCACATGTAGAAACAACGTGCAACAAAATTAACGAAACCTTAATGTACTTTCATCGCATTAAGAACACACTTGACGAAATCTAGTCCTTCTAGTCCTTAGTTTTATCGCGGACTGCTGCAGTCTTGTGTGGGGAGATTTACCTCAATATCGTCAGGAAGAGTTGCAAAAATGCGTAAACTTCGCCGCCAAAGTGGTATGCAAATGAAATTTCTATAAATACGATCATGTCACTCCTCTTTTAAGAAAACTCGACTGGATCCCAATACCGAATAGATTCATGATCCGAAAAGCTCGACGAGTGTTCTCCTCTCTGTACCTCCCCAAAGTAATGCAGAGGTGGTAAAATGTATTCCATATAATATCCCAAACAAAAAACCCAATCGGAGGAATGACGTTTTAGTCAATTACCGTTTGCCTAACATGTGACAAAAAGCTCTCTCAGTTTCTGGAGCTTTTTTGTGTTTCAAGCTTCCCCAGCATGTAAAAACTCTAAAACTGTAAAAGAATTTAGAGTAAATGTGTCACGTCATTTTGCATCTCTGTCATAGGACCTGAAGCATTTCGGTGTGAATTTCCCATCAACCTGAAATTTGAATTGTCCTGAAATTTCTGTTAGAAAATCAGAAACGATTTCATTTTACGTTTGCTAAGCCATTCGTATACTCATCATATTTATTTCTGTCGACAATAATGAGCACCACAGCCGTCAGCTCAATGCAGCAGAACGAACGTTTTTTCCATAATGGGGAGCATTTCCTCATCTTTCATTTTGTTATTTTATTTTTTTTCTCTTTTCTGTATTAATATTTAACGTTCGTATGACAAACATACCCAGAAATACATTTTGTGTGTACACCAATATACAGGTTTATAGATGTGAGGGTTGTGCAAAGTTTTTAATGAACTAAATTTTGGCTAACGTTGCCTCGCTATTTCAAAATCATTCTCGAAGATGTTTTCAATCGATTTCGGCTGAGCTTGGGGGAGGGGGTAATTTAAGCATTTCATTTATTCTTTTTATATTTTTCCGTGCGTTCAGCGCACACTAGCACTGAACTTTATAATCGGAAAAAACTCTAAATTTCTGTAGTAAAAAATATCACTTTGGACCATTGCTTAATCTACCTATATGTGCCAAATTTTGTAAATATTCGCCACTCAGATGTGATATCCGGCCACAATGTTACTCCATTTTATCCCATGTACACATGTCCGTATAACGCTGAAGAGTTGCGTTGTTTCTTGACTGTAACCTGAGTTTTCTTAAAATTTTCTAGGAAGAAATTAAAAACCAGTTCATTTTACGTTTTTCGAAGTCTTCTTTTCCTTTAAGTTATTGTTTTCGAATAATTTCTTAGGATTACAGTGAGCTAGACTGTCATTTTCGATGTAGTAGATGGTAGGTTTTATCTTTTAATTTCATTTATGTATTTTTTCCTTATATTTCATTTTCAATAAGTAATATATATTAATATGTGTGTGTACGTATGTAGGTATATATATTTACATAAATAGATATTCGTTACATGTTTCTATTTAATTTCTTTACGCAAAAACCATCCGGTTAATACATTTATTGCACTAGCAAAATGATTCAAAAAAAGGTCTATCACTTCCCCAGACGGCGTTTCTGTGAATCGGATTAATGACAAATACAATTAATGAAATAAAGCTCAATTTGAGCATATGAATCGCGGTAAAATTATCTTTCTGTCCGTATGTTGTACAAGCTATGAATTTTGATGTTGAGTATATGTTTGTTTACGCATTTCTGCCGAAATTTTGTAGATATTTGTCAATCATGAGTGGTAACCGGCTTACACTGTATCTCCATTTTATCCCATGTACCCATGTCCGCATGATGTTGCAGAGAATATCGAAAAGATATGAAATATGTTTATTTTGTTGTTGTTGTTGTTCCTCGGCGGTAACTTGAGTTTTCTTAAAATTTCTTTTAGGAAATTAAAAAACTATTCCATTTATACGTTTTTCGAAGTCCTTTTTTTATTCCTTATTTTTCCTTAGATTATTTCTTACGATTCATCAGAGCTTTGGTTGTCATTTTGAATATAGAAAGAGCAATATCATTTTTCAGGTTTATTAGCATTTCTCTTACATTCATTTTCAATACGTATATATATGAATATGTGTGTTAGTATGTGCATGGGTGTGTATGTGTGAGCACGCAAACATGAATGTCTATGTATCAGTGTACACATGCACACGTTCGCACATATATAAAAGCACATGTACATATATATGTTTCTATTTCAACTTTTTGCGTAAAAAGCAAAACCTCGTGACACTTTACCTAAAGCTCTGCGATCAGTTAACACTGAACCAAATTCCAGATATAAACAAATTGATTGCGCTTGCTTAATGATTTATAAATCGATATATCACGGCCCCGAAGGTCATTTCTGTGAAGAGAAGAAATCAAAAGTATAAACAGATAAATGAAATAAAGCGCTCGTGCAAAAATTATCGCTATATTTGTATGCCGAACAAGCCATGCATTTCATTTTTGAGTGTAAGTTTGTTTACGCATTTCCAGAAGTGCGTGCTGTGTTGCGCGATGTTCTTTATAAATTACTTCGTGACTAACCTTTTCTCAATACTTGATTGTCATTTAATCAATCTGCTCCGGTATAGCGTTTTTTGTCTTTATCCTACTTCGATAATTTCAACTAAGAACTTGGGAGTTTCGAATAATTCTTTAGCAGCATTCGAATTATTTATAAGTTGTTAGCCATCTCTTGGAATATAAAATATCCAAGAGATGATATTTTTAATTTTTATTCAACTACCATTGACAGAGTTAGACTATTAGCACGCAACGTATGGTTTGTCTATTAGTACGCCTCGTATATTTTGTCTATTAATATGCCTCGTATGGTCTATCTTTTAGTACACCTCAGATATTTTGTCTCTTAGTACACCTCGTATAGTTTGCCTATTATTATGCCTCGTATGGCTTATCTATTTGTGCACCTGGGATGGTTTGTCAATTAGTTCTCCTCGTATGGAACTTTTGTTAGACTATTTATTAGCACGCCACGTATGGTTTGTCTATTAGAACGCCTCGTATATTTTGTCCATTAATATGCCTCGTTAGGTCTATCTATTTGTACACCTCTGATAGTTTGTCTATTAGTACACCTCGTATAGTTTGTCTATTATTATGCCTCGTATGGCTTATCTATTTTTACACCTCTGATGGTTTGTCAATTAGTACTCCTCGTATGGAACTTTGGCTTTAGGACGCCCTATGTTAAGAAACTTTTAAAAGCCAATATGTTGGCATGTATCTCATGTGGCATCTTGGAAAATAAACGTTTTTCTTTTTTTTCTTTCTTTCTTTCAGCATATCGTTTCTATACCCCTGCTGCAATGATTCCGCGTTCCCTTAATTAACTCCATATTAAAGGGTGCCTTCCTCCTTCCTCTCTTTGGATCGCATTTATTTTGCTGCGGATAGGAAGGCTTAAACTAACTAATAATTATCTTTCGTTTTAGAAATGCAAATAAAGGCTTTTATTTATACAAATTTTTTGTAACAAATGCTGGCAGATCAGTTGCAACGTTTGAAAATGTATTAGCATTGCGATGGGTAGAATCGATAATTTAATGCTATTATGAATAATCTGTTTTTTTCGTTCATGAATTCATTATTCTTCAAAATATTTGAGCATAGCATGGACGTTAGTCCTCAATGTTACGTTTTAATATCAGTTAGTTTTATCCACACAGCGTCATTTCATTTAAATTTAACAAACCAAATGGGTTCAAAGTCTCCTATAAAAATAAATCATCAATAAATTAGCGCCCAGCTGTCCAATAGGTTACCGATATCAAGTGTTGTATTCAGAGTTAGGTTAATCGACGTATTCTCTGATTGCAGCTAAAGCCAGATGGGCCATATGATGCGATCACAAGTAGAGCTAGCCTGGCTTACTCCAAACCCAGTGGTAGTTGAAACACAGTCATTCGGCAAATGGTAGTTTATTTTGTTTTCAAATGCACAGTTAATATTTACTAATGTATTCCAATTTATCAGATGCTTTAGCTACAGTCGGGTATGATGAAGATAAGAAACTAAAGGCGTCAGCCATCCAATAGGTCCTGCGTCGTTACATCGATTGGGCTGGCTCAGAGACGACGGATTGAATCAGAAAAGTCGCCGGCCGAAGCCAGTACACTTCCTCAAAGTCTACTTGCTTCTTCATCGCTTGCTTTGACCGCCTCTCAGTTGCCTTATTTGCTAGCTCCGTCGACATTAGGTTATGATACTCATCGTTGAGCTGGCTTTAGACGGAGGGTGCTTTCTCCGGGGCAACGCCCTTTCTCCCTCCCCGCCTCTTCATGAAACCCCTAAACCCTCCATCGAATGTCTCCCACCCGTTCAACATGCGTGTCGTCGCTGCCAACCTTCATGCCGGAAAAACTCAGGCAGTGCTTCCACTTCTAGGGTAATTACCCTAGTCTAGGGTAATCAGACCCCTCCTAGGGTAAAGTCTAGGGTAATGGAAAAATATACAAAATCTAGGGTAAAATCGATATATCGAGTCTGGTATATAAACAGCATGAAAAAAATATATTTTAAACAAAATTATGAATATGAAAATATGTGTAGTTAAGAAATGTCTTGACGAAGAGTTGCGAAAACATTACTTGGATGAACAATTTACACCAGACATGTAAGCCGTTACTTAGTGGGAAACAGTGTTTAATATAGTAAATGCCAGTCGGCTACCACTTTATCCAAATTTTGAAATTTCAATTTCAACCTTGTTGTCCCTCTTTTTTCAAGTGCTTTCGGTGAACGTTTCTTCTGCCAATTAAATTTGACCAAAACTTCACAAAGAACCAGTTGGATAAATGAAACCGTGCTTGGTTTGATACATGCGCCTTCAAGAATATGGCTTCACTGGATCTAATTTTTCAATTAATATTATCTAATGAACTCTATTAATGAAGTGAAAAGTAATGACACGTGTGCTAAATCTCATGCAATACCAATACCTTAGAAATGTAAAATGCTAAAAGCGTGATTGCGTTTTTAATTAATATGGAAGTTTTTTCTGTGAAGCAAATTTATAATAAAAGAAATGGAGAAGAAGTACTTTAAAAACCTTTACGTTGAACGTTTCGAACCTGGCTCATTTTAGAAAAAAAAACTGCAAATAAAATATAGACATGTCAGTACAGTCAAGATTACAGAATCGCATACAAAAAATTACCGATTAACTATTTTCAGAGGGTATGCATTCTTCATTTCGTTGAGAGAAGGTTTAAGTTTATAAATAAATAATGACTCTAAAATGCAAAACTTTAAGATGGCGGTACAAGTATTTAATATTTTAAATTCACTAATATCAATAATCTGTTTACAGGAGCCATTTTTACAATGTTGTCTTATACTAGAATAAGTAGGAGAAGCAAGCAAGAGAACTGTGCGATGACTTCGACCTGCATGTTCAGCAACCCTGACGTAAAGTACTCTGTGGGTGGAACCCACATACTGCGATGCGCAATGCGTACAACTGAAATTATAGACAAGGGAAGATCGCATGCTGGACTGGAGCAAATCTAAAAAATGATTCAAAAGTGCGTTTGTTAACTGAAATAATACTAAAGGAAATATCCGGAAAAAAGTCAAAAGCTTTAAAAGTTTTTTTCAACTTTTTCGATTTATATTCAAAATTTGATAAACGTAATATTTATAGTTCAGAGCTTAAACATGATATTTTAGAATTAATTTCCATTCAGGAGGTTAGCCGCACTAAAAATATTCGTCTGCGGATACCCATTGGTTGTAAAATATGACTGGGAAAGAAAAAATTCTTTGCAAATATCAGTGTAGTTTGAACAAATGCTATCGGTGAAAGTTATAATATTTTAAATGCTATTTAAATCGCTTTCAACAGAAGCTAAAATAACTTAAACCTAACCCGGGAATGCTGGTTTCCTGTAGACTGAGATTATGAATTTCTTATCAGATCGCTGAACATTGATATCAAGATAATTTAATTGATTATTTTTCTCTAGATTTAGAGTGAATTTTATATTGGGATGTCTGGGATTGAAATGTTGAAGAAAAGAATGGGTAACAAATTTGCTTTTGAAAAGAACGAAAGAATAGTCAACTTAATGCCAATTGGGTTTGAATGAAGTCGGACACTGATCTAACCATTTCTCATCATTGTTGTACATGAAAAAGATGGAGAAAGTAGGTCCTTATGGGAGACCCATCCTTAGCCCTCCAATCAGAGCATATATCCGTCCAATGAAAATAACAAAAAAAGAATTTTGCGCACATAGATTAAGCCCATGATTGAAGAGGACGGATCGGGAAATAAAATTAATGCAAATATCAAGGGTTTCGACAAAAGAGAATTTCATCTCCTAAAATTAATCGGTCATCATTTATGCTTCAACAGGGTCATTGGTAGAAAGGTTATTATTATGTAAATTGTAGTTTAGTACCACGTGTCCCTAGAACCTAATTTTTTAATTAGTAGTATAGCTTCCTGAAGGTTATAAATAATTTGAATTTTCCACGTAAAAGTGTGATTTTATTCTCATTCTACGTGCAAAGACTGTTGGAACAGCGTAACGAATATTTTTTGAATTTTGAATTCAGAATAAATTATTGTTACGTTCGTCCAAACAATTTGTCTTCCCAAGAAAAATCGTAAATTATTTTAGTTTCTGTTTTTGCATTTATGTTGCAACTAGGTAAACGAAAATGCATATAAACATATGAAATTGAATTCTGATTATATATGCTTCGATAAATTTTTCGATTTTTGCAATAGAAAAAGGTATTGTGCGAACATATGTATCTCTATAAATTTGCGCAAAACCCTACGCCTTCTACAATTTTCAACACAGAAGGGTGATTTTGGTCTCATTTGATGCGATACAATGGTGGAAACAACGCAGCGAAGCGGAATTCTATTGAAATCATAATTAGATTTTTATTGTAAAAAACTAGGATTTTTTGTGGAAGAAAAACTTTTTGAACATAAGTAACCAAATTTTTTTATTCGAAATTAAAAAATATCCTTCGTAACGCTGTTTCAACAGTTTATCCGCGTCGAATGAGACCAACATCACGATTCTACGTTGAAAACTGTAGGAGTAGGGTTTTGCGCAACCCTACATTTTTTTTCGTTTTTGAGCGATAACTTCTTTTATGGCTAAAATTAAAAAAATGTATCGAAGCAAATAAGTTCAGAACTAAATTTTACATATCTGTATGCATTTTCGCTCACTTAGTTGCAGTAGAAATAAAAAAACCGAAATTCAAAAATTTTGTCTATTACACGGTAGGTGATGTCCGCAAACAATGTTAAGTTCATTCATTTTTTTTTCTGTTTTGATCGATCAAAAGACTCAATGCAATGGGAGAGTTTAAATATTATTCAGGTCTTTATTTTTCATTCTAAATTTGTTTGGTTTCTATAGTAAATATTATTTATGTATTCTGAACACTATATAGTTATGTACTGTGAACCTGGACTTCAATTTTGTGGAGCACGGTGCCTCGTGTATTGTTCGAGTTGTTTATCGGTCCACATTTGGTAATACCTTTTGTAATTTTGACGGAAAGATGTAGTTTTTTGCGCATTTCCATAATCAGGATCTTAAGATCATTCATTTAATTCCCATAAACTTGGAAAAAGCTGTCAATGTGACCTAATTAGGGGCAAAGCGAATTATATTATTGAAGTCTAAACGGTAATTATTATAGTGCATGCAGTTATGAATTCTAGGGTAATCAAGGAGCATTCTAGGGTAAAATATATGCCAGCCTAGGGTGCAAAGATTGATGAGCGTGGAAGGCCTGAACTCAGGGGCGACTGACTTGGCAGTACGTTATTGGCAGTCTTGAAAGTAGGGTGTATCTCTCAGTTGCCATGCCGTCATGTCCTCATGCGTAATCCCAACCCAAAGATTTCCCCTGATCTAGAAAAGGAGCGAGGGCTAAAGTTTTAACATTGATAGATTTATTGAAAGCAAGACGTCAGTCTAATAATATTTATTTTGCCTGTAAATATAATTTCTTTATGAAGTACTATCGCTTCTAGGTTACCGACTTTGAAATAATCTGTTGCTGAAATAATTTTCCATTTAATTCAAAAGTACGTACCTGATAACAATCGCAACGCATATTTTTCTCTGTTATGCTATTATTAACACAGGATAACTCGTGATAGGACTTGGATATAATTTGTTTAACTTATTTTTGTAATTCTTGAATTCTTGACGATTACGTTGACGTTCATGGGCCGGCCTCCGTGGAATAGTTTACAGGTTAAAAACATGAGGTCTCAGCATTACGAAAATTTTTGTGGCTGGAATGTTAAAAAACGGATGTCAAATAATATTTTGATTTACGAATTAATGAGTTCATTTGAAACTAGTCGTTACTGATCGTACTAACTTTATCTCGGATCTGTTCATCTATTTTTGGTACCAAAAAGGACCCAGTGTATGAGAGTATGTAGAATTTTTCTTTCGGATTTCATTTTTGTTTTATTGAGCATGACGTATCGGCATTACGAAAATATCTGTGGCTGGAATGTCAAAAAATGGACGCCGAAATAATATTTTCATCTAGGAATTAATGAGTTCATTTAAAACTAGTATTTACTGATCGTACTAATTTGATGTGGTATCTGTTCATCTATTTTTGGTACTAAAATGGACCCAATGTGTGTTGCTTTTTTCTGCGGATTTTATTTTCGTTTAATCGAACAGGAGGTATCGGCATTACGAAAATTTCTGTGCCTTATAGCACCAGTTTTATAGGAAAGTTCCATTTGAAAAATTTGAGTTCATTTTTCATTATGTGAGTATCTTGTATATTAAGAATTCTATAGAGAGTACAAATGTCGGAACCGCATAGAAGCGGGAGGTGGAGGGTAACTTCTTCTGAAGAGGTGTAGCTGTGGAGGATAATTCCGCCCTCTGCTACTTGCGACTCGATAGCATTAGTGCAGGCCCTAGCTGTCGTCTCCCCATCCCAATTAAAGAATTAAGATGTGTAGTGGTTGAGAGGGTTGGTCATTGTAGATATTTGATGTCTAAGAATGGAAGTGAGCAAATTTAATTTAAAATTGGTAAAATTTTCTTAGTAACCGGTTGCTTGATGAGTCCTTTTGTGATGGTAGTTAATTTTAAATGAAAATTCAATACGTAGTGTTTGCAGTGATGAATCTTATTAACAGTCTGTGAGGGCATTTTTGCGTGCCGAAGATAATTTTTTAAGAACTTATTTCAATAGTCAAATGTCAGTTGCTGAAAATGAAATAAATATATTTGTTGAACATCTGTAATGTTTTAACCGATTTATTACTCAGTGGCGGTTTGAAATGACTTTATAATGTACTGTGAGACTTATCGTAATGGTCTCGTGTTCTACGATGAAGATGACAATTTGAGCCCTCGTGCTGCAGCATTCATCAGCATCGCAAGTATTTTTTCTAATAATGCATTGTTACTTGTTACAATAGGCCTCACCCTGTAATACTAATCTGTTAAATTATCGTAATTTGCAAAAAGATGATGAAATATATTGACAGAATTAAACAAATTTGTTGAATTTGAATAAGTAATTTCGGTAATTTTTGGGCAGTCTTTAAATTACCGGTAATTGAACAAATGCGTTTCACGAAGTGTGGCTTATTATTTTTGGGAGCAATTCGCTACTATTTGGAAAAATCGTTGCTCTACTTAAGAATCTTCCAGAATATAGTGGTTAGAATAGCCATTTTAAACGTTAAATTACCGGTAATTATCGTAGTTTTTGAACGTAAACCGACCATAATAACCGTTTAACTACCGGTAGTTAACTGATTAACTACCGGTAACTAACCGGTTAATATCGTCGGTCTTCTTCCAAATTTACGATAAAAACCGGTAATATAACGTTTCTCAGACGATAATGTGAGACATTCGCGACACTAATTCCGGCGATATATCGTCGCTTTATAGTAAGAAAAAGCTTATAATTACCGGTAAATTCAGACGTAAATTATCGTCGGTCAGACGATAAATTTCAGACTGGGTAACTAAGCCTCATTTAGACAGACAAGAAAACAGGTATATAGTATGACTATTTATTCTCAGTGACTACTAAAGCTTGAAAAAAACTGAATTTTTAATTGGAGACTAAGTCGGAATTAAACTTTCACAAAAGTTATTTACCGAATTTTCAAACGAATGTTAATCGTTTACAAATTCTTGCCTACAAAGCCAGTGACGTACAACTCAGAACGTATGAAAAGTAAACAATTGGAAAGAAATTTTAGAACTAAGAACTTCATGACAGTGAAGCCTAGAAGGACAAAAATTATGTATAGAAATGTATATAAAAGTAAATGTTCTATTAATGAATTGAAAATCGGTGGTAACGTATGGGAAGGAACAGCTGGATGATGGAAAACATTAACAAAGCAAAACCCAAAAGGTTTCAATAAAAAATTAGATAAACTATTATGAAATGGTGACTTTTATTGATGCCTATCTTAGACAACATAGATCAATAAAAAACAAAGAAGAAAGTATAATAAATCAATAATTTATTCTATTTAATGATGAAAAAAAGGGAAAAAGCTCATAAAGGAGATAAAAAATTTAGGTAGCTTGTCTATTTTGTGGGTCAAATTCTGAAACAATTTGTGAATCAAGCAATGCAGTGAGTAATGAATCAAGTCATTAGTCAAGTCGTAAAGTAAGTCCAGTACCAAGTGTTACACATCATAAGGAAACAAGTTAGTTATTTTCATTTTAATTATTATTACAATTGTGTAGGAGTCCCTCGCCACAACAAACACGATTTCAAGAGAACAGAGAAGAGGACCATCTAGCATGGGCTGTAGAAAAAGAGGTGGGCTTCCTCACGAATCTCCTGTGCATAAAAAACAAAAAGATATCAAACAGAAGATATCAATAAGAAAAATCAAAAAAAGATATCAAAAAGTAGACACGAAAGCTTGAATAAGCCAAATAAACAGGAGAGATAGGCGTCCCGAAAGTATGTATACATACCTCCTGAGAGCGCCCGTCTCCATAGTTTAGATAGACCTAACTTACTCAAGCTTGTTGCCTACCCTATGTCCATTGAGGGGATCAAGTTCAACCCAAGATATTCCAGTAATATTTTCTATCACAAAATATTTGAACAACCGCGAAAACCAATTTGTAGACCTAAAGTCCTGCTCCTTCACCTATTCTTCCGACTATTTCTCCACAAATTAGTTCCGAAAATTATATTAACCAAAATCACAATTCCAACATAAATGGATCTGGAATCGAGTTACAGGTAACTCTCGATTTATCCACATCTCGATTAGCCCCTCTTTCGATTTATATAGTTATATCTGCCTCCATTAGTCCGCACCATCTCGATTTATCCATCCTTCGCCGTCGTCGTGTATTCTGCTCCATTCCTTGGAAAAAAAACTGTAAGTAGTATACCTTTGTGTAAATAAAGGCTGTTTTTTCATCTTTTACTCTGTTCAATGTGTGTTGGTTCGATATATGAGCCAATATGACAACCTCTATGAGGTCAAGTAAAAAAGTTGATGTACTTGTGAAAGTAAAAACGCAGAAATAAAGAGAAAAACATTAAACAATTTATTCATTTGAATATTTTCGTTTTATTTACTTCCTTACTGTAAAATGCTAGGATAATTATTCGTATGCAACATAAATTTTCTTCTGAAAGAACAGGCTCACTTTTTCTTTTAAACAAATTATGGCACCTCGATTCATCCACCATCTCTATTTATCCAGTCCCATCCCAGGCGACAAATCGAGTTACCTGTACTTCCAAACATCAAATATATTGTTAAAACGTTTCAGTTATTGATGAATTATCTGAATGCTAAAAAACAAGCATTTTTAAAGAACTACAAGTTCTTACACGTAAAATAATGAAGCGGAGTTTACCGGATAAACTCATTAAAGATATTGGATGATTTTATTGTTAAAAATAGAACAAAATAGAGAAAGAAATATCACGGAAAACTTTTCTTTAGCTAACGATCCTCAACAATAGTCTGATCGTGTTTTTTCTCTAAATTGTGGAAGAAGAAATGAAGGTTACAGTTACCTTAGAATGCATCAACTTCAGAAGAATAAGTAACTGATAGGGAAATTTAAAGACTTTAATTTTCGTTTGGAGAGTTGATGCTAAGAAAAATTAAAAATTAATAATTCTTTTCAGTGGTTGTATGACTATCTGTGTGAAACTAATAGGAAACTTAGCGCTGAGATCCCAATCGAACATATGTTCAAATTGTGAGAATTTGTTTAAGTCATTTTCATAACAACTTCCTATTTCCATCGTCACTGCTCATTTTCATCATCACTTCCCGTTTTCATGATTAGCTCTCGTTTTCATGTGAGTGAAACAGGCTCTGACTTTTAGAAGAATGAATAATTCTAATGTCATACTTAGAACTGATGTGAAAGATGCGACTAATGATTATTAAGTCAATGATAAAGACATAACAATTAAATATAGTTTAAGAGATGTCAGCCTATAAACCATCAACTGGATTTAAGATCAAGCTATATCGTTAAATTTATAATAAAAATACATTACCGATTGCCTATTTGACTCGACATTTAGATCAAATCATAATTACCTCATGAGATATTTCTAGATTAAGAACTAACACCAAAGCCAGGAACTTAAGAACTTGTAATTTTTGCATTCCACAATGAGAAACATAGTTCTTGGACTGAAAACAGTGAAGTCTTCACTCACTGAAACTCAACAAATTCATACATCCAATTCAACGATGACACTCATCCAGAACACGATTTACAAATTTATTTGGAAAGCTAAAATTGTATTAGAATTTTCGAATTGCTAACAGATTACGTACCTAACAAAAATATGTACTGATGAATACAGACACTTCAAACTTCCATAGCCAATGCGTATGTTTAGAAGTAGCAGATAATGCGAACAAATCAGAAACATTGATGTCAAAATTGAAGAAGAATTCATATTAAATATTCCTAGTGATAGGCCTGCAATGGCATCCCAATCAGAAATTGCTGCCGACATCAGCATCGATTTCTATCGAGGACTGCTAACCATAACTGACGAGAAAATTTTACCCTCAACTCGAGTGTGGTAACCGCCAGTGAACGACAGCAAATTATTTCGCGGTTATCGGTAGCAAGATAAAATCTATTTCCACAGTGCAGATTTGTGTTTTTCTTTCTGAAAATCTGCGTCGAATATTTTCTATCGATCACCCGCGTTTACCATCGAAAAGAATCCAGTGTCAAGGTAAAAATACTATTGTTATGTATACCTATAGTATATAACCTCCGTATCGGAAAAATATTCCTCTTATCGTAGGGTTATGTGAGGCTCGCCTTTCTATTTTTAATAGAGTCCAAGACCCGAGCTTTTTGTTCGAAATATCATTGCTCACCAGCAGTAGAAAAGTTTTTCCTGTCATGGAATTTCTCAGAAAACCTAATGAGCTTTACTTTAAAAGCAATTTGAAACGTCTTCCTGTAAAAGGCGAGAAAAAATGCTTTGCTCAATTTTATATTGAAGGTGGTTAGACGGTATGTTGCGCTATTATTTTTCAACAGCCTTAATGATATCCTATGAATATATTAACGTGAATTTAAAATTGGTTGCTTAACGTATGATAGAAATGTATTTGCTACAACTCTTAAGTTGGACTATAACGCCACGTTGTATAGCTACCCTACAATCCAACACTGACAAATGATTAATCTGCAAGCGATTAAATTTACAAAATGGAGAAGTTTGCATCTTGTCATTTGAAGTGAGTGCAAGTCCATACTTCGACATTTTTTGCCTCAGTGGGTAAATTACGTTGTCTAAGGAGTGCAAATTCCAAGATAGAGTTGAGAACGACAGGTTTTATCTAGTTAACTATGTAAGACGGGTTTCTAATTTGAGATGCAAATCCATTCCAAACTGTTTAACTTTGTGTCCCATTATGCTGTAAGCATGTATTATTTTCCCATGGCGCCATCGAAATTGGTATCTGGATCTGTAGTGTGGGATTGTTCGAGACGAACTGTAATCTAAGCAACGACGGTTATAATTCGGAGCGGCTGAAGTTATGTACGTCAGATGAAAATAATAGTGGTATCGATAACATCAATTAAGTGGCCAAAGAACTCCCCGTTGAGCAAATAATTTTTTTCAAGTACCACAGGAGAAATAGGAAAAAAAATGATTCACTAAAAAGTTATCAGAGATGAAAGCGTACCTCATGTAGATAACACACTCGATTTAAAGAGTTGTCGTAATTTAACAGTCAGAAAATTATCCCTTAATGCATCGTCGAAATCTATGTTGTATCAGTGAATCAAATCTCAAACTAACCCACCATTTAATGGCTTGCACGCTTTTCACTGAAGTGTAACGTCACGATGCTTCAATGTTTCTAGTGGGTTGAGTTCGCATGGGGAATGACTTGAAAAATAGTCCCTCACTCTCTTCTAACGACATTGATGTACCTTTGAGTTCATAATTTTCCTTTTCGTTTAATTCAATATTCAAAATGTATCCCTCATCGGCATTTAACATCGATCCTACTATAGGAGCGGGCGAGGACACCGAACGATTTACTTTTTTCATTTGATAAATCTACTTCGTGTGATTTGTGGTCACGGAAAGGTTCAGTCTTTCCCCTTCTCCACTAAGTGAGCAGCCGATACCTCAAGCTTTATCTATTTATAGATTTTCACCTATATTTTTCATAAGTAGCCGTAACGCCTTTTCTTTTTTCTTTTTGTGGTTCAGACGAACTTGATTACTTGCCCTCCTACGCAGTCAATCAGAGTACGAATGCCAACTCAAGATTAAAACTGCCTCCTAAGGGAAATATTTTACCAAACGACAATAACTAAACGAATTATCTATCAATCTGGAGAGGAGATAGAGCTACGGACCCTAAGTGCACTGATAAGAAACCTGTATAGCATTTTCTGTCGTAAAACCCTTTGAGCAGTATTGATGATAATCACTCGATTTATGTAAAAAATATTTTACTCGATCATCTTATCAGTCTGGTTGTGAATAAAATCGAAAGTTAGGAACAAATTCAATGAATGCGGAACGTGAAAGTGGACACTTGGTAAAAGCAAAGCACTATGTTAAGCAAACGGTAAGCGTGGTCTGTTATTATAGTTAAAATCGTACTTCGTGAATATTATCAGTTGAACGTTGAAAAATAGCGTTAATAGCTTTATCTATTCTGAAAATCATCCCTTTGTTGTCTCCCTATTTTCTGTGTCTTTTTTCCAGAGAACAAATGGGAAATGAAACACTATTAATTCTACATTCAGCTATATGATAAATTCATCGACTGAACATAATATACCTGGCGGAGTCAGAATGAGGGGTTCTTAGACATAGAACTGTTAAGAAAACTCAACTTGGAGGTGAAGTTATCATAGTTGTAGACGAGTCCTTTGTGGTGAAGCCACCACGTTAGGTATTTGCAGTAACGGTCAGTGTTCATGACCGCTCTAAGTTTTCACAGACCACGGAAAGTCCCAATTATTAAGTGAAAGGCGTTTGTTGTAGTTGGATGACATAGGTTACCGTTAGTGAAATTTGGAGTTGCGCCTGATTTAGGCAATAGCGCTCACGGCCGCAGAGGCCAGGGAAGCAAAGAACGTGAACTCTCCGTAACGTCACCGTCCATACTACATTCTCTTCGAGGGAAGCAGTGTACCACCTAAACATGGGCTACAATGTCGCCTAATTACGAAAATGAAATGAGCAACTTTTAACGAACAATTTTTATTGACCTACTCAAAGAATTCTACAAGTAATCTTTACAAGTAAAAGCAACTTCTAACTTATTAAGATTGGGAAAAACAAGATATCAATATTGGACGAGATTCGTGTCATTTTCAGACGTTGTCTCGACTGTTCCATGGCACAGAAGGAACGCGTAGAAGCTTCGACAGCAAAGTTATACGTATGCTTTGAAACCCTTATTGGCGATGATAATTTCTTGCGTATATTTCAACCTGGTTCTTTTGAAACTCATTAATAGAATGAAGAGCTGGTTAGTTATATCTCAACGTTCCTAGCGTTATTTTGGATTGTAGGTCGTTGGTAGCTATGACGATTAATAGTGAAATTAGCGCTCTTTTATCTTTTAATTACCTTTGTTTGTTAGGAAGAGTTAAAGTGAGGATTGAAAAACAAAAGACGAAATCTTTAAGTGAAATAAACGATACTGAAAATACGCGGTTAACAGATTACTTAGAAAATACGGCTTTAGTGATGCAATCGATACGCTAACCATATGGAATTACATTACCATAAGGACGGAAATGAACCATTCAATCATATTACGTATTAAAGAATTGCATAATTATATCAATATAGTTGGTCTCTCTGAAGGCTGGTGGCAGCGGAAACCAAATACCCTATTTAAATTATTTATTAAAGAGAGTTATTCGGCCCGGGAAAATACGAACTCTGGCACACGGTCCCTTAGCAACAAACCTGAAAAACCAACATAAAAATAGATTATTACATTTACGGCAACAAATATTTTAAAATATTACCCAACATGACAATCAGTTATTTAGTGATAAAATATACGCATGAAAAACTCTACCTATTGAAAGTGCTTGGGTTGACGAGCTTTTATGGGATGAAGGATGCCCAACACGACTTGTGTGGAAGTTTTCTGATAGGAAAGTACCGGACCCATTTAATCACAGTTATTACATACTAACTTTATCTAATCTAACACAGATTCATAAATTAAAATTATTGGAAAATTTCCAGACAAAGTTTGTAAAAACACATCGCCGGTGGCTGTTTAATTCATGTAAAATGTTTTTTCTAGCAACATTTTCAAATGAAGGAAACGTGAGTTCCCACATATTTAATGTTTTGGAAAGCCAATTCTATTTCGATTCATGTGGAAGACTTTGAATTGAATGGAGGCGGAAAAAGTATCTCTATGCAGGCCATGGCATGAGTGCTCGGGTCCCAGAAGCAGAGAAGTCATGAATCGTTTCGGGCTGCGTCGACTTGCAGGTAGCAGTATTCATGCGTAACTAGCTCCACATATAAGTAAACTATAAAGACGGCACCACGGAAAATTGAAAGATTTAGTGAATAATAATCTTCAACAAATATTTTGCTACTAGAGTAATAGTGTGATTAATATAAAGCACAGTACGCTAATTCCGAATCTTAACTTAAAATTATTCTAATACGTCAGGTTGTTGAGTTGCACGCATGCTCTTTAGTTACGTATCTGTGCAGTGTTGCTTTTGTTACTGCAACGAAAGTATGCGTTGCGTGGTTTTTGTTCCTGTATTCACGTCATTAAATTCAAGCACAATAGGAGTTATGCTAGAGTTGTGGTGCTGAAATGGTGTTACATGCAGTGATTGATTATTTCTCAGATTCATCTTACAACATTTTATGTATACAACATAATTTGCTCAAACTAAATCGAAAACCTAAATCAGTTAGGATATTTGTATAGCCCAGACAACTGTTATATCTTTGGAAGGTATACTCCGAGCAACAAGCAGAAAAATTTAACTATATTTATATATACATATGTCCAGAAATACTACTCTAACTGTTTTCTGGGAACTACAGAAATTCATCAATAAGCCTTTCCGACTCCGCTCAGTAAAAACTTGAGTTGACCCGGTTTTAACTTTTGAAAGAATGCACCCAACGACTTCAAATTACTCTCAAATGAAAGAATGAAACATTTCACTTTCCATATTGTACACACGACTCTAACTGTATTGTCCAGAGATACTACTCTCATATTAAGATTTTTGGGAATTATTAAGATTTTGGGAAAATGCTTCACTTTAGGAAAAGTCAAAACCTGCAGTGAAATATCTTATATACTAGTAGTGAAATATTTTATATCTTATATAATACGATGTGTTGCGGGCCAGTTATAGGTAAAAGCGCGAAAAACTGCGATAGACGTTGGAATGTATAAGCCGTTAAGCCGGCCGTCGCTTGGGCATGGGAACAGGCCTCGCACGAAGGCGCGATACGAGGGTTGGCCTTAAACAAAAGCCGCAACATCTACACCAATGAACGCTTGCCAAGCGATCACACGAGAAGGTGTGGCACAAGAAAGCGGGCACCTAGCCAATGAAATTTCGAGACGTCAGGACAAGGAAGAATTCCTCCAATCAGCTGTAAAATGCTGTCATTGTAACTGCGAATATTCGTGAACATTCGAGAAGGATCCGAGACGCGCATATATAAAGAGGGTAGATGAAGACTCGAGAGGGATTTTTGAACGCACGAGAGAGCACTGCGCACGACGTCTGAGGGTGCACTACAGAGCAGGTCGGCATAGCCGACTTGCCTTCTACCAAGCTGCAATTTGAAAGTTAATAATTCGAAGTGCAAGAAACAAAGTTGGACGTCGGCAACCGGTGAACACCGTCTCCCAAAAGAAACCTGATCGAAGTAAACCGGCCTCGCAGCGGTGATTCAAATACCTTTGCATCGGGGACCGAGCTCACAGGCAACTGCAGCATCAAGATTTGGAGCCACGCAAGCGCCAACATTGCGAGTATCAACAGTCAAGTTCGTTCACCAACGATGCGAAAATCAGCGCACAAAACTACAGTGAATTGGCTCACCAACGCCTCAAGGAATCCTGGGCTGAACGAAACTCTAAAGCGATTCCAGGCATCATGGCAGCAGTGAATACGAGTTGTAATACCGGCATCCCTGCAGGTACCACTGCAGCACGTTAACGAGACATCAGCACAGGACAGCAGCCATTCTAAGCTACGACGTGGAACATCAGCAGTGAGCAATGGCATCGGCAGTGAATATCCATCAGTGAATCATTTATTATCAAAAGGGCGAGTGTTGTATAGTTGTGAGAGCTCTTTTAGGTGGTGATTGAAGTTCAATTTCAGATGTAGATCAGCACACAGAAAAGTGCTTTTCAAAGTATCGTGAAGAATCATCTAATTTATAGGCAATCGATTACCTGTGTTTATTGAGTCGAGAATCGACTTCCCGTTGTATGATTCGACACCGTGTCACAATTCCAGGTTAAATCGTGATGTGTTATTCTCGCAAATATTATGATTTGTGTTACTGTGGAGCCGGCTGTTTGTGTGCGCGTAAATCGTTGTCAGCGAAGGAGTATGTGTAACTCGAATTTTCGGTAAGCATCACATTTATGTCAGTGCCCTTTCAAATCATTTCGTTCCCATGCCTTGTGTGTTTATAAACGTGTTTCCCAATAAATTATTGTAAATCTTAATAACTCTTTTATTCTCCATGTCTGGTATGCAGGTGTACGCAAGCATAAAGGATAATACTATAACATGTGTGGGGGTTGCAATTCCCTCAGCGTATGGGCAAGGGGGGGTCCTAAACCCGCCCCTCGTCTCCGTATCGCAACACATATATATGTATGAGTGAAAAATGCTCACAATTATTGTTTCGGTTGCAAAGTTGGTGACCAAAATAATCTCACATTTTTTTACTGTGTGTCATACGAGGCTCACACAGTGGGTTAACACGTTCGCTGCCGCGGACGCATTGTGTTAAGTAAGGTTGTAAGTAGCAGAGATTAAAAAAAGACTCTACAGCTCGAAACAAATTGTATCTTTCCCAGGAAGTGTGAAAATGTAATGGCATGATTATATTTCACCTCGTATGCTCAAATCTCTTTTAAAAAAGATGTTGAAATAATTGAAATGCTGTTCTTTCAGAAGGATATGTAAGTGAGCAATTTACCTATGGGTGGTGCTGTCCCAATCGGCAGTAAACGTATTAAATGGTGAACGGAAGGGTATGACATTTACTGTACCATTGATGTGGTGTGGGTAAACAAATCGTGTGTTTGATTGCTACTCTTATATGATAAATATTACAGAACTCCCGATTAAGAACATGTCAAAAATTGTATGTTCATGACACTCAGTACAAGATTTGTGAGGTGCCTAGAGCTTGTTTGTGACCTAAACAATAATTGTGTAATTTTCTCCCTCTTATAGTTGAATGTTAAATCCGAAAACAATCAATTTATTTGTTGATGAGTTATAGGAAAAAAGGATCCAATTTATATATCAAAAGAGATTAAATGATTTGGTGAGGGATTTATCAATGTCAAAACAGAATACAATGGTGACAAGAAACCTTCGATTACTGTCTTACATTCTGTTGGGATGACAGAGGCAACTGACTCAATGAAATCGATTTATTCAGGGATTCGTTATTCGAATCATAAGTGTAATATCTGTAGTGATTTTTACCAGAACATGTTTCTTTTCTTCCTGGGCCACAGCTGGGATATACAAAGAATATGTTTTTTTAGGCCTATGGAACAGCGGTGGCGATAGATATCATTTAGCTGTCATAAAGGATCCCTAAAGAGAACACACAGTTGGTCGATGAAATATGAAGCACATTACTTTCGTACATCCACAGATGATCTAACTTCCACCCTTTCTTACCAATCTTGGTCGTATCAGTAATTTTGTTTAAGCAATGGCCATGATTCATATGGATGTCAGTCTCTCTGAGCGAAATATGGTGCGAATTGAACTAATGCGAAGCTCAAAGCAGGCATTTTTGATGAACCGGAGATCAGAAAATTGATTCTTGATCGGGATTTCTGCAATGAACCGGCTCCACTCGAGTTGCCAGCAAAGCACTTGTTTGTCTATGTAGTGCAGAACTTTCTCGGTTCATCATAAGGCTAACATTGAAGAACTAATAGACAACCTGCTAAAGGCTTACCAAGCTATAAGGTGTAGGATGTCTCTTAATATGTATTTCGTGCATTCTCTTCCTATCCAATATGGGTGATATCACTGACGGACATGGTGAAAGGTTCGACCAATATATCGTAAGGATGGAAATCAGGTATCACGGACGCTTCAATGAAAATGTGATGGGTGGACTACCGCTGGTTTCTACGGCGAGAGTACTTTATATCCATTCACAAGCGCAAGAGCAGGAGTCTCAAACATTTTTGAAAACATTGTTAGGTGCGTAATATCTCTTCTGTGTGATAAAAATCTTGTCTGGGTTTGCAAGGTAAAACACGTGCATCAAGCCAAATAACATGCCAAGATTCTAAACTTTTGACTAGAAACGTTTCAATTATGTTCATACTTGTCATAAACATTAGATCTGCATAAAATTATAAAACTTAGAAACCATACGCGCTCAGGTAAATCTGAGAACACATTTAAAATAAGTACACCAAAATTAGATTATTGCATTGCGATTTCGCGAACTAGCATCGATTGTTAAAATTTGACAGTTAGTGTGATTAGACAGTTATATGATCTACTCACAACATTCTTTTGAGAAATTATGGAATAAAATATTGTATTTGTCGAGCTCGCCAAATTTGACTAATAAATGTGTTAAGCTGACTTTTGCTCTTAAAGCTGAACAGCTAGCAAAGAGCTCGATGCATTCCAGAAGGTTGAGACGAGCACGGTAGAAGAGCAGTGCTAAACTCAGGGCATGACTTTCTGTAGTTACCTCAGAATGGCTAGAAATTTCCAAATCTTGGTGGGTTTCAATAGTGCTAAAATATTGTGGTAATAAAGTTGTTAACCTTAGAATGGTTACTCTCTATTTTGCTAACGTGGAAAGTTAACCTAGGATATTCAAAATCATCTAAAAATAGATAAATGTTAATGAGTAAGAAATATTTATTTTGAAGACACACTGAAATTACCACCCTTCATCTGTCATTTATGCTATGTCAAATTAAAATTGCAGTTTAAGAAGTACCTTATAAAACACAACCAAAAAAGAAACGAAAAAATGAATTTTTTTCCAAAACTGCATAATTGATTAGCAAATAAAAAAATATAAATAATTATAATCATATTCTCTTATCTTCCTGGGTGTATAGTCTTGGGTGATGGGAGCATGCCCTAGCCGAGTCCCACTGAAAAAAACTTGTAGTTGTCAATAATTAAACAATAGTTTTTCTTATATAATTTCGTAATTTATATTTTAAGACATTAAATTTACAACAAGTATATATATATATTCAGTATATTTTGGTAGTAGCCCTTCCTTGATACAGGTTTCATTAAAAATAATGCCATATTGATTATTAATAATGGTTTTGTTCAATTTTTCTAGTTTTCGGAAGAGTTTACTTTGATCGCAATTTATTGAATTTAAAACACGTTTAAAAAACGTTAGGGGAGCTTTTAAATTCAATAAATTCCGATCAAAGTAAACTCTTCCGAAAACTAGAAAAATTGAACAAAACCATTATTTATAATCAATATGGGATTATTTTTGATGAAACCATATATATATATTTTAATAAAGACTATACACTATATATATATATGGCATATAGACCACGGACAGGGGGAAAATTATACTTTGGTAACCGTTCAAGGGTTAAAATTACTGCGTCGAAAACGGACGTAAAGTAAATGATTAATTTTCTTGCAATTATAAATAACTAGTCCACCCCCCTTTATTTGAAATGAAAAAGAGGGCGAAATAAAAAAATACAATCTCTCGAGAGTTGATGATGCCGCGTGAACACGGCCCGTCAAAATATATAGGGCTGGAGCTTGTATCACAGATACGCTCATCACACACTGCAGGCTGGCTTCGGACAGACAGACCGACGGACGGACGCGGCTCTTATTATAGTATAGACTAGCAGGACCCGTTGAAATTCCACAGACAGTGCCATTGTTACGCTAGGTAGATTCGGTCATCATTGCCTTACTGATTCCAACAAAATTTTCTAACCTAACCAATCACAACATATTCTAACCTATCCTATTCTACCCTAACCGTACCGTTCCTGATAATATGTCAAACATAAAAAAACCGTAGACCCATGATAAAATTCCGTCAACATTTTCTAATTTATCCTAACCAAACACATCTTGAAACCTAGCATATCTTAACCGATAATATTCTTACCTAACCTTTCCTAATCTAATATACGAGATTAGCTTAACCTCGTATCTTAATCTATCCTATCCTAACCTAACCAATCCTAACTTAACCACTGTCGTCATTCAGCTAGGTGAGCATTTGAAAAAATTTGGTCAACATTACCAAGAACCGAAATTTGCCGAAATTCTAACATAACATATTCTAACCTAACATACCCTTACCTAACATATTCTAACCAATCCTACTCCAACCTATAGTAACCGAACCGACCCTGATAATATGTCAAACATAAAAACCGAGGACCCGTGAAAAAATTCTATCAACATTACCTAACTTATGCTAACCTAACCTATCCAAACCTAACCTATCATAACCTAACCTATCCCAACATATCCTAACCAAACCGATCCTGATAATATGTCAAACATAAAAAGCCGTGGACCCGTGAAAAAATTTCAACACTATCTATGCTAACCTATCCTATCCTAACCTAACATGTCATAACCGAACTGTAGGGGCGACCCTGCCGGCCTTCCGCTCCTCTTCCCAGTGACATCGGAAGACATAGATTAGTCCTTTATATAGCCTGCGATGCTTCACAGATTGGTACCTTTTTGTGATCATACGAGCCTACTGTAGTCTCCTTCTAATGTGTGATTATTAACTGTTTATTGTAGCTCACAGAGTTGAGCCCTGTCGCTAATTGTGTTTCTTTTCCATTCTAGACTTGAACTTGAACCGTATAGAACCCTGGTGAACGTAATTTTCTAAGCAGTAGATTGTGTCACCATTTCTGACGAGTAAGTCGTTTACTTCTGTTTTTTTTGGTGCTGTTAGGGCCCTAGCTGAAGTTAAGTAGGCGTTCTTTGTATTGAAATTAAGTGTTGTAAGGTCAAGTACTCTTTTCCGGTTAATTGTTCCGTTTTCAGCACTTACTACTTTCTACCCCAACTTTATCGTATTTCATAATCTTCTTTCTCCGTTAACTGTGTCTGTGCTCTTCCTGTGTGGATTTTGCGTACCCGAAGCCCCGTGCTAAGTGGTGCCCTTTCCTTCCTCTCTTTGGAACGCCTTGTGTGAATCGATAGGCTTAGACTGGCTGTTAGTTAGAGACAAATCTAACAAGTATTTCTGCATTGTCTTGCTTTTTGTAGATTTACTGAAATTGAAATACTAGTTACCTTATTTCCCGCTAGACCTGCTAGTGAGATTTTCTCTCGCCGTTAATTCAAGGTTTGACCCTAGCAAGCCGCGAACAGTGTTAATGGTGGTGTGTTTGTTCGCAGACTGGACTTGCCCTGTGCCAAAGGAAGCCACGCTCGTGTCTGTTCATGTTCATCCGACTAGTCTACCAACTAGTTCACTCGCTGGCTTGTAGCCTAGCGCACCTGCGTGCCTCCTCCGTGGTGTCTTATCCTGCACCGGTCCTTGGTGCCTTATCCTGCACGGGTCCTTGGTGCCTTATCCTGCACGGGTCCTTGGTGCCTTATCCTGCACGGGTCCTTGGTGCCTTATCCTGCACCGGTCCTTGGTGCCTTATCTTGCACGGGTCCTTGGTGCCTTATCCTGCACGGGTCCCTGGTGCCCCATCCTGGCGTGTGTTCTATGACCGCTGTTGTGCTCGCCCACCATCACGGGTTCTCGACCTGCATTCCACTGTCCTAACTTTAAGTTAAGATATATATATATTTTTCCTTTATTTATGCAATCAATAAATCTATTGGTTGTTCCGTGTTTCAATTCCCGAGGCGGTTGGGGAAAGTAGAGCGTTTTGACCTGACGTCCCCACTATTAGAGCTGTACGGAATACTTCCGTCACTTGGCCCTGACATATTTGTGGCGACCTTGCCAGGGGGATGTTCGGGTTAATTTCGCTCATACCTTCCATTCCAACCTAACCTCTGGATTGAATACGCGTAACACGCCATTGTTCACTGTTGGCGAGTCTGCTGGTCGAGGTGAGTGAATTTTCTCATTGGCGGTGCTGGCGTGGAAGTGTAAAGGCTCAGTGTGTTTATTTTATAGTATTGGCAGAAGGCACTGCGATACATTGTTCGGACAATTTCTATTAGGGACTTGTCGAACATCAATTTATCTGTGACTTCTTTAAGCGTGTATTGGCTGATCAGCCATACTGGTTGCCTTGATCTGTCTGAAGTTGCTAGCTTGAATCCATCATGTCAGGCCTCCCGACCATTGCTGAGCTGAAGGCTGAGGCTACTGAGTTGGGGTTGAAGGGAGACGCTATTGTGGATTTTGTGTATAAGCAGCAAGCTTTTTATCGAGATCAATGGGCTGTGGAGCGAGCTGCTCATGCTGATGAGAAGGAAAAAGAAAGAGCTCACGAACTGAAGGTGTTAGAGTTACGTAATAAGTCACCTGATGTTGATTGCTCAGATTTAAATTTGCGGCCAAAGTTGCCCGTGTTGAAAGACGGTGAAGAAATCACCTCTTACTTAATTAGGTTTGAACGCATAGCTTCCCTGTTGGGTATTAGCGAGAGGACCTTTGCAGTTAGGCTAGGGTCCTTATTGGAGGGAAAGGCGCTAAAAATTTACGCCGCCCTCTCTCCTGATATCACTGGAGATTACTCAAAACTAAAGAAAGCTCTACTTGAAGGTTTCAATAAAACTCCTGATACGTACAGAGAAGAGTTTCGTTGCATGAGAATTTGCCCTGATCAAACCTATCAACAATTTGCCGTACAATTGACCAGAGTCTTATATTTTTGGTTGGAGTCTCGCTCTGTTCAGAAAGACTTTGAAAGTCTGAAGAACTTTTTTCTTGTTGATCAGCTGCTTAGTTGCGTTCCCCCACAGTTAAGGTTATTCATTAAGGAGCAAGATGCTCACACGATTGAAGACATAGTTCGCCTTGCCGACAACTGGAGTGTGGCTCATAAAGCCTATCCTAAGCAGAAAGATAAGTCCGTCATTCGGAAGTCTTATGGTCCTGAGTTTCAGAGCCGTGTAAACAACCCTCCAGCCCCAACTAAGACCTCTGTTCGGAGCCAAAGCCCTAAACGATTTTCTACGAAGTGTTTTGTGTGTGGTGATCCTCATCATGTTAAGCGTAATTGTCCTAGGAATCCTTTCCTTTACGCAAAGCCCACTACTGATAGGGTTCATAATGTTCAGTTCAGTCTCGATGATTCCATTAAACGAAACTACTATACTTCTGGTACTGTTAACGGGACCCACGTGTCCACGATCTTGAGGGATTCAGGCTGCAGCGCAGTAATTGTTTCGTGTGATTTGTTCCCTGACACAGATGTCTCGAAATGCAAGATCGTAGAGGTCTCAGACTACTTAGGCAGAAGGGACGTTTTCCCGTTGGTAAGATGCTACATTAGATGCAAATATTTTTGTGGCTGGGTCGACGCAATCAGAGCGCCGATCAAATTTTGTTCAGTGATGATTGGTAACGTAGATGGTGCTTCACATCTTCCCCTGTATGATTTAGGATTAGAATCGGAATCAAAACCCGAATCCGTCGCAGCAGTTAGTACTCGTTCAAGTAAGACTTCTAAACTAATTCATCCATTGGTGTTGCCAAATATTGAATGCATTAACATAACTCCTGTAGAGTTTGAAGCAATGCAGGAGTCTTGTCCTAGTCTTTCAAAAATTAGAGAATTAGTAGAGTCAGGAGAACGTGTTGTGATGAGGGACAAATCTATTTTCTGTTTTGAGAAGCACAAAGACTTGATTTATCGTCGGTGTATCTCTTCTAAAACAGCTAGGCTTATCGGTAAATTTTCACTTGTGGTCCCGGCGCCTTGCCGTAAAAGCGTCTTAACCATGGCGCACGAGTCCCCTCTTGCTGGCCATTTCGGCCATAGGAAAACTGAACTACGTGTTAGAGAATTATTCTTCTGGCCTTCTGTCACCATGGATATCAGGAATTTTTGTCGCTCGTGCGATAAATGTCAGAGGCTAGGCCCAAAGGGGCAGACGAAAAGAGTTCCACTGGAACCAATGCCGGTAGTGACGGAGCCTTTCAGTAAGGTTGCCATAGACTTGGTTGGTCCTTTAACCCCATGTTCCTCTGAGGGCCATAAATATATCCTGACATTAATCGATTTCGCCACCGGGTTTCCGGATGCTGTACCTCTCAAAGAGATTGACTCAGTGTCCGTTGCAGAGGCCTTGTTGTCGATATTTTCACGGACTGGAATACCCCGAGTAATCCTCTCAGAGCGAGGTACTCAATTTACTTCTAAATTAATGGGTGAGTTACATCGACTCCTCGGTGTTAAACCCGTGTTCACCACTCCTTACCACCCGATGGGCAATGGTAGGATAGAGCGTGTCCACGGCCCACTCAAAGCGTGCTTACGTAAGTTATGCTCAGACAAGCCGAAGGAGTGGCATCGTTATTTGATCCCCACTCTTTTCGCGTTGCGCGAGCTTCCTAGTGACCGCTCAGGATTCTCAGTGTTCGAACTACTCTACGGGCGTCAGGTACGTGGCCCCTTGTCAGTTCTGCGAGACCTGTGGGAAGACAACTCCCTGGTGGAAGAACAACGATCTTCTTTCCAGTACGTAATTGAACTGCAGGAGAAACTGCAAGAGTGTTCAAAGTTAGCAGTCCAAAATACTGGCATGAGCGTTAAGCGCTACAAAGACTACTACGATGTTAAGTCCCAGGACAGACAGTTTAGTCCCGGTCATGAGGTTTTGTTACTGTTGCCTGATAACTCAAATAAATTGTTGATGGCCTGGAAGGGACCGTTCAAAATCCTTGAGAGAAAAAGTAGAGTTACTTACCTGATTAATGAAGCTGGTGTTCCTAAGTTGTACCACGTAAACCTATTGAAGAGATACTACCGTAGATCTTCAGATGATAGCAGCCGGGGTGACGAAACCGCATCCTCTGTTGTCCCCATGCGGGCAGGACCCTTGGCCATTTGCCAAAATTGTGTAATTGAAGAGCTGCCTTCTGACCTCCCTTAAGCCGAGACTGGGTGGTCTAGTATGCTTAACTGGGACATGTCTGATGAAACAGAGCGTCCTGTTCTTAATGCAGAGTTAACGAAACCCGAAATCGGAGATCTGCAGAATTTGCTACAAGAGTATCGCAAAGCTCTTGACCCTCGTCCAGGGTGTACTAATACTATTACTTACGAGATTCAACTAATGACCTCTCAACCAGTTTGGGCTAAATTCTATCCCGTACCTGTTCATTTGAAATCTCACTTCGACACCGAAGTTGACAATTTGTTGAGACTAGGCATAATAAATAAAGTGTGAAAACTCCCGTTTGATGAGATGGGCTTTGAACCTACAGTCATTTAGGTTCACGATTGTCCACATTCCTGGTAAAGATAACCTTGGAGCAGATTTGCTCAGCCGACTTCCAACGGATTGAAAGACTGCTTCCTTGTGGAGGCGTCGCATTCGCTGGTAATAACTAAATACTCATGTGTAACTCAAGGCTATTAACTTAGCCTGCTGAGTGGTTCTTAGGTGTAAGTTGTTCTTTCAACTCTCGTAATGATCTCTGTTGTTAAAATTAGCAAGGTTTACCTTCGTAGTTGATTCTAGTCAGGATTGAATCTTTAAGGGGGGAGTCGTGTAGGGGCGACCCTGCCGGCCTTCCGCTCTTCTTCCCAGTGACATCGGAAGACATAGATTAGTCCTTTATATAGCCTGCGATGCTTCACAGATTGGTACCTTTTTGTGATCATACGAGCCTACTGTAGTCTCCTTCTAATGTGTGATTATTAACTGTTTATTGTAGCTCACAGAGTTGAGCCCTGTCGCTAATTGTGTTTCTTTTCCATTCTAGACTTGAACTTGAACCGTATAGAACCCTGGTGAACGTAATTTTCTAAGCAGTAGATTGTGTCACCATTTCTGACGAGTAAGTCGTTTACTTCTGTTTTTTTTGGTGCTGTTAGGGCCCTAGCTGAAGTTAAGTAGGCGTTCTTTGTATTGAAATTAAGTGTTGTAATGTCAAGTACTCTTTTCCGGTTAATTGTTCCGTTTTCAGCACTTACTACTTTCTACCCCAACTTTATCGTATTTCATAATCTTCTTTCTCCGTTAACTGTGTCTGTGCTCTTCCTGTGTGGATTTTGCGTACCCGAAGCCCCGTGCTAAGTGGTGCCCTTTCCTTCCTCTCTTTAGAACGCCTTGTGTGAATCGATAGGCTTAGACTGGATGTTAGTTAGAGACAAATCTAACAAGTATTTCTGCATTGTCTTGCTTTTTGTAGATTTACTGAAATTGAAATACTAGTTACCTTATTTCCCGCTAGACCTGCTAGTGAGATTTTCTCTCGCCGTTAATTCAAGGTTTGACCCTAGCAAGCCGCGAACAGTGTTAATGGTGGTGTGTTTGTTCGCAGGCTGGACTTGCCCTGTGCCAAAGGAAGCCACGCTCGTGTCTGTTCATGTTCATCCGACTAGTCTACCAACTAGTTCACTCGCTGGCTTGTAGCCTAGCGCACCTGCGTGCCTCCTCAGTGGTGTCTTATCCTGCACCGGTCCTTGGTGCCTTATCCTGCACGGGTCCTTGGTGCCTTATCCTGCACGGGTCCTTGGTGCCTTATCCTGCACGGGTCCCTGGTGCCCCATCCTGGCGTGTGTTCTATGACCGTTGTTGTGCTCGCCCACCATCACGGGTTCTCGACCTGCATTCCACTGTCCTAACTTTAGGTTAAGATATATATATTTTTCCTTTATTTATGCAATCAATAAATCTATTGGTTGTTCCGTGTTTCAATTCCCGAGGCGGTTGGGGAAAGTAGAGCGTTTTGACCTGACGTCCCCACTATTAGAGCTGTACGGAATACTTCCGTCACTTGGCCCTGACACGAACCTATCGTAACCGAACCTATCCCGATAATATGTCAAACATAAAAATCCGTGGACCCGTGAAAAAAAGTCATCAACATTATCTAACCTATGGTAACCTAACCCTTTGCTGCTTCCCGTCCATATTTTGCCTTCTTTGCCGAAATAAATTTCTCTGACGCTAGGTACAGTGCTCGTTGTTCCTCATCCATATTTTGCCTTCTTTGTTGGTATAAATTCCTCTGCCCACGATACTGCAATTGATGCTCCTGGTTCATATTTTACCTTATTTACTTAAATAAATTTCTCTGCCGCTCAAGGTAGCGAGGTTGCTGCTCCTCGTTCATATTTCCACGTATGATTTCTGTCTTCCACTGTCTCACTGAAGGGACTCTTCATGTTGTAAATCATTCATTGCAGCTCGTCTCACTCGCTGACGTTGCCTGTTGATTTCAAAGATTTCCTGCCGTTGTTCACTCCTTCTTCGCTGCCGGTAGAGTCTCATTCTATCGCGAGTAGCTTCCAATCTTCGCTCCATTGCGTGGCTCTAAGGCTATATTATCACTTAATCCTGGTTTATTATAGTAGAGTAACTTGAATGGTAACTTTGAAGTGTGTACACAAACGTACATATAAAAAACAATTTTTTCTTGTGAATGCACAAGGAATAGTTTTGAAATCACACGTTACCAGTAAAGCACATCAAAATGACTTGAAATACCAACATTTGTACAAAATTCTGAGGAAAGTAAATGGTCCCGATCATCCACTTTTCTGGTTGGCGAGTGAGCCGCACGAAAGATGAAGTATAGATAGCCTTGGCTGGGCCTTAGACGGCAGTTCGCCATCATACCCTGCCGCCACCACTAATCTTTGCCCGAGCTCTCCTGCACCTCAAGGAGGCCTACGTTGCACGCTCAACTTCACCACCACCGCCACGTCCATTGGAGTCCCTGCCTCGAGAGGTGGGAAGGAGTGGTTCCCATACCTGAGGGCTCGACGTCACTCTTCGCGGCTTTCGCTTCTGCTGCTGCGGCTCCGGGTTGTGACTCGAGGTGAGGCTCAGCCTGACGTTTCACTCGCCCCTTGCTCACTTCCAGTAATAAGTGGATGATCCCATAGGACCGAACCGTTTTGTCTAAACTTTCCCACCAGGTTTTGTGCCGTGGTTTATTCTCATTCTAGCAATTTATTCTCATTCTCATTCTAGCAATTTATTCTCATTCTCATTCTAGCAATTTATTCTCATTCTCATTCAAACAATTTATTCTCATTCTCATTCTAGAAATTTATTATCATTCTCATTCTAGCAATTTATTCTCATTCTCATTCTAGCAATTTATTCTCATTCTCATTCTAGCAATTTATTCTCATTCTCATTCTAGCAATTTATTCTCATTATCATTCTAACAATTTATTGTGATTCTCATTCTAGCAATTTATTCTCATTCTCTCTCTAGCAATTTATTCTCATTCTCTCTCTAGCAATTTATTCTCATTCTCATTCTAGCAATTTATTCTCATTCTCATTCTAGCAATTTATTCTCATTCTCATTCTAGCAATTTATTCTCATTCTCTCTCTAGCAATTTATTCTCATTCTCTCTCTAGCAATTTATTCTCATTCTCATTCTAGCAATTTATTCTCATTCTCATTCTAGCAATTTATTCTCATTCTCATTCTAGCAATTTATTCTCATTCTCATTCTAGCAATTTATTCTCATTCTCATTCTAGCAATTTATTATCATTCTCATTCTAGCAATTTATTCTCATTCTCATTCAAGCAATTTATTCTCATTCTCATTCTAGCAATTTATTCTCATTATCATTCTAACAATTTATTCTGATTCTCATTCTAGCAATTTATTCTCATTCTCTCTCTAGCAATTTATTCTCATTCTCTCTCTAGCAATTTATTCTCATTCTCTCTCTAGCAATTTATTCTCATTCTCATTCTAGCAATTTATTCTCATTCTCATTATAGCAATTTATTCTCATTCTCTCTCTAGCAATTTATTCTCATTCTCATTCTAGCAATTTATTCTCATTCTCATTCTAGCAATTTATTCTCATTCTCATTCTAGCAATTTATTCTCATTCTCATTCTAGCAATTTATTCTCATTCTCTCTCTAGCAATTTATTCTCATTCTCTCTCTAACAATTTATTCTCATTCTCTCTCTATCAATTTATTCTCATTCTCTCTCTAGCAATTTATTCTCATTCTAGCAATTTATTCTAGCATTAATTCTAACTTCTCTTGTCCTGTGTGCAGGTGCCTGTGTGAGGTCCCGGCACGGACGAAGAGAGCGGAATCTGTTGTTACTTTTCAATAAAGAAAATATTGCGAATTTGGAAAAGGACAACTTTCCTTCTAACTTGAATATTTGTTTCCTTCAGCCTATAAACCGTAGGTGGAAAGTGAGATTTAAACTTAATTCTCTAACAAATCTTTAAGATTTTTGTATAACATTAAGGAAATTAGATATTGGTCCACATTTTATTAGCTATGAAACAATTTCAATGTTTACACCTTAATAATTTGAAGCAATCCAAACAGTAAACTGTATCGACGCTCAAACTTGGACCATCGCAATGAACAATAACGAGCAATGTTATACCCACGAGGTGATAGCTAAACGTTACGTTAATTAAGCTCAAATGAAAGTTCAAAATCATGAAGGTTCCAATAATTTTTCTTTTTTGATTAACTCATTTTAAAATATTTCATTTGTAAAAGCTGTAAATTTATGAAGGTAGGCTTTTATTTTTTTATATGTTCGTATTTAATCACTTCACATAAAATTATTTTTATTAGAAAATAGGTCATTATGGTTAGGATTGTTACAAATACGAACGTGATAAACAATTGTACTCTCGTATTCTAACTCTTTTAAAACGATTAATATTTCAAAGCCCGAGTTTTAAAATGAGTAGAGCCTCAAATACATTTAGTTTATTGGAATCAAAATATAATAGTGCATGAATGAGATATTTAGTAAGAATGTTCATATTTTTTATATATATACTCTTATAGTCCGGTATTTTTTAACTTCACAGTTTCACTTTTAGTATGAAGTATAAAGCGTTAAAATTAAAAGATTTGAAATTAAATTCAAAACCTTTGATGCCTTAGTTAAAGAATTTGAACTTCATATTACACTGTATAAAATTAAAATATATAAATATCGAGAAATCATATGTGAAAATGAAATTGAATATCAAAGCTTCGAATTAAAGTTTTCACTGTCACAATAAAAGAACCAAAGCTCAAATTACATCATGCGAAGGTTGCATAAACTAATTCATGTAATTTCATTTCACCACGAGTAATACATAACATAATTTTATCAGACTTGTCCTTGATTAAACTTAGACATGTGCTATTTATCATTGCCGTTTATTTCATATTATGAAGTATAGTCTGAAAAACAATCGTAGTTTTACTGTCGTATTTCTACGGTAGGAATGACAGGCAGAAATCGACGGTAAATAACGGTCATCATCGTCGGCGGGCATTTTTAGCGTCTAAAATTACCGTTGATCACCGGTAATCTATATACCGTCGGAATATTTCGATAAATGATGAAAACCGACGATAATTACCGTTACGCCGACGATAAAATTCGGACTGGGTAGGTGTTAATTTATTGATCGATGAAAGCTATCGTGGGTTTTATGAATTATTACTTGTAGATAAATAACTTTTCTAGTTATGGTATGTATAAATTACTTCCACACTGACATTTTTAATACTTCCATGAACGTCAACTTAAGCCTTCGTTTTAATTTCTGTTTCAAACAATTCAATTATATTTTCCTCGAATGATTCCTGAGTTGTTTTATTTATTAATTGGGATTCTATTAAACCGAGGTTTAAATTAAGAAGAATTTGCTCTTTAAAAAGTTTTTCATGAGGAGATTTTGCATTTCATCGGTAAACTGTTATTTTTTATAAGAATCGTTCATGCATATTTCCCAATGTATGACTTACTACAGCTTGAAAGCAATTTTTCCACTGATCCTCATATGTTTACGCAGCAACTAAATTGGCCTGCCGTTCATCATCAATATTTGATACTTTATCTCTTCCTGCAATAAACGATACTTTGCTGGTTGGTTAAGAGTGCTTGTTCTTCGGGATTCTTGTGAATTCCTTCTTAGTTTTGAGGTATGTAAGGCACTCTCGCGTACAAGTTCATTTGATCCACTGTAATCTTTTTTCAAGATTTTAATGCAATTCAATTAAAATTCTATCGCTCATTTCAGCGAGCTTGAATTAGCGTTTTTTGCAATACCCATGCTTTCTCAAGCCACGATGACGTTAACTAATTTAGCATCTTGTCTTACTTATTCGTGGCCATTACGACTCATTACAATTTCTGGATCTTTTCGCATGAATACCCTTTTCGACTATATTTCTATTAATTTAAGACAATGTGAATAAAAATATCAGAACTTTTACGCGCCAGATCGAGTGAATTAACTCTTTGGTAGCCTTCTTGAGTTTTATTTGAAACCACAATTCAACAGCCACATTATGAATCTGTTTGTGCTGCTATAGCGTGTGTGCGACCTACGCAGGTAGATGAAAACTCCGGTGGTAGGCTTGGGTGGATTTATTGTCAGATGTTGTCGGCAGGGAGAGCAGGCTAAGAATGAGCAACTAAGCCTCGACAATCACGGCTTTTATAGACACGGTACCGAATACAGATATACGTGCCCGTATATAGCACCCCCTCTCAATGCTTGAGAGAGTACCACACTCAAAAAATAATTCAATGATACGCATAATTAATGGACTATTTGCCCAATTCTAACGCAGTTAAACAAAAAATTACAAGCTTACTCGGGAACTAACAAAATGACAAGTAATTCATTGAGGAAAATTCATTGAGAAAAAAAACAACGAAATTAAATGACCATCCACAAAAATATACTATTTACGCATCTCCCATCAATTTTTCCTTGTACGTCGTCGAAATCAAGTTACGTTAACTCCTGCAGCAATCGCAATAGCAAAAACTGAACAATGCTACAACCGCCCAAGCCAAACGTTACTATAAGGTTGCAAAAGAAATAAGCAAAAACATAGGTAGCTTCCAGCGAACAATATATGCATACCAGTTTTAAACTAAAAACACTTGAAATACTAAGGTTAATGCTTTTAATTCGAACAAAAACGCAACGCTAAAACTTCAAGCAAGAACCGGTTACATTACCAAAAACAACTATAGGTAAACGCAACTAACTCATTGATAATAGAACGCAAAAAACTAAAGCTAAAACATGCTAAAAAAAACGTTTTTACCAATACACCCTCGCCACATCAGCTAGGTCATCAAAAAAAAATAAACGTCAAACTACAAAATCAATTTTAGAATTGCGGAAAAGTAAATTAACGCACCGCAATACATCAAATTATAGAATCACCGCATTCAAATCAAAATAAAAACTTAAATCTTCCCTTCCATCTAAACCGTTTTAAATTCTTAACATATCACCGCAATCAACCCATGAGAAATGGATTAAAAAGAAATAAAGCATTAAACAAGGTTAAGTACACTCTCAACATAGAATCATACGATTGTGAGCAAAAAAACTTAATAACTAAAAAGCAAAGTTAGCAAAAGCAAGGGAACACGCAAAAAAGCAAGGAACTGACTTACCGTGCATCAAAAAATAATACTCTGCACGATGACTGCCACGTTGAACGATGAAAAAGGATAACAGTAAAACGCCATCCTATCCTACAACATATGTCAATTCAACCCAAACCAATTTCACCAATTAACGCATTAAATATAGGGATTACCACAAATACCATTCGATCATTGCAATTTAACACATATTAAATACATTTAAAATTTGTCGCAAAACATCGGAAATAGCACCCTCAAAAAAAATTAATAGAGCAAACGAAACACACCATTTTAAATTAGAAATGTCAGCCTTCGAAACTCAAAATAAATAACGAAATTAAATTACTAATTAAAATCTTGGGAATTAACGCGTCAATAGTAAAAAAACTTAAATTAAAAGCATGGATTAAATAGAACACTGCGCGCATATTTTATCGCGTGTTTCATGCCACATGCATTTCCTGCAATCACTGCGCGCCAATATTTCAAAATTTTCAAAAACAATTTAAATTTCACATTTCCTGTAGTTTCCAATTATTTGCATGTTTTCTTCTAGCCTAAATAATTTTCAAGAGTCCCAAAATGCCTAAATTTCTCGCCGCGCACTCCTATGGCTTCATTATTCTTGATCTCGAAGACTATATAAGATCGTCGTTCGACTACGTAGATTGTATAGGACCGTTGCTAGTCCTATGGTGCCTAGCAGCATCATGACTAGCAGCATCATTGTGATCGCCAGGTGCCTAGACGCCTGGTCGGTAGCCACTGCTGTGCAGATGATAATAAAGTCATCATGGGTAGAAGAAGAAATCGTCGACACCCACGCGACCCCATCGAAGTCATTCGCCTCGCCCATCGATGGTACGTCCCGAACATTCCTCTGAAAGGAACAGATACAGAAACTATTAGCATGGCCGTTACATAAATTTAAAATAAATACAACATATAATTTGGTATCAAATCTAGGTTGACTGACAATAGTCATTTAACAACCACGATAGTCTCGCCTAAAAAAAATATAAACGCTGATCATATCGAAAGAAAAGTGTCAGGTGACAAAACACCTGTCTTATAAATTTAATTTAAATTCTTGCTGATCGTCGAACATTCTGGATCATCGACATTCTAGATCAGCGACATTCCGGATCAGATAAAAATAGCTCAGCAAGATCGCAGTAGCGCATCTCGCAGCAAAATTTACAAGCTCAGCGAACTCAATTCGCCGCTTACTCAAGCGTTCACGAATTAAAATGTCAATTTAGCAATACGAATGTCTGAGTGAATTTGAGAAAAAATTTAATGAAACGTCTTAGCGACAGCAAAACGAGACAGTACAAATTCCTCAGGAGTAAAATCCCTAACCATTACCTCAATCTACTTGAGAACAAACAAATGGAAGAATAATCCCCAAAAAAATAACTCAATGATTAGTGAGATTAATATGAACACAAACATATTGCATATAGCGAAAAATGCTTCTAAAATTATGATTATATTCCTTAACATTATTGATAAACGGTAAAACAACGGTAAAAGGGTAAAAAAAACGGTAAAACGGAGTAAACAACGATAAAAATGGTAATTCGTTACTCGTCGATTAGTTAGAACGTCATATAGTCCAATGAACTCGTCTTTTTAACTCACAGATTTTACCTGTTTGAGTGGTAACAAATGATCAAGATTACTTCTAATAATTTTAGATCCAATTTTAATGTCAGCGTAATTACGTTTCACTTTTTGGACTACTCCTGGACCCACCCAGGTAAGATCTAGTTTAAATTTCTTCCCATGATTTTTTAATAGAACTCTATCTCCAACGTGAATATCCTTGTTGCGCCGCTTAAGATTTCTATAGAGATTTCGCTCTGTTGTGTTGTTAATAATTAAATTTCGTATATTTTCTACTGTTCGAACGGCTTCTCTAGCTCTAAAATTTACTAAATCCAATTCTTCATCAAAACTATAAACAACCGAATCAAAAGTGTCAGACTGGTAGTACCCACACGTATCGCGATCGAACATCACAAAGCTTGGAGTTTCACCTATCGTAGAATTAAGTGAATTATTCAACGCATTCTCTACTACTTCTAACAATTGATCCCATTCGCTATGAGCAATTGTGTTTACAAACAATTTCAATAAATTTGTAATTTTTTTATTGTTGCGCTCCACAATAGCATTAGAGTGTGGGCTGTATGCCAAAACTTCCCTTTTTGCAATGACATGTAATTTTGCAAACTGTTTGAGTGCCACTGATTTAAACTCAAGAGCATTATCTGATATGAGCGTCTTCGGAAACCCTAAAAGTGAGAAACAATTGCTTAAACAAGAAATCACTGTTTCTGTATTTCGATTTGAGATTGCATATAAACGACAAAATCGTGAAAACAAATCAATGATAACTAATATATACTTATTCCCATTATCGGTTACTTTAAGTGGGCCAAGAAGATCCATTGAAACAACTTCGAAAGGTTCCTGAGCAATCGGTGCTGTCAAAATTTTAATTGGAACTGAAGGTCTTGCTTTAATTATTTTACACACCTCGCAATGTTGCACAAATTTTCGCACAATAGTTTTCTCTAACTGATTAAAATATTTTAACTAAAATTTGAACAAAGTGTGCTTGTAGTCTGTGTGGTATAGACTGTGTATTGCTAGAATAGCTTTACTCATTAAGGAATTTGGTACAACTGCTGTGAGAATTGTACTTGGTCGATTATCAATTTCTCTACGTCGATAAAGAATATCATTCAGAATTAAAAATTTTTCCAAGTCAGAAATAGTCGAAATACTGTCATGCAATAAAGCATTCTTAACTTCTATATAAAATGCGTCGTTGTTTTGCTCGTCGATAAATTCCTTAATCGTCCAAGATATCTCAGACTCTGTCGGTACATAATTTATCAGCGCGGGTCGTGCGTCTGGGTCTGCTGCACCGTCAGCATTGTCGCTATGCGGCGGGTCAACCACCTCGTTTCCTGTCGTGCGTCTGTGTCGTGATCGAGTCTCCACAACACAAACTTCTGATTCAAATGCGACTTCCAAATCTTCACAAGAATTTAGTTCTTTAAGATTTAATTTCTCGTTATTAACAGGTAATCTGCTTAAATAATCTGCTACAACGTTTTCTTTACCAGGTAGATATTTTACCACCGGGTCAAATGAATGTACATTTATGCACCAGCGTGCCATGTTGGTGTCGTCAGGTAATTTTTTATTAAAAAGTGGCGCAAGAGGTTTATGATCTGAATATACCCGGACGGGGTAGCCAGTTATTAAGTACTTGAAATACTTAAATGCTGAATGAATTGCGAAGAATTCTTTTTTGGTAGTAGAATATCTTCGCTGGCTGGAATTTAAATTTTTACTATAATAAGCTATAGGTCGTAGAATTTTGTCGCTTGAATCATCCGCTTGCATTAAAACAGCACCAATTCCTGAATTGGAAGCGTCAGTAAAAACATGGAAGTCTTTAGTATAGTCAGGATGTCTTAGAACTGTGTCAGAAGTTAACAACGACTTCATATAATCAAAACTTTTTTGACACTGGTCTGTCCAAGCATAAACAACATTCTTTCTCAAAAGGTTGTACAAGGGGTAAGCTACTTCTGCAAAGTTGGGCAAAAAATTTCGAAAATAATTTGCTAACCCTAAAAACTGTTGTAATTCCTTAACATTGATCGGCGCTCTGCAGTCTTGTAATTTTTGTGAATATTTACATTTAATTCCATCTGCGGCGATGATATGGCCCAGATATTCGATCTCCTTCTTGAAGAAATGGCATTTCTCAAGCTTCAATGATAAATTTCCGGATCGCAGCATCTGAAGAACGCTTTCTATATCCGTTAGATGTTGAATTTTATCTTTGGAAAATACCAAGATATCATCTAAGAATACAAATGCAAGTTTTCCCAAAATGGGTGTAAGAGCCGAGGTCATAACTCTCTGGAAAACTCCGGGACTGGTTGAAAGTCCGAATGGTACGCGGCAAAAATGAAATTTACGGTAATTTACGGTAAATGCCGTGTATTTTCTACTCTCCTGTTCTAATTCAATTTGATGGAATGCAGAGCGAAGATCAAGATTAGAGAACCACGCGTTACCTCCTAAAGTCGCTAAAATATCGTCAATGCGGGGAATTGGATACGATTGTTTAATTAATACTTTATTCAAGGAACGAAAATCAATTACGGGACGTAAATCTCCCGATTTCTTTTTAACTACAATGACAGGAAAATTAAAATCAGAGGACGACTCCTCTATTATTCCCTGATCGAGCATCTCGTTAGTTATTCTCATTACCTCTTCCTGGTACTTGTGAGGTATGCGGTAGGGAGCTAAATTTAGTACTGGAGCATCTGGCTTCAACTGAATTTGATGCTTCAAAATACTAGTAACACCTATTTGTTCTCCTTCTAAAGTCACTACATCTCGAAATTTATTTAACAAATTAACTAAAGGTAATTGAATGTCTTCTTCATTACATGAAACGTCCTTGTTCGTCAAGTCACGTCTTAACTCCTTTTCTCCACTTTCTCCACTTATTAAACCTGCATTTACTTCTGCATTGATTTCTCCACTTATTAACCCGCGCACTGTAACTGGTCGCCTCATTTACCAGGCTCACTGGTTGCCAGACGTAAGGCATAACCCCAAGTTGTTATACACCAAAATGATCGTCTCAGCGAGTGCTACACAGCTGGAGCCAGAAACCCCCACATTGTGGGGGTTAAGGCAGAGCTCCAACCACTTGGAAGTTGGGAGGGGTAAGCACAGTCAGTGTGGTAAATGAGGCGACCGTGAAAGGGTGTGCGTGCGAACAGTCAGTGGCAGCCTCAGTTACCAGCGAAACTACTCAGGGCCTTATTTCGCCTTATTTCGTAAAAATGGCAAATAAGACAAATCTGAAGTCAGTAGCGTGTAGAACAGTATTTTATTCATATTGTGTGAAAATTACAAGTTTCGAAACACTATACTTACAGTAATATAACCAGACATGCAAACATGCATTTATGTAGGAACTAAAACGAAGAATGGATAACACCTAGTAGACATAAATGGTCATAACTTTTTTTCTAATTGTTGTAGAGGAAAAATAAAAACATCAGTAGGTTTGGAAGAATTTTCTGCATAAAATAGCAGTGAAAAACATTACATTGTTCCCAAAACACAAAAATGGCCATTGATCTCTTTGAAGCAATGTTGTGCAAAAATCTACGGAGTTTGACTCCATATTACAAAGAAACGGTTCAAGTTATCAAAAATCTGACAACATCAAAGTGTAAAGCAACATTTTTTACTCATTACTTCATATTTTTACATCTCTGCCTATTACGGTAAGTGAACAGGGAACGGCAGAGTAACGCGGGTAAATTGACTACTTTTCTGAGGGATGCGCGACCGTGCGCGGGTTAAACCTACATTTACTTCTGCTTTAAAACCTAACTCCTTGTCATCAACAAGAATTTCACCTCTGCCACGAGTAATGGCATTCCTTCCACCACATGTCGATTTAACTTTCGTCGTATCTGACCCCGCGACAGAATTTACTTCAACATCACTCGCATCTCTGAGCGCTTTTTCCACACTTGTTAAAAATACTTCGCTCTCAATCTCATTAGCTTCTATGAATTCCACATTACATAGCATAGTATTCTCAGAGAGATACACTGCCTCGTCACTAGCATTTAAAACCATAACCGGTACCACACCGTCTTCATTTATTTGAACAATTGAGTCTGCTATAAGAGCACCGTTATCAAGACATCTTTTCAGAATCATGTATTCTCCTGCAACTGGTTTCTTAAGGAAGCCATAAACAACATTAATTGAATTACCCGGCACCTCAGCTTGATTGCAATGTACGATTAACTGCTTCGTACTCGTTGACTGTGCCTCCTCAGTCACCGCTGAGCTTACTCTTTTTTTCTTGCAGTCATCATTTTTTAATCTCCTGTTGCTCTTCCTCGCAACAGCAATCTCTGACAACAGACAGTCGCTGTTCACTATTTTTCTCATTACTATCTCTCTGTTTAACAAAGGTTCCATATTTAAATCTTGAAAAGGAATTGGAATATTATTCCAAAGAAGTTCTTTATCTTTAAAGTTAATAATGGCATCTTTTAATACGTCTCGACCTAGTATCAAGTCATAGTTAAACTTAGCTTCCTTGATTATGAGTGCGCTTGTTTTAATTACTTTGTTAGTGCCGGGAATTTTAATAGATAACTCCACTTCACCTGTGACGTCACTCTTGCCGTTTATTCCTTTTACTCTCAAATGACTTGGTTTGACTTCTTCGCTCAAATTTTTAATCTGCCTGTAACTGATAAGACATTTCTCTGAGCCGCTGTCTATCAGAGCATTCAAATACTGATCGTTATTTTTGATAATGATAGTAGGTTGGTTGCACTCTTTAAATGATACTAATCCAGCATTTTTATTAACATTTTTTACAACGCTTACAGCAAAATATGACTCTACAGTCGTGCTTTGACAATGATCATTCTCAAGCTCTTCGTCTTGCAACAAATTATATCTATTTTTACACTGAAATAAGGGGTCAACATACGATTTGATTATCTCGGTGGTATCTGGAATTTTTGCCACGGTCTCTAGTTTAACGAGGTTGGTACCGCTAAATACCTCGGGCTCAATCTGTTTCAACTCTCCCTTACTTCCTTCATCTAGTTTAAAATACTACTTGACTCACTCTCTGCCCAATGGACTTCACTCCTTCCACGATTAGAATTACCTCTACCGCGTAGATACGCTTTATAACTTCTAATCTCCGCACCTGACGCTCTACAGTTTTTTACAATATGAGTTCCGCCGCACGCGAAACATCCTCTCGGAAATTGTCCTCTCTGAGATCTGTACTCAAAGTTTCCTAAATTACCTCCTGAATTTCCTCCTGAATTTCCTACATAACTTCCTACAGAATTTCCTACAAAACCAGAACTACCGCTATCTGATTTAACCATGTTGCATTCTAAGGAACCGGTACTTCGATCTCCTACATAACTGTTTAACTCTCTACCTCTAATTCGGGGATTCCTTAGCCAAGGTCTAGGAACAATCCTCCTCATTCCTGGTCGATAACTCCTAGGAACAATCCTCCTCATTCCTGGTGTCGTGTTAACATTACCAGGAACACTAGAACTAGGCCCTGCTGTGGTTGGGGTCGTCATGGTCGGTACTTGGGTCACACTAGTTACTCTAGGTTTAGAAATACGTCCGAATTTATTTACCGTAGCCTCTGTTCGAACTACCTCCTCATCACTGTCAAAATAATCGGACATGTATTCGATTTCCTAATCATCAAACCAAAAATTTCCCTATATCACTAAAAGTCAACAATTCAATACCAGAATTCAATTAAAATTCAATCAAAAATTAATGTCGTACTCCGAGAATGATAATAAACACCGAGAAAGCAGTTAGAACACACAAAAATTAATTAATTACACATGTTAAAGAACCACAGCAATAAAATCAGTACTTTATCACCAATACTCTCAATGAAAAACAAGAAATAGCGTCACTAATCCTGAAAATTAAAATTTTTAGCACCACAATAAGACTTGTGACTGATCAATAATATCACACAGTGCACACGTGACTGCTTCAGCTCACGATAAAGCTCTCGACAAGGCGTTAAAAAAATCGCTGCTTCACAGCAAAAGAACGTGAATTTATATCAATGTAAAGCTTCAAAAAATTAACATCAAAGTGTTTCAGACACTTCCACTAACACTCCTATTCTATTATAAAAAATCTGAAACTTACGACGATAATTGAAGGTAAATAGTTGGTAATCAGCTAATTCCAGATTCGTCGGACACGGCTGTGTCTCTCACAATGCACAGACTGAGACTGATGCCTACAGATTGCAGAGCTATACGGGAAATGGGCACGGCAAAAAGAAATCCGCGGCAGGAAGTGCGACAAAAAATAAGCTGCTTGAGACCGAGCTCACTTGCATCTAGAAACAGAAAAATAATTCTTTTCAGAAAGACTTATCTGAGAACAAAGATGACAACGGCTGCTCACGTCGTTGCAGGCAATGATGGGGTGGGGTGCGGCAATGCTGTGATGAGGTGCAGACAATGATGTCGGCTGGTACAGCAAGATGATACTGCATTGATACTGTGCACCACGTTGAAGAATTTACACTTTTAAAATGAAAGTACGTGTCACTTCACTGGTACAGTTAATGATGCAATTTACACTCGTACTGTTTTTGACACAAATTACCCTGGTACTGTTATTGATGCAATCGTAGTAATTTATCTCAACACAAATTAAATTGTTGTTGGTCACTCCACTGATGTATCACTTGCATATGTAGAAATTGTTTCTTCACTCGATATTCGTCGCTGGAAATGCAGAAATCCTTATCTCGAAAACTAACTCGATGTCATCACCGGACTCGCAGACCAACACTCTTGTACGTAGCGGCGAATTTTGGTGTAGAAAAATACGAATTTCTCTGTTGACTTCTTGTAGCAAAACTTTTGGTATGCTGATTCCAAACACAATAGTTGTTTCTTGAGGCTGCCACAGTTGATCGTTTCTGCCGGAACACATCGGGAGTTTATACTTCGAAAATGTCTGTACTGGACACTTGAGATCCACTTAACACTTATGCGAATGTGAGTTCAGGTAACCACAGACTGTGCCACCAAAATGTGCGACCTACGCAGGTAGATGAAAACTCCGGTGGTAGGCTTGGGTGGATTTATTGTCAGATGTTGTCGGCAGGGAGAGCAGACTAAGAATGAGCAACTAAGCCTCGACAATCACGGCTTTTATAGACACGGTACCGAATACAGATATACGTGCCCGTATACGTGTGGTCTACCACACTAAAGTATGAGACCTACGTCTAGCTAGTACTAAAGCGTGAGGTTAGGTTGGTTACTAATGGAAATTACTTATTTGCATACATCTAATTCAGCGGTAAACACTTAATTTGGGCATCTGAAACTGCACCTGGGTAGGCGATAAATGAAGGTAGACCTCACGCTATGGTAGCACCAAATGTGTTTATCATAAAATGTTCTGTAGTGGAACTTGTTTGGATTGAACGATAGCAGGTAATTTTAAGTATATTTCAAGTAAATGGAGGTAGTTCTCTAAGCGTTGTTTATGCAATAGGAATTTAAAAACAAAGAAAGCACCATTTATTGAAATCATATTTAATTATGATTTCACACTAACTAAAAAGTCAAAACTAAGTCAGTTCTATAAAACGTTTCGGATATCAACTCCATCTTCAGTTAACAGTCTGCAAAGTTAAAAATAAAAAAAATCAGTCTTTTCTATACAAAATACATAGGCATAATAAAATCTACAAGTACATTTGCAGTGGATAACAACTATTGGCGCTATTAAGTTCTGTTGTTTCTTTAGAGTTAAAAAGGATTCTAAAATACGAAAATCAAAATCATTAGATGCTGTGCGTAAAATAGAAAAATTTTCCTCTGCTATTCCGTCGCAACACTGCTCGCTGTGAACGCGGATAGATGAATGAGGCGGTTGTGTCAAAGGTCTTCCGCTACGGTAACTGACTACACCTAGGAGGTTATATAGATGGAGGGAGCCCAGCCGATTCCGAGCGGGTTAAAATTGGTCGCAAAACTGGAGCACAAGGGGCGAACGAACGGCCCCACACGTGACTGCCTCAGAGCCGATCACAAATGCTTGGCTCCTCCTCACCTCCTTTACAACTCCGCCTCCCATTTTCCAACGCAACCTCAGTATTGCACAAAAATCGTGGAGTGAGGTGTGCTTGAAAATCGCTCTGTAATTTTTTTATGGCCTGTAATCTTTATAGTTTCAAACTGTTAATGTATTTTTACTAACTGTCCTCAAGTGAGGAAAGACAATTTATTATCTTTCGGAATCTAAAAAGCCCAAATTGATTAGTTACGTTCTGATCTCTTGAACAAATCTTGATTATGATGGACCTCTTGAACAAATGGAGCACTGAAATTATGGAAATCTTGAAGAAATGGAGCCATCCATTGAAATTATGGATCTCTTGAACAAATGGAGCCATCCATAACTTGCTTGAAAATCTTCTTCAACGCTTTTTTCAGTTTCAGTGATTAGTGAAAAGATAAGGCTTTTCCTCGACACATTTATAATAGGATCATATTTATCTCTTTGGTCATTCATCCATGCGTACCGGAGTGCTTCAGTTGTTTTGAATGGTTAATCGTAACCTCCAATCAACTAATGTTGCAAGGAAACGAAAGAAGATAAGCATGTCATCAAAGTTAGAACTTCTTAAAACGATGTCAGAGCGCAACCGTTCTTAAAATGAGTGGGCGGATTTCAGGCCCGAGACTCCGCAGAAAGCTTGATTTTTTCCCAGTAATTTATCTGACTAAAGAGTGAACTTCCACTGTTGAGTATAGAACGAAACATACACACATACACATATATATATATATATATAATGTTACTATCAGCTGTGCCGATGGTGTTGCCAGGTCCAAAGATGATAAAAGTGAATGTGAATTAAAAGGAACAGATAGCATCTATAACGGTAGCAATTTTATACACGGCTGGTATGGTAGCCTATAAAATACCTGTTACTTATATAAACTAGTTCTTAAAATTTAACTTATTTTGTGCTTCTGCAAAATAATGGGTTTTATTCAACAAAACGCTCATGAATAAGAACCCATCTTTCTCTGGTTCAACTGTAAAAACTTATAATAAAAGCGTCCATATAGAATAAGCCAGACTAACAGTGAAATTGCTTACAAAATCAGTCAAAGAGCATAACATAGTGTATCCTAAACTATTAAAAGGCTGTGTAATGAGGGAACTGTTCCAGTTTTGAGGTAGTTTGTTCGAGTTATAAGGGAACGGGGTTTGAGAGAGTCAAGTTGTTAGGCCCACCTGTACTCTTATATCTAAGAAAAGGAACCTATAGATTCCAAAAACGCTTGAAGAAATATAGTTGAAAATTCCGTGTACTGTAAAACTCTTCACTTATTATTCTAATTAATTTTATTTATTTTTAAGGTTTCCTAGCAGCGAATCCGTCAAGAAGCAGTGGACGGAGGCGATCGGAAGACATAAATTGAAAAGGCCTCACACAGTAGCATCTTATGTTTGCTCGAATCATTTCAAGGATAAAGACTGGGTTTTCTCAGCTGGTTTCTGGAAAGGCATCCGAAAAGAAAGGGCTGTGCCTTGATGAAGCTTGATGGAGCGCCAGGTTTCGGTGAAGTAGCTCTGAATTCATTGAAATTGCGCTCAGAGAGTGATCATAAGCGTATTTCGTGCGGACTCCTCCGGGACGAAATGGCGATTCGACAGCATATCGAGTGCGTCAACAATCAAGTGTTCGGATATGTGGAATGTGGTGTGCCTGCTGTGAGTGATGATTGTCCTATCACGAAGAATGCACTAGTTTTCATGATCGTTGCACTCCATTCGAATTGGAAGTTGCCAGTTGGATACTTTTTAATAGATTCTCTAGAAGGGCTGGAGCTTAAAGACTTAATTTTAAGATGCATTTCTCTGCTCCATCAGAATGGAGTTGATGTCGAGTGCGTTACCTTTGATGGTGCTGCGTATAATATATCGACGGCCAAAAACTTAGGTTGCTCAATTGACTTCACAAACTTCCGGCCTCGATTACCTCATCCTGTATCAGGTACTGATGTGCATGTCTTTTTAGATGCGTGTCACATGCTAAAACTGGTGTGAAATACATTTGGAGATTTCGGTTACATAAAGAATATGGATGGCAATGGTGTAAAATGTTCTCTAATAAAAATGTTTAACCAGCTTCAAGAAGAAACTGTTCTACATCATAAAAACAAGCTCAAAACTCAGCACTTATCTTATTTTCGAAAGAAAATGAATGTAAAGTTGGCAGCACAAATGCTGAGCGATTCAGCCGCTGATTCATCTCAAATCTGCATGGATAATATTATTGAAGGATTCGAGGATGCCACAGCTATGATTAAATTTTTGAGGACGTTTAATCGTTCATTTGATGTGTTCAATTCTCGTAATTTACTGGCTCCTGCCTTCAAAAAGCCCCTCGGTACTGAAAATTTCCGAATGATTTCTCACCAAATGAAGCTAGACGCAGAGTTCGTCAGAGGATTACAATGTCCCAACACTGGACAATGTTCCAACACTTCGTTTTGTTAAGGAGATCGAATGCATCCTCTCTATGAAAAAAATGAAAAAAAAAACTTCCACATTGAAATAAGCATTGAGGTATTCAGAGCATGTTTGAAGCATTCAAATAGACAGGTATAGCCTATAAAGTTTTAGAAAGTTGCCCAAACACCCCCCACCACTCCCCCCCCCCCTCTCCCGCTCAAAAAAATTTTCCCAAAGGAAATTCCTCAGCCAATAATGCAGATAGAGACGAATGGTTTTTTCTTCCTGATTCTCAATGAACACTTGTCAAAACTGGGAGGTGAATTTTCGTTTCAGTTTCAAAAAAATCTTAAAAAACTTTTTAAAAAAATTTTCGCGATTATTTTCTTAATGAATTCATAGAAAATTATTTTGAAGGAAAATAAAAAAGTACCCCTGAAATTAATAGTACTCACCTTGCTCTCGGTGAAGCAAAAAAGATGACCTCAATCGGATGAAAACTATGGCTGAAATTTCGCGTCAAAGTCTTGAAAAGTTGGTTCGGAGATAATTGCGTGTTTGTTCGGGGCACTTTGCTACACAGGATACTCAGTTTTTTTTTATTCCTACAAATTAACTATAACACAACTAAGTTTATAAAGTATTTCACTTGTTTTTCCATTGTTTCCCGATACTCTTACGAACTAAATTAGCACTTAGGTAGGAATAAAATACCTACTGTGAAATACCTTGTGAAATACCTACTGTGAAATACCTTGTGAAATACCTTGTGAAATCCCTGCTTTGAAATACCTACTGTGAAATACCTACTGTGAAATACCTACTGTGAAATATCTACTGTGAATGTATCGTTCGCAGGAAGAGGCCCTAAAATTCTTTGACTACATAAATGGATATCACGTCCAAGATAAATTTCACAATAGAAACTGAGCAGAATGATAAATTGACATTTTTAGATGTTCTCGTTAAGAAAACTAATTCGACGTTCACCACCTCTGTTTATATAAAACATACATTTACGAGATTATGTACTAATTTCTTCAGTTGCATTTACATAGGTAATATTAAAACAAGTGTCACTACATTATTGCATAGAGCATACCGTATTTCAAATTCATATAAAATATTTCATGACGAAGTGAAATATATCACAAAGTTGCTTGTACAAAATAAATACCCTGTATCTTTATTAACAATCTGGTTAAAAAGTTTTTAGACAAAAAACTTTCCCCTCCGTGTACAATTCTGACCGCACCAAAGCAAAAAGTTGTCGCCGAGCTCTCTTTCTTGGGCTACTTTTCCAAGGAGATGAGAAAGGATCTTTTATCTCTGATACACTCTCATTTTCCTTTCATTGACGTGTTACCATTTAATAGTATAGAAATTGTTTTAAAATAAGTTAATTTTTCAATCGGAAATAGCGTTTGGAAGAGTGCCTGAGAAATGGTTGTGTCTACTTGTATAAATGTGATTGCTGCCTGCAGTCATATGTTGGAAGTATACACCACACTTCAACAATTTATTCGTCACAGCCAACACTCTGGTATCTCCCATAGAATCGGCCGTCCATACTCATCTCCCTCCCAGTCAGCCATCAGAGATCATTGCCATAGTTCAAACCACCTTTTCAAAAGTTCCAATTTCTCCATGCCTTGTAGAACTGCAGAGGAATTTGACCTTAGAATTTTGGAATCATTGTTCATTTTTACCCATAGACCTCAGCTAAATAATGATAAAAGTGCGATGAAATTAAATATTGCCCCAACTGTGTAAATAGGAGTGTGTTGGAATGTGTGTGTGTGTTTTGTGTGTGTGTATGCAGTAATGTTACTTTGTGTAGATGTTATTGTGTGTTGGTTTGATTGCTAGAATTTAGATGTATGTGTACGTATGACTTCGAATGTGTAAGAGAAATTGTGTTTTTATTTTTAACCCTTTAACGCCCACATTTTTATACTCATATTACCGTTATAACAACCACAATCACTAAACCGACACTGGCATTAGGTAGTCACTGTTATAAGGATGTGGAAGAAACTGCCACTAGGCAGTGAAGTTCAAAGGACACATTAGTGAACAAACTGAATAAGAAATACAATATATTATTGTTATTTTTGAAAGAGGTCCGTACAGTCCACTTGGGCGCTAAAGGGTTAATGGTTAGGCATAGCTATTTTTCGATGTAGGTATAGTGATATTAATTTCTTATAGCTTTTTCGCAATATGTTCATTATCGTTTTTTATTCCTTGTTTTACAGTACTGATGAAGGGATCAGAGATTCCGAAACGTTTGCCATTATAAGAATGTTCCTTTTTATATTGGTTCTTCTTTTCATTTTACGTATTAGAATTCTCAAAAATCGCCCTTTTAATTTTAATGAATTATTTGAAAAGGTAACAAGATTTACCCCATTGTGAAAAAAAGACAATTCAAAAATGTTAATTTAAAATGGAGATAGAATCAATTAAAAAGTCGGAGACATTTACGAGGAACACTCGGTACATTTAATTACTATAATTGTTTCTGTATTAATTAATTCAACAAGCACTGCAACTGCAAGTCTACAAACTTTATTGACTTGACATAAATACACACCCATTCGCAACCGTAATTCAACATGCATTGAGCCACTAACCAGCGTTATGCATTACGTCGTCGTGATACGTCCTGACACGGTCTGAACCCCGGCCCCGGCCCCGGCCGTGGTAAATTTTATAAACCCGGCCCCGGCCCGGCCCCGGCCCTGACAAATTTGTTGACCCCCGCCCCGGCCCCGGCCCCTGCCAAATTTTAAACCCCGGTCGGTCTATAGTGAGGATGTCGAAATGTTGTTGGGAAATACTTTACTCGGGGAAATTTGGGAACTACTTTATTTGAGGAAGTAATTCACTTTAAAAATACTTTACTTGAGGAAATACAATATCTTGTTGAGCTAGGAACAGTGGACAGGATGTTGTGACCGCAGAACTCCACAAGGACAGCGTTGTTCTCAGGTTTCGAAAAGAGTCTGGCTATAAATCTGTCGAGCTCAAGTGGTCAGCGTTTCGCCCAAACGTGCTAAGGCTAAGACATCCAAAAACACAAACACATACAGGCAACACATAACACAAAGGCACACAAACACAAGATTCTATAACACAAACCAGCGAAAGTCTAAGAGGGGAACCAGCGACGGCCTACAAGGGGCGTGGCACACAGCAAGCCTTCCGTCTCCAGCCAATCATACCCTTGAAATAACGTGGTCATCGAAGCTGTGCACCTTACAGACCAATTGGGTTGGCGGACGGTGAGGGGAGCACCAGCACATAGCCAATGGAAATCAAAAACGTCAGGACAACGACAAAAAGCACCAATCAAAAGAGAAGAACTTGCTCTGAAACGGCGAAGGATCTGGACTTTTCGAGAGAGTACGAAGCGACGGGGATATAAAGAATTCACGCCAATAATCGTGAGGATTCTAGTCTCGGTAACGCAAAAAGAGACACGCCAATCTTGGGAGTGCAAGGACCGGGAGGTCTCGGCGATATGCCGACATTTCCCGGGCTAGTGTTAATTCAGGATTGACTTCACACGAAAAATCGAAGCCGATGTTTAACTCCTTCAATAACGACAAGATTGGGCAACAAACACCCGCTCGAAGTGTGTGCTGATAATCTCTCCGAACGCTCAAGGAGACTGCGACTGTATCGTCGAAGTGTTACCCTGCAACGAGCACTCGCTCGAAGAATTACGGCCTGAGCACATCAACAATTCAACGTGAAGAGGAACACCCATGGAGAATCTCTACGCCAATTATAAGCTCACAAACAACCGCAGTATTAAAATGTGGAGTCACGCTTTCACCAACAATGCGGAGGGAAAAAAGAAAAGATCTACAGTTAGCCAGCCCTTCAAAGACGCCAAGACTCAGACGTGCGAAACATGGGTGTGCGAAAAATGGAGGGCAGCAGCGCATGCCCGACGGAGCATGAGTATCACCGACGCCGCGATAGAACTCTGAGAACTCTGATGAGAATCCCGCGAAGCTGGAAGGACTCGACACCGAACATTCAGCCACCGCGCATCACAGAAGAAGTAAAATTTTGTGGTGTAGAGAACTTTGAAACAAAGCAGTAAAGTGGAATATTGGAAATCAAAATAGTACACAGAAAGGTGCTCTCAGATTGCCGCGCAGTCCAATGTGATTAATGTGATGTGTTTTCTTAGCTGAGGTTCTCATTTTGTGTTGTGCATAATGCGAAGCATTCGATTCTTTGGCACCTTGCTGTAAGTCAATGTTCTACCGTTTGGCATAACCATTTCACTTCATGTGTGCGCTAGTCAGGGCATTCATTTTATGTTTCTAATTTCATGTTATTGTGCGTAAATTCCATGTTTTATAGATGCCAATAAATTCTGTGTTGCGTTAAATCATGCAATCGTTCGCTGACGCTCAGTAATTTTTAAACTTGTATCTCTCATGTTGTGTATCATGTTGGGCCGAAATATGTTGACCCATTCAGTACTGCACGAAGCGCACGCTAAGGGCGATTTGTGTCAGTTGTTGTCTATACAGCCAAGGTGTGGTTTTCTCATTGTGTCGTATGGTATTGCCAGGTCGTTAGGATCATGAGCATCTTGCAATATTGCACTGGTGCGCATGTCATTACAATTGTTGCACTCGTGATATTTAATCATTGCATTGAGATATTTTGTGTGCTCGTAATTTTGATCCACGTGTTTCTTAAATAAAACCCATTTTATTTCAATTCTTTTATTGTCCATGCTTTTATGTAGTATTCACGCGAACACAAGGTGTACATTGTTAATTAATTAACTCAGAGGTTGAAAACCCTCTCTTGCGTACGTGATCAATAACCTTTTTCACGTATCGCGACAATGTAATTCAAGGTATGTGCAGAAAAGAAGATGCTATTTTTAACCTGCAAACTATTTTACGGAGGCCGACATAAGATCTATGTATTCGTGAAGAATTCAAGAATTACTTCTTAAACGAAAGCCAAGTGCCTTGACAGAAACGAATGTGCCTATTAGATTAATAAGGAATGGAGGCGAATCCATGAAACTTCGCGGAGATATAGCTTCTTATATGATCTTAATGCCCAAACTAAGGAATAATAAAATATAGCTCGCCCAGCAGATGTATATGGAAACAAAAATAAATGATATATGCACGATAGAGTCTGATTACAGGAAACAGAAATAAGTACCTAAAATTATATCAGTCTAAGTCCTATGTCGAGAATCTGTTAAGAATAACAAATTTTGTGAATTAAAAAAATGAGGATTTAGGGAAAAATTTTAATTGTGTGTAATAAATTTTGTGCTTACGGAATAACCAATTTTGTGAATTAAAAAATGAGGATTTAGGGAAAATTTTAATTGTGTGTAATAAATTTTGTGCTTACTTATAAATATCTCAGTAAATCCCAGCAGCACAGGAGGGTCGCTTCAACATGTATGTTTTTTTGGGCTCAGCAATGTTAGGTGGAGCGATAAGATGTAAGGGCTCGGACGATGGCTGTTTACATTGTGTGTTGTTTCTGGAGGGGTCTATTTTGTGGTGTTAGCAATTTTTCATTCGGGCGAGCCCTTGGAAACTTTAGACGTTCGGAAAAATGCCTACCCATGCGCAAACAAAGTCGCCTTGTGGTCAAAAATAAATCGAGACACTTAAGCAGAGAGAGGCGGCAAACCAACGGTCGGTTTCGAAGGAGCTGAGCGTGAGGAACAATGAGGCTAAGAAAGAAATAAAGGCGAGCTGCGGTACTACCAATTAGAAAAGAGGTAGGCGGGCGCTTCGAGGTTCCGAAGATTCTTATAGGTCGAATGTGAGAGAGGGGACAACCCTCGAGAAAATACGCGGGGCATCTGAGGAACAAAAAGTAGTTCTGCAGTCAACGCCGGAGCGCGAAGTATAAGAAATTAAACGCGGGTGTGTTCGCTGTAACAAACGTGCTCAAAGATATAATGAAAAGTGGTTATTGGATATATTGAAAATTTATACTAAAGGCTACGCTATAATGTAATCCAAAATCCATACATTTTCTCGTTTGTACTTTTTTTACTTTCAGAGAAGTAAAGTAAAATCCAACCAGCGTGGAAATAATTTAATGTAACATTTAGCTGCAACGTCTCGGGGCGGGTAAGAGAAACACAGGTTCTTGAAAAAAAAAATATATTTTGTTATAATAAATATTTGTGACATTTATTGGCATTCAGTGCTGTAAAAATTGAGATATTTTGAGGGAACGTAACTAGGGCAATCAGGGATTAACGAGTTATAAATTGCTCTTGCAGGAGGAAGGCCTGTGCATAAGAAGTCCTGTGGATAAGGAGCATACAAGAAAGGGGAATGCTCGGGAGCTACGAATCTGGCAAATGACAACAAATTTCCTTGAACTGTGTCTAGGACAGTGATTCGAACTAAAGTTGTGTCGGCTCATGAGCGTGAAGGTCGAAGTAATGATCACATCCCGTGCTGCTGGAAGTGCTGAGATATTGTAGGCCTTACTTGTGTTATGTTTGGGAGTGTAAGTAATATGCGGGAAAAGGCTGGCCAGCCGGAAAAAAATTCAGTATAGTTATGTGAGGGAAGTCATTTGGCGTATGCTGTTTTTGGATTTATTTGATTTGCATCAGTTCGAATACCATTCATTGTGTGTACGCTCATTAATGTTTGTAGGACGTATAGCTGGAAATTATAAATGTTAAGCATAGTTTGTCCTGTGTATCATGCCCCACAATATTAGAAGCGAGCAATCGTAGCACCACGGAGGCGCTCAGAAAATGCGCTGCGTAAGTGTGTCATCTACCACCGGTGAGTACAGCTCTAATTTTAGTATACAATCATTGTTTTTTTTTGTCCTTAGTGACTGTGTTCTTGATACATCCTCACATTGTTGTTTATTGTGTAATGTCATGGAGGTGTGCCATTCCTCAATTCCGAGAACCTGATCTTCCTGTTAATGAAATGTTAACAAGAAGGGGACGGGCCCCCTTTTCTCGTGACATCTAAATTTGGCAGGATCCAGGTGATCAAAAATTTTATTTACATCTGTGAGTTAACAGTAGTATTGTGTGTTTTGATATTTTTGTTGTGTTTTACATGCTCGTGTTGAAGTGAAATTTAGTGCGTACCCCAGCTTATGAAGTGCTACAACGATTGGAGAGTGTATCATTTCGAGAGCGATAAATTGTCATTGTTACAGAACGAGAAGCTAACAAGTGTGTAATGATACACAGCTGAAAATTTTGAAGAGATCAAAGGGTGATAAAAATTGATCTAAATAAATTTCTCAGGAGCTTGAATAATTAAGGTAACGTGATGTTGAAAATTCACAGTGAGTAATTTTCTTGTTAATGAACTGGGTGAGCGTGAGTGATTATTTGTGAAGTCGTGAAGTTCGTATTCAAAGAAGATTAGCATCATGCCTGGGAGAGGACGAAGGAACAACGCCCGCAGAAATGAGCCAGCAACGCCACCACAGACCGAAGAGGAAGAAGTTAATATGCCCGTGGTAACCAGTTGCGAGGGGGCCATTGGGGCTAAATTCAGGAGGGGCGATGACGTGGGGGAACATATGGCAAGGTTGAAGTTTTTGACTGGTAACCTGAATAACAGCGAGCAGGGGCATGCCTTCTTCCTATGCCTAGGTCCACGAGAGGCAAATGAATGCAATCAAATAATTGGTACTCTAACGAACCTACGAGAAGCAGAAACATGGCTGCGCTCATACGCCGACCAAGTCGAACATCCGACTCAAGCGCTGTTTGAAATAGTAACCAAGAAGCAAACAAGCCGAGAGGGATTTCAGAGTACCTGACGCGCCTGGAAAGGCTGTACAACGAGAATTATCTAGAACATCCGGAACGAGTCATTATAGATTTGATGTGGCTCGGATTAAGGGCAGACATCACGAGACCCTTTCGAAGTGATGCGCGACCTACGACAGTACAAGAATGGAGGGACATGGCAATCGAAGTGGAAAATCGACGGATAGTACCAGTACCAAGGGAAACGACAGAGAGGAGGGAACCGGAGAGAGAGAGCGCAGCGAAGCGAGAGGAGGCCACAGCATGAGACTGCACGTGTCGGCCACACGATGCGGTATTCACCACAACGGCAAAGAGGCTACCACCATGAAGTGCCACCCTGGAGGGAAAGGAACAGACAGATACGACACTCTCCTTATCATCGAAGAGGAAATTATGAAGCGCCACACTGGAGCGAAAGAGGCAGACTTAGGAGTCATCAGCACCAAATTTACCACGCAAGAGAACCACAGCCGCATCAGGAAGTACCACCTGCACCTGCAGTGAACTTAGCGCAGTATAGAGCAGTGCCACCGCCGTGCGTCAACTGCGGAAAATTTGGGCACCTAAGAGCTGATTGCCGAGTGCAACATTTTGCAGGATAGCCAAAAAACGGAATAGGAGACCGTTAGCTCCAATAATAAATCCCAGCGTTATACTCCAAGTGAATGGTACACCTGTAACCGCACTTCTTGATACCGGAGCAAATATATGCTTGGTAAAAGAGCGTGTGGTTGCGGGGATTAAAAATGCTAGTATGAAAGGAACATCGACTGCATTAAAAACAATTGGAGAGGAACCCGTACCGGTGCTGGGAAAGATTAATGTGCCAATCAAAGTTAACGGTCAGAAAATTGTACAGAGATGCTTTGTTGTGCGGGAAAATGCATTCCCAGGAGACCTGCTAATAGGAGTGGAAGTAATGAACAAAGTCAACGCAAAGCTAGACTTCGGAAAACGTAGGGCATCATTCTTTGGTACTCACGTGAACATGTTTTCAGCACCAGGACCCGCTTCTCCGAAAATTCTGTGGGTAACGCGGGAGGAAGCATCGGTCACTCTCGCTGAGGACATTACAGTGAAGCCTCGCGCGCAAACTATGGTGAAGTGCCGAGCAGATGTCAAGTTTGGTGGAAACGAAGTAATTTTGGAGCCTAGAATTAAGTGGGCGCCTTACGTGGGAGCCACCGCAGCAAAGGTACAAAACGGGTATGTTTTGATGCCCGTACTTAACCCGTTTGCTGAAGAAATCGCTCTGACTGAAGGAGCAATAATTGCAACATGCCACGAAATCTCGAATGAAAATGCAACTGCAGAAGAGGATAATGATGAAAACTGCGAAGCAGAAAATCTCCGCAGAGAGAAACGCTTTCAGCAAATTGATGAGCTTGACCTCAGTCACTTGGATGCTGAAAAACAAGAACAAATCAGAAACCTGCTGAAGGAATATCATAAAACAATCAGTGCAGACGAGATGGATATTGGCCACGTTAAAGGAGTAAAATACAAAATTTTGCTGAGTGATTACAGGCCAATTCAAACAAAAGGATGGCGTATTCCGTACACCAGCCAAGAAATTATTGATAAAAAGGTCTCGGAGATGATTGAAAATGGAGTTGTGCAAGAGAGTACAAGTGCTTGGAAAAACCCACTCGTACTCGTAATGAAGCCTGGGGGAGGCCACAGAGTTTGCCTTGATTTGCGAGCTGTAAACCTGAGGGTAGTGAACGAACACTATCCGATCCCCAACATGGTAGGGACACTGGAAGAGGTGGCTGGCAAAGAATACTACTCTATTGTCGATGCAAAATCAGCCTTCCATCAAATTGAGCTAGATGAAGAAAGTAAGCAGTACACGGCGTTTCAAACTCGACAAGGAAACTTTGAATTCTCTAGGCTACCTATGGGACTAAAGTGTTCAACATCAGTGTACCAGAGAGTAATTTGTCATGTTCTGAAAAGGCAGCTTGGAAAATTCGCCGCCATTTATTTGGACTATGTGTGCGTCAGCTCTATGCCTTTTGAGAGTCACCTAGAAAATTTAAGGGAAGTGTTGCACGAATTTCAATGTGCCGGAGTAAAAATAGGCTTAGACAAGTGCAAATTTGCGCAAAAACAAGTGAAGTACCATGGATGTTACATCAGTCGGGAAGGACTTATTCCAGACCACAAGAACGTGGATGCGATGCAGAATTACCCTAGGCCGACGACCGCACGCAAAGTCCGCTCCTTCGTCGCTGCACTCAACTTCTACCGGCGGTTCATTCCGCATTTCGCTACAACCGCTGCACCCCTCAATGCTCTAAGAAGGGGCAAAAATTCAAGTGGAAGGAAGAACACGAGCAAGCCTTCTGTAAACTTAAGCAGCTCATGATAGAAGCTCCAGTTCTGAAGAAGCCTTCTCTAAATGAGACGTATTACTTGAGCTGTGATGCCTAAAATGAGGGCTCTGGCGCGGTACTTGCACAAAAATGTAATGGTAAGGAACAACGGATTGGATACTTCAGCAAAAGATTCAATGATGCTGAAAAACGTTATTCAATTACGGAGCGTGAAGGATTAGCAGTGGTCGCCGCTGTAAATCACTTTTCACCTTATTTGTACGGTAATAAATTTGTTGTAATTACTGATCACACGGCTCTTAAATATTTGTTCAAAGGTAAAAATACCAAGAACAACAGAATTATGAGGTGGGCCCTAACACTCTTACAGTATGATTTTGAGGTAATTTATCGCCCAGGAGCTCAGAACGTGGTACCCGACGCGTTGTCGAGAAATATTGCGAACAACAACGAAGAGAAAAACCAAGACGACGAAGCCCCTAAAACAGTGTTCGTCACGTCGATGTTGGATGAAACACCCAGTGTACAAGAGGCGGAAATTAGTTTGCAGAAAGAAAATGTGAGGGCAGAACAATTGAAAGATTCTGTTTGGGGGCCTGTGCTGAGGTATCTTGAAGGTGACAAATTAGGGGACGCTCCAAGTCTCGCTCTGAAATCTGAAATCTTCACCGACGGAGGCATATTGTATTTCAGAAAGACGCAACGAAAACCTAATAGAACAAGGCACTTGATCGTTGTGCCAAACGCTCTGAGAGAAGCAGCAATAACGTTAGCGCATGATAGCACAATTGGTGCACACCAAGGTCGTGCTAAAACGTGGAAAAAGCTCATGGAATTCGGGTACTGGATTAACATGGCGCATGACGTTAACAAATACGTCGATTCGTGCATTCAGTGTCAGAAACGTAAGATCAACAATCGCATTTGTGTTAGCATGGGTTCATTCCTTGAAATTGACAAGCCTCTGGACAGAGTAGGCGTTGATTTAATTGAAATGCCAGTGTCGAATGAGGGCCACAAGTACATCCTGACTGTGGTCGATCACTTCAGTAGATATGTTGCAGCGTTCCCGCTCAGAAGCAAGACAACTGAGGAAGTAACGAAAGCGTTGACTAAATTCGTGACTACGTACGGCCCAGCCAAAACGCTCATCTCAGACAGAGGCACCGAGTTCACGTCAGCTTTATTCAGAAATGTGTGTGAAAATTTGAAAATAAAATACTACAACACATCAGCATATCATCCCCAATCAAACGGGATGACCGAACGGTAAAATCAGAATATCAAGACTATTTTGTCACACCTTGCCGCCAGCGACCAATCTTCGTGGCCTGATGCACTTCCTTGGACGTGCCTGGCACTAAGCACCAGCTACCAGAGCGTTCAAGGTTGTTAAAACAAAATCAAAAGCGTCACACGACAAGTCGGTACAATTAAAAGAGCGAGGAGTCAAGAACAACAAAGTCCAGGTGGGCGACATTGTTCTGCTACATAATCCGACCGGAAGACCTGAAGCTGACGGCGCATGGCCGACGGATTGGATTGGCCCGTATCGAATAATTGGAAAAAGCGAGTTTAATGCAACTATTAAAGCACTTTATAATGAACGTGTAGAGAGAGTGCATCTAGATAGGCTGAAGGTGGCGTTTTTCAGAGGGGAGGCTTACCCTTGCCATGAGGGTGACGCGGCTGTGCCAGTAGGGGATGGCAATACAGGCGAGAGCGGAGAGCAAGACATGAGGACAAGAGGCGCGGGAAACGCACGTCAAGCTGTGTCCAGGACACAGCGGAGCTACAATCTGCGTTCTCGGTGTAGGTGAATCGCCAATTAGAAACGAACTGCAGAGGACTGAAATCATGCGTCAACTTGACTTTGCGGGATGTGTTCTTGTGTGTTTAATTTTAGAAAAACTCTTGCGTAGGAATGAGTTTTTTTTATCGCTGTATTGCTTTAATCTAAATGTGTTCTTTAGTAGAATTGTGTTATTCTAGCTGTGAATTAAATCTAACCTCACTCACTAGAGTGTGATGCTTCGTTCCGTAGGAATATGCTCTAGGTTATGTAACTCCAACTTTCTTTGCTCACAAGAAATTTCGTCTGGACGAAAATCTTGTTCGCGTGATCTAATCTTATACTATGCTTAATTCTCATTTTTCTTTCTTGCTAAGTAAAGGGAAATTGAGCGTTCATTAGGTTAACTTCGTATGTTTCTCAAGAGGAGTACTTTGTTTCCTTTGTAGTATGCTTATATATTTCCTCGCCAGCATCTCGTAAAGCGTACGCGCTTAATACGAAATGACGCTAGCGAATTAATTAGTTTAATCTGAAAGTGCTTAGGCTGAGGTTATCTCAGGCTTGCTGACTTTATCAATACCGTTGAAACCGTTCACTTACTCGCAACGGGGAGAATATGTTTAGCATTATATTAAAAGTAGCGTGTTCATTCTTGCTGTAGGCAATAGTGTGTTTCATTTCTTCAGACTTAAGTAATTGATTTTCTTGGTAGATTACCGTAGTAAGTACTTCAGCACAAAACAGGCCAGAACATTGCATAACACGAATGCGTCTCGTATAAGCAGCAAATTAAGGAAGAATAACGTGAAATACAAGTAATTATTCACAAGAACGAAGAAGAGATAGCAACTGTACAACATAGGGGATTCATCGCACTTGTATTGGAAGTATTTGACTCTAGAACAAATTCTAGCGTTGCATTGGGAGACGAAGAAGAGGTATGTACAGCTGGAAATTTTGCACCATGTTCAGAAGAATGCGGAGGGCAGTAGTAATTGGCTCAGAGTTGCTTGTGGTCAAACTTGCGGCGAAACACATCGTTAGCCAACAGCAGAGCCAGGAAAGGGCTGCTCAAGTAATTGGTACTTAAGACTTCAAAGTGGAAAGCACCACAGAGCGACGGAGCATCACCATGAGGAAGGAAGAATAAACGAAATTAAAGCATGTAATATTCTAAGGGGCCTAGATGTACTAGCGTTCAAAATGCTTTTATAAAATGGGCACTCATATGAAACAGTAACAATGCTTTTATATTATGGAGTATTGAAACGAACTTAAGTCATTTGGAACTTGCATTGTGACATGAACGCTTAGAAAGGCATTCCTGAAACTCGCATGCAAGTGGCCTGTGAAATTTAACTAGGCAAATAATCACTTGGAATACTGAAGCCACGTTTGAGGCATCTTTATTAAAACGTGAAATAGAAATTTCAAAGGGATTACGTAGGATATATTTCGTATGAGACGTACGCTCTTCGAAAAATATTAACCCACGAATTCTCGCATAAATAGGAGTATGGACGCGGACAAATGGATGGAACAGCATCTCGTGTCTCCCAGAAATTATACGTCGACATCAAAGAATGTTGAGAAGCATTATGCAGGATACCACCGCTCATACAGGATACCACCGCCGGATACACCTCGGAATTCTTCAGGATTACTTCGTAGGACTCGGAACCCTATCGCGAATGGAAACTGTATTGAATGAAATTTATCGACGCTTCGACTAGTATTTATCGACGGATCAATATAACTTCCTGACTTGCCGATTCGCCTGATCAACGAATCGGCGTTCATGAGTAATCTGTCGATTAAAAATTTGAGTTTGAATAAACGTCATAAAATATAAGTGCAACATTGCATTTGACATGATTTAGTTGTAATTTGAATCGTGATAATGATCCATCTTATAGAACGAAACCGTGCAAGTTAATGTGGTGCAGAGAAATTTTACATGAGTCTGGATATTGGACTCGCAATACTTCCTCCTGAAAATGAGTCACCTAACATCGACGCGTATGTGATGCTATTAAAATGCCAAAGGAAAAACATGAAGGAAAGCAAATTTCGTCAGCGATACCAAAGGAGTCAACATCGAATCGTCAACAGCAGCAAGGAGTTGGACAACAGAACATACAAGCGTTAATTGAACTCTACGAGATATAAAATCATCAATACTGTAGGATGTTTGAGAATTTAGGAAATGTGCCGGTAAAATTCTGTGAATGGAATTAGGGGTGAGCACGCAAGCATTTATGACGTATTTCATGTCGGAGGAACACAGATACATCGAGCAAATGAACACGATACAACATATCACGCCGTGCTGATTGTAATGAATAAGATTCTTAATTGTAATGTACCCTGTTTGTTGCGGAATTAATTTTAGAACATAATGTGCTTAAGTAGAATTTACCATGTGTGTCTTATATTGGCTCCATACTGTAGTACTTATTATTCAATAAATAGCTGAAAGCTAATTCAAAAAAATTGTCAGGTCAATTTTTTAACTCTAGGAGGGCAGTTCTGTCTAGAATCTGTTAAGAATAACCAATTTTGTGAATTAAAAAAATGAGGATTTAGGGAAAAATTTTAATTGTGTGTAATAAATTTTGTGCTTACGGAATAACCAATTTTGTGAATTAAAAAATGAGGATTTAGGGAAAATTTTAATTGTGTGTAATAAAATTTTCGCTTACTTATAAACATCTCAGTAAATCCCAGCAGCACAGGAGGGTCGCTTCAACATGTATGTTTTTTTGGGCTCAGCAATGTTAGGTGGAGCGATAAGATGTAAGGGTTCGGACGATGGCTGTTTACATTGTGTGTTGTTTCTGGAGAGGTCTATTTTGTGGTGTTTGCAATTTTTCATTCGGGCGAGCCCTTGGAAACTTTAGACGTTCGGAAAAATGCCTACCCATGCGCAAACAAAGTCGCCTTGTGGTCAAAAATAAATCGAGACACTTAAGCAGAGAGAGGCGGCAAGCCAACGGTCGGTTTCGAAGGAGCTGAGCGTGAGAAACAATGAGGCTAAGAAAGAAATAAAGGCGAGCTGCGGTACTACCAATTATAAAAGAGGTAGGCGGGCGCTTCGAGGTTCCGAAGATTCTTATAGGTCGAATGTGAGAGAGGGGACAACCCTCGAGAAAATACGCGGGGCATCTGAGGAACAAAAGGTAGTTCTGCAGTCAACGCCGGAGCGCGAAGTATAGGAAATTAAACGCGGGTGTGTTCGCTGTAACAAACGTGCTCAAAGATATAATGAAAAGTGGTTATTGGATAGATTGACAATTTATACTAAAGGCTACGCTATAATGTAATCCAAAATTCATACATTTTCTCGTTTGTACTTTTTTTACTTTCAGAGAAGTAAAGTAAAATCCAACCAGCGTGGAAATAATTTAATGTAACATTTAGCTGCAACGTCTCGGGGCGGGTAAGAGAAACACAGGTTCTTGAAAAAAATATATATATTTTTTGTTATAATAAATATTAGTGAAATTTATTGGCATTCAGTGCTGTAAAAATTGAGATATTTTGAGGGAACGTAACTAGGGCAATCAGGGATTAACGAGTTATAAATTGCTCTTGCAGGAGGGAGGCCTGTGCATGAGAAGTCTATGGGAAATAATTCCCATACGATCGTTTTCAGCGAAGGAATAGAAAAATAGAAGTAAGGTTTAATTAGTCTAAGTTTTAATTAGATACACCCTTATATCGAGTGATTTAACGACATGAACGTAACGAACACAGTGAACGCAAACGCAACTCCTAATATTTATTTTTAAGTACAATTTAAGTCTTAAGGCTAGCATTCGCTAACCAGATAATTGCCTTTTTTTAAAAAACGCTTTATTAAGTTGATTAAAAGTTAGGGCGAGTTAAAAGTCCGCTTATGCCTTGGGCGTTAAAAAGTTAGCAGGTGCCGTCAAGGACCACAGTCCAGGGCGCTGTCGTAGAGCTCGAGACAACGGGCGCAGGCAGCAATAGGAGGCGAGGAACGGCGGCTCCACGAGAAGGGCTGAATTCTAAGAACACGTAGACCCTTAGTTCCGAACAGAGGTGACACCTCAAGCAGTGGCAGGCAGAGGGCGAGTAACGCCGCGACTCAAGAAAAGGGCTGGAATGGTAGATAGAACCCCGCGTCGACACCTCCGGCACACGCTCCACCCTCAGCTGCTAGGAAACAGAAATATTAGCGAAAGTCAAGGCGAAACAACGCAACTAATCAGTTAATTTCAAGTATTACGCAAATGCAACCTAATCATTAAAGTCCGACTAGATATATACCTCAAAGCAACGGAGAGGCTAGCCTGTTAGAAGTTAGCTGGAACAGCTGAAACCCGGCTGCGGCAAAGTCAGCACCAGCAGAAGCCTCCTCCGGAGTATACTATAAAAAAAACGTACAACCTTAAACCCCGAACAAACCACGAAATTAATAAGGACAATATTTCACTTAAGAAGCAACATCACCAATGACAATGAAAATGACAACACAATTACAAGTAAAGCAACTAACCTGAGTTTTTAATGCACTCAGTGACGAAACGTTCAGACAGAAGGTTTAATCAAGGAAATTTAGAAGAAATCAGTAAGAGATTAAGTGCTTCAAGCGGAGAGACAGTAAGAATAGTAAAGAGATTTTGGATACTTGAGAAAGAAGTTAAATAGAAGATCGCTCTGATCCAGGCTAATTTAGCCCATCAAAAAGACGAACGACTTCAATAGCAATATTAATTGTAATAGTAATTAACGTCGCAAGGACGAGTTAAGAGTTAATTCATTGAAGTTTCAATGTTAATTTTAAATAATTTTACTTGCTTGAAGCACCATAGGAAAATTGACACGATAGTCTACAAAATAAAAGTAAAGAAATAATAGCACAAGCATACAAAATAATAGACAGAGAAAAAGCAGTCAGGAAGAGGGTAGAGGGTCTTAGCCTGAACTGGGTGCCACGGAACTAGCCGCGAACCCCATCACCGAAGCGTAGGCCGACGATGCAACACGCCTTTGTAAAGGCATAAACGGACGGATAAAAATGGCAGCTTAAACACCAAGTTAATCACTGCTTAAATCGACATAACGTTATTAGAGAGTTGAGCTAACATCAGCTCTTAGAGGAATCAAAATCAAGTCTAGTCAACACTGCTAAATGAAAATTCCGTACCTACGACCTCACCTGCGACCCTACCGAAACATCTGAGCAACGACCAGCGAACGGCACCCCGACACCTACGCGGAAAGGTTGGAAGAGAAAAGCCACCTCGGACACACCCAAACCGTAGTGGGGAAAATTTTCCCACAAGTCCTGTAGATAAGGAGCACACAAGAAAGGGGAATGCTCGGGAGCTACGAATCTGGCAATTAGCTACAAATTTCCTTGAACTGTGTCTAGGACAGTGATTCGAACTGAAGTTGTGTCGGCTCATGAACGTGAAGGTCGAAGTAATGATCACATCCCGTGCTGCTGGAAGTGCTGAGATATTGTAGGCCTTACTTGTGTTATGTTTGGGAGTGTAAGTAATATGCGTGAAAAGGCTGGCCAGCCGGAAAAAAATTCAGTATAGTTATGTGAGGGAAGTCATTTGGCGTATGCTGTTTTTGGATTTATTTGATTTGCATCAGTTCGAATACCATTCATTGTGTGTACGCTCATTAATGTTTGTATGACGTATAGGTGGAAATTATAAATGTTAAGCATAGTTTGTCCTGTGTATCATGCCCCACAATATTAGAAGCGAGCAATCGTAGTACCACGGAGGCGCTCAGAAAATGCGCTGCGTAAGTGTGTCATCTACCATCGGTGAGTACAGCTCTAATTTTAGTATACAATCATTGTTTTTTTTTTGTCCTTAGTGACTGTGTTCTTGATACATCTTCACATTGTTGTTTATTGAGTAATGTCATGGAGGTGTGCCATTCCTCAATTCCGAGAACCTGATCTTCCTGTTAATGAAATGTTAACAATAATAATGAAGGCATCTACGGATGCTTTATTTCCAATCAAGCCTGATACATATCACCTTGTACATTGGATTTTCAAATGCCTTATAACTAACGCCAGGACGCCATGACGCTTTCCCCCGGTCAAGACCGGTACCCATTTCAGACACCTGGGTAGAGTGGGGTATTGTGCTTGGAATTTTTCTCCTATACCCAACAGAGAAAATCGCCACTGCCAGCGCCGAGTTTCGAACCCGGGTCCCGGCCGCACGGCGGCGGAACCTATAGCACACGGCTATCGCGAGCACAACAAGAAGGTGACGGGCCCCCTTTTCTCGTGACATCTTATCACGAGCCATCTTGTGTTAATAAAAGCATGACAGCGAACAATTTGTGTTACTATTGTTAATGGTAATCACTTTTGAATTAAATCGAAAATCATTTCTGCGATAGTACTTATTAAATTATATTTACAACATTTACAACTGCAATAAATGCAATCAGACTGGCGCTTTGCTTTATATTAACCTATCAATGTGAAAACTTTAGCCCTCAGCCACTTTTCATGATCGGGAGAGACTTCTTGGATTGAGAGTACGCATGAGAACATAACGACAGAGCAGCTAAGACATACATCCTACCCTCAAGACTGTCTGTAGCGCACTTTCCGTGGTTGGAGTATATATGGAGGGAGCATAGCCGTCTGTGAAGAGAACCAGTTTTTGAGACTTCTCCTCTGTCTGTGGTAACCAATAGCCGTCTGGCAAGTGTGACGTCAGCACGGAAGCCAGTTACCTACTGACTACGCTATAGTGCGCACACGCTCGCTGAATGCTCTTCTAGCTATTCAGTTAAACCCATCATCGTTAATGATTAATTTGGGATTCTAAGACTCCGAAAGAGGATAAATTGTGTTTCCTCACTTAAGGACACTTGATAATATCAAAATTACTAGCAAAGATACATTAGGAGTTGAAAACTATAAAGATTACAGGCCCTTGATAATAACAAATTAGAGCGATTTTCACGCACACCCAACCCTTTGACATGTGGTGTGGTACTAATCTTGCTTTGGAAAATGAGTGGAAGGGGTTGTAGGGAAGGTGGGTGGAGCAACTTCAGCCAAGCTTCTGTGGTTGGCTCAGAATTGTGACGTCACAGGCCTTGACAGTGCCCGAGTCTTTCAGCTTTTGCAGCCAAATTGAGCCCTATCAGAGTGCGCTTTGCTTCCTCCATATATCCTAGCTCCATGGCACTGTCTCTCTGTGGCTCCACAGAACTCTTACATAAGAAGAAGTTCAAAACTACGGTGGGCCGCAAGCCCGGTCTACACAAACGTACTCGCGCACGCCAACCAATCAGCTTCTAGCAGCCATGACTGGCAGCTGACGTCATTGGTGCCAACGCTTTCAATTGGCTGCGTCTCCAGGCTTTATTATGATACTCGTTCGGATTGGAACTCAAGTTTTTATTCAAAAGTTATGAAACGTTTCTTGGCGTAATAAGGATAGTGAAAGCCAAAGCAGTACATTTCGATTATTTGGATAAAACTTTTTCATATTTTCCTTCACTATTCATAAACGTGAATGTGCATTCATGAACATATATACAATTTATATTTAAAAATTAAGGTGCATTTAAAGTAGACTCAGGTTCTAAATGTGATAAAACGTCGGTGCCGTATACTAAGTTTTTCGGAAAGAGTTCATCACCATTTTAAACCTTTAAACCATTAAACACGAGATTCTAATATTAGTCGAAACAATACGGTAATGAATAAATTAAGATGTTTGAGTGAAAAAAAAACCTGCTTTAAATAAGTAGCACAATTTTCCATTGAGCATTTTTTAAGGAAACCATCCCACTTGTTCAACTTTTTTAGTCCGATTCGTTTGAAAGTTGGCCAGTATATGTATTTTGTAAAAGTAAACCTTTTTTACTCGTTTCATTTTTTCGATTTAGGCCTTACTTTTTTTTTGACGAAAAATGTGTTTTTGGTTTTTTTTTATTGAAATTTCAGATTGGAACTCCTCCTTCAGTTTGGATGCTAGAACAAAAACAAAGACAGTTTTAGAACCCTTGGAACATTTCTAACAAACACTCGTTCAGTTTTTTTCAAATTCAAATTTTTTCTATTTTTTCAAAAATTTTTAAAATTTCAAAAATCAGCAACAATTTTTTGGGTTTAGAGCTATATATTTTTTCAAAGAATTCGAATTTGAAAAAATCCGAACGAGCGTTTGTTAGAAATGTTTCAAGAATTCTAAAACTGTCTTTGGATTTGTTCTAGCATCAAAACTCGCGAACTAGTCCCAGGATGAATGTTGAAAATTCAAAGTGTTGGGTATAAGCAAAAAATTAAATTTTGTGTTGAAGTGTAATATAATGAACAATTGATGTAATTGAATGCAGTTTTAATTTTCATTTCGATACTTTCCATACATAACTTCATATTTGAACTGTGAATTGTGATTTCATAAAAAAAAAATTAGAAAAATTTTTACTGTTTTATCAAAAAAATAATTTTTTTCTTTTTTCAGTCTGATTCTTATGAAATTTGACTATGATATGTAACCTTTGAAAAGAAACACAATTGATTCTATTCATTTTTTTGATTCAGGCCTTAGATTTTGCAAAAATTTGACATATTGGTTTTTAGGTATTGATATTTCACTAATATTGATATTTCAAAATGGGACTCCTCCTTCAGTTTTGATGCTAGAACAAAAAAAAATGCAGTTTTAGAATCCCTGGAACATTTCTAACACACTCACGTTCGGCTTTTTTTCCATTTCCTATTTGTTCTCTTTTTATATGGGGTCAAAATCGGGAAAAAATGGAAAATTTTGGGTGCTCTTCATTTATATTGAAATTTTAAAATGTAACTCCTCCTTCAGTTTTGATGCTAGAACAAAAGCAAAGACAGTTTTAGAATCCTTGGAACATTTCTAACAAACTCAACGTGAGCTTTTTTTCCATTTCCTATTTGTTCTCTTTTTATGTGGGGTCAAAATCGGAAAAATTGAAATAGTTTGGTCGCCTTACCCCCCCCCCCGGGGGGGTGGGGGAAATTATTGTCCGTAGCGCCATAAAATTTTAGGAACGAATAGTCTACCACCTAAGGGTCCTTTTACAACAAAAGCATGCAAAATGACCATGGAATCGACAGAATAAGGCAAGGGCCTGGGATGGTATCCTTAAGCGTACGTAAGGAGCCATTCTTGCTGCAATTTTTGATACACCTCTGTCACAGGCTCACAGCCGACTAACGACTTCAGATTCAAACAAGAGTCACGTAACAATTTATCGGCTCCGTCATTGGCCAATTGGCACCTACGTCATTGTCGACAGGGCTGAAACTCACTTAGGGATAAGTTGAGGATCTTCTAGTATATGATCTGTGGTGGCTCTCAGGCAGTCCTAGCATGAACGGAGGCAACGTCAACACGCCTGGGGAACGGGTGGGAGGCAATAGAACGGGGGTTTTGGGTTTTTTTGAAGAGGCGGGGAGGGAAAGAGGGCGTTGCCCCGGGAAAGGCACTCTCCGTCTAAGCCCAGCTTTACCGATAGACTAACTAAGTGCGACGAATTAAAGCTCACGATGCGTGACAAAAAAAAATAAGGCCACGAACCACAGCTATGCGACGTCATTTGAGGCGGTCCTTGCTTTAGCTACTGACGGGGAGGAGATGTTTGTTGGGGGTATTAGCCTCGCACCGGGATTATTAGCCTCGCACCTCGCACAACTTCAATACGTTGCAACCATATCGACCAATAGGATAGTTTTGCAAAGAAAAAAAACAGAACAACGAATCATAGCTGAGAATGACTCGCTTGTCGACGCGCCTTGACTTACTGCGCACATGCGGATTGGGAGAGGCTCAGTTTTAGGGAAATTCTGGGGGTAAGAAGCCTTGCACCGGCTCCTGTGTTCAGTACGTTGTGTAAAAATCGTTTAGAAAGATTGCCATGCCAACATAAAGCTACCAACAAAGAAATCACGAACGAGAAAACAACGAATCACAGCTCAGAATGTGCCGGTGCTCAGGCCTTACTTTCGGGGTTGTATTGGGGGTATATTTTGGAGTATTTGAGAGGGTTAGAAGCTTCGTACAAAGTTCCCGCTTATATTACGTGATAGAGGAAGGGTTTAGGAACATTTTCACGCAAAAATCTCAGATATGATTTCTGGGCCCAAAATTCGGTCTCCTTAAGGACCATCTTTTTTTCGGTTCACTGCTGTCCTGTTTTTCAGCTCCTCTCACTTTGTTCTTGAATTTTTTCCGTATTTCAACCTTCGATCTTGACTTGCAGTTTCTTTGCGCAGGGGATCCTGTGCGGGAAGCCGGGAACACACCGTATGCATAGAATCCCCGTTCCATAATCACCATCCTAAATGGTTCTTTCATTCTTCCCCTCTTATGAATGGCTTTGCTACGGATAGGGAGGTTTTTAACTAACATGTAATTTAATATAATCTTATATCACTCATCGGATTATGCTAAGTTCAGTTTACGGTCAATTATTTACTTTTAGTAGAAGACAAATGTGGCATTCGTTTTTCAAATATGTATAAGGAGAGTTTGTTGACATAACTTTGTGAACTAGGCAATACCAAAACTGTCTAAACTATTCAACTGTTTTTTGTGCTTCAGCCGGTTCGTCTGGTTATTTATTACTTTACTTTACTTTGTTAATAATACCTTATTTATCGAAACATAGATTTACACTGTAGCTCTTTAACCCATATCGTAGATTATTGATTTATCAAATTGATTAATTATTTCATGCTGTTAGCATTTAACTCCGTATAATTACATTCTTTATTACGTAATATTTCAGAAATTTAGTGATATGTGAATTATCTTGGTATGGATATAAGTAAAAGTTTTGCTTTTTGCAAAGTCTAACGATGAATAAAAGAGCAAAGAAAATCGCTTTAATAGGAATCATATTTCTTTAGAAAACATTTCAATAATAAAAAAGAACGTTTTGACCAATTCGTTTGTCAACTTTCTTAAAAAATACAAAAACACAGAGTTATAACAAAGTCAAAATACTATCATCAGTGGAATTTATAACGTTAAAAAATGAAAGACAGAAACTGCACTAATTGCAGAGGGAAGGCTGATTGCGGGTTGTTTAAGGTAGGTTTAACTTTTAAAATGAAAAGGGATTCTAAAATGCGAACATTAATTGAACCCGATGTAGCAGAAACCACTTTAAAATCGTTTAGCCGAACTGGAAGGTCACAACTCTCTGCGTGAGAGCGAACAGCAGATTGGGGAGAGGAAGAGAGTAATTATTTGCTTCGAAAACTCCTACCGGTATGCTCAGCCACACGAATATTCAGGGCTCGAATGATCGAACCCACGTATTCCGACGCACACCGTGCGCAACAATATCTATAAATGACGGAGGAGAGCATGCCTTTAGGTAGTTTGTCCTTGTAATTGATATGAGACCTGTTTTATACGCTTTAACCAATACTATTTTGAAGTTTACATGTAAAAAGTATTCAGACAGCAACAAGTAAAGATTTTTTGAGCTTTTCGGACTGCTTGCCAAAGAACGGAAATGAAAAATGATATTGTTTCTTGCGAGCAGTAGCCTGTAATGGTATGAACATTCATGAGTTTTGATTGATTTTGCGGAAACTAGTGTTAATATTAAATTTGAAAGCCAATCTATGTCTTACACTATTATAAAATGATCCATTCCAAATTTACTATTCGAAATAAAAATGTTTTATCATGTGTATATTTTTACCCTGAAAATATATCAACGTCAATCAGCTTTGGTTGTTCTGCAATTATTTCTTCAGGCTTTTCCTATTCAACGTTTGCTACGACCTGAATTATTAGCAGCGTCTTCTATTAATTTTATGTATCAAAATAGTTTGCTTGTCCTTGATGATGTTCAAAAAGGGTTTTTACTCCTTTGTTCTATTGCCCTTTAAAGAAGCGTTTCTAGCTTTCGGTTGAGCCTAATTTTAGGCTTATAGGTTGATTTCATGTGAAATAAATGATCCGACAGACAAGAAAGTAAATTCTTGCGTTGTTACGTAGTTTCCCGATTGTGGATTGGAGGTAGTGTTCCCCTGGAGAAGTAAAATGATTTTTTTTAGCTTACCTTGCTAAATTTTAGCAATCGATTGTGCCTAACTTTAGCCTTGTACGTCAATTTGACAGAAAGTAAATCCCCGAAAAAGTAGTAAATCCTTGCACTATAACGTAGATTTCAATGGGTGGATTGGGGGTGCTCAAGTTAAAAGGTAATACTGCATCTGTTCGTGGTAAAAAAATTATGATGTCATTTAGGAGATCTTGTACTCAGAAATTGACAGAATTGTCACATCTGCTCATTTAGGTGCGATAGAAGCATGATGTCATGCTCCATCAGTTTGTAGTCGATTTTTCCATATTTACGGTAAAATTCACAGTTCTTTGTTGAATTTATTCAACAAAATATTTTCTCGCTTTCTAATGGGGCTCGTGTGTTGATTTGATATGAAGTCAATTTTTAATCCACAGACATGGATGCGAATTTTCGGTGTTAAGTTCGGCATTGAGTTGGGTGTTGGAATTGGTATAAAATTCTTCCCGCCTGTATAAGTTTTACAATTAATTTGTGCCAAATAAATTTCAGTGTTGAGTGAAATTATGAAAAGCCCAGGTGATGCCTTGAGGCAGTGTTACCAAACTTGTCTTTCCTGTGAACAAAACCCTGGAGTTAACTTTTTTCCGATCTGAAACTTGACACTGAAATTCATTCATTGACTTTGAACTTGGACTGTAAAAAGCTTTCAATTTCAATAGTCTAATTTTATTTCTCAAGACATAAGCTTAGGGATTATCACTAGAAAAAATGCCTAATTTGGCAATCCTACCTTGATGTCAAATCAAAACCCAGATATTCATTGAAAAACTCAGATCTGGGTTGAAATGCCCAGGTGCGACTAACTTAGCAGCGAGAATACCTTTTAGCGTGCCTGCACACCCACCCGTAGTCAATAGGTCTCTGACGTCAGCGTAGCGAGAACGCTACTGGTTACCACAGACATGAGAGAAATCTCAAAATCTGGTTCTCTTTTCAGTCGATTATGCTCCCTCCATTCTATACAACCTCCTTGGACTCCACGGTGTTGGGCAATCCTAATATAGAATGGCAAAGTCGTCATGCCGAAATAGCCAGGTGTACACTGTGCACAACTTAACTTATGCTTGATATTACCTTCATGCGTTGGCTTTGGTTGCTTCCATAGAAGCAAAATTTTCATTCAGCCGTTTGGCAGTGACACGCGCCGCAACTTCATAATATTGTCTTAACGTTCCTGATTTTTTTCGATTCTTTTCATCGCTGCTGTATGACAATTTGAAAACTTTAGCCCGTATCATGCAAAAATTACTAATAACTTGTGGTGAAATACCCTTTAGACTCTGATTGCAAGACTTAGAAAAATTCTGACGCATCTGAGTGTGTCAAATCATCATTCAGATGACACAACGTTGTGTCACCGCTATACACACGTCCAAGCAATTGAAAGAGTTAAATTACAAATTTACTTTTTGTAGACTCCTATTTCTTTGTAATGAAATTGGCTTAATATACAGGGGGTCTCAAAAATGTACTCACACTTTGAATAACGTGAAAAACAATATTTATAAACATAGCGTGAAATGGAATAGTTTCGAATACAGAAGACAAATTTAATTGATGAATGACTTTTGCAAATATTCACAATGTTATGAATGACTATATTTGTCCAGACAACGCTGATAGCGCGCACCAAGGGATTCGCAAATGTTGCAAAACGGGTCATTAGGAATATCACGATTTTGTCTTTCAATTTCAAATTTCAATGCATCAATTGTTCTTGGTTTGGTGCGATAAAATTTGTCTATGAGGTACCCCCACAAAAAGACGTCCATGGGCGTGAGGTTCCCTCTGCTTCAAATGTGTCTCTGATGCCAGCAATGGTCCAGCACTCCAGCTTGTTAATGGCAGTTTTGCAGTTCTAAATTGTCTTCGCCCTTCAATTGCTTTTCGGTCTTCCAACAACATTTCAGGACAAACTTCCTCTCTTCCAAGCTAAGTTAATTTCCTGCCGTTCAGTCATTAATTAAATATACCTGCAATTCAAAAATGGCAGTATGTTAGCGAGTGGTAAAATGTGAATATATTTTCTTGAGGCACCCTGTGTTATTTATGAATCAAAAATTACTCTTAACAAAAAATTAAGACATCATCTCATTCTCCTGAAGCATTTGGTTATTCTCATCTAATTCTTGTGAAAAACAAATAAACTGAGTAAGTGACGCTTTCCTATAAAATGCTGCAGACTCTCATTCTGTCTTCCATTGTTGGCACACTCATAATGAGGCGAAACTAGTATTGAGTGAGGGGGGGATTAAAATGTTAGTTCAACTGCACTTTTTGAAAAAATAAACAGTGGAACATGAGCAATAAATATATCAATCAGCATAAAAAATATAATATATCTTTAAATTACATTAGTTAATGAATGAGTCAATAACAACTTAGTGTAAAAAAATTGTGGTCGTCTTCTAAGAACGGTTGAATCAAAGTAAGATTCCTTATAATTTGCGATAATGAATAATAAAGAAGCTCCTTGATACTCACAAATGCCATGTGATGTAAGTAATCAGATGGTAGTAGTTTAGTTTAACATTCGAAGCCTGTCTAAAATGCCCGAGGTAAGGAGATACCAAAAGATGTGAAAGATCGTATTATTCTGCGCACATAGTAAAAATGAGCAATCAGAATATTTCAAAGAATATTTCTAATGACCCTCTAAGTATTGAAGGTTACATTTTGGAGAAATAGGAGATGACTGGGGTCACGGTTAATTTTTCAAGATCTGGTGCACCCCAAATGATTTTAAACAAAAATTCGCCAAACATGTTGTGTAAGGTTAAAAATAAACTGTTTGGGACAAGAGATGCACCTCAATAGATCTTAGCACTGCATGAACATACTTTTTCTGCTGGAACGCAATAGTAAGGATTTGCAAGTCAATCACTCAAATTTACAAATTACAATCTTCTCGAAAGGGCTTATTCCTGATAGGCGTTTAAAATCAAAATTAAAGCGCGCAAAGAGAATTTGGAGCACGATGATGATATTTGTAAACAGATTTTGTGGCCTTTTGGGAGTATGATAGAGCTTTATGGCCGCAATATCGTTAATGTTTTGAGATAAGATGCAACACACAACATCCAGGGGAATTCCATTCTAACTTCAAAACGCGGTGGCTACAGCATTTTGAAATGGAAAAATTTTGTAACCCTTAACACAACCTTATTGTTAAAAATAATTGACCATTTTGGAATGACCCATAGATAAGCCTAAATATATTACGATCTGAGTGGACAATTTGCAAAAAATCTGTCAAAAACTACATTGATCATGAGGGCTGTTTCAATTACACAATGATCGTAGTCGTAGTCATGGGGCCATGATAATTTGTGAATGATTTCAAAACATCAATATGAAGCACTAAATTAACCTAATCAATTAGTGAATATCAATCAAGTTTTCAATGAACTGAAGAAGCTAACCAAATGAATGGGCTAAGGTTTCGCTCAAATCTTGCCAGGATTTCACAGAAACTTTCTGAAGTTTTCTTAGTACTATAATTGCAAATAAAGGGGCTGCTATTAAATATTGAAGAAGCTTTTTTTCATGCATCCAAATTTCATTTTCAACCACAGACTTCTAAACATTGTGTTCAAATTTTATAATTGTGTCAATTATTCCATTTTAGCGCTTCAGTTAAAGTTTTTTTGCGTTAATCTTAAGCTTAGTGTAGCTTTCTAAATTATGTGTCTCTTATAAATGATTTAAAATAATATTTATTATCTAAATACTTGTTTTACTTCACTCTGCGTGTGTAACGCCATCACATTTCAAAAAACTGTGCTATGACTTCTAGTACACATATTTGTGAGTTGGTTTAAAGACGAGTATTACACGCTGAATGGTATGCAAAATTCGATGTCCTGTGATACTGAAAGGAGTTGAGGTACTCGATTCTCTCAAAATAAATAACTGGGGTAAAGAGAACCAAAAGAGCATTGAGGTATGTAGTGGCAGACAATAATTTCGTTTCAGGGAAAACGCTTCATTCGAGCTCTTTCACCTCGATTCTCAACGATAAAAACGAAGCTTTCTGAAGCGCAGGACTGCAGTCCCTAGCTTCGTCCACTTCGCCTGAAAAGAATACAGTTTAATGCAGCGAGAGCCGTTTGTTTAATGAAGCCAGCACTGACTCTCCAAATTTGCAGGAAAACAGTAAGGACCCAAAAACTGATCCCTGCGTTTCTTTTCAGTTTGGTTGGAGTGCGCTTTGAGCTTTCAAAATTCAGCGCAATGAGCATATTCCAGTGGGAGATTATCTGGATGATATACTTTTCACTTGGCTACCATATCAAAACATTTTTGTTCGTGCTTACCCTCGATGCTAGGAAATTGCATTTGATTGTCACTGAGCATGCCTTACAATCGTACACAAAATTATTCAAGCCCTCTAAATTTTTTATTGAAATGTTAATAATTGCCCCAGTTCTTTACTACTTCAAAAGTTAAGAATATAAAAATGTTCCAGAAAAAAAATATTTTATGAGATATTTATCAATATTATTGCCGTAATGCAGTAAAATGTCCAACAACATTAAAATAACTAGTTCACATTTGTTCATTCCCTTCTAAATGGTTATTGTAAAATATTTATTAGTATTTAGTAATTTTTCTCTATAACGACTTTTGCTTTGGCTGCTCAGATACAGCTCAGCTTGCTTTAGAAAACTCTTCGTTACCTACTTCAGAAGAAGTAACAAATTTGGTCATTTATAAGCTTAGCCATCTTCGATTCAGCGAGGTAGAGAAGAAAGAAGAGCTTAGCCTCATCCTAAGAGTTCGAACTAATGATTAATCCATGGATGGTGGAGGTTACAGGACGATATTGCAAGAGTTTGAAATGTAGGATGTTAGACAAATAAAAATCACAGTGGAAGAGGAAGAAAGCAAAAAAATTCAGAAAACTGGGTAGAACCTGAAATGAAAACTCAAAGAATTATTGAATAATTTAAACATGACCACCATGGAAATTTTTTACTCAGCATACCATAACACAAATGGAAGTTTCAGACAAATGTCGACACTGCTACCTAAGAAGACATGTTGCAGAAGCATGTTTGTCTTTTTCCAAACCTCAATTGGGTTAGTACACAGGTTTCGGGGGCCAGTTGATCACATTTTTAGCATATTAAATGAACAACGATATTTTAGCCAAAACTGTATCTATTTGAATCAAATTTTGCAATTATCCTTCTATAGATGGTTCTTAATCAAAATATTTTATGAAACCACCTTTACATTAACAGCTGCTCCTATCCAAGTCCAAAATCGTTCATCGTTCATAAGTTGAAATTAAGTGGTCTGTATTAATTAGGGGTATAGATTTTCAGAAAAGCTGTAGTAATATGAGGATGTCAATTAGTTTATCTCTCAACAACACTACACAAGTAATACTTCATAGGATTTTAATCTTGCGAATTTATGAGTCACTTGCCGAGTTCGCATGATCGTATAAATCTCTGACGACAATCAGTCTTGGGTTACTATGATTTGTGAGAAAGTACTGAGCCTTGCTGAAAGACGAATGTCATTCTATTGGATAATTTATCTATTCAGGGTGTAACAACCGTTTTTATAACATCAATATATTCCGAAAGCATTACCTTTCGTACGTAAGACCCAGTGGGAAAATGTCAAGGGGCGTGACATAACCTTCACGCTACTCATAACTCCTAAAACCATCACAGTTGTCTGAAATTGTGTGCGCATCACCCTGTGTACTTTAGGAAGAAATGCACATAGCCGCTTGTCATTCCGTCTATTAGTTTTCTGAACCTGGTCAACGTTTTTCCGTCAGAGAAAGGCCAAAACGTGATTTTTTTACTTTGTTTAGTAACCACTTTGAATGCTTGAGGTAGTTTTCCAGTGTTTTTCTCGCACGATTTGACGTTTCCTCATTACATATGACTTGTATCGAATGTCCTGATGTGTCATAGTTCTGATAGCCCACTATGATGCTTAGAGCTCTTTGACAATGGCTTGCATTGATTTTGAATATCGATAATGTTATGAGCATTCTGTACAAATTCTGGTGATTTTATGGGGTACGAGAATTGAGAATGCCTTTTTCTCGTTGGTATTGGGGATTGCCATCACAGCACTCTAGTTCCAATCGAAGCTCATGACAAATGATCTGGTAACATTTAGAAAGTGAGTGATTTTTAAGTTTTTATTTTATTGGTAAAACTACTATGACTGCCTGCATTTTTTTGGCTAACATCTCATTTTGGAAAGTACATTTAAAATGAAAAATAATATAATAAATCTTTTGAAAGTTAAACGAACTAAAAAAGACACGCCCTAAAATTACCCACGCACCATGTGGTATTGCTCATTCTGCACTTTCATCAGACGGGAAGAAGCTCGAACTTTTTGAATAAAGTGATGGTTTTTAGCGAGAGAAAGAGACAGCGTTCAAACGAAAAAATACCATGCCATTTGTGAAACAAGATTGTGATAATTTTATATTTCGTGGCTATTTTGTAACCCACGGTCCCGGGAATGTCGTGCAGATAATGAAGCGAAACAAACTCGGTACAATAAATTGATCAGAGAGAATGTTAAACGACCCTCACCACCAATTTTTTCACCTCATTAGATTTTTCAACCCAGTAATGATTTAAAAGAATCAACTAAATCTATCGAAAAAAGGTTGAAAAACAGCACTGACAATGTTTTACAACGCCCAAACTAAAGCGTAGGTTTGATTCCAACCGAAAACTTCAGACAAATTTAAAAAAAAATATGAACCCAAAAAGCTGAGAAATCTTGAAGAATCAGAAAAAAAGTCTGTGAAAATATGTTCTAAGAATTTTGCAGTACTCTACTACGAGCGTGTGTAGGAAATAACTTCTAATAAGGGTTTTACCATAAACTATTGAAAGGGTTATTAGTAGATATGAACTTTTTTCTTTTCATATCCATTAAATAGTTCCTGAGATTAATTTATTTTTGGGACAATTGCACAATGTTTTCTTTTGAAATATCAAAAAGACTTGTGGATTACCGTGTCGAAAAGCCATAAATAGCAGGCTAAATCTAAAAATTGTCGGTGCTACTATAGTGTGAGGTCTACCGCCATATATCGCCTACCCAGGTGCAGTTTGAGATGTACAGATTTAGTGTTAATTGTTAATTTAAATGTAAGAAAATAAGTAATAAACACTAGTAACCTAACCTAACCTCACGCTATAGAGCTAGCTAGAGGTAGATCTCATGCTATCGTGTGGTAGACCTCGCGCTATAGTGCTAGCTAGAGGTAGATGTCATGCTATAGTGTGGTAGACCTCGCCCTATAGTGCTAGCTAAAGGTAGATGTCATGCTATAGTGTGGTAGACCTCGCGCCATAGTAGCACCGAATTTTCAAAAAAAATTATTGACGAGTGGAAAATTTCGAACGTAATTGTAATTGCATAACTCAATTATGAAGTCTTCATATACGTTATTTACTAATCTATGAGAAGGCTCATCGTGTAAAATACTCATTTGAAATTTATTAGAACAAGACAGACTGTCAGAAAAATTGCTACGATAATCACATTGTTTGACAAACGCTGTTATTACGAAACAGCGATATTTTATGTTGAGTGTGATAGTATCATGAAATTTAGTCAAAGACAATATAACGTGATTCAATCTGTTTGCAACGTTTTCAGCATATTGCTGAAATGCTTGGGTAAGAAGTTGTAGAATACAAAGGCTTAATTAGCTTTCTTATCGATTTAATTGACATCAGATTGTTCATTGATTCATCACTGCATTATTTAAAAAATTTAATCTATGATGAATAGAACAGAGAAGTAATATGTCTCTTGAAACCATTCCCCATACCCAGTCTTAGTTCACATCCAACTAAACATGTACAAAATCCGAAACATGACGAAAAGCACACTGCGATAAGCGGAGTACAAAAGCAAGAAAAATGTATCAAACGTAAAAATGAAAATCAACTAGTTTTGCTTTTCATTTCATAAGCTTAACTTCTATCGATATTCCCTTGCCTTTTAAAAAGCCCATACATTATAAGCTATGTTCATTAACCTTGGTATTTTATGAAATTAGTGAACAGTAGCAATGAATATAGTACAAATATGGCTTCAAGTTCTTCAAAGTCCAGTTTTTACAAAGCCTGAGAAATGAAACGTGTCAGCCAAAAAGCAAATATCAAAAAGAAAAGCATCCCATCACCACCAATGATCTCGTCGAATGCAACAGCAGTCTTCATCAGACTTTTCCTGGTGTCACGCGAGAACTTACATTTTGCGTCCTTCGGAAGAAACTGTAACGTTTCTTATTGCAATGTGCAGAAACTCACTAGCGTTAATTGAATAAGTTAGGAAGTTTTAATCATTCGGACCTGTGTGAAGTCCTTCCTCTTATGGAAGTCCAACATTAAAGTTCTCTATCTTCGAGTAGCTAATTCAAACTTCTTTTAGCTTTTGGTCTCAATTTTAACCGTATAATTTATGAACTTGACATCTATGATTATCTCCCTAAATTTAAAAAGTTAATTCATCTCTTTCATACAAAGTTTCTTAACCATGGTTACATTTTTAAGCATAAACTAACACATAAGTAAAATACCAACTATTTTATAAGTGCTAATTATACAAAATTTAAATCAGCAGCAGAATCAATCCATTTATATACACTTCGCGTAGATGAAAAGGGGAATGTTTTCCTTCATAAACTTAAAGATTGTATGATTGTATGCGATCCAAGATGTCATCAACAAACGGTTTCTTGTACAGGATTCTCGCCTCATCTTCCAAAAATTCATGAACCTAACTTTGCTCAAAACCAATATTTGCCGCTTGTAACTGTATTACTTATAGAAAAACAAAATTCTTTGTCGTTATTTTAAATCATTTCTGGAAGTAAGTAGACTGTCTCAAATTCTTTTGCTTTTGCTGCATTCACGTGTATTTCTAGCCAATGATGAGTAAAGGCTTTGAAAGGGCTTCAGAATATTTTACCAATATAACAATGACAAAACTAATAACATAAACGTAGGTTCCTCAATTTCTAATCCATCCATTAGTTCAAGTAGGAAACTTTCCAAATTTCCTAAAAACTTGTGTTGCTTAACTCCGTTTTTGCCCTTAATACTCATCCTTTAAAAATCAAATGAAGGTTTAGTATCAGAGCTGCCCGTGATCCCAACATTTGCGAACATTTTTGTGCGTTTTCACAGAAGAAGATGCTTGAAAACTGTCAGTCTGAGTTCAACCTATTTATGTATGCGCGCTACGGGGATGATTGATCCGTTTTAAACAAAAGTAAGGTACACTTTCAATCTCGCAATCATTAAGCAGTCAGCACCCCAGCATAAGGTTCACTTAAGAGTTTAAATAAGATGATGCTTCGAACTTATTGGATTTCAATGTTTATCGTTCTGAAAAGAGGTTTCATAGCAGTGTCTACTGCGAAATAAACTTTTTTATGATCAGGTGTTAGTCAATTTAGCTCCATTGCAAAGATTCAAACGTAGTCATCTGTCAAATTTGATTCTCGCTTGCACTAAAAATTCATTCAATTTCCTTTAACTTATAGAACGAATTTGTTTGTCTTCGTTCGTTTATAATATTTTAATTACGAGTATTATTACGAATGTTTTCCATGTCTTCAATAAACTTTTTTCGAAACTATGTCTTCCCGATAATGTAGTTCAATTACATCCATTGTGTCCTCCAATGTTTTTATCACAAATCTGTTGGAAAACATGAGAACTTTCAACTATATCAAATTCTTTCCTGCGAATACATTTCACATTATTTACGTTAATAAGCGCAGTATTAACCCATTTTTTTCGATTCAAAGAGGATCTACTACTGTACACGTAATCTTGCCTCGTATTTAATTTCAGTTGTGCGCCATGTGCATCACGAAATGTGGGTTCTACGGACGGACAAAGCGCTAAACGTGAGGGCCACAGAGCATGTAAGTTGTAGTCATGGCAGAGGCATTTTTCTTGGTTCCATTTGCATTCTAGTATTGGATATCAGTGTTCTCAAGGGCCTCGCAGACAAGTTCTAAATAATGATCAAGTTAAAATTTTAGAATTTAGTTTACCAAAATTTCACTTCAAAATTCCAGACTCACTCCTCATTCACAAGCCAGTATCATCTCTAGATATAATGCAAAGCGTTTACGCCTTGAAAATGGTAAAACGGTAGATGCTCACTATTTTGTCTGCGAGTCTTCTTGTTGTTTTTATTCTATGCATGTTATAACGGTCATGTAGTCTCCTATCAACTTAATATTTATCAGATTTTAAGAAACGTACAGTTAATAATGAGGCGAAATTTGAAGCGTTCGTATGCTTTTATTGCAAATTTGCTCTGCAAAAAGCTATTTCAAATATTGCTCCTATTAAATGCTACAGTGTCAGTGTTAATTACTCATCACGGATCTTACAGCATATTTAAGGTAGAAAAATGAGTCTCATTTTTTTATATTATCAATGATTACACTTAGTTTTTATCACTGTCACATCGCTGAAACGCTAACAATTATGTTTTGGAACTTTATAAATGATCGAAACATGATAATAAACAATACCGTGAATGCCATTATTCATATTTCTTGCAACTGATGTTACAGAACTTAAAATGTTTGCAAAATCGTGCAAGCACTTATGATTAAAGTCTGATCCAACATAGATCTTTCATAAAATTTCTTCAGATTTCGCAAATTTAGGACTTTATTATTTAGTTTGAAAAAATCAAATTATCAATATCATAGGTGTCGCAATATTGTGAGAGGTAATCTCTACTGTATAATTAAGGTGAATAAAAGTGGGAAAATAAACACAGAAACCACGCATGAGAATACTTATCCTCAGAAGCCACCAACGACTAGTTTACTCCTTAGTGAAGCAACATAACCTATTCTCAATTATGAAGATGGGATCAACTTTTATGAAATTAAAACGTCAGGAGAAACATCGCAAAACTGAAGACCCAAGGTCGCTACTGCATTGCGAGCACCAGTCGTGCTGCCCATAAATGGGAGTAATAAATTGAGAATATTACTTGGGTTAGTAATGCCGCATTAATCCACGCGGAGCCTTGTAGTAATTGGTGCTAGTTCGTAAGATCTCAGTGTAGATCTTCGCTCTGATCCAATAACGAGTGCTAAGCCACGCTCTGATCCCGCTGAATCTCACAAGCCTCGCGATCTCCGCAGCAGCGGCCGTAGAATTTGCTCCTGAATATCATTTGCCAACGCGCTCCCATTGATTTTACGTACTGCGCCAATCGTCCTGTCTGCGAAATTATTTTCGTTTGCCAGCAAATGATACAAACATTTCGTGAGGAACGTATTTTTTGAGATAAATTATACTCGGTTGAAGACCGACTAAGAATTGTGAAAAATATGAAAAACAGCATTGAAAAATATACTTTTGAACGAGTTTGTTGGGCTTGCGGAAAGAAGTAAAGTTTACCGAGTAAAAGACTGGAGAGTTGCAAAACCTAATCTGCGGTGTTTCAAAGTGCTTTTTATGCTCATCGTATGCGATGGCTTGTGAACTCGAAGTTATTTGTGGTAATAGTAACTTGCTGTCCAGTGTACACAACCCACGTGCGTTTGACAGATATTTTATCACACAATCTTTGGCTAAAATTTCAGAAATGTTAATCATTGTTTTGAACATGATTTACTGATTTGAATTTAATTTATGGTTTTTTGCTTTTGAATTTGCTTTTATGATAAAGTCATTGAAAGAATCTGCCACTAATGTGAAACAATTTGGTGATATATTTTGATCTCGACTCAAATATCAGTGATATATTCATTTAATTTATAAACCTGAAGAGAAATGATCAAAAAAATGCACATAAGGCTCTGTCATTTTTTACTTCCAAAGAGTTACCGGAACAAGTCTCGCTGAGCGGCGAAGCCGCTCAGCGAGAATGAAAATATCGATTATAACTGGAATTTGATGCTGATTCCGAATCTGCAATTAGTTTTGACCGCTCTCGATTTCTTCGATTTTTTGTGATTTTTTTGAGTTTTAAAATTTTATACATTTTTAATGTTTTTTTTGCCTGCACCACCTCATGATCCGAACTCTGCTATTCTCGGCCCAACCTCGTCGGACTTGGCATACTTTGGCTTGCACCACCTCATGATCCGAACTCTGTCATTCTCGACCCAACCTGGTCGGACTTGGCATACTTTGGCCTGCACCACCTCATGATCCGAACTCTGCCATTCTCGACCCAACATGGTCAGACCGTGCCTTGAAGACCTGAGTACCGGATAGGGCCGGGTTCCACCCAACCTGTACGGACATGGCATTCTTTGGGCACCACCTCAGTTGTTGCTAGCCGCCTTTCCAAAAAAAAAAATCGAAAAAATCGAGAGCGGTCAAAACAAATTGCAAATTCGGAATCAGCATCAAATTCCAGTAATAATCGATATTTTCATTCTCGCTGAGCGGCGAAGCCGCTCAGTGAGACTTAAGCCGAGTTACCTTACTGTAATTTAAAGCCGCTCCTTCTAAATCGAAGCTACCGAGTAAATATTCCGTCACAGCTTCTCTTCAGCAGAGTACATGAAGAACGACTGCAATTTAGTAACAACTACAGAATATTTTGCGAACGACGCCTTTCAAATCACAATCAGGTTTCCAAGTCTACGGGGATATTTTAATTTAACACATTGACTGCGATGGGTTATACGGAAGTTCAATATTCAACTCAAATTTAAAATCAAAATTGATTAGAAACTTGATAAATACCAAGTATTAACTGGGTCTATTAAACACCATTAATTTAGAAAATTGTTAGAACTTTTCAAACGACCCATCGTTGGGTCGTTTCGCAGCAGGAAAAACCTTAGCACGACCCACCGGTGAGTTGTATAGCAAACAATGGGTTAAATGTTCATATGAAATAGGAGCCATTGTAAAGTGCTATGACTTGATCCAAAGGACTAGTAAAGCGATGCTTGGATGAGGCTTCTTCGCCATATGGGATTCCTATTTGTCAATTTGTCAGACATCTTTCAGGGACAAAATCGCATATGGTCGAAACACAATATTTCTTAATTAACGCTGTCAGATGGTGGTAGAGTACATTGAAGTTGCATATGTCTACTCAGTCATTGTTCAGCAAGTAAACATGATGAATTTAACTCTTGTCATGCGAAGCGATCCCCCGTTGGCCAGAAAATTTGCATAATGCTGCTTACCGACCTGCAGACATCAACTCAGCTTTATTAATACTTTATGGAAACTAAGTGAACACTAAATGATATAGAAAAAATTGATTATTAGAGAGTAAACACGCGGATATCCAAAAATAGAAAAATGGTCTCAATTCATTGAGAGAAATGTCGGTACGGCATTTGAACGAGAAGCGTAAACGACTAAAACTGAGGGCAACAAGATTATGAACTCTTCCGAGCCGAACTTCAGGTAGACAGGCGGGAGTTGGACTTGGGGTCAGCGACCGTGCGGTCATAGGAAGCAAGCCGTGCTCTGTGGAGTTGGTTGCGGTTATTTGAGATTCAGTTTTAATCGTAGGTTTAGTTAAGTTCTCTTTTTAGTTTTTAAGTCATAGGGCAAGTTATAGTTTTTAAGTCATAGGGCAAGTTATAGTTTTTAAGTCATAGGGCAAGTTATAGTTTTTAAGTTATAATGCAAGTTATAGTTTTTAAGTTATAATGCAAGTTATAGTTTTTAAGTTATAATGCAAGTTATAGTTTTTAAGTTATAATGCAAGTTATAGTTTAAGTTATAATGCAAGTTATAGTTTTTAAGTTATAATGCAAGTTATAGTTTTTAGGTTATAATGCAAGTCATAGTTTTTAAGTTACAGGGCAAGTTATAGTTTTTAAATTACAAGGCAAGTTATAGTTTCTAACTTACAGGGCAAGTTATAGTTTTTAAGTTACAGGGCAAGTTATAGTTTTTATGTTATAAGGCAAGTTATAGTTTTTGAGAATGCATGGGGAAACGTTGTCCTAAGTACCCAGCTCACGGCATGGCAAGAAATTGGTCGTGAACTTATAGTTTACGAGCCTCCACAAGTACTCATGAGCTTCAGGAGGCCGGGAAGCGCTGTCAGGCGAGTGGACGGTGAGTGGTGCAGTCAGCAGCAAGGAAGGCGCCTCAGCCAGTCATCTACCGTCCGTTCGGTCCTCGATGAAGAGAAGCGCAGCGCAGCTGACGAAAAACCACCGGCGTCCCTGCGTTGATTGCACGGGAGGTTCCGCCGGCGATGCGAAGGCCGATAAAAACGACGTAGGCTGTGTAGGCTTAGTTTTCAAAGTAATAAAGTTGATGGATCTAGTTGTCCGGTCAATGGCTCCAGGCGATCTGTTATGCCATCCCGAAAATTAGCGACGTAAGTGCTGCTTGGCTCAAATGGTGTATTCATCAGGTTGTAGTCAGAAAAGTAAACTACAGTTCCAACCAGAGACAAGACACTGCTAGAGCTGGGTTTTTAGAAAGTGTTACATATTAAGGTATAAACAGCTAAATTACATGTAACTAAATTTAAATACATGTTCGAACTGTTACCTTTGGTTTTTTATTAATTAAATATAGTCTTAAAAATTAAGTTCATGAACAAGAAAAGCTTAGAGTTAATAAACTTGAAACGGACTTTTTAATTGATCCTATCTCCGATTTAAATTAACATATTTGAATTGTCTTTTTTCACAATGTGGTAAATCATGTTTTCTTTTCGAATAATTTAATAGAATTATAAGAACGATTTTTGGGAAATCTAATACGTAAAATGAAAAGAAGAACCAAAATAAAAGGGAACATTCTTTTAATGGCAAACGTTTCGGAATCTCTGATTCCATCATCAGTGCTGTAAAACAAGGAATAAAAAACGATAATGAACAAATTGCGAGAAGCTATAAGATATTAATATCACTATACCTACATCGAAAAATAGCTATGCCTAACCATTAAAAATACAACACGCGATTTCTCTTAAACATTGGAAGCCAAACGTACACATACACTTAAATTCTTGCAATCAAACCAACACACAATAACATTTACACAAAGTAACAGAACTGCATACACACACACACAAAACACACACACACACATTCCAACACACTCCTATTTACACAGTTGGGGCAATATTTAAATCTATTGCACTTTGATCATTATTTAGCTGAGGTCTACGGGTAAAAATGAACAATGATTCCAAAAATCTAAGGTCAAATTCCGCTGCAGTTCTACAAAGTATGGAGAAATTGGAACTTATGAAAGGGTGGTTTGAACTATGGCAATGATCTCTGATGACTGACTGGGAGGGAGATGAGTATGGACGGCCGATTCTATGGGAGATACGAGAGTGTTGGCTTGACGAATAAATTGCTGGAGTGTGGTACTTCCAACATAGGACTGCAGGCAGCAATCACATTTATACAAGTAGACACAACCATTTCTCAGGCACTCTTCCAAACGCTCTTTCCTACTGAAAAAAAAATTATTTTAAAACTATTTCTATAAAATGGTATCACGTCAATGAAAGTAAAATGAGAGTGTATCAGAGATAAAAGATCCTTTCTCATCTCCTTGAAGAGATAGCTCAAGAAAGAGAGCTCGACGAAAACTTTCTGCTCTGGTGCGGTCAGAATTGTACACGGAGAGGAAAGTTTTTGTCTAAAAACTTTTTAACCAGATTGTTAGTTAAAGATACAGGGTATTTATTTTGTCCAAGTAACTTTGTGATATATTTCACTTCGTCATGAAATACTTTATATGAATTTGAAATACGGTATGCTCTGTGCAATGATGTAGTCACACTTGTTTTACTATAATCCTTGTAAATGCAACTGAAAAAATTGGTTCATAATCCCGTAAATGTAGGTTTTCTATAAACAGAGGTGGTGAACGTTGAATTAGTTTTCTTTACGAGAAAGTCTAAAAATGACAATTTATCATTCTGCTCAGTTTCCATTGTCAAATTTATCTTGGCGTGATATCCATTTATGTAGTCAAAGAATTTTAGGGCCTCTTCCTGCGAACGATACATTCACAGTAGGTATTGCACAGTAGGTATTTCACAAGGTATTTCAGGGTAGGTATTTTATTCTTTTTTTTACAGCACTGATGATGGAATCAGAGATTTCGAAACGTTTGCCATTAAAATAATGTTCCATTTTATATTGGTTCTTCTTTTCATTTTACGAATAATTAAGTTTTTGTAAATCGTTCAATAACCACTTTACATTGATCGATTTTTCTGAAAAAGGCAGAAAAACTATTTGTTCAAAGGAAAAGTTTTAAAACAACACTGGTGATCTTCTTCATTTCTCAATACTTACTGTGAAGGAACGCGTTTTCAAAACATCACCTCCATCATTAATAATTCTTCGACAACGAGTTGAAGTGTTTCAAGAACTAAAAGAAAACAGTGAAATGATCCGCAAAGCTCTTCGTTTAATAGTGGCTAGAGGTAATGCTTGCCTTGAGAGAAATGGAGGGCTTGTTGAAGGATACTAAAGTACTTTTTTATTTAAACTTTATTTGATGTATTGATTTGTTACTCTTTCAAGTTTTTGTTAATCTTTTTTTTGGAAAGTGCAAAATAAGGAAGAATATCAATATTGTTTTCAAATGTTTTCCTTCTAAAAATTAGTTTTTCTATCCGTTTCAGTTAATCGATCAATGTAACGTTGTTATTAAATGATTTTCAAAGGCATAAATCATTCGAAAATAAAATAAAATTTACTACATTGTGAAAAAATGAAAATTAAAATATGTAAATTTAAAGCGGAAATATATAATCAATTAAAACTCAGTGACATTTTTTTGGGACACCCGGTATAATGACTAAAAGTAGTGCGTCAGCAGTCTGGGATTACTTCTACACATCGGTGAAGAGTGTAGAAATTGAAGAGTGAACCATTTGTGAAGCAAATATACGACGCTGAGCGGCTGGTGCATCTTAGAAAACTTTCTCAGCCAAATATTTATGGGGCCATCTAAAATCGACACAAAATGATCAATTCCTGGAAGAAGAAAAAAAACCGAACAACGAAAAAGAATTGAAAAATAGAAACAAAACGAACAAGAAGAAAAGCTATATGTCTATGTATTGAAAATAAACAAAGACAGTTTAGGTTGCAGCAGTGACAAAACTGCCGATTGTAGCATATCGTCTTCGTCTACTGGCAAACAACTGACTTTAAAAGAAACATTTACACAATCTAAAAACTGGGAGCCAAATAATACTTACCAAATACATAGAGAGAAATTGTTAATTTACTGGCTTTGTGACGCGCTCAATCCTCACGACCCTATGAAAAGGAAACTTTTTTAATTTTGTAGGGTTTTGAATAAGAAGTTTCAAGTTTCATCAGAAAAAGCAATTACAACAAAACTAATTCCGGACCTCAGTATCCAAGTTCTGTTTGCTATTTCAGGGGAAATACAAAAGTAAATTAACGAAAATAGCGTCTTCTCAATAACTGCTGATATTAGGACCTCTCCAAGTCGAGATTCTTTCAGACAATAACTGCGCACTGGATTATAATTACACTGGATGGTAGCATAGATACTGCTTTTTCTTCTCAGTGACTGCATGTTCTTCAGGATTGCAATGAAATCGCAAATCTCTTAAGAAATCGTTTTAAATTTATTTAAAAGACACGTGAATTTTTCACGTGCGGGTAGCCGGGCACACTATACGCTCTATTCACTTCAAATTATTAATCTAAGTCAAGTTCAAATTAATCCAAATCAACTTCAATTTACTCCAAGTCAAGTTCAAATTAATCAAAATCAAATTCATATCAATCCAAGTCAAGTTCAAATAAGTCCAAGTCAAGTTCAAATTAATCCAAGTCAAGTTTAAATTCATCCTACCCCAAGTTGAATTAAGAATCGACAAAGTCCCACGTTAATTTGAGCGTTTTTTGTATTAAAAATGTATCCGTTGGATACATCAGCAAGGAATACATAAAATTTCTGCGGTATTAAAACAAACTGTCGTAAAATTTGCTAAGTATCCAACATCAGGAGGCAAAGTGTGATTCAGATCTTTGAGCGGAGTTACAGTATAGAAGTCAATTATAAAAACTTCGTATTATACTGCACATTAAAGTTGTTTTATAATTCTAAATTAACGGCAGTATGCATCCATTCAAATAATTATGTTCAAAGGTACTTCTATGTTACAGATACACATAGTATCGAAGATTTATTTACACTCATTTAAAGATTTACATGCCTGAAATTCCACTTTATCACATTTATGAAATCATATGTGCATGCACTTACAAATGATTGCTACTGGACGATGTGTAGATTTAACCTTTAAATGAAATGAGTATATGCGATTCACTGAGTACTTATGTACGATACCATTTGATTACAATTTATATGAGACATTACTACGCAGATACAATCATATAATAGCAATAAAAAATGTGCCATCCCTTCAAACGAATAGGCCTATGCGAATATATCATCTCGATCGATGAAAAATATTGAAACTTCTTTTTACAAAAATCGTTTGAACAAGCGAAAACAGACTTCGTTGCTATATTTCTTTTACAGGTTAAATCTACATATTATCCAGAGGTAATCTTTCGTAGTTGCATGCATATATGTCTTTATATATGTGATAAAACGAAATTTCACGCATATAAATCTCTATATAAGTAATTAAATCCTCGATACTACTACGTGTATGTGCATGTGAAACATAAAATTGTCTTTGAACATAAATATTTGAATGGATGCACACTGCCATTATTGTAGAATTGAAAAACAACTTTAATGTATAGTTATTACGAAGTTTGTATAATTGATTTCTATATGTTACTCCGCTCAAAGATCTGAATCACACTCTGCCTCCTGATGCTGGATACTTAGCACGTTTAATTTCAATTTAACTTACATTAATTTGAACTGGACTCGGATTAATTTGAACTTGACTCGGATTGATTTGAACTTGACTCGGATTAATTTGAACTTGACTCGGATTAATTTGAACTTGACTCGGATTAATTTGAATCTGACTTGGATTAAATTGATCTTATCTTGGATTAAATTGACATTGACTTGGATTAATTTGAAGTGAAAACGGTGTAGTAAAAAACTAAAACCCCGGCCAAAATCCCGGTTCAGGGCACTATTTTGCCGGGGCCGGGGCCGGGGTCTGCAAAAATTTTCGGGGCTTGCCGGGGCCGGGATCAGCCAAAATGGCCGGGGTTGGCCGGGGCTGGGGCCGGGGCCGGGGCCCCGGTCGGTCTATATACACAGATTCGCACGCGCACACTGAGAGGAGCAGCTTAGACGGACGTAGGTGCTGCCCGGTACGTTCGAATGTACTGTAGTAAGTAAGAAATTGAAATGGGGAGATAATTATAATCTTGATTTGTAATTATAATCTAATCTGTTCAAATACATAATTCTGATATTCGTCTCCTGTGTCTTTTTCAAGTCTGATTCTTATTAAATTATATGACCTTCGGTGCGATATAGTTTGAGTAACTGAAGCGCAAGCAAACCTATGTTACTGCTACTACTGCTAATAATTGAGATCGCGAAAACGGTGAAGGTGGTAATGACTGTGAAAGGGAGTATGGAACGGGATATATTGAGGCGCCTTACTAATAGCAAAAAATAATTAAATGAGTCCTGTATTTCTCGTGTATGTTCATTGGAATTAAGATGAGTTGATTGTTAACAGGTCTCAAGAATATTATTCGTCACCCTGAGGAGATCTGTGGATTGCATTGGTTGTGATGGGGTGGTACAGCTGACACTTTATATTGCCTCGAATGTGATACTGTACGAGAAGAAGATCCAGTGTGCTGAAGGTGACGTTATTAATAATATCATTACGAAGTTATCATAGATAACCACAAATTTATCTTTGGTAAAATTACCAAAGCGACAACTTAATAGTCTTTGACCGAAGTTGTCGTTAACTGAGTTTATTATTATTATCACCTGATATCTGCATCTGTACCTATATACGAGGGTCTGGGAAACTCGATATCCTCTGAAGAGAGACTGAGAAATTCAATATCCCCTGAGGAAAAGTCACAAGGTAACAGTGAGTGAGAGTGAAAAATTACCGCACAATCAAGTATTATAGGTACAAAAATGATAATTGTTACTTAATAATGGAATCAGAAAGTAAACCAAGAAGAAATTAGACACAAATGATACAGTGCGGCATTCAGGTCTGAGGCTGAGCTCGACGTCAAGACTGATGCAGCATGGAGTCGCAACAGCGTATGAGTTAGTTCAGGGCAGACATGGTTGCTGAGTGGCGGCCGGTCTATAAAAAAAGAAAAGAGTACTTTAATCCAATCAACCAAGCCTGAAACATATCATCTTGTACATTGTTTTTTTCAAATGCCTTATAACTAACACCAGACGCTATGACGGTACCCATTTCCGCCAACAGGGCAGAGTAGGGAGTTGTTGCTGAGTTCTCCCTTTTCCCAATGGTGAGAATCACCGGGCGGCAGTACTGCCGGGATTAAAACTGCCGACACCTTCCCGTGAAGGACGCGTTCTTTACCAGTCGGCCACGGTGACCATATTGCATGTTCATCATGGAATATGTGGCGCCATCTATAAATATCTATAGGCGCCAGAAAGTAACTCCGCACTGCCTTATTTTTTATTATATTTTAAATTGTAGCAAATATAACTAATCATTTGAAGCAAACTTTACACCATAAAATTCTACGTCTTTTAATCTATAGATATGCATCTCAAATTTATTGTTCCGCCACCCAGTAACTGTGTAGGCGTCATTTTACATGAAATGTAAAAAGTCTGCATGACAAAAAGAAACTCCGCATGTTAGGATTTTGATGTAAATATGCTACAGTGTCCGCTTTTAAGCTGCGAACGGGCATTTGTAATTGTTATCAGTGCTAGTGAAGACCATAAAGTGCTAAAATCTTTAATAAATTTTAGTCATGCATCGTCTTTCCGTTGATAACCGCAAGGAGATAATTAAGCTACACAACAATGGAATATCAAACCGTGAAATTGGTCGTTGATTGAATGAATTGTGACGAAAAAACCGTCCGGCTAACATTGCAAAAGCATCAAAAGGCTGGCATCGTTCATGACATCCCAAAATGTGGACGTTCAAGCGTGACATCGGCCAGAGAAGATCATGCCATCAAGATCCGGAGTCTTCGCAACAGATTTGAAAGTGCCCCAGAACTGCGTAAAGAGTGTGGTCTTATTGGAAAGTGCTCTGTGTCAACTGTCAAGAATCGGGTGAAAGAGTTTAAGCTAAGGGGATGCATTGCCAGACGTAAACCAATGATATCCGCAAAGAACAGAAAGCGTCGCTTAAATTTCACTAAGAGCCATGAAGAAACAGACGCTTTTTTCTGGAGCAAAGTTCTGTTTAGTGATGAATGCAAATTCAGTAGGATTGGAAGTGGTGGCAGGCAATACGTTAGATGCTACAAGGGCGAAGAATTTAAACCCAGGTGTACAGTATCGACGCTGCAGGGTGTTGGTGCATCTGTGATGGTCTGGGGTGTCATCAGTGTTTATGGTCCCGGGCCTATAGTTAGGCTGGAAGGCAGGGTAAATTCCGGGAAATACCTCCAAATGCTGGGACAACACTTTATTGATTATTTTAAGTCTTCCAAATGAAGAATGCATTTTTATTCAGGATGATGCGCCTATCCATACGGCTCGCAATGTGAAAAACTTTCTTCGGGAGCTCAATATCCCCTGTTTGAATGCTTAATCCTATTGAGAATATTTGGCATAACATCAAGCACAAACTACGGCACGAAAACATTAGAAATTTGGAAGAACTTTGGGGTAAAATAAAAGAGGAGTGGGACTGTCTGGATCAAGAGTATTGCCGTAGGTTGATCGAGGGCATGCCGAAGAGGTTGAGGGTTGTTAAGGCACAGAAAGGTTATGCCACTAAATATTAACCTAATGAATATGATAAATCACCAGAATTGTTCAATATTGTTCTTTAATTAAAGTTTTTTTCTTGTGCGGAGTTTCTTTTTGTCCTGCGGACTTTGTCCATTTCATTTAAAATCCTACACAGTAACTGGGTGGCAGAAAAATAAATTTGAGAATGCATATCTATAGATTAAAAGGCGTAGAATTTTATGGTGTAAAGTTTGCTTCAAATGATTAGTTATATTTGCTTTAATTTAAAATATAATAAAAATAAGGCACTGCGGAGTTACTTTCTGGCGCCTATGTATCTTTTCATTTCTGTGGCTATAAACTTTTAACGAACTTCTTTATAAATTAATTTTTCAGGTAATGGATCCACTCTATTAGGCTCACCTTAATTAAACGTATCAACCTTATACCGTCCTTTCTGTTTCATTCGGTGCGCCTCACTTTAGCTAAACAGTCATCATTGCTAAAGCTCAAAATTCTCATCTTGTACCTATCAAAGGCTCTTAGTTAATCCACTGAGTTGTCTGAAGCCGCTCACGTTCGTTGCATGCCGATAACTTGCCGATATTGCGATAGTGTTGTTGTGTTTTATCATTTATTGTGCGTTGCGCGCACTAACGCTGTATTTTTTTCCAAGGTGGAGAATTTCACGAACCCCTTCTCGGCAATTTCCAGAACGAAGGAGAACTGAGCAATTTTTCGGATCTGCTCCTTTTGAGTTCTTTACGGATCCTACCGTCGCAACCTGTACTTCTGAAGCTGCTGCTGTTTTTCCTGACCCTCGAGTCTCGTGTTAATTCTGCGCTCTTTCGCCCATTTAGCTGCACCACTGGAAGCTTTCCTTAGACCTGACCGTACCAGGAGAATCTTCGCTCTCAAATTCTCCTAGATAACTCTTCATCTTCTTGATAATTTGCATTCAAACCATCCATTGATAAAGCTCAAGATTCTCCAAAAGCCCTGTTCACTGTTTAATTTTATCGAAGTTTTTCGCTGGAAACATTCCTAAGTGCTTCATTAGAGACAGAGAACTGTTATAAAAATTATAATAAAATATTTTAAAATAAACTTGATGTTAAAACTACTCACCCTATATTCTTTTACTGTCTTTAAATGTTTAATATGTAAGGCTTGCATCTCGAAAACTTGTTATTGCAAAGAATTCTAAATATAATATTATTTGAGCATTTTTATATTTCCGACTGATTAAAGAAAGTTGTTGCTAATAAAGATTAGTAATTTTTTCATTTTCACAAAACAATTAGTCCACCAGTTCTTTTTTACTTATTTGGGTATGACATTAAATTCAAATTTTTTATTTTGAAGACGACACTGATTGGAAAAAACATTTTACATAAATTTGAACATATATCTGAACATTATTTCCCGATCCAAAATAATAAAAATGATAGCTAATAAATTACCGCATGTAGATAATTTGAAACACTAGAAATGTGTCCAAAATATTCATTTTAACACCATCTTGAGAAATTTCGGACTCAAAATTCTCCAGAAATGAAAAGAGCTCTGACGTGAATAAATAGCTAAATTCTGAATATATTTAGAAATTCATATAATACAGTAAAAAGATACGAACAACACTTGAAAAACTTAGATCCATGAAAAGGATAGAAGCAAAACCTTGTTATCTAATTCCTACCGTTAAAAATTTAATTTAAATTGTGAGATACACAGGAAGAAAATTAACTTAGGAGTATATGTATAGGCTAGAAGAATTAAAGATGTCACCGTGGAATGATTCTAATTTTACCTCTTATTAGTTTTCACTTTTTGACTCCTATTATACTAAATGTTTTTGAAATCAATTGGTCTTTGGATTCTGGAAAATCGTTATTGGAGACAGCTGTCTAATATCATCACTCTTTTACGGTGGAGTGTACAGCTTCTCAATTTTGATCATGTATAGCTTTACAGGGAAGCACGGTGAAATTGCGTGTGGAGGTGGTGCTTCTGAAGAGAAAACTGAATTCCTCCATTCAGTTTGTTCTAAAAAAAAACTTAAGTTTTTTGCCTAATACAGAAAGGCCTGCTTGCTTTGATGACAAGACATCAAGTAACTCTCTGTTCGAAGACTCCCAAAACACCCCGCGGCTCCCACTTAGGCTCGTAGATGCAAGTTGAGTTTGGTCGGTCTGCTAGCTGCTACTCTCTCCAACGGGAGGAAAGAATGAAAAATAGGTATAGATAGTATTCCCTCGTAAGACATGAATCCCACATCATTTGACTCCTATGACCTTAATGGGGTTCATTACTTTCAATTGAGAAAATTATAATAACGAACTCATCAGCTATAAGAAGACAAGACAACATTTCCGAAACACCTAGCCCGGAGAAAACCCAGGTATGAGCTGAATTGCTCCACTCGCATCATGATTTCAGAAAGATGCATGCACTTGTCAAACCTCGAGGTTACTGTTCAGAAGTCTCTGGTTTTGAAGTCTCTGGTTTTGAGTTAATTGTTTCTCTTTAAAATTATTGTTATTTCTTTACCGCCCATGACTTTAATGCTTCACTAAAATAAATGAAATAGATTGATTTCTGGGAAATCTCACTTTTTAGATAAAAAGGAAAACCAACGTGGATAAGAATATCATGATAAAAAACAAACGTTTCGGATTGTAACAAATCCATTTTCAGAGTTCTGAAATACAATAAATCGAAGCATTAAAACATTGTACCTATCAATCTTTAGAATAAACCGGATGTGAGACAATGAAATTTGAAAGACATGATAAAACAAAGAACTTAACAAAATGTCAACAAACAATGGACAGTTCCACCACCGTATCATATTCATTTATTGACGGACGGTTTTTAAAAATTTAAATCGATCCTAAAATGCGGAGAGCGGACAAATTTAATGTTGAATCCAAAATTTTAACATTTGTGTTTTTAAAAATATGGTCTTTCTTCAAACAGTGCTTTCATATAGAAGAGTTGGATGATTTGGTCAGGCTACAGCCAGTGCGAAAGGAGACTCCCCTGTGTTGTGCACACCTCACAAACAATTGGAGCCCAGTGCTACCAATGTAAGAGCGCTTAACGTTACTTCACAGAGCTTTTGAAATTTCATCGTCCTACAAGTTGTTCCATGTAGAGATGAATTATTTGGAAAATTATTTCTGTTCGGATAATTACTCGGAAAATAGTTTTTACTAGTGAATTACGGAAATTTTTGAGTAGAAAGTTTACTGCAAAGCCTAGAATTTTCACTGCGCCGAAGTTAAGTTTGTATTTTCAGTTACCTTTTATAAGATCCCGCACACAAAAAATGAAAATGGAAGTAGTGTCAACAGTTAAGAGATTTTTTCTACACATAAATCCTTGCACATATTTCAAAAATGATATGAAACTCGGATCATATTTTGAGCGAAGGGATACTCCGGATGTAATTTTGCACACCTCAGTGGTATATGAATATACGTGTGACCGCTGCGAGCGCTCTTACATTGGTAGCACTGGGCTCCAACTATTTGTGAGGTGTGCAAAACACAGGGGAGTCTCCTTTCGCACCGTCTGTAGCCTGACCAAACCATCCAACTTATCTATAAGAGAGCACTGTTTGAAGAAAGACCGTATTTTTAAAAACACAAATTCTGAAATTTTGGATTCAACATCAAATTTGTTTGATCTCCGCATTGTAGAATCGATTTACATTTTAAAAAACCGTCCGGCAATAAATGAATGTGATACGGCTTTGGAACTGTCCATTGCACATTTTGTATAGTTTTTTGTTTCATCATGTTTTTAAAATTTCATTGTCTTGCATCCGGTTTATTCAGGAGATTTATAGTTACAATGTTTTAATACTTCTATTTATTGTATTTCAGAACACTGAAGACGGATTTTTTATAATCCGAAACGTTTGTTTTTTATCATGATATTCTTAGCCATGTTGGTTTTCCTTTTCATCCTTTAATGTTTCAATGTTATTTGTTTTATCGATGATCATTGATCGTCTTGATTTCCCGTCGTCATAAATTTCCATCATCATGTAAGGAATTTCAGAAGAATGCATTTCAAAGTTATCAATAATAATTTTTTGACTAGATGCAAATAGATTTCATCTATTGCAATAATGAATGTGCACTGCAGTTATTCAGAACAAGATTATTATAGGTAAGGTAAAAATATACATTTATGGCACATTATTTTACGTATAGTCTTTATAACGTTCCCAAGGACATTTACACTAATTCCTTTTTTTTTAAACTGAAAATAACATGACCTAGATCACACGGTTAGGTATTTGCAACCAAAGAGAGCCTCGTGAAGACCTACTCGTCGAAAACCTACACTTGTCTGAAGAAGACAAGTAGATACGGTCACGGAACATGTCTGTGTCGCACGATTACTCATCTCCAATTGTAGGAAATCCCATTCCCGAGAGAGATGATATCGTGAATAGACGACATATATAAGAAATGTGAAACTTTCACTGTTTGAAGTTTATAGCGAAAGATAAATTCATGAAAGTCATGAACATTTATTTACAAATTTTGCCCGTTGAATGATTTATTTCAGCACAATTTCAAGTCTGAAGGTAAAGACTCTTTTCGTCGAAGGAAAACTAATTTGGCGTGTATGCTTGAGATGTCCCTACCCGCCCAGAGGCGAGGTGAGTGAGAGCAGCACACTGTAACTCATTTTATGCCGGGGCCACACTACGATTTTTCGTTCGTCAAATGAATGACGGACACTCGTCATGTCAAACGGCCGTTAAGCAAGTCAGGCCACATTACGACTGTGTGTGGCTCTGACTAAGCTCTGTGATGAGCGTCCGACGTTCATCGAATGTAAACAAACCGAAGTACGTACGCGATATGGATGAGCAGGACGTGCGAATATGTGTGAGCTCTAGAAATTTGATGTCGAAGGAACTTTTGTGACCGCAACTTTTTATGAAAGTACAAAAAAAGCGAAACCTAAAAGAAGATGTTGGGTAAAACTATGGCGAAATAGAGCTAAAAATCCGAATCGATTGAGAGAAGATCTGCTTGCTGATGTAAACAATTGCAGTTAAGTGAGATTGTTCATACGGAGAAAATGATTACTTATGAACGTTTCTTTTAAAAGGATCATAAATGATTTTATTTAATTGGAGAGTAAAATTTAGAATTTACCGCTGAAAATAGCTTGGTAATATGGCTGAGTTGAGCAATGCTCTTTAATACAAGAATGAAAAGGGGATCCAAGAATGTTACCAGTCTGATGATTTTTGCAGGTGTGCTCAGCAACCCTCAGATAGAGCGAATGGGGAAGGATTGAAGTCATTAAACTGTCAAGGTTTCTCCATTTATGTTTTGCATGTTTTTCTATTGTTATCTGTTAAAATTGTGCAAGTTTTCCTTGTTGAAAATGAGCTTAGGGCATGAAACGTTAAAAAAATTGATTCAATATAAGTCTTCTCCATCACCTTCGTTGAGAATAACATAATGCTTTCTCCGATATATAATTTTGGTGTTCGTCATTTATACGTGTTAATACACAAGAATTATGCAAAAGTTTTCTTATTCTTTGCGGAAGGTATAAGACATACCGGGCAAAGTTGGCTCGGTAATCTGCAAGCAAGACACCAAGTTTCAGAAATGCTTCCCTGCTTTTGATCGACTCGGAATTACCCTCTGATACCTCGCTACAATTGATCGAGTATCATGACGCAGGAGTGTTCAATAACTCATCCTTTAGGAAATCATTCGATTCTAACTGCTTGAACATGCCCCATACTCGTGAACTTCTTGTGACCAACTTCCTTTCTCCACATGCCATAGCGGCAGATGATGCGTTCCCATTGCCAACTCGTTCCATGAAGCATTACCCTTGTACTAACCTTTCTCACGACCAAAGAGCTTTCAGCTGGTCTTTCTAGAGCACGAAAACCAGAGACAAACGCATTCGGCTTACTGTCAAGTACGTTCAGAGTTTTCCGTACTGAGACAAACATCACAGTCAAGAGAATCCAGTCTACCACTCTAGCAACTTGCGCTCTTTATTATTACCTAAATGATCATAAAGACTTCCGTTACATCAACCCGCTTGCTCTTGAAAAAAGGACATCATCACTGGATCGTGCACAACCCGCAGTTGGTGGGAAAACACTGGACATCATTCGGTTCGTTGTGTTGAGGCGGTCGATCGGCTGTGGCAGCTACAGCCATCAGAGACCAGCTCAAGAACTACTTCACAAGCGGAGGAGCTGTATGCTTGCTGGATAAAGTGTTGGGACTCCATGCACTAACACTAATGTGGAAATGCATCCTAAAAGTGTTAGAAATATCTGAGAAATAATAGTTCCTCATTATTTTCTGGTATTACTTGTTGGAATGAATGTATTAGGTCAATCAACGAAATAAATTGTTTCAATAAAATCATGTATTTTATTCCAGCTTTTACTCGTTAAATAAAACATTGACAAATCTTTATTTGACTTAAGAAGGCTAACTAAAGATCTACATCAACAGGATTTAGGAAATGTAATTACTGCAAACTAGATTACGTGTTAAGGTTAGGAACATCCATAATCTGAATTCATAATCACGCATTGTCGCAAAATCCATGTGCAGAGTTTCAACAAGTATAAAAATCCGATTTTTAATAACAAACAACGTAAACCAATGTTACCAAATAAACAGTTTTGTCCACACTCATATCTAGTTTATAAATCTGCCACTAACTGAAATAGTTTCATCCATTTACTCGTATGCCCTACCATCATGCAGATATGGTGCATGGCTATAGTTCGCATCCTCACAAGTTAAATTAAATAGTTTCTTTGTTCACCTTAGATTAAATTATATTACAACTCAACAGCGTATTGAAAAATTTATGCATATGTGTTCTCACAGATGATTACGTGCGCATAGTAACGGCGGATAATAAATTAGATTAGTCGTTAGTTTTAGCCCCCCTACCCAGCAACAAATGCGATCCAAAGAGAGGAAGGAGGAACGTACCATTTAGTATGGAGTTAAGGAAACGCGGAATCTACGCAGAAAGGCATAGAAACAGTAAGTTGTGAAAGAAGGTCATGAAAAAAGATCAAAGTTGAAGTAGAAAGTAGTAGGTGTAGAAGAAAAGGACAGCAGTGAACCGAAAAAAGGTTGGTCCTTAACATACCAAAAGAACATTTTATTTCAACGAAAAAGAAGGCCTACCTAACTCTCAGCTCGGGCCCTCACATTGTCCCCCTGGGAGTGCTAGTTCCCATAGATACAATAATTGTATCCCCCTGAGGGGAATAATTACTAGTTACTTTTTTAATTATTTAGGTTAGTTTAGATCATCTTAGTCACGACAACGACGTGATCAAGAGAGGAATAGTGAAGGGACCATCGAGTACGGACACGCACACCGGAAATCTAAGCACAATGTGTGTCTCACACAGGCCATCCTTGTGTGGTAAAACGAGTGTCTTGCCACACAGGATACAATGCGCATTTAAACAGGAATTTGGGAAGAAAATTCAAATAAAATAAACATGCAAGAAGGTAGTAGTAGGTGCTGAAGAAAAAGATGGCAATGAGCCAAAAAAACATGATCACTAAAACAAAACCAGAAACACTATTTTAACAAGCTCGTGCCCTACCATTCTTCTCCTGGAAGTGTTACTTCCCTTAGATACAATAGTTTTTTCTCGTGATAGAGAAACAGAAAATCGGGAGATTTATGAAGTCTGATGAAGGTTAAGGGTGAAGTATTTGGAGTGGAAAAATAAGTCAAAGAGGAGCAAAAATAATAGGATGGTCCGTAACATATAGAATAGCATTGTACTGACCCTAGATATGCTATTTTACCACATAAGGTATAACTTAATTGATCCTATCATACATTGAGATAAAAGAAAGGAACAATTTCACAGTCAGGCAGGGAAGCAATTTATAGATAAGTTCATAATTATTATTAAAGAGGCCAGTAAATGACATCTTACACTTGTCAATTCTTAGAACAGAGTTTAGCAAGTTTCGACATGAACTTCATTTGTTCTTCACTCGCAAGGCCATTCAGTTTACCAAGCACAAGTTCACAGCAAGTTTGGTAATGTAATTATCATTTCCAGCACTCCTTTTTCATGCTAATGAGCTCTCAACATGAAAAAAATTTTCATGAAAAAACTCTACCGTACTAAATTAAAATGCTCTTATCTTTCTTACTCCTTTTACACTTACAAACCCCCCACTGCCCATGACATCAGTACATGTATCTGCTGCCGGGGAAGGCTTGGTGCAGGCGAGACAATTTTGAGGCTTGGATCCACTACTTACATGAACGATATCGTTATCAATTTCGGCGGATGTGCCCATTAACTGAGTTTCTACAGTATTTTCAAGTTTTTCCTGAAACCAATCTGTCGACCAACACAACAATACTCTGTATGGGGTTCTTTGATTATTTGCCTTTCACTTGAAATGTGGGTAACAAAATCATCACTTGAATTAATATTCATGCTGCTCATGCTACAGTCTGGGGGCCCATAATCCGAAAAAAAGGCCATAAGGTTAGTGCGCATCCAAGCCTTGCTCTCCACAGCTCCAGACCCTGATATTTTCATCCTTGCAGAAGCGAGGAGCCGCAAGAAATAGAAGCATGGGAGGGATGTCCTCTTCTTTAGGAGATCTGAAAAAAATAATACCAATTAGAATTATTCTTACACCATTGATATAATAGTCCTCTACATAGTTACTAGTAATATTAATTCTTGCAATAGTGTTTGTGACAGGCTTGATTATTCAAGTGCATAGAACATATTTTTTTGCTCCAGTACATGAGCTTTATTGAAAATAAACATGTTTTGTTAGGGAATAACACAAGAAGTAGAGATATGTGTAGTGAAATGTTTGAAAATTATATGTTGAAAGAAATATCATTAGGTATTGCTGAAATAATGTTCAGAGTCACACAATCTGGGACTGACTTTCATCCAACACTGAAAATTATTAGCTAATGAAGGAAAAGTTTTCCATGAGTTTCATTGAGAACTCAAAGGAGGAACAATAAAAAAACTCCACTTTATGTTACATGAGGGTCACACATGACTACAAAGATTCACCTGTGTCATAATGATAGTTTTCATAAAACCTCAACTGTATGATCTAAATTAGAAATTGCCCTCCTAGCAAAATGTTCGCGTTGTTAAGAAAAAAATACTATCAAGCTATGTTTAATTCGCTTCTCAAACTGTCAGTAACAAGTGCACATTTTTCCACAAGCTTCTTGCCTAAATTCAGAATAATTTGCAGAGAATCTCATCCATTTTCAGAATTTTAACTTTTCTGCCAAATACTTTAAAACAAATGTATCAAACTTGATGCCCAAATTCCACTGACATTCAGAATGGCAATAAGACATCTGTATTAATTTTCACATTTGCAAAAAGGAACAAATTTGAGAGTACAACAACATCGAGCAGATTAATTTCATCATAGATGATCAGCAGCTTCAGATAAATAGAATATTTACAATTCAATAGATAAGACAACAAATTCAAAATTAAGAGCAAAATTTCAGGATCTAATGTGATACAAATAACTGGCAGTTTAAATAGGTTACCACTAACATTTATACTACTTGTTGTACTCCACAGAACAATACCATTACAAACATTATCTAAACTCATAACCTAATGTCAATAATGTTTGTCTATCAACTCTGGTAGGTAATAATGGCCCTACTTATCATTATTGTTGTGTTCAACATTGACATGCTCATGCTCATTGTACAGAACTTGAAAGTTAAAAATAATTATCTAACACCATTTGCTAAAACATAAGATTATGCAGTAATCCTGAAGGGGAATATATGACTAATGGTAATCACAAAAAACAGTGAATTTTTAAACCTGATCAAGTCATTGTTAGCCGTTACGGTCAATTTTTACTTTAATGTTGTCAACGATTTTCATAATCTTGTTATCATAGATAGGTAATATAGTCGATTTTAAAACGTTTTACATGAATGACAATGTGCTCGCAAATGCTTAGTTTTTGAGTTATTTAAGTTTGAAGTTATACGAGCGGCGCTCCTGAATGGCCTTTATTGCGCAATTTCAGAGTTGAAACGGAAGCTAACCCCCTATTACAAACGTAAAGAGGTTAAGTAATGAAGGGTAGCCACAGTTCTTCTAGAGAAAATTATAAATGAAGGTTTCTAGTTACGTCCGTTTACATCCGCTCCAAGATGGCGGCCGCCATCTTGGGTACCAGGTAGCCGTCATTGGAGATGATGTAAATGGACGTCACTAGAAACCTTTAGGCCCTATTTATAATTTTATAATTTTCACTACAAGAATTGTGGCTACCACTCATGACCCAACCTTTTTACTTTTGTAATAGGGGGTTAGCTTCCGTTTTTAATTAAATTATGCTTGGCACGCTCTTCCCTGGCACGCACTAGCCAACTTCAAAGTTGAATAATTTGAAAATAACGCATCAGTGAGCAGAATGTCATTCATGTAAAACGTTTTTAAATGTGTTCCATTATTGACTATTGGTAACAAAATTACGAAAATCGTTGACAACATTATAGCAAAAATTGACCGTTGTAATTTCCTCTTAAAGAAAAAGTGTAACATGAATCAAAAATACTTTTACATTTTCAATTACATTGTTCTTCCCATTATCAATCCCTATTTGATTTCAGCCAATGTTTAACCCTGCATTCTCAAAATGACCTATTTCATTGTCGAATGAAATAACTGCTCATTTAGAATATTTACATAATTAACTCACTTTTAACACCTGCAAAAAAAAAACACCACACACCAGGTCTTGCACACCACTCACTTACCTAGAAGTATAAAGCTGTTTGGTGTTTCCCAAAAACCTGAATACACTCACAAAGTTTATTAATCACGATTGTTTTTTAAAGGTCTACATAATTAGTGCAAATTTTAAGCTATATCTACCTTCTGGTTGTCTAGGATCTGTAAATCAAAAGACATTAAAATTAGATGGATCTTTTTTATAGAACACATTAAATAAATTTAACACTTCAACATGAAATAGAATTCTATTCAATTATATTGAAACTTTTATAATTTATGAAACAATAAATAAATTTTAATAAACTGGAAGGAACTGCAATAAAAACGCCTGCAAAACAAGTTGTTTGACACATTTTTCTGTGAATAGCATTCATGAGCAATGCTAAAAAATTACAAAACCAACAGTTTTTCATTTACCACATTATCATCCATGTAAAACATGTCGACATTGTTGGAAATGAATGCTAAATTTGATTGGTAATACAGGCTACTTGCTTTTTCACTAAACTGCAAGACCTAGCACTGAATTTCATTGCTTTAAATTTTGATACCACCACGAAAACGGCTAAAAACCATATCTTATATATAACTCCTGCCAAAATTGGCCACAATCATCATTTGAAGTCAACATAACAGCTGCGACACTTGTCAACGCTGTCCGCCATCTTTGTTCTTCGTAGTTCATTTGGTGACTGAAAACCTCCGACGACCTTTCACGAAATGACGAGCATCCATTCATCAAATGATGATCGAACGGGCCTTCCAGCGTTCATTTGACATACGGAGTTCATTTGACGAACGAACGTTAGACTAGTGTGGCCCCGGCATTAGTGCTCACGATAACACTACTGTTAGGTCACTTACGAGTTCAGCTTATGGCAAGCGACGTCATCGAATGATTGCGTGTTTAATAATTATTTGACGCTGATGCACGTTTTAATAGCCAACTAAGGTCATCCTACGAATACCTCTTTCAAGCAACAAGTCAACCTATTAACAGAGATAGAAATAAAAAAAAGTGAACCATTGCCTGCACATTGGCCAAATATTCAATGCTCAAATTTCATTTGAAAAAGCACAAAGTTGCAGACTAAGGCCAGAAAAAACTTTATGTAGCTAAACCAAGTGGACAGGTGCACTTTCACTGCCTGACGTGCCACAAAATGCCACAATTTTTTTTATAAATCCGATCCCTGATTTCAACAACACTTCCTACTGTAGCCAATGACTCCTCTGTACTTAATTTCTTGCGTAAGGGGTTCCTGGTGCGTAATTTCGCAGTCAGCCCTTAGTTGACTCAGACGCGGGCACCATCACATGTAACGATAGGTTGGGGGCTTACACTTTATTGGCGTGAGAGAATGCGGACGTGACGCCCGAGCAACTCACCACGCCTTCAGCTTCGCATGACGCAATCATTCCGTCATCTTCGTTCCAAGCACCTCTTTTTCCATTTTATTATAAAAACAGTCATTGGAGATCAAAAGATATTCCCTTGCGTAATTTCTATAGCTATCCGTGACGGTCCTGAGTGCAACTAGCACTCATCCCCATCAGCGTTCAAAAGTTGCGATGGCTTTGCTTATTTTTGTGATTGTATATCTCTTCTTCTCAAAATCATCTGCAATTTTACATTTAAATCTACCGAGTAACATATTTTGGTAATTTTAACCACAGTCTTTTCATAGTACCCACGGTTCAAACATTTATAACTATTGCATGGCTTTAAAATATATATCGTATCGTCAGGTACTTCATTTGGTCAAACTTATTTCTAAGAATCGTAGAAGAAAGTACCTGTAGAATGTTAGAATGTAAATAACAGTAGTAAACTATTAGTTTTTTATCTATTTTTCCAAACTTTAAGAGGCATTTACGCCTCACTGGCACAACTCCACTGTGAGATGGTCATTTGCATGCTGCGAGTGCTAGGGGTACCAGCAATGACCTAAACCAATTTAACGATTTAAGCCAATTAGATAATATTATGTCCACAAGCAATAAAACAGCAGAATCATTCCTTAAAACCATTACAGTGGACAAGATGAGATGTGCGGAGAAGGATAAAAGAATCGGCTCCCATAAAATTTTATGTCAATTTTACAATTGGTGGGTAAATACACACGAAATTCTGATAGATCATAGTTCTGAATTGTATGATAAGAATAAACTTAAATTTCCTAGCATGCAGATCCATATGCAATAAAAACATGCATTTTTCAGGACAAATGTGTTCAACCAAATCAGTTCTATGATTTTAGTTAACAATTGTTATCAACTTTTTAAAAGACTATACATGAAAAATAAAATCATCTAATATTCTGCACGACAAGTAGAAACGGTCAACTAGATTCTAGATCAACAAATATCTAGAATCTAGGTTGTTCGGTGAAAAATTATACTGTCTGTAACTAACGAGCCACTGCTTTGGGAACTGAAAGTCCCCTGAAATAAATCCCGTCTTAAGGTAAAAAGTTTCCGAAGTTTCTAGGAAACGAATCGTTCAACTTCATTGGATGAAATTTCATACTGAAAGATTTCTGCCCAATTTAATGTGTTATATGAAACCATTCATTCAATCATTCATAAATTTGAGAAAAATATAGGACACATCTACCAGCTTTGCAATATGAAGTACACCACGAAAAATCAGCGTTCGTGCACGGCAAAACATGGTGAGAAAAGTTAAAAATGGGCCAATGTATATTGGAAGAACTGTAAACATTGATGGTGAAGCCTCCGGTACAAAAATGAGAAACAGAACCCTTAGTTGAGAACTTTTGAAAAATAACAATAAAAATAATAGAGTCAATGAAACTTCCTTGGCAATGAAAAAGAATATTCCAAGTCGCTTAAAGTTTTTAAAAAAAAAATTGAGACAAACAAAATGAATTTTGTACAACTTTCGAAATGTACATGAATAAAAGCACAAGATTCATTAAAAGTAGAACCCATAATTTTTAAAATAAATGAAAGCAATAGAAAAGAAAAGGTCTTAAAAATATTAAACCTTAACATTTCGATACTATCATTATCAACAAAATCTGTAAGGTAAAGAGAAAAAATATTTTACTCAAGTTGATCACGAACGAAATACAAAATTAGTTTAAAACAAGATTATAGCGTAAAGAATAGAATGACACGTTACTAGAACAATTATACTGTAAAAGGAGACACAAGTAAAATATCGGCTGCCCATTTTTGGAGGTGATGCCCCCTGCACTTCATTGAGTGATAGTTTCAATTTATATATATATATATATACATGCATGTATATGGAGGCTCATAGATGCGCAAGTCAAAATTAGCAGAGTAGCTGCCTAAAAGGTTAAATTTATCAATACTAAAATCTGGTCTCAAGAGCGACTGCAATGCAGCCTATTGTCAGAATACGAGGGAATCGAGAACCCGACCAGTTCGTTGGCTGACGAGAATGCTCAACGACACTCAGATAAAGCACTTCGAGGGCGGTACAAACGTCCTGCGATGCGCTTTGGGAACAACTGAAAAAATAAACGAGGGACAGTCGCATGCTCGCCGGAAGCACATCTATAGAGCGAAAAAGAAGCAATCGTGCTTCTCTTCATCAAAATAATGCGAGATGAAATACGAGGAAAGTTATCTGTAAATAATTTTAGAATGTCTCTCCTGAACTTTTCTGACTATTGTTCAAAAAATGGTTCGATACAAAATTAAAATCAATTTCTAACGTACCATTGCCAGGATCAAAGTTATTCGTTAAAATATATTTATTATGCATGATTTAATAGCACTCGGCTATCCAATGGTGGTGAAAAACAAAGAATACACATTTCTAGTCCTTATCAGCATAATTAGAGGGACATCAAAGTTGAAATATTAATTTTGAATCTTTTGTAGCAGAAACTGAAAAACTAAGGCCCTAACAACAGAAAATATGTTTCACACGAACGATTTCAGTAAATCTTAAATTTAACTTATTTCTTGAGATGCAAACAGTGAGTTTAAAAATTTAAAACAAACAGTTGCTGCTAAAAACGCGTTGAATTAAAATCTCGTATAAATTGGACTGTTTCATGCACGTAATATCACACTTCAAACATCCGCGTACACTGAAATTGATTGATTTATTCAAGTTTATTTTTGAAAAATGAGTTTCGGGGGAATATACAATGAAGAAAAGTTCTTAAAATGAATAGTCCTGAATAGTCCTGCTCTTACGCTCCAGAAGATGCCGTTCGCATACAAGATGAAGCAGGCAATTCAGAAGAATTTCCCACGCAACTTCTTATGTTGCGCACCTGCAGCTTTCTGCCCACACCCTCAGAGTGGGTATGAGAACTAACTTCAGATCATGGAAACTTGTGTTTTCGCACTGAGTACTGCGTGCCCCATAAAAAACGCACGCAAACTTTAATGAATTTATACAACTATTGAGCATTTCAAGTTTCTGCTAACCCACCTTCGTTGGAAAACGGACCATAAGCAATAGAAATTCTTGAACAGTTTTACAAAGCAGCAACAGAGGGGTAATCACAGGCATTTTTAGCAGTACTGAAGTTTACGCTACAAGAGTTTAAGATGCCTAATTTCTTGTCGCTCGCAGGCCAAGCGAACTAAAGAAAGCCAGCTAATGGAAATGATGTCCAAATTGTGAGATTTCTGTGGCTAAAAGTGAGTTTAAAGCAACATTTCAAGTGTAAATAATGTGGTTATGTGGTCATTCCTTACGCAGAAAAGTAGTGATAATTTGAACGTCTAACACGAAAAATGCAAGTAAATTGATACCGAAATTAACAATTTTTGCATTGGAATGAGCAGTGTTCTTTTCTGCAGTATTTTTACACTTTTCATTTCTAACTTTTCACGTGTGTTATGTGTTTGTTTACGTAATGGATTGGTTTGCAAGGTCCAATTACAGCATGTATCACAATACATGCCACTTCGTTTTTATTTTTTATTGTGTTAAAACTTATTGTTTTATGCCTACATTGCACAGTAGGTGGGTACATCAATATTATATTCTTTTCTTGCATTTGTGCACACAACTATACTACCATGCACGATTTACACGCTTACTTCAAAAAAGTTTTTGAACTTTTCAGTTTGTCATTTTCGTCCTCATATTGTCGTAACCTATGCAGCGTATGATTTTTTCTTTATCTCTTATTTCTATTTCTTTTAAATCTTCTTTCTCCAATCTTTGAAAAAAATTCTTCTTTCTCTATCGAGGGTTTAATCAAGGGCGGGAAAAACTCAAGTTATTTTTAAATAAATAGCCCACCCTATATTTTTTGGGTTTATTGGGTTTTATTGGATTTAATTCTGTTTTATTGAGTTTCATTGGGTTTTATTAGGTTTCATTCGGTTTTATTAGGTTTTATTGTGTTTTATTGGAATGTTTTGCTTGATTATTGAATTAGGGTATCCTAAGTCTTCTCATACGTAACTTTTTTTAATGTATAATTTATTTATTTGTGTGTGCAGTGTGAACACAGCGTAAGCTGCTCCAGTCCAAAGCAATAGCTGCTAACCTATAAGGAGTATAATATGGTAACTTATAAATTACTGATTTTCAGGCTCGCTCAGTCTTGCTGTCAGTGTCGTCAAGTGTCGCCAAGTGTTACATGGTACCACAGGCTCGGCATCTGCATTAGCTTGTTAAGCCTACTAGTTTCCTGTCTACAACATAAGGTAGCAGGTCTGCACCTGCCCTTAACTCATTAGGCCTCCTGGCTTCCTGTCTGCAAGAGATAGTGACGCTTGGAGTGAAAGGCACTTAGTTGTATTCCAAAGTTCAAAAGTGTTGGACGTGTGTGTGTGTGAGCGCGAGTGTTTGCTGATCAGTTTCTTTTTAGAGCCTTCGTAATTTTTATCTTTAGATAATTATAATTAGGTATCTCATTTGAGCTGTATTTTGTGCATTTAGATGATTAAAGTTGGATGACCATAGACCTACATCTAAATAACACAAATTGATGCGTTCTGTTACCTACAGATCTTACACTGTTCATGACTAATTAATACATCAGCAATGCCAATAGCTTGTGGCAGGAAAAAGGAGAGCAATGGAGTCATCTTACTGAAATATAAAGAGACAAAACTAAGGTTAGTTGTAACTTTTTCGGTGGCAAAATAAGCAACAAGAAAGAGAGGGTGCGAAATAATTTGGAAAAATGTACGGAGAAAAAAGCAAGAATAAACAGCAGAGCAGGAAGAAGGCACAGCACAGCTAGCAATAAGAACAGTTAGCCCTGCTGACTCAAGATGTTACTCTTCAATGACCGATGTCAGTGACATCAGTTAGCCGTCAATTTCCTTTTCTTCTGCACCAGCACCAACTAGAGTGAAGTCAACTGCACAACCACCAGTGAAACAGAGTAGTACTTTTGATTTCTTTTGCACTTCTCAAGAAGACGAAGAAAAAATAGATGTTCAACGGAAAAAAAATTCTTTAGTTCAAGAATTCATTTTAATGTAACAGAAATATAGCGTTCCACAAGTTCTGTTCTGTGGTGCGACCTGAATACACACTGCCAGACCATACCGCCAGTCGGTATTGTGTGCGCCAGTGTTTGGTATAGGTTTGGGGCAGGAAAAACTCGAAGGCTCCTTAAACTATTCAAACATTTGAGACCAGATGTTGATCTCTAAGATGATACAATTAAGACCTACCTCTGCCAGCAGAGACTTCCAGATGACTGTACAAATAGTGTTGCACAACCCATAGGAAGTAATTAAGGTTCAAATTAAATTCAATATCTTATGGGTGAAAACGGAGCCAATTAAAGGAAAGCAATAAAATTCGCATGGTGCCTTTCTTACAGGTTTGTGTATCCGTATGTGACTTTAAATTTTTAAAACCCACTAGACTGGTGAGTTTTTTGCTTTTGATTTTGTTTTGTTTTTATTAGTGAATTTTTTCGAGTTTTTTTGGTGTTTTTTACATGGGTTTTTTAATACCCTGGCTTGAACCCATATTTAAATCCTTCCTTCTTTATGACAGAGATGGGAAATGGGGTGACACGTTAGCCTTGAATTCTTTTATAGTTTAAGAGTTACTAAACTCGGCGGAATCTAATTCAACTATAGGGCTCCATTAACTGAGAAAGCTTTTTGTCCTCTGATGAACAGTAACTAACTGAGACATCATTTCTCCTATTTGTTTTATATATATATATATATATATATATATATATGTATGCATATATATATATATACATATATATATATATGTATATATATATACATATATATGTATTGGGTGGAAGAAATTTTACGTCTCCATTGTTCGGAGAGAAGTAGAGAGACGAGAACACGTGCTGGGCTTCCTGGATGTGGAATCTTTTTGGTACTGGCGTTAAGCTGAGTGTTTTTCAAGAGATTTGTTGCACGATCGCTATTTAAAAAATTACAGTCACACACCAATTTGGCTGCGAAGTTCAAATAATTTTGCAATTCTTTCTGAAGATATAGAGGTATGTTTCTTTAGACTAGACTGCGATGGTCCAAACTCGGAAATTTTAAAGAATGGATCACTAATAATTTAACTTTTTCAAGAATTTTCTTTGTACGTAGAAAAAACATAAAGTTTCTGCTAATTTTGCTACATATTGTTTCCTATGCGTGGTTTGATAATCATGTTTTGGTCAAACGAAACAAAAATCCTATTGTTTAGTCGACCGGCTCGATTTAACCGTCACCAAACGTTAGCATAAAGGTTTCGGATGCTACTGTTATTTGCTCAGCTTATACGCTTACTTTTAATTTTTTTAAGCTTTCTGCGGCTCTTTTATCGCATCAGTTATCCATGTAGGCTTAATTTTAATTGTGAAGGATGCCGATCCATTAAAGGCTGATGCGAAATCGTCATTGAAAAGCGAGACTGGTAAATTGTCATCATCAGTGTTTTCCATGCTGTGAAATCGCTCTATCTGTCGAATAACTTTTTTTTAAAGTTTCAGAGGAATAGTAGTTTTTGATACGATATATTATATAACGGCAACTCTGCTTCTCTTTTACAGTATTGATTAGACGCTCTACCGAATCGTGATCAGAAAAAGAGGGTAAAATTTCTATGCTGAGTACTACTTGTGGACTGTTGGTTATTGCTGAATATATAAGGTTTTTAGAAGAGTTAAAAACGCGCGTTGGTTCTTGAACCGTTTGTGACAAATAAAATTTGTAGAGTATTTAATTTAATTAACTTTTTGAACATTAAAATCCCCGATAATATAAAAAGACTTTTTGGCTGCTGAGATCGATTCTAGAGTATTTTCAACAAACTTTAATGTTGGACGTAGAGCCGCTGATTGGTGTCTGTATAGACAGCCAAAGGCTGTCCTTTGATCTCATGAAACCAAAATTGAATCGTTTGAATATGATGGCACTCGTCATCAATGAAAGACGTAGGGGACAGCCAATCAAACTAAAAATACAATACGAACTGTGAAACACAGGGGTGGTAGCAGAATAGTTTGGGGTTACTTCACTTCGCATGGTAGTTATGCATTCGGCATCAATGAAAGGAAAATAGACGGTGCCGGGTATTTTCAAAATTCGGAGAGGTATCACATCGTAAGTGCAAAACAATAATTCAAAAAATTCATTACTTCATTAAAATTGGCAAAGGTGAAAACCAACTCATGTAAGTTCCTAGATAATATGATAGATAAACATCTGACTTTCAAAAAGCATATTGCTCATATTGGTACTAAGTTATCAAAATCTGTTGGAATCATCCATAAAGTGAAAATTGTATTGCCGGAAGAAGCTTTGCAAATACTTTACCTAACGCCCATTTCACCATACTCACAATTCGGAATAGAAGCATGGCACGAAGCTAATAAAAAATAAAACCAATTTTCTCTTTTTTCTGCAAAAAAGAGCCATCAAAGAGGTGAAGAAACTAGAAAATAATGCTCACACAGATGATTCATTTATAAGTTAAAAAATACTTAAACTTCAGGATCTATAGAAACACTCCCTGTGAAACTTCATGTTCAAAACATTCACCGATGATGACGACAAAGACCTCAAACAATTACTAACTGCACAAACTGGTCATCACGAACATTGAATACGAAATAGAAGTAACTTCAAACTTCCTTATTATTCAAAAGCTCGGTCACAACAGAGTGTCCTCTTCATTGGAATTAAAGACTTGGAACTCAATCTTTGCGCAGATCCGTGAAAGAAATTCTTACAAAGCTTTCAAAATAAATCTTGAAATCCCTTTTCTATCGTAATACTATTCATGTAAGATAACCAAGACAAAACTTTTCTCCTTAATGACTCATCCTGCTATAGTTAATGTCAATGATCTTCAGTTTGTTCTCAAGTCTTCTCTAGAATGTATTTTTAACATCTAGCCCATATAAACTAATTTGTAAAATTATGCATCGAATCTTGAATAAACTAATTCTTTGATCAGTCTACTGTGCTACTACTTTAAGTGGATTAGGTTAAACGTAATAGCACTCATAAGAATCACTTTAGTGGCAGGATGCCCTATAGAAGTCACTGAACTTATTCGGGCTCACAGGTAGCTATATTCAAATTTAACCTTTGTTCTAGACTTAAGAAACAATCTACTTCTGCTGTAATCGAGGTAAATAAATTGCTTAAATAGAGATTCAACGCGTTTACACCCAATTGAAAATCGAGGACGTCGCGCCGATGTGTTATGGCCGAGCAAGGGATAATGTAAGAGACGTATCGCCGGTAAATCATCTCCGCATCATAGGCGAAATGTCCACTTAGGGACGAAATTTTGGGCCCAGGGACATCGGCGGCCAACTGCGATGATCGACCATTCTACGTCTTTGCTCGTCTCCGGCATGTCTAATTTCGCCGGCGATATGTACATGATACGCGGCTGGCCATCCTTGAATTCTGCTTTAAAAAAAAACTCTCGGCCACGCACAGCCGAGATTTATCGCCTCTGAACGACCCTCAAATTTATATATAGGGTCGTTCAGAGGCGATAAATCTCGGCTGTGCGTGGCCGAGAGTTTTTTTAAAGCAGAATTCAAGGATGGCCAGCTGCGTATATATATTTATAGATACAATTATATACTTATTTAGGTATTTATATTATAGGGTAATGTTCGAATGGCCGGACGGTTCGAATCGTCGGTCATTCTAAGTTAATTTTCAATTTTGACGATCGATAGCAATCCAAAAGCCACCCGTAAGACGCGTAGCAGATTACACCACTACAGGCCTTGCGGGTTGAGTTTTTAGATAGCTACCGAGCGCAAAAATTTAAAATTAACTAAGTATGACCGACGATTTGAACCGTCCGGCCTTTCGAACATTACCCTATATATATATAAATTTCTGAGTCGTTCGGTAGCGATAATCTTGGTTGTGCACTGTTGCGAGTTTTTTAATCGCAATATTGAAGGATTGCCAGGCTCAAATCATACATATATTAATAGGGAAAATGTATCAATGTATTAGTACAGTTTATGGGCGATTGCACGTAACGGCGAATACCCTAAACTGAAATGCGGTAAACCGGAGACTCACTGTATATATATCTATAAAACTGCAAATATATAACATATTTGACGGCTGCTCTCCAGGATGACAATGTCGCTGAGCGTAGCCGAGCTTTTAAAAGTAAATCCTTTATTCAAAGAATTTCGAAGAAAGAATTAAAATGGAAGTTAGTGGAAGGACACTGGGAATCCGTTTCACCAAAGCGCGTCTACAAACCTTGTGCACAGGCACAAAATTGGAAAAAATTATGAGAGATAAAAATTGGAGAAAAAAGTAAAAGGTGATGAAAAAAGACACCAGCGAACCGAAAAAAGATATTCCGTTACAAGAAAAAAAAACAGTTTATTCCAATTAAGACACAGGCCGTTGGATTTTAAAACGCTTCAACTTGAAGATCCTTAGTTGATAGACATATGTGTGTGGGTGTCACAATACCTGTTTTGCTCGTCGAAAAAAAGTAATTGACAGAAAATCATGAAAATGTATTCCCCCTGTTGAATTATTTCGAGGTTTTTGATGCATTAACACTAAATATGCATGCACCTACATATGTATATCTCTATCGATTCATGAATAATGCAACCGACGCATTGATGAAAAAAAATTTTGAAATTTTTTGAAATATGAAGGCAGCCTTTAGCGATATCGGGGAGATGAATTGAGAGTAAAAATTGGTGGATGTACAGTCTAAAGGATCGACACAGTAGAAATTCGAAAGCGTCTTATGTTTGGGTTTCAACTAGTATACCAAAAGACTAGCTCGGAAAAAGTTTAACCATTCAACCAATTCATGATATTTCTTACGCGAGCATAATAGGCTATGTATTTGCCTAAAAAAATAATAAAAACACTCGAGTCAGGACCAAGGAAATGATAGTCACATAATACTAATCGAAAACATTTTACAAACCGAATGGAAAATTTCGTGAATGCCTACCAAAATCATGAAGTCAAAAAGCTGTCGGAATGAAAGAATTAAAATATCTTAATATCAAGATCCTTGGTTGATATTCGCACATGGGTATCGTAATACCCATGTCAATTATTGTCGAAACACAAAATGATTGAGAGAAAGGCACGGTCTACGTGCCTTTATCTACGTTCCCTTCGTTGCGGTAATCTGGTTTTGATAATGCATATAAATACAAGTGATAAGGAAACATAATCATAATGATGTATTGTTGAAAACTATCTAAGAAGTGCGCACTTACATTGTCATTTTAGCATGCGAACATAGGACCTAGTCACATGAGAGATTAATGTTGAAAGTAAAATGGACATATTTCAATTGTTTTGCGTCTAAGTCAATGAGGTCAACATTCGGGACAATTTTTCATTCTAGCGTATCTACTATTGTGCCAAAATAACGAGCTCGAAGTGAATAAAATATTTTACGAAAACACAAAGTTATAATTTCCTACGGTAATAATCCTGGTGCAAAAAAGTTTACCTGTCAAAAACATAAGGATCGTTGTACAATGCCAACCATAGCATTTGCCGCATAGCTTGGAGAACACAAAATGTCAAACTACCTAAAATAGTGTTGTTATAATGCACTCAAGAGCGCAAGAAACGATTAAGTGCCACACAAGTTTACCAAAAACATTTTAAGACAGGGATATATATTTATGTACACATACAAAACAGAAAGCTTTAGGTATTGAAATAATATTTAATAACGAGTTCACAAAATTTGAAACTAAAATAAGTACGAATTTCCTCATCACCGTATTTTGGTTTAAAATTCCTGAAAAAGTCAGTGATCTGCTTTAAACGCAACCTTATCAGAGACTTTAGGAAACTTTCCGATAAAATTTATCATCTTTACTAAGAAAACATTCCAGAGTCCTGCTCCATCATCGGTTCAAAGGAAAAAAATCATTACGTCTGAAATAAAAGATCTAAGTAAAATGAATTGCGGAGACTAAAAATATATCATGCGAGTAAAACAAAGTATGGCACGGAAACAAAAACAAAACACAGAAGCAAAAAAAATCCCGTAAAATATGGGTATGAAATGTAATTGAGCTGGTAATGACGTGGTTTCTACCTATTCAATACTTGCAAAGGGTACGAACTGTCCATATTGTTCAAATCAGGGTTGCGCTTAAAAATATGCACGGACTTAAAAATTCTGAGGTCATACGGTGTTGAAGCAGAGTCTAAAATTTCGAAATCGGTAGGAGATGTAGGGAAATTACATTTCCGGCATGATTTTGCATTGCAGAATGCGATGGGTGTGTTGGTTGATACCCAGTACGCAAGCTTCTACATCTATGCTTTGCCACTCTGATAGAGAAATTTCATAACGTAATACCAACGAACAAAGATGTGCACTGCACACACAAGAGTACATCAATGCGGCTAGCATTTGAGGCCTGAGCTTCTCTGTTTTGTTTTTCATTTTCCCGTGCCATACATTGTATTTTTACTCTCCTGATATATTTTTGGTGACTACAATTCACTGTACTTTGATCTTTTCTTTCAGACGTAATTATTGTTTTCCTTTGAACTGATGATGGAGCGGGACTCCGAAATGTGTTCATAGTAACGATGATATATTTCATCAGAATTTTCTTCCTTCTTACGTTTCTAAATAAGTACATAGCGTCAGATCTATTAAACGTTTCGAAGACCAGCTCCCTTAAATCATATAATATATTTCGAGAAATCTTTTAAAATATGGTTTTAATACTTAGTCCTTTCTTCGTTTCTAAATTCCCAAAGATCATTCGCTTCAAAAAAAAAGTAACTTCCCTGGCTTCCTGAAAATGTTCTATTATAACAACTAATGAATAGCCTGCCTAACCTCGTACTTACGAATCAGCCTGTGAGCGCTAGTTCTCATAGATACAATAGTTCTAAGGAAACTTTTATCACTCCAACTCAGAGCACGGCTAATGTCTTCCTGTCTAATTCTACTGACACTGACAGTGGCACCACACCGGCTGGTGAACGATTCTCCACTGCTGGAGGAGAAGTAAGGAGTCTCTTGCCTCTTCCTCCACTCCAGTTAGCCGATCCTGTATAAAAAGCATGGTTAATTGCCAAGCATTGGATTACGATAAAACAAAAGAATATTCTCTCATTGCGAAATACCTTAACTCCAGTTTACTTATATTTCTGGCATTCTACGAACAGTTTTTATTTTTGACTGGAACTTTTATACGAACCAGTTATACAAAATGCAAGGAAAACTTTGGAGTGTGGCCAAAATATCCCCTCCGAAAAGCAGTGTGGTGCACAGCTTCTTTTTCAATAACTATTTCATAAATTGAATTTCAATGAGGATAAATGCTCGTCACAGAAAGAGGTTTATCAACTTTACTCTTCATTTTAGGTCATGTATCAGCAGCTTAACTCATTCTAACACATTTCCTGCGAAGTGACCAACCGGTGGTCACTTAGGTGATTTCCATAGTGCTGCTGACCCACATGCAGTCACTAACTCATTTATTATTAATATTTAATGAAAGCTAAATATAGGCTCGATACAGTTAATGTTCGCTATTTTCAAAGTTGATTACCACAATTGACTTGAAATTTGAATTGAATATTGAACTTCAGTTTACCCCATCGCAGTTAACGTGTTAATAAGGATATACTGGCTAGACGAAAACTCTGAAAGAGAAAAATACCGAATTACTTGTGTATTAAAAATTAAAAATACATCATTAATATATTACCAATCTTTCGTTTTAATTATATTCTGACGTACACTTTAAAGACACATGTAAAATTGTGCTTTCACTACTATGATGATAAAATATATATGAAGCGTTGAAGAAAAAGGTTATAGCAATAAAAAATTCTCTAGTGTGTATCAAGAAATCAAGAAGAGGAGAGTCCCAATATATTACGCACCCAAAATATCACAAAAAAATTAGAAAAAAATAAAATAAATTAGCACTAAACATTAACAGGAATAGATTTCCTTCCAATGCAAGGCCTCATATGAGCAGAACAAAACGAATTTTACATATCAATCTGAACGAAACAACGTTATCTGAGCGTTATTCTCACCGGCTTACGTCAGGAAAGAATTCATCCATTTTCATAATTGGGGCGGTTGAGTATCTCTCTAAGGGTCCTCAGATGAATCCGATTCTTCTGAAAGTAAAACGCGGATATGAAAGACTTCCAGATAGGTCTAGGTCAATGTGAGGACGTATCGCATATTTTTTTCTGGAAAGAAAATTTTTTATTCCGCCTTAGTTTTTGTACAATAATAGTCTTATTAAAATTTCTTACAGAAGATTAACAATTTCACCCCTATAGGTACTATTGTGGATGACTGCTTAATAAGTAACCTCTAAATCAGAGATGTTGAATATTATTTAGGTTTCCTGCTGGGCATATTCAAGGTTTTTGTGTTTAAGTAGTCTACACGTCGAGCAAGGTTGAGTTAAGCTTTGCTAGGGTGAGTTATGACAAGCCATTTAATATTCTATTGAACAAGAAGAAAACTTTACTGTGGACGGTGAAAATATGTTAATGGCACTGTTAGATTTTGCGTGGGCTGCAGATTTTTAATGTTGGATTTAATCCTACAATATCGACTGCAAGAGAACTAATGGGAGATTTTCATTAGAAATTGAACTGGCACCTATAAATGGAAGTTGTTATATTATCCAGTTCATATTCAATTATTTTTACACTAAAGTATTACTATATTCACACATTTGTATTAGAAACACATACAATTTATGTCCTCTGCTATAATTATAGAAATATATTCTGAAAAAGATACTACTCCAACAAATTCCTACGAAGATGTGCTGAAGAAAAAGGTTATAGCAATAAAAAATCCTCTAATGTGTATGAAGAAAGAGAATGTTCCAAAACATTATAATATGAAGTACATTATTAGTATACAGTTAAATAAAGGGTATTACTGTTATTGATGCCACAGTACTTTAAAGCTCAACTCGCTCTTTCCTTATCATTGATATAAGAATCGTAAAAATATGATTTTCGGTAAAGAAACATTTTCAGGGGGACACATATATATGTCGAGTATAATTTGTGCGCCATTCCACTTATTACGAGTGGTGGTGACGACAAGTTGACTAGTTCTCGACAAAAATCTCTTACCTCGTCTGCACACAATTACAGTCCCTCTTTTTCACTTTGATATTCTAATTAACAATAATGCTGCGTAAGATCAGCCTACTTTTAATTGTATAAACATTTATACGCATTTTCAAGTTTGTAGCGTAGACCCTTGCATTGTCTGTTCAATTACCTCAATTCTCAACAGCTTTTCAACTTTAATTTAAAAAAGATCAAGTTCAATTTAAAAAAACTCAAGTTCAATTTAAAAAAACTCAAGTTTAATTTAAAAAAACTCAAGTTTAATTTAAAATATGTCGAGTTCAGTTTAAAAAATCTCAAGTTTAATATAAAAAAGCTCAAGTTTAATTTAAAAAGTTGACTTTTAGATGAATCCATTACTGCCATAACACCCAGGCTATGTCTACGCTCCTACAATCATATATAGAAGCATGTTGCTGGAATACTTGCGTTAGAAGATTCAAAGATGGGAGATAACGCATAAATGCACTTGGGTATGGTATAAAGGGGTAAAAATTAATTTATTAGTTGAGAGATTGGCCTCTAATTTGGTATATATTTTATGTGTAATACTAGGTTATATAACATGATATAATAAGCCCTTATTGTAGAGCATTATTGTTTAAAAATAATTTTGAAGCTATATAATGTTCAACTTTTCAGTCAGTGCAGTTTGATAAATGTCACACAGTTACTTATAACATAAAATTTATATTTGAATTTTTTAGTCAATAGATATACACTGTATGTACTGATGATCTGTTTGTCAAATGTTTAGCAAATGATTCATTGGTAAAACTTGAAGAATGTCAAATCAAGTACAAAATCACAACAGCTTGGTTTGTCTGATATTCGATTTATTCTATTTTCAGTGTCAGTATTTTTAAATATATGCACGCATTCTCAGCAATAAACTTTACTTAAATTATTATTACATAGGTATGTAATTTTAGAAACATAAGGTTTAAAAATTGAAATTCTTCTTTTTTATATAGGTCTATAGCCTGCTTGAGACTTTTCAAATTAAACTTGATCTTTTTTAAATTGAACTTGAGCTTTTTTAAATTGACCTTGAACTTTTAAAATTAAACTTGAGCTTTTTTAAATAGAACTTGAGCTTTTTTAAATTGAACTTGAGCTTTTTTAAATTGAACTTGAGCTTTTTTTAAATTGGAGTTAAAAAGCTGTAGTAGTCATATGTTTACTCCATTATTTATCAACTGCCTCAAAAAGCACCTAAAAGCGTTAAAACTCATGTAATTGAAAACAATGATATATTAGAAATATGTATATTTTAAAATAACCAAAACTCAAAACAATTATTCACACACGCGTAAAATACTTACTTGATGTGACTTAAGTTTGCAGGTGTAAGAACGCCCCTCTCCCTTGCAGCAGCTTTTTTCGGGCAACGAGCAAGTGTAACATTACCTTCACTGGGCCACCGCACTTTTATCACGGCCTTCAGTAAATATTTAATTCGATAGTTAGAAGAACTTGCTTATTTATTTTTTTACTAAAAAAACATTTTTTAATAAGTAAATTTTTTTAATAAGAAGTAAATCAAGAAATATATATAATGAGAAAGCAATCGATCTTGAGTACTTATACATAAATATCTCTAAAAAATACCCTTCACATAACAGAATTTGAAAAATTAAACTAAGCTTGAACTCTCCTACAGATCAGGAAGTTCTAACGATGAGAGTAACTGTCGATCGACACAAAATCGTTCGAAAACTTTCATCCAGAACAAATTCTAAGTTTGCAAATGCATATAACGTTCAAACACCTGCATTACAATCAATAAAATCTCAGTTTTTAAGCAATAATTGCGAATTAGTCACTTCACGTCGGGCAACTTCACAAACTAACTGCAAGTGCACTGGAATTTTCACTGTTCCCTTTACCAAGTTTTTACTGGCGGGAGACGTGGCTGGTAAAGTTTGTTTCAGAGTAACCCAGGCTTTACAGGATTTTGTTTGCGAGCCTGCACGTCTCTAACGTAACTCTAACTAAATGAGTGCCACGTATCACTCTGTCCCGAGTGGGACGTGCTGTGGGCTGTGCGGGGAGGAGTTGGGGGGATCGGCCCTCAAGTGTACAGACTGCGGAGTCTTTGTCCACTTGAGGTGTTCCGGTCTGCCAGTGTACCACCTGGTATGGTTGGAGACCTCCCGCAGCAAATTCAAGTGTGAGACGTGTGTCGTGAAAAAGTGCGGCGAGGAGTTTGCCGTCATGGCTTCCCGAATTGAGAGGCAGCTGAAAGCGGGGAATGCCGGATCTGGGACTCCCACCCCATCCGTCGTCGTCGAGTGTCCTCCTGCTCCTCTGACACCGGGCCATGGATCTGGATCTGTGTCGGATGATTCTTTGATGGTGCCGGAAGGGGAGGTTTCGGCGGCGGTTTTTGTGCCTGAACCAGCTAAGGAGTTGTCGGCCACTGGGCTCTCTAAAGCTGGACCTAAAGTGTGTAGGCACTTCCTGAGGAGGGAGTGTAAGTATGGCAGAAGGGGGGAAGGTTGTGAGTTCTCCCACCCCAAGGTGTGTTATAAATTCGCGAAGTTTGGGGGAAAACTGAAGGAGGGATGCAGCAAAGGCCGGAAATGTGAGTACTTCCATCCACCCTTGTGTTGGAAAGCGGTGGAAGGTCTGAGTTGCCCCAGGAAACAGTGCAAGTTCCTCCATCCGGCGGGAATAAAAGTCAGAGAAGCTGCCAACGCAATGGCTAGTTAGGTGACTTCGAATGCTGTTGGCGCGCCTCCACCGGCGAGAATCTCTTTTAGAGAGGCTGTGAGCGGCCGCGGAGTTGAGGCTTTTGGAGTTCCTCCGCCTGCAGCGACTGTGCCGAGCCTTGGGTCGGACAGGACTAATCTTCTAAATTTGGAGAATGCGACTCCTTTTTTAGAGTTGCGGAGACAGGTGCAGGCAATCCAGGAGCTTTTGGAGAGAGTACTGAGTGGGCGAGACGAGCATCGTCCTTTGGTAACAGAGGCCCGAACCTGCACCTGCAAGCGAGTCTGGTAAGCAAGGAAACTCATTGCACTATAATGATGAGCAATGTGGAGGGCTTGAGCACCCGTCAGAAGAAGTTCAAGGTCGGAATGCTCAGGGACAGAGCTTTTCTCGCGGGTGATGTGTTGATTGCTTTGGTGGAAACCCATCTGAACGTGGACGTGCTTGACGCTGAGGTCTACATGGAGGGTTTCCAGCTATTTAGATCGGACCGACTTCCAGGCCGAAAGAAGGGCGGAGTTGCGGTGTTCGTAAGGGAGGATATAGCCGCTGAAGCTGTTGTCCTCACTGGCGGTTCTGATGGAGTGGTGGAGCACCTTGCGTTGTGGTTCGACAGTAGGAGGCTGGTCCTGGCTGTGATTTACAGACCTCCTACATGTGAATCGACCAACTTCGATACTGTGCTTGGCCATCTTGTTGGGAGGTTGGAGGAGCTGGGTACTCCCACCCCAACCATGGTGGTGTTGGGAGACTTCAACTTCCCTCGGATGTGCTGGTCCACTGGTAGGATGGAAGGAGGTGCCAATGATACCAGAGCACAGGCGGCTGCTCTTTGGAGCTTTATGGAGGAGTTTGCCCTGGAGCAGTATGTCACTGTGCCTACGCGGTTGGACAGTGTACTGGACCTATTCCTGACAAATGACGGGGACCTGGTGAGAGGACTAGCTGTCGAAGACACTATCCTGTCGGATCACCGGTTAATCCTGGCCACCGTTGACCTAGGCTCAAAGTCTCGTAGTGAGGAGCGCCAAAGTGGGCGGTGTGCGCTTGACTCACTGAACTTCATGAGCGATCGTGTTGACTGGACTGGGTTGAGGAGACGCCTGTTGGAGATACACTGGGAGGACCGGATAGATGCGGATGTGGCAGAGGAAGTGTTTCAGCAGTTCTGTGGGGTGCTGGCTGACGTCTGCCCAAAGTACGTGCCGAGGAGAAGGAAGCATAAAGGTAGATCTGTTCCTAGTGATCGCCGTACTTTGATGCGCAAGAGGAGACGGCTCCTAAAGCGACTATCAGAATCAGCCACTCCAGAGACAAAGCAGAGAATTGTTGCAATGGTGCGTGACCTTGAGGTATTGCTCCAGCGTTCGCATGAGGAGGAAGCTTTGAGGGAGGAGGATTTGGCCGTTAAGGCAATCCAAAGAAACCCTAAGTACTTCTATGCATTCGCCAAAAGGAGAACCCTGACAAGGTCTACGGTTGGACCGTTTCGCATCGGTGATAGTATTGTCAGTGCTCCAGACGAAAAGTGTGAGGTCTTGAGAAAGCAATATGAGTCCGTGTTTAGCGTACCGAGACTCCAGAGCCTGAGGTCACACTTGGATGAGCTGCTGCGAGGGATCCGTGAACCGGGACTGTTGGAGGACATCTGCTTTACGGAGGACGATTTGGTGGTCTCTATAAAAGAACTGTCCCCGACGTCGGCGCCGGGACCGGATGGAATCCCTGCCGTACTGCTGCGAAATTGCTGCGAGGAACTAAAGATGCCACTCTTTCGGCTGTGGAGGTCATCGATGAGCGAAGGCAACGTCCCGCAAGCACTGAAGCGTGGTTTAGTGACGCCGATATTCAAGGGCGGAGAAAAGCACGCCCCAATGAATTATCGACCAGTAGTACTGACGTCACATGTTATTAAGGTCTTTGAGAGGGTGGTAGCCAGGAGATTGGTGCGTCTTTTGCAGAGTGCGGACCTCTTCAACGAGCATCAACATGGCTTCAGAAGAGGAAGGTCATGCCTCTCGCAGCTCCTAGAGCATCACCGCTTAATAACCGAAGAGCTGGGCAGTGGACGGGCAGTCGATGTCGTGTACTTGGACTTCGCCAAAGCCTTTGATAAGGTGGACCAACCACGGTGTCCATCTGCGAAAGCTGCGGGCTTGCCACATTGGAGGAACGTTGCTGAGATGGTTGGCCAGTTTCTTGACGGATCGGAGGCAGATGGTGGTCGTAGATGGGTGCCTCTCGTCTGAGTCGGTGGTTGCAAGCGGGGTCCCGCAAGGCTCAGTGCTGGGCCCGCTACTGTTTTTGATCCACATCGCAGACATTGATCTAAACCTGCAACATGCGCGGGCGTCCTCTTTTGCTGATGACACCAGGATAATTAAGGAGGTGACCGGCTCAGAGGATTGCATCGACTTACAGGAGGATTTGGAGAGGATCTATGTCTGGGCGGAGGAAAATAACAAGAAATTCAATGAGGCTAAATTTGAGCTCATTAGGTACGGCCGGCATCCAGACGAAGCATTCTCCTACACGACAGCGGGTAACCTCACGATCGAGAGAAAGCTTTCTCTTCGAGACTTGGGGGTTGTTGTGGAGGAGGGAGGAGGCTTCGGCGAGCACATCAGTGGTGTGGTGAAGAGATGCAGGCGGCAGATGGGGTGGGTGTGGAGGACCTTTAGGACCGGAGAGCCGACCCCAATGTTGACCCTGTACAGAGCACTAGTTCTCCCCCTGGCAGAGTATTGCTGCCAACTTTGGAGCCCAAGTGGGCGGGGAGATATAGTGCGGCTGGAGAGTATTCAGCGGTCCTTTACTGCCAGGATTGCAGGTGCTCGTCGACTGGATTATTGGAGTCGACTTGAGCATTATCGGATGTACTCCCTCCAACGGCGTAGGGAGAGGTATATAGTAATATATACATGGAAGATGCTGACGGGGCTTGTTCCGAACTTCACGGACAGCAAAATTGGGCTTCGGATGAAACAGCACATTCGGTTCGGTACATTGTGTGTGGTCCTGACCTTGAATAACAGAGCCCCAGCAAGTGTGAGGAGCAGGCATGAGCAGTCGTTTTCAGTCATGGGCCCAAAACTTTTTAACTGTCTTCCCCGCACCCTGAGAGAGCATGTCGGGTCGCTGGAGGCATTTAAGAGGGCACTGGATGAATTTTTGAGGACGGTTCCGGACAAGCCACCGCTGCCTCACTACTATCAGCCTGCTGCAGGCAACAGTTTGCTGCAGCAGCTCGCCCATCGAAGGGCGCAACAACTGTAGCGGCGCGACAGCGCTGTGAGGCGGCGCCTTCGGCGTGACCTGAACCAGAGCGTCCGAACTTCACCAAAGGACCAAAGGTGCAGCAACGCCGGGGCGGTGAAACGGACTGCTACTTCGAAACTTCGAGAATTCGACTGTTCGAGTGCTTCGACCAGCTCATAGAGCAAGTTTTTAGGGTAAATCAACTCAGAGACTTCATGTTTGAATGTTCGTTACAAATTTTTAAATGAATACATTATTCTAGACAAAAAAAATTACACATATCACTTGTTCTTGGAAGGCTGTATGAGTGTAATACAAAATACTTTTTTGTTATTCCATTTTAATTCAAACTAGCAAGGATAGGGTAGTTTGTAGATTAGTCGACGACTGGCCTTCGACTGATGATCGACTCTTTACAAATCACTCGTTAACCTCTATTCCAGACATGTTTATTTATTAAATGTCTTCTCAGTATGTTTTGTTGATGATTAAGTTTTTGTTTTTCATTGAGTAAAAATAATAACCGATTTTTAGTTTTTGTTCTAAGTGTTGAGGTATGTGGGGAATTTGTAAGCATTTTGCTATTCAAAATGCAAGAGTGTAGAAGTATATCTCTAATTTTCTCATCTCTTCTTTCTCTCATTCAAACGAATATTCATTTGTGCGATGTCTCTAGAACGTAATAATTAGAATAACATTATTATTTTATGTATTATTTCCATCTTAAAAACACTCATATGTCTTGAGAAGAGACTTCAGCTTACGCACGACTGCCTCGGGAATAAAAACAGTTCTATAAAAATTAAAAGATCAACGTTACTTGAATTGCGAACAACGAAAACTTAGACTTGTATTGCTTTATTATTCTTATTATTATTATTATTATTATTAGTATTATTATTATTATTATTCTTATTGTTATTATTATTATTTTTCTCATTATCATTATCATAAAAGAAAGTTTCAGCCTCCCTTAACCACGACAAAGTTGTTCTAAGAGAGGAAGGAGGAAGGCGCCATTCAGTATGGAGTTGAGGGAACGCGGAATCTATGCACAAGGTGCACAGAAACAGGAAGCTAAGAAAGAAGTTCATGAAACGAGATAAAATTGAAGAAGAAAGTAGTAAGTGCTGAAAAACAGGACAGCAGTGAACCGAAAAAAGATGGTCCGTAACAAAACAAAAACCTATTCTATTTTAACAAAAAGGAAGAATACCTAACCTTTAGCTCGGGCGCTCACAAAGTCTCCCTGGGAGCGCTAATTCCCATAGATACAACAGTTGTATCCCCCTGAGGGGAACTTGTATTGCTTTACTTTTTCAAACAATAACCAATTTGATTACTCGTTAGAATAAAAGTGTTTCTTATTACCACATGTAATTCTTTGCAAAGTATTTAGCAAAGTTTTATGCGGTATTTCGTTTAGGAAACTACAGCGTGTACTGTCAGGAAACTTGTTATTAGAAACTATCATAATGAAATGCGCTTTCTCTTAGCATTGTTTGAAATCTTTGTGCTTCTTGAAATAATTAGCATTGTCAACATCACGATATCTTCACCTTAAAAAAGAAAACGACTAAGAATAAAATTTAGAAATACGGTTAATCTTATGTATAATTCTTAGGTATATGATTCACGATTTATAAATTCCATTTTATGTTACTTCTTATTTTATAAATTTCCGAATGGTGATTAAATTCATTAGAATGTATTAAGAACTAAAAAGTAATTACACCGATTTCACTCGTGAATATCATTTCTCAATGTAAAATCTTGCATAGATATGAATAAATACTCATGTCCTCTCAGTAAGTAGCACTTCTCTTCTGAGAGAGATAGACTGCTGGGACTGTGGTAATGTGTTCGACTTGTGTCTGGTTTTGAAGATTGAAATAAAAATATGCGTATAACAATGGCAGGGTAAAAAATACACAATTGAACACAAATAAACGCAGCAATGCATTTATTCTGCAGTACAGTAAAGTTTTCACTTTCAATGTTGTGAATATTTCTGGAAAAGCATGAAATTGAATAAAATATGTGAAATGTAATTTCTAGCTTGATGCATTGTACGCCACAATGTCAGAGCATACGTTTCATTGCGATAGATCAATGATATTTGTATGGCTGTAAACAACGGATGGCCGTCCTCAAATACTACGACCTTAACCAACTTAGAAGTTTGCGCCCTCAAATTACAACTGGCCGGCTCAGCATATTACGTCCGAGCTCGACCGTTCGTGGTTAAGAGCGCGGAGATAGAGTTATAAGGGCGAACCGGCCGACTCGCCTTTAATTCATACTTGATCGACTGTCTCGTCTTTAATTCACCGGCGACACGTCCTTGATTTTCAATTGGGCAGTGGGAGGGGGGACAAAATAATACATCAAGTTGATTAAATCACCAGACTCTATATTTCTAGACCACGTCCAATTACGAAAATTGGTCTATATATAAACACTAGTATGAAAAGGTTTATAATAAATCTAAAACTCAAAAAAAGTCAATAGAAACAAATTTATACAAACATGTATAATGAAGACGTGAACAGAAGTTTAAAACATATTTCAAGATATACATACATTAATCGTGGCTTCGAGACGTTTAGAGTAATTCAATAGCTGCCTTTACAAGTTTCGGGTGCAATTCCCATACTGTTAACCTCCACGCGTTAACCGCGGAGGTTAACCTCCGCGCGGAGCTAACCTCCGCGCGCAGTGATTTCAAAATTATTAGGGGCAAATCTCCTTCGTGCAAGGGAAGGATAACGACGCTAAATTATCAATGCCAATAGAGTAACTTACTGTGAAGATTTAAATTGGTGTTAACTTGAAAAAGAGTGCTTACTCTTTGCGGTGTTACGTTTACCAGAAACGTAGTGTCCAACCGTGGTTTAAGTATATTTAGAAACTTGAAATTTGTTGATTATAAATTCAGAATCGTTCAAGAATTATGGACTCTGTTTCCATTTCATTACGATTGAATTACGATTTGAAAATGATTAGTGATTATTCCTTTTTGTTTTGTAGGGTGCATAACTAACCCGAATTTCATATAATCGTATACTCGATGTGTTTTATAATCCTATAACCTATTTAATCTCGTAGCTTTAACACTTGTAACTATGAGTTTCTATGGTAATTCGTCGCTTGTTTTCATTTCGCAAGCATAGCGTAATCTGCAAGAGCGCGTACTCTTATTAGCGTACTCTGAATCAACTGAATTTATAGAAGGTTGAGATTCTTTTCTGTGTACATGTCTTTGTAATAATTTTTACTTGTGACCAAAAATTTTCTGGTGCTTGTAGCTCTTTAGAATGCGATATTTTAATATGCGCAGTAGTATTTCATGTTTCCCTTGTTTTTATTTCTCAATGCGAAATGTTCTCTAAAAATTGTTGATGTTTATGCGAATCGAAATTGAGTTTCTTTTAATTGTGTTTTTATAATTGATATCTGGCGTTTTTAATTATTCCCATACCATAAAATACTGACAGTTTTTATTTATACCTCGTAGTAGTGTAGTACCTCGTGCTTTAGTTTTTATATTGTTAAAGAAGAAGGCTTTGTTATGTTTATCCAGCTTCGCTACCTTCATTCTTCCTGCTTACTTAATACGTAGTAAATGTTATGTCATTCATTTGAACAGTTATTCATTCTTATGTTTAATTCTAAGGAAATTAGCAATTTCTTTTATTGCATTTGATTCCGCTGCCCATTTTACTTTTCGTGTTGCTCCGCATTTAGCATTTTAGCATTTGTAATCAGTTTAAACTTCAGTGATCATTGTTATCAGATAGGTTATAACGGCGGACTGTGCCAACTTCGTTGTTTTAATTAATATAACAAATTATTAATTAATTGCGTGTATGTTAGCAAGCATTCTGTGCTGTTGAGGTATACGCGTTTTTGATTAGAGTTTTCATTTTGAATATCTTTTTAAATCTAAAATTTTGGTTTTTGTTTTTGTTCTCGGCCTATATCATTCCCGTATGAGGGGGAAGTATGTGGCTCCCTGCGTACATTCGTGAGCCGAGCCGCGTAAAAGCGCTCGTCGTGTCTGAGCAATCGCATTTTGACTGAGCATTTCCCGCCGGTAGCACCTGACTAGCTAGCTCCGATCACCAGTAAACTGATAGAAACCTTCCAGCGTTTCCCTCCCTACCTGACGACAACGGTAACCCCAGCCTCGAGGCTTACACTATCCCATTCTTCAGTGCAAATTTATTTTAGTTAAGTGATGTTATTGGGACCTCTGTTCTGAATCTTCAATTTCAATTTCTCCACAAGTTTTCGAACGGATTCATGTCCAGGGATTGATTTGGCCATTCTAGAATGTTTATCATATTCATCCTCAACCATTCTTTGGTTTCGTTTGCAGTATGCTTTGGATCGTTGTCTTGTTGGAAGGTTCATCTCCGTTTCAATTTTAACAAACGAGCTGATGGTAGGGATTGCTCTTCCAATATTTCCTCCCATTCGTGGTTCCTTCCATGATGTGAAGTTTACCAACCCCTGAAGAGCTGAAATATCCCCACACAATGATTGAGCCCCCTCCAAACTCCACAGTGGCTTAATACTCTTCGTTGTGTTGCCTTCAAGCATGGCTTGCGCTGTTTCTCTCAAATAGCTCGATTTTGGTTTCATATGACCACTGTACTGAGTTCCAAAACGCTACTGGCTTGTTCAAATGGTCATTGGCATACTTTAGCTTGGCCTTGACGTGATGTTTCTGTAAAAGAGGTGTCCTCCGAGGGATGCGGGAGCGAAGACCTTCACGGCGTGTGTTTTCTGGCTTGGATCCCAGATGCCTTGAGACCATACTTCAATTCCTCACGAGCAGTTTGAGGTTTCTGCATTACTATTCGGACCAATTTTCGAACCGTACGGTCATTAATCAACCGTGGATGGCCAGTTCGAAACTTGCTGAGAGTCGTATTCCAGTATTTCCACTTCCGCATTATGGTTCCAACCAAGGGTATAGGAACACATAGTTGTGCAAAAATCTTCCTAGATCCCAAACCTTCATTATGGAGCTGCACACTACGTCCGCGTGAGTCCTTATTCTTACCCATGCTTACGACCTTCCAGAACGCGAGCTGCTGTACTATTGACACGTTATTGGAGATGAATAGTGACGGAAGTTCGGTTGCAAAATAGTAGAATGTATTAGAGCATTCTGGAATGATCCTACCATAATTGTAATGCAAGATTTCGAAGAATCGTAGGGTATTGTAAATTTTTGATCACGCAGGTATTTATTATACATGATCCTATATATTTTTTTTCAAATAAATATTAGTGGCTTTTAGATATATTATTTGTGATGTTGTGCAAATGTTCATATGTAGTCCAATTTTCGTAATTGTAGGTGACTTAGGAATGTGGAATCTAGCGATTTAATCAACGTGCTGTATTGTTTTCCCCCACTGTATTTAGGTGTGCATGATCTTTTTTTTATTTACCTTTGCATGTTACCTTGACAGCGGAATTCATAGATTTTTGTAACTCTCTTTGATATTGAGGTATAGATACGGTTACCCATGCTAGATTACAATTGTCAAAGCGCGGAAACAATATTGAATAAATGGGTAATAATCAAGATTTTTCGTTGAATATACGAGGCCTGTCGAAAAAGTATCCGACCTTAATTTTTCCCGCGCAAAGTAGTGATTCTAAGGCGGCGCCACTGTGCACGGTGGAAGGAGGAATCTTAATGCGCATGCTTGACTTTTTTCACCGCATTCACTTGGGCCAGTCACTGGCTGGTGGTCGCCAAGTAAGGTGCTGTTCTAAGTGTTTGTCGGATTTAGTTTTCTTGCAAGATGACTGAACGAATTGAGCAAAGACACTGCATCAAATTTTGTCAAAAGCTTGGTGATTCTCAAATTGAAACAATTCGTAAGATTCAGCAGGTGTTTGGGGAAGATGCTATGGGTGTAACACAAATTAAGGAGTGGTTCAACCGATTCAAAGATGGCCGCACATCAGCGGAGAGTGAGCAGCGTTGTGGCAGGCCCAAAACTTCTCGGAGTGCAGCTGTTGTTGAGAGGGTGCGAAATTTGGTGATGGCAGATCGTCGTTTGACCGTGCGGGAGATTGCCCAAGAGGTTGGAGTGAGTAAAGATTCTGCACATGCCATTTTGCGTGACGATTTGAACATGAACCGAGTGGCTGCGAAATTCGTGCCCAAGTTGTTGTCGCCGGAACAAAAAGACCTCCGTCGTGACGTTGCACAGGACCTTCTGGACACCGCCAACACTGATCCTGGGTTTCTGAACACCGTGATAACTGGAGATGAGTCATGGGTGTACGGGTACGACCCAGAAACAAAAAGACAGTCATCCCAATGGAAGCATCCCGAGTCTCCAAGGCCGAAGAAAGCGCGGCAGGTGCGAAGCAAAATCAAGGTGATGCTGACTGTTTTCTTTGATGTCCGTGGAATTGTGCATCACGAATACGCACCGGAAGGACAAACAGTGACAAAGGAGTACTATCAGGATGTTCTCCGGCGACTTCGTGATGCAGTTCGGCGCAAAAGACCAGACATGTGGACTGCGAACAACTGGCACTTGCATCACGACAACGCGCCCGCACATTCATCCCATTTGATCCGCAATTTCTTGGCCAAACATGGAATTACGACCGTTCGCCAACCTCCCTACTCTCCAGACCTGGCTCCTTGCGACTTCTGGTTGTTTCCAAAATTGAAGACACCACTGAAAGGATCCCGTTTTGAGAGTAGAGAAGAGATAATGCGGAACGCGACGACAGAGCTGAACACCATTCCAAAAGAAGACTTCCAGAGGTGTTTCCGGCAGTGGAAGGATCGGTGGGCTAAGTGTGTGGAAGCACAAGGAGCCTACTTTGAAGGGGATTAGGGTCCCAACCCCGTCAGGTTGTTGAAGTATTTTTTCTGGCCAAAGGTCGGATACTTTTTCGACAGGCCTCGTACTTTTCGTACAGTGAAAAAATGTTTAAATTCCCACTGACTCGGTTGTAAGTTTTCTCTACGTGACCTTCAATTTTGAGGGACATTATTTTATTGAACAAACCGACTAAATTTTTCACTTTGTTTGAGTGCTTAATAATATTATTTCCTACCGTTAGAGTCAGATTTAGAATTTTTAATTACATCTTTCAATTATATACATTGAGTTTTGTTCGCATTCAGTTAGAGACCATTTTTGTCATAAAATGATTTCAAGTTAATTTAGAGACTTTCAGCTTTTATCTGCGTGTGCGGTAATCCAGCCGCTGAACTTGTTATGGCAGTTTAACCATCGTTTACAGACATAAAAATTCGCGTGTTGAGCGACATTGGAGGAACATCATTAATGAAATAGAAAGCTATAGCGGTCAGCGAATTGATCTCTGAGGAACCCCAATGTTGTTCTGAATGAATAGGGACAATTTATTGCCAAGGCGGACTGCATGAAATCAATTTGATATGTAACTTTCAAACCATTATGTGTGAATATTTTTTGTTTAATTTTAACATTTATAGTAAATGTCGCGCATGTTTGACGCTAACGAACGCTTATAGGAGAGCAAGCCGTAATTAGTGTCACCTTCTTTTGAACGATATACTACAGATTTTTCTGTGGTAATAAGCAGAGTTTCTTGAATACTAGTGTTCCTACTTTAGGTTTTTTGATTTCGATGAAATTAACACGATTCGTCGTACATAATAAGATGAGACTTGAATTTTTATTTTTTTCTCTAATATTTTGAACATGATAGGTAAAAGACTAATATGCCTGTAGTTGGATCTTGCACTGATATCGCTAGTTTTATGCAACAGTCAAACAAAAGAGTGTTTGCATTGGTCGGGAAACTTATGAGTTGATGTTGATGTACGAAGTATCAAATGAATCATCAGAGCTGTAACTGGCAAATTATCTTTAATGTACAGATGGCTATTACTATTATATCCGACTGCCTTTGTGTATTTCAATGAGTACAGAATTATCCGTAAATTGTGCTAAATTGACATTACGTGGCCTGTATTGCAGATGCATTAAGACACGAATTTTCGACTGAAAGTTGATTTGGATTGGTTTTACATACTTCATGGAACACTCGAGCTCCTACTTCTGAGAAGAAAGTGTTGAAATGAGTGGCTGTTCCCAAAGGGTCGTCAAACATACTTCTGCAGTCTAAATTTTATATTGGGCTACTTCACTAAGATTTCCCATGTTCGTTTCAGATTATTTTTTTACGATAATAATTTTTGGTGCAAATTTGCATGTTTAGCGTCCGTTATTTTGCTTTAAAATAATCTTTTGGACTGTTTATAGCTCTATTATATTTATTCATGTTGTACTCACGCAAGTAAGTTTTTGTTGTTCCGCTCAACTCTTTAATTTTTTCTTTTAACCAAACATCACGTTTTGTTTACTCTTCTTGATAAAGTAGGATGCACATTCATTAGAAGTTGCTGCCAAATTTTCATTGAAGATTGAAACTCGTATGAGCTACAGTACCATTTGCAATTAGTCTTAAGTGACATGTTTATGTATATAAATAATGTTAATATATTATTCATCCCTCCACCACATTTACTTTTTGGAAGTTAATGATTTTCACAGCGTCCAGCGGCGTCGGCCCTACGCGATGGGGATACTGGTTTGCCTCGCGAATGTTGCCGCAACCCAAGCGGGGAACATGAAAAGGCTGAATACCAATATATTACAGCTTCCCATTTGAATCATACCCTTAATTCTGTGATGCGTCATCCTTATTTCCAATTAGATAGCCATGCGCAATCACTTCAGCACCCAGGCTGGTCAAGTCACGGACCATGGTTTCCAGTTTTGGGGTATTTAACCTAAGTTGTGGTAATGAGACCCTTCTGGAGTATAATTTTGATTCGTGAAAGTTTTGCTAAAATATAAAATAGTTCGGCTTGCACACATACATGGAAATGAAAAATTACAATAATAAATCTACTGCATCATTTTATAGAATTTTCTTAAATATACATAAAATTTGAGTTTCGATTGCCTGATACCTTAGAATTGCTCCTAATAGTTAGTGATCAATCAAATACTTTTATGTTACAAAATGAACAAAATACTAGATTATACACATTGTAAATTCATGAGCATCTAATTTTATCATGTGAGCGTGGATGTTTCAGATGGCATTAGTTTTACTCCAAGTGTAGCTTATACTCACAATCAATGAAACTCCCAATTGTAGCTTCACGGTCACATTAAAAATGGTCTGAGAACTGATGCGCACTCTTCTTACCTAAAAATAAATTCAAAAATACTGTGCTTAAAATGTTAGGAAAAACTAGATAAGAAGCTCGGTATCTTGAATTAATTACACAGAAATTACCTCACTCGACTTACAAAAATAAGTTCAACATAACTGAATTAGAGTAAGTTCGAATTCCATTGTCGATGACACGTTGATAACATTGTACGTGTATCATCAAGTTGTTCCGTGGCAAGGTTGAACCGATTGTAACGTTAACGTTTGGTTTAGCTTTATGCATTGTTATTAGAGTGAGGTAATCATAAAAAAGCTGTCTTTTCATTCGGCCCATTCTTGGGAAGCAGCTAGAGATTCGATATCAATTTCAACTTCTCGTAGCTTGATAGTTCTCCCAAACTTACAAGTGATAAGATCTCACGTATTTTGAAGTAAGCTGACTTAACCTAATTATCTTTTTATGATATGAGGACTCATGAAGCTATAGATTTTGCTTAAATTGTGAATGGTGCAACTGGGCTTACGAAAGAAAATTTCATGTTGATATGTTCTATTGTTGTATCATACCATCTCAGCATAGAAGTTGAAAGTTGCCTTTCCTTCAATGACCATTTCTCCGACAAAAGTTAAACACTCTGTAGTCCTTTGTATTATTGCATTTATTGCATTCAATAATCTACAGACACAATTTTTCCTCGATATAACAATTTCTTCTCAGGAATATTTCCTCTGTTTATGCGTAAGCGACTACTATCTAGACATTAATTGACATTGTGCGTGTTCATATGTGCATTGTGTGTTGAAATACTATAAACTATCAGTTTAAATTTATATTAAACACCCCTACCTGAATATTTGAAGTGACACTTCTAGATAGCAAAATTTACCGATTTTTTTTACTACCATAAGAATAATGAAAACAAACATGTTGAAAAACTCACGACTCCACCCGGGATGAAGACGGAAAGCATGGCAAAAGTCTACACCAAAAAATTAAAAGAATCTCGTCAAAACGAGCCGCAACAAGCTGGCTGGTTGCCATAATATCAAAAAATTATTCTTTAGATAACGTAACATGTAGGAAAATTTGCTACCGAGACGTAACATGTAGTAAATGAGAAATCAATCGCCGTAAGTCATCATAACGTGATTAAAATCTAAGCATAAAAGTTTTGAATGTTCAATAAGCAGCCCCTTTCGTATTGACAAATAATCCCCTTGAGAAAGCAGCCCGTCACGTTAAAAACGAGCTTCAACTCAACTCTGGCTATCATTTGGCCTTGCTTTTATGAGAACTATTTTTGATTTTGTGAATCATTCTTGAGAACTATTTCGCCGTCGGGGGAGAGGGAACGAGGTTTCCCGTGGTCCCTCAATCCTCGGCCGATTTTCTAGTGAAATCACATTTTACGCTGAAACTAATCTCTAAACTATAGCACCTACATACTTCAAGTTAGTTTCGATTTGAACATCAATTCATTAACCTTGCCGACATGTACAACAAGACTTTCATACGCTTCCTTGGGGGGGGGGGGCAGGGAGCGAGGTTCACGTACCCCCTCAATCCTCGGCTGATTTTCTTGTGAAATCACATTTTGCGTTGATACTAATTTCTAAAATATTGCTCTTCCATGACAAATTATCGAAATTCTTCAACCAAGTGATTTAGCGTTATCAAAATGAGGTACGAATAACAGACATACACAAACGAAATCATACGTTAACTAAAGTAGTTACAGTTCACATTTGCGATTACATTAGAAAAATAACGTTTTTTAATGATGTCCAATGTAGTGGTAATAAAAGCTACATAGAAAGCGAGACAGGTTGGGCAATGGTTGAATGAAATAAGGAGAACAAGGGAAATGTCGGAGTCATTGGTTTTCGTGCTTACTGGTTGGAGTCGAGGCAATGATTTGTTGTATTAGAATCAAGGTCGAAGTCAGAGTCGAAGTCGGAAGTTTGGTGAGCTGACTCCCAGCCCTGCATCCAGGATTGCGGAGTCGGAGGAATGAATTTGCGACTCCAACTCCACTATTTCAGAATTTGGCGACTCCGACTCCACCTTTCCAAAATATGGCGACTCCCACTCTGACTCTACTTTTCACTTTTCGAGAATTTTGCGACTCCGTCCAGTTCTGACTCTACCTCATGAAAATTTTGCGACTCCAACACCGACTACACCTTTTCACAATTCATAAGATCATTTCTTAACAGTTTCAAATGTTGCAACTTGTACATATGTTTTTTAGATTCTTTATTTACCAATGACTTTAAAATTTGAAAAAAATGTACAAACTTTGGCTACTAATAGAAAATATTGATATAAGTGCTATTTCATCGATATAAAGAGTTCAAAAAACGCTTCGGTTTTGAGATAACGTGATTTGTAAAATAAGAACACTGATTACACTGGTCTGCGTCAAAATTGTTCCTGAGGGTTTTATTACGTTTTCTTCTTAATGAAATTTGTCTCCTAAATCCAAATCAAGCATTCATATTGCTTAATCAGGTCTAGTTTTTGAGATACAGACCTAGCTCCCTAGATGTCGTTACTCGTAAAAGAGCCGAGTCTCTAGCTGACCGCGAGCGCGAGTGGTGGTGTGTTGCTTGCTCACTATCCAACTAAGTGTTGTTACTTAAATCCATGACTTTTCTCATCAATGAACAGTGTTGAAAATGTATTTATAAAGCTTTATTTATCTTTGCGAAGTTTTTTGTAGGCAAATACAATAGCAAAATTCCTTATATTACATAAAAATAAAACAGTCCTGATAGATTTGGTTACATGTGTGGAAAGGTAACTTTTAGTGACCAGCTATGCACTATAACGTCGTTAGTAAAGTTCCTTTCAAATGCATATTTTGAAATAAAGCTAGGTGGTCAAGACCAAAGCTTTGCTCCACATATGTGCCGCAAAACCTGTGTCATAGCCTTTAAGGCGCTGGAGTGAGGGGGCAAAACGGACTGTTTGTCATTTGGTGTACCTATGGTGTGGAGAGAAGGCAAGGACCATATTACAGATTGCAATTTTTGCATGACCAATCTAAAAGGTGAGAATTACTTTAAGAATATAGACCTTTATAAATCTAGAAATTTTTATAAAAATCTTTTGATAGCCTATTAAAATTGTAATTGTGTATAAAAATAGTGTATTATTCTGGTAGAAAAATTGTGGTTAAATTGTATACAAAATTGATTTTATTTAAAAGTTGTAAATTTTCCTGGTATGAAAATAGTGTATAAATTTGTGGAAACGAGGGTCAAGCGAATTAAAAGTACGTAAATTAAGTATACAAAACTTTTTTTAGGTGTCAATAAGAAGAACAAGCTCACTGCAGTCTATCCTGATGTTCCTTCTGCCATTAAACCACAAGCACATGGTCCAGGAGTTCGAGTTCCTTCTCCACCTGAAAATACTGAGCCACAAGACAACATGGAAGATATAGAAGTGGATGACACTGACACTTCAGTGACATATCAGCCTACGTATACTACGATTTCGATAAGACCACTCACTCAAAGTCAATTAAATGACTTGACTAGAGATCTTGGTCGTTCTTAAGAGAACGCACAACTTCTTGCATCCCGTCTTAGTGTGAGCAACCTCTCTTCGAAGAGTTTCGAAAGTTCTTTACAGTGGATTCTTGCAGCTCTTTGGTGTATTGCAATGATGTAAAAGGTTTAATTAAGACACTTGGCGTTGCTTACCAACTACGTGAATGGAGGCTCTTTATTGATTCTTCTAGCAGAAGCTTGAAGGCAGTACTCTTAAATATTGGCAATAAAATGACATCCGTACCTATTGGTCATTCAGTTCAGTTAACAGAAAGCAACAAAAATATGGAAGTATTGATTAATACAATCAAGCACTCTAACCACTACTGGTTAATATGTGGTGATCTCAAGGTTAGATATGTTTTCCAGTTTCTTCTTGTCATTACAAATCTTTCTTTATAAAAAAATTTACCATCCATGGGCAAGTTTCAGAAATTCAATAGTATCGATCAACAGTCCGTCTGAGTATAGCAACAGTCTGTCGGCATGTTGCACACTGTATTGAAATTGTCAAATATTTCAAGGAATGTTTGTTTCTAAATACCTATTACAGAAGGATATGATACACATATTATTTTCTCCCTACCCCTAATAAATTTAGTGAAAATTCCTATGCAAAATATAGAAGTTCTTAGAAACCATGTGCATCAATATGCAAGCATAGAGAAAGAAAAAAAGAGAAGCAGTTTATTTCCAATAGAGTACAAACATGAAATGTTGATACATTGGTTTTTAAAATACCTGAACATTAAAATCCTTAACTGATAATAACACATTGGTATCGCAATACCCTTGCAAAATGTTGAAACAAAAAAATTTTTGACAGAAAAGCACAACAAAAATGAGTTCCCTTCGTTGCGTAATCTGATTTTGACAGTGTATTTTAATATAAGTAAATAAGAGGACACAATTCTCGGAACGATTAATTGGAAAATGCTAAAGTTTGTGCACACTTGTATTGAAATAAGAGCGAGAATCGCATTCAAATACCTTAACTTAGAAAAAGAAACAGAAAGAAAAACAGTTTATTTCCAATAGAGATGGCACCAAACATCAATGTTTTTTTAAATATCTTAAAGTAAGGAAAATACACTTATATGATACACACACATAGTATTGTAATACCCATGTCACTAAACGAAATAAATGATTGAGGGCAATGTATCCCTTGTGTTGCGTGATCTAGATTTGATGATGTATGTAACTACAATTATAAAAGAAAACACGATTCGCGTCACAGAGTATAGTTGAGAATACTCTTTTTTGTGCACACTTGCAGCGAAATACGAGCCCAGTGACTGGCGGCATAAGTAATTTGTTGAAAGTAAAACGGGTCGATCAAGATAATCCTGCGTCTAAGCTAGGCAGCGAGGTTGACATTCAGAACTGTATTTTCATTCCTAAGTATAGACTAGTATTCCAATCAGGGATTCGGAGAAAATGTCTTTTATCGCGCAACGAAGTTATATTTCTATGCTAATAATGTTGCCACAAAATAGTCTACATGAGTCAGAAATATGAAAATAAAAATGATTATTTTACAACGGTTACCAAGAAATGTACAACATAATGAGAGTGATACGTGAAAGTAACCACCAAGATAGGGTTGTCATAACATTTTCAAAGAGTGTACAATGATTTGCATCACATAAGACTAACAAGAACATTTTAAGACGTGAACAATAGAAGAACATTTGTGTTCTATAAAGTTACCTAATTAGAAAAAGTTAAGTTATTTTCGAAACATGAGGCAAATGTCTTTAATTTTTAAACATATATAGGTGCCACGACGGTCCACTTTAATGCTTGTACAAACGGGGAAATAAAGCATAAAAATGTATCCTATAGCTGCTGAATTGAAATTGAATAGTGTTTGTTATTTCATGGAAGCAATAAAGATAAGAACTTTGTTGGGTGAAAACACTTGTGACAGTTTGCACGTACATTGACAAATCAGCTTTGGATTTCCTGAAATCAGGGAATAAGATTATAATTGCGTGTTGTGGAATAAATTCAAAAATATTTCGAGCGAGCATGGACAATAAAAAAAAGAACACACCTATGAAAGATTACCGAAATTCAAAATTACACTTTGCTGATTGCTTAAATGAGCACGCTTCAACCCTAACACCAATTAAGTTTATAAGACAAATGCAAGTCGATTGATAAAAGGTTTTGCACGAACTGTTGTGGGTAGATGTATGACGGTACAAACATATACAAATGTACGCATGCACACACACACATATGCATACAGATACCAGGGTACAAGCATGAAAATTATGAAAATTACAAGTTTTGTTTTTCTAAGTAAAAAAATTAACATAATGTGCAGTAGTTGATAAGCATCTTATTCGAACACAAATTGGTGATCACGCAACAACTTATTTTTTTGCGAATGTTTTAGATTAAGAAAGCGAAAATGACGAGTTAGGGCAGTGTTACAAGTTGCGAGTGAGAAAGGGCGGTGTTTATAGTTCATATGCTAGTTGCTAGTTCAGTGCACACAGATATATGTGCGTACGCAAACAAAGACACACATATTCACACGGATACCTGTATACAAGCATGAGTGATATGAAAGTTACAAGTTTTGTTTTTCGAATGGAAAATTTATTTTTAACACAACGGTCAGTAGTTGATAAGCGTCTTAGCAAAACAAATATGGGTGATCACGCAACAAATTTATACTTTATTGTAGTGCTTTACAATAGTATAGAGAGATGACGCGTTAGGTAATGTCGCAATTCGAGAGGGAACAGAAAAAAGCGGCATTTCTCGTCCAAATTCTAATTGCCCGTATAGTGCACGAATATATGTATATGTGCATGCATATACGCTCACACATGCACATACACAGTATTTATAGTTTCATATGCTTGATTCTACTCCAGTGCACACAGGTATATGCGCACATATACACCCATATACGTACACGCGTATACTTATAGAAGTAAGCATGTTTGTAAATCCCAACGTATAGAAGATCAAATCGCATATCTTCAAAACTGTTTTGTAATGTGTTGAATTATAAAATAATAAGCAAGGGAGTTTGTTCAGCAATTGAGATATTAAGCAAATGAGATTCGTAAATACTTATTCAGTAAGTTCTGTAGCTAAGAATTATTTATTGTTGAGACGCAAGATGACGCGCTATTTTGGTTTTAAATTCTCTCAGTTTTTGAGGGATTTTGATACTCGGAGGAAGTTTGTTCCACAGTAAGGCACCTGATATTGACAGAGCCTTCTGCCATATGTGAGATGAACGTATTGATGAAACTCTGTTGACTAGGGCATTATTGTTTCTCTTCGACTTTAGGTTGGCTCCAGTGGGTGGATGGAAACGCACTATCTCAGCATTGCTCCGAGGAAGATATAACGAGGAGAATACGTATTGGGCCCTTAGCACGAGTAGCCTTTTTTTGAATAAGAGTCCAGCCGAGTTTATTAAGAAGAGGGGTTACGTGATCACTTCTTTTGAATTTACCGTTGCCTACCACCTTGGCTGCGATTTTTATGCACTTTTGTGAATCCCTTTGAAGGTATTGAGGTAAGTCTCCCCATACTAGACTGCAGTAGTCAATGCGCGATAACACCAGGGATTGAATGGCCAATAATCTAGATTTTTCGTCGAACATCCTCTTTATTCGATGAAAAAACATTAAAGTTCCGTAAATTTTGTTGCAAGTAATCTCAACGTGAGATTTGAATGACATGTTTCCATCGAACCAGATACCTAGATTCTCAACTTTTTCTAATGTAATAATTTTTTCAGTTCTTACTGCAAGAGTAAGATCTGAAGTTTTTTGATTGCATCTTTCCATCCGAAAATATTGCATTGCGTTTTACTAGTATTTAATTTGAGACCATTTAGGTCGTACCATGATTTCAGGCTAATCAGTATAGTTTCGGCTTTAATTCGCGTCTGTGGTATTTCCGATGCAGAACTTGTTATTACAATTTGAACATCATCTGCATACTGTGAGATCCGTGTGTTGGAAGGCATTGGAGGGAAATCATTAATGAAAATTAAAAACAAGAGCAGACCAATAATGGATCCTTGGGAACACCAAAACTATTTTGAATGAATGGGGACAATTCGTTTTCTTAGCGGACTGCATGAGATCGATTTTACAAGTCACTTTCAAACTATTGCGTGTATACTCCTAAGTTCAGTATTTTTCGTAGACGTCTATCATGTTTGACGCTATTAAACGTCTTAGAGAGATCAAATAACAGTAAGAGTGTTACATTTTTTGATCGATATCACTGAATATTTTTTCAGAGATATTGAGCAGAGTGTCTTGAGTGCTTGTGTTTCTTCTATGGGCGTATTGATTTCGGTGGAGTATATTTGACTCGTCCAGGTGAAATGACAGTTGATTTTGTTGAGATCCAACTTCAATATATGTATTTATACATATATATATATAAGTTGTCGCAGTCACCCATTAAATTACTTCCGTTCCATTTTCTATGTTCATGTGTAAACTTCCTGTGGGGACTCACTGAGTGCCTCCTTCTCTTCTTCTTCTTGTCGCCATTCTCCAAGCTTGATAAACGTACAATATAATAGCTCCTAGTTTGGACTGTTGTTTTGTTTACCCCACATCTCATACTTGTAATCGTTGCCGTACTCCATAATCCAAGATGGAACGATGCCTAACTGGTCTAACAGGCAATGGGCTCAGTCCAGTAACTTTACTTTTGATGGCAATGATGAAAGGTATGAATTGTGGAAAGTTCAAATCCAGGCCTACCTAGACTTGAAATCGCTGAATTCCGTCCTTGAGGGCGAAGAATCAAGTCTGGATGTTGCGAAGAACAAGCAAGTTTTTTCTGAGCTAATGCAAAGGCTCGATGATAAAAGAATCTCGTTAATTATTCCGGACGCCTATGGAGATGGAAGAATATCTATGAAGATACTGCGTGATCATTACATCGGTAGCAGTAAACCGAGAATTATTTCTCTGTATTGCGAGTTGGCCGCGCTGAAGATGCAAAATGACGAGACTGTAACCGACTACTTGCTGCGTGCAGAGACCACTGCTTCCTACCTGAAAAGGGCCGGCGAAATTATCAGCGATGGACTGATAATCGCCATGATTATCAGGAGATACATGATAGATACCGTGAAACCAAGAAAGATTCCGTGAAACCAATGGCAACAGATAGTAAAGATGTGAAAAGTTATTTTTGATTTATGGTATCAACAGATTCAGAACGTACTTCTGTTGTAAATAGTGCTAACTTACTGGTGGATTGTGGAGCTACTACTCGCATTATTTCTGATGAATCTAAGTTATATCTTTAGATAATAGTTTTGATCACAGTAAGCATTTTATTAAGTTAGCTGGTTGTTCTAGGATGAACACCATTGTTGATGCTAAAGGTGATGCAAGGATTACCCTGACTGCTGCCAAAGATAGGAAACACAATGTAATTTTCAAAAATGTTCTTTGTATTCCTAGTTTTAAGCAGAATATTTTCTCTGTTCAGCCTGCTATTGATCAGGGCGCATCATTTAATTGCAGTCAAAATGTTGCAAAGTTGTTTGCTTCAGATGGGACTGAATTCAATATTAAGAAATGTGGTAAGCTGTATTATTTAAATTCTGAGAACTCTGTTGACTTTGCTAATGCTATTAGTGAACACACTCTAGAGGAGTGGGACAAGATTCTTGGGCATTGTAATGTGAAAAATGTGATAAGCCTAGAAGGTGTTACTAAAGGAATGAAAATCCCCAACAAAGGAAATTTCCATTGTGAGATCTGTGTCCAGGGTAAAATGTGTCAATATAAGAGCAGACACCCTGATGAAAAATCAAAGAAACCTTTAGAGCTAGTCCGTAGTGACCTAGCTGGACCTATAATTTCTACCTCTTTTGAGAATTCCATGTATGTCATGTCTTTTGTGGATGGTTTTTTGGGGCTTATATTCGTGTATTTTCTGAAAAGCTAAAGTGACTCAGTCGAAGCATTCAAGAAATTCCTGGCTGATTCTGCCCTCATTTGGCTCTGTGAAGCGTTTAAGAACAGACAATGGCACAGAGTACTCCTCAAACTGGTTCAAAACTGTTGTTACGGAGAACGAAATAAAGCCCGAATTTACGGTTCCATACTCTCCCCACAAAATGAGACTGCTGAGAGATCTTGGAGATCATGGTTTGAGATGGCAAAGTATTTATTGCTACATGCAAATTTGCCAAAAGAATTGTGGAATCACGCTCTCAGAAGAGCTGCTTAGATTAGAAATAGGTGTTTCAACTAAAGGACAGGCAAAACTCCTATTGAGATGTTCACTAGAAAGAAATCTGAACTTAGTAATATGCACATTTTTGGTTCAAAGTGTTTTGCCAAGAGTCAGAACCCAGGAAAGTTTGACCCTAGGTCAGAACAGGGATTTTTTGTTGTCTATGACCCGTGAAGCCCAGCTTACTTGATTCATTTCGCTGAAACTCGTCCATATAAAAAGAGTAAGATGGCCCCAAAACTGTCATAAAATGTCTAGAAATGTGGTGGATGAGGATGAGTTCATCGCTGTAGATAACCCTGCTGAGTTGAAACCAGGGTTGCGGAGTCGGAGTCGGGAGTCGGAGTCGCCGGAGTCGCATATTGTAGGGGGGAGTCGGAGTCGGAGTCGGAGTCGCTTTTCTGAATGTGGTGGAGTCAGAGTCGGAGTCGGAGTCGCTTTTCCGAATGTGGTGAAGTCGGAGTCGGAATCGGAGTCGCTTTTCCGAATGTGGTGGAGTCGGAGTCGGAGTCGGAGTCGTTCATTCGGATGTGGTGGAGTCGAGGTTGGAGTCGATATTTTTTGGTTCCTTTGATTCTAATTTTTGCTAAAAATTATGATTGCTTAAAACCAAAAGTAAACAAAACAGAGTTAACTGGAAAAAACGCAATGTTTTTGCTGATTATTTTGTTCGTTTTTGAACCTATTACCAAATACTGTCATTGATATCTAGTCATTGTGGGTTCGCACACACACACACACACACATATATATATGAGGTACCGACGAGTACGAAACATAATTTTCGTACTGGAGCAATAATGCATATTTTGCAGTTAAAAAGCAGGAATTAATAATTGAGAGCATCGCAAATTCATTCTGTTTATTTCTGTTTCGTTCATTTCCTCCTCAGTTAATATACAGGAAGTAGAAACTAGTAAATGAGTTGCAACTTACTTGAAGAACAGCATTGTGCTCATAAAGAGTGGTAACTCTGCACGCTCTTAATGTGTCAACATTCTATATCAGTGGTTCCTTAAAACGGTCTTTTCTAGTCTTTCTTTGAGTTTTGCTATGATGTATTGATAATGACTAGACTTTCTAGAAGCATAAAGTTATGTTGTGATCATAAATATTTGTAGTCTTTAGGTTATGATACATTGATAATGACTAGTCTTTGCCTAAACCTGAAGCTATGGTTTGATACAAAAAGACTTCTATCGGATGACCCAGCAAAAAGTAGAGAAATAGAAGTTATGTTTTTTCAGCTATTAAGGCCAATCAATTAATTCAACCATGTGTATCAAATAAAAGAGAAATATATTGTCTTTAATAATATCCAAGAATAATTTAACATATCGTCCTTTCTCCTTGATAACCTAGTGAAGACTAGGGATCATCTGATCACACGTGGCCCGCACAGTTTCGGCGACAATTTCTGCTCTAGATTTAGTCACTCTTTTGCTAAAATTTAGACATCAAGTAATCACATGAAATCACACACCAACATCGCAAAACCTTGTGCATGAAAAATAAAAAGAAATTTCAAATAAGTCCAAAAACAACATTAATAACGAAATATAAATGTTTAAAACCGAAAGTAAAAAAACAGCGTTGAAGTACGTAACTAACAACATAAAAAATAATCAATGTTTTTGGTGACTTTTTCGTTCAAAGTAATAAACAGAGTCTCTTTACCTATTATTACCTGATACCGTCATTGATATCAAGTCATTACATATATTTGCTAAGTACGAGTACGGAATTTAATTTTCATACGGGATTGATAATGTATATTTAATAGATAAATAACAGGAATTAGTCATTCAAATTTTTGCAAATCTATTCGGTTTTGTTTCGGTCTCGTTTAAATATATTAGCAGTAAAAATAAAAACTAGTAATAAATGTGTTACGAGTTACTCGCAGGGCAGCTCAGCTAATGCACTACCTTTAGATTCGGGTAGCATTTAAATATTTGGTATTTAAATACACTTCATAAATCCTTTTTAATTGGATTTAAATACAAAGTACTTAAATACTTTTAAAGTATTTAATTGTATGTTTTATCATTTAGGCCTAATACAGTAAAGTCAGACTAAAAACAGCATAAGTAAAACACAAAAACTGTAATTTAGCCTAAATAATAACATATAATAAAATAATTATCACCAAAACCAAACATGTAGCACACAACATGTGTTAACAGTATTCTTCCGAGTATCTCGCATTGGCGCGTCTGCGTTTCAAATAAGCGGGTCCAAACGCGTGGCGACAAGTTGTTGACTCAAATATATAAAACAAGTGCGATGTGCAGTGTTGCCAATTTAGCTCGAAACGGGCTAAATTCAACCTTTTTATAACTTTTTAGGCAGCAAAAATAACGAATTAGCCCCAGCGCCTTTTTTACTCCGAAAGAGAAAATCTTGCCCTATTCTTAGCCTGCTATTACTCTTGATCAAAAGAACAGCCAATTTTTTAACTTCAATCCAAGGAAATCGGATTGCAACGTCGTTTGATCGAAAGCGTGGCCACATCTCACATGTGCTCGTGAGTCAGCCACCTTCAGCCCCAGTTGAACGCCTGTTTCCTTCGGAGTAATAACTCTGTCCCCAAACGGTCGAGACTGTCGGACTAAACATTCGCAAAACTTGTTCTCTCGAAGGCTAATCGAGAGATCATGCAACAACTTTAGTAAGGTTGGTGCGTTGCCAGATGACTAAGTATAACAATGATTCTTTCTAGTCCCGAACGATAGTTAATTTAAGGGGAGCATTTTGGAGCATTTCAGGTCCAAATGTCGATTTTCATGTTATTTTTTTTTTGCTTCAAACGAGTCTGAGAGACATCACCGAACATCTGTAGAAATATCAGGAACGCATCCCAGAGCTAGCGTCCCCCCCGGGAGGGGGGGAGCATCCCTATACAGGCAGACAGAGGTTAGAGATCACGCTGGTTACGTGCGACGTTTATTGGTGACGATGTAGTACAGGTGGGGATGCGAACCAAATGCGCGGGCCCTAAAGAGCTCACCGCTTATAAGACCTCTGAGGCGAACGGGGGAAGAGGGGCATGGATGGCGCTTGGCGCACATACCTCCCCCCTTTACCCGGATAGGTATTCAATTATAAATCAAAAAAAAATATTATTCGGGCGGATAAAAACAAAAATTTAAATTTCAAACACAAAATCCGCCTCACATGCGGGTAATACTCAAAGGTAATTAGTAACCAAACAATTAAATTTGATCAAACTAAGTAAAAGATACCTCGCCCAAGAATTATTTATAACACTATGCAATACAAGCAAGAAGTACAAGGGCGCTGAAGCGATAAATCATAAATCATAATGCCCTTATCCTCAACATTGAAAAGAAATAAACCTAGCTGCTACAAAAAAAACAGCACAAACGAAACGCCAGATAATCTCATTACTAAAAACACAATTTCGATTCGCATCAACCCAAATAATTTCATTTCCTTCGCAATAAAAAGTTAGTAGTCGTCGCAAAAATTTGTAAATAAAAACTATTTAGACATCAAGTAATCACATGAAATCACACACCAACATCGCAAAACCTTGTGCATGAAAAATAAAAAGAAATTTCAAATAAGTCCACAAACAACATTAATAACGAAATAATAACTAAACAGAATTAAAGCAAATCCATTATTTAAATTTCGCACAACTACAAATGTTAACACCATCGTTTTCTCCAAACATGTTGCACTCGCTCGATCGCATAGTGAGCGTAAAACACATACAGCATTAGCATGATTAAATAGTTATTACATAGCGAGAACTAGATTAAATGGTGATTATATAGCTTATACGATTATAAAACATCTAAGCGGGTTAAACACATTAAAACGCATAAACCCTTAAACGCATAAAACTTTTCAACATGTTTCTTATTACATTTTACCCTCCAATTTTCACGGAGTTAAACGCATCCAAACAAAAGCATAATTCTTGCATAATTTTCAACAACGCTTTCCCATCTTCAGTCCGAATTTTAGTCGCATTTTCAAATACAAATAAACTCGATTTTCAACGAGCGCATAAATTTTTCCAGTAATATTTTCCAGCTCCTTCTTTTTCCAATATTTCAATTTCAATTTTCTCATAATTTTTCTTATTATTTTCAATCTCAATTTCCAATTCTGAAGCTCTACTGTCGTCAAAGTTTATGTGTTTTTGGTTTTTGAGAACAAAGTCGCTGAGGCACCACGCCGTCTGAGCGGAACACGGCTCAACCACGTGTGCGCGCCACGTGCTTAACACGCGGTACTTGCCCGTACCCGCTGTCACTCGCACAGCACGCGAAGCTGAAATGAAACGAAAACAAAGAAACGATTAGCATGGCCCGATATCAACAACATGAGTTAACAACCAATTAAAAATATAAAGAAATTAAAATTCAAACAGGTAAATAATACTAAGTACGAATCTCATTAATTGAGTTAACAGTCTACTCATGAACCCAATTGTTAAAGCATAAGTTTAGGCAAAGTCCATTCACCTCCCATTAATCTAAAGTATTTACTCTCGGTAAATTCTCGTTAAAAGGAAAAGTGAGAACCTATAAATTGAGAACTACATTTTTGAGTCTCGTTCGGGAAATTTCCAGCCACGTGAGTGCTGATTTCAAATCGATTTCAAGTTTAATTTAATTTTGCTGAGACAGCAAAAGTGCACCGCCTCACCGACTCCTCAGCCAAGTCAGCGCATGCCTCTCGCCGGCAGCGAGCTATTTTTAGCTGCGAACTAATTAAGAATCCACAGGCGTGAGCAAGGAAAAACAAAAAATAGAACAAATTTCATAAACAGCAAATTCCTCACAAGCACGTATTCACAGAATAAAACCTCGAATTTAAAAACATAACCAGAAAGGTTACTTCAGTTCAAAGAGATTCACCATGCTGCTTTTTGCAGACGAACACTACAATGCAAAATTAGAAGCAAATAGATTATAAGCAAAACGTTTACGAGAATACAATGAAACATAGCAAAAGCACTGAAAATACTTGGTATATACATAAGAAACATACGTAAGAACGTACTTCAAAAATCAAATCAAAATCAATTTTCACGTTAAATGCTTGACAATCAATTTTAATCTTTCAATCAGTTGTAAATTGTCAATTGGACAATTTTGGTATTCAAGAAAATAAATTGCATTCTTTTAGAATTAAAACATTTTAAATTTCAGAGTACAAAATTTTACTGAACATGAAATTCAGATAGGCTTGTAAAATGACTTTTATGATGCACTAGATCGTTTCAACGTGCTCAAACATTATTAACTGAAGGATTATTAAATGAAGCCTCTCTCATTGACAAATGACTATGAAGTAACTTAAATTTTACTCTCACACTGAATTAGTGTGGACTCTCACGTCCAAAACACATGTAATTCATGACTATCCACCAGTCACACCAGTCACAATCATCCGTACATTGAACTGCAGTCACCACTGTCTGCATGTTGCCAGTCAGAGTGACCGGAAATGCGTCGCCTTGCGCCTCTCGCGCCTCGCTAAAGTTCAATGCCTTGTGCAGCCTGTGCTGAGCACAGCTCTCGGCCTTGCGCCGGCGTACAAAAAAAACATCTGCCTCTGCATCAAGCAAAAAAAACATCACACTCACTCGTGTGCGCTGCAGTGCAGCTGCACTGGTAACTTTACTCGATACTCTTTACCAGTGATACTTGATACTCGATACTCGTTACTCTTTAACTTATTACCAGCACAATGACAACCGCAATCCACAATGCTAAACTCTGACCGTCATGGTATCAATGGTATTATTTCCACCACATGAAATTATGACCTAAAATCAGAGTCCCATCGAAAATCAACGGTAACAGCTTCTCTTAAAGCTTATTCATTTGTCTGCGCGCAATACTCAACAGTATTTTCTCAACAGTATTACTCGATCTCGCTGGTAAATTTACCTGGTAACTTCAAACCATTTTACCAGATATATCCACAGCCCTGTCGGAATCTTTTACCAAGCGCCGCAACGCTTTATGGGTTACCTCTACCTGGGTTTACCTCTTACGTACACTCTGGGTTTACCTCTACCTGGGTTTACCTCTTACGTACACTCTCTGGGCTTACCTCTACCTGGGTTTACCTCTTACGTACACTAGAAGAGTCTTTCTCTTCTTTATCTTTATTCACTTCACTCGGGAAGAGTACCTTTACTCCTTCCTACTTTAATATGTATTCAATTCTCGAAATCACATTGCATTTCTCAGTACATATTTCATCACTATTTCAATGCATTGTACTACTTTTACATCATCTTTTAACTAATTCCTGTCATCTTAGTACAGCGAATTTTTCTTTCAATAACTGATCCTTTGGTCAGTAGTACTTCCTCGAAATCATACTGCAATGATTCTCTTGCAAACAATTTTCCTCTTATTCTCTACTGCTTGAACGTTGAGTTTTACAAAGGTCTTCAGCATTACCTTTGGGCAAATTGGAACGCACCTCCCCCTGCAGCATCCTATCAGACGCAACCAGCAAAAAAACTCAAATGTGATCTTTAAAAATGACACAATAAATGTCCAAAAAATAGTCACCCCAAAAAATGACCTTTCTGCCCGCAAACAAACAGGGATACTTTTAAAGAGCACTTTGCAACTGGCCGCCTCGCTCAAATTACAGGGAGCATTACATGACCTAACTGTTGCACTGGCTACAGGAGGTATTTAAGGATACTTATGTCTCTTTCGCCAACATATCATCGCTAGAAAAATATTCGTGACAGTCATTGTACTCACTACAGGCGCGTTGGTTACTGGAATTTCAGGCATAGTTACGTTGCTAGTTCGATTTCTAGGTATTACACAAATAACAATTACTGCTCAACTGAGCTTACGATTGCTCAAAAGCAAATTTTTACAACAGTTACTAAATCAATACAAATTTAGTTAAATCACTTATAACAACACATCAAGAAAATTGCGCCACTCACTTAAAAAAAAAACTCTCTTAAACTCTTAAAAAAACTCATGTCTAGGGATTATTGCACTCAGTGTAGGTGCACACTGCTTGCTCTCTAACTTGCTCTCACTGCGAGTACAGCCTATGTTTGGCCTTGACGCCTGCGCGCACGCAAACAATAACTGACTGAAGAAAAAAAACACTACCACTGCTGCTGCGACCACAATAACAATTAATTGTTGCTGCGTTACTTATCTTAAATTGTAGGTTTAGTTGTCGTTGTCGAACGATGTCGCGGTCTCTGCAGTCGTTGGAAGCGATGCACCGTTACTGCTACGTCCGTAGCACGAAAACAACGTAGCTGTAGTCGGTTGACACACCTCGTAGATGTAGTTTAAGACAGCGATCCGGAATTCGTTCGCACAGAACCCACAGTAACAAAAAGTGGTAGGATAAGCAAGCCTAGAGTTACTACTGTTACGACCATGACGACCCCGACAACAAGTGCAGGTGCTAGCGGTAATGAGGACAGGACTCAGTTGGCTCGTGAGATAGTAGCCAACCTGCCTCCTACAGTTGGAACCATAATGACGAACGCTGAGCTGCCAATTTTTAGAGGGAGAAGGCGTCAGCACGACCCAGAGTTCCTGGAAAATAAAACATGGACCACTCACATACAAAATTTGAAGGCTTATATGACATTGCTTCCAGACGTGACATGTGACGAACGCAAAAAGGAGTTCCTAGTGAGGTCAGCCAACAAAAATGTAGGTGATTTCAACGCAGTTGTGACCAAGCTGGTCAACGCAGATTTAAATTATACGTTTGATCAATTAGTTAAAATTCTTGATGACATATACGTGTGTCGAGGTGAAAAAAGCATACACGCCTTGGCATGCGATTTAAATGAATTGCAATTAATACGAAATAATGCGTTGGCAGCCCAGCTGGTGACGGCCTTTTCAAAGATACGCAAATTGACAGAGAACATCCTGACGTCAACCTCACTGGGTTGGCAAAGGCATCCTTATTATCAGGCTTGCACGACTCAAGCAGAGCTGAAACGATTTGTAGGTGACAGCATGTCCTACAGTCTAGCGTTAACAATTCTGGGACCTTTATTAGACGAGTCATTCGCCAGGAAAATTTTTGAAACTCAGTTTAGCACGGCAGAGGAATTATTAGCGAAATTAATTTCCTCTGTTAGGGGACAGGCGGAGACGAAAAAAATTCTCGCGTCCCAGCACACAGTTAGAAACGAGAGTGAAAGCTATTTAGCGGATACAACCAGTGAGTTTGATGAATGCTTTGCAGCACCAGATCGTTTGCCGGAGAGTGAAGTGTTCTATGGGAGTGTAGGAAACTACCGTAGGAACTACCGTTCAGGAATACGAAGGATCACCCCTAGGCCCTGGTTGAAAAATCCTCGTGGTAGAGCGAGAGAATTTAGTGGTTACGTAGGAGATCGAGCAAATGGATCTTTGGAATGTAATATGATGAGAACAGATAATAATAGTTCTAGTGTTGCTGGTCAGGCTTCTGGACATTATTCCAAGTATGAAGCGACGAAAAAAAGAGGGTTCCCATTTTGTACATCATGTTCAGTTGTTGGACATTTCGAGTGCAGACCCCAGAGAGGTCAGTTTTCGAGGGGGTGTTTTGCGTGTGGTGGAACCCATGTGGTAAAAAATTGTAGAGCAACGGGAACTGAAATACGTAATTATAAGACTTATTTACGCGGTGGCAATGTAAATAGAGGTGGCACAGCGCGTGGTAAGAGTGAAGTTCATTGGGCGGAAGCCGAGTCAGGTGATTTTTTAAGCGAAAATTTGGAACAGGTAGAGGTAACAGGAGGAACTTGAAATTGTTTTAGCCCGAGGTTGGCAGCGCCCTCGTTAATCTTGCAGCCGTGACCGAAAGTCCAGATACCACCGAGACAACCCAATCAGTCATTGATCCCACCGAGATAACCCAATCCTTCATTGATCCCTTGTTTAAATGCGAGAATAGGTATAAATTATTGCAAGACGAAGAGCTCGCAGATAGACAAGAACAAAGCAAAGCAGTCGAGGCCTATTTCTCCGCTAGTGTCGTAAGGGGTAATTGCAATAAAAAAAGCGCTGGTTTGGTTGCGTTTAAAGAAAGCAACAAGCCTACAATAATAATTAAAAGTAATGATCAGTATTTGAGTGCTTTGCTAGACAGCGGTTCAGAAAAATGCCTCATAAGTTACAGGCAGGTTAAAAATTTGAACGAAGAAGTTAAGCCGAGCCGTTTAACAGTAAGAGGCATTAACGGTAAAAGTAACGTCAACGGTGAGGTAGAGTTGTCTATTGCAATTCCAGGTACTAAAAAAGTACTAAAAACTAATGCCCTTATCGTAAAGAAGGCTAAATTTAATTACGATCTAATTCTTGGCCGCGATGTTCTGAATAATGCAACTATTGACTTTAAAAACAAAACACTGCTTTGGGATGGTATCTCAATTCCCTTTCGTGAGTTAAACGTGGAGCCTGTGCTAAGCAGAGAAGTAGTGATGAGAAAAATTGTGAACAGCGACTGTTTGATTTCGGATGTTGCTATTGCAAGAAAGAGAGACAGGGTCAGTCACCTGTCAGAAAATAATAACTAAAGAGAAAAGAAAAAAAAAACGCTGGGGCTGAGGCGTCACAGTGTCCGAGGCAGTTGATAGTGCATTGCACTCAGGCGGAAGTGCCGAGTAACTCGATAAAAATAGTGTACGGCTTTATCAAGAAAGCAACTCCAGGAGAGTATATGATTTTGAAAAGATGCCTTGATAGTGGTGCTCTTATAGCAGAAGCAATTGTTCGTGTAGAAAACGACGGCGTGGTGCCGGTGATGATTTTAAATTCAAATGAAGAGGCTGTTCATTTAAGTGAGAATATGATGTTGTGCAATATTGAATTAACTGCAGCAGATGATATTGAGAGCGAGATGTATTTAACAAGTGTTGAAACAGCACTCAGAGACGCTCATAATGTTGAAGTAAATTCTAACGCGGTGTTGGATACGATGCAGGTTGTCTCGGCTGGTGGTGGAAGGAAAGCCATGGCTAAAAGAGAACTTGGGTTGGATGCCGACGCTCGCGGTAGACGTGAAATTCTCGTTTGTGACGAGGAGTTGGGAGTTAATGCACAAGTAGGTGCAGGATTAGGTGTGTCAAAAGGTGGAGAGCGAGAGGGACGACGTGTTTTAACAAAAGATGACGTTTCATGTAATGAAGAGGACATACAGTTACCTTTAATTAATTTATTGAATAAGTTCCGAGATGTAGTTACTCTGGAAGGAGAGACTATAGGTGTTACAAATATTATGAAGCACCAAATTCAGTTGAAACTGGATGCTCCGGTACTAAATTTAGCTCCTTATCGTATTCCCCACAAATATCAGGAAGAGGTGATGAAAATAACAGATGACATGCTCGCGCAGGGGATAATCGAAGATTCTAGTTCAGACTTCAATTTTCCTGTTATCGTAGTTAAGAAAAAAGGCGGGGACCTTCGTCCCGTAATTGACTTTCGTGCACTAAATAAGGTACTAGTTAAAAGTTCTTATCCCATACCTAGGATTGACGAAATATTATCGACCTTGGGAGGTAACGCGTGGTTTACTAACTTAGACCTTCGCTCGGCATTTCATCAAATTGAATTAGAACAAGAGAGTAGAAAATTCACTGCCTTCAGCATTAATTATCGGAAATTTCACTTTTGTCGAGTCCCTTTTGGACTGAGTACTTCACCGGGAGTATTTCAAAGGGTAATGACCTCTGCCCTTGCACCCATTCTGGGTAAACTAGCTTTCGTTTTCCTAGACGATATATTGGTGTTTTCAAAAAATAAAAGTCAGCATTTAGCTGATATAGAAATCGTTCTCAAGATGCTGCGATCCGTTAATTTGTCACTAAAGCTTGAGAAATGTCACTTTTTCAAAAAAGAAATCGATTATTTAGGTCACATCATTGCCGCCGATGGTATTAAATGTAAATATTCGCCGAAATTGCAAGACTGCCGAGCGCCGATCAATGTTAAGGAATTACAACAGTTCTTAGGGTTAGCAAACTATTTCCGTAATTTTTTACCTAATTTTGCTGAGGTAGCGTATCCTTTATACAATCTTTTAAGAAAAGACGTTGACTATACGTGGACAAACGAGTGCCAAAAGAGTTTTGACTTTATTAAATCGTCTCTGATTTCTGACACAGTCCTAAGACATCCTGACTATACAAAGGACTTTCACGTTTTTACAGACGCGTCTAACTCGGGAATTGGAGCGGTCCTGATGCAGACAGATGAATCACGCGATCAAATTTTAAGACCTGTAGCCGCCCTCTCGCAGATCTCTGAAGCTCTCTGTAGACGCTGTCCTTATTCTCGATTTCTTGTTGCTCTGACTGTCTCTTCAGATTCTTCTTAGAAGTTATAATTCTTGTCGTCACCAGACGATCAGTAGTAGTTATCAGTAGTAGTTATCAGTTATCTTCTCCGCCGTGTTGATTTGCTGAAGTCACTGGATCTTCTCAAACTTCTGTAGGACTCGACAAATACTGTATCTTCTTAACTTTTCAATTACATCTTCTTGACTTCTAAATTATATCGTCTTAAATTCGTGGGTCCGTCAACTCTCTGGCCACCAAATATACAGGCAGACAGAGGTTAGAGATCACGCTGGTTACGTGCGACGTTTATTGGTGACGATGTAGTACAGGTGGGGATGCGAACCAAATGCGCGGGCCCTAAAGAGCTCACCGCTTATAAGACCTCTGAGGCGAACGGGGGAAGAGGGGCATGGATGGCGCTTGGCGCACATCCCCCTTACGGACCTTTTTTTCATTTTTAAACCTAGAGCAATGGAATTTGGGATACTGATAGGAAATGCAATTTAGAATCATTTATCATTTATGACAAAATGTGATTTTCTTGAAAAGAAAATGGGAAATCATAGAAAACGACATTTTTTGGGGGGTTTTCTATATGCTTCTCCTACAGTTTTTGAGCTACAGTGATGATTTTGGTATCATTGGATGCAGAATAACGTGGACATTTAAAAAAAATTCTCAAATTTTCAATTTTATTTTATTTTTTTTATATATAATTCATCATTCATATTCCTCAAGGTAAGCATCCCCCATCCGAATATTTTTATTATTATTGAATTTAGAGCAATGAAATTTTGTATACTGATAGGAAATGCAATTTAGAATCATTTATCATTTATGACGAAATGCAATTTTCTTGAAAAGAAAATGGGAAATCATAGAAAACGACATTTTGGGGGGGTTTCTATATGCCTCTCCTCCTACAGTTTTTGAGCTACAGTGATGATTTTGGTATCATTGGATGCAGAATAACGTGAACATTCCAAAAACTTGAATGCTTTTCCTCAAATTTCCAATATAAAAATTTAAAAAATAAAAACAAAAAAAATCAAAATATTCTCGAAAAAATTCAAATTTATGACGTCATAACTTTGAAACAAAAATGAATTTTGAAAAACTTCTCAATACATTGTAAAGCCCTTGTTTTTCTGCATCCAATGATACCAAAATCATCACTGTAGCTCAAAAACTGCAGGAGGAGAAGCATTTTTTTTCTTAAAAATAGGTCTTATAAAAAAAGTAGCTTTTCAACACCTTTGTCATTATTACTCCGAAGTTTACAAAGCTAGAGCAATGCGGTTTGTTGCATTTGAAAGTGATATAAATGCTCTATCTAACTCACGAGGGGATTTTCAAAATTTTTCTGTAAAGCTTTCCGTGGACTTTTTTACCCTAAAAATATAACTTTTGCCCTGACCCTTACAAAAAAATCATATAAATTCTGAATGAAATATATTGAAAAATCCCCTCGTAATTTAGATAGAGCACACGTTTGACTTTCAAATGCAACAAACCGCATTGCTCTAGCTCTGTAAATTTCGAAGTAATTCTGAATAATGTATGTATATATATATAATTTTTTTTTCAAAAATTAATTTTCTATGGCCTTATGAAAAATTTTTCTTAAACAAAAGTTGTTACAAATGTGGAGATCTAGTAGTCTGCAAATTTTCATAGACGTACGTCCAATAGAACAAAAGTCGACCAGTTTTTCCAAATGGCCCCCTTGAGCATTTAATTTTTAAGCATGTTTATTTTTTTATTAACGCATTCGTTACATCAGAATTACATTTTATTTGTAAACTTGTTTTCTTTCAGGGACTCTTTATATATGCTAAAATAATAAATTTTTGATGTATGTACAAAGTATTTGAAATGTATTTAAATACTTTTCCGAATATTTAGTATATGGTATTTCAGTACTTTTTCAAAATCTATTTAGTATTTCAGTACTTTTTCAAAATGTATTTAGTATTTCAATACTTTTCATTGTATTTTTAGTATTAAGTATTTTACTTTTTTGGCAAGTATTTAGTATTTGAATACTTTTTGGCAATTATTTAGTATTTAAATACTTTTTTGGCAACTATTTAGTATTTAAATGCATTTTTGGGCAAGTATTTAGTATTTAAATACTTTTTTGGTAAGTAGTTAGTATTTAAATACATTTCCAAGTATTGATGCCCATCTCTGACTACATTGCTCTGGCATACTGAGTGGCAACTCGGTTCCTCTACAGATTACGGTTTGGTATACACAACCACAGCACAACTAAGCTGCCAAATGTAAGTCACTAATTTCAGTGGACGTGCCGTTGGGTAATATATGGCTTATAAGTTAGTCATCTCCGTTTTAGCCTATTGTGTCTAAATTAGTGACCATAAAAATGTACGTCGAGGTTAAGATTAATCCATAAAGAAATGAGAATAATCGTTCAAAATGTAACATTTTCGCTTTCTGTCTAATCGTTGTCATGAAGTGGCTTACGCGACTCAATGATCATTCAGAAAGTAAATATATGGGTGTTTGAACTTTGAAGTGACATAACTAGGCAAGATCATGACTACTGCTGTGAACAGTGCCACAGAAAACTGCAAATTTTACTATTTCATAGCTTGATTAAAGCTGATCTGGTTATACTTCCGAAGCGTTAGCTATTTTCGGTAAAAAATAACGCCCAAGATATCGGCTATGAATTTGGCAAGTGTTCAATACATGCAAGTATTTTCCAGCTAAATTTAAGATTACCACCTATTACCGGTTTATTTACTATAATGATTATTTAAAAACACTTTCAACACGAAATAATTTGATTTTTTTGTCGACTATTCAAACGAAAACTGAACGCGTTCGGTCTTCGATGAAGCACGTTCAGTTTCTTTGCGGTCATCTATGCAGCGCGAGATCAGTTGCCGGATATCACCAGCGATTTGTAGTTCTGCTCCATGTGCTCTTGTTTCATAGTTTATGAAATGTGTCTATACTCAATACCAGTGATTCCCTATAATGATTCAGTCATTGATTCCCTCGAAGCCTATTTTGCGAGTAACATTGATTGTAAGTATAAAGTTTATCTATAGTTCCATATATTGTTATGTAAAATTAAAAATAAGCCGGTTAAACACCGGCTTGTCATTTATGAGCAACTAACTGGGAACCTTCGAAGGAGCCTCTGAATTACACGGACAAATAAGGTTATTTCTAAACCATAAGACGTACAAACTTGAAATTAGTACCAAATAGATGGTCGTGACGAGTACAACATTTTCATGCACATTAAAAATTTCTTACGCCTCCGTGGGGGCAGGGAGCGAGGTTCCCTTGGCCCCTCAATTCTCGGCCGATTTTCTCGATAAACTCAGTTTGTGTCTACACTAATTTCTAAACTACTGCATCCGCAAGCTTTAAATTAGTATCAATTTAAAAATCGAATCAATCTCTACGGGAGCATGTATAATAAAACTCTCGTGCGCATTTTTTGGGGGGGTATAACTGGGGGGCAGGGAGTGAGGTTCTCCTACCCCCTTAATGGCCGGGTGATTTTCTATATAGACCCCATTTCTGCCGATTCTAAGTACTTAACTAATCTAACTTCTCACTTATAGCATCTAAAAAAATTAATTTAGTTTCAAATTGAAGCTAACATTTATTTGTAGCCTTCTAAGCACTCAAAGATTTCCTTCCTCCCTGAGAGAGGTGGGAGAGACCCCTCCCCTCTCTGGGAGGGGTCTATTCCAACTAAAAACTTGACAGATGACACTAACTTTCTATTTCTGCAGTAACGCTTTGAGGAAACCTAATAAAACTATTTACAACTTTGTATACAAAATTTCGAGCCTCATAAATCTATACTAGGTAAATATTTTGTTCTGATTTTAACCCAATCGTTAACGTTAGTTGCTAATTCTTGTATAAATTCAGTTGTCTTCAATTTTACCGATAATATTGATACCGTCTATTTTTCGTTCGTTCTGTCACAGAAGTAAAGAATGATTTGAATTTATGTCTAGTGTTTATAACTTATATAGCCCGTCGTTATACCAATTAATTTTTATCCGTTTTTGCGTTCGTGTGCTCGAAGTTGTCACAAAATGACCGCTGGACGCGATTGGTTTCCCTGCACTCTGAGACAGCGCTCCATAACTGCGATGGCCGTGCCATTCGCCAGCGCGGACGGGAGCCTCGCTCCCTGCCCCCCAGGAAACATACAAGAGTTTTATTATACATGCTCCCGTGGAGATTGATTCTATGTTTAAATTGAAGCTAATGTGAAGTTTATGGATGCAATAGTTTACAACTTGGTGTCGGCATAAAATGAGGTTCATCGAGAAAATCGGCCGAGAATTGAGGGGCCACGCGAAACTTGCTCCCTGCCCCCACTGGGGCGTTAGAAATTTTTAACGTACATGAAAATTTTGTACTCGTTACGAGCACCAATTTGGTGCTAATTTCGAGTTCGTTCGTCTTATAGACGATAGAAATTACCCTATTTATCCGGTTAATTCTGATGTTCCTTCGAAGGTTTTCGGTTAAGTGCCCAAAAATGGCTAGCCGGTCGTTTAAAGTCTATTTTACAAAACAGTTGATTCCAACATGAATTTATTGTACGACATTCTAGTCTTGCACTTATACAAAAAAATTACATATATATAAACAGGATGATTTAAATATGATATAGTAAGGTAAACATTCAGAGCATTTAATGTTTTTTGGGTCGCACATTTACGTTGGTTTATTACAAGTAGTAAAACGTAGAAAATAATAAAATCCAGAACAATTTTTGAATATCACAAATTTTCACTAGATTTTTGCTATCAATAATTGGAGTTACCTAAAAAAATTTTCAGGGTGATGGAAATATCAATTTAAACTCGAGAGATGTGTAACACCATGTAACACAAAAAAAAGAAGTGCGATAGACCTTCTTATTATTTAAATTATTTGATAATGAATTAAATGCTAAGTTCTGTTTTATATTTAACTAATGAATATTTCTTTCATATCATTCATGTTTCACAGATATCTGATTATCTTCATAAAATTTGCCGCTTATTTATATTCATGATACAATCTCAGTTATGGCACATAAATTTAAATCATCAGTATTTAATTATTTTACGCTCAGTGACGATAGAAAAAGCTTTGTCTGCAAATGTAAAGGTAAAGGTGCTACAGAAGAGTGTGGTGAAAAAAATAGCAGTTTTACTGGTGGAAAATCTCATTCGCCCTCAAGAGCATCTAATTTGAAGAGGCATCTGAATAGAAAGCATCGTGATATTTTTGAAGAGGTTCATAAGAAAGATGAAGAAGCAGCCGGAAGCGTTAGAGCATCAACGTCACAGCAAGAAAAGCAAACGGACATTACTCCATTTTTAACCACTGAAAAGATTACTCTAACAATCAGGGTTGCGGAGTCGGTGGAATAAATTTGCGACTCCGACTCCGACTCCACCTTTCCAGAATTTGGCGACTCCGACTCCGACTCCGACTCCACCTTTTCAGAATTTGGCGACTCCGACTCCGACTCCACCTTTTCAGAATTTGGCGACTCCGACTCCGACTCCGACTCCACCTTTTCAGAATTTGGCGACTCCGACTCCGACTCCGACTCCATTTCTCCAGAATTTGGCGACTCCAACACCGACTCCGCCTATTCACAATATTTTGGCTCCAACTTCACCTATTCATAATTTATAAGATGAATATTTTATTTCTTAACTAGTGTACACACACCGTCAAAAATGACGAAATTCAATACCTTTCTACAACAAATTTTCGTTTGAGTGGAGTTTCCATGCTTTCAGCTTATTCCAAAGGTAACTTAAATTTCTTATATGAGTAATAAACACTCAGAACACAGCATTTTTGAGCCGCAAGAGAAGTAGTTATAGCCATTCGTGTCGTATCCAAGATACAGAAATTCAGCATTACTGAAAGCAACTGCGAACTTGTGTATGTATATTTTAATATGCAATACAGTACATTGCAATACAGTATATTGTAATATACAATACAGCATATTGTAATATGCAATACCCCGCCGAACTCTGTATTCACGATACAAACTTGAGTATATAAGGCTATGGATCGCTCTAATTGTGATGAAAGTGACTTATTATAAAGCTATTGCACAACGAAAATGAGTGTATTAATTGACCGTGAACTGGAACCAAGACCGCCAGTGCAAATTTTTTCCTATCAATTATTCTTAACAGCGTGACACAAAACGTATAAATAAACACACGACAGTCATTCTTAGTAATAAACGGTTGCAGGTGTTGAAACCTGTGCATATATTCATTATATTCTTTATTATCGAACGACTTTTAAATTGACTACAGATTGTTAATAATCAAGATACTAGTGTACATGATTGGTCAAAAATGACGGGATCCAATGGTATCGTTTTAAAAAAATCTCAAGATAAAAATGGCAAACAAATATATCCATTGTAATAGTACCCGCGATTAAAATACAGTATTCTCATACTTGTGACTGGTAAAACTCGTATCACAGATACGGTCATTAAGCATATTTAAAACGCACAAACGCACACAACAACCAAGCAAATTGTATAACATTATACCTATCTGAATTGTAATTTAAATTATTGTTCGCAAGAGGTTTTTAAAAAATTTGCCATACCTTTTAAGCATTTAAATGCCTTTGAAATTTAAATGCGATGAGCCGCATTTTCTTGACAGTTGATTCGATTTTCACGCAATGGTTTTTACTTATAAACATAAGTGAGCAGATGCCTGGTTTTTCATATTTCGATGGTATTTATGATACTGAGTTTGGAGACTGGTTACAGAGTTTGGTAGAGTGTGCAAAAGGCGGAAATTGAGGGTAAATGTGAATAAAAGTAAGGTGATGAGATGTTCAAGAGGTGGAGTGGTTGGAACTTTGGATGTGAGGTTGAATGGGGAAGTTTTAGAGGAGGTAGAGCATTTTAGGTACCTCGGGTCGGATGTGACTGTTAAGGATAGTATGGAAGTAGAAGTGAAGCATCGAGTGAGTGAAGGTTGTAAGACATTGGGTGCAATGAGGAAAGTTTTTGAATGCAGGAGTTTGAGGATGAATGTTAAGAGGGGACTGTATGAAAGTTTGATTGTGCCAGTTTTGTTGTATGGAGCAGAGTCCTGGGGGTTGAGAGCAGCTGAGAGGAGGAAGTTGGATGTGTTTGAGATGAAGTGTTTGAGGAGCACGTATGGAGTAACTAGAAGAAATAGGATCAGGAATGAGTTGGTTAGGGGGCAGACTGGTGTTATCAAAAGGTTGAGCAGGCGAGTGGATGAAAGAGTGCTTGGATGGTTTGGGCATGTTGAAAGAATGAATGTTGAGCGGCTGGTGAAAAAGATATATATGTCGGAAGTGAGTGGTCTTCGAGCGCGAGGTAGACCACGGATGAGTTGGATGGATGGGGTGAGACGTGCTTTGTATGAGAGGGGTCTGACTGTGGACGTGGCGAGAGGGATGGCTGCGGACAGAAGTGAGTGGGGGCAGTGTATAAGGAGGTAATTTTATTTTTGACGCGTTACTGAAAGCTGCCCGCGTGTGATGGGGTTGACCTGTCATGTGCGGGGGGGAGGTGCTGCACTCAATGAAGCGGTCAGGGTAAACCAGCTGTGGCTGTCGGGCCTGACTGTGGGAGGTGGTTGTGCTGGGCTGCTGCTGATCCTGGCAGTTCAGGTGCGGCCAGTGCTGCCTCTCTCGCCTCCTAGTGACTAAGTGTGGGGATTGTGGCCTGCTGTCGGCTACCCTCCCATAGGGAGGATAAGCCCGGTATATGTATGTATGTATGTATGTATGTATTTATGATACTGTCCAAGCAAGCAGATTCCCATTGTAATGAGATAGGGGAAATTACGCACGAGAACATATACTTATCATTGACGGACACCTGGTTTTTTATTAAATCGGGTGTCCTGTAAAAATGTCCCCGATTTTTAATTAATTATATCTCAGCTTTAAATTAACATATTTGAATTGCCTTTGTTCACAGTGTAGTAAATTTTGTTTCCTTTTCGAATAATTTATGTTATTGAAAATCGGTTGAATAACCACTTTATAATGTCCAATTTACTGAAAGGAGTAGAAAAATTAATTGTTCAAATGAAAAGTTTTTAAAACAATATTGATATTCTTCCTTATTTTGTAGTTTCCATAAAACTGAACACACAAAAATTTTAAGGAGTAACAAATCATTGCCTTATATAACGTTTAAATAAATAAAGTAATTTTAGTATCCAACGACATACCCTCCATTTCTCTCAAGGCAAGTATTACTTATAGCCACCATTGAACGAAGAGTTTTACCCATTATTCCACCGTTTTCTATCAGTCCTTGAAACACTATTATTGAGAACACTTGAAACTTGAAACCTCTCAGAGGGTCTAAATACTTAGTTGTATGTACGATACATCGTTATGAAATTATTCTCAACAGTAGGTATTGAGGAATGAAGAAGAACACCAGTGTTGTTTTTAAAACTTTCCCTTTGAACAATTTTTCTACCCCTTTCAGTAAATCGATCATCTTGAAGTTTATTCAACTGATTTTCAAAAACTTATATTATTTCAAAAGGAAACAGAATTGAATAAATTGTAAATAAAAGACAATTAAAATATGGTAATTTAAGCGGAGATATTATCAATTAAAAAGTCCGGGACATTTTTGTGGGACACGCAGTATAGTATTGATTGTTCTTATACAATAAATAGTCAAGTGTCTCCTTTGAACAACTTAATAAATAGGTTTAGCTATTTCGTGAGCGTAATCTCTCCTATGTTAGTACAATGAAGTTTTAGGATTTAAAACTTAAGAGAAATTGGTCGAACATTTATTTCAAATACAGAAGAACTTCAAGGGAACAACAGCAAGTCGTTTCCCGAGATGCGCAAAAAGAGAAACCGTACCCAAGTTAGGCGGATCTTGAGGATTCCAACAGTACGCACAGGAGCGTCCTCTGTGAAATTTTTATTATTGAATTCCTTTAAAATGAAAACCGAAAATCTTCTTTAACGTAAGGTTAGTTTTTAAAACGATACTCGCTAAAAATAGAAGACACCCAATGGACGCGGCCGGTCATCAGCACGGTACTCCGGTAGGAAATTTTAGAGGCGTTCTGAGTAGAGAGATACAGAGTTTTAAGATGTCCGGTCGCCGACTAGGTGAATATCGTATCTTATTGTAAGATTACATATAGCACTAAGATGTTAACAATTAATTGACAATTAATTACCTTGAATAGTAAGTGCCTATTCAAGAGGCTGTTTTAGCCGGGTCGAGGAGTTCAAGTCGCAGAAAGAGACTGCTTTTTACGCAATAGAAATAAGTTAGAGGTACCAGACCCACTTTTATTAAAAGGACGACATGCTGCCCAAGCAGAGCAAGCTCAAAGATAATTTAATGAGTGAACGCCAAAGCGTCACAAGTAATGTTAATTAAAGCTATTTAAGGTTAATGCAGTCTGCTAGAAGCGCAAACATGCTTATTTATAGAAAGTTAAATTTAAACACAAAAACCGGAAAAAAATATGCAGCTGCAAAACAAAAAACAACGAACAAAAAGATCTAATTTCATCAGTTTCAAATTCTTGTCTGTGAACTAAGAGAGGCCAACTGAAGAAAATTTTTTCTTCCACAAAGCCGCCATCAGAAATACGGAAAATATTCAACAGGAAATTTCATTGAACAAACAAAATTGGCTGTTCGTTTTTGTTGGTTGATCTGTCTCCCTTTCACGCTCTTAGAGATACTTAACTACTGTATCTGTGATGCGAGTTTCACCAGTGAACAAGTATTAGAATATTTTAATCGCGGGTGCTATTAGGATGAAAATATTTCTTTATGGTCCACATCTGGAAGATTTCTATACAGACAATATCGAATCCCGTCATTTGACGAGTCGTGTACACAATTATGTATACTGAGTGTTTCAGAAAACTAGGTAAAAAATTGCACATCAAGTAGAAAATGGCCAAATACACACTTTTTGTCCTATGAAATTTTCACCCAAAAAATCGGGGTTGGGAGGCATTAGGTGTTTATTGTTTTTATGGTTTAAATTTAATGGCACAATTACTCGCGGTATTGATTCTGAATTTACTTTACAAAAATTGTTCAAAATGTGTTCCACCTACTGTACATCTATGCACTTTTCGAATGTTACCTTAACGGCTGCCGAATATTAGGAAACACGTCTGGCATTAAGGTCTCTCACCTGCAGCCACTGCAATTCTGGCCACAAGATCTTCCTCAGACCCAATGGGTGTAGCATAAACAAGGCTCTTCACGTGTCCCCAAAAATTGAAATCGAGTGGAGTCATGTCAGGAGATCTAGGAGGTCTTGCAACTAGCACATTTCGCCCGATCAACGTAAATTCAAAATAAATATTGCGAGTAGTTAATTCATTAAATTTCACCCTTTAAAACAATAAACTGCTAATATCTCAATGTCTCTTTCTTCGGAAAATTTTATAGAAGAAAAAGTTTTTATTTGGATATCTTCTACTTGGTGTGCAATTTTTTGCCTCTTATTCTGAAACTGAAACACCCTCTGTATTACTGACAAGTGTTTTCTGAGTAGGTAATGTAGGCATTGTCTACACTGAGAAGCATAGATATGCATCAACAGTTTTTATTACTAAGTATGCACTAATTCAGTGAAATTATAGTAGTTAATTCAATGACTATGCTTCAAAGCCCCAAAATTATGATATACGTGTAGATAAGGTAGGTAAGATTTGCACACTGCCTTTTCTTCTTTGTATCTACACTATGCAGGGTAACAATGCAGAAAAGGTGTCATATTATTGCTCAACACTATGTTACATTTCGGCTATAATAAGCAAAAGTTGTTCTGCTTTCATTGCAGGGGCCTGACGTTTTCGGAAAGTTTTTTTTACGAATAAAAGTCACTTCTAGCTTCTTTGCGTGTATTATGATACTATCTCTTATTTTCGTCTAACTTTTTACTTGGTATTGGACACTTTGTTATTTTAATAAACGCCCAGGTTCTTCTCATTTCGTGTTTTTTGGAGCAATTTGAAACGTTTCCAGCAAGAGAATTTGTACCATCGCATAAATGCAAAAACCATTGCATCTGAGATAGTGCATTGTTTTCAGTTACAATGTGTGTGTGACTGTAAGTGAAGTTTTTGCTGGTGTGTGTAATTATTTTCATTGCAGCTCGTTTACATCGTATTTTTATTTTTTTTTCAAGTGTCTCAATGCCGATATAGATAACCTTACAACATTTCCAAATCTTCCTTAACAAGAAGTAATTAATTACATAATGCTACAAAACAAATACTATTTCAGTTTTTATAATGTACCAACATAATTATAAAATTCTGCATTTCAGCGTATACTAGCTTAGAAATGGGGAGTGATACGAAGATAAAAATTAAACATGATGATGATATAGTGAAAAACAAATAACTCTGAAAGAACCAAATTACATTCAAGGAATAACTTGAGAAATGAGAAGAAATTTTTATTATTAATACATGTTAACTTGACTTAAAAACACGGAAGCCATATCAATTTTGATAACATGACTTGAAAACTAGAAGTCTTTGTGCACTAGACCATAGCTTCAGGTTTCGGCAAAGACTACTCATTGGCAATGAATCATAACCAAAAGACTAGAAATGTTTAGGATCATTATCAATCAGTGCATCATTTTGAGCATACAGAGTTACCACTCTTTATGTGAGTACAATGTATTGCATCAGCTGAAATGTTCTACAACTAACTTGCAACACATTTACTACTATTTTCCAGTTCCTATGTATTAATTGAAGGAAAAATGAACAAAACAGAAATATACAGAATGAATTTGCAATGCTTTCAATTACTAATTCCTGCTTTTAACTACAAAATATACATTAATGCTGGGTACAAAAATTATATTTCGCACTCGTAGGTTTCTCATATATATCTGTGCAAACCCTCAATGACTAGATAACATGACGGTATTACGTGATAGGAATAAATACGCTGTTTCAAACTTAGAACAAAACAATCAACGAAAACATTGCATATTTTTTAGATTTTTCAGCAAAGCATTCTAACTCTGTTTTGGTTTACTTCTAGTTTTAAAGAATTATAAATAATTTTTAGCAAAAATTAGATTCGAAGACACCAAAAAATAGCGACTCCAACCACGACTCTTCCACATCCGAATGAACGATTCCGACTCCGACTCCGACTCCACCACATTCGGAAAAGCGACTCCGACTCCGACTCCATCACACTTCAGAGTAGCGACTCCGACTCCGACTCCGACTCCACCACACTTCAGAGAAGCGACTCCGACTCCGACTCCACCCTAAAACATCCGACTCCGGCGACTCCGACTCCCGACTCCGACTCCGCAACCCTGCTAACAATGACGAAAGAGACATTCATCTCCGCCATTATTGGAATGGTTGTAAAGGATTCTATTCCTCTTAGATTTTTTTCATTGCCTGCCTTTCGAAAACTTAATAGTGAACTTGCAAACAAGCTGGGAGTATCCTTAGATAGGGATAACATACGGTCGCTCATTATTAAAGAAGCAAGTCACCAAAAGCAACTGCTGAAGAATCTAATAGAGAATAAATTCATTTTTTTGAAGATGGACGCATGCACACGTATGAGGACGAATTACTTCGCAATTAACGTTCAATTTATGAATGATGATAATGAGGTAGCTATCCGCACATTAGCTGTAAAAGATAAAGAAGCAGACCATTCACGTGATTCTATTAAAAAAATTGTGTGTGATGTTATGGATGAATATAGCTTGCGCAAATAACAAATTCTGGCAATAGTGACAGACAATGCGAGCAACATGATAAAAACCGTGGACAAATCGAATAAAGATGATGGTGGGCAAGAAGAGGGTGACAGTGATGATGATTTCAGTATAGTGACAACAATTTGTGGGAACGACTCTGAATCAGAAGAATCTCAAGCGAACCCTGATTGTTCTAGCGAATTCTATTCATCACTGGACTCAATTGTAATTGATGCAAAAATACATCACATGCGCTGTGCAGTTCATACTCTTCAGTTAGCTATTTGTGCTGGACTAAAGGGAAGGCACGTATCAAAATTAGTTGGCATGGTAAGGATCATCGAAACTCGGGCCCGAAATCCAAGGATTGACGCTATTCTGAAAAGAAGAGCAAAGAAAGGTGCAATTATTGATCAGGCAACGCGATGGGGAAGCACTTATTTAATGGTAGAGCGCATCCTTGAATTAAAATATGTGTTGTCAGATATGGCTAACCCTGATTTGACAATGTCAAATTTTCACTGGGAACAAGTCGAAATTCTAAAAGAAATCTTATCCCATGCGTATATGGTGACAAAGAAACAACAGTGCTCCAACATGACGCCAGGGTCTTTCGTAAAGGAATGGAAAATGTTAATTTTTCGCCTGACTCAAATTGAAAGACTTCTGGCAAAAGAAATCAAGGACTCAATGGTGCGACGAGAAGACACTCTTCTTGATAATAACATCCTACTGGCAGCAGTTTATGTAGATCCCATGTACAGGGTAGGTCTAAGTGAAACTCAACAAATGATTGCAAAAACTGCATTTTTCAACGTAGCTCTTCGCATGGCAGGTTTAGACAACGAAATTGAAGCTCCAGTTCAAGAACAGGAGAGCACAACTAGTTCTTCTGCTCTGAATGTAAATTCGTCTCCAGCAACAACCAATTCTTCCGAAGATGAGTATGAAAAGTTTTTAGATGGCAAAGAACATGCTAAAAAACGGCAACGGACAGAAGCAGAAAATCCTGACACAGCACCGAGTAAAATCACGAAATTCAGACATGATTTTTATTCTGCACTCACAAAGGTAGAAAGTTTCGACCGGACTTCAAAACTAACGGTTAATGAAGCCATACCATCATACCCTAAAATTGTTCAGGATGCTGCAAATGCTGTTACAGCTTTACCACCAACCCAAGTGAGCGTTGAACGCCTGTTTTCGGCTCTCCGCATCATTAAATCTGATTTAAGAGGACGAATCAAAGAAGACCTGCTTGATGCCATTCTCTTCTTGAGAACTAATTTAAAATAAGAATTTTTTTCAGAATGTAGCCTGTAGGAATGTTTCTTTCTATATATTGTTTTGTATTCCGTATTATCTGAGGTTGTGTGTATATTTCCTATGTAACAAAGGTCACCAATAACAGGAATTAACTTAGTTATTTAATGAAATACTTTCTTTCCTTCAGTATTACGTAGTTCTGAAGTCCTTATGTCATTTAGACCTTTCTAGTCTTTAGGTTATGCTATGATGCATTGAATGAAAATGAGTTGTCTTTACTGGAACCTTAAGTCATGTGGTGATTATGAGCAATGAACATTTTAGTATTTAATTAAGTTGTATTATGATATAATGATAATGAATAGTCTTTACCATAACCTAAAGCTATGTGTTGATCCCTGAAAACTTTCATTATTCAGGTTACGTTATCGTTATTGATCATGGAATTAGCTTATTACAATGTTAATAAGTGTAATAATAATTGATTTTTTAGCAATACGTAATACCTTCGTATTTCACACTGATCCCTTTGCTTGGTATACATTCTATGTAGTCTTTAGGTCAAGTTAAAATGTATCAATAATGGAAATTTCTGCGTATTTCTAATGTAACACAGTGAATATTGTTTGGTTCTATCAGGAATATATATTTTTTTTACTATATATCATGTTTTATTTTTATGGTCTGATCACTCCTCAGGTTTCACGTAAGCATTACATTTTTATAATTTAAAGGGTGTAATAGCATCTGCTTTTCGGTATTATACAGGGTGTTCTTTAAATATGGAACCCGAAAATATCTTTGATAAATTTTGATTCAATGAAAGGATTTTTTCAGGTCCCTTTTTAAAAAAAAACACTTTATATTTCAAGCAAAGTAGTTTGATCAATTATTATAATTTCGCTGGATTTGGTACATACTGTAGTAGAAAATAATTTTGATGCTGATCTATAGATTTCAGGGTTGGTATTTCCTACCTTTGCTTACTCAGAGGGTACGTGCCCGTTTTATATATAAATACATACAATGATAAACCTTGATTTTTAATTCCTTATCATTAATTCAAACGACATTCGTAAATAAAGAATTCAAAAAACACACATACTGATTCCAACACCTGCAACCATTCAAGAATATATTTATCTTGGAAATAATGAATAGGAGGAGTTGTAATCCTAAAATTGAAAATAGGTGGAGTCGAAGTTGGAGTTGCACATTTCTGAAAAGGTGGAGTCGGAGTTGGAGTCGCAAAATTCTGAAAAGGTGGAGTCGGAGTCGGAAAATTTTGGAAAGGTGGAGTCGGAGTCGGAAAATTTTGGAAAGGTGGAGTCGGAGTCGCAAAATTCTGAAAAGGTGGAGTCGAAGTCGGAAGTTTATTCCTCCGACTCCGCAACCCTGGTTGAAACAAAGTGGGAAGACTGACAAGGCTGAGGCTGAGTTGAAACCTGGGACTGTCCCAGAAGTGATTCAAAATGAAACTCATTTAGATGAGAAGCCCATTAGGAGATTTCGATTGAGAGAAAAGAAGCCTCCCACTCATTTAAAAAATTATGTAGACCCAGATGAGTTAGATATCACTAATCATGGTGTTGATTATTGCTGCAGAGTGAGCAGTATTCCTAAGTCTTACTCTGGGGCAATTTCATCCCCAGATTCTGTTAAGAGACAAAAGCCGATGAGTGATGAAATGGCACCACCAGTTGATAATGAAATATTTTAACATGTTGAGAAGCCAAAAGATAGATCTGTTATTGGGGAACGATGGTCTATAGTGTTAAATCAGGTCCCAATGATCAGGAAACTTTCAAAGCTAGTTATGTAGCCAAGGGATATTCCCAAGTAGCTGATGTAGACTTTATGGAGACTTTTTCTCCAACAGCACGTCTAACTTCTGTTAGAATGCTGATGGATATTGCTGTGCAAAATTCATACATTTTGCACCAGATGGATGTCTGCACAGCTTATCTTCATGCAAAAATAGGCTGTGATGTTTTGTTGAGGAGCCTGAGGGATTTATTAAATTTGACAAAAATGGAAATAAGTTAGTCTACTAACTCCAAAAATCATTGTATGGCGTAAAGCAAAGTGGTCGCGACGAGAACAATCTCTTGCATCAATTTCTTGTTGAACAAAATTTTGTTCAATCGCTTAGTGATACTTGAGTTTACGTGAGAGAAAGCGATTCTGGAAAAACGATTATTATTGTACGGGTTGATGATTTAATTTTGGTTTCTTCTAACGCTGTTGTATTGAGGGAAGTCAAGCGTTTATTGTCAAATGTGTTCAAAATGAAGGAACTTGGCCAAATTTCATTTTTTGGGGGCATTGAATTTGTTGTGAAGCAGGACTCAATTGAGATGAAGCCGTCAATGTATGTTGAGAAAATATTGTCAAAATTTAGGATGTCTGAATGTAATCCTACAGGTCTATTCCATGTGATCCCAGTGCCAACAAGTTTGACGTAAGCTCAGGTTCTAAGAATTTGTACGACTCTAAACTGTTCCGAGAAATTGTTGGTAGTTTGATCTACTTGGTGACTTGTACTAGGCCTGATATTTGCTATGTTCTTACATTACTGTCACAACATTTAACAATTAAACAATTTATTTGCCACAGGAGATACAGAGGTAGAATGTTTCTTAAGTCTAGTACAATGGTGAAACTAGAGTATAGCTACCTATGGGCCCGAGCAAGTTCAGCGACTTCTAGGGCATCCTACCATCACGTTATTCTAAGGTGTACAATAATGTTTAACCTAATCCACTAACCTTAACATTCAACTCGTCTGAAAAATGTCCATCTGAACTTGTGCGAATTTGTGTGGAAGTATCTTAACTGTACTATTTCATATGGTTTGAAATTTGTGAAATCCGAGAACCCCGTGCAAATTACTGGTTTCTCTGACTCTGACTGGGGTGGCTCCTCTGACCGTAAGAGCATATCAGGATGTGTGTTTAAATCATCTAGCAACAGTTCACTGATATCTTGGAAGTCCAAGAAACAAAATATTGTTGCTCTTTCAAGCTGCGAAGCAGAGAATATTGCCCTGACTTATGTTGTGCAGGAAGGAATTTTCCTCAAACAGCTACTATGTGATATGGATGGATATGATGAACCTGTTGAAATTTTTGTTGATAATAGAGGTGCTATTGACTTAGCCAAAAACCCTGTTCATCATCAACGCTCGAAACATATTAACATAAGATTTCATTTAATTCAAGCAATTATTCAAGACAATAAAGCAATTTTTGAGCTTTGTCCCTACAGAGGAAATTATTGCTGACATGTTCACAAAGCCTGTTACTAGACAGTCATTGCTTAAGTTCAAAGTGTGTGTTTAATTCTAAGTTACTGTACCTGACATGTTTTCTAGTTTAGCCTTGTGTACATCAACTGCAAGAAAGGATAGAATTATTTTGAGTACAGAACTCCTAACGCTATTGCGGACTATGCATTATTGGGGCGTTATATTTTTTGCATCTTGTGCTTAGTGTAATCTGTTGATTTACACTGATGATTTGTATTTTGTTTTTCTGCTGTTCAAGATTCGATGAAAGATCTGAACGTTGAAATGTTAGCTTTAATTAGTTACTATGTGAACTTGTGCGTAGTGGGATGGAATACTTCAGTTGGAGGGGGTGTGTTGAGATCCAACTTCAGTATATATATTTATATATATATATATATATAAGTTGTCGCAGTCACCCATTAAATTACTTCCGTTCCATTTTCTATGTTCATTCGTAAACTTCCTGTTGGGACTCTCTGAGTTCCTCCTTCTTCTTCTTCTTCTTCTTCTTGTCGCCAAGCTTGATGGACGTACAATATAATAGCTCCTAGTTTGGACTGTTGTTTTGTTTACCCCACATTTCATACTTGTAATCGTTGCCGTACTCCATACTCCAAGATGGAACGATGCCTAACTGGTCTAACAGATTTGTCACCACTTTCTCCAATACTTTGGACATGACAGGTATAAGACTGATGAGCCTGTAGTTTGATGATGTTTCAGGTCAGCACTTTTATGCGACGGTCTAATAATGGAGTGTTCCCATTGGCTTGGACTCTTGCTGGTTGCTATTGATATATTAATTGTCAGACAAATCCATGGTGTTGTGGCTGGAAAACTGTCTTTGATATATTGAAGACTGATACCATCATGTCCAACTGCCTTCGTGTTTTTTAGTGAGTATAAGATATTTCTTAACTCCGGTAAATTAACAGGATGTGGTCTCCACCTGACATCGGCCCTCGAGGGTGCAGTGGGGCATGAATTTTCAATTGACGTTTCAATTGGATTTGTACACACCTCACTGAAAACTTGAGCTCCTACTTTTGAAAGAATGTGTTGAAATCCGTGGCTATTGTCAGGGGATTTTCAAAGTTACTTACTTATACAGTTTTAATTTTTATATGGGGCTACCTAACTAATGATTTCCCAAGTTAGTTTTGGGTTATTTTTAGCCGTTAATAGTTCCTGGTGGAAGTGAGTTTGTTTTGCTTCAGTGATTTTCTTTCGAAGAATTTTTCATGTTCTTTATATCTCTTGTATAAGGTACAGTTTGATCTATGGGTTTTTACTCACGCAAGTTAGTTTTCTTTATTCTGCTCAGCTCTTTAATTTCGACAGTAATCCAAACAGTGCGTTTTGGCTTGGTTTCTTTGGTGATGTATGGAGAGCATTCGTCGAGAGTTGTTTAATGTGAACATCGTCAGATTGCATTATATTCTGGAATTCAGTGGACCTGTTGAGTAGTTTTCTTGAAATAGTTCCGCTGAATAATATCTTTTCAAGCGATATTTTTGTCTTTCCACTGCAATATTAATTTCACATTCTATAGAGTGGTGATCGAAAATAGAAGGTGATATTACTGTACCAAGTATTGCGGTAGGATTATTTGTGATTGCCAGATCGAGGAGAGTTTTAAAGATTTTAGTAATGCGAGTCGGTTCTTTGATCATTTGTGAAAGGCTTAATTTATACAACAGTTTACTTAGCTGATTGCTCTTGTCCGTTAAGTCGACATTAAAATCTCCGAAAGCGAAGAATGACATTTTTGCCTCAAGGATTTCTTTGAAAGTTTCACCAAAAAATCTGGTGTTGGACTTAGGGGAGGCAATGGGTGCCGATAAAGGCTTCCGATGATGATGGATATATGTTTATTTATATGCACTGTTAACCAAGCCACTTCAGTGCCTTCGCATACTTTATTTGCCCGGAGTGAAGATGTTGAGTATATTTCTTTAACAAAAATACAAGATCCACTACCTCGGCTAGTTTTAGCGCCATCGCATCGGCACAATGCGTAATCAGGAATGTTAAAAAATGAAATTTGGGTTCGTGAGTCAAACCATGATTCTGAAACACATAAAATGTCATTTACTTCAGTGGGCAAGATTACTCTGATGTCATCCAATTTACCATTCAGGCTTGGAGCATTTGTATGCTTTATTTTGATTTTGCTTTTATTAAGACTTCTTTTAGAGGTAGCAAAGTTACTGTCTCGATGTGATAGTTCCAAGGATTTATCGATCTTGTCTCCACTCTCCATTACTTAGGGTGTGTGTTTGGCCCACCGTCTGCTATGAATGTAAGAAAGTCTACTATTTAGCTGAGCAGCGGTTTGTCAAGATGAGGTAACTCCAGTCTGATTTTTGCCTTGTGTGACAAGGGCTCTGTAGTGATCGTTTTTACGATGGAGCAGTAGTGTGAGATAATTTGATAACTCTGATATGGGATCGACTGATATTTTCAAAACACCATGGTCCTGTTCATCCAGGATGAGAAGTTTTTGACCTGTCGCATTTGAAATGATAAGTGGTATAAGGTCTACAGCAGCCTGATCAAAATTTTTATCGTCAATGTAATTATTTATGAGGACTTGAATGTCTCCGCTGTTATTGTCAACAAAATTAGCGTATGTGCTTTTGTTTACTTTGATCTCCGTTTTGAGTGCAGTCTTAAGGAATTGTAATTCCATATGAAGCTGGTTGTTTCGTTAGTAAATGAGCTACTGCATGAAGGAGGCAGTGTCCATCAGCTTTAGTAGGAAACAGCTCTATTTTCCATGATCGTTTCAATTCATCCATTGTAGAATTAATGCGTTCACGAATTGAGGTGGAGACATTTTTTCAGACTTTTTACATCGTTAGATGGTTCGGAGAGGTACAGGGATTTTTTGGGAATATTCGTTTTCCTGTCTCGTTTTCCTGCTGTGGTGATTTCTTGTATGGGAGTCTGCAGGAAAATAGAAATGCTCGTGTCATTTCTATTTTTCCGGTGATGGTTGCGCATGCTGTTGGGTGGTGGATTTTCCATCGATTGTCGACTGCAATTTTGCAGCGATTTCTCTTTTCCTGTTGATTTTACTGCTTCCGAGTACATGATTGGATGTTGATGTACAGTCGCATCTGAGAGGAGCTTTTCATCCTCTGTATCTTCATCTGATAGCAATGAAAACCTATTTTTTGTAGGTACTCTGCAATTGTTTGTGGCAAAAAGAAGAGAGGGTTGGTTATACGAGGGCAAACATCGGGAGGAGAGGATTTGTTTTATGAAGGCAAACATCGGCTCTATGCTGTTGCAAGTTTCACGTGGAAAGGCTGTCAACTTAGAACAAACATTCAATTTATTTTGCTGTCTTACACAATCATTAGAGTATTCAATTTCTTCATTTAGGTCATGTGAGCTTCTGACAAAGGAGATAGAATGTGAAGTAAGTCTCAAAGGCGATCGAAGAGCAACTTGTTGAAGAAAATGATGCGTTTCTTCTCACGTAACAGGCCAAGTGCGGACATTGTTGCAAGCTTCATTATCAGTGACAGTTTTTGCATTTGTTCGCAGCGGAATCAGTTTACGACCAATTTTTCTGCACAAGCTCGATGCCGTGTACAATTACTGACCTGTGCATGCACTCACAACATAAATATGAGAAATTATATACTTTGTCATGATGAGTTTTTTCAATTTAGTAAGGTTATGGGACGAGAGGCTCAAACCTGTAAAACTTATTATATAGTGTATAAAAAGAGGTGCGCGTTCAATCTCATCATAGAGATCATTGAAACGTTCGGAAGTTATGGTTTGAATTTTGCATGCGAGCTCAGTGTCATTTCTGTTGATTCGTGTGAGACTATTGTCTCCAACAAGAAAAGTATCCAGAGGGGATTTCGCATTAGGATGGTTACTCGTAGCTACCACCGGCGTAAAATCATGAGCGCCGATGAAATAATTTAAAGCTAAAAGCTGGTCTGTAATCATTCGAATATTTGATATAGTTGAAAAATCGATCCTGGGCTTCGGGGACAATCTGTCTCAAATATTTATTGAGAAATGCAGTCGTAAGAGAGAGCGTGCAATTTATTTCGTGAATAGTTTGGGAAATATTTATTTGGAGAGGGTGTAAGTACCCATCAAAAGTGGTAACAGATTTGTTTGTATTGTTCTCCATTGAAAATCTTACGTTATCATTGAAGTTTACGCTCTGATGTATTTTACTGCCAGTATCAACTGCTGCGCATGCATTTCTAAACATAACTCCACCGCCTGAAATGCCTGCACACAATTTATCATTAAAATTAAAATTAGCCCTTTTACTTTCTAACTGGTCGCTAACATCTAAAATTTATCCCACTTTAATGATGACGTTGGTGCTGGTATCATCGTCGGTGGTGAACAATTACGAGCTTTCTGAGTGACGCAGGGCAAGGAAGATGTCGCCATGACGCAATCGATGACAGGAGACACTGGAGCAAATCAATTACTACTAGCAACTGATTTGCAATTAATTAATGTCTTGTAGGAGCATTGAAATTTTTTATGAACAAATTTTAAATTAATCATATATTTACGAAATGTACAGTTACTTCACCAATAAATCGCAATACATGAAAGTTTGTTATTGAAAAAATAAATTTATATGAGATATTTTGAGGATTGTATGATTGGTCGCTTCCTGATTGCTTGTTCTAAAATCGGTCGCTATCGATACCATCACGTACCGTCGTACGTGAGGGTTCGTGGAAAAGGGGCTGTCTTCTGTACAGCTACCTTTTTCCGGAGCGCTAGCTTTTCCGCCCAGCTGCCCTTCCTGAGGTCCGTGTGGGTACCGCCTACGCCGTAATTAGTCTGCTAGGGCAACAGAAGTAAATTCTGTTTGTGCTGAACTACAGCGGTACCGTTAGGAAGACGTGCAAACTGTCTGCGCCGTAATCAGTCCGTTAGGGGTCCTCATGAAATTACCTGACTCGCTGAACTGCGACAGCGTCTTCCTTTACGACAAACTATGCGAAACTTTATGTCCTCCCATGGTGGTTCCTTAAGCCCCGTTTTATGCTAGGTGTCGTAATAGAGTAAAGCCTGTATCAAAAAAGAGAAAAGAAACTTGTTATACCTTAGGATCTGAATTGTTTATCGCAGAATCTTTTTGCAGTCCCTCTTAAATACACAGATACATTTCAGCAAAGACAATGATTTATTTTCTTTTGTAAAAATAGAGTGTACAACTTGAGCTACTGCATAACATGGTAAGACACGCAAAATTACATTTGAAATATTAGTGCTATTCAGTTAGGTAATCCAAATAATATGGGAATATTGAAATACAATACAAATGACACTGAAGGGCTAACTAAAGTAAATGCACAGACGCGCCATCGGCGCAGAGGAACAGACTTAGGCCGGGTACAAGGAACTGATCACTCAAAGAAAATACTTAAGATTATGGATACCTATAACAGAATAGACTCGAAACCACTTGCGCTGCCTTACAGTCGCTATATTTGATAGGTTGGGAACCACTGCTTAAGAGCGTCACAGATACACGCACCAACTAAGCAAGCAATAACTGTGTATTATTATTCAACCCGTCAAAAATTACGAGATTCGATAGTTTCCTTTGAATAAGTCTCAAAGTCTGGATGACAAACAAACATTACATCCATCCTAATAGTATCCGTGATGAAAATATTCTCAATAGTATATTATAAAACGCCAGGTGCCTCCATACTTGTGTAAATAAATAAATAAATGAATATTTACTGTGAATAATTTTTCCTGTGTTATTAGAATTTGCGGGGATCTGCTTGCTCGGTTGGTATCATATATGCCAGTCAAATGAATTAAAAACCCACCTAAAATCTCAAATATTATGTGAAAATTGAAACTATAGAGAAAATTCAGCATGAGACGAGTAAAAATATACAAGAAATTTTTCAAAGCTTCTTGGCCAAAACTAATTAAATAATAATACAAAGTTGCTGCTTTCTTGATGCGTGTGTCTGTGACGCGTGGATCCTTATGAGTAGGGATGCACCATACTTGTGATGAATTTCACCAGTGCACAAGTACAAGAATATTTTAATCGCGGGCACTATTAGGATGGATATAGTTGATTGTTATCTATATCTTTAAACTTTTATAAAGGAAAGTATTGAATCCCACCATTTTCGACGGGTAATGTACACTATTAGCTGTATATAATAGTAAAACTTGATTTACATCATTCTGTTGCCGATTTATAAGTCATTCGTAAACAAAGAATACAAAAACATAAGTAGAGGTTACAACACCTGCCACCATTAAGAAAAAAATATTTATCTTATAACTGAATTGATGGTGTTGGAGTCGCAAAATTCTGTAGAGGTGGAGTCGGAGTCGGACGAAGTTGCAAAATTCTAGAAAGATGGAGTCGGAGTCGCCAAATTCTGAAAAGGTGGAGTCGGAGTCACAAATTTATTCGTCCGACTCGCAACCCTGGATGCAAGGCTGGGAGTCGGCACACCAAACTCCCGACTCCGACTCTGACTTCGACTTCGATTCCAATACAACAAATAATTACCACGACTCCAACCAGTAAACGCAAATAACAACAACTCCGACATTTATCTTGTTCTCCTTATTTCATTCAACCATTACCCAACCTGTCTCGCGTTCTGTGCAGCTTTTAGTACCAGTACATTGAACATCATTGAAAAACGTTATTTCGATTCCTGTACTCGCATATGGGAAATGTAACAACTTTATTTGACGTATGATTTCGTTTGTGCATGTTCGGCCAAAGCTGTGCGTTATCGCAATAAATTATTGTGATAGTTTATCGCGATAACGATTTCGGGTTATCAGTTATCCGACTATTTTAATCCCCCAAGTTATCGATTGATCGGTATCGCCGATACTTTTGGTTCCAAACTATCGATAATCGATAATTTCAGTTTTCCCGCTGGGATTCGACATGACGGGGCGGGACGAGTTCGGGACAGGAACTATACGTGTAGGATGTAAGTGTATGGTGTAATAAGATTGGTTTCTGTTGTGGCCTTTTTGATCAAAAGTGTGGCCTCATGTGGACTGGGGCATCTGGCAACCCTCGTGCGTTCTTGCGGCGTGCTGACCTGAAGACCGTCACCAGCAGCAGCAGCAGCGATGACATGGAGACGGAAGACTACTAAGCCAGCATTTGTGATGAGGAGGATGACACTGGGGGTCATCACAGGTCTACTAAGTCCTAGGCCGCTCATATTGTGCATGTGTGGCTGCAGGCCAAAGGGACTGACAGTCTGGCAGACCCTGCCTTCAACAGCGAGAAGGTCCTCATCGACCTCTTTCTGAGGTACAACACGGCGATGCCGAGCAGCGCCGCGGTGGAGCGTTTGTTCTCCCCTGGAAAGGACATCATCAGGGCCAAGAGGAGCTGCCTCTCTGATGAAAACTTCAACATTCTTTTGTTTATGAAGGGGAACATGCTGCATAACCTCGTCTAAATTTAGTTATTTTACTTTAAACCGCAGTTTTTATAAGAAGACAGGATAAACATTTATTATTTTTTATAAAAGTTTTCAAAGAATTCTATTTTTTTCTAAGATTTTTCTGTTTTCTAAGATTAAGATAAAAAAACATTTCGATTTGTTTTTTATTTAAAATACCAATATCGTCATCGCTAGTATCGGAATTTTGGATTTATCGATTTATCGATAATCGATTATCGGCGATAAATTTTTCGCCAATTATCGATTATCGGTTATCGCCGATAAGGTTTTCGTTATCGATTTACCGGTTATCGCCATAACGTCTTTCGTTATCGTGCCCACCACTGTAAATTGTTCCTCGTTTCTCATTTTGATAACGCCAAATCACTTGGTTGAAGAATTTCGATAATTTGTCATATAATTGAAATAGCTTAGAAATTAGTATCAGGGCAAAATGTGATTTCACGAGAAAATTGGCCGAGGATAGAGTGGTTACAGGAACCTCGCTCCCTGCCCCCAGGAAGCGTATGAAAGTCTTGTTATACATGTCGGCGTGGATAATGATTTGATGTTTAAATTGAAACTAATTTGAAGAATGTAGGTGCAAAAGTTTAGAAATTAGTATCAGCGCAAAATGTGACTTCACGAGAAAATCGGCCGAGGGTTGAGGGGCCACGGAAACGTCGCTCCCTGCTTCCTACGGAGGCGTGTTGTTTGGGAAGTAATTTTTGGCAGAGGTGAACTAATAAGATTTTAAGTGAAAGAATGTTAAATGTAATTGTAGGTTAAATAATGGCTGCAGGCGTCACCGAGCAATTGTTTGTCATCTTCGAGTTATTTAACAAAGGAAATCCCGATTTGATCAGTCCTGCGATTCCTGAGATTCCTGAGATATAGTTTGGAGCACAGCTCCAGGCCACGATGAGTCGCCGCTTCACGACGCCGCCAACCTCCCCGCAGCTACGGAGCCCAAGGTCCTCAGCAAAGGGAGCCAGCAGCTCCACCACAGCCGAGGCAGGCCACGGCGCCACCAGAACGAGCGGCGTCAGCCCTCCTTCCCTTGCCGGGGCAAGGTTAGGGGGCAGCCGCTCTCATATATGCCAGCTGCTGCAGGATACTATTACCCTCAGCAGGCTGGTAGTAATGGGGCAAGGGAGGCTTGTAGGGGATCGTCCTCAAAAATTCATCGAGTCTCCCTTTGAACGACTCCAGTGTCCCCTCAAACTCCCTGGTACTAGCTGGAAGACAGTTGAACAGACGAGGACCCATAACAGAGAACGAGTTTTCATGCCTCGTTCTGATGCTCGCCAGCGCCCTGCTGGTAAAAGCTGGGATGTTACAAGTTTTCCCTCGCCGAATGTGCCGCTGGGCTGTTAGTCGCATCGCCTGGTTCCTGAAGTTCGGAGCCAAGCCATTCAGAACCCTCCAGGTATATATGATGAGGTACCTTTCACGGCGACGCTGTAATGAAAACAGGGACAGGTGTGATAGCCGTTTCCAGTAGTCAAACGACTGCATTCCGTCGATCCTTGCAGTGAAGGTCCTCTGTACACCCTCCAACTTCTGTACTTCGCCAACAGTGCTCGGACTCCAGAGCTGACAACAGTACTCTGCCAATGGGAGGACTAACGATTTGAACAATTTCAGCATTAGTGGGGCTTCCCTTGTCTTAAAGGTGCGCAGGATCCATCCGATCTGGCGTCTGCACCTAAGCACCACCTGGTTAATGTGCTCTCCGAAGCCACCGTCATCCGAGATTACGACCCCCAAATCCCTGACCGAAGACTTGCGGTCGATCGCTGAACCTCCAGTGGGGCTGTACGCATAGGAGGCGTCAGGGTGCAAACCGTACCGCACCAACTCAAATTTATTTTCATTGAAGGTCATGTTGTTTCGCGTTGCCCACTCGCAAATCTTCTGGAGGTCACTCTGTAGAGCCTCACAGTCCTCCACCGTAGCAATAGTTTTCAAGACCCTGGTGTCGTCAGCGAAGGATGAGGCCCGTGAGTGCAACAGATTGACATCGATGTCCGAAATGTGGATCAGGAAAAGGAGTGGACCCAAAACGGATCCCCGAGGCACACCACTCACCACCACCGACTCCGTCGAGCGGCTCCCGTCCACTGAGACAACTTGTTTCCTGTTTGTTAGGAAGCTATAAATCCTTTCAAGGAGCCTACCACTGATTCCAAAAAGACGGAGCTTCCTAAGCAGCACGCCATAATCTACTTTATCGAAGGCCTTAGCGAAGTCCAGATACACCACGTCCACAGCGAGTCCAGAGCCAAGCGCCTCCGTAACCTGCCGCTGATGCTCCAACAATTGTGAAAGGCACGACCGACCCCGTCTGAAACCGTGCTGATTGTCGTTCAGTAGGTCATTGCTCTCGAGATACGTAACTAGTCGTTTAACTACGATCTTCTCAAAAATTTTAATTACATGGGATGTTAGGGCGATAGGACGGTAATTAGCTGGGGAATGCTTCACGCCCCCCTTGTGAACCGGAATAATTACTCCCAATTTGAGAGGAGCAGGCACACATCCTTTATCCATTGATGATCTCCATAGTGCATGTATAGGAGCCTTCAATTCCTCGCAACAGTTTTTTAAGAGGATCGAAGGAATCCCGTCCGGACCCGCTGCGGACGTGGACGGCAGCTCCCTTATGCATGTCACCAGCTCGTTCTCGCCGAACCGAACATCGTCCAGAAGGGAGGGCCTGTCTTCTTCGAGTAGTCCTTGCAGGAGACCTAGAGTGTCCGAGTTTCTCGGCCTACTGAAGACTGACTCGTACTGCTTCCTCAGCACCTCAGCTTTGGCCAAAGAGTCACCAACGAGCTCGTCCCCAGCATAGAAAGGGCCAATCTGGGACTTGGTCTTTGACTTACTCCGTGCGTACCCATAGAAATACTTCGGGTTGTTGCGGATTGCTCTAAGTCACTCAAAGTTCTACGATTATTTTTTCAATGCAGCTTTAAAATGTACTAAAGTGACTTTAAATTGTACTTTTCGATTTTGCCCTGATACAACAAATGTACAGATAGGCTCAAATAGTGTTATTTCAATTTTGCTCAAATTTGCTTGGGCGTACATTATTAAAATGAAATGTCCCTGACAGCACAGTATGCATGCCTTGGATTTTCGGGGCCCGTAGATTTATGTCATAATGTGTTCTTTAGTTTGAGTTCAAAGAAGGAACAGCTTTTTTGTAAATTTTCTAAGTTCTAGGAATATGAGTCACATAAATATCTTAGTCAATGTCAAGCATGGCGCCTTTCTTCGCATGGGTGCGTATGATGGCTGCTTGAGCTGTGAGATGCTCTGCAGCTCTACTTCACCGCACTGTCGTTAAGTGATCCCACTAATACCAACGAAATGATAGTTGCTGCGTTAAATAATTCACTAGAGCTTATGGGAAATTTTTCGACCAAAACCCTGTACAGTTTAATGCGTTCTACGCTTAGTTTCCAAGTTTCTGTCGGATTCTCCAATCACTTTCAGCTTAAAATTAGAAGTCTTTAAATTAATTAGGAGTCTTTGCTGATATTTCATGACACTGGCTTTTCTGTGGTTAAAATGCAAGGTAAAGCTATGATCTGGTATTTTCCAGTACCTATGTTAATATTTAAAATACAGATTATACACTTTAAACTGATGTCAGCCCACTTGCATCCCTCTGATTGAATTTTTTTGTGGTGGCCAAGGCAAGAAATTTTAAGCGATCTCATCCTTATTTCGATTAGATAAGCTTATTTAGCCTTCCCTTGGCATAACAAAGATATTCCAAAAATAAGAAGTTAGAAAGGCTCTGGATTTATTTGAGGACATTTTTGGCTCGTTTAATAAACGATATTTAAGTCAAAAATGCTTATATTTAAGGAGATCTTCCCAGGCCTCTGCCAGGCCCCTGTTGCTCCGGGGGTCATTTCTCATGTGTTTGTTGGGAAAAGACCCTCAGGTGGTGGACTATTCGGTCCTAAAATTTTATAGCGCTACGGACAATGAATCCCCCCCAGGGGGGGGAGTGAGGGGACCAAAATTTTTCATTTTCGACCGATTTTGACCCGATATAAAAGGAGAACAAATAAGAAATGGAAAAAAAACATTTGAGCTTGTTAGAAGAGTTCCAAGAATTCTAAAACTGTCTTTGTTTTTGTTCTAGCATCAAAATTCAATGAGGAGATACGTCTTGAAATATCAATATCAGTGAAAAGTACCAAAAAATTTAAAATTTTTCCCGATTTTGACCCCATATTGAAAGAGAAAAAATGGGAAATGGAAAAAAGCCCATGCGAGTTGGTTGGAAATTTTCCAAGGATTGTGAAACTGTCTTTGTTTTTGTTCTAGCATCAAAACTCAATGAGGAGATACGTCTTGAAATATCAATATCAGTGAAATATCAATACGTAAAAACCAATATGTCAAACTTTTTCAAGAACTAAGGCCTAAATAAAAAAAAACGAATTGAATAAATTGTGTTTCTTTTCGAAGAATCAGACTGAAAAAAAAATTCGTAAATAAAAAAATTTTTCATTTATTTTAGAAATCACAATTTACAGTGTGAATATGAAGTTATGTATGGAAATTATCAAAATAAAAATTCAAACTGCATTCAATTACATAAATTGTTCATTATATTACATATCAACAAAAAATTTTGTTTGGCTTATACCCAAGAAAAAAAACTTTTGACAGTCAACCCGTATCTCCTCATTGAGTTTTGATGCTAGAACAAAACCAAAAACAGTTTTGGAACCCTTGAAACATTTCTAACAAGCCCACGTCGGCTTTTTTTAAATTAGAATTTTTTGAAAAATATATAGCTCTAACCAAAAAAATTGCTCTTGCTGTTGATTTCAGAAATTTAAAATGTTTTTAAAAAATCGAATAAATTTGAATTTGAGAAAAAGACCGACGTTGGCTTGTTAAAAATGTTCCATGGATTCTAAAACTGTCTTTGGCTTTGTTCTAGCATCAAAACTCAATGAGGAGATACGTCTCGAAATACACATAAAAATATCCCAAAAAACTAATTTTTCGTACAAAAAAATGCCTAAATCGAAAAAATGACAGAAGTAAAAAAAGTTTATTTTCATAAAATAGATATACTGGTCAATTTTCAAATGAATCGGACGAAAAAAGTTCTCCAACTGGGATGATCTCCTTCAATCAAATTCTTACAAACATCCGTGATGATGATTCTTTGTCAAATTATTCTATGAAGCTACCTTAGACTTTAGTGACTGTTTCTATTCGGGTCCAAAACAGTTGACAAGCTGAAATTTAATGGTTCTTATTCATTTGCCGACATCACCTAGGCCATAGAGCCATTCTGTAAAGCAATGGTACCATGAGGATGCCGATTTGCCTTTCTTTCCACGACCCTCCACTCATATTAGCCGATAGGATTTAAAGCTGGCGAGTTTGGGCTACAGGTTAGATTGTGCACGCACACACACGCCACCCCCCCCCCCCCCCCCCTACCCTGTGCGCCTCAGAGGTTTTATAAGCGGTGAGCTCATTGGGGCCCACGCTCAATCGTGTCCCATCTGTAACCTCGTCTGTTACGGTCCACGCAATAAAGCAACCCAAGAAGTCAACCATCGTTTCACTGCCACACAAGATTATTAGTTAGTTTAAGCCTCCTATCCGCAACACAGGCGATCCAAAGCCAGGAAAAAGGAAGGCACCATTTAGTATGGAGTTAAAGGAACGTGGAATCTATGCAGAAAAGGCATAGAAAGAGTAAATTGATGAAGAAAAGTATGAAACAAGATCGAAGTTGAAAAAGAAAGTAGTAGGTGCAGAAAAACAGGACGGTAATGAACCGAAAAAAAGTGGTTCTTAACGTAACAAAAACATTTCATTTAAACTAAAAAAGGCGTACCTAATTCCCAGCTCGGGCCCTCACATTTTCCCCCTGGGAGTGCTAATTCCCAGAGATACAATAACTGTATCCCCTGAGGGGCTTTGGGGCTACATGTTAGGGTCTCATGCTGGTAAAAATTCTCGGATAACCAGTTTTGGGTTACTATGGCTTTGTGAGAAGGCGCTGTGTCTTGCTAAAAGACTTCTGACTTTCCATTGAATACTTCGTCTATTCAGGAGTTAAAAACCGTTTTAAAACAATAATGTAACCTGCAGCATTAGCTATAAAACCCCGAGGGAAAATTTAAAATGGCATGGTAAGACCTTAAACAATTTAAGTAGTTCATTTACCACATGTTATACAGCAATAGATTGTATCAAGTCTAGTAGAATGGACATATTTGAGTACAGCTACTTGTGGGCCCGAATAAGTTCAGCGACTTCTACGGCATCCGTTCATCATAAGCCATTTTAAAGCGTACAATTATGTTTAACCTAATTTACTTGACCTAGGGACATACAAGACTGGTCATGTTTCGATGCCTAATTTTTTACCAAAAAAAAGATAGTTTATATGAGCTAGCTGGAAACAGTATGTTCATGAAAAACGATTGAGAGCATAAGATCTAAATTATTAATCATAGCAGATTACCTTATCAAGATAAATCGTTTAACAAAAGAAAAAATGGCGAATTATCTTATATGATTAATATTTCGATATGAAGAGGGATTCAAGATTTGTTTTGAAAGTTTTGTAAGAGCTTTTTCGAAGGATCTCAGCATGGATTGCATTCCAATTCTTAGTTCCAATGAAGAAGATACTGTGTTGTGACCGAGATTTTGAATAATAAGGAAGTATGAAGTTACTTTTGTTTCGTGTTAAATGATCATGATGACCAGTTTGAGCAGCTAATAATTGCTTGAGTTCTCTGTCGATTTCATCAGTTAGTGTTTTATACATGAAATTACATACGGAGAGCTTGCAGAGATCAAAAAGCTTTAGTATTTTTAACCTTTGAATGAATCATTTGTGTGAGCATTAAATTCCAATTTCATTACCGGTCGAATGGCATTTTTTTCGCAATGCACTTTCACTTCTCATAGCTCCTAAAATCACTAAGTAGTCGAAAATTTTGTGTGCATCTCAGACATTTCAGAAGACATGCACATGGACACTTATACCGTCTGTTAATTATCTGATTTTGGTTGCAGTTTTCTTTTGACAGAAAAACCTAAGTTCGTGAGGATATTTGTCTTTGTTGAATATCCGTTTTGGACGCATGAGACGGTTTTCCTGTATCTTTGCTGTTACGGATTGGCCTTTCCTTATATATGACTAGTATAGAAAGCCCTGATGTACCACCGATTTGATAGTCCAACCTGATACTTGGATCTCTTTGGGAATGGTCCTCTTCGACTTTTCGGGGCTCTCATCGATAATGTTTCAAACATTCCGTATAAATCTGGTCTTCTAATTTCATTAAAGCGTTGAGAATGTGTTTTTTCTTTGCAATAGGGGAAACATTGTTATAGGGGAAAGCAAAGTGAACACTATTTATATTCAAAAAGGTGTCGTTACTTAGTTATTACATAATTAAGTTAAGAATGCAATGTTCCTATATCTCTTGCCGATTTCAAAATTTTAGACTCAGATTCAACCCCGCATAACCTCAGAATTTTAGAGTTCTTGCATATCTTCAAGCGAAACCCTCATATAAACAATATGGACAGTTCGTACCTTTTGCAAATAGTGAATAGGTAGATTCCTCGTCAGAACCAGCCTAATTTCATTTCATACTTATGTGAAGCATGTATTCTTTTTGTGCTTCTGTATTTTATTCTTTGTAATTGTCCGTCTCATACTTTGTATATTTACTTACATGATATATTTGTAGTACCTAAAATCCATTTCACTTTGATCTTATATTTCAGACGAAATAATTTTTTTTTCGTTTGAACTGGTGATGGAACTGGACTCCGAAACGTTTTCATAGTGAAGATGATAAATTTTATCTGAATTTCCTTCGTTTTTAAGTTTCTGATAAGGTTGCAATTAAAGCAAACCACCGACGTGTTGAGATTTATTAAGTTAATATAATTACAACCTGCTGGCTAACTGTACGGAGATAATGCTAGTTTAGCAGGATGGTTTACTACAAGAGGTTCACAATTTCACCAGCAGAATATGGTCAGATGAACAATTTTTGTCTATGAAATTTTCAGAACACTTTTGGGTTTTCGAGATATTAGCAGTTAATTGGTTTAAAGTATGAAATTTTACGATACAACTACTCTCAATATTTAGTTTGAATTTACGTTATAAACACTTCTAATGTACGAGGGTGTACTACGATAAAATTTTCTTTGATTGATGTTCGATTAAAAGGTTTCAGCAAAAACGTTTTGAATGAAAATGTAAAGAAGATCTCGGGGCCAAAATTTCAGAGGCTGCTGGTGAGATTTCTGAAATGCCAAACGTGTTTCCTTATATCCGACTGTCGTTAACACTTTTTATATAGAATATACAGTATAAGGGAAGTAAGAGAACACAATACGGTAGTTATTGGCGGTACCTGGCATGCATCGCAGGTGTATGCAAGATCTGGCGGTATCTGGCATGCAGCACAGGTGATCATGATAGAAGGGGGGCAGAGGCAAGCTTTTGACACGAGCGCGGCCCGGTAGGTAGATATAGCGTGCCGCGTGCGTATTTTCTCCTAAAGTTGCACCGCAAAGTCTTCTGGTATCATAGTTACTCGCTCCTAAGAGCGCACACACAGAAAATTTACTTAACCTTGTATATGGTCTGTGGCGTACACGCTGCGTCACAGTAGAGTGAGGCTGTCGGGGCAAGTTGGAGGCAGGTTTTAAACCCTTCCGCGCGGGGAACCTAGAGGTTTCGCCCTTTTCCTCTGCCAGCTGCATCACCATGGCTTGACCCCCGCTCAGCGGGACGAGAGTCCCTCATCACAGACCGCATGATGAGTAAAACGGCCAGATGTGGCCGATAGTTCTTGACCCGGTCTGCCGTTTTCATCGTGAGGGGTGTGACTCGATTACGCCTATACATGTAGGTGAGTGCCTCCCGCAGTTTTGGCTATCTTAGTATGAGCGCCTTTCTCAGATGGCGACGTGCCACTTTGCAGACGCTTACGAGTGGTTACTGTAGAGATGATCGATATTAATGGTTCACTGGCGTGTCCACGTGTGCCGTTTTGGCTGCGTGGTCTTCTCGCTCTGAGCAGCTTCCTGCCACTGATTGAGGAAAGCATGCTGATGGCTAGCCAGGGGCATCACTAGATCTGTATCTTTATGAGTACCGCGTTTCCTCTCAGCATTATCAGTGCCTTCTTGACTTTGGCTTTGAGGAGCGGAAACAAGTCTAGTGTGAGGAGCTTGGGGTTGAACGAACCTGCAGCTGACAGTGCGGCTAGCCTCACCGTAACTAAGGCGTTGCTGAGTCTGTAAAAATCTAATATTTAAGCCTCCAGCTTGCAATAAAAAAAAGCCTGGGAGCTAGGTGGATGCTTCTCATTGCAATGCTCACATCTTGGCGGCTTGATACAGGGGAGCGCACGTTGCTCGTCAGCGTAGTTAACGCATATGCCTCGGTGGACTCGACCGGTTTTAACGTCATGCCTCAAGTCCTGGCAGTGGAAACCGCGACAGGGTTTCGGAACGTTCTTCCGCACATCCCGTCCACCCGGTTTCCACGGATTAGGGGAGGTTACAGCGATCGAAAGTGAGAACATAGATTGGAGAGAGCACCAAAACTCCACGTTCCTTTCTTTTTATCCGGTATACTGCTTTTATATCGGAATTCCTCAGTTCCTCCAGGAGCTCGTCATCGCTGTACTGCGAGTGGTTTGCGTACCGTAGGGTACCTCTGCACTCATTCAGGCTCTCATGTGGAGTAACCTGGATGCTGACTCCTGCGAGGGTTCGCGATCCCATTCCAGCGGTGCCCTGGTGTTGGCTTCGCACTTCCAATAGAAGGCTGCCATTCCGAGCTTTCATGATCTTAGCAGGTCTAACGCCAAATCTGTGACCCAGGTCGCGGTGAGGCTTAATCACCTTTACGTGGCTCATCGGTGTTCCGTCGTTTGCTTTTATAGTTTAAAACCTTTTGAAATCAGTGGGGAGGGTGGGGTTTTAGTCCAGTTCCTCTCCAAGCGGAGGATTCTCTACAACATACAGGTGTCGTCCGCGCCGATTTGATCTGCGCAGATAATCCCTCTTCTTTTCCCGCTCGTTCCCTCAGCTCGCTTCCTCGAGTAAGGCCCATACAGCTCCAGAGTCAAGTCGGTATTCTCGGATGGCCCGGCCTCATCCCCCCACCAGCAAGAGGAGGGTGCTGAGCCCGCTGACAACAAGAGGTTGTTCCCAAGTGTGTGTCCATATTTGGAGGCCATGTTGTTGTCGGAGAGGAAGATGGATGAGCTGTATAAGAAGTAGTAAACGCAAACCAGTGAGGGTTGCCCCCACCTATCCAAGCCGGGTTGCCCCCACCTATCCATCCCCCACCTATGCTGCCAGTGTAAGGTTCGGTGTGTTGGCTTGGCGAGACTTGACCGAGGCCTTCGTTGGTGGAGAGCTGTGGAGCGTCGGGCTGCGTCGTGGCATACGCTGCGTTCTCCATCTCTTGAGACGGGACTGTAATGGAGGAGGCTGTATTTGGCTAGAACTTGGGCAATTCATTTTTCTACAATTCTTCCTGTGCCTGTTATCTCTTTAATTATATTTGTTTGTGTGAATGATTTCTTTCTTCAATGTAAGTTGCTTAATTTTTGCCTAAATTTTTTAAGTGTCCTTGGCAATTACCTTGACTAGTTGGCCATTAACTACAGTTACTTGGTAACCGTTAATATTCTCTTAAAAAAGAGTACGGTTCAGCTAGTTTCTAGGTTGCGTAAGCGACCTGGTATCGACTAGTACTCATTTACCTTATTTCTAACGCATTTGAACCTCTTAAAAATAACTCGTCATCTTGTGTGTCAAAAATAATTCTCAGTTACAGAACATACTGAATAAGTATTGATGAATCTCATTTGCCTGGTATCTCCATTGCTGAACAATTGTCTTGAAATTCAAGACATCACACAACAGTTTTGAAGCATGCGTAGGTATTATGATTTGATTGCCTACACGCTGCCATTTGCAAACATGCTTACTTGTATATGTGTGTATGTACACCTGTGTGCACTCGAGTAGATAAACCAGTCGAAGGTTGCATTTTATGTCATCCCTCTCCGTTTCTTTGCAAGCATTAAACTAGACCGTCATGGTACCTATATGTGTGTGTGTTTATCAATTGCAGACATTCTGTGCCATATTACAAAGATAATGTGATTTTTTTCTCATATGAAATTGTGAAGCATCCATGTAAAAATAAAACAATAAATTCGTTGTGTGATCATCCATTTATACTGCAGTAATATGCTTTTAATGCTTATAGTTATATGCTTATAATAATGTGATACCCATGTACATCTGTATGTTTATCAATTGCAGACAATTTGCGCCATATTTCAAAGATAATGGGATTTTTTCCCAATATGAAACCCTTATAGGACATTAATGTTTTCTTTCTTATTCACGTCCCACAATCCTTTTCATGTTTCTGACTTAGGTAGACTGTTTTGTGCCACTAATTTCAGTACGGAAATTTTATAAAATTCATGCCATAATAAAAGTATTTTTTCCGTTTCCCCCGATTGGAATGCTGGTTTATACTGATTAGATTACGCTGATATTTGCGCACATGCTTACTTGTGTATATGTGTACGGTGTATATGTGTACGTGTGCACGCTATGCGTATGACACTTTATAGAATTCGTATGTATTGTAATTGCCTCGATGAATAGAAATGCATTTGTGTATGCTTACGAGTTAAGTGAATGTGCGTGGGTATGCGTGTGCACGTGTATGTGTATATATTTACATGTATGTGTGTACATATGTGTGTACTAGACTGACAACTAGCATTTTAATAGAGATAATATTTTTTTTGTTCACTCTCAACTTGTAACATTACCTAACTCGTCATCTCTTTATTATTGTAAAGCATTCATGTACAAACTATACATTTGTTGTGCGATCATTCATTTATATTTAAATAAAATGCTTATTAACCAACGACCGTTATTTTAAAATTGTTGAATTAGAAATACAAAACTTATAATCTTCTTGGTCCTCATGCCTATGTGTACATATATGTATATATGTATATATATATATATATATGTCTATGTCTATGTGTTTGTGTGTATGTATAATACATATATATGTATATGTTCGTATATATATATGTATATGTATATTTACTTATATATTTTTTTCATGCTTCCTTAAAATGACACTTTTGAACATTGGCCGAAACAAGCGATTCATATATTATTTCCTGGCATCAATAATTGCGAAGTTTTATGTCATGTACATGTAAACTGTCAAATGTGTTTTCACCCCACAATGAAAATGCATCGTCCATGAAATTGTGTTATCTCTTATAATTATCATTACATGTATTATCAAATGTAGATTAAGCAAGATTAGGAGTACATTGCCCTCAATCATTTCTTTCCGACTAGTGACATGGGTATTACAAGACTCATGTGTGTGTATCATCTAAGTGTATTAACTTTAAGATATTTAAAAACCAATGATTGTAATATTGTACAATCTCTATTGGAAATAAAGTTTTTTCTTTCTTTTCTTTTTTACTATACTTACTATCTTTCGTGCTCGCGATAGCCATGTGCTATAGGTTCCGCCGCCGTGCGGCCGGGACCCGGGTTCGAAACTCGGCGCTGGCCGTGGCGATTTTCTCTGTTGGGTATAGGAGAAAAATTCCAAGCACAATACCCCACTCTACCCAGGTGTCTGAAATGGGTACCGGTCTCGACCGGGGGAAAGCGTCATGGCGTCCTGGCGTTAGTTATAAGGCATTTGAAAATCCAATAAACAAGGTGATATGTATCAGGCTTGATTGGAAATAAAGCATCCGTAGATGCCTTCATTATTTCACGCCATGGACACTTTCCTACTACTGATTTCTACTTAAATTTCTCAATAATTAATTCTTCGCCTAAAAGTTCCTACACTGAGTGCCATTTATAAGCTCAGGTGTGTATTGCCGTTTATTTATTGTTAAATCAGTCTTATTCATCGTATGTCGTAAAATTGATTAAACTTGTTGATTTGTTTCTGCAGTTTTTTGGGATGGGTCGTTGGTTCTTGTTCTAATACTAAATTAATTCTTTCCTGCAGTACTTCTTGCCATCGCAGCTCCGGTCCTTCCTCTTGATTGTCATCAGTCTCCTCCATTGAGGGATTGAACTTAGGTAATTAAAATTGAAACATTTGCTATTAGGCTACTGTTGAAATTTGCACTTAATCTCGTTTGTTTAGTTCGTCTACTTTGTTTTTGGAGTTTTTCGTTCTTTTTTCCTGAATTGTCCTCCAGCTTGTTGAGTGTTGGCGGCCCTTCCGTTCCGCTCTCGGGTGTTGAGAGTACTCAGAAGGGTAAATCTGAAGGATATGTCAGTTATCGATTTTTCACTTTTTGGTGCCTGAACCTAATTAATTGAATCAAAATAAACAAGTTTTCTTTTATTCTTTTTTCGCCTCAAATGAGTATTTTACGATTTATAGCGGTAAGTTTAGTTTCGTCATTGATGACGAATGCGCTCGAATAAACAGCTACTCATCGATTTTCGAATTTTTGTTGCTTGAAACATGGTAATAACATCGAAATAAACAACTTTTATTCTATACACTTTTTTCGTCAAATGAGTATTTAACGAGGTATAGCGGTAGGTTTGGTTTCGTCTTTCAAGACAGAGCGCTGGAAGCGAGACGCCATTGCAGTATTGCCATACAACTCGATCAAAGAATTTCTTTCCGCTTCAAAGACTGGAGTTGCGGTAAGTCATTTACCGCTATAACTAATAAAATACTCATTTGAGACAAAAAGTGCATAGAAGAAAACTTGTTTATTTCGATCTAATTAACTATGCTAAGGCATCGAAATTTACAAAATCGACAACTGTCATCTCCTTCAGATTTACCGTTTTCTTCTATGCACTTTACGTCTCAAATGAGTATATTACAATTTATAGCGGTAAGTTTAGTTTCGTCTTTGAAGACGAATGCGCTCGAATAAACAGCTACTCGTCGATTTTTGAATTTTTGTTGCTTGAATCATGGTAATAACATCGAAATAAACAACTTTTCTTCCCTACACTTTTTCCGTCAAATGAGTATTTAACGAGGTATAGCGGTAGGTTTGGTTTCGTCTTTGATGACGATCGCGCTGGAAGCGAGTGCGCATTGCAGTGTTGCTGTCCGACGTGCTCCTCGAATTACTTGCCGCTTCAAACACTGGAGTTGCGGTAAGTCATTTACCGCTATAACTAATAAAATACTCATTTGAGACGGAAAGTGCATAGAAGAAAACTTGTTTATTCCGATCTAGTTAACTACGCTAAGGCATCGAAATTTACAAAATCGATAACTGACATATCCTTCAGATTTACCCTCAAAAGAATTTCTGGAAGTCGCGGCAGTCTACCTTCTGCGGCCTGGCTCTCTGCGTGACGGAGTCTTCCCACTTTGACGCTACTGTCTCCCGTCACCTAATCCTTCACCTAAAGCTCCGAACCTACCTTTCCGAGCTGGCTTTCCCTTCGACCTTGCCGGAGTGGTAGAACAAAATTTATCTACCCTGGCTGTCAATTTTGATTGGGTGATTTCGCCCATTTTAACGTAATAAAAGAGTATCCCTACGATTTTAAATGTATATCTCTAATAAAATTAAAACGCGTACTCTGCGCCATTATAAGGTCTCGCTGCGAAGGCGATGACTGCAATTGAATTATCTCTGACTCTGCCGTTGCAGTTTATTTAAATTTCTAAATTAAAACTTCGCGAAATTTCTCGTTTTTTCCTTAACTCGATTGTGTGAGGGCGTGAGGCCATTATTCCTCAAAAATGCAATTTATCTACTTTCCATATATATCTATACTATGAATCGCTGAGACCTTCCTCTTCAGTTCTTGGAAGATCCCAGAGATTCATTTTGGCCTGAAACAAAACAAAAATTAAAACTAAAAAATTGAAAATAATTTAACACTTTCACTGCGACATGGTACACGGAGGTAATTTTCATATTGCTACTGCCCGACCAGTAGTCGCAAACTCAATTTTCATTCACACTTAAACAAAGCTTCATGAATGCAAGATCCAGTTCATGTTTGCTATTTTCAAAATAGTTTGTTACAAGCGACTTTGAATTCGAGTTGGTGTTGAACTTAATATTTAGTAGTCGCAGCTAAAGTGTTAATTAAGCAAACCTAACTTAACCTAACCTTAAATATCAGAAGAAAACTATAAATTTAAATTGGTGACATATAACCCACACAAGTACCGGAATAAACACTCCCTCCCACCGTTAGCCTCAGACTGTGGCAGTCCCCGTGTACGTCCGGAATAACGAGGGACTTTATACCCCGTTATTGCCGGGGCCCAATTTATATTTACATGGAAAACCACACCCATGGCCCTACTATTGTCACGCTGCTCCAGTTGATCCAGCCTACCATGGTTACACCTACAGTTAGCGACGAAATTATTCGTACACCCCTCGTCTTTAAAAAATTTCTAGAATTACTCAAAAACTATTGTTGCCACAGGCATTAGATTTAAATTTTCAGTGTGTGAAGCACATATTAGTGACAATACGAAGTTAATAGAACAAAATTTCATTTTTGAAAGATTTAACAAGGTGAGCTTCAGAAACACGATATAAATAAATTATTCACACAGTGAGTAGTATTACGTTTTGAGGTGAATCTACTATTTGAGTATATTTTTAATAATCAATAGCGTGACCTTTCATCTTCATAACATTTAAAAGCTTTTTATTATAGTTTTTGACGAGCTTTTCCATAGTTTCAGACGAAATATTGTTCCATTCTTCAACGGCGATACGTTTCAATTCCTTAAGATTTTTTGGAGCTCTCTTGATGATATTGACTTTTAATTCCTGTCACAAGTTTTCAATGGGTTTGAGATCAGGACTCATCGAAAGCCATGGCAGTACATTTGTCATTTCTTTGGACCCAGCTAGTTGTAGACTTAGCCGTGTGCTTTGGGTCATTGTCCTGTTGAAATACCCACCGCCTTCCAAGTCCCAAACTATTAGCTGATACCTTCAGGTCTTCGTCCAAAATATAAATAGATTCGTCAGAGTTCATCTTCCCTTCAATCGCAACCAATTTTCCAGTACCCGATGCAGCAAAAACAACCCCAAAACATCAGTGATCTACCTCCGTGTTTAACTATTGGCACAGTGTTCGTCCGGAGAAAAGCTTCACCATTCTTACGCCAAGCCTTCTTCACGTCATCATGCCCAAAAAGCTCGATTTTAGTTTCGTCACTCCATAATACTCTCTCCCAAAAGCCTCTGTCCTTACCCAAGTGTGACTTTGCAAAGTTCAAGCGAGCAGCAGCATGACATGGTTTGTGGAGTGGAGTCCTTCGAGGTCGGCGTCCGTGTAGGCCTTCCTTGTTCAACTCCAAACAGCGCTAGATTGTGCGACTGCTCACGTTAGTTCCCTGAGTAGTAGTAGTAGTAACATAGGTTTGCTAGCGCTTTAGTTATTCAAACTAAATCGCACCGAAGGTCACATAATTTAATCCGTATCAAGCTTTCCGATTTACCGCGTAAGATGAACATCAACATTACATGAACACAAAAAATGATATGATCTTGATTATCATTACAACTTAAGATTACAATTGTCTCCCTATTGAAATTTTGTACATACTACAGTACATTCGATCACACTGGGCAGCCAAACCCCGTTGGGGGTTTCAGCTGCCCACCCATTTATGGCCGGACGCCTTACCCACGCTGAAACCCCCCGAGGTACCAACGTAGCGCGCCCGGCCATATTGCAGTTTCTTCATCTACAATCTTCCAATACGATATCACGCTTGGCTATAGCGCATTACTGCGGGGCTTCCTGTTAAATCTCAGAATATAGCTTGCACCTCTCCAGGAACAGCTGCAACGCTGCCGAGTTAAAGCCTGAGCGTTCGTTTTCCTTGAGTATTCCATTTAACACCTCCTCTGCGCAGCCACGAAGATTTGGGTAACAAACATTGCGAGCAGCAGAGTATCTTGGGCATTCAGCAAGAAAATGTACGACAGTCAGGGGAACATGGCACCGTTCGCATTGCGGCTGCGGCTGACGCTCCATAAGGTGGCCGTGCGTTATACGAGTATGGCCGATGCGAAGGCGACTGAGTATCACTTCCATTCGACGGGCACGGCAGCTGGATGATGACCACTCTCGAACAGTAGGCGTAATGTATCTCAATTTATTGTTAGTTGTGTCCATCCAGTTTCGCTGCCACAAATCCTTCACCGCCGCCTTGATGCGAGGATAATAATCACGGGAAGGGACCATCACATTCAGTGTTCTCTCACTTGACCATGCTTAGCTTCCCGGTCTGCCCTCTCATTGCCTGATATCCCCACATGCTCGGGCACCCAGCACATCACAACACTCTTCTGTTCATTTACGAACTGTGCCAGCTTTGTGACGATCTCCGCAATAATGGGGTGTGTGCTGTTGTACATCTGAGCAGCATCTATTACACTCTTCGAGTCTACGAAGATGGTTAAAGAGTGATATGTGTGCTCCTCGATCAGCTGTATCGTTTCCATCACACCATACAGCTCTGCTGAGAAAATCAAGGTCTCTGGGAGCAGTCTCCTAGCCCTCACTATTTCCCCGGACACAGCGGCACATCCCACAGTATCTCCTGTCTTGGACCCATCTGTATAGATCTTCACAGAGTTTGCGTGTTTCTCCAATATGTGTTCCATGAAAATTCCCTTCAGGATGTTAGCCGGCATCGACTCCTTTTTAGGCATTCGACATCCAGGGCAGAAGCTCTCCACGGGGACACGCCATGTTGGAGAGCAGTCAAAAAGCACAGGTTACACTCTCATGGGTCCCAACTGCATGTCAGCCGTCAGCGCAGGATAGTTCAGTGATGATGGCAGACAATGCGGGAAAGGCAGATATCGCCCGGAAGGCGCGTGCACGCTTCTACATGTAGGAGACAGAGGCAGCTGATCTAGGCGAGCCAGGTACTGTAGGCTCATGTCGCGAAAACAATGCTGGTTAAGCACGTAACGCATGAGGAATTGCGACCTCCACAAATAAATATAATGTACACCTTTGTGCTCGCGTTAACTCTACATAAAGCATGGACAATAAAAGATTAAAGATTCAATTTGGTTTTATTTTTACGAACACGTGGGGGTAAATACGAAGACACAAAACATCTCAATGCAATGATTAAAGCACAGGGAAATGAAGTGAAAAATGCGCACAAGTGCACTAATGCAAGATGCTCATGACAATTACCAATGCGAAATTCAACACGACACAGCATACCTAAAAATAAAACTTCCCCGAGAATATCTCTCGTCAATACTCAAGAGCTGACAACAATTCACAAAAGAATGCACAAAGTTATAGAAATCCCTACGCAACACCCATCACAGAACATTGATGACAAGCGTACCGGCCTTCACTGCGCTGCACAGCGTGCCACTTCAACTTCCACTAATACACTTTAAAGCACTGTTTCAAAATACTCGATGCCACAAATTTTCAATTCCTCTGGGATGCGTTGCAGGTGGCACCTAGCATCGGGCCCTGTTCAACTCTTGAAGGGCGCTCGCAATGTTTCTTCGCTTGCGGCCGCTCCAATCGCAGGCGTCGGCCGGTTGCTGAAACGTCGAAGTCGCTGTGCCTAGAGCGCTTGTTCGTTGCGCTCACGGCGTTATTGCCCGAACAGCTCAACAATTGTGGAATTTGCGATATGACGTTGTTGAAGATTGGCAGCTGTGCGAGTTCCAAAATGCAGGCTGGAGTGTTCATGCTGTCTTGAAGTCGACGTAGAACTGACATATTTGTGTTCTCTCAGGAGAACGATTTGACACATTTTTATACGTGCCGGTTATCCTCGACGTTGTTGCGTATCAAGCGGAATTTGATGCCGGTGGTACTTCAGTGTCTGCTGGGTCCGTTGCTAACTTCTGGAAATTTGAAGGAGCACTTTATCGGGGCACTTTCTTGATGTTTTTCTCGAGTAGCAGGTCCAACGGGGACCACGGCGGCGGCCGGATCCCCGGAACGTGCACCAAAAAGACCCTCTCTCGTCGTGTAACCTTTGACGTTGCTGAGACTAGAATCCTCCCAATCCTTGTCCTGAATCCTTTTTATCCGCGTCGCTTCATTCCTTCTCGAACAATCCCGATTCATCTCCGTCCCTCGCCGTCTACAAGTCCGTTCTCCTCTTTGATTGGTGAAGTTTTCCTTGTCCCTGACGATTCCGCTTCTAATTGGTGCGTTATCTAACACACCTCCTTGCCTACTCTACTCCTTGATTCTCAGTGGTAGAGCAGACGTGGTCGACTCCATGAGCCAGCCCCTACCTCCTCGAAGCTAACCCTCGCTTGTTTGAAGTGAGCTCGTCCTCACGCCTACTCGTGTGTTGTGTGTGTGAGCTCCCATGTGTTTTGTGTGTGTGTCTTGTGTTGTGTCTGAGATTTGTGTTTGTGTGCAAGACTGTGTTTGTGGACGCCTGAACCTTCGCAAGTTTGGACGAAGCGCCAATTGCAGGGTGGCACTTTGATGAATGACATCCTGTTTCAAACACTTGAGAACGCTGCACAAAGAGCCGACCCTCTGTTACGATCCTCCTTTTTCATGATCGAACGAAGTGATTAAATTTTCTCTTATTGGATAAATCGTTCAAATGAAATAAATCTCTTTTCTCAATCTCAGTGAAATTTCATGGTTGGCATCCTAATTAAGGCGCAACTATAGCAGGCATTGAAACACGCGTTATATGTATGGCCACACAATTTACTGTTATAAACGGAAATCACCAATATGTCGGGGACTGATTAAAGCCCGCAAACATTGACAGCTACAAAGAGGGAATCTTACGCAACTTGTGTGATGAGCAGGTGCAGGTTTTCGTTGTATTCGAAGTAGCCTCGTTTACTTTACTTAATTAATCAGTTGATTTAAGCGTGAAGTCACAGGTGGAAATTTATACAATAACAATGTCCAGTACGCGGAGCTGGACTCTATTTCAAAGACTCAAACAAAGACGGCGATTACGAGGACCTTCAGCTACAATGACGCGTGCGAGAATGATCCCTCCTAACATTACGCTTCACCTTTTATGGAAGCATTTGCTGCAGCTACTCTCCATGGCGGTTGGTATCACCAACGGCCGTGAGATCCACTTTTCGTGACTTTTCTGGTATGGCCCCCGTTGCTGCCAGGCAGGCGTCGCCTAGCTGCTGAGGTAGCTTTTGCTGAGATACGCAGAACCTTGCAACCGTCTCTAGTGCACTGGGTACAGAGCTCTCTCTCGCTGGCGCAAACGTCGTTCGTGCATGGCGCCCCGTTACATAGAGGGTGCATGACAAAATCCTCCCCACCTCAATTTTAGTAATGTCCTCCTGGACATTGTCACAATTGGAAGTGTCCGTCTACTTGAAGTTGTAAAAAATCTCACACTTCATTGCAGGGGAAGATTCAGACAAGCCGACGAGATTTGTGCTTCTGACGCACGCTGAAACGAAGATCTTAAACAAGCAATGACGAGAAGTTGATATCGGGATATCCTTATCCTGCTCTATCATCGAAGACCTTCTCCCGCGACTGATGATATTCCTTGGAGGCCAATCCGAGGATATCTGGGGGTGAATACCGCCCAAAATATAAATATGTCGAGTGTAAACTCGATTTGTCATTACTTCCGCATGCATGTAGTTATTTTGAACGTATTAGTGTTCAACAGTATCTTCTTATTTTCTTCCGCCTTAGTCGAATCCATGCTTTGGCGTATATCGAAATGGGGGGGAAGCTTCACCTTCGTTGTGATGTCACGCCACTCTCCAAACTGTAGTTCCGTCGATAGTAGATTGTGCCACGCTCTCCTGGTTGTAATAACCCTCACGCCTTGCACTCAGTTGCTCAGCCCTTTAACTCGCGTCGACCCTATTGGTCGTAGTATTTACGTCCGAGTGAGTGCGTCGTCTAGCCGTGCCATATCAATGGAACGCGGTGTTGCCAGATTTCTCGTAGACTGCGCGAACAGTGCGGCCCTGCCAGACCAGTGCCTTGCACACGTCCAGCCTGAGCGTAGCGCTTGCTCGCAGCAGCCGCCGAGAGCCAGCCATGACCTTGAGTCAGTGTCGCTTGTATGGGTAGTCGCCCCTCTTGCTCTGCACACTTCAACAGCGAGCGGATGGCGCTGTGCTGCCGTGTCCCAGCAGCCTACGTATAGCTGGAACAAACGTATTGAATTAGTTTTCTGGACATGGTAATTATCTCCCCCGGATTCCTTTCAAGATTGCCCTCCTTGCAGCACGTCTACTTGCTTTAACTTCATCCACCGACATGAACATTTGGTATATCATTTTATTACTAACTCAAAAGGAATCCATTCGGAGAGTTTAATACGTAATGAAATAAATGCAAGGTAAATGAAAATGATTAGAAACACACAATATGACACACAATATTTCAGATAGCCAGTGAGCTGTAAAGGAAAATTTCTACGTATTAGCACGCATTCCTGTGGAAGAGCTATGGAAAGACATACGAACGGGTTACAAATTTGACATCAAATAAAATTTCTATCTAATTAATGAGCATCATCAAGGTAAATACATAAATTGATTTATGAAATCGACCTTAAACATGTCATACAAGAGGGTAAATCATCCTACTCGCATTTCGCTGGAGAAATCAGTTCGTTCTAAGTCGAAGCACTTATCCTAAATTTGTAATATGAAAGAAATGTTAAGCACGAGGGAAATGATCAGGAAACATTCTTAATATTAGACATAGTACATTTGAGAATGAAATGAGGTAATCATTATCGAAGTTTTGTGACGTCCTTGCAAGACACAAGCAATTATACATATTTTGGACGCCTGGCCCGATTCCTCAGAGAATACCTAGGGATCATTTCTTCATTTCTCTGGCTCGTATTCGGCATCGTTGGAATGTCGTTCGTTTCTGCCCCTTGAGGTTCGTCTCCTCCTTCATCGTTGTTGAAAGGGAAGGCTAAGGCGTCATCAAGATAAGCACGCTTCACACGATTCAAGTGTACCTTTTGTTCCTTCCGGTCTGAGTAGAGACCTTTAATAACAATATTATTCCCACATCGAGATAGGATTCTGTAAGGCCCCCTGAACCGAGTCGGAAAGGCCCTGTCCTCGGCATGTCCTGACTCATTCCGAAGCATGATAAGGTCCCCGGGTTTGAGATCACATTCTTTGGCCGTTCGATTATAAATGTTAGCTGCGGCTTGCCTCGCGGCTTCAGAGTTTTTTCGAATTGCAGCAAATGCTTTGGACAGTCGGAGCGAAACTTCAGTTGAATATTCTTGGTCACACGCGTAGTTTATCGGCTGCTCCTTGAAGATGTCGTGAAAGGGAAGGTTTGCTTCTCTGCCGTAGAACAAGAAGAACGGCGTGTCTTTAATTGCTGTCTGGTAGGAAGTATTTACCGCTAGGGTCGCAAAGGCCACGCTCTCGTCCCAGCTGAATTTATCTTCAGCAGCCAAGTGAGAAATTGCAGTTTTCAAGATGCCATTGAGTCTCTCACAACATCCGTTTGCCATCGCGTGGTAGGCAGTAGTAGTCTGTGATCTCGCTTTGAGATTTTTGCAGACTTCCTGAAATAACTTATTAGTGAACTCACTGCCTCTGTCGCTGACAATAGTATTTGGGGCTGAGAACTTTCCGACGTATTGGACAAAAGCTCTAGTGACAGAATCAGCCGATTTATCTGTAAGAGGGTAGGCATCAACATATCTCGTGAAATGATCTACTATGGTTAGGAGGTATTTGTTACCTTCGTAACTAACAGGCAATTCAACAAGGTCAACAGCAACTCTTTCAAGGGGGTAAGAAGTCTCAGGAAATTTGCCCAAGGGGACTTTAAATTGACCCTGCCATTTCCTTCGTTGGCACTGCAAACATTTCTTCACATGGTCTTTGACGTCACGAATTTGATTAATCCAGAAGAATTTATCTCTGGCACGTTCAAGAGTTCTCAGGAAGCCCATATGAGCTGACAAATCATTGTCATGGCTGAGTTTTAAAGCGACCTTAATTAGAGACTTAGGAATAACTATCTGTACATTACTTCTACCGTTTCTGCGTTTCTTTCTCGACAACCTACATAGGACATTGTTATCATCAATAAAGTATTCGTCAATGTTTGAGATCTTAGCATCACCCAAATCATTTCCAGTTAACAAGTTTCTTACACTAGACCAAAGAGAGTCCTTTTCTTGCTCTGAGACAATATCATCTAAGCTCAACTGTTTTGCCTCGACGGCAACATTTTTATCACGTTCACTGGACACAGGTGGAGGGCACACGTCGTCGACAGGAACATCTATCGCATCATTATTAGAACGAGGCTTAATTCTAGAAGGAACATTAGCATTATTTTTAGGATCACTCTTATTACTACAGTTTGATTCAGCAGTGTCAACAACAGCATTGACGGTTCTCTCAGATCTAGACAAGTAGTCTGGCAAGTGATGTTGCGCTCCGGGTTTGTATCGAACAGAGAAGTTATACTCTTGCAGAAGCAATGCCCATCGGGAGACGCGATGGTTACCCGTCTTATTAGCAAAGACAAACGTTAAAGGTCGGTGATCCGTCACCACGACGAATTCATTCAAGTACAAATACGCATCGTAATGTTTGATTGAATCATGAATGGCAAGCGCTTCGAGTTCTGTTGCAGAGTATTTAAGTTCGTTTCCTTTTAGTTTTCGACTATAGTATGCTACTGGCAATTCGACACCATTATGCATCTGAAGTAATGCTCCACCGATTGCAATGCCCGAGGCATCAGTGTGCAGAACAAACTCTCTCTGAAAGTCAGGAAATTTAAGTATATGCGCGGACACCAGTTTATCCTTCAAGTCGTCGAATGCTCGTTGATGAACGTCCGTCCACCTAAAAGCATTCGTCTTCTTGGTTAACTCTGTAAGGGGCGCAGCGATATGAGCATAATTTTTAATGAATTTCTTAAGAATCCGCTAGCGCCAAGGAAGCGCTTGACTTTTTTAACACTTCGGGGTCTCAGAGCATCCGCCAGGGCTCGTACCTTATCAGGTCGGGGAGTTAGTCCCTCTGAACTGACTTTGATACCAAGGAAAGTCACGCTACTTGCTGCAAATTGACACTTTTTTAAACTAAGTTTAAAGCCTGAAGCAACGCCTTATCCAAATGCTCGACATGTGTCTCGAAATCTTTAGAATAAATGATGATGTCGTCAACGTAACAGAACAGAAACTTTGAAATGAATGGGGAAAAAGCCATATTAACTGCTCTTTGAAGTGCAGCCGCAGATGTGATGAGGCCCTGAGGTGAACGCAAATACCTATAACTGCCTGTCGACGTTCTGAAAGCGGTGATTTCCCGGCTTTCTGGAGATAATTCAATCTGGTGATAGGAGCTTCTCATGTCTAGAGTGGTGAACAAATTTTAGCCCTTTAGACTTTCGAGAGTATCTGTCATGTTGGGAATTGGGAAAGTGTCTTTTTTACAAATCTTATTGATAAGACGAAAATCGACAACTATCCTATGAGTCCCATCGTTTTTTCTGACTGTCAAAATAGGTGACGACCATGGGGAGTAAGCTGGCTCTATCTGTTTTAGCATCTCTTGGACGTGCTCCTCAACCAATCGCTTAGTTGCGTGGGGAACACGATACTGAGGCGAATTTATTGGCTCATGACCCTGAATATCCAACCTATGTACAGCATTTCGCGCTAGACCTATCTCGTCTCCTACTGCGAACGACTCCCTATGCTTATTTATTAACTTTACAAGGGTGATCTTCTGTTCGTTGCTTAAGTGAGACAAGTCTATATCGTTAATCATTTGGTTGAATTCAGGCTCATTGCGTTTTTCCGCGGCTGGCAACAATCCACTGTTAAGCAGTAGCTCAGCTCATGACTGCACTGACTCAAGGGGCATTCGGTCAGAGCGGGCGCTCGTCTGGCATCGTGCACTGTCGCCACGCCTACATCCCTAGTGCTCTCAAGCGTAGTCATAACACGGGCGGCACTCTCACTCTCATTTGGGTCTGACTCTGGCTCCTCAACAGCAACATCCAATGTAGCACAAATCTTATTCCTAGGTATTTGAACATTCTTATCGTTATAATTAACAAACACAATCGGCACGGTGCCATCACGGACTGTGGCGAGGGTACGAGGAATAGCTACTCCTGCGCAGAATAATGAAAGATTGAAGAAAAGTCCAGGGCTCTAAGGAAAGTTTTATTTCAAACTAGAGACCACTCCCGACTCCTCCCTCCAGGCATCTCCCACCCAGCGCACACTTTTATGCCTATAAATGAAATTTCTTAGTAAATCACAGTTACAGTCACAATTACAGTCGGGGCAATAGTAATTGAACGTATGAAATTTAAATAGTAATAGCTACACGTTGATCTAAACAATACACGGCATTTAAAGTGAAAATTTATCAGGTTCTTGCTCAGAGGACCAGAACGTTATAGTTCATAATTGATACACCGTAAAAGTGTTCCTGGCACACTCCACGGTTACCCAGTCTGGGCCATCAATGCGACGGTCCGAGAAGCTCCCACACGTACACGGGTCCCTCCGGACAGGCAGCCTACAGAGGCGGTGACGATGTTCTAGCGCGCAAAACAGTACGACAATACAGCAGTACAGCACGCGAACCTGGGCTGAAGTGTAACCGTAAACGTTACGTTGCCTGAATGCATTACACGGCACTGAAGATTAGATGAAGCGAACAGTGGCAGGTAGGTGAGGAATCTGACGCTCAAACTTGCTGCGTTTTGAGGTCAGCTGCGGTCACGTCTTGAATGAAGTTCCGAACAAAATGTGCTAGCACGTATTGTTCGGAACTTCATTCAAGACGTGACCGCAGCTGACCTCAAAACGCAGCAAGTTTGAGCGTCAGATTCCTCACCTACCTGCCACTGTTCGCTTCATCTAATCTTCAGTGCCGTGTAATGCATTCAGGCAACGTAACGTTTACGGTTACACTTCAGCCCAGGTTCGCGTGCTGTACTGCTGTATTGTCGTACTGTTTTGCGCGCTAGAACATCGTCACCGCCTCTGTAGGCTGCCTGTCCGGAGGGACCCGTGTACGTGTGGGAGCTTCTCGGACCGTCGCATTGATGGCCCAGACTGGGTGACCGTGGAGTGTGCCAGGAACACTTTTACGGTGTATCAATTATGAACTATAACGTTCTGGTCCTCTGAGCAAGAACCTGATAAATTTTCACTTTAAATGCCGTGTATTGTTTAGATCAACGTGTAGCTATTACTATTTAAATTTCATACGTTCAATTACTATTGCCCCGACTGTAATTGTGACTGTAACTGTGATTTACTAAGAAATTTCATTTATAGGCATAAAAGTGTGCGCTGGGTGGGAGATGCCTGGAGGGAGGAGTCGGGAGTGGTCTCTAGTTTGAAATAAAACTTTCCTTAGAGCCCTGGACTTTTCTTCAATCTTTCATTATTCTGCGCATGGCGCTGTAGACAGGATCTACTCAGACTCCCTCTCGTCTTGGTATAACTCCTGATAGGTAGTGGGCGTGACGCTGGTGTCAGTTTTGTTACCGAGTTGTCATGTGCTTGCGTGAGCTTCTGGGGCTAGAATGGGTGAATGTAGGAGGAGGATCTCATTTAATTTCCCGTTTACATTTAATTTTGTACGATTCTGTCGAAGGAAATGTAATTCTTGTGTTCGACAAATTTTCACTTTGTGAGGCTATCTGCCTAATTTTCACTTTGTGAGGCTATCTGCCTAATTTTCACTTTGTGAGGCTATCTGCCTAATTTTCACTTTGTGAGGCTATCTGCCTAATTTTCACTTTGTGAGGCTATCTGCCTAATTTTCACTTTGTGAGGCTATCTGCCTAATTTTCACTTTGTGAGGCTATCTGCCTAATTTTCACTTTGTGAGGCTATCTGCCTAATTTTCACTTTGTGAGGCTATCTGCCTAATTTTCACTTTGTGAGGCTATCTGCCTAATTTTCACTTTGTGAGGCTATCTGCCTAATTTTCACTTTGTGAGGCTATCTGCCTAATTTTCACTTTGTGAGGCTATCTGCCTAATTTTCACTTTGTGAGGCTATCTGCCTAATTTTCACTTTGTGAGGCTATCTGCCTAATTTTCACTTTGTGAGGCTATCTGCCTAATTTTCACTTTGTGAGGCTATCTGCCTAATTTTCACTTTGTGAGGCCATTTGCCTAATTTTCACTTTGTGAGGCCATTTGCCTAATTTTCACTTTGTGAGGCCATTTGCCTAATTTTCACTTTGTGAGGCCATTTGCCTAATTTTCACTTTGTGAGGCTATTTGCCTAATTTTCACTTTGTGAGGCTATCTGCCTAATTTTCACTTTGTGAGGCTATCTGCCTAATTTTCACTTTGTGAGGCGACGCTATTATTAGGGCTTTATCAGCATCATGGCAAGCGCAGAAGGGCAATCAGTTGATGTCTCAATGGCTATCAGAGCTGGGAAACGCCAGTCTGCTACGAAAACTGTGCAGAAAGTTGATGAGCTATTAGTTGGCGATCTGAGCCTGCAAGAGTGTAATTTTTATATTGATAAACTTGAAAGTTTGCATTCTGATTTGTGTAGCATGGATAGGGACATTTCTATGATAAAGATGCAGGATGGGTCTTGGTCACAAACCACGTATCTTGCGGAGGCAGAGATTAGTGAGCGGTATCTTGACAAGTTAAAATATTCTATAGTCGCTCTGAAATCACGCCATGCTTCTTTGTCGCCTGTCCAGGCTGCTCCTGTTCAATTAGGATCAAATCATAAAGTTGTCTTGCCCAATATTGAGTTGCCGTGTTTTGATGGTAAACCAGAGTCTTATAACAAATTTATTGTGTCTTTCGAAAATCTAATTGCAAAGTATAATTTATCTTCGTTCGAGAAATTCTCTTACTTGTCGAAACAGCTCACTGGCCCTGCTAAAAAGTTGGTAGAGTCTTTAAGTTTGAACGAACTAAAGTTTGAAAGTGCCAAAGAGCTTCTAAACGAAGCCTACTCAAACAAACTCGATCAGCAGTTCTCGGTGATTACCCAACTCTGTAGTCTGAGATTAAGTTCAGGTTCGGCTGATGCTTACACTTGGATAGGAGAAGCTCGATAACTTGACGAGCAGATTAATTCTCTTGAGATAACGGCTGACGTGTTTATTCAATATTTCATGTGGCATAGTTTAAATGATCAATTTAGAAAGCAATTGACTTCAATTACGCAAGAAAGTCGTCCTTCATGGTCAAAAATAAAGCAAGCTATGTTCGAGGCGAACTCTCGCTATATTGAAGCAGAGAAAATTTCTGCTGTTTCTGAGCGTACATCTACGTCAGCTGCAACGTTTGTGAAAGTTCCTAGCACTCCAAAGTTTACTTGTACCCTGTGTACTTACGATAAAGGTGAAGAAAGGGGTCACAAACTTAGTCAGTGTCCGAGGTATGCCGAAACGGAGGCTAAAGTTAAGAAACTTAGATCTATTGGCGGCTGCGTAAAGTGCGGATTTACTAACCACGCAACAAAGTCTTGCGCTTTCAGGTTCATGAAGAACTGTTTGAAGTGTGGTGGGTCGCACATGTCCTATCTTTGCTTTAAGGATTGTAAAACGGCGTCAGATGCCACAAATCGCACGAACAGTAAAGATGAATTTGTAACAAAGACTACGGCTGCTAATGTAGTTTCGACCGTTTCAATGATAACTGATTCTTATAATGATGTGATCTTACCTATTGCTACGGTGTATGCCAAGCGAAAAAATGGTAAATCAGCCATGAGAGTATTCAAAGATATTGGCTCTCAATCAACCTTTGTCAGAGGCACTCCTAAGTCTATTCCTAATGCCAAAGTTCTAAATCACGTGAAGATTAATATCAAAGGCGTAAACTCTGTAAAACCATGTGAAGCTCCTGTTGTAGAATTTCCTGTAGATGTTCCTGGTCAAGGACAACAAAAGATCAAAGCTATCTGTGTGCCAACCTTGAATACGGAATTTCTTGCACGTGGGTTGGGTGAACTTGTGACCGAACTTGAAAGCAAGGGAATTAAACTAGCAGATAAAAAACTTAACTCTGATTCTGTTGATAATATCTCTATTTTGTTGGGGAGTGACCAAAGCCATATTCTGCCATTGGTTCAACATAATTTTAAAATTGCTCATAATGAGTTTTCTGTTATGTACGAAACGCCATCTGGGGTAATGTTGTCTGGTAGCGTTGCCGACTATGTGTCTAATATTGCAGCTATACCCGATTTTTTGTGCAAGAAGGATTGACTATCTGTAGGTGGAGCTGTGGTGGATATTCTGGAAGATAAAGAAATTATGGATCAGCATGTTATTGATAATGCCACTCAGAATACGTTGAATGACCTATATTTTCAGTTAGTAGGAGTTCACGATGAAAATGAATCTGAAATTACAGGCGAAAATGAGCATTTGCTCGGTAAAATTCTTCAAGAGATTGAACGTGATCCTAGCACTGGAAGGCTTATAGTACCAGCTTTGTGGAGAACAGAGCTAGAGCATTTACTTTCTCATAATTTGAAACTTGCTACTTCAATTTTGAAAGCACATCACAAGCGGCTTTCTGTTCATAAATTGAAACAGTATGATGCTGTAATCAAAGAGCAAATACGCTCTAAAGTTATTGAAGAGGTAAATTTAAGTGCTGAAGCCAATAAAAACCAAATATCCTTTTTACCACACAGCGCCATCTTCAGAGAAGTTGCGAAATCCACAAAATGTAGAATAGTATTTTTATCGAATTTGAAAGAGTCCGTGTCATCTAATCTGTCGCATAATCAGATCTCGAAGCCGGGTGTCAATTTAAATCACAAATTGCAGATGGCACTCCTGTTGTTGAGGTTCGATAATAATTTAGTAACTTTTGACTTGCAAAAGGCGTTTCACCAGTTATTGCTACGCGATGATGATACTTTAAAACTTAGATTTTTGTGGTTTCGAGATGTTTCCAAAAATGACTTTACCATAGTGGGATATAAAATGTGTCGTGTGCCCTTTGGTATGAGATATTCAACTTTTTTGTTAATGATTTCTTTGTATTATATCCTTGTTCACGATTGTTCTAATGATTCCGATGATGTCCAAGTCATTAAGTTGTCGCTCTATGACTTAGCGTACGTGGATAATCTAGCGTACACACACAACTCGGAGTCTGCTCTAGTGGACGCAATTAAGGTGGCTAAAGGGACCTTAGAAGGATACGGATTTTCTTTGCAGCAATTTGCGAGTAACTCTCCCTGCTGCCGTGCGTTCTTGAAAAATAATTTGAATGAAGAGCTTACGGAGTCTGTCCAGTTGCTAGGTATGTTGTGGAATACTAGCAGAGATAGCCTGAAGACTCGTAAATGTTTTTTGAATCCACTTGCTAATACCAAGAGAAGTGTTTTGAGTACGTTGCAGGCTAATTTTGATCCGTTCGGAGTCAATCTCCCATTGATGAATAGAGCAAAGTTATATTTGCATGACTTGCAATGTGACCAGGCCCGCGGATGGGACGTAGTCTTTGATCCTGCACTGGTAAAATTGTGGTCTAACATTTGTAAGCAAGTCAATAACGCGGCAGAAAGTGAGCTGCCAAGATTCATAGGTTCACGTACCGATAAATTTTCGCTAGTCGTGTTCACCGATGCCAGTAAGGACTTTTTGGGGTGTGTAATCTACCTTGTTAATGATGCTACCATGTCTGTAAGTTTTATTCTTGCTAGAAATAAGTTAGTATCCAAAAACTTGAAAACGAAGTCTATCCCGATCCTGGAACTAACTGCTCTGTCTTTCGGCGTAGAAACTTTGATTGATGTGTATTCTGACCTAACGTCTGCGGTTAGGCCTATTGAAATAACGGGTCTTAAAGCTTTCACGGATTCGGTGATTTCACTTTGCTGGATAAAATCCAAAGAAGTTTACCATGATAAAATTGATAAGAAAAATGTGTTCATTAATAATAAGCTAAATGCTATTGCCAACGTTTGTTCAAAGCATCCTGTAAATTTTGATCATGTTTCTGGCAGTATGAATCCGGCAGATTGTCTCACTCGTACCGTGTCAGCTGGACAACTTAGGAAAATGAATTATTTAATTGGCCCCACTGTTACCGAACTTGAGTCGGAACATGCGGTCTGTGTGCCGAGTTCAACGCCCAACGCGAGGTGCGCTGCTAATGTATCGTGGGCGAATTCGGTAACAGAGCCAGTCGTAGCTCTGGACAGATTTTCTTCTTTTAAGAAATTAGTCAAATGTGTCTCCTATGTGTTTAAGTTTTTAAATTTAAAGTGTGGATGGCCACGGACTCAATCTACAAATGAAAATGTTAACCTTGATAGCTATAATTATGTACTGAGATGTGCGCAACGACAGTCATTTCCGAGCGCCTATGAATCTCTTGCTAGCAAAAAGTGTGACGATCCCTTAATTTTACAAATGAATCTTTTCTTGGATGGTCAGGGTGTGATTCGCATTCAAAGTAAACTTAAAAAGCTTAAATCAAGTTATGGTGAGCGTTGCCCTGTTTTGTTGGACAAACGATGTCCAGTCGCTAAAAGCATAATATGGGACGTTCACACATCGTCCGGTCATTCAGGAATTTATAAAACATTGTCGCTTTTGCGCAAAGAGTTCTGGGTGACGAATGGCTTTGTCGTTGTTAAAAAGATTCTGAAGAGCTGCATAACTTGTAGAAGACTTAATAATCGTACTGTGAAACTAAACCAAAGCGCATATAGAGATTTTAGAATTAACCCAGAATGTGTCCCATTTCGAAATATATGTATTGACCACTGCGGCCCATTTTTTGTAAAAAACTCTGTAAATGTTAATGAGAAAGTGTATGTGCTGGTAGTGGCTTGCTTTTGGTCACGTGCGGTCAACCTTATCATGTGTAAGATGATAGACAAAAACTCTTTCGTGCGAGCTTTGCAAATGCACATATTCGAGCAAGGGTTGCCGTCAATTATTGTAAGTGACAATGGAAGCCCAATTGTGGCGGGGGTAAATGAAACTATATCCTATTTAACGGACGAAATTTCGTTAAAATTTCTAGAGTCGCAAAACATTGAGAAACTGCAGTGTCATCCATTTCCTGCAGGTGCTTCCAAGCTTGGTGGCTTCGTTGAATCGCTCGTTAAGCAGGTCAAGCGAATAATTACTGCGTCAATAGGGAAAACTGTGCTGCCAGCGTCTGATTTCGAACTTTTAGTGGCTCAAGCTAAGATGCTAATAAACAAAAGACCGGTGGCGTTCCAGAATTCTCTTGCTAAACTAGATACAGACGTGTCCGCTCTGAATGCGATTACGCCAGAATTGATTGTAAAAGGGCGGGAAATAACTTGTCTGAATATTTTACCTCCATTGAGTGCAGAGCTGGACGATGATTATATTTTGCGCAATAGTCAGAAAGAGATTGTTCAAAGATTTTCGAAGTTGAGACGAGTTTCACGTAAGTTGAAAAATTTATATCAAAGTGAATTCGTCGCAAACCTCTTTCACCAGGCAACTGACCGTAAGAATCGATATAAACGTCAAACTCATCTTGAACTAAAGCCTGGCGATTTAGTTGGCATAAAGACGGATCATTTCAAGCCCTTTGATTTTCCACTTGCAGTCGTAGTTGCAGTAGAAAAAAATGATTTAGACGAGGTCGTTGCTGCATCTGTTCGAAAAGCTAATTCTGAGGTAATCCGGCGACACGTGGAAGATCTTATTTTCTTGTCAGAATCGTGTGGTTCAAGGAAACCTCAAGAACACGGGAGCAATGACGAACCCCAAGAAGTTAGGCGTTCTAAAAGATTAGCTTCCAAAATTTGTTAATGTTCTGCGTTGCTTTGTTGTTCAGGATCTTGGTTTACGAGTTTAGATCCTGATCTATTGTTGGTATGTAAGGTGTTCTTCATGAAATGTTTGTTTCACATTGTCAACAATGTTCACCTCGGCCCTCCAATGTACAAAATTCTACATGTCGATGTAAATTTAGATTCAAAATGTAACATTTAGATACCTGCGGCTGATACGTGCTAGCACATTTTGTTCGGAACTTCATTCAAGACGTGACCGCAGCTGACCTCAAAACGCAGCAAGTTTGAGCGTCAGATTCCTCACCTACCTGCCACTGTTCGCTTCATCTAATCTTCAGTGCCGTGTAATGCATTCAGGCAACGTAACGTTTACGGTTACACTTCAGCCCAGGTTCGCGTGCTGTACTGCTGTATTGTCGTACTGTTTTGCGCGCTAGAACATCGTCACCGCCTCTGTAGGCTGCCTGTCCGGAGGGACCCGTGTACGTGTGGGAGCTTCTCGGACCGTCGCATTGATGGCCCAGACTGGGTGACCGTGGAGTGTGCCAGGAACACTTTTACGGTGTATCAATTATGAACTATAACGTTCTGGTCCTCTGAGCAAGAACCTGATAAATTTTCACTTTAAATGCCGTGTATTGTTTAGATCAACGTGTAGCTATTACTATTTAAATTTCATACGTTCAATTACTATTGCCCCGACTGTAATTGTGACTGTAACTGTGATTTACTAAGAAATTTCATTTATAGGCATAAAAGTGTGCGCTGGGTGGGAGATGCCTGGAGGGAGGAGTCGGGAGTGGTCTCTAGTTTGAAATAAAACTTTCCTTAGAGCCCTGGACTTTTCTTCAATCTTTCATTATTCTGCGCAACTCCTTTGCAAGCAGAACTTTGTTGAACTACAACCTCTTTATTGTTCATATGTTTTGGTACTCTAAGATATGAGTGACAAAGTTCCGCCCTCAACGGTCAGATCATGTGACATTCTTGCGACACTGAATGAAGCATCCTCTGATTGCTTTACAAAATTTACCGAATTAGAAGCAGCAATTGTTTGAAATGGGTAAATTCTATCATTAATTCTCACGTGACCTTTCTCGTGCTGGCTGTATTTTATTTCAACACCGAATCTCTTAAGGAAATCTCGGCCTATCAAGACAGCTCCAGGGAAGTAAGAATCTTCCACAATGATGGCGGAATGGCAATACTCAACATCACCTAGTTTAAATTTCAGGTCAATCGTACCTCGAGTGTGGAGATTATCTCCATTTACAGAACAAAGAACTTTAGTGCATCGTTTAATTCGGGGAGGGTTTTTGAATAATTTGTTAATTACACAAGATTTCACAAGAGTCACGGAAGAGCCTGAATCAACGAAAGTGGAGCATTTTGTCTGTTCAATATTTAACAAAATTACGGGGGAAAAGCTTTTCGGTTGCTGTAGAAGTTTTTTTACTTTACAGCGGCGATGTCACCATTCTGACTCGGATGGCCATTGAATTTACGTTGGTAGTTATTAAAGGGGCGAGCGTTTTTGTGTGATGTACTTTGCCATTTAAATGGGTTTTTAGGCTGGTACGCTCGCTTTTGTGGTGAATTGTATTGATACTTCTCACCTACCACATCACTTTCGTGAATTCGTCTCTTCCGGCTCAACACATTTCTTTCTTCGATTAAAGACTCCTCGATTGACCTCGCTTTGTCTAGGAGTTTAGTCACGCTCTCCGGATCAAAATCATGTGATAATTTTTCACTGATCTTGGGATTCATATTTTTAATGATAGTAGGGATTAGGATCTTTTGTGCTTTGTCATCCTCGTAGTGCCATTCTTGTCCAAATGCGTCCTTCCAGCTAGCCAAGACGCGAGTTGCAAGTGCATTGACAGTCTCATCATTCTCTTGACGCAGATTAAATAGGATTTTATGAACGGTTTTTCTATAATTCACGGCCCCCTTGTACACAGAAATAAGCCAAGTTTTGACATCGTCCAGTGTGATTAATTGGTCAGATTTAAGAACATATGAATCCCAAGCCTTACCGGTAAGTGCATTTTTCAAATAACGACATTGCAGGTCTACATCGTTAGTGTAAATGTCAACTCGAGTCTGGAAGTGCTTTAAAAATGAAGTTACACAGCCTTCGCCGTTAAATTTAGGCAGATCAATTGCATGATTTAAAGTGACAAAGTTATTTAGACTATTCTCACCGTTGTTATTTTGGTTATTTTCATTATCGTTCCCTGCCATGATTTCAACAGATAATTAGGGCAAAATTGGCGAAGCAAAAATAGATTCACAATGAACACTGATAGCAATTTAGAGTTTCAAATTAGAAGTTTAAATGAAATATTTCGTACAATATGTTTCCAAATACACAGACATAATTGAATATTTCGCACAATATAGTTTCCAAATACACAGAAATACATGAATCGGCAATAACATCAACAACAGCAATGCCAAAATAGGGTCATAATAGGCATAATAATCTTATTAGAAAGGTAAAACGGGTTAAATTGGGCAATGCAAATGGGACAATACATGGGTAAAAGCATCAAAATGGTAAATATGGCATGAATTCACACAACTTTTCAGAAATAAATCAATATACTGATGCAAAATGCAAATAACGACACTAATTCCCACAGAAAATACACAAAATAAATCGATAGAATAACATAAATTACAAAATAGAATGGGTTCAATGATGAGTGAAATAAATTTCCTAATGAACAATCATTTGGCCATTTACGTTTTATGTTAAGTTTTTATTTGAAATAGGTAGCGTGGCGAGAAACGGTCGCTCACAGAGGCGTGGAACCGGCAAGATCAGATTAAATTATATCAAATTCAACCCTGCGCTCTGCCAACCAATTGTTACGATCCTCCTTTTTCATGATCGAACGAAGTGATTAAATTTTCTCTTTTTGGATAAATCGTTCAAATGAAATAAATCTCTTTTCTCAATCTTAGTGAAATCTCATGGTCGGCATCCTAATTAAGGCGCAACTATAGCAGGCATTGAAACACACGTTATATGTATGGCCACACAATTTACTGTTATAAACGGATATCACCAATATGTCGGGGACTGATTAAAGCCCGCAAACATTGGCAGCTACAAAGAGGGAATCTTACGCAACTTGTGTGATGAACAGGTGCAGGTTTTCGTTGTATTCGAAGTAGCCTCGTTTACTTTACTTAATTAATCAGTTGATTTAAGCGTGAAGTCACAGGTGGAAATTTATACAATAACAATGTCCAGTACGCCGAGCTGGACTCTATTTCAAAGACTCAAACAAAGACGGCGATTACGAGGACCTTCAGCTACAATGACGCGTGCGAGAATGATCGCTCCTAACATTACGCATCACCATTTATGGAAGCATTTGCTGCAGCTACTCTCCATGGCGGTTGGTATCGCCAACGGCCGTGAGATCCACTTTTCGTGACTTTTCTGGTATGGCCCCCGTTGCTGCCAGGCAGGCGTCGCCTAGCTGCTGAGGTAGCTTTTGCTGAGATACGCAGAACCTTGCAACCGTCTCTAGTGCACTGGGTACAGAGCTCTCTCTCGCTGGCGCAAACGTCGTTCGTGCATGGCGCGCCGTTACATAGAGGGTGCATGACACCTCGACGATATTCGATGCACAACACATTCTAATGTTTGTAGCCCCGCAGAATGTTTACCCTTCTTTAAATGTTATGGCTTCACGGAATTTAGCCATAAAATAAAAATGTGATGTGATTTTGCCAAATATATATGCCTAATATATTCTATTTCACCACACTCAGCTGCACACGGCGGAACCAAAGTGGGGGTTCTCCACTCTCCACACACAAACCGACCGACGGGGAAGTCCGAAAGGCGTCAGTGCAAAGTCTTATGGCTGTGTGGTGCACCGGGTCTAGTGCTGATAACGAAGTTTCTCTGGCATACTGGTATATAGTGCATCCATAGTCCAGCTTACTTCTGATCAGGGTTCTGTGTAGGCGCAGCAACGTTACACGGTCAGCTCCCCACGCTGCAGGCCTGATACGCATTTCAATAGGTTCAGTCTTCTATTGCAATCAGACTTCAGCGCGGACAAATGGGGTTTCCACGATAGTTTGTCGTCAATAGTCAGACCCAGAAATTTAGCACTGTGAGCAAAGCTTATCGGTACTCCCCGGAGCAGTAGCTGTGGAGGGTCCCGTCGGCAGCGTTCCTGAAAGTGCAGGGCTACAGTCTTCCTAGTGGAGAATACGAAGCCATTTTTTGTCGCCCAGTCATTCACACCGTTGATTGCCCACTGCACCCTGCGCGACAGTGCCGGTAAATACGCTGATGAAGAGTAGATCATGAAGTCATCGACGTACAATGATGACGAAACATCGGCTGGCAGTGTGGGGGTGATGTCATTTACGGCCAGAAAGAAGAGAGTGCAGCTCAGCACACTACCCTGGGGTAGGCCCTCCTGCTGGGTTTGCCAAGGCGACAATTTGGTTCCCACTTTTACACGAAAACTTCTCTCATGGAGAAACTGCTGGACAAAAAAGGCCAACTTGCCCCGAAGGCCACACCCATAAACACGTTGGAGGAACCCATGTCTCCAAACGGTATCATATGCTTTGTGCAGGTCGAAAAAGACACACAAGCTCTGCTTGAGGGGGGCAATATTCTGGACCAGATGACTCTGCGGTCTCACGACAGCATCCGTGGTCCCCCGAAGCTGCCTGAAGCCGAATTGGGCAGGATTCAAAATTTCTTCCGCTTCCAGCCATCGGACAAGGCGAACGTTTACGATCCTCTCCAACAGCTTGCACACACAACTCGTTAGGGCGATAGGTCGGTAGCTGTCTGTACAGGTGGCCGGTTTTTGAGGTTTGGCGAAGGCAAGGATTGTTGCAGTGCGCCAGTCCTTTGGAAATACACGGGTCGTCCAGACCTTACTGAATATATGAAGTAGCTGGCGTAAAGCTGTTGAATGCATCCTCTTCTGATAATGAATCCCATCAGGGCCTGGTGCAGTATTATTACAAGTTCTTAAGGTGCGGTAGATTTCTAGAAAGGTGATAGGTTCGTTGTACGAGAAGACTGCTTCTGTTGCGAAGTCTGGTTTATGTTGTTCTCTTCGGCATTTTTGTGCTCGAAAAGCAGTTTGGATACTGAGCTTCGCTACTATTATGCGCGAAACTATCTGTCAGCGCCGCCGCTACCCGCTGAGGATCCGCCGTGAGTATGCCATTCACTTCTAAACAAGGCCTGCCACAGCTGTATTTTCCCTTCATCTTGCCCACACGTTGCCAAATTTTGGTCATAGGTGTGTCGGCATTTAGGCTGCTAACATATTTGCGCCACGAGCTCCGCCTAGCAGCGTCCTTGAAGAATTGGGCCTTCGCTCTTGCTTGCTTATATGCAATTTTATCCGCCAGCTCGCAGGTACGACTAGAGCGGCTCAGGGCTTGCCGCCGCTCAAAGTTTGCCACAGCGCAGTATTGTTCCACCAAGGAACACGGTACTTTAGTGTACCACCGCGTGACATCGGGATAGCAGCACTAGCAGCACTCTTGAGGGTACCGGTAAATCACTCCACCATGTCGTCAACGTTCAGCAGGTCATTCATTTCTTCCATCTGGGTTAGGGCTTCAAAAGTATCCCAGTTGGCACGCTTCGTGCAGTATCGAGGTTCTGCTGGCACTGGAGCAAACTCCCTCACTTTCATAACAATGGGGAAGTGGTCACTGCCATAAGTATCTTCCAGCACGCTCCACAGAATATCGGGGAACATATCTGGAGTGCTGAAACTGAGGTCGATGACGGAGATCGTCCCTGTTTGGACGTGAAAATGAGTGGCGGTCCCAGTGTTGAGCAAACAGAAATTGGATCTCGCAATGAATTGGTTGATGAACCTACCACGCTGGTCGCTTTGGGCGTGGCCCCGAGCCACGTGCTTCGCATTGAGGTCGCCTACCACAAAAGCGGACCCAGGCAATTGAGTACTGATATTCTCAAAATCCGACAACGAAAAAGGTTCAGCTGGGGAGATATACATGTTACAGATGGTGGTCATTTTCTTGTTGAACCAAAAACGGATGGCCAACTGCCAGGATCTGGGTGTTCATCGGCACTTTGGAATAACCCAAGTCCTTCCTTAAAAGAACAGCTAGTCCAGATCCAGGGACAGGATTTGGTACGTGAGAGAAAGTTTCTATATTATAGTTAGCTGGTGGGGTCGGAGTTATGTCTCCGACCCCGCCAGCTACCACCAGTTATGTTAGTTCCCTGAGTGTTCAGATTAGATTAGATTAGATTATAAGTTAGTTTAAGCCTCCCTAACCGCTACAAAATAGAGCGTATCGAAGAGAGGAAGGAGGAAGGCACCATTTAGTATGGAGATGAGAGAATGGGGAATCTATGCAGAAAGGTCATAGAAACAGTAAGATGAGAAAGAAGTTCATGAAACAAGATCAAAGTTGAAGAAGAAAGTAGAAGGTGATGAAAAAACAGGACAGCAGTGAACCGAAAAAAGATGGTCCGTAACAAAACAAAAACCTATTCCATTTTAACAAAAAAGAAAGCCTACCTAACCTTCAGCTCGGGCCCTCACATTGTTCCCCTGGGAGTGCTAATTCCCATAGATACAATAATTGTATCCCCCTGAGGGGTCCCTGAGTGTTCAATCTCTCGGCAATGTCGTCTGGCTTCACTCGTGGATTAGCGTTGACCTCACGACACAATTTTCGAGAAGTTCTCACCGAGAGTTTTTGTTTGCGACCACGCCCAGGCAACGTTTCTACAGTACCAAACTTAGCAAACTTTTTTATTACTGATTGTACTGTTGATCTTGGGGTGCTCAAACGTTTAGATATGTCGCCACAACTATTTCCAGCTTTGTGGCAGTCAATATTCTGTCTGAGGTCCACACCGAGTTCCTTAGTTTTTCCCATCGTGGCGCTAGTGTAAGAATGACACAGCTCTACTCCTCTGGCTCCCCGTCAGCTTTGGCACAATTTTCTAGAATGATCTCACATCAAGAGTATTATTATTATTATTATTATTATTATATAAGAAAGTTTTAGCCTCCCTTAACCACGACAAAGATGTTCTAAGAGAGGAAGAAGAAAGGCACCATTTAGTATGGAGTTGAGGAAACGCGGAATCTATGCACAAGGTGCACAGAAACAGGATGCTACGAAAGAAGTTCATGAAACAAGAAAAAGTTGAAGAAGAAAGTAGTATGTGCTGAAAAACAGGACAGAAGTGAACCGAAAAAAGATGGTCCGTAACTAAACAAAACCTATTCTATTTTAACAAAAAGGAAGCCTACCTAACCTTTAGCTCGGGCCTTCACATAGTCCCCCTGGGAGCGGTAATTCCCATAGATACAACAGTTATATCCCCCTGAGGGGTCTCACATCTAGAATGTTCAAGAATATTTTAGAAACAATTTTTTTTTTCAATAAAACAAGTATGACGGTAAGTACTTCTCAATGAAATGTAATGTTCTCAATTGTATGAAGAATTTTGTCTTTTCTGTTTCTTGTCAAATCTTTCAAAAAAAAATTAGTTCTAGAAATTTCGTATCATTGTCACTAACATGAGCTTCACACCCTGTGAAAATCATATGCCTGTAGCAACAATAGTTCTTGAGGAATTCTTGAAAGTTTTGAAAGACGAGGGTTGTACGAATAATTTCTTCGCTAACTGTACCAGAACCGGGGCCCGGCAGTTTAGCCTCAAACCTTCACACCAGCCCGCAACCCCTCCACCACGACAAGGTAAGGACGCGGGGAGGGCCAGGTGCACGAGGGAACGAAGGATCACTTTCCCGTAACCAAATAATGTTACGACATTGAGCATCAAGCCAATTGATGCGCTTGACTAACCGTGAGACTTGTGCACCATTCGATCAGTCATTTCTTGGAGTTACTGATTCATGTGGAACTGACGGAACGAGAGTAGTTCAAAGTTTGGATTACACAGGTGATGGACCAATTGAGCCAATTAAGATCGAGCCAGTTACCAATTCGTTTGATGCCATCCTCACCAAACGTGGTAACGGGTTTAGTGAAAACTCCCAAGGTATCATTTTAAGCCAATTCACGGTTATGCCTACGAAATAGCTTCCAGTGATGCAGTATCGTGATCCGAATTATTCGTAATAATTCGAGGATAAAAAAAGCTTGCTGTTTCTGTTCCAAAACTGTACTTTGAACTTTTTAAAATTGTTGATCGTTACACTTTTGCGGAGAACTAAAATAAAATAGCACATGCATGAAAGTCGAAGACGAACGTCTCGGAGTTTCAATGCTGTACAGCGCCAACAGATCATTAAAAGTACAAGAAACCTATCAACGGGGCGTGGAAATGCCAACTTTCAACTCTAAAAGGCGAAATAAGTATGGTAGTAAATATAATACAAATATTCAAGTGAGGTTTTTACTGAACTACACGTTAAAGAGGAACTACTACGCGGCTATAAATCAGCTAGAAAACACTACTCTTTTATAAGAAACGATACACATAAAACATTAAGAATCGTGAAACTGAATGAATTACTTCAAAAGGATTCAACGAATTGATCGAATAAAAAGGTACAAGCGAATTTACTACGCATTCACATAACTTCTAAGAGGGAAAACTCGTTTTTTCACCTTACATCAAATAGGAGGAAGAAGACTTGATGGGAACCGTCCTTTAATGAGAAAGACCAAGTGGCCAAGTAGAGAATATCAGGCTAACAGGGAGCTCATGAAATGTTAGCACGGAAAAGCGAGCTCATACATGCACCAGTGGCGGTGTAGAAGCTTTAAATTTAGATCAATATATGCACCGTCACAACGTGACTGTGTATATGCAATACCAACGTACGTAATACTTTACGCAATACCAGCGTGATAATAAATGTACGCAATACCAAATACCAAAATGGTAGCATACGCAATACCAACGCGACTATACGCAATAGCAAGGGGACAACATGTGCGCACTACCAACACTGCTGACGAGAAGCCCAAGGACCAAGAACAAACAGGATACGAGCGGTGGCGCATGACGGCGATGGCCGGGAGTACAGTCTGTGAGGAACAGTCGTAGTCTGAGTCATGCCGAATAATAACCATGTGACAGCCCCTGTAACCTCTCGAACTTTTTGTACCGATGATTACAAGCATCCTAATGAGATGCCAAGTGGAAAATTTGCGAGGAGACAAACCTAGAAATAAGATACTCATGCAAAACACGTTTCGGTCGTCCAATGATGGTAAAAAATTAGAAGCAAAGAAACGTTCCTAGTTACGAAACTGAGTCCAATAAGTCTTATAGAACAAGGTGAAATACTTGCATATGTGAAAGCAGCTAAGCGCAACCACGAGACTCCAATTGGTCAAAGTGTTACGGCGAATAGAGCTAAAATAGCATATGTCGATGCATCAGATGTGCAAGGGTATCCAACTGGCACCGAGGCGTGCTACCTTCCCTAGATGCGATGAACAGCTAAATAAACAGCGCACAGCTGGCAAGAGAGCTCAGATGCAATAGTAGTGCTAAAAGTACAAGGGTAGCTTTTAAGCGTTTGTAATTTAGGCTAGATGGGAAGAAGTAGAGGTAGATAATAAACCTAAATAACAAAACGCACGTCAACTGTCACTGAACCGAAACAAACCTTGAGAAGATCACGGTTAAGAACATTATTGCCTGGAAAAGTTGTGTTTTGAGCAACGGCCTCACATTTTCAGGTTTCCGTTCAAGAAAGCATATACTAAACTAACTGTTGAGGTTGTAATAGAGGCTGCATTCAGTATTGAGCTTCTTTCCTTGAAGACTCCGGTCACGCAACCTACGTCGGCAGCAAGAGGAAAGAAAACCTAAGTCGAGCTCTGACGTGGACAAATCAGCAACGAGCCGAGATCCGAAGCTTTGTCGGAGGACTTCTGACTATACCTCTAATTTGTCACCACCTCTTCTGCCACGAAAGTGATACAACTGAAGAATAAAACAATAAAAAATGGGTTCAGTGACATCACCGAATGCAATCGCTGATGTTTTAGTTTCCAGTGCAGACACGAGGGAGCAGAGCACTTAGTAATCCCTACATCTAAAGATTATACATAATTTATACAAGCAAATCAGCCATGTACATTTCACTCACTACGGACGCCATTACAACGAACTACTACTGATCAGATGACACTCCTACGTAAAAAAAAAAAATTAACTGGGTAGATAAACTGAAAGACAAAAAATTCAGTTACATGCGACAAAACTCGATTAATAACCCAGAAAGTAGATCGCATGTACATAAGACATCAACTTTCATTAGCCATATCTAAGGCCGCAGAGTTTCAAGAATTATACCACAACTAGAGATAAAATATGAGACAGTAGAAACAAAACATCACTCCTTAAATTATGCAACATACCATTTATCAAGTCTTATGTTGGAAGTCGTTTGATGGGATCATTGTTTGATTTAGGTTCAATTTAAACCTCCCTTTTCCTTTTTCAAGATGGAATTTCTCTTAGATTTGAATAAAGGACGACTTGAATAATATTGGATTGGTGATAAAAATTTTGCTTCAGAATATCGAGCTTTTTCATTTCCAATATATACTTTGATTTACACTGAGAAAGTTTAACTAATTTGTGATAAAACGTTCGTAATTTCGAAAAACAATTTTCAAATCTTTTTCCAATTCAAATTTTGAATAGAACACATTATGCTTGAACTATTGGTTGAACCCGTTTTTGACGCCAGCCCAAAAACTCCACTCTCGAAAAATTAGTTGAAATATCTCGCTCATTACAGTTTCTCTTTCCCTACTGTGAAAATGGTAAGGTGTCCTGAGTAAGCCCTCAATTTCAAAAATACATACACACGTACCAAGTTTCAAAGCTCTAGGGAAAAGAATATGTATGGGATTGACAATACCCTTAAAATGCCCTACATTTGACGGTGATGCAACAGATTGCAGACCATATTAATACGATACAGTACTAAAACTTCAACAAGTTCAGCAACAGCACACCCCAACAATAAAAGACATTGTCATACGAAAGAAGTTATTTACTAAAGAAAAATTCGATTTAATTCAGGAGCGGATACTGCCAAACTGAAGATAAATCAAAGTAGTTCGAAGGTAAATAAAAAATGAAAGAAATAATGAAGAACTGAAAACGTTCCAGGGTAAATGGCTCAGCAAAAGTTAAATGGTCAACTCAAGAAACAATGTGACACTTGGACCTTTTGCTCCCAGAATTTTCAAATAAATAAAATCGGCTTCTCAAAGTACTATGACACTTTTTTCGACATTAAAATGTTACTCATGAACTACTCTCACCCATCTGGACACTGTGCGAGAAGGTAGCAGAACGCGTTTACTGAAGAAGTAAGTGTGTGCGAGACAGGACGCAGGCCGCGTCAGGCGACAGAAAGAAGGCAATGGCGCTGACAGAAGCGCAGAAAAGTCCTCGCCAGCATGACCGTAGCAAGACTTAGAATCGATGAACCACTGAAAAAATGTCCGAAATCCACGTTTCTCAGAACAACCAGCTAAAAAAAAAACTCATTTCCAACAATAAACGTTCCTTACACACGTGCGTCATGTTAGGTTGCTTGAGCTGAAGTTCACAGGCCTCATGCAATTGGTTGATCTTACGTAATAGATCTCAGTTGACAATTTTAGAACGATAATAAGTCTCAACAGAGCACAGATTATGCCCGACAAGCCACGAAGCAACGCCTAAACAGCGTTGCAGAAGGTATCGAATACAGACGAATCACGGTAAAATCAACAACTATAGTATCTGAATATATACAAGTCGCTAGAAATAAACTAAATTATCAATAACACAACCACGAGTGTCTACGATATTATTCCACACTCACCAAAATCAGCGAAGCACAAGCACTATATAATGGTAACATAAATGTTAACTGTTAAAAAATCCAAAAAAACTTCAGAACTCCTTTAAAAGACGCCATTGCTGTTGACTGAGAAAACGTGAACTTCCACAACTAACGAGTAAAAGATAATATCCTCACACACAACAAAAATAAGGCAGAATATCGTACCTATGGTAAGAAATGAGACACCATTATAGCAACACACACGATCATATTTTCAACACAATTCGCAAACTGGGGTAACCATAAGAAATTATTGAAATATTACAATAAATTTATAAAATTGTGATGATGACAGGGATATTCATGTCTTAGGTATTTGTTACACATAAAAAGTAGCTCAATCAAAATTAAAAGTGGGTAATTTTCAGCAAACCATTGAAGCACAGAAATTGTGTATAGCCTAATTGAACGAGTAAAAGCAACAAAAGAAACGTGCAACAGCAGCACGCCCAGCAGGCCGCTGCTCCTCGCGTTCCCTGCCCCCTTACCGACCGACATATTCTGTGTCGAGCTTCTTAAAATCAACTGGCAGTTTACACTGCATTCCAACGGCGACACTGGGAAGCCAGCGCCGCTCTACACATCTTCCCAAAATAAGCCAAAGAAAGAGCAATTTGTGAGCGCAGAGTTCAGGGCGCGCCACGAGCCTCCAGATAGTCGAAGCTCTCACTCAGCGCGGGCATCGGATTAGATTATAAGTTGGTTTCAAGCCTCCATAACCCCAACAACGGTATTCCCAAGAGAGGGAGAGGGAGACGCTATTTTGTAAAGAGTTTTGAGATCGGGTAATTGATGCTCAAGGTGTTCCTACACCCTACATTTGAAAACAAAAATGTTCAAAGGTCATGAAAAATTATAAACTCGAAAAAGAAAGTAAAAGTAATAAGTGCTGAAAAAATGGAAACAGCAAACCCGAAAAAAATGATCCATATCAAACCGAAAAATTCATTTTACTTAAAGAAAAGGAAGGCCTACCTAACTTTTACCTTAGGACCCTCACATCTTTGCCCTGGAAGCGCTAATTTCTAAAGAACCAAAGGTCATATCCCCATGAGAGGCACACTGGGCACCTGCTAAATGAAGACTGCACGAGCGGAAACACGGTTTCAACAGCAATTCTTACGTCAGAACGTACCAATAGTTTTTCCAGCACGAAATCGATGATCAGAGTTCCAGGTTAACTTAAATGTTGCTCTAAAAATTTGCTAGAAAGAATAATTCTAGGCAATAATTTTTATTCACAGCAGTCTACTTGGAGTATATGACGATTCACTAGCAGCTTCAGAACAGCAAAATATTTTATTAGGCATTTGAAGCTGTTCTATGTAGAGCTTTTAACATTAATTCAATGTTATCGAAACCTAGAAATTTCCCCAACAACCGTGATCAAAAAAAGAAACTCGCCATACCGGATATTCAGAGTAGGTCTGGCGAATACGCAGCCTTCAGATGCAATACTGTAACACCACTGTACTGGACAACACTGTTTAAGGATTACAGCAGCAGGCCAACGTTTAGAGCTCAAATTCTTCACCACGAAATACGTCGGATAAATTTGAAATAGCAATTCGAAAGACATTCGTTTTCCGAAATGGTTCATAGTGTATACGGTAGGGCCTGGAGACTGAGAGGACATAAAATGAAATAAGATAAAAACAGTGAGAACTTCGACTCGGATACACTCGCACATTGGTAAAACGTGTTTAGCACAATATTGCTAAAAACAATGAATTACCGATACTATGTTACAGAAATGACAAGAGAAAGGACAAGTATGAGGCGGGAAACAAGCGCTAAGAACGAAAAACGTTGAAAATGATACGAAAATGATTTATGAGTACATACAGTCTTGAGTTGGTAAAGAGCCCTTATTCCGCTCAAAGTAGTTTGGAGACCTGATAACAAAGGTAAGTAGAATAGTAAAAAATGAATAATAGGAGATGAGGTCTTTCCAAAAGTACTTTTGGAATGATCAGCACGAATAAAGATACGAAGAGTGATGAGAATGTATAAACAGTGCGTGATAAAATAGACGTAGGTCACTACGCGTTCTGCCTACGAGGGGCTAAGCGTGTAAAAATGTCGGGTATCAACAGAAGCTACTCTAATCGCCATAGTAGAATATAGGAAAAAGAATAAAACAAGTCTCGAGGAAAGAGACTCACGGATTTACTAACAAATTTCAATTAATTGATAAAAATTTACTGTACATAAAAACTGTACGTGATCTATTCAAGGCAAAAAATCATGGAGGGTTGGTTAACACAAATGTACCATAATTTCCATATTGTCTAGATGCAGTACTGAGCATGGATATTTTTGAGGACGCAAGTCCTAAAATGAGCATAAGCAACTTCAGCATCCTTGTTATACACCGAAGGATTGAGATATTTTTAATGTGACGTATCATAGGAGGCCCATAGTTCACTTTAGACAGAATGGCCTTCCTTCTCTGCAAAGGCAATCGAATTACAAGAACGCACAAGTCCGTACAGGTCACAGCTGGCGAACAGACTAAATGGATAACAAGCAACGCTCAATGAAAGTGATCAGTTTATAACGCTAACAAGGAAATCAGAGACGTTTCAATAACATTTTCCCTCACCTTAGGAATATCTTTAAGCCGAAGTGGACGCTGCAAAAATACATAGTAATGTAGTGAATAAATAGACTGGTATGACAAAATAAATATTTGACTGGTAATCGCCATCCTGTCGTGAATTTCCCTCAACTTTCGGCGCTCAGGATGAACATGTGACATGAGTTGTGACCGCACCAGTCCCGCCAAAAGCAGCTACTTTAGAATACACCAGGTAAATGCAAGCTATTGTCGACAGTAGCCTCAGAACTACATGGTAAATTCAAGTAAGGAAATGCTACAAAAATTCAACGTATATGAATATTCAACAGAAGTAACATGCTAACTACTCATATGAAAGATATATAACAACGCACACAATAAGAAACCTGAGAAATAGTTCCACTTACCTCCATCCCTCTACCAAGGATCCACTGACCTGATTCACAAAGAGCAGCTCAAATGATTTAACGAAACAGAAAGCTGATCTTCAGGCGCACAGTCTCTATCAATCGGTGAGCCTCCGTTTTGATAAACTAGCGAGGTAGAAACAAGTCATCAATACCTTATTTAATCATACTTGATCACTAAATTTCTTAGCCATCTACCCGAGAACATTTTCAAGAAACAAGGAAATGCAGTAATTGAACATTTGATCCGGCACTTGTTCCTCACAGGATGCTTACTTAGCGATGATTGAAGACGCACCCAAATCTAACCACAATGCAAAAATCCGAGGAAGTCCGTAAGTAAATCAGATGTAATAGATATGCTTGTAAGTAAAGTTAGAATAGTCGCTCAAAATTGCAGATCGAAATCAAATCAAATAAAGTTTCGTGTAGACATAAACATGAAATGAATTTGATTAGTCAGGGCTATTTTTGGGCTGCAGAAGGTAGTCACGGTTCAAAATGTTGTGAAAGTATGAAAACATTTTCAAGCGGAACTACCACGGCAGTTGCAGACGAAACACATCGAAAAGAATGGCGTCCTGAAGCAGCGGTTGCTGTCCCAGGTGCAGGGCAAGACGCACCACTGAGAAAGCCTCCCACTCCCAACGGATTAAGAGGCAGCGCGCAGCAACAGCAGAACTAGTCCTGCTTCACAGGCGCGTCAGGGGCCTGGGAAGCCTGAGACGGGGCCTCGTCCGTCTTCTGCTTGGCCGGCTTGCCGTAGACGGCGTTGAGGGCCATCACCACGAGGGGGCGGTACAGCACCCACCCTCCGAACAGGATGTGGCCCATGAAGTATGTCGACTTGAAGAACACCCACCATCTGCAACTCAAGTGCACTTTCTAGAGCTAAACTTTTAGAAACTTGCACAACTTCCTCGTCTGATGATTACAGGCAAAATGATACTTGATTAATAATATGGTATATTAAAGGGTACCTAACAAAACGATTGACTTTATTTCATTCACACACTAGTGTAATATAAATAATACGTGAACAGATTGATTTAACATGAAGTCAGGAGTTTGCGCCTCTTTAACAACCACGAAGATGTCCATGAAAGTGGAAGGCACAATTTAGTATAGAGGAAGGAAACAAGAATCTATGCTCAAGGCATGTCCCCACACCTTGAATACAGAAACAGAAAAATTGACAGAAGTTATGTAAATCAAAATAATAGTTGAAAAATAAAGATAAGTGAAAAAAAGAAGAGGGTTCTTAAAACCAAAACGCCTTTTCTATTTCCATAAATAAAAACCAACCTAGCCTTCAGCTCAGGACTTGACATCTTTCCTCTAGGAGCGCTTATCCCTGGATTAGATTAGATGTTAGTTTAAACCTCCCAAACAGCAACAAAGACGTTCCAAGAGAGGAAGGAGGAAGACACCATTTAGTATAGTGTTAAACGCGGAATCTATGGACGAAGTGCATTGAAACACTAAGTCGAGAAAAAGTTCATGAAACACGATAAAAACCGAAGAAAGTGGTAGGTGCTGAAAAACATTACAGTGAAGTGAGAAAAGAAAAAAAGTAACAAAATAAAAATCTAGTCTATTTCAACAAAAAGAAGGCATACCTAAAATTTAGCTCGGGACCTTACGAATTCCCCAAGGAACGCCAATTCTTATGGATATAATGCTTGTAATCAAAACTACACCTGGACACGATTTTAAGGCCTAAAATAGCACCGATAACAACTTGAGGTGATCACAATTTTCGTTCCATTTGTCACTCAGTAGATTCGAGTACACGACGGCCAAGAGAACGTAGCTCAAGAGCAAAACTAAGTTACTCGTATAGGGCCTAGGAAGCAGTGGCTAAGCCATGACCGGATGCCACTAAAGCATGTGCAACAAATGTCCCTGTAAGTGAAATTTCCACCACAAATTTCTGACACCAGGGAAGAAAAATGAAAATTACTCCCGAGTTTGGAGAACACAGAACCAGGAAAGCTTCCCCACTCACCTGTTGGATTTGAGGAGCACGAAGGGCGCGAGGCAGTAGCCAAAGAAGACCATGAGGTAACACTTCATCAACACCAGACGAACGGGCTTCACTAAAGGCAGGTCCATGTGCTCCTGGAACTTTGGGTATTTCTTCACCAGCGATTCAACCTGCACAGAAAAATTTGGCAAATTAGATTATAAGTTAATGCAAGCCCAACAAACCACAACAAAAGTGTTCCAAGAAAAGAAGGGTATAGGCAGTATTTAGTATGGAATTAGGGAACGGGGAATTTTTGCACAACGTGTGTTCCCACACAAGATCCCCTGCGCATAGCAACAGTAAGTTGAGAAAACAATTTATAAAATTACAGCATTAATCCGATGGCAGATGGTCCGTAACAAAAAAAAAACAACCCTACCGTACTCCGTTTCAACAAACAAAAGACCTACCCAACGCTAAGCACAAGACCTTTAATTTTTCACCAGGGAGGGCTAATGTAGGGCCCAAGTTTGGCGGGGTCACGTTTCAATTGTAGTCTGCACATTTATAAATACATTTTCATTCACGACACACCCTGTGAGTCAAAGGTGGCTGCGAAATTTACTTCAGTAAAGAGCATGAGTCCATCCTTGTTGTAACGAGCTAATGAGAACAGACGGTACCCGAGTTGGGTATTTATACTCTTTGCACGTTGCGTCAACTACAGCATAACATCCCGCTACTCCTTAACGATTAGATTAGATTATTAGTTTATTAGTTAGTTCAAGCCTCCCTATCCTCAACAAATGAGATCCCAAGAGAGGAAGGAAGAAGGCACCATTTGGTATGAGGTTTAGGGAACGCGGAATCTATGCAGAAAGGGCACAGAAACAGTAAGATGAGAAAGAAGTTCATGAAACAAGATCAAAGTTGAAGAAGAAAGTAGTAGGTGCTGAAAAACAGGACAGCAGTGAACCGAAAAAAGATGGTCCGTAACAAAACAAAAACCTATTCTATTTTAACAAAAATAAAGCCTGCCTAGCCTTTAGCTCGGGCCCACACATAGTCCCCATAGATACAATAGTTGACTCCTTAACGACTACTTCCAAACATCATTAAGATAATGACCTGCATTATTCGAGACGTCCCCAGAACATACATATAAAACTCGCTTATTAGCACACAGCATATCAACTAAATTTTATTCCAATTATTCTCAGAATTTATTCATAGCTTTCACACAAATATCAAATTATTAGAGGTGATTAATGAAGAAACAGAAATCAAGAAACTCGGGTATTACATCAGCTGTGCAGTACTAAGCCTCACCGCAGGCAAACGCGCCCCCAATAAGGAGAGATATGACAGGATGACTACACCCACAGCAGGCTCGTGCTCCAAGTGGTTGGATGTTACTGTTCAACACTCGAGTGGTGGGCACTGATTTCTTTAGGAACGCTGATTAGCTCCTGTTCTCTGACACAAGGCAACGAGGCCGAACACCGTCAGCCAACCCAAGCAACGCTGAAGAATCTCATGGTAGCTATTAAGCGACGATGTGTAGCGATCAACGCTGAGTTTCCAAGAGACTAACAACCAGTCTCTTTTAACACACTCCTCAGGAAGAATAAATCAAAAATATATTTTACTTCGGATATTGCCATGAAAATATTGAAGGTTAAACAGAAATTGCTCAATGAATGCTCTCCGACCTTCTCTTATCAGCTCACTTCTACTGGTTATAAAAATAATGAAAACATGTCGCGTGAAAATGTAAGCACAAATAATTATTGGTGCGACGAAAACAAGCTATGAGCTCACTAGAATTAGTGAAATTGTATCTAGTGCCGCAAGACAGAAAGCAATAAACTTCACTCGGCAACCGGTAAATGATGAGTCAAAGTTGAGGGGAACTGGACCCTCTCCTTCGAATATAATAAAGGAACATCTTTCACACCGAGACTTGCAATCTCACTTGTTTATTATAGGCATAATTCATTACTCCAGCAGAAAGCAAAAACGTGTTGCAGATTATTCAGCGCAATATTCTACCACGTTTCCTTCGTTCATGATAATGAAAGCTCAGTGAACAATTAAAGGTGTTCGTTCATTCCAGAACAGTCACTCGATCACAGTTGATACTTTTTACCCTTTCACTTTCCCCTACGTACATAAAAAGTAAGCGTAGTGCTTGCTGTTCTTCCCATGATGTTTCACCAACAGCAGCGTGATTTGCAAAAAATCAATGTTTCCGCCCTCAATCTTCAAGTATGTAGCACAGCTAAAACCTTGACAAATGGGCTATCCTTCATTTCAAGCTGATTATGATGATAATAAACAGAGCAAGCGCCAATGATGAAACTGATTTAAAGAAAATAAATAGATACGTCACATTATTCATACGCCCGAAACCCGAGAAGAAAATTAGAAAGAACAATAGAATATTTAAAACAGAAATAAGAAAAAACAATGCACCCTCCACTTATGATTTTGTAAGTAACTTCACAAGCAAGCCCTTAAAAAAAACTGAAAAAAAAATTGTTCGCTATTTGTCCATCTTTAGACATAATTGAAACTGAAGAAATTTTCAACAAATAGGACGAGAGTCATGCGAATGACTGAACGGGCCTCAATGGAGGAGATGAACAGGGTAAGCACCCACGCTACACGACATATGACCTGGATGCCTCTTGTGAGGTTAGAGGCGCCCACATACAACACACAGGAGAGCACGCGCCCACATACAACACACAGGAGAGCACGCGCCCACATACAACACACAAGAGGGCACGCGCCCACATACAACACACAGGAGAGCACGCGCCCACATACAACACACAGGAGGAGGGCACGCGCCCACATACAACACACAGGAGGGCACGCGCCCACATACAACACACAGGAGGGCACGCGCCCACACACAACACACAGGAGAGTACGCGCCCACATACAACACAAAGGAGAGCACGCGCCCACATACAACACACAGGAGGGCACGCGCCCACATACAACACACAGGAGGGCACGCGCCCACATACAACACACAGGAGAGCACGCGCCCACATACAACACACAGGAGAGCACGCGCCCACATACAACACACAGGAGGGCACGCGCCCACACACAACACACAGGAGGGCACGCGCCCACATACAACACACAGGAGGGCACGCGCCCACATACAACACACAGGAGGGCACGCGCCCACATACAACACACAGGAGGGCACGCGCCCACATACAACACACAGGAGGGCACGCGCCCACATACAACACACAGGAGAGCACGCGCCCACATACAACACACAGGAGGGCACGCGCCCACATACAAGACACAGGAGGGCACGCGCCCACATACAACACACAGGAGGGCATGCGCCCACATACAACACACAGGAGGGCACGCGCCCACATACAACACACAGGAGGGCATGCGCCCACATACAACACACAGGAGAGCACGCGCCCACATACAACACACAGGAGGGCACGCGCCCACATACAAGACACAGGAGGGCACGCGCCCACATACAAGACACAGGAGGGCACGCGCCCACATACAACACACAGGAGGGCACGCGCCCACATACAACACACAGGAGGGCACGCGCCCACATACAACACACAGGAGGGCACGCGCCCACATACAACACACAGGAGGGAACGCGCCCACACACAACACACAGGAGGGCACGCGCCCACATACAACACACAGGAGGGCACGCGCCCACATACAACACACAGGAGGGCACGCGCCCACACACAACACACAGGAGGGCACGCGCCCACATACAACACACAGGAGGGCACGCGCCCACATACAACACACAGGAGGGCACGCGCCCACACACAACACACAGGAGGGCACGCGCCCACATACAACACACAGGAGGGCACGCGCCCACATACAACACACAGGAGGGCACGCGCCCACATACAACACACAGGAGGGCACGCGCCCACATACAACACACAGGAGGGCACGCGCCCACATACAACACACAGGAGGGCACGCGCCCACACACAACACACAGGAGGGCACGCGCCCACATACAACACACAGGAGGGCACGCACCCACATACAAGACACAGGAGGGCACGCGCCCACATACAACACACAGGAGGGCACGCGCCCACATACAACACACAGGAGGGCACGCGCCCACACACAACACACAGGAGGGAACGCGCCCACACACAACACACAGGAGGGCACGCGCCCACATACAACACACAGGAGGGCACGCGCCCACATACAAGACACAGGAGGGCACGCGCCCACATACAACACACAGGAAGGCACGCGCCCACATACAACACACAGGAAGGCACGCGCCCACATACAACACACAGGAAGGCACGCGCCCACATAGCACACACAGGAGGGCACGCGCCCACACACAATACACAGGAGGGCACGCGCCCACACACAACACACAGGAGGGCAAGCGCCCACATACAACACACAGGAGGGCACGCGCCCACATACAACACACAGGAGGGCCCGCGCCCACACACAACACACAGGAAGGCACGCGCCCACATAGCACACACAGGAGGGCACGCGCCCACACACAACACACAGGAAGGCACGCGCCCACATAGCACACACAGGAGGGCACGCGCCCACACACAACACACAGGAGGGCACGCGCCCACACACAACACAGGAGGGCACGCGCCCACACACAACACACAGGAAGGCACGCGCCCACATAGCACACACAGGAGGGCACGCGCCCACACACAACACACAGGAGGGCACGCGCCCACACACAACACACAGGAGGGCACGCGCCCACACACAACACACAGGAGGGCACGCGCCCACATACAACACACAGGAGGGCACGCGCCCACACACAACACACAGGAGGGCACGCGCCCACATACAACACACAGGAGGGCACGCGCCCACACACAACACACAGGAGGGCACGCGCCCACATACAACACACAGGAGGGCACGCGCCCACACACAACACACAGGAGAGGCCACGCCCACATACAACACACAGGAGGGCACGCGCCCACATACAACACACAGGAGGGCACGCGCCCACATACAACACACAGGAGGGCACGCGCCCACATACAACACACAGGAGGGCACGCGCCCACATACAACACACAGGAGGGCACGCGCCCACATACAAGACACAGGAGGGCACGCGCCCACACACAACACACAGGAGGGCACGCGCCCACATACAACACACAGGAGGGCACGCGCCCACATACAACACACAGGAGAGCACGCGCCCACATACAACACACAGGAGAGCACGCGCCCACATACAACACACAGGAGAGCACGCGCCCACATACAACACACAGGAGAGGCCACGCCCACATACAACACACAGGAGGGCACGCGCCCACATACAACACACAGGAGGGCACGCGCCCACATACAACACACAGGAGAGCACGCGCCCACATACAACACACAGGAGGGCACGCGCCCACATACAACACACAGGAGGGCACGCGCCCACACACAACACACAGGAGAGGCCACGCCCACATACAACACACAGGAGGGCACGCGCCCACATACAACACACAGGAGGGCACGCGCCCACACACAACACACAGGAGGGCACGCGCCCACACACAACACACAGGAGGGCACGCGCCCACACACAACACACAGGAGAGGCCACGCCCACACACAACACACAGGAGGGCACGCGCCCACACACAACACACAGGAGAGGCCACGCCCACATACAACACACAGGAGGGCACGCGCCCACATACAACACACAGGAGGGCACGCGCCCACATACAACACACAGGAGAGCACGCGCCCACATACAACACACAGGAGGGCATGCGCCCACATACAACACACAGGAGGGCATGCGCCCACATACAACACACAGGAGGGCACGCGCCCACACACAACACACAGGAGGGAACGCGCCCACACACAACACACAGGAGGGCACGCGCCCACATACAACACACAGGAGGGCACGCGCCCACATACAACACACAGGAGGGCACGCGCCCACACACAACACACAGGAGGGCACGCGCCCACATACAACACACAGGAGGGCACGCGCCCACATACAACACACAGGAGGGCACGCGCCTACATACAACACACAGGAGGGCACGCACCCACATACAAGACACAGGAGGGCACGCGCCCACATACAACACACAGGAGGGCACGCGCCCACATACAACACACAGGAGGGCACGCGCCCACACACAACACACAGGAGGGAACGCGCCCACACACAACACACAGGAGGGCACGCGCCCACACACAACACACAGGAGGGCACGCGCCCACATACAACACACAGGAGGGCACGCGCCCACATACAAGACACAGGAGGGCACGCGCCCACATACAAGACACAGGAGGGCACGCGCCCACATACAAGACACAGGAGGGCACGCGCCCACACACAACACACAGGAGGGCACGCGCCCACACACAACACACAGGAGGGCACGCGCCCACACACAACACACAGGAGGGCACGCGCCCACATACAACACACAGGAGGGCACGCGCCCACATACAACACACAGGAGAGCACGCGCCCACATACAACACACAGGAGGGCACGCGCCCACATACAAGACACAGGAGGGCACGCGCCCACATACAACACACAGGAGGGCATGCGCCCACATACAACACACAGGAGGGCATGCGCCCACATACAACACACAGGAGAGCACGCGCCCACATACAACACACAGGAGGGCACGCGCCCACATACAAGACACAGGAGGGCACGCGCCCACATACAAGACACAGGAGGGCACGCGCCCACATACAACACACAGGAGGGCACGCGCCCACATACAACACACAGGAGGGCACGCGCCCACATACAACACACAGGAGGGCACGCGCCCACATACAACACACAGGAGAGCACGCGCCCACATACAACACACAGGAGGGCATGCGCCCACATACAACACACAGGAGGGCACGCGCCCACACACAACACACAGGAGGGAACGCGCCCACACACAACACACAGGAGGGCACGCGCCCACATACAACACACAGGAGGGCACGCGCCCACATACAACACACAGGAGGGCACGCGCCCACACACAACACACAGGAGGGCACGCGCCCACATACAACACACAGGAGGGCACGCGCCCACATACAACACACAGGAGGGCACGCGCCCACACACAACACACAGGAGGGCACGCGCCCACATACAACACACAGGAGGGCACGCGCCCACATACAACACACAGGAGGGCACGCGCCCACATACAACACACAGGAGGGCACGCGCCCACATACAACACACAGGAGGGCACGCGCCCACACACAACACACAGGAGGGCACGCGCCCACATACAACACACAGGAGGGCACGCACCCACATACAAGACACAGGAGGGCACGCGCCCACATACAACACACAGGAGGGCACGCGCCCACATACAACACACAGGAGGGCACGCGCCCACACACAACACACAGGAGGGAACGCGCCCACACACAACACACAGGAGGGCACGCGCCCACATACAACACACAGGAGGGCACGCGCCCACATACAAGACACAGGAGGGCACGCGCCCACATACAACACACAGGAAGGCACGCGCCCACATACAACACACAGGAAGGCACGCGCCCACATACAACACACAGGAAGGCACGCGCCCACATAGCACACACAGGAGGGTACGCGCCCACACACAATACACAGGAGGGCACGCGCCCACACACAACACACAGGAGGGCAAGCGCCCACATACAACACACAGGAGGGCACGCGCCCACATACAACACACAGGAGGGCCCGCGCCCACACACAACACACAGGAAGGCACGCGCCCACATAGCACACACAGGAGGGCACGCGCCCACACACAACACACAGGAAGGCACGCGCCCACATAGCACACACAGGAGGGCACGCGCCCACACACAACACACAGGAGGGCACGCGCCCACACACAACACAGGAGGGCACGCGCCCACACACAACACACAGGAAGGCACGCGCCCACATAGCACACACAGGAGGGCACGCGCCCACACACAACACACAGGAGGGCACGCGCCCACACACAACACACAGGAGGGCACGCGCCCACACACAACACACAGGAGGGCACGCGCCCACATACAACACACAGGAGGGCACGCGCCCACACACAACACACAGGAGGGCACGCGCCCACATACAACACACAGGAGGGCACGCGCCCACACACAACACACAGGAGGGCACGCGCCCACATACAACACACAGGAGGGCACGCGCCCACACACAACACACAGGAGAGGCCACGCCCACATACAACACACAGGAGGGCACGCGCCCACATACAACACACAGGAGGGCACGCGCCCACATACAACACACAGGAGGGCACGCGCCCACATACAACACACAGGAGGGCACGCGCCCACATACAACACACAGGAGGGCACGCGCCCACATACAAGACACAGGAGGGCACGCGCCCACATACAACACACAGGAGGGCACGCGCCCACATACAAGACACAGGAGGGCACGCGCCCACATACAAGACACAGGAGGGCACGCGCCCACACACAACACACAGGAGGGCACGCGCCCACATACAACACACAGGAGGGCACGCGCCCACATACAACACACAGGAGAGCACGCGCCCACATACAACACACAGGAGAGCACGCGCCCACATACAACACACAGGAGAGCACGCGCCCACATACAACACACAGGAGAGGCCACGCCCACATACAACACACAGGAGGGCACGCGCCCACATACAACACACAGGAGGGCACGCGCCCACATACAACACACAGGAGAGCACGCGCCCACATACAACACACAGGAGGGCACGCGCCCACATACAACACACAGGAGGGCACGCGCCCACACACAACACACAGGAGAGGCCACGCCCACATACAACACACAGGAGGGCACGCGCCCACATACAACACACAGGAGGGCACGCGCCCACATACAACACACAGGAGGGCACGCGCCCACATACAACACACAGGAGGGCACGCGCCCACACACAACACACAGGAGGGCACGCGCCCACACACAACACACAGGAGGGCACGCGCCCACACACAACACACAGGAGAGGCCACGCCCACACACAACACACAGGAGGGCACGCGCCCACACACAACACACAGGAGGGCACGCGCCCACACACAACACACAGGAGAGGCCACGCCCACACACAACACACAGGAGGGCACGCGCCCACACACAACACACAGGAGAGGCCACGCCCACATACAACACACAGGAGGGCACGCGCCCACATACAACACACAGGAGGGCACGCGCCCACATACAACACACAGGAGAGCACGCGCCCACATACAACACACAGGAGGGCATGCGCCCACATACAACACACAGGAGGGCATGCGCCCACATACAACACACAGGAGGGCACGCGCCCACACACAACACACAGGAGGGAACGCGCCCACACACAACACACAGGAGGGCACGCGCCCACATACAACACACAGGAGGGCACGCGCCCACATACAACACACAGGAGGGCACGCGCCCACACACAACACACAGGAGGGCACGCGCCCACATACAACACACAGGAGGGCACGCGCCCACATACAACACACAGGAGAGCACGCGCCCACATACAACACACAGGAGGGCACGCGCCCACACACAACACACAGGAGGGCACGCGCCTACATACAACACACAGGAGGGCACGCACCCACATACAAGACACAGGAGGGCACGCGCCCACATACAACACACAGGAGGGCACGCGCCCACATACAACACACAGGAGGGCACGCGCCCACACACAACACACAGGAGGGAACGCGCCCACACACAACACACAGGAGGGCACGCGCCCACACACAACACACAGGAGGGCACGCGCCCACATACAACACACAGGAGGGCACGCGCCCACATACAAGACACAGGAGGGCACGCGCCCACATACAAGACACAGGAGGGCACGCGCCCACATACAAGACACAGGAGGGCACGCGCCCACACACAACACACAGGAGGGCACGCGCCCACACACAACACACAGGAGGGCACGCGCCCACACACAACACACAGGAGGGCACGCGCCCACATACAACACACAGGAGGGCACGCGCCCACATACAAGACACAGGAGGGCACGCGCCCACATACAACACACAGGAAGGCACGCGCCCACATACAACACACAGGAAGGCACGCGCCCACATACAACACACAGGAAGGCACGCGCCCACATAGCACACACAGGAGGGCACGCGTCCACACACAATACACAGGAGGGCACGCGCCCACACACAACACACAGGAGGGCACGCGCCCACATACAACACACAGGAGGGCACGCGCCCACACACAACACACAGCAGAGGCCACGCCCACATACAACACACAGGAGGGCACGCGCATACAAACAACACACAGGAGGGCACGCGCCCACACACAACACACAGGAGGGCACGCGCCCACATACAACACACAGGAGGGCACGCGCCCACACACAACACACAGGAGGGCACGCGCCCACACACAACACACAGGAGAGGCCACGCCCACACACAACACACAGGAGGGCACGCGCCCACATACAACACACAGGAGGGCACGCGCCCACACACAACACACAGGAGAGGCCACGCCCACATACAACACACAGGAGGGCACGCGCCCACACACAACACACAGGAGGGCACGCGCCCACATACAACACACAGGAGGGCACGCGCCCACACACAACACACAGGAGGGCACGCGCCCACACACAACACACAGGAGGGCACGCGCCCACACACAACACACAGGGCACTACGCCTCACACAACACACAGGGCACTATGCCTCATACAACTAGTGATGCAAAAAAACGGTTTTATTTGATGACAGTTTTTTTTGCAAATAACGTTTCTTATGTTTTTTTTTTGCACACATCCAAATTTTTCAAGTATATAACAAAAAATCAGACATAGTAGGGATAGTAAGCTCTGAATTTTGACTCCATCAATCTAAGTTCTGTGGCTTCTGCTGTTCTTCTTAGACTTCTCTAGGTAATTGTGGGTTATCTGCCAGCACTTTTACTGTATGGTTTCTTTTTGATGTAAAGTTAAAGGGAGACAACCCAGCGATTCTAATGTTTTGACCCATTGTTCTGAAATTTGTACAATATATGTATTTTTAAAAAGAAACACATTTTGGTCATGTAACTTTTTCGATTTTGGCCTTAGTTTTTACGAAAATGGAAAATATTTGTTTGTATATAATTTTCTCTGACATTTCAAAAGAATAACAACAAAATAAACAACTTACAGTGTTGCCAAATTTTAGTCAGACTCGCAGTTTTACCAAATCTCTTACCATATAAATTCAAGACACTACAGCAAATTGGCAGAAAACGCTTATCTATGACCACCAGTAGATATATTATTACAACACACCATTTGGGAAATTGAAGGTGGGACATTTGCATTGTAAAATAAATAAAATATCAAAACATGAAACGACAGAAAATGAAAAATGCCCTACAATCATAGAAAATCACGAATTAAGGGGTATGCTGTTTCATTTTATAATCTGACATAGGAACAATTAGTGTAATGTGATTTTTTTCCTTGCTGAGTTATTTTTAAAACAAAATATTAAAAAAAACTATACACGTTTTTTAGTCATGTATTTTATAAAAAAACATGTTTTTTTAGTCACATCTCTACACAACACACACAGGAGCACACAACACACAGGAGTGAACAACACACAGCAGCACACAACACACACTGGAGCACACAACACACACTGGAACACACAATACACACTGGAGTACACAACACACACTGGAGCACACAGCGCCACTCACGCCCCGCTCGAAGAAGGTGACGAGGAACTCGAGGAAGAAGCAGACGTAGTAGCCGGAGTGCAGCCCGTGCCACACGGCCAGGAACATCAGCGCGGAGAAAGTCGAGATGTTGCGGTTGTCCAGGAACTTGAGCCTCTTGTACACGTACCTGCATCACACGAACACGTACACGCTTTCGCTTCAGTGAAGAATCCGGGCTTATCCACACGTGACACTCACAGCCTCATCGCCCCATGTACGCTATCGTTCGATGATGTTGGGGTATTCATGTCAGATTCCTTGCCAAAGTAGGCGGAATGCCTCATATAGAGGTAATTAATATCAGTCTACTTTCATTTCAAAGATGAGGCTAACACCAAGACACGTGAACGTAGTAACAAAGAGCAAAACCAACTCATACAAGGAGTCACTATTCTGCCCCCAAATGTGGCAGTGCTCTCACAAGGGTGGCGATCAGAGAGTGACTCAAGGCATTAAAGCGCATAAGAAAAAGATCAGGCTACGGTAGCCAACCCCCAAAAAATAAGTACAAAATGAGAGATAGGATAAGAAAATTTGAGCCTCACAACGAATGCTCATAAAGGATTGCGTAACTAATATCACTCACGAGGAGCGCTAAATTTCCATCTAGAATTGGCCATGCCGGAGTGCTTCTCTGAGCGGCACAAGTCAGGCATGCCAGATTGGTCTTCTTCATGAACAAAATATTCAATTTTGGGGTATTTTCCAAAAGAAACATTCGCCTCTACGACCACTTGGCATCCGGCAACCTTTTCAGGTTGACGCTGAGAAGTCTAGTGATAAATTTTATTCGAAAAACCACAAGTTTGAGCACTATGGACAGAAAAGTAGGCCCCAGACACGAGCATCGTAGTGCTCAGGACCGCCCCTCACCAGTTAGCTTAAGCCTCCCTAATTACGACAAAGGTATTCCAAAGAAAGGATGAAGACACCTCCTAGTATGGAATTAGAGAACGCAGAATCTATGCAGAACATGTGAACCCACACTAGTAATAGCAAGTTAAAGCAATTTATGGAACAAGATAAAAGTTGAAAAAAGAGCAAAAGGTTAAAAAAAACGACAAGTGAACCGAGTAAAAGAAAAAATGAAAAAATTCATCTAATTTAACAAAAGGAAGCCCTACTCAATTTTCAGCTCGGAAGCGCAAATTTTCCCCGGGGGATCACTAACACTCGTTGATAAATTAGCCACAGTATATCCTCTTGGGAGACTAGAAATACGTGTAGCATACTTTGAATGAAGTGATTGCACTAATTTTGTTGAATAAAACTGTATTTTTGAAGACAGCCAAAGGAAGTTCATCCAACAATTTTTTTCAGAATTAACCAAGAAACTAAATTTTGAATGCTTATATCTAGAAAAATTTAACCCTTTAACGCCCCAGAGGACACCAGTGTCCTCTTTCAAAATTCCCCTTCAATATATTTTATTTCTTATTCAATTAGTTCCCTAATGTGTTCTTTGAAGTTCTCTGCCGAGTGGCAGTTCTTATCCCATCCTGATATCGGTGACTGCCAGATGCCAGCGCCAGTTTAGTGACGGTGGTTGTGTTAACGGTAATATGAGTACAAAAATTCGGACGTTAAAGGGTTAAATAGAACATTCGTGTTTGAGAGAGATAGCTGAAAGACATCATACTTAGTTAATGATAGGTGTTTAAGAAAATTTCAAGCGCTTAGACGGCTTAATAATGAAATAATTATACATGGTTCATTGAAGATGAACCAACAGAACTTGCAACACCCAAACCACGCTGAGCAAAGCATGCGCACTTTAATCGCACATTAGAGCAGCACCGTCAGGGCTATCTCTGCGTAAAGACAACCAAGGTGCTCACGGCACCTGGCGAGCGTGGTCAATATTGGCACAGAGGTTCGCAAGCTGACTTTAACAATGAAGAAAGAAGCACACGTCAACGACGTTAATACAGGGCTTGGGTACGCAGAGCAACAGCTCCCTCACGAAATGAGTAACAAAATGAGAGAAACCTAAATCTAAAATTAGTAAGGAGTGTAGCAGCAGGTGAAGTTAGCATTGCTGAGATGCCTTAATATCCCAAAGCACATGGACGAAGAACTGCGGTGTCGGCAGCTCCTTTACCCAAGTAAAGCTCCAAAATCCTACACATAGTTAAAGAGCAACAAATTTGCATATAAGCTTAAAGAGCAAAGTTTTAAGAATAAAAATACTCTTAATGTAAGCACGCAACTCAAATTATCTATGCTAGATCAGTGTTGAAAATGAACAAGCTGGACTGGCCAAACACAATGTTATCTTTAGAGTAGGGTGACTAAATAAACAAAAGCACAAGAAAAAAAATTAAAAAGCAAAATCACTCGAAATAGCTTTAGTCTTCACCAGCAATAACATATGAAAAGAAGTAGTTCCAAATTCTCAAGGGCAAATCAATCATGCAGGTAAATATCAAACTAATCAATCCTTTTTTTCAAAAAGAGATACACACAAAGCCAGTGCAATCAACGAGAAGCTACTGAAAACAAAGAAGAGCATCCAGTAACAAAGATACGCACATAACCACTAAAGACACCGAGAAGCTACTAAACACAAAGAAGAGAGTAAGCGTAACACGTGCAGTAGCACGCGGCTGACAAGGCGTTATCTGTAAGATCAACATAACTTTGAAGCGAAATTGAGGAGGAGGGTGGGAAAGATTAGTAAAAAATGAAGGTTCTCCAATAAGATAGAAGGTTAAGTCTATCAGTTCTGGCGAATTTTTAACAAAAAGATTAAAATTTATGATAGCAGCATTTAATTTAGAACTTAAAAAAGACAAGATTTACAGAAGAGGTAATCACTTTAATGTATTAGTGACGTTTTAGGTTAAATGCAAGACGCCAAGCCGATGCAGGTCAAATCAGGCAACACGACACCCGTTAAGAGCGCGAAGCAAGCGATGTAACGAGGCCTCAGAAGCGCTCACACGCAAGGCCGCTTGCAGCGAAGCCAAATCAAGGAACAAACTTAGGACGGCTTGCACACAAACAAAGGAATAGTGGAGGACTTGTTTACAATTAGCAGGAAAAATAACTAACAAGGAAAAATATAGGTTTAAGAGCAGAAATTTTCGAATATGTGAATTTCATCAACTCCAATAATGGACAGGCAGTATAACTTATTTTAAATATTTAAACACTTACGATGTTATTCCAGTTTGTAACCACGAGACAGACTAGCAATTAAGGAGGTTAAAGTTATGATGTGGAACGTTAAAAATTATCATAACTAACAGACCGTGGAAAGCGCCTCGCTGAAACGATGCGGCGGTGACCCGCTAATTATAAAGCAAAACGAACGGACTCTTTCACCCACCGCTGTTGAATTTCCTGTAAGCCGCTTTCGCCATAAACGCATTTGAGGAACATTGCTTTACTGGCCTTTTCTGGACAAAAGGAGTACTTTTTTCCCCGGATCAAATTCGGCTCTAAAAATCATTCAGAACCTGGCAACCTTGCAAAGTAGCCAGATGCTATATCCAAAGACGCCAGTATTGAGCTTGCACCATAGAAAGTAAACGTTAATTTATTACCTCGACCGTTGCTCGGTAACTCATGAGACTACTTGCACATTTTTCTGTATTTTTGACATACGATCACTATTACTCTATTCACTTTTTCAGCAAAACTCAGAGAGAAAAGAATGTACTCAGTTCAACACGGAATGTGACCAACACGTCTCACAAATGGGGGAATTGGAACAAAACCGAATACAACGCCAGCGGTAGAGGGGAGCCACCTCCATTCCATTAGAAAAAACGCAAAGGAGAAAATGAAAAATCAAACCCAAAGTGACGCTCACAAACTCAAGCACGTATTTCTACAACTTTCCTGAGCAAAGCTCGAAATGACGGAAAAAAACTAAAAGGGGCAAATACGAATTCGCTTCGTGAGTTTGCCCACCTTAGTTCAGCGATGACTGCGTAACAACCTATACCTAAAGAACAAGAATCTCCGGAAGAAATATTCACATTACTTACCCAATAGAACACCATACGAACTTCGTTCACGAACAACGGTAAATGACACGTCTTGCAATTAACGCAACGTAGCGGCACTTGAATTCATCTTCAGTAGAGGATAATCCTAAACACACGGCTGAGGCTGTCACAGAAACAGTAAGTTGAGAAAGAAGTTTATGAAACAAGATAAAAGTTGAAGAGGAAAGTAGTGGGTGCTGAAAACCAGGACAGCAGTGAACCGAAAAAAAGGTGGTCCTTAACAGAACAAAAACCTTTCATTTCAACAACAAAAAGGCCTACCTAATTCTCAGCTTGGGCCCTTACACATTTCCCCCCTGGGAACGCTAATTCCCATAGATATATTAGTTTTATCCCCATGAGGGGGTTTAAGCACGGAAAGATTCAAATTATATATAAATTTAGAAGAAAAAAACCATCACACAATATATCCCCTGGTAAAACTATTGATCGTGAAGACCCTGCCAAAGTGACACTTGAAGACAAATTTAAAGGAAAGATTTTATATTGATTCTACATAAAATAGGTATCTGATGAGGAAATTGAGAGCTAATAATGAGCTAGTACCAGCATATGAAATGAGATAAATTTCTACAAGTGCGTACAAAGCAACTTTGCAGCGCTCTAGAGAAGGGGAATACCAGAGCCACCACCAGCGATGATGCACCACTATCCAGACGGCATCAAACAAGCGGCCGCAGCACCTCCGCCCTAGTGCTTTCGTGTTGGCGTGACTTAGAATCACGCCAACCTCACCAAGTTAGATATTGTATTATATGTACTATATATGAGGGCCTTAGAATCATACAATACCACACGCCATGTATAGCAACCACGACTAATGTCCACCACTTTCATCCCCAAACCTTCCTCCGCCTGGGCAGTGAGTCGCAAGTACAGAACAATAGTGGCAAAATGGTTGACTGCCTCTATTGGTCACTGAGATACAGGGGTGTCAAAACCACTCATCTTTGCAGCTATTTTCTAAAAGACGGGGCTTGGTACTGGATTCTAGGAACCCCATATTAAATACTAAATTAGTGAATAGTATAAGCTGATTTTAATCTCCCGAACAACAACGATGCCCCGTAAGAGAGAAAAAATAAGACACCAATAAGTATTGGGATAAAAGGAACAGCGAATTTATCCAAAAAGTGTGCCGTCCCTCACACTATACGCATAGAAGCAGGACGACGGAAAAAGGTTTACTAAACACGATAGAAATTAAAGAAGATAGTAAAAAGGTGTTCAAAAACTATAGCAGTTAACAGAAAAAAAATTGTCCCAAATAAAATAAAAAGCGTATTTTACTTCAACAAAAAGCCTATTCTTTTTCAACAAAAAGCCTATTCTTTTTCAACAAAAAGAAGGCCTACCTATGTTTCAGCTCGAGACCTCACTTCTTCTCCCTGGAAGCGGAACTTCCAGAGATAAAATAGTTCAATCTCTCTGAGGGGTTTGAAGTTACATCATAGAATGTACAGCTGACCTAGCTGGCATGCGTCCACTCAACACAATGATACGAGCCAAAGTTCTTTAGAGCTGTATCCAAGTCCCCAAGAAAAACTAATCTTCACTTTCAAGTAGCTCAGTAATAGAACTGACGCCTTAACTGAGCTCTTCTATGAGGCTCAACGACGAGTTCGTTTGTACTCCACTCTAGTCGTGGACAACGTGCCATCGGGTGAGCAGGTATTACGTAGTAAAATTGCACTTAACCTTTAGTACAATTGTTAGTCTACCAGTACTCAACAGCTCTTCACACCACGCAACCATTTCCCACACTTCCTGTGAAGAGATGGCGACCCTAATAAAGCAAACGGGGAAGAAAACTACGCCTCAAAAAGGCGCAAGTGTACATTTACCTAGAGGCAAGACCGGCTCTGAGCGCCCTAGTTGGGCGCGATATTGAGTATTCCTACATGTGCATAAGGGAGTTCAGATCAGAGCTGCAAAAACGTGATCTAGCCTGTATGATCAACATGATCATGCATTTAGAACACCTCTCAACGTAAAACCACTTTTGGAAAACTAAAAAACACGCACGTTTAACCTAGAAGTCGTGAAAATGGTGGCTTCTAGAGTTTCAGTACCAAAGTCTATCACGCGCCCACAACAAATTTACCCTCAGTGATATACCATAACTTATTTTAGTCAGAAAAATATCTAACGGAAATACAAAGCTCAAAAATTAAATAAAACCAGAATACGAAAAAACATCAAAAAAATTCATCTCAGCAACACAAAATGCTAAGATGAATCAGCTGCAGGCACTTCAAGATGCCGAGACGTAGGAGTAAAATCAAGCACGGAGACGGGAGATTGGGTGAAGTTAGAGCGAGAAGTAAAAACGGACTTACTTAGCAAGCCATCCGTTAGTGTTAATGTTGAAGGAAACAACATAGAGCTTAAAAGTGTGAGCAGTTTCGTGCAGCCACACAATAACGTTGCGGGAGGCCGTCCAGCTCGAGGTGCCCGTGACAGGGTCTGTGCCCGAGTAAGCAAGACCTACAGAGGGAAAATGAAAATCAATGCACGCTTGTCTCTCAGAACCCCACATCGCCCCAGGCAATCCAATATAGCAATCACAAGCTGATGATCGTCAGCTGAAAAAGAAGGAATGAACCAAGGAACACGGCAGACATAATTCTCTCGACGCTTACCTCTTCACGGTCTTGAAGTTAGTTAAAGCATCAGCAAGAGATAAAATACCTATATTTTTGACCACGTTCCCAAAGCAGTGCCACCAACAACGGAACAGTTCCCACTTTTCTAGTGAAACAAGATCACAACTAAAAAAACAAGATATAACTAAATTTGGTGCAAAATAGCCGAGTTGGTATCGACGAACTCAACCAATCCAAAATATCGCCAACATTAACCAGGTAAGAAAAATTCATTCAACTGAAGGAGTGGAGAAAGAAATATCCACACACAGTAGACCTAAAGATACCGTTATACCAAGATTACGATGTACTCGGAATCCAATGAAAAAGCGACTCGAAGATCACGAGAGGCTGAACTTTTGAAGGTCAGATTACAGTGACACGTAAGCAGACTCGAACGTTGCGACCCACAGCAAACTAAACACCAACTAAACCATAGCAACATCGGGCCCATTCCTCTCGTTCTGGATACTGAGTGCGCGACGTGATCTTTAGAGCCAACTGAGAAAATGACCAGGCTCTATTAAGGAAAACTCTACTCCGATGCAAAAAAGGTCACATGACGTGCAAGATACGAACTTCAGCTAGACACTCAATGAGACTCCATCTGCATCTCATTTTCACTCTGCCCCCTGACAACTAAAACAACACGTAAATAGGAGCAGCTGCCTCTCATTACTCACCCTATCCTGTTTAATGACAATCCACAATGTAACAGAAAAGAACCAACAAATCTTACATTAACCACGGAGCATATTTCTGACATTCAGACAATTAATAAGTGTTCAAGATCGCATGAAGGCGTAACGCATATTTTACGAACTTGGACGACACCGTACAACACGTACAGGATTCATAAGTACCACGAAGCTACACATCCATTGCATGGGACAAAGCCAAACACCAAGTCCTAGGCCACTGTGCAGTGCTTTTTACTCATCAAATTTGAGGGTATCTGCTAATTTTCTCTGTGCTTCCCATTTAGTCTTGATTACGATGTGACGATCTCGGTTGCACGAGTAGCAACAAAACAAAACATAGCATCCATCAACACGGGGGTACAATGCACGGTTGCAGGTCATGCAAACACGAATTATAGAGAGAGGTGGCCTACGGAATTAATCACGACAGGGCACACAGATAATGGCAACTCTGAATTTAAAATAAGCCCAACATAGAAGAGACAATGGACTCACGCACGTTTGTCCGTCACAGAGATGTAAATGTGTTATTAGTAGCGACAAAGTAATCAGCCAAACAAAACACAGCGTAACAGACACCTAATTGGCTCATGGCATAGCATTAGCACCACATTGATCGAACAAAAACACAAAATTAGACAGCTTTCAAGCACTTCAGTGGCAAGTGGCCCCGCATTCACGTTCGAAACGTCAAGAAAGCGGCACAAGCACGAACAAATCGGGCCACGACAAGAATAATGAAAAATTTAGGCAGTCAATATCAGGAGTTGGAAAGGTGACGAGCTAACTCGGCCGCCATGGGCAGCCTGGACCAGGTTTCATTTCCACTTACTGGTAAAAAGTCAAAGTATTACAGAAAACCTGTCAACATATACTAGGTCTACATCACCAATACCAAGTAAAAACAAGAACATCAGTCGAATATCCTAGGTCCACAATAACTGCAAAAGTCGAGTAGTAAAGAACATTAATCAACCTGTCTTAACCGCAAAAAGGGCACTAAATCAGAGCAATAGAAACCATCAATTCAACAGCGATTTAAAAGTGGCAACACACTAGACAGAAATAGAATGACCAACTACAGGGCAATTATTATTATTTAACCGCCATAGACGCGCCGAAGGTAATTCAATACGGGAAACTCATGTTTGAGTGTTTATATAGATTGGGATATTCAGTATACCAAAGTCTTTATCTAGATTATTAAAGTTGTAAACAGGTTCACGTGTGTTGAACCCTAGTGGGAGTAGTCATTACCCCAAACGTGGGGGTTCCAGCTACCCACCCATACTTCGGCAGAGTGTCTTACCCATGCTGGACCCTCTCTCAATAGGACGTCAAGATCAACAGAATTGTACGCTCGGCCATATACTTTACGTATTCGATCGTTGTATTTTTCCTGCTTCAAACTTTACCAAAAATTGGAACAAATGTCCAATTAGGCAATTGTAAAAAAGGCCGTGAAGAGGGCCATGAAGAGCAGAAGCCGCAACTGATGCTAAAATATTGATGAGAATATACGGTGGGGCTCCGAAGTAACGTCGTCGCTCAGGAGTGAAGGAGGGGCACTCATAATTGAATTATTCAACCAATGAAACGATAAACTCATCACAATATGGGAGAGACCTTCCATTTGATCTCCATAAAGTTAATCTCGCATGCCCTATTTGCAGACGAGTCAATACTATTTCCCTCAATCGGTTCTTTGAAGCTGCGTTAAAGATGGTGTCTCCAGTTATCAGTCTGTACTCATTATTCGCAACAGTTTTCCATTGGCGTCTAAATCTCGACGTCAAAACACGCTTGTGTACGACGCATTTAACATCAGGACAGTTTAGTTGGAATTGTGCTATTTCTGCTGAGCGAGTGGCAACTCGAGCTAGTCTGTGGCTCGCTCATTGAGTATTGTGCCGATATGGCTTGGAATCGAGCAAAATTATAGGGATTGATGCATTAGGATAATACGACACTGAATTATTTGAATTGAGTGTTTTTGGCAGGGGTATGAGTAATTACCTCAATGACACTACGAAAATCACTATGAATTGTGACAGAGTTCTTCATTTTATGGATAATGAATTTATGCACTGTAAATGGCATACAATTTTGCAGTAAAAACAAAGGCATGAACGGAAATAATCTGGGAATTTCTAGTATTTCAGAAAATTCAACTCCTGAAGAAGCTTTTGAACCGTTTATGTACACGTCAATAAAATTCGTGTTATTGTTGTGGGAAAGAAGCTCTTAGTTTATGCGCTGTCACTGTTTCTAGTGGTTTTGTAAAGGTCTGTGCATTGAGTAATTTTCATTATCCACAGTGGGTGGGCTGTAGATATACGATTCACTTTTCTAAATTGTTCAGCTCTGTACAGAGAGCTTCTTCCATTTGTATGATTTGCAACATGTTCGTCATCGTCACCCTCACTGTCTTCATAGACCATCAGGTTGTGTAAAGGATGGAAAAGATCAACTACAATACCGGTCTTTGTATTTAATATCTTGATTTATCGACATGTTTTAGGGGTTTAATTCTGGAATTGGTATATAGGCTGAATAGGGGGAAGAACGAAGTGCTCCTGTTGCAATAAGTATGGCGGCGTTGCACATGGAGACGAGTCGTTTTAATATTGAGGAGAAAAGGAGTACATCTTGGGGCCATGATCAAGTTCCGTTTTTTGAGCACAAGATATAATCAGAGTGAAGTTAGACGATCCGTTCCCCACGTTTTGTGTGATAGGTACTTAGTAGGCTCAAACTGAAGACACATGAAGCTCCTTAAGTAAGTGAATGTTGCCTCTAGTTCAACAGATCATCTATAATCATTTCCAAAAATTTGTGACGATTGACATTCCTGAGTGCTCGGTAATTAAGGAATTATTAGCAAGTTTGGGACAGAAACGCTTTTTACATATGAGCAGGGCTACACATTTGTTCGTCAAGAAAGAAAAACTGCTGCGGTTCCTCCAGGTGCTTAGTGTATTTAGCTGAAGTCTGCGGTACATGTTTCTGAGTATATGGCAAGAGGATCATGAAGTGAAATTATCTACGTAGAGGGAACAATTTACATTATTTGGTAAATTTGCAGTGATAGAGTTTATAGCTATTATGAAGCAGGTGTGGGATTCCTTCACTGACTGGAAATGTGTGAATAATGTGCGGCCTACTCGTACTGTATTGTGTCGGACAGCTAGAAAATTAGCTAAAATTCAAGTCGATTTCCCGATTTTCTTAGATGTTAAATGTGGTTAATGTTTATAATTGCATACGTTGCCAGGCCATATCATAGGTTTTCTTCAACACTTTGACTGCGACGTGAGCCACCAGTGGTACACGCAGGTAATTTTCATAATGCTGCTGACCGACCAGTAGTCGCAAATTCAATTTGCATAAATACTTAATCAAAGCAAAATGAAGGCACATTCAGGTCATGTTTGGTTTTTTCAAAATAGTTTACTACAATTGACTTCAAATTTGAGTGTGGCATTGAACTTGATATTTATTAGTCGCAGTCAAAGTGTTGAATAAAAAAAAATCGCTATCAGATGTTACCTATTCTCGAAAGTTAAGACATCCTGCTCATATTCCGCTATGCTCTCAATGATGCAGCAATTGTTCCGGAAGCCCGATTGTTTTGGGGACATATTTAATGTTTGTTCTAGTAGCCATATGAATGAGAAATTTACCGTTTTCTATGAGTTTGAAAAAACCGCATGTGAGTAATCTAGAACGGTAGTTAGATGGGTTGTAAGAATCCTTTACAGGTTTTAAAATGGGGATGACTTTTGCTGTTTTCCAGGCTCAAGAAAAAGTTGTTCTGAATAGATTCTGTTGTATGTGTTCAGTAATGAAGATTATAGAGTGGGGTGAACGGACTTCAACACTGAATAAGTTGTCCGATCCTCTCCCGGGACTAGTATCCCGAATTGTGTGCAAGGAACATTGGAGCTCTCGCATCGTGAATTTTGTATTGTGGTGTTTCTCCGGTTCATCGTTATTAAAACAATAGGTCTGCTTTTGGGGTCAGCTTAAGGGGATCATCCTGGTTTTTCAACTTTTTTCGTCTGATTCGTTTGAAAATTGGCCAGTATATGTATTTTGTGAAAGTAAACCTTTTTTACTCGTGATTTTTTCGATTTAGGCCTAAGTTTTTTTTTACGAAAAATTAGTTTTTTGGTATATTTTTGGGTATTTCAAAACGGGACTAGTCATCGAGTTAAAAAAAAATGCTAGAACAAAAACACATAGTTTTAGAATCCTTGGAACATTTCTAACAAACTCACATAAGCTTTTTTTCAAAATTCAAATTTTTTCAATTTTTTCAATTTTTTAAATTTCTAAATCCAACAATAATTTTTCGGGTTTAGAGGTATATATTTTTTCGAAAAACTTGAATTTGAAAAAAAGCTTATGTGAGTTTGTTAGAAATGTTCCAAGGATTCTAAAACTGTCTTTGGTTTTGTTCTAGCATCAAAACTCTATGACTAGTCCCGTTTTGAACGTTGAAAGTTATTTGTTATGGGTATAAGCCATAACAAAATTTTTTGTTGAAGTGTAATATAATGAACAATTTATGTAATTGAATGCAGTCTTGTTTTTATTTCGATAATTTTCATACATAACTTCATATTCACACTGTGAATTGTGATTTTCAAACCCCCCAAAAATATTTTTTTTCAAAATAGGAAATTTTTTATTTTCTGTCTGATTCTTATGAAAAATCTATTGTCCGTAGCGCCATAAAATTTTAGGACCGAATAGTCCACCACCTAAGAATCCTTTTCCAACAAAAACATGAAAAATGACAATCGGAGCGTCAAGGGCCTGGGAGTATCTCCTTAACGGCGCAAAAATTCATTGGAGTAGTTGTTATCAGATGTAGAAGTAAATTCCTGATAATTCCTCCGTTACTTCGATATGGGCAGTGATTTTACCACCAGGTATTCAACCAGGTATTTGTAATACCTGGTTGTACTGTCATTTTCCACACTTTCTTCCATACTTGGCCGAGAGAGGTTTGACTATTAATTGACGAGATGTAGTTTTTCCACGAGTCGTGATGCGATTGAATAAAGATATAACGGCTTCTAGTTTTGGGGAAATTATACGAAATTAGTTTCTATAGAATATCAGTGCTTCAACGCACGTTCAGTACACAACGTCGAGCATCTTTGCATGTGTTGTTGTACTCAAAACAGATTTCTATATGTTGGAGGATTTCAAGGGTATGGAACGGATCGCATCAGCAAAAATTTGGGAGATAGAAGTTACTAAATCAACGTCAGGAATATCAGTAGTTCTTATATTTATTAACGTCTGTTCTTTCAATAGTCAGTCGCCAGTCAGCTCGTCGCATATCGAAACGGTCTGGTAATTAATTCACGACCGTTAGGGTTTTGAGACTGAGAAGAATGAGGGAATGATTACCATCATGTAGTCCTGTAAGTGTAATCCAATCAAAATCCAGCATACTATCAGAGGAAGCTTTTGTTTAATTTATAACTGAATAAGTACTCGTTTGAACATGTTAGTGGGTCGGATATCCATCGTTCGAAATAGATAAGATCCGTTTGAGAAGTAATTCTTCAATTATTCTTCCTTTCCTATCTGTCATTTGGGAATCCCTAGACATGCTTTTGGCGTTTCCAAGACATGCTTTTGGCATTCAAGTCACCCATGTGAATGAAAGGAGGAGTTAATTGATTTACAAGGCAATTTAGATCTTCTGGGAGGACAAGACTGGTATATGGAGGTAAATATAATAAGCATATGGTATATGTTTTAGGGACCTCTACCTTAATAGCTGTTACTTGTAGATTGGTATTTAGCTGAACTATATTGAATAGTATTCTTCGCGGGAGAAGAATATCTACACCTACACTTCTCTCGTGTTTGTCTTGGTGGATTGGTGTAGATTTTATTATTAGATATTGTGATGGTGGTAGAACATTGCGATTGAGTAAAAGAGTTCGCATGCTGGTGAGTATTGTTGGAGGATAAGTTGTAATTCGCTGAATTTAGTAAAAGATGACGGAAGTTCCACTGTGAGGAACAGTCGAGAGGAATTGTATTAACGGAAATGAATTTTTTAACGGCGAGGCGTAGAGTGCACTGAGTCTGCTGCTCTTCTTTTAGTCCGATGTATTTCTAGGTTTAGCATACTGAGATGTGCTGCTCCCTATGACTGGTATTTTACCTAAAGGTGACGAACTTGAGAGTACTTGATTGATTGCTGCTGGTGGGCGCACTGCTGTAAGAGATAAGTGTTCCATCGAGGCTCTCCCGTCGTAGGTGGGGCCCTCACCTACCGCACCCCAGCCGACTCAGTTAAAGGATGAGTCAATTTCTTGGGACACTCCCTATTCAAGTAATGAAACATTGATAACAGCTAAACCAAAACCACCTCCCACAATAACATCAACTCTCTGAACGTCTATCATGCAAGTCGAAAAAAAAAAACTAAACGCAACACACTGTCTTTTGTACACTGCAAAGAGAAAAGAAACACCGAAGAAAGCAATGACTATACACACTACCGAAACATACAATCTCCTCAAATCATTTCAACAGCACAACCAGGACGACGCGCCATTAAAAGCTGCTGCAGTTTCTCAGTGAGGCCAATAGCAGTGAGGAAATAACTAGTATCGGTTAAAAAATTGGAGGGAAAATAAAAGCAGAAAAGCAAAAACGCAAAAAAGGCTAGTGTTAGACAGCAGGGCAAATCAGTTCGTCAGGATAGAGGAGTGGGGCAACAGCTATTTAAGACAAGCTGAAAATGGTTGTTCTCTCAGTGGCCATCTAAAAAACTTCTGAGTTGACCTCAAACAAAAATACAACCAAATATAACGAGAGCTAACTCTTTAAGCCCATTGAACAGACCGACAACCTCTATCTCTATTTCTACACCCATACTATACAAAACACCTTAAAATGTGCCACTATCCTTAATGTCACTTTAACCATTACCGACATCATAAAGCAGCCACGCTTAAAAGTGTCATCGCTGAATCCGACGCTCACGAACACAAGATGCAATGCTGAAAAGATCAAAATCAAAAGACACAGTAAGCCTCCATTAACTCCCATCAATTCAGTGATGAACCTCCGAATGCCGCTCATATCACAACAACGATGGGTCTAAAGCCCATCGCGCCTTCCCAGTTTTAACCAGCGATCACTTTCTGCTGTCCTCAACATGAAGATACAAGAAACGCAGCTCTCGACAGAAAAATTTAGACTCCACGCTTCTCAAACCTTTCCAAAATATTGTAGTGCATGGTAACGGAAAACAGTTGAAGGATAAAGACTTCTGACCAAAAACCGACGATCAACAGCAACAATTCCAGCGAGGCTCTCCTTGCAGGCAAAACACCCTCCACTCCGAAGATACAAAAACAACTACGATGAATTTGAGAAAAACAAGACAAGGTAGAGAAAAACAAGACAAGGTAGAGTCCATGGAAAGTCAGGTGCCGAAGGAAATTTAGTAGCAACAACGAACATTTCCAAAGAGAAAGAAGGTGGGAACCGTACTGAGAGCCACAGTGAACCCTCTAACAGAGTGAAGCAATCAGTTTAGGTACAGCAACACAGGAGCGGCGTCACTTACTTAGCAACCCAGACATTGGTGTTCACATTAAACGACTCAATAATATGGTTAAACTTGATGGCCATCTCATTACGCGCCACTTTAATGTTCTTGCAGGCATCCCAGCGCTCGAGACCAGAGCTCTTGTCACGGCCGTTGTATGATAAACCTGCAGGGACGAGTTAAGCAAGGTGAGCAAGGTACGTACATCACTTACAACGCTGTGGTTCACGCCGCGAGGCAATAGGACTGAACTATTCTTCTCATGCAGATGAGAAACACTGTAAAATCAATTCTGAGCATAAAAATACCCAAAAAATAAAAACAGGCTATAATTCATCAGTAGAAACTGCATGGTACACGTTTACTTGCTCACCACATAATCAAGACAATGACTGGTTCTGCGCAATTCTAGACATATACATACAAAATGTATCTGCAAGATCCGTGGATGCAGCAAAGATTCCACGTATCAGTGATCACCTCCTGGAACATGTGTGTAAAAAGAAAACAGGATTGAATGTAAAGCATTCTGTCAATACAAAGCCGAGTCAAACGTCAACTCAATACATGGCGAAGTTCCCGCTCATGCATGGCGCTGTCCTACGCCTCGGTAACTGGGGCCAGTCTGCATCATACAGACCCTCATTTGAGATTACAATACCTATTCAGAATGGTTCGTCACACTTGACGGCTTAACTAAAAAAAATCTTTCAACTGGTCTTAAATTTTTACTTCTATATTTTGAATCCCCCTAAACTCCTGAGCTAAATGCTGAAGCAAGCATTACATAAATGTTCAGTTGAAAATTTACCGATACTTCAGAAAAACTTGCAATTGTTAGGAAGAAAAATTTGCCTTGATAAACAAAGAGGCAGGATATACAAAAAGGCAGGATATCTAATGATTTGCATAACTTCTTCCTTAGACTATTTAAAGCAATTTGTGAGCTTTTTTCTAACTTGCTGTCGATACAATCACAGACTGAATGGTAACAGAAGCGTGATTTCACCTCAGAATTATTCTGACCAAGACAATCAGATCGTGTTACCATGCATAGAATAATTTAGACATTACTGTGTTACCTTCGAAGTTTCATATATTCAAGAAAATAATGCACTACTAACACGTTTCCACAGAACATCGACATTAATAAAGAATCAGCTCACGAGTTGTAAAAGCAAACTCGGATGATGAGAATGCATTGGCTGATCATATGAGAAGGAGATTGGCGGCACCTCCAGGTCCCTCCCGCCTACCACCGCACATGCGCACCACAGTGCCCAGTCCCACACCTCACACATCGGCCAGCTCAGCCCAACACATCACACATCGGCCAGCTCAGCCCAACACATCACACATCGTCCAGCTCAGCCCAACACATCACACATCGGCCAGCTCAGCCCAACACATCACACACCGGCCAGCTCAGCCCAACACATCACACACCGGACAGCTCAGCCCAACACATCACACATCGGCCAGCTCAGCCCAACACATCACACATCGGCCAGCTCAGCCCAACACATCACACATCGGCCAGCTCAGCCCAACACACCACACATCGGCCAGCTCAGCCCAACACATCACACATCGGCCAGCTCAGCCCAACACATCACACACCGGCCAGCTCAGCCCAACACATCACACATCGGCCAGCTCAGCCCAACACATCACACATCGGCCAGCTCAGCCCAACACATCACACATCGGCCAGCTCAGCCCAACACATCACACATCGGCCAGCTCAGCCCAACACATCACACACCGGCCAGCTCAGCCCAACACATCACACACCGGCCAGCTCAGCCCAACACATCACACATTGGCCAGCTCAGCCCAACACATCACACATCGGCCAGCTCAGCCCAACACATCACACATCGGCCAGCTCAGCCCAACACATCACACATCGGCCAGCTCAGCCCAACACATCACACATCGGCCAGCTCAGCCCAACACATCACACATCGCCCAGCCCAACCCAACAACTACACCGCATCACACCTCACAGCCCAACACACCACACATGTGCGGCACAGCAGTGCACGCAACACAAGCTGCACCACACATGTGCGGTACAGCAGTGCACGCAACACAAGTTGCACCACACATGTGCGGTACAGCAGTGCACGCAACACAAGTTGCACCACACATGTGCGGTACAGCAGTGCATGCAACACAAGCTGCACCACACATGTACGGTACAGCAGTGCATGCAACACAAGCTGCACCACACATGTGCAGTACAGCTGTGCACGCAACACAAGCTGCACCACACATGTGCGGTACAGCAGTGTATGCAACACAAGCTGCATCACACATGCACAGTGCAGCTGTGTAAGCTATAGCGAGAGAGGGAGATGAGAGGGTACCAACAGTCGCTGTTTTCAGCTATTTTAAAAAATTCCTCACACTATCACAGTCAAGTGGGTTATTCATTAACATTAGCATAGAACTAACCCTATCATCCGTATCACAGGATGTTGCCACATTTGTATACCAGGATCCAGATGATCCCTCAAAATGTACGAACAAAGGGAATGTAATTGAGGTGGACACTTGAAAGTAAGATCATGCTAGCACTGCCTTCATAACCAGAGCCGGGGGTAGCACTCACCGGCGATGATGCAGACGCCCTCAGCGAGCAGCCAGCAGGAGTTGTACTTGTAGAGCGTGATCTTACCCCACAGCGCCACGTACGCCATCTTGTGCAGCAGCGACAGCTCCTGCTCGCAACATCACCGTGATGTACTTCAAAAGCAAAGGCAAAACTGAGTGGAGAAAAGATTCAGTCTGCTTGGCTGAGAGTACTTTTATCTCAGCTATGGAAAACACAACACCTCAATCTAAAGACAAAAACGACTGCAGTGGTAATCACAATAAGCTTTTGGCCCCCATTTCATAATTCGTCTTTCCCCATTCTGGTTAAGCAGCAGCTATCAAGTTGAAGAGCTCAGCAATTACACTGCACCACTAAATACATATTTTGTTTCTCACGATCAAAGAGAATAAAATTAATGCAATTCCAGCCTTCAAAACTCAATTCAATAACAAGAAAAACCTTACTCTCCTTCCTGTCCAATCACTGCACATTTCTTATGGGGATATCTGCAGCTTTACCACTGTGGCTAAGTAACTAAGACCTGAGATTAGATTACAGGTTAGTTTAAGCCTCCCTAACCGCTAAAAAAAAGCATATCAAAGAGAGGAAAGGAGGAAGGCACCATTTAGTGTAGATGTTAGGGAATGCGGAATCCATGCAGAAGGGGCATAGAAACAGTAAGTTGGAAAAGAAGTTCATGAAACAAGATAAAAGTTGAAGAAGAAAGTAGTAGGTGCTGAAAAACAGGACAGCAGTGAACCAAAAAAGGTGGTCCTTAATTTAGCAAAAAATATTTAATTTCAACAAGAAAGAAGGCCTACCTAACTCTCAGCTCAGGCCCTCACACCTTCCCCTTGAGCGCTAATTCCCATAGATACAATAATTATATCCCCCTGAGGGGAACTAAGACCTGAAGAATGATGAAAATTCCTGCCCACAGAGTGAGCATTGCAACAAAATGACACGCCAACACAACAAATGTAAAACACTTGCGTTTGCTTCTGCCTGTTGCAGGGTGAATGGTCATACGTCATAACAGGAATTTCTCATGTTTACAAAACACCCCATTCTTTACTGCTGCCACAACTACAACACAATCCCTTCAAAGGATAAGAGAAAAAAAACATGATAAAATGAGAAGGCTACGAATGAATGTAAAAAAACAATGCTTATGGAGAACTAAATTGTATATATAACCATTTGACACATTATGCAAGGCTCTGTAAAGTGTTGCAGAATCTAGCCAGTCAGGCAAACATAATTCAACCAAAATTAAAATATTTTTCATCAAGCATGGCACTAGTTTTCCCAGTTTCTATATCCATTCTGAGACATATTAGCAGGAATTTTTCCCCAGTAGCCGCAAAATCGTGGGAAATCTACAACAGCTTTTGCATTATTATGTTAACATTTTTCACATACAAGGTGTATGAAAAAATTATCCGCCCCACTATCTAAATCCAAATCACATTATGTAACGCAGGAGCTCTACCAAACGTACGAAACATGTCCCTGACGATCAGATCAGGTGCGTGTAGTTCGAGAGTCGAGTTACGAGTCGGAAGTTTACACGCTGCTGTCCAGGTGCATGTTTTGCGCCGATACCTTGTGAAATGCTATCAGGCAACGCTGCTTTCAGTGAACTCAGCAGACCTTTATATTCCTATGTTTCATGCAACTAAATCAGTGCTATTTGCATTGACACACTTCTCTAAAATGACAAGTTTGTTGTAATTAGAGCAAAGCGTATTTCAAGTCCACAAGATGGTCAAGAAATTATTTCATTTACAATATTAATAAAAGATTCACTACGTGATACACTTTAAGCAAAAAAGGTAACAATATTTTGCAACAACAGTTTGTCTCAGTTTAGCTAGATCTGAAATTACTGTCCTAAAGAGCAGTGTTATTCGTGTTCGTAGAATTTCCTTCACTCTGATTCGTACAAAGGAATACATAATTATCCTGAATCATGACAACTTAAATGTTATTTTCCACTTTCAGTAAAATATACTGGCAGAAGCACTGTATTTCAGTTTTAGATACAATAAGCAACCAAATCCAGGAATTTTAAAATTTACAAACAACTTTTTCTATTGAAAAAAATGCACTAGAAAACCACGGGATCCCTGTAGTTTGGGTAATTTCCTGAACATCGAGGTAAAATGAAAATACTCATTAGCGGAAATCCTAATACAAGCCAATAAAGTTTGCCATAGCAGAGGTGGCGGCGCGCAGCCACTACAGGCAGCACGTGGAGCGCAACAGAGCGGCACTCACCGAGAACTCGTCCGACACGAGGTAGTCCTCCCTGAGCCACACGCCGGCCACCTGGTACACGCTTACAAAGAACAGCCCCAAACCGCCACGGATGAAGCCGGCACGCAGCGAGTCGGGCAGGTGAGAGCTGAATAGTCGGCCCTGCAGGGTCCAAAAAATTGCCCAGATGCTGAGAACTTCAACACAAACTTATTCAACATTCGCAAGCTTTGCCTCCATCACTGTTAAATATCTCACTTATATAGGACTATACTGAGCACGACAGTGGTTGCTCAAAGGCCGTACTCTTCCAAGTAGCAGTGAAATGAGTACAGGCAATTTTACCTGAACTTATTAATTTTACCTCAACTTCACCACCGTACTACTCTTAGAGTGTCATGCAACACGCTAGTAATAGAGAGCATATTGACAAATGGACAACCGCAGCTGGTAAATTTGGTGCAGAAAATACTCAATACAGGAGGCATGTTGTATGGTTTCCAATCTCTCCCACAAGAAGAAAGAATCGTAGAGTAAGAAACGATACGGCTTGCTCAACTATACTATAAAAACAACAGGCGTGAACTAGCAACTGGCTGTCTTCTCAAGTGTCGCAAGTTCCGCGGTGTGTTGCCCCGGATGACATTGGAGAGGTGTGAAGCAAGAATAACTACCCAAGACAGACAGAATTACTCCAAGACAGACCAAGCCATAAATGAGAGCATGCAGTGACACAAGCTTGGGGAAGGTCATGATCCCACACCTCCTCAAGGAACATATGGTTAACAATTAACATGAAAGAGGATTCCTAAAGTAAACCACCTTAAAAGTTATAATTCAACTCTAATTTAGACATCATTCCCTGAGATTCTACGAACTTTTAATCCTGATTTTTTAACAACATATTTTTTAGTTTCCAGCTCGGCACTGGCAACAGTAGTAAATAATAAAATATGGTTCAGCATCACACTTCAATTTGAAAAAGTGCAACCTGTCGTGTTGTTACCGGATTAGATCAGATTACTTGAATTACCAAAAGCCTCCGAAATCACAATAAAATTATCCCTAAGAGAAACAGGAGGAAGGCACTAGTTAACATAGAGTAAAGGGATGGGGAATCTATGCAGAAAGTATATCCTCACACAGGATAAAAACCGTAAAGAAACAGCAAATTAGAAAGGACAAGAAATAAAAGACATAGAAGACATAGCAAATAGAAATCCTGAAGGCCTGTCTGTGCAGTGGGATTTATTAACGGTGGTGGATGCAAATGCTATACATGCGGTTGGCCAAACCGAGAGCTCGAGTACTGGCAGTGTGAGGTTGAACGTACTGGGCTGATGTTGAAAGGTATTTGCTTTTGTAGAACTGTTCTCCCTCATACGTTTTAGCAGTTCTATTTCATCAGCATTGTCTTCATAAACTTGCAAAGAACTGTCTTTGAGCAGAGTATTGTCACTCAAAATCTTACACGCGTGATACTGATGCGAGTTCATAAGAACTGGACAACGGACTTGCTACACTATTGTAACAAAATAGGTTACAAACTATTCAGAAATCTACAGCTAAAATATTTTCATGAATTAATAGGTAAACTGCATTTTTTCATTCACGTCAATTTTGAAATGTCAAGTATTTTCTTTGAAATGTCGAGTCGCTTTGAATTGTCATTTGCAAATTATTACAAGGTTACCCTGTTGTTTTGTAGCAGTTTAGTAAGATTTTTTTGGTGTCTAAAGTTTCCAACAGTGCATGCTTGTATCAGTGTCGTGTGTACCTTGCATGTTTGTGTTAGAAATTTGTGTGTGGAGCTTGTAATAGTTTGTGTAAGTGAGAATGGTCCGTGGTCGGCCAGGCTAAGAACAGATGGACGAGAGGGTGATTTATGCTAAAAACTTTAAATTATTATTATTATTATTATTATTATTATTATTATTATTATATAAGAGAGTTTTAGCCTCCCTTAACCACGACAAAGATGTTCTAAGAGAGGAAGGAGGAAGGCCCCATTTAGTATGGAGTTGAGGGAACGCGGAATCTATGCACAAGGTGCACAGAAACAGTAAGCTAAGAAAGAAGTTCATGAAACAAGAAAAAGTTGAAGAAGAAAGTAGCAGGTGCTGAAAAACAGGACAGCAGTGAACCAAAAAAAGATGGTCCGTAACAAAACAAAAACCTATTCTATTCTAACAAGAAAAAAGCCTACCTAACCTTTAGCTCGGGCCTTCACTTAGTCCCCTGGGAGCACTAATTCCCATAGATACAATAGTTGTATCCCCCTGAGGGATAAACACTTTAAAGGTGCAGGCCTAGGAGACAGGAAACCCTCGCAGCAGGAGACTTATCGCTGGTGATCGAAAATACACCGGGAAAAGATTGAACGTTACAGGCTCAGAAAAACTGTAATCTAAGGGATGGAGAAAACAGCAACGGTTACGGCCAATGAAGACAGCCGCGGATAAAAATGAGGCGGGGTTTCGGAAACACCTCAAGAATTCTCAACATACGATTGGTAAGATGAAAAAAATTATATCCCTCAAGAAACACCTAATGTTTAATTCTCGGGGAAAATGCAGTTTCGCATCAAAAATCGTCAGAGGTGGAAGTGTTATATAGATAGGTGGTGGCTGAAATAAGATTGTACTGAAAAAAATATGTAAATAGAAATAGCATGCGTTAGGTTCTTGAATAAATTTGCTTTGTAAGTGAGATTTAAGAGTTTATCAGTAACAGATAATGGACGTCTCTCTCTCTCTATTTTCAGAAAAAAAGTTTGAACAAAACCACGGCAATCAAAGAAATAAAAGCTAACGTGAGCTGGAAATAAGCAGGGAGGGTGAGCTAAGCACAGTTTTGTCATTCAAAAAATTTTTTATGTGATAAATAATGCCATTTTGGATTGAAGTTGATGACCTGCTCAAGTGCAATTTCGCGGTCAAGTAATGGGTTGATTATGTCAACTATTTGCAGGGATGGGAGTTCAGGAGCACGTGGGAGAAGAGTCTGATGATTGATCGTGCAGCCGTCTGCGCTCATGTGATGAACTGACGTTTTTCCAAATTGCGCGAAATTATGAACTGATGTCTAAGTGAAAGACAACTGAACGAATGCGGTGATTGTGGCAAGCACTATTGCGAAAATGAAAATTATAGTAGGATGTGTTAGGTTATTTTGACCTCAATTTTAAATGTTTATACTTGTAGAAGGGTTATTTGGCCGGCCAGATTGTTTTCTGTCGTGCCTATCGGTAGGATATGTCACTGGTATGAGTGTGAAATTTAGATGTGTCAATTGTCAATCAAAGTAGCTAGGCTCTGATCATTTGTCGCATTGTACGTCGGTTGCATACAACATGTATAATAAGGCATTGATAATAATATAGTGTGGTAATGACAATTTGCGTATTGAGCCTGAACGCCGATGAATGGAATTTCACATCAGCAGGAAGCGAACTGGAAACCGTGAAGCGTAAATTGAGGGTCTGCGACTCTGTGAGTACCTCAATGATTTGTGTTCTTGTAATCTGCAATCATTGATTTCCGTGTCTTCTTGCATTGTGTTCCTCGTTTTCTTGTATGTATTTATTTTTTACGTGGAAGGAATGCCAATTCCTCAAACCTGTGATTTTGGCCTCCCCTGTTAATGCAAATTAATGAGGAGCCTTATAACCGTCTCGTGACACTACCTTTAGCTGAGGTAGCTTAAATATTTCCACCCTGGGGTCGCCAGCTCCCACAGCTTGGGATAGGAAGTGCTAGACCTATTGCCTCTCCTATGCCCCTCCGAGGGGAGTGGTCTGTTCAACAGAGGATGTAAATAATTAGGTAGAACCTTCCAAAAAAGAAAGCTATAGATCTAAATCTTTTCTTAAATTTCACTTTCCATACGTATTTCTGCTCAAAAAACGTGAGCGCAGGAAGTAACTGCCTAGCCACGCGAGTCAGACTGACGTGAGTGAAGTCGAGGTATCGCTTCATGTTGAACTGCGGGCCGACCATGTAGCTGGCAGGGAAGTATGTGTGCGCCGCCACCTCCAGCAGCGACGGGCACTCGGACAGCGCCGTCTCTGCTTGCTCCTTTGACAGCGTGCTCTGCAAAAATCAAATCACACTTTATTATTGATGCAGAGCTCCTATTGATACAGTGCACTACCTGTACAAAACAAAAACAATCAAGGTCTTGCAGACAATAATAAATTATCCTTTGGAGAGTCTAAAGGCATCACCAAAGAACTTAGTGAGAATTCTGCCAATGGTTGCACTACTCGGCGATGGAAAACGCAAGTTAGAGAGATTGGGCAGAATGGTCTCATTGAGAACTAGGTGAAAATTGTGCCCACCAATACAAGGAAAATTATCAATAAAAATTGATAAACTCTTGCTAGCTGGCCAAAAAAAAAAGATGAAATATGAGGTTCACAAAAAGAAACCTTCAAGAGATTTTGAAATTTAATGCCACTGATACAACCGTGAGTAGCTCAACAACAACCCCAAGTCTCCTAAAAAAAAGTAATGGAAGTTGAATTTAAATATAACCTTCTAGTACAAGGTTCAAAAGTCTTCCCAGCCCTTGCAAAGCACCAACCATCACTACACAGACAAAGAATAACGAACACTTATGGGCTTCATATGAAGATCACGCACACAACTTCTTGTGCTGATGCGGCGATTTGAGCAAGCTTGAAAGTGCAGCACAGAACACGCATGCAGAACAAGACATTTCATGTACACAAGCCAGCAAAGCAATGCAGCATTGCCATAGCACTTATTGATAGAAGTTGAGCTCACACCACACACGATTGTTTGAACTTCTACAACAACTTCTCACTCTCTCTCCATTCCTAGAAGAAGCACAACTTTTCCATTAAGACTGATGTACTACCCTAGTTCAATGGAACTATCTTCAATATACTTTTTACCATGGTATAGTCTAACGAAGCAAAATTTGATAAGAATACCAGTATAAAAATTGGTTTTATCACACACACCACCCTAAGTGAAACCCTGATATGATATTATCTGGACTAAAAATATGCTGGCAGTAAAACAATTTTATTCACAAAAATAAGCTCATGATTTTTAGCATGTTACAATGCAACAAGTAAAACTGAGAGAACGTAGGACATGAGAACATAAAAATAATGTATAAAAGATGCGTGCTTCAATACCTAATTTTCACACAGTTCAGCAGCATAAGGCACCGCATCACTCGATATTTTCACACGCCACACTACCAACAAATAACAGCTAGTACCAAAGCACTATAATATGCAAATCATGAAATAAATTTCACAGCATGAGATTCAACTTAAATTGACACAAAACCTAACCTATGGTATTGAAAATAAATACGTGCTTGTTGATGCTATCTAAGGAACATACCCTTATATACCCCTGTTTGATTAGATTAGGTGTTAGTTTAAGCCTCCCTACTCACTAAAAAAAAGCGTTCCAAAGAGAGGATTAAGGATTACAAAATAGTTTGGGCCTCCCTCACCGATAAAAAAAGCATAGTTTAAGCCTCTCTAACCGCTACAAAAAAGAGCGTATCGAAGAGAGGAAGGAAGAAGGCACTATTTAGTATAGAGATAAGAGAATGGGGAATCTATTCAGAAGGGTCATACAAACAGTGAGTAGGGAAACAAATTCATGAAACAAGATAAAAGTTGAAGAAGGAAGTAGTAGTTACTGGAAAACAGGACAGCAGTGAACCAAAAAAAAGGTGGTCCTTAACATAACAGAAAATATTTCATTTCAACAAAAAGACGGCCTACCTAACTCTAACCGTGGGCCCTCACACATTTTCCCCTCGGGAGTGCTAATTCCCATGGACACTATAGTTGTATCTGCCTGAGGGGTGGAATTACGGGAAAAGGGAATCTAAGCACAAGATGTGTCCCCACACATTGAGTATAGAAACAGCAAGATTGAAAAAAGTTTACAGAATATGATAAAATTTGAAGACAAACATAATCCTAACCAGTCCAGCACAAAACCAAATCCTATTTCATTTCAATAAAAGGAAGGCCTACCTAACCTTCCCCTTGGGACCTTGACAGTGGTAAAAAATGCTCATAGAATGGTATTGTTTCTTTCAATTTCCAGCTTGCCTAGTTGAAAATTTAAATCAAGAACTTGAAATTACATTTCTTTGAGATTACACTCATAACTTACAAGAACTTAGAACTCCACCTAACACTAGGTTTTTCTGTCACCTGAACCTGAACAGATTAGACGAATAACTTCGTGGGATGTTAGGGAGTAACACAAAAACTGACCTTGTCACGTGCACCATCATAGAGGTCCCAAGTGAGAGCAATGAGTCGTAACGTCAGCACGCAGTGAGGCATCGTCCACTTGATATCGTAAGAGGTGGTGGCAGTAACATAGTAACCTGCACACACAACATGGCTATACATGGTGGCAGTAACATAGTACCCTGCACACACAACATGGCTATACATGGTGGCAGTAACCTAGTACCCTGCACACACAACATGGCTATACATGGTGGCAGTAACATAGTCCCTGCACACACAACATGGCTATACATGGTGGCAGTAACATAGTCCCTGCGCACACAACATGGCTATACATGGTGGCAGTAACATAGTACCCTGCACACACAACATGGCTATACATGGTGGCAGTAACATAGTACCCTGCACACACAACATGGCTATATATGGTGGCAGTAACATAGTACCCTGCACACACAACATGGCTACCCAACATTAACTGACTAAAAACAGATCTTTTGGATGTAAATTGTGGTGAACTTTGAAATAATTTACTATATTAATTGTAATGAATCCATAATGAACATCTGAAAAAATATATACACTTAAGAAATATATCAACAAACATGAATGCAATAAAAAATTTGAGCAATTAAGCATTTCAACTTTTCATATCTTGAAGACAAAAACAAAAGTTAATCACACAGCTAACAAAACAGGAAACACTATTAAACAATGATCTAAAATGAGAGTGCATAATTATTTGGGAGACAAGAACTTAGCACAGGAAACTAGATGTAAGCCCACCGATGAGGAGGTAGCTCATCTGGAAGATGTTGGCCAGGATCACAGAGAGCTGACTGCCCCCAATCAACACCAGCAGCAGCCACGCCACAAACACGCAGATCATGGAGTGGACGATGTCATACCCTGCAAGAATTTCTTCTTTTAACTACAAAATCAAAAAAACTCAAGTGTTATAATCGGGTGAAAACCAAGGTTTAATTGCTTGTAACATGGCAAGAGTGAACAGAGGCAAAATTAAACGCATTAGAAAGTTCACAGAAAAAATTTCATGACAAATTTAATGCCCTGAAGCCACAAAAACATAATATATACACATTTTTGCATTCCCTTACTATGAATCTGTAGTGACTAGTCTATAGTCTAGTCACTCCTCAACAACATGGCTTCACGTTGCCTCTATCACTTGATTAAGAAGCAAGTTAGATAATAATTATAGCCATTATTTGTTGTTTGCAGCTCCTTGTATTTATTTACAACTCGTTTATGTATGTCGACCTTAGTTTTCCCTTGAATCTTTGCCTTAGATACCCAAGTATTCAGTAAAGGTGAAACACTGTTTCTACCCGAATTACCCCGCAAATATGTGTTTTAGTCCAAATGTTGAGTAATTTTAAGTGTTCAGTAATCATGTAACTTTTTAATTACTCTTCAGGCTTCAACTTGAAATTTTGCATAATTAAACATGAGATATTAATGTAAGATCGCAACCGTACTTTGGAAAAGGGACTTAAAAATCATTATTAAACCAACCACATCAGAGTCACATTCAAGTTTGCAATAGCTGTTGAAGATATTTTGTTAGCATAAGGATTCATAACATTTCCATTTCCATTATTAACCTATTTGAAGATAACTACTTTATAGTATGCATTTACCATTGCTTACACTGCTTATTTTATAATTAATTTATTGCTATGGTAGAAATGAACACATTAGTGTTATGCTCCAGGCTGCACTAATAACTTGTACATTTCAGCTGCCATTCAAATATACACTTGAAACTTGCCGTGTGAGACATGTCAGACAAGATGTGAACACAACCTATAGTGAATAGCAGCCTTTTGAATGTAACTATTACACTAAATCCATATTATAGCACCCTAGATCCACTTAGAACATGAATCATAAGTGTCATGTTCAACCATACTGAAACATCTCCAGCAAATTGCAAACAATCACAATGCAGCACTTCATGTTTCAAATTAGCCCAGGCATTGGAACCACATACAATGTCCCACTTTCTGTGCTGGTTTTCAACCTAACACTATATCATTTCTTTCATCAATGTGTGGGAAGTGAGATTCCCCTAGTGGTTTGATTGGCTGAATATCATTTATTCCCTTTTGAATTTAAATTTCTTTAATATTGTGTTTAATTTACTTCCCCTCCTGAATGCTCTTTGATTTCCTTCCAGCTTCTTCTGGCAGTAAACAGAATGTAATAATGATAATTAAATTTCAATCAATCACTATTATAAAAGGAACCGCGTCCATCCGTCCGTGTGACCCCCTCTTCTAATCGATAGCTTTGATAGCAACAGGATAAAGCTTAAGAAATACAAGAAAGTATTCTATGGCATTATTTTTCTGTGGCGATTCAATTCCCTTTCACTTGCATTACAGTATCCAGAATACACATTTGGCTTATTTTTACAAATAGAAAGTTTCTTTGGAGCTTTCTCTGTTGAAATTCATCATGTTGCTTTGATATTTTTAATTGATAATACGAAAAGAAATGTTTTAAATTCGTTTGACCAGTAACCTTGCTACCACTTAGTATAATGCCAAAGATTTTGGAACTTGAGTTATTGTTTTTGAAATTGTGATTTTCTTGAAAAGCTTCGATGAGATAATAGACGACATTTCAGAATAAAATTCGGTCAAAAGAGGTTACCATGGATAACAATGTGTCCAACCGCAAGAGAGAGGTAGCAAGACATCGACAGCAAGAAAAGCGCCGAAGACGATTGGATAAACAACGCAAAATGGCACGACGAAGCAATGCTGCTCACCAACGAGAAGCTAGAGCTAAATTGACCCTTGAACAGCATTTGGAAATTCTACGGAATAATGCCGAGCAACACAGAGTAGCAAGAGAAAGCTTAACACATGAAAGAATCAAGGAAATTCTTTGGCATAACGCTGGACAACATCGAGTGGCACGAGAGAATTTAACTCAAGAAAGAAGAGATGAAATTCTTCAGATTAAGGAAATCAAACAATTTTTCATATGAAATCTTTGAAAAATAAAAAATAAAATACTTCCAGAGGAAAATAAGCTCTCGGGCATTCACAGCATGTTTATAACATTTGAATAGACAGCTTTAGCCCAAATGTGGGGAGGGAGGAAGAGACTAATGAGTTGCCAATAGGAGATTTTTCAGAAATAAGGGAAAATGTTTCAGTTTCTGGCAGCAAGGAACTCTATAATGTTTGACATGGCCGAGAAAACCAATGAAAAATAAATTCTATGGAAAAGCTGTGAGTTTCCTTAAGATAAATCTGATTGCATAGTATATAATTCATTTCATAAAATTACTTCATCAGATTGAAGACCCATATTTAACATTTCAATTAGTTTGAAAATGTTATTGATGCTAATATTTATTGATACTAATATATCTAGGTAAAAATAAAGAAGTGATACCTAATACCTGCAAGATCAGATACATGCAAATTGAGACTAGAAAAACGTTTTCTCTCAGTACTAGCAAAATTTCCTGAATTATCTACCATAATATTATTGACCGTACATTAACGAGCATTGCACTAGTATAACTAATACTCAAAGAGCCATATAAAACCTGCTCACAAAAGGAATATTGTGTGTGACCAGGGCTCTTATCATATAAGATACGCATCTCTTGTCCTAGCTTAGGTTATGCTGGCAGTCTCATTCTTTGTACATTATGGGTCTTGCATGTTGCTGGACTAAACTGTTCATGGTAATAATGTTGATAGTTATATCATATAATAGGAGTCAAATCTCCTCTTTGATTTAGGAGACTGTTCATGAGACCTTTAGTATAGCAATTGCATTTGTACAGCAGGATGCCTTGATGTCATGCTAGAACCCACAAGGTATTTTTGTTTGTCCCTGTTAACCTTCAGGACCACAAGTGTCGAGTAGAGGTGAGTGAGTCTGTGCTGGCTGGAGCGCCCAGCAGTGGTGGGACCTGCTGATAGACTTGTGCAGTCAGATGGGCGAGCTGCTCTAGAGCCAGGTCTACCGAGAGGTAAGCCTTGGTGGCCTGCCCCACACTACACCCTCTCCTGATCTTCTGATTTCTTAGTTTTCAGTTTTTGTTCCTTCACTTCAAACTTTTCTTTAATTTTCAATTTACCTCAGTTCTAAGACATGCATTAGTTGAAATTTTGGGGGTTTGCAACATCACCCAAGACCCTGAGTCACCCTGAATTATTTGATTTCTTATTATGTTGTTATTGAGCCTAAATTTTCTTTTTGTTTAATCTCAAGTTTTTTGCAACAGTCAGTAATTAAAGTTATTCCTTTGGTTAATAGTTCCGTTTTGTGCTTTGATTTCCAGAGGCTGCTGGAATTCATCAGCTCTACTTTGTGAAGCCAGTTAGGCTATTAACAACCTTTCTAACCAATCCTCGTTTCTCCCTGATTTTCTACTATTTTTTGTTCAGTCATCAATTTTGTTTTCAGTTTTCTAAGTTACCAACTGTTTAGCCAGTAATGGCCATATTGGGGCTCTAAGTCTTGCTGTGTTAAGAAGACTGGCCTTTACCAGTTCCCCTAACTCCACCTCATTACCTATAATCAACAATGAGCTAAACATTTGAGAACACATGTGTATAAAGTGCTTCTCATAAGCCTAGATGCCAGTATGAACATCAGAACTAAACCTTCCACCCATACACAATCAACTGTAGCATTATATGGAAGATGAAAGATATCATCCACAGTTGGCCATAGGTTTATTGTTGCTAAAAATAGACTTTAAATTTTAGAGTACCTAGGACTATATTTGAATTAAAGCTATTTTTCCCTGAAAAAGCTGAAGTTTAATTGAGCAATCATTTCCAATATTCAAAAAAATTTCCCAGTTAATTATGCCATGTTACCAGTGCAGAAAAGGAATTGCCAAAACCAACACATAGACTTCACTTCTCTTACCTCATTTTCATTGAGGGAACCATCAATGCTCAGAGTTGCCAAATTTTTGAGTTACAATTGGTTTCACTAACCAATGCAGAGAACACACCTACTACACTCACACAAAATTCAGGACAATAAAACTTAAAGCAAACTGTTGGGGCTACAGAAACCAACAAAGGTAAAAGATGCATACTTTACTTACACCACATTCTGGTGCCAACCTCAATTTTCCTGCTTCCAGAAACACAATTACTACAGTTTTTAAGATAGAACAAAATATTATTATACTCTTGATGTAATGCTTTATCACAAGGCATTTGTTTCATTTTTATCATATATTTAGAACAACACAGAGAAAGCAGACACATTTATGCTGAAATTTTGCCATCCTACGAAAGTAAATAAGTCGTTTTTAATTAAATTTTAAAACCCATGAACGTTACATTATAGAAGCCCATCTGCTGAATCCAATGGTGGAACCCCTTTTTTATCTAAGCCTAACACTTTTTAGGAGAAGCAGCAATTACAAATATCTCACTAAGTTCTAATTGTTTCTATTACCTGTTTTCCTGCACCAATAACATCAAGTGTTCCAAATCATTTTTTCTATTTGGAGAAATTCAAATACATATGTGAATCAAGTTTAAAGTTTCATATTCCAGAGGAAAAAAACATTTTTTGTACTGACAGAACCCTCAAGATAACCAATTAAACAATTTGATTATTTTCTCACTAGCAAAAATATGAAGAACAGACTACTGACCATCAGAAGTACTTGAGCCACAAAGAAGATACTACATGACTCACCATTATTGAAGATTCCTATGGAAATCCCAGAAGCAGCAAAAAATATATGCTGAAGGGTGGGGCTCTGCCTGTAGAGGGTGAAGCGGTGCAACAGCAGCAGAGGGTAACCTTTCAAACATCACAGGGACATAATCAAATCATGTAACTACAACCTGCATAAATAACACACAGTAACATCCCATTTGGTGCCAATACAAATTGAGAATAATAATTTGGAGACACAGTACAGCTCACTGAGAGCATGAGTATAGATAGTCCAATTCATTTCACCTAGATAAATACTTTGATGTGCACTTGTGTTAAAAAACTTGACTTGCCATCCTCACCTCTAATTACATTCACCTATAAACCACTTCAAGATGAATGGCTGATATTCGGCCACCAAGCTACCAATATTGTCAAGTAAGTAGAGGGATCTGAATGTTGTAAGTAAAAAGTAAAGTAGCATAACATGAATATGAGAGACTAAACTCAACCTCTGAATTGAACTCAAAAATGCTCAATTTTGATACGTACAAATATAGAACACACATATGGGAAAGAGAATAAAAAAAAACTGAACATATTTTACAAGCAAACTATTACAAAACAAAACATTTCTGCAAAAAGACATACCTAGGGAAATAAAAATTGGAAATAAAGCTCAAGAGAAAATGTACACATCTGAAAAATTCCTCATATCTTTATACCAAGCAACTTACATTATCTTCCCCTACAAATCTTGATATGCACACATATGGATAAATCTACTGACATGGTTATGAACAATTTGAATTCTTAAGTAGGATCAATATTTAACTTTATGAAACAGTTTTTAAAAATTACAAATGTTAAAAAGGATGTCAACTATCTTAGTTATCTCCTGCAGCTGATAGGAAGGCATTCAAGGAAAGCAAATTCTGCATGAGTGAGAGTGACATGAATTGCAGGGCTATCATACTCTGGATGAGAGATTACTGGCAGCAATCACACAAACACTATGAGGCCCTAAATAATGAGGCAATCTAACAATCAAGGCTACATTACATCTGAATTTTAATAACAGTAAAATATATCAATCAGAAATACATTCTTTGTGGATTTCTGCATTCAAGCAATCCAGGACATAGAACCCAAATAAGATTTTGTTGCTGCCAGTGTTGTGAGAATGGCAATCTTTTTATCTTTAAATTTTTTTCATTTGATCAAGAACAGAAAAGGTTTAGATAATTATTTGCTACTAGCAAGTCATATATTCAATTTCCTAATCAAAAATTTTTTACAGGAACTGAAAACTTGGCAAGCTTTTTTACTACAATTGTCACTTATGTTGAAAAGGAACCAAATTTAATACTTTTCATGTTAAAGGTTCCATCAGTACAACACTACTCTGGTATTGGTAGTAATTTTCATTGACATTATTCAGTAATCAAGTAGTAATGAAAATACACGCTCTGCATGTTGAGTCCAAGAATTTGACATATAAAAGAGGGCAATTGGAGCATATAAAATATCACTGCATCTTTTAACACGCGTTAGGGCAAATATGGCTGCATCTCCTGAAACTTAGTAACACAATTCAATAAATGCAGACATTTAATGCAAAACTTATGGTCTTAGAGTCTTGTTGACTTTTTTATTTTCACATTCTTTTAGCAACATCTGTATAGAAAACCTTGAAAAATTTGGTAGGAAAATGAGGCAAGTTTTTTTAAAGAACTGAAGCAATTACATTGGAGTTACATTACATGCTTTATCATTCATTGTCATACTCACCTATGAGAAGGGACAGAAAGAGTTTCAAGGCTGCCTCTGGTGCTCCTACATATAGTGCAAATTTTGAAAAAAGACCTAAATTTTCCTCCATGACTGGCTGTAAAATGACTAGAAACTGATACTAAAGAAAATGAACTAGAAACAACCAAAATTCTTCACTGATCATTTACTTGAATTCCCTAAACAGTAATCTGCAATGAAAATCAAATAAACATGAATTCATATCAAAATCAACTTCCTCACATGGCCAATATTCCTAGCGTTCAGAGGTTTCTGGTTGTTTGTTTTAACCCTTTAGTGAACACATTTTTCATTTATCTTAAAAAGAATTAAATAATTCTTAAGAAATGAATATGTGAGGATGATAAAGAATTGTTACAATATTAAATAATCATTTACAGTGGTACCTCGGTACTCGACCGCCTCTATACTCAACCAAATCGGTTTTTGACCAAAAAATTCGAGTAAAAATGCTTCGGATCTCAAACAGATTTTCGGTAATCGACTAGCCGAGTTGATCCGAACGCGCTCCTCGGCCAGCGGGTAAAGCCCATATGAGACGGTGGCAAGGAGTGTGAACATTTGCGCGTGGCATCGCTAGCTCCTCCCATTTCCTCTCTTTCTGTCGCAACTCTGCTCTCTGTGGCCGTGTTCAACGTTACACGAATGTCGAAATTCGTGATCGCTCTCTGCACGATACGGCGAACATGCACGCCGACGCTGTCTCAGTAGCCAGCCAGGCTTCGTATGAGAAGGATGTCTGCGATTAGTTGTCCTCTCCCTTCACCTCCGCCGCTGGCGGTTTGGTGCAGGCGGTCGCCCACATTATTTATAGAAATTCTAAGAACACACCCATGTTTATGTAGAGAGATAAGTAGCGAGTATAGAGATAGATCTCTACAAAAAATAGCACTAAACAACATCTTTAAAGAAATGAAGCCAGAGAATGAATTAACTCCAGAGTAAATAAATAAATACACTTCAGTCGCAGTTCAGGCAGGAAAACAAAACTAAAAAGATTCCCAGAAATCAGGTACAAGAACTGACGAAATGGTATTCCCAAATTGCGATTCCCATTTCCAATAGTATTCCCATTCTTAGACGAAGGTGACATTCATTGCGCCTCTTCTTCGTCATTGTATGAAATACTTCATTCTCAGCCCAATGTAGGTAACAAATTAATTCTTCCACATGTATTATTACTTCTCTTGTTTCCTTCATAAAAATTACTATTAGGATTTTTTTCGGAAGTTCGAAATCACAGCTACATTATGCAGAAGTAAAATATGACTGAAACTAGCATGTTTTACGCTATTTGTACTTTTTCAGAAGAGTAAGTGTTCTACTATATATTTATACTATACCGCTATATACAAATTTTCAATTCGTTTCTCTAATACTCATATTTATTATTGTTCAAAATACAATCAGTACAGTGTTAAAGTTTGTATGTCAGCCTGATGACTAAACCAAGCATTAAATAATCAAACTAAATATATAAAATGTCGTGATAGTCATTTCTTCACTTATATCAGAGCTATTTTAATGTACAATGAAGTATTATTTAAGATGGTACCTGCTCTTAAAATTAGAGTAATTTGTACCAATGCACATGCTGCAATTGTGTGTACAAGTGCCTCAGTATTACCAGTATTGGATGTTTTTAACATTTACGACAATCAATCTGCATTCCACCGTGCAAAAAAAAACTTTAATTGCAATCAAGCGTAGTTGCATTCACGGGCGCCACGCATTCCACACTAGTTGTTAATCATATATGTATGACGTAGATATTGAGCCATATCAATTTTATAATTCTTTTCTGAATGGTATCAGAACCCCTAAAATAATATCAATGCATTTAATTAACCATGTTTTAATTTTGAATTTCTGTGAATTAACCGTCGAAAATAAACATGACTTGAAAGACATGTATTAGTGAATAAAATAATGAAAACAAATCTGGCTTCCGATTTCCGTGCACTACTGCGCGCCGTGTCTGTGGCCGGCCAACACCGTCTCGTGTAATAACATTGCAGTGTGTTGGCGACGGCGGCCGCCATGACTTCGGAGAAGAGAGCGCATCTCTCGCACCCATGAGTGCCACTTCTTGCCACCGTCTCATACGGGCTTAAGCGTCAGTTCGACTCTGACCGTGAGCGGAGTAAGACGTGCGCAGTTTGTTCGAGTACTGTATTTCTTTCCAGATTTAATCTTTTTTGTGTTGCTCTAGCCCTTAATTATGGGTCCAAAGAAAGACAGTGATAAGGGGAAGGCAAAGAGGAAAATAGTGAGGACCACTATTGAACGGAAGAAGGAAATTATTGCAAAATATGAAAGTGGTGTACGAGTGTCCGACCTCGCGTCGCACTACAAAATGGCAAAATCAACCATTTCCACTATCTTGAAACATAAGGAAGTGCTAAAGAAAGCTGATGTTACAATGGGAGTGATAGGAATTAGTAAGCAAAGGCCTCAGATAATGGAAGAAATGGAGAAGTTGCTTCTTATCTTCATCAAGGAAAATACGTTGGCAGGGACAGCATTAGTGAAGCTCTCATCTGCGAAAAAGCTCTTCAAATTTACGAAGATGTATTGAAAACTACTGGAGGTGAAGGTGCTAGTTCATCAACTTTCAAGGCAAGCAGGAGAATATTTTAGGTATTTTTCTTAATGGTAAGAAAGGATTAAATTACTTTCCATTATTTCTCATTGGAAAATTGGTTTCGGCGTTCGAACAAATCAGTTCTCGACCACCACCTCAGAACGGATTATGGTCGAGTACCGAGGTACCACTGTAGTTAAAAAAATTGAAAGAGGAAAAATTTATCCAGTTGGACTTTTGAGTATAGTAAGACCATATAAAAAATAATTATTATGTTTAAATCAAAATAAAGTGCAATTAATTATGAATTTCATAAACTGTTAGTTACTAACTGCAGCAGGGTCTACATACATATACCGGGCTTATCCTCCCCATGGGAGGGTAGCCGACAGCAGGCGGCAGGCCACAATCACCACACTTAGTCACTAGGAGGCGAGAGAGGCAGCACTGGCCGCACCTGAACTGCCAGGATCAGCAGCAGCCCAGCACAACCACCTTCCACAGTCAGGCCCGACAGCAACAGCTGGTTTACCCCAACCGCTTCATTGAGTGCAGCCCCTCCCCCGCACATGACAGGTCAACCCCATCACACGCGGGCAGCTTCCAGTAACGCGTCAAAAATAAAATTACCTCCTTATACACTGCCCCCACTCACTTCTGTCCGCAGCCATCCCTCTCGCCACGTCCACAGTCAGACCCCTCTCATACAAAGCACGTCGTACCCCATCCATCCAACTCATCCGTGGTCTACCTCGCGCTCGATCTTTTCACCAGCCGCTCAACATTCATTCTTTCAACATGCCCAAACCATCCAAGCACTCTTTCATCCACTCGCCTGCTCAACTTTTTGATAACACCCGTCTGCTCCCTAACCAACTCATTCCTGATCCTATCTCTTCTAGTTACTCCATACATGCTCCTCAAACACTTCATCTCAAACACATCCAACTTCCTCCTCTCAGCTGCTCTCAACCCCCAGGACTCTGCTCCATACAACAAAACTGGCACAATCAAACTTTCATACAGTCCCCTCTTAGCATTCATACTCAAACTCCTGCATTCAAAAACTTTCCTCATTGCACCCAATGTCTTACAACCTTCACTCACTCGATGCTTCACTTCTACTTTCCACTATCTTGAGCAGCAGGGTCTAGTTTAGAAAAAGATTGGTATGATTAGTAATGAGACCTGAGTTGTCTCATTACTGATGAAATGACAAGAAACAGTTGTGCTTATTTTCACATCACAAATGAACTTGGTACTTCATACAGAACATATATATTCTTTCAAAACATAGTGGGTAATTGCAGGTGCCTGGTCTGTCCCAATGCATCGGATAGAGGCAAATTCCATCTAAAATAAATTTCATTGACATGTACCACAAGTTTTTTCAAGATGAAGAACCGCATTGTCACTTGCTCTCAAGTCAGGAATCCCAGGTCGATCAACGGGAGATTAGATTACAAGTTAGTTTAAGCCTCCCTAACCGCTACAAAAAATGTATCAGAGAGAGGAAGGAGGAAGGCACCGTTTAGTATGGAGACAAGGGAATGCAGAATCTATGCAGTAGGGGGTATAGAAACAGTAAGTTGAGAAAGGTCATGAAACAAGATAAAAGTTCAAGAAGAAAGTAGTAGGTGCTGAAAACAGAACAGCAGTGAACCAAAAAAAGGTAGTCCTTAAGGAGTTTTACTACCCTGGGCTTTACCTGAATCACCCAATTTTACAAAGGTCTTTTTTTCCATTGATACTGCACCTAGGGGAACGAAAATGCATGCAGATATGTAAAATTGAATTCCGAACACATTTGCAAGTTGCATCTATAATATTTTTTATTTTTTGCAAAAAAAAGTCAATTTCTGAAAACAAGAAAAAAAACATTGCGCCACACAATTCTCACTCGACAATTTTCCCTTTTGATAAATTAAAGACGCAAAAATATTAGTAGTGTACAACAACCAAACCTATATTGAGTATGTTCACATTTTCATACACTATACATTTCAGAACCAGTTCTGTTAGTGATTTTTTATTGTTTTAACACTTTGACTGTGACTACTACATATTAAGTTCAATGCCAAATTCAAATTTAAAGTCAATTGTAGTAAACAATTTTGAAAATAGAAAACATGAACTGGATCGTGACTTCATTCAGCTTTGATTAAGTATTTGTGAAAATTGAGTTTGCAACTACCGGTCCGTCAGTAGCATTGGGAAAATTATCTCCGTGTACAACCAGTGGCGAACGTTGCAGTTAAAGTGTTAATGTGAATAACACACACAAATTCTCAATATGGAGAAATTTCTCATGTGCATTTCCAATATAAATACACTGAATGATTTACAGAAGTTTGTTATTGCTAAAAAAGATTGTTTCTGTTCTAATTTTTTGGGGTTTTTAGGCTTCTATTTTCTGTTTTCATTGATATTTGAACAAATACAGCTCTACATATGGCACCAGATAAGGTTCGAGAATCATGCAGACGAAACTCTGCTGGAGGCTGTTGCTGCAGTGAAGGCAAATACCCTCATCAAGACCACCCTAAACTAGATTTGGTGCCCCCATACAACTCTTCAAGATAGAGTCTCTGGGCGTTATAATCCTGTTAGGCATCAACAAGGCACTTTGCTTGGTTATAAGGGGCACGGTGATGTGCAGGCATGAGGGCACATGGGAGCATGGAGAGGTGAGGGCATGAGGGCATGTGAGGGCATGGGGAGGTGAGGGCACGTAAGAGCATAGAGGAGTGAGGGCATGTGAGAGCATGGAGATGTGCAGGCATGGACCCCTCAGGGGGATACAACTAGTGTATCTATGGGAATTAGCGCTCCCAGGGGGATTAGGTGAGGCCTCGAGCTAAAGGTTAAGTGGGCTTTCTTTGTGTTGAAATAGAATAGGTTTTTGTTTTGTTGAGGACCATCTTTTTTTGGTTCACTGCTATCCTGTTTTTCAGCACCTACTACTGTTTTCTTCAACGTTTTCTTCAACTTTTTCTTGTTTCATGAACTTCTTTCTTTGCTTACTGTTTGTATGCACCTTGTGCACAGATTCCACATCCCCTCATCTCCATACTAAATGGTGCCTTCATCCTTCTTCTCTTTAAATATCTTTGATGTGGAAAAGGGAGGCTGAAACTTTTTTACATAATAATAACAACAATAATAATAATATCCAGGCATGAGGGCACATGAGAGTGTGGAGATGTGCAAGCATGAGGGCACGTGAGAATGTGGAGATGTGCAGGCATGAGGGCACGTGAGAGTGTGGAGATGTGCAAGCATGAGGGCACGTGAGAGTGTGGAGATGTGCAAGCATGAGGGCACGTGAGTGTGGAGATGTGCAAGCATGAGGGCATGTGAGAGTGTGGAGATGTGCAAGCATGAGGGCATGTGAGAGTGTGGAGATGTGCAGGCATGAGGGCATGTGAGAGCGTGGAGATGTGCAGGCATGAGGGTCCGTGAGAGCGTGGAGATGTGCAGGCATGAGGGCATGTGAGAGCGTGGAGATGTGCAGGCATGAGGGTATGTGAGAGTGTGGAGATGTGCAGGCATGAGGGTATGTGAGAGTGCGGAGATGTGCAAGCATGAGGGCATTTGAGAGCATGGAGATGTGCAGGCACAAGGGCATATGAAAAAGAGATAAGAAAGCTCAAGTTCAAATGCACTTTTCATTCTAAAAAGGATACTTTATTCCAATCAAGCCTGATACATATCATCTCGAACATCAGTTTTTCAAACGCCTTATAACGGAGACCAGTATGCCTTGATGGTTAACCCAGGTCAAGCCGGTACCCATTTCAGAAACCTGAGTAGAGAGGAGTGTTTTGCTTGAGTTTTCCCTCACACTCAATAAGGAAATTTGCTGTGCAGCACCAAGATTCGGACCCTCAACTCCTTCATGGAAAGGCACAGTCTTAAGAACTCGGCTACGGAGAGCAATGAAATAATGAGCAGTTTTTTATTCCTTTACCTAGTATTGCCTTGGAAAACCTTGAAAAGGATAGCACCTGTTTTAAACCCATCGCCACAAAGCCAACCTACCGGTAGGTTTGAAAAATGGGTTAACTTAACAACTTAATGTACATTCAATATTCAAGTTAGAAGTTTTGTTAAGAGTTAATTGTAAAGGAAAAGGGTTGCATTTTCTGTCAGTGAAAAAAAATGCTGCTGCTAGCCTAACAAAAATCTATAGAAATTGAGTAGTTATTTTGGTAAAATACAATGAACAGAAATTGGAAAATCACTGGCCATTATTCATCCATGCACTTTCATATTTTTTCATGACTCACTTCTATAGATTTTGACCTGCTGAATCTTGTGCTATGTGAAATTTTTTCTAGATCAAATAGTTCTGTAGTTATGAGCATTTTTATGTAAAATAAATTTTCACAGTTAAGTTCATTTTGCGTATAGGCTGTTATCAAGCAGTTTCATTGCTTAGAAAGAGTTCTATATGCATATAGCTTTTCCTCCTAAATACAATGATGGTATTGTAGTTTGCCTAAAAATAAATCTACGGATTTAGGACTTCCATTTTTGGAAGAAAAAATATAATGATGGCAACCTTCTAAGAGGCTGAATATGTGCTGGCATGCCTCAGCTACACTGCTGGCCTTCCAAGAGGTCATGCAGCACCGGTAGCCATACTCCCAACTCGTTCCCTTCAGAGGCCAGACTGAGCAGAAGAATTCATGCAGATTTGAACATGTTACTTCCTCCCCTGTCCCAATTTTACCTTCCACCAATAAGTAGCACTTAATGAGGTGCTTAAAACCTTACATGGCAACCCTAGATTTGCTGATGTGCCATATGTACTAGCTTTTCCAACCTTTTAAGAGTCCAGGACATGGCGACGGGTGAAAGTTAAGTTTTCCACTTTCTCATTTTAGTACATTCACAGTAATGAAATTTCAAGTCATAGGCTTTAATTAACAGAAATCTTATAACCAAAGTAACAAATATCACTGATTTTTTTTATCTAGTAACTCATTGTTGTGTTAGATATGCAGGGCTTATATTCACTGCTATACTTTTTTATCTAATTATTTTACAAACAAGTAACTCAATCTTTGTTTTAATCACAAAAATTATTACAAACTTTGTGCAAGATAATTTTGTACCTTCTGAACGCATAAATGTATTGCAGCCATTTATAATCTGTATGAAATAGTGCTACTGAGTATAGAAACACGTAGAAAGATTTTAAACTTGTACAATATTACAAAACCATGGTGACTACTGATATTTCATTTTTCCAAATTTTACTACTTTTTACTACCTTCAATGGCAAAAAATTACTACCTTTTTTTTACACAATGATTGTTGTCCAAATGTCTAGAGGTAAGTAATTGGCCTATTACAAGTAATTTGAGTCAATAATATACGCAATGCCAAAAATTAAAAAAAAAGCTCCAAGTTTCTTAATACTTAAAATGCTTAATACTAAATGGAGCAACCAAAGCTTTACGGCAAAAAAGTTACCTACATTTTTAAGGTACCCCAACCTAAATGGACTCCAACAAAAGTTCATCATATGGAAAAAATGAACTGACTAGTAGTAGACACCAGGGGAGTGTCAGATCTCTTTACAGCAGGGTAGAATATCAAGGAATTTCATTATGACCAATCACTATGGCACTTTGGAAATATGAGTTTGTAAACTATTTCTATCGTACCTCAAAATCTAAATCGGCATCCTAATTGCGATCAATAATAACAAATAGGTTATGAACATGTTATACTACAGAACCAAAACGAAAATACAAATTTCCTGTAGCTTTCCTATATACATTTAGTAGAAGAATGAACTTTGATTACATGGAGCATCTCCATGCTATGATGACATCCTGGAGGAAACTGAATTGCCATGACTGCGAAAAGGAACTTCAAAGGAACTAAACTCTCGTTCAAAAGATGACACATTGTATTAAAAGATAATTTTATAGCATAATTCTTTCTGTATTTGGACATAAATTAACATCACTGGAAAAAAAACTTTCAGCTTTACAAAGAGGTCATTTTTTCAAAAATAAAAAAACATTTATAGTTTCAGTGAATCGTTGTTTCCCCAAATCGAAGTGGACAGAATAAACTCGTCTTTTCACAGGAAGATAATACTGCTCACAATCAAGCTCAGGTCCAAAAAAACTTTCTGGATTTAAATGAACTGCAAAGAAGTTCCTTTGGCGTCATTGTAATGTTTCTATCCTGCCGCAACAACTTGGAGTGTGAGTATATTTCTCTTGGAATAAGAATTGGAAGGCTACATCAAGTTTATGATAATCAAGACCTTACCAGTCAACTATATGACTTTGAATTAAACATTACTCATTAGTAGGAATTGAAATGTAATAAGTTTGATTCACGACTTGCTCATCTGAGATTGCAGCGAGACTCTAAAATCTAATTGAGAATAATTTTATTTCTGTGCTCACGTTTGTGAATAAAATATTTTAATTTTTGAGTATCAAGTGCACAAAGATTAGATTAGTCATTAGTTTTAGCCTCCCTACCCAGCAACAAATGCGATCCAAAGAGAGGAAGGAGGAAGGCACCGTTTAGTTTGCAGTTAAGGAAACGCGGAATCTACGCAGAAAGGGCATAGAAACAGTACGTTATGAAAGAAGATTATGAAACAAGAGCAAAGTTGAAGAAGAAAGTAGTAGGAGCTGAAGAACAGGACAGCAGTGAACCAAAAAAAGGTGGTCCTTGACATAACAAAAGCATTTTATTTCAACAAAAAGAAGGCCTACCTAACTCTCAGCTCAGGCCCTCATATTCTCCCCCTGGGAGCGCTAATTCCCATAGAAACAATAGTTGTATCCCCCTGAGGGGAACAAGTGCACAAAAAGAACAATTATGCCAACTATGTTATATGTATATCTTACGGGCAACTGCATCCACTAAAGATGAAATGCAATAAAATGTAATGGTTATTTAGTGATAAGTACAACTACCTATTTGAAAATTTTGGCTAGTTGTTAGTATTTATTCATAAAATTTGAAAGAAAAAGTTCACAAGATGTTTTACATTTAAAAGAATCGTAATTTGCAATAAAATATAAATTTTTTACCTGACAAACATATTTCAATCAAAGCTACTTGATATGCTTCTACAAGAAAATATGTAGCTATGCTATTCCATTTTTCCTTGAGATCGTATAATGCTTATTTGATACGTAAGAATTAAAGATGTTAAATGTCGACCTCATAATCATAAATGTTCAATTTTTAAATCCTTACTTTATTTTCAATACTAATCCCTGATATCACACATTCCTAAGCTTGTATCTTAACCCTTTAACGCCCCAGAGGACACCAGTGTCCTCTTTCAAAATTCCCCTTCAATATATTTTATTTCTTATTCAATTAGTTCCCTAATGTGTTCTTTGAAGTTCTCTGCCGAGTGGCAGTTCTTATCCCATCCTGATATCGGTGACTGCCAGATGCCAGCGCCAGTTTAGTGACGGTGGTTGTGTTAACGGTAATTTGAGTACAACAATTCGGACGTTAAAGGGTTAAGGACACCGTCTAGGTAGAAATCAGGTTATGTGTTGATTTTCTGTTTATATATGCATCTTATAGAGAATTTTCTTGCGCTTCCATTGGTACTTTTCTTTTTCGTCTACTCCGAATAGTGCGCCCACCAGAGGGGGGGAAAGCGATGGGGGTGGAGTGACCTTGAACCCTTCCCCCCTCATTATTGGGAGTCAATTAAGCGTTTCTCTGCGGGAATGGCATTATAGTTCGTTAATGGGCTACTCGAAGTGCTTCCATTATTCAAACAAAACATTCTAACGCTGAATAAACATTTTTTCTATAATTTTTGACAATTTCAAAATTTAGCTGTCCTGCCGTATCCATGATACCGCAGCTTTCATTCATAGCTCGATAACAGCTGCAGTATCATAGCTACAGCTATGGCGAGCACACCAATCCAAAGGGCTTGAAAAGAGCTATAAAACAAAGGAGTTGACTTGACAAAAAAACGTATTTTGGTCGAAAAAAAATGGAAAATTAAAAAAATTAATTGTTTTCATGAATTACACCTATTCTCTTTTGTTGTATATTTTTTCTAAGAGTTACAGAGCTACAGCAATGTAAATTATATCAATCGAAAGGGCTTGAAAAGAGCTACAAACGCTCAAGAGTTCATTGTAGAAAACCCTGTAGTTCAAAAGATAAAAAGAAAAACATTTTTTTTTTGTGAAAAAACTCGTTTTTATGGAAACTTGATAATTGGTTTCTCAAATGCTACGACTTCCACAATTTTAGAGCTACAAGAATGGTTTATATACCATTCGATAGGGCTCAGCAAGGTGTATCCTGGCGCAATAGCATTTTCTGATATATTTATTATTTTGAAAATTACACGACATGAAAAAAGAAAAAAATGAAAAAAAGTTCATATTTTTTTTTTAATTTCCAAAATCCACAAAAAATAAGTTATCAAAATTCCCTATTGCGAGTGGTTATATAGACATCTAAGCAATCTAAAAACGAAGTTCTGGTTCTGTAACTCAAAAATTGTAGAACTAGTAGGATTTTTAAAAAACCCCTATTTTATCATTTTTTTCGACAATAAAAAAAATCCAGTGCAGATACAAAAATTTTGTCGAAATAACAAATGATATTTGGATCATTTCACACCTACTGTGAAAATTTCAGAGAAATCCATCTATAAATAACGGACTTTTTTTTCTACATTGACGGTGTCCTTAATGTAAATGCGCACTAATAGAAGTATTTTCAACAATGCATTGCCACTGGTATTACATTTTTAAATTTACATTTATAAGATTTATGAAACCTCGATTACCGCATCAAAGCAAAAGCCATTTTATTGTTTTCTCAATAATTTGTTAATAACAAAATGGCTCAAATAAACCTTCTATCATAAAACTACTAGATAACTTTCAGATCAAACGGAATGAGTAGAGAAAGTGAAGTGTTTTTACTATTGTTCGCAAAAATTTTGTAACTTTTTTCTATTTTGTGTGCTCCAATCCTAAAATTACACCCCACCTGTACAGGAATATTTCCCATAAATCCAGGCAAATTTCTGATTATGGGAAAAATAAATTTTAAAAAATCTTCATACTCTTTATAAATATGTAACATTACTTTAAATTTTCAGAGAATTATTCCACCCAACAATTTTTTTTACTACCCTGAGGCAAATTTTACTACTTTTTACTCCTTTTTTTACTACTTTCCAAATTTTACTACTTTTTACTACTTTACTGCCTAGTAGACATCCTAAAAATTTGAAGCAATTGCAAGACCATTTTTCAACCATTGTCATTAAGTAGGGAAGTATGGGTTAATTGCAAAAACTTTATGGACTATAACTGTCTATTCATATCTTATAATTATGCTGTGAAAACCTTATACCTTATTCCACTCCTGAAATATTTTTTATTTATTTGTTTTAAATCAGAGTAAAAAAGCATTAGATTACCTTAATATTTGTATTATATTTGATTGGTCTTTCCATACTCTACTAATCTGTATCTGATCTCAATTATTCTGTAAAAAAATGGTATTCAATCATAGAAAAACTTACAACATAATTATAACAACTGTATCTATAAACATTTAATATCTGTGACCTGATCATTCAAAATGATAAATAGTACACAACTCATGCTATCAAGCTGAAAGATTCATGGGGAAACGGAGCGCATCTCAACACGTTAGCCTCAATGTGTCACACTAAAGTCCAATATTCAACTCCAATTTAAAGTTGATTGTGGTAAGCAATTTTGAGAATAAACATTCACTGAATTGTGCTTTCATTTAGATTTAAGCATTTATAAAAACTGAATTTGTGGCTACTGATTATCAGCAATATGATGAAAATCTCCTGCATGACCATCGGTAGCCTACCTCACATTGCAGCCCTAGTGTTGGAACACCAAATGACCAAAAGACTCACCAACCTTTACTCTCACAACATCCTTGTGTGTAAAAGATTACTAGAATCATCAACAAATTGGGCTGTATCAAAATTACTTCATTCTCGGAATCTAATTATATATTTACATCACTAACCCACAATGGGTCTTCATGGAACTTGCTTTGCAGCTCAAAAAGTGTCTAGGCCTATTTAAAAAAATACAGCTCTCCACAACATTCAGGAACAATGCTTTTTAAGAAAGAAAACACATCATCATCAAGGCCAATGCCTGTAAATAGGAAGCTATCACCATCACTGGGTCTTGGTGTTCAAATTGCAGGAGATTGCTAGAAGCATTTGATGTAAATTCTCATACCAAAGGAGGAATTTCACCTCTCGAGCCCTTGACAAAGTTCATCTATTTGCACTACATGTTTTTTTTGTCTATCAATAGACCACATATATTTGTTTATTACTACTGCTCGTATGGTACGTTTGCCTAAGGACGTCTTATATTAAGAAATTTTTAAAAGCCAATATACTGGCATGTTTCTCATGTGCCAACTTTTTGGAAATAAACGGTTTTTCAGTCTTTCGAAGCAGCTCCAGAGCCAACTCACTATTAAGTCAAACTCGCTCAACGAGATAAAATACCTCAGCAAAACCTTTAGCAAAAATTTGACGAACGTTTTAAGCAGTCAAACCTCAGCAGCATCACTACCTGCGTTACATCTCAACGAGTGCAACAGGGCAGTATTTTCTCCTTCAGCTCTACGTCACTATCAAAGCTGAGGGTAGCTGCCGGTAGCACATCATCAACAAGGGCACCAACATACCGAGACCAACACTATTCTTCTATAGTACGCGACATAATTGTAAATGTACGAGATTAGTAAAAATCTCAAAAATTTTATTGTGATAATAATATTCATAAGCAATATCTTTTAGATATGTGTTGCGCTGTAAAAGCTGATTTTAATCCGGAAATTATTTTTGCCAACACCTGTGCATTGATGAATACTGGCAGTAAAACTCCATAGAGCGCAAGTTGCATGGATGATGGATGTTTTATTTTAAACAAACCGTATACATGACATCTCGTATATTGGTTTTTCAAATGCCTCATTACTAACACCAGGACACAATGTTGGGCACCCCCGGTTAAACCGGTACCCATTTCCGATATCTGGGTAGAGTGGGGGATAGTGGCTGAGTTCTCCCTTTTCTAAACATGGAGAATCACAGAGCGGCACTGCCAGTATTTGAATTGCCGACGGATAACGTAAATTTTTTAGAGCAGAGCAATATAAACAAAGCTATAACTTCTTTTGATGGGTACGTTTATCTGCTACAAATTACAAGCTCCCAAACAATTCAAAACATTATTAGTAAAATCTTTTTCTAAGGGTAGCATATTTCAATGAAAAATGTGGTGTTGAGGTGTTTGCCGCCGCAAAAGGGCGCTCCGCCACCACGCGACGAAGACCTTGCCGCCGCCGCCGCCGCCGCCGCCGGACGGCTGCGGCGGGCCGGTTTCATTATTAGACAGCGGTACCGTGCAGACGTGGTGTTCATATTCTGGTTTCTAGTTGCGCCTCAGCTTGTTATCGTGAGGCTGACATTCGTGTTCTCTAGTTCTGCGGTAGAGCTAGAGTTACTGCAGTAGGGAAGCTGTGCAGTTGTTCCTGGGTGAAAGCAACTGGTATGAGTGATCATCTTGCTCCGTGGAAGAGGTGACGGTTCACTTCTGTACAGTCAAACCTGGTGGCGGTTCGGCCGGTACCGAGCGAAAACGACTGATTGGAAGGTAAGTCCGAGTGCTAGTAAAAAGCCTCAACCCTACATACAATGTCACATGGAAACCACATGGTTAGTTGCTGGTTTCGTGGATTTCAGCTGGCAAAATGGATTTGTCACTGAATATACTCATCATAGCTATGTGTAGCATTCGCTACAAAGCGTAAGAATTATAAACTTTCCCATTCGCACTTAAATAAAATAATTATTAGCATTAAAAATCTTACTATAAATTATTATTAATAATTTTCTACTTATAATAAGTAATCCTTAAAGTTTTTGTGCAAAAAGCACAAAATTAAAAGTCACGATTGACATGTTCGTGTTTTAAGCCTCTGAATTTGGCATCACTGCGCGGTGGCGTCTCTTTTTGAAACACACATTCTTTCGTGCATCACTAGCTCGTGCATACCGCGTTCGTAACCTCAACGACATCACCACCACCACACACACACTCAGTTTCCCTGGGCCTTGTTTCGGGCAATTGTTCTGGGCCTTATTGGGCCTTATTGGGACTCTTGTTTGGGACTTGTTTTGGACTTTGTTTCGTCCTTGTGTCTGGCCTCGTTTTACCTTAACTGGCCTCAACTACCAGGCCTTACCTTAACCGGCCTTTACCTTTAACTGGCCTTACCTTACCAGGCCTTACCTTAACCGGCCTTTACCTTAACTACCAGGCCTTACCTTAACCAGCCTTACCTTAACCGGCCTTTACCTTAACTGGCCTTACCTTGCCTGGCCGTACTTCCCCCAAAACACTCTCACATACCTCCGGATCTCACCATCGCTCACCGGATTCCTGGCACGGAGTGCCCCCACCTAGAGAAGATCTTCCAGTCAAGATCCCGCCAGTCCGCCGGGTGTTCTCCAAATATATACCGAGCTGAGTCCACTCGCCTCATTACCCTTCTCTCATGGTTTGCAAATACTTGTCGATTCACGCACGTTTAGCGTTTGGCCATACCCACGGCTAAACCAAACACTGGTGACTACCCAGAGTTTGAAAACCCCAAACCTTCTTTAAAACTTAAAAACTATTCAACTCGATAAGTGTTTGAGAAAGTGTGAGAGAGGTTAATTTTGGCGTATCATTGTAGTGATAAGTTTCCCATGTCGTAGTCTTTGAGAATTTCTAGGGGTTTAACCGTGTTAATGAAGGTTCTCTGAGCAGCTCTAACAAAATTTTTTTTTCAGCGCTATCCTGTCCTTGTTTGTTTCATGTGCCTCAGTAGGTAGGAAAAATTTTTTTTCTCCTATTTCCGTGCCTCACGCTTATTTCTGACTACCGTAAAAATTCTCGTTTCATTTTTCTTTCTCTCCGTTTTTCAACGTTATTGATCGCTTGAGTAGGTAGAAAAATAATTTTTCTCACCTTTTTTTTTGTGCCTACGCTAATTGCCGCATACCGCATAAATTTTCGTTTCCAATTTCATATTTTCTTCTTTCCGTTTCAACTTTATTTGAATGATTGAGTAGGTAAAGTAATAACGCAAACCTGTGACACCTTTAATATCAAAAAATTTATTAGGCATTGAATACGTAATTCCGAGCAGTTATAGTTTCATTTTCGCATTTCATAAAAGAGATTGCTAGCATGCCTGACTCAGATAATGAAGATCGAGCGCGCACCAAACCTCTTAGTCTGCCCCCCTTCATTCCGGAGGATAGCCACACTTGGTTTAACCAGGTGGAGGCCATGTTCAGGTATGTCAGGCTATTGTCAGAGATGCCGACTAGTGCTTTGTAATTTCGCGGTAGGAAAAATAATTCTCTCGCAAATAATCGAACTGGCGTATCACAGATACTTGCGAACCCTATATCCATCACAGATTTCAAAATTTCAACAGCCAGAAATTCTTCGGCTCTAAAACTTCAAAGCTTGATTAGCTCGCAGCCAGAAATTCTTCGGCTTTAAAACTTCAAAGCTTGATTAGCTCGCAGCCAGAAATTCTTCGGCTCTAAAACTTCGAAGCTTGATTTTTATATCGGCTTAAATTTCAACTGCTGGAAAATAATTCGCCTCCTGAAAACCTGTGGACAAGCCCCAACTAATAAATTAAGTCGCCAAAACCTGATTTTCCATTTTCCCTGAAGATATCAGGAAGATCCTTCCGGGATAAGAAGACTCTGAAATTTCGGCTCCCAAGAAGGACCAATCTAGTTTTCAACCGGGCTGAAACAGGACTAGCCCACCTAAATAATCAATTCGCTGGCTCCGAAGAAGGACCAGCAAAAATTGCAACTATCTACAAATTGGCACCCAAAGAGGATATTGCCAAAACCAAATATCTAACAATTTGGCGCCCAATGTGGATACGCCACAACCTACTATTTAACAAAGTGGCGCCCGAACAGGGACTGCCAAGAATATAATCTAATAATTTAAAAAAAGTGGCGCCCGAACAGGGACGGCCCGAACTCAGCGACCCGAACTCTGGAAAGCTGCATCTAAAGAAGGACTTTGAATCCTGAAAACCCAAGAAAAATAACAAAAATAAAGGAACTTCGACTTCCTGAAGCAAAAAGAAAATTTCAAAATGGATTGCGTCCAACGTGCCCGAGAGTACATGACTGCCCTAGGCCTCACTCCGGAGCAACCAGACTACCGTGAAACCTTCCTTCAAAGAATAAGAATTCTGGAGGAAGCTGAAGAACGAGAACGAGAACGAGCACTAGAAAGAGAAGAACGAGAACGAGCACTAGAAAGAGAAGAACGAGAACGAGCACTAGAAAGAGAAGAACGAGAAAGAGAACGAGAACGAGAAAGAGAAAGAGAAGAACGAGAAAGAGAAGAGCGAGAACGAGAAAGAGAACGAGAGAGAGAAAGAGAACGAGAGAGAGAAAGAGAACGAGAGCATGAAATCCAGCTCCAACAACTCAACCAGCAAAGGGCACCAGAAGCCAGACGGGTCAAAATACCCGATATCGCTGCTTTTAACCCTGAACAAGAGGGGATCCAAGAATTCATGCAGCGTTTCGAGAGTCACAGCAACGCACTCGAATACACGGAATTTGAGGCCGTTCTCGCACTAGAAAATCTAGTAACGGCTAAGGAAAGAAGACTCATCCAGACATTGGCCGCTGTCGACCGCTACCAATTTAGGGAAATCAAAAATTTACTGCTGGAGTCCCACAAGATAACCCCCGCTAAACTGCGCAGTAACTACTATGAACTGAAGCCTGAGGAAGGAGACAACATGAGTCGATACATCCGGAGATTGGAACAAGCGCTTAACGCATGGCTCACCGGAAGCCAAGTAGAAGAAAACTACGACCAACTGAAAAATTTCATGCTTATGGATAGGGTCTACTCCAGTCTACCGTCTCACCTTGCTACTCAACTCAAAGACAGAAGCGGTAACACCTTAGCGACTCTAGCTGAACAAGGGGACAAATTTCTACAAGCCCGACCAAATACAACTCTCCAGAAACTCTGTGAGAACCGTCTGTCGACTAACAAAAATGACGGTCCAGAATCTTCAATGGGAAAACCTTCCAGAAGTTCTCAAGTGAATCGATTTTCTAACACCACAACCGGAAATTATCGACCTTCACCTCCTCAGAACCAAAATTTCAACTATCGACCTCCTCAGAACCGAAATCCCCAGTATCGACCTGCACCGCCTCAGAATCAGAATTTCCAGTATAGGCCAAGGACAACTGGACCAGCTCACGTAGAAGGCAGACCCAACTACTTTAACCGTCCGCCAATCCACTGGAGAACATTCTTCTGTAATCACCATGGAGAAAATCCAACTCATTCTAGCGCAGAGTGCCAAGTACTTAACCCGCAATCTCAGCAAAATACCTCTTCCCAAAATGAAGGAGGTGCGGCCCAACCTACTGCCCACATCAATTATATCGAAGAGGAGTCCCCAGGATATACCCTGTCACCCGTCGAATGCAATCATGCTGCGGATACAACCGGGCTATTACTAGGTAAATTGAAAAAGTGTCAGGGCAAACTCAATACCAAACCAGTAGAAATATTACTGGATGGAGGAGCCACAGCCGTGTTTGTGAAGAAAGCCCTAGTGCCCGAACAAAATATATCCAAAAACAAAATCACCATCAAGTTAGCTAACAGCCAAACTTTCGAAGCGCCATTAGCCAACGTCAAACTTGACTGCCCATATTATCGAGGCAACATCACAGTTGTAGTGATGGATAACCCTGCAACCGAAGTAATCCTAGGACGTGTGCCGGGAACCACATCTTTTGAAGAAGAGCCCACGCCTCCTATCATAATTGAAACCTCTCATGTCACTACCAGAGCGAGCGCAAAGAGAGAAGAAAATGAAAAATCTAAGGAACCAGAACAGCCGCAAACCAACAAGGAAGAGTTAATTAAACTACAGCGAAACTGCGCCACCTTACAACCTCTTTTCAAAAAGGCCGATAACAAAACTGAAGAGCACCAGAGAAATGGCGGAATCACTACGTACGAGCTTCATCAAGAAGTTCTCTATCGGAAGACCCTCCGAGATGGTCAATCAACCTTCCAACTCGTCGCACCATTGGAGCTGCGGGAACAAATCATGGAACTGGGCCACGATAATCCCTTAGCAGGTCACTACTCACAAAAGAAAACCCTGCAAAGAATCGAACGTGACTTTTGCTGGCCTTATCTAAGCAGAGACGTCATCCGGTATTGCCACTCGTGCCATACGTGCCAAATTCACGCTCCAGCTCGACCTCCTAAAGCCCCGCTCGCAAAACCAGCCTTGGCTGGAACTCCTTTCGCTGCACTAAGTGTAGATATCATAGGACCCATTCAACCTTCTTCCAGTCGCGGCAATCGATACATCCTAACGGTAGTTGATCAGGCTACCCGATATGCAGACGCTAAGGCTTTGCAACATATTGACGCAGTCACTATTGCAGACGCGCTCAATGAAATCTGTACTCGGACCGGATACCCGAGAACCATGACCACCGACAACGGAACGCAATTTACGGCCGAGTGCTTCGAAGAATTTCTAAAGAAAATGGGAATTCAACATCACAAAACTCCACTGTATCATGCCCAATCAAATGGCATAGTGGAAAGGTTTAACGGCACTCTAAAAATGATGCTACGGAAACTAGCGGCCGAACAACCCAAAGACTGGGATCTATATTTACCTTCCTTGCTCTTCGCCTATCGTGACGCGCCTCAATCTGCCACTGGTTATTCACCGTTCGAACTAATCTACGGCCATCGAGTTCGAGGACCTTTAACCCTATTGAAAGAATATTGGACTACCGAGACTTCCGAAGAAACCGATCTCAACACTCAGCAATATTTGCTTGAATTAAAGCACCGACTCAAAGAGACATGTGCTATAGCTCGTGACAACCTCGGGAAAAGCCAAGAGAAAGCCGTGAAGTACCTTCATAGAAAAACAAAACTTAGAAGTCTTCAGCCTGGTGATCAAGCCCTAATCTTCGTTCCAGACTCCCGTAATAAATTAACAATGACGTGGAAAGGTCCTTACAAGGTTAATACGCGCCTGGGAACCTACACCTATTTGTTAGACGTCGATGGAAAAGAAAAACTCTATCACATTAACCTACTCCGGAAATATCAAGAGCCTGAAAACTTAAGTAAGGAGCCCGAAATTAATTATCTAGAAATAGAAGAAATGGAAGGAGCAGTAGTGAAAGAAGCATTCACCACTGCGTGCATAGCTGTCGAACCAACCGAAGACGAAGAAGAACTCGATAACAAGAACCCAGAAATTCCACTGAGTTCTGGTGAAAATGTTGAACACTGCGCCATCGACGAAACACGATCCCCAGCAGAGCAAGCCCAACTAAAGGAGCTCCTAGAAAAATATAAACATCTCTTCACCGATATTCCCGGACAAACTCAAACAGTCGTACATGAGATAAAAATCCAAGATCCTGCTAACCTACGATTGCAGCATGCGTACCCTCTACCACTAGCATTGGAACCTCAACTCCTAGAAAATCTGGAGCAATGGATTAAATTAGGAATCATTTCGCCATCCAACTCTCCCCATTATTCACCCTTGCTAGCCGTACGAAAAAAAACGGGAGCCACCGTTTCTGTTTAGATTGCCGCCATCTCGACAGCCAAACTCAGTTTGATGCGGAACCCATAGCTGATATTTCCGCCATTTTTTCCCGACTGGCCGGAAAAACCATCTTTAGTAAAATCGATCTAACTAGTGGATACTGGCAAGTGCCACTCCAAAAAGAGTCTCAAGCATATACTGCTTTCAAAACTCGTTCTGGACTCTACGAATTTAAGGTTATGCCATTCGGTCTCGCAAATGCCCCAGCCACCTTCTCAAGACTCGTCCGCCAAGTAATTTCCGGTCTCAAGGACTTCGAAGTCTACATGGACGATATACTCATCGCTTCTGATAGCTGGGAAAGCCACCTCATCGCCCTAGACCAATTGTTGGCCGCTCTTGCTCAACATGGTCTCAACGCTAAACCTTCAAAATGCTCTTTCGGATACCGACAAATCCAATACCTAGGCCACCAATTGAGCAGTGAACAAATCCGGCCTATGAATGACCGGATCGAAGCTATAAAGAACGCTCCTCTACCAAAAAGAAAAACCGAGCTTCGAAGCTTCCTCGGTAGCATAGGATATTACCAGCAATTTATTCCGCATTACACCGAGCAAACTGCCCCTCTCCAAGACTTGCTAAAGAAAAACGTTCCAGATGAAATTCCCTGGACTGATGTTACACAGGATGTGTTTGACACTTTAAAAAAGGCTTTGTCTCAAGATCCGGTCCTGCAATTACCTGACTCAAAGCTTCCTTTTATCCTTCGAACGGATGCTTCTCAAATTGGATTAGGAGCAGTACTACTGCAACCCAGTAAGCACGACTTCCGCTATTATGCACCCATCGCTTATGCTTCCCGACGCCTGCGAGGAGCAGAAACGAATTATTCAACGATCGATAAAGAAGCTCTGACCATATATTGGGCATTCCAAAAATTTGAAACCTACCTATATGGGAGGGAGTTTATATTGCAAACCGACCATCGACCTCTTCTGTATCTGCAACAAGCGGATAAACTAAACCCACGACTTAAACGATGGGCTTTATACTTCAGCCTCTTTCAATTTAAAGCGGAACATATTCCTGGAGTGGAGAACCATCTCGCCGACTTCTTATCCCGCTCTCCCTACCAACCAGAACTGGATTCGGCCTCTTCAGAAGAGAAAGGACAAGACTTTTCCTGAGCTGTATTAGAATAAGTGTTTCTAATTGTTAAGAAATAGTCTTAAGTATTCTTTATAAGCTATCTGATGTACATATGCACCATTATATTAATTTATAGGCCAAAAAGCACCGTCGACATCGGGCTTCATAGCATGTTCGCGACATTACTTGCAGCAATGTCTTCTCGGTAAGGGCGTATCAGGCTATTGTCAGAGATGCCGACTAGTGCTTTGTAATTTCGCGGTAGGAAAAATAATTCTCTCGCAAAAATCGAACTGGCGTATCACAGATACTTGCGAACCCTATATCCATCACAGATTTCAAAATTTCAACAGCCAGAAATTCTTCGGCTCTAAAACTTCAAAGCTTGATTAGCTCGCAGCCAGAAATTCTTCGGCTCTAAAACTTCAAAGCTTGATTAGCTCGCAGCCAGAAATTCCTCGGCTCTAAAACTTCAAAGCTTGATTTTTATATCGGCTTAAATTTCAACTGCTGGAAAATAATTCGCCTCCTGAAAACCTGTGGACAAGCCCCAACTAATAAATTAAGTCGCCAAAACCTGATTTTCCATTTTCCCTGAAGATATCAGGAAGATCCTTCCGGGATAAGAAGACTCTGAAATTTCGGCTCCCAAGAAGGACCAATCTAGTTTTCAACCGGGCTGAAACAGGACTAGCCCACCTAAATAATCAATTCGCTGGCTCCGAAGAAGGACCAGCAAAAATTGCAACTATCTACAAATTGGCACCCAAAGAGGATATTGCCAAAACCAAATATCTAACAATTTGGCGCCCAATGTGGATACGCCACAACCTACTATTTAACAAGGTACCATGAAATAACGGATGACACTGATAAGTTTTACGCCCTTGTGTCCGCAGCTCCCACAAAATTGTTAAATGACTCCAATCAATTGCTAGAAAACCCTCCCGCTATTAATCCGTACGGCACCTTGAAAAGAAAGATATTACAGAAGTTGCAGATGTCCGATGCGGACAAATTTAGATCGTTAGTAAATGAGTCAGCAATCCCACCTGTTTCTGTCTCTTTCTCTCCCACTTCGTTAGTTAAAGAGTTGCGAAAACTGGCAGCGGGTGTTGCCGTAGCTGAAGGATTTCTGAAAGAAGTTTTTATGAATAAGCTTCCTCCCAATGTGCGTCCATTTCTATCGCTAGCAAGCCCTGACCAAACTTTATAGAAGCTTGCAGAGTCCACTGAGACAGTGATGCGCAACTTAAACGTGTCACAAGCACCGCAGGTAGCTTCTTTGAATGCAGCAGCTGCAAATTTTAGCCCCTCAAATACTCCTATTAACCAATCCTCAGCCACAATAGATAAGATGCAGCAAGACATCGCTGAGCTAAAGCAAGCTTTCCAGAATTGCCAGCTAGGTCAGAGTGTAGCTCACATCCAGAAAGGCCCAGGGAAATACCAGAGCTACTAAAATGCCTATGACTATCCCTCCAACTATCATCCTTTTCTTCCTACTCAACGTTTCGATAGAGGTAGATCTTATGATAGGTCAAATCAAGACCGCCGCTTTCGGTCGCGCTCTCGTGATGCTAGTAGTAATTTATGCTGGTACCACCAGAAATTTGGTGACCAAGCTCGCAAATGTGCCTCACGCTTTTGCCCTCGTTATACCGAAATGACTTCGGGAAACGCCAACCACGACGCATAGTAGCGAGTACTGCGTTGCCTCATTCCCAGACTACTCGCCTCTTGAAAATCCTTGATCCCACTACCAAATATCGATTTTTAATCGACACTGGTTCCAGTGTGTCAATTATCCCAGCCACGGGTAAAGATAGAAAGAACAATCTAGTGGCGACACTACGCGCCGCAAATGGCACCCCAATAGCTTGTTACGGGGAAAGAGTTTTAGAGTGCAGTCTGGGATTGAGGCGAAACTTTCCCTTCACTTTCCTCGTCGCGGAAGTCCAAGAGCCTATCATTGGCGCGGATTTCTTAGCGAAGTTTGGGATTCTTGTAGATGTTAAAAACCGTAGAATTAGGGACGGGGAGACACAGATCTCAATTCCCGCTTGTAGCATAACTAGAGCTAATGTCTTGCACTCTTTCACTATCGCCTTCAAGGATGAGTGCATGTTTGAACAGGTACTCGCAGATTATCCTGCACTAACAAATTCTAACTTAGCTTAAAAAAAAATGCAGACTAGCACGAAACACCATATTGAAACTACTGGACCGCCAGTCTATTCCCGAGCAAGGCGACTACCGCCTGATCGATTGGCTTTAGCCAAGAAAGAATTTGCGCGCATGCAAGAATGCGGCATCATCCGCAGTTCCAAAAGTCCTTGGGCTAGCCCTCTTTTGCTAGTACCCAAGGCTAACGGTGAATTCAGACCATGCGGGGATTTCCGCAGGTTGAATGCCGTTACTCTACCTGATCGCTACCCTATTCCTTACCTTCATGATTTCAGTGCAAATTTAGAAGGAGCACAAATTTTCTCAAAAATCGACCTCCAGCACGCCTTCCATCAAATTCCACTTGAGGAGAGCGCTATCGCTAAGACCGTGGTAATCACTCCGTTTGGTCTCTTTGAATTTCTCAAAATGCCGTATGGCCTAAGGAACGCACCTCAGACGTTGCAAAGGCACATGGCTGAAATTTTCTCAGATCTCACTTTCGCCTATGTCTATCTAGATGACATCCTAGTGGCATCCACAACCCCGGAGCTGCACAAAGACCATCTTAGGGTCGTTTTTCAAAGATTGTCCGACAATGGACTCCTGGTAAATCCTGCAAAATGCGAGCTCGGAAAGCCATCACTGATTTACTTAGGTCATGAAATCTCTAGCCTAGGTCTAAAACCTTTGCCTTCCAAAGTAGAAGTTATCAAAAACTTTCCTCTTCCACAGACCCAGAAGGAACTAAGAAGGTTCCTAGGTTCTGTTAACTTCTATCATCGCTTCATACGCAACTGTGCTCAAACTTTAGCCCCCTTGTCAGACTTGCTCGAACCGAAACGAAAAGGTAAATCTATTGAGGTAAAATGGACAGACGCAGGACGCGGAGCTTTTGAGGAAATTAAGCACAAGTTAGCTACCGCGACTGAGTTATCCCACCCTATTGCTAATGCTGATTTCAGTCTGGTAGTGGACGCCTCGAGTACTGCTGTAGGTGCTGTTTTGCAACAACAAGTAGGTACTAATATCTCTCCTCTTGCCTTCTTTTCCAAAAAGCTGTCGCCCACTGAGCGTGCTTATAGCGCGTTCGGTAGGGAACTCCTTGCTATCTATCTGTCTGTGAGACACTTTCGCTATGCTCTAGAGGCAAGGGAGTTCGTGATCTACACAGACCACAAACCTTTTACCTCAGCGATTAAGATGCCTTCTGAAAGACATTCCCCAAGAGAAGCTCGACACCTTTCCTTCATTAGTCAATTCACCACTGATATCCGATACATCAAAGGTCTCGACAATACTGTCGCTGACTGCCTCTCCCGTATTAATTCTGTCCAAACGGGTGGTGAAATCACTTTCGGAAATATTAGTAACGCTCAAAAGGAGGATCCTGAACTTCAGGATCTTCTCAAACCTTCTAACACTTCCTCTCTGAAATTAACCTTGGTTGACGGCGTGTACTGTGATGCCGAGCGACTTTCCCGTTTGTATCTTCCTGCGACCCTCTGCAGAGTAGCTATTCTCCACTATCATTCCTTCTCTCATCCTGGTATTAACCGTACATTGCGTTTGATTTCCGATCGTTTCGTCTGGCCAGCGATGCGTAAGGAGGTTAAGCAAATTGTGCAAAATTGCCATGCATGTCAGAGTAGTAAAGTGGTGAAACATAATCGTGCAGCGCTGCAGAGTTGTGCATTCACAGGTCACAAGTTCGACTCTGTCCACCTAGATTTGGTGGGTCCTTTGCCTTTATCGCGTGGTCAGTCTTATTTGTTGACCATCATTGATAGGTTTTCTCGATGGGTTGAGGCCGTGCCTCTTCCTGATACCCAAACTGAGACTGTAGCGCGCGCTTTCATGTCCACCTGGATTTCCAGATTTGGAGTTCCCTTAAGTGTCACACATGACCGGGGATCACAATTTACCTCCAAATTCTGGAGTGAGCTTAGCACCGCTTTAGGTTGTACTAACACCAGCACTACCGCTTACCATCCGCAGTCGAATGGACTTATTGAGAGAGTCCACAGAGACCTCAAAGCTGCGCTTCGCTGCCTTAATTGCAGCCACGATTGGACTGACAGACTTCCAGTAGTACTGCTGAGTATTAGGAATTTGTATCGCCAAGATCAGAAATGCACAGCAGCAGAGATGCTTTATGGGAAGACGCTTCGTCTCCCCGGCGACATTGTTGACCCAAAACCTTTGCCTGAATTTTCATCTGCTGACCGTTCCGCATATGTAACCTGTCTCAAAGATTGCATGCGTCGGATCAAGTATGTTGCTCCACGAATGCCTCAAACAAAAGACAAATTAGATCCTGCTTTGCAAGACTGCACACATGTGTACGTCCGTAATGACGCCGTCAAACCTACACTCACGCGCCCTTATGATGGCCCATTCAAAATAGTGAAAAAGACGCCCAAATACTTCATCCTTGAAAGATCTGGTTCACACGACCCTGTGAGCATTGATCGATTAAAAGTCGCGTACACTTCCGATCATAGTGTAACTTCTAACTCATCATTCTCTCCACAGAATTCCCTTTCCACTGAGACTCGATCATATCTACCATCTCAGCTTCCTCAGTTGGCTGCATTGTTGCCTAGTCAACTTGAGTGCAACCCTTTCTATGTGCCTGTACATTCAAACCCTACTCCTAAACCTATCATAGACTCTAATTCTAGCCCTCTTACTGAAACAGCGACAAGTCTGGATAGACCAGACGAGCCCGCTGCAGTAACTCCTGTTCCTAGAACTCTTGCCGGCCTAAATTTGCAGACCCGTTTGGTGAAACTTCCCCACGCAGTAACATTTTCCGACCGCCAAACCCGGCATGGTCGTGTTGTTCGAACTCCTTCCCGCTACAAATGATTTCAGCGGGTGGACCTTTCGGTCTGCGCCTTGGGGGGTAATGTAGCATTCGCTACAAAGCGTAAGAGTTATAAACTTTCCCATTCGCACTTAAATAAAATAATTATTAGCAATAAAAATCTTACTCTAAATTATTATTAATAATTTTCTACTTATAATAAGTAATCCTTAAAGTTTTTGTGCAAAAAGCATAAAATTAAAAGTCACGATTGACATGTTCGTGTTTTAAGCCTCTGAATTTGGCATCACTGCGCGGTGGTGTGCGCCAAGCGCCATCCATGCCCTCTTCCCCCGTGCACCTCAGAGGTCTTATAAGCGGTGAGCTCTTTAGGGCCCGCGCATTGGAGAAAACGATGGTGTTAACATTTTTAGTTGTGCGAAATTTAATTAATGGATTTGCTTTAATTTTGTTTAGTTATTATTCCGTTATTAATGTTGTTTTTTGACTTATTTGAAATTTCTTTTTATTTTTCATGCACAAGGTTTTGCGAATTCACCTTCGTGAACGGTGAACCATTGATAAGGTGAACCATTGACTTTGAACGGTGAACCATTGACTTTAAATACAAAAATAACTCAACTTGAAAAAGAGATGTTCTGCTTTAAAAGAGATGCTATTTTCTACGATGTTACTTTACCATGTTCGTGGTGTTGCCAACGTGGTTTAAGTATATTTAGAAACTTGAAGTAGGTAATTATAAATTCAGTCGTTCAAAATTATGTACTTTGTTTACATTTCATTACTATTGCATTACGATAATTTGAAACGGTTTACCGAATTTCCATATTCATACTTGATGTTTTAAACTAGCGTGTGTTTGATTTTACTACATGTTTTCTTATATCTTACTCCACATTCTATATCCTTATGTATCGATAGAATTAAGTCTTACGAGTCTACGGCACTCTGTTTATTTCGATTATTCTTTTACTAATAGTGGAAAAGTTCTGTTCTAATTGGAGCGATGTTTGGCTTTAATATTATAAAAATCAATAACAATAACATACGCGTATGATAACAATAACATTATCTAACTTCTATTTTTAAGTCTACGGTAACGCAGACGAGGTTTTGAATTTTTCTTTTTGGTGAAAACTTTAATGATGCTTTAATTTGATTTTCAGCTAATTTAATCATCCTTTCTGAATTATTTTCTATTACCTACGAGGTAATAGTTTTGATTCTTATAAAATTTTCCGAAATTGCCTTGCCGGTGAACTCGTGTTTCACGTTGCAGTTAATCTATAACCCCTATAATCCCTAGGTTTATTTTGTTTTTTAATAATAATATTTGTGTTATGCGCGACTTTGTTAACGTCAAGTGGCGATGGTCAATTAATTTGGTGATGATTTCAGTGAAGGAATTTTGTTTTTGACGGTTCTGAAATTATGCATGTGATTACCTGATGTCGAAATTGCTTGTCATTTACATAATTGTTGCGGTATTGAAATATTGTGCGACATTACACCTTAATTGCGAGGTATCATTTACTGGGTTTGATCAAATTTAATTGTTTAGTTAATAGATTTACCTTTGAGCATGTGAGGCGGATTTTGTGTTTGAAATTAAAATTTTTGTTGTTATCCGACCGAATATTATTTTTTTTTGTTTATAATTGAATACCTATCCGGGTAAAGGGGGGAGGTATGTGCGCCAAGCGCCATCCATGCCCTCTTCCCCCGTGCACCTCAGAGGTCTTATAAGCGGTGAGCTCTTTAGGGCCCGCGCATTTGGTTCGCGTCCCCACCTGTACAGCATCCTACCAGTAAACGCTGCTCTTCTCCATTGTGATCTCTAACCTCTGTCTGCCTGTATAGTGGCGTCTCTTTTTGAAACACACATTCTTTCGTGCATCACTAGCTCGTGCATACCGCGTTCGTAACCTCAACGACATCGCCACCACCACACACACACTCAGTTTCCCTGGGCCTTGTTTCGGGCAATTGTTCTGGGCCTTATTGGGCCTTATTGGGACTCTTGTTTGGGACTTGTTTTGGACTTTGTTTCGTCCTTGTGTCTGGCCTCGTTTTACCTTAACTGGCCTCAACAACCAGGCCTTACCTTAACCGGCCTTTACCTTTAACTGGCCTTACCTTACCAGGCCTTACCTTAACCGGCCTTTACCTTAACTACCAGGCCTTACCTAAACCGGCCTTACCTTAACCGGCCTTTACCTTAACTGGCCTTACCTTGCCTGGCCGTACTTCCCCCAAAACACTCTCACATACCTCCGGATCTCACCATCGCTCACCGGATTCCTGGCACGGAGTGCCCCCACCTAGAGAAGATCTTCCAGTCAAGATCCCGCCAGTCCGCCGGGTGTTCTCCAAATATATACCGAGCTGAGTCCACTCGCCTCATTACCCTTCTCTCATGGTTTGCAAATACTTATCGATTCACGCACGTTTAGCGTTTGGCCATACCCACGGCTAAACCAAACATATGTTAGTACATTGCATGCTGGATTTGATACGTGGGGTCCACGTGGGATTTTCTATTAGCTACCACATTGGCTTAAATAAACTTATCCACATGGAAGGCACGTGTGTTTGCAACGTACTTGATTTTGAACGGCTATAAAAAACATTGTATTTATATATATAAATAATTGCTGTTATTCGTGTTTTGATAAAATCGCAGAGATACCTTTCAGAGCACATATTAAATACTGCATTTATAACAAATTCATAACCTGTTTACACGTCTGATTTGTCTCAAATTTAACTGCTATTTGCTTCTGTGTCAAAAATATGTACTTTATTTTTTGCAGTATTAAGGATCAAGCTGAGATAAAATAAATTCCGTGTGCTATAAAATCTAACATTCGCCTGTGTAAGACTTAGTTGTGCCTTAATCAGTTGTAATGCTCATTTTAAATATTTGTTATAACTATTAAGGTGATCATTGCCCGCGAAATATATGCTGTTAACCTCATTGAACAAATAATTGTGATAAATGAATTCTTTATATGAGTGAGGTACCATTTCAAAAGCTTTTGTTTAATAATACTAGAGGACAGAACACACCAATAAATAAATTGATATACACACATCACACATATAACTATTTGGATAAGTTTTGAGATTTCGATTTCGAAAGCATGCGCATCTGGCAGCTCTGCAGACTTGATTTCACGGATCCCCCTCCCCTGCCCCTCCTCTCAGACGCTCTTGCGTCATGGTTCAACTTCCGTGTTGCGTCACTCGTGACCGTTACTTAGTTCAGCTCGAGACGTGAACTGATCAGTGTCAATTGTGCTCCTCGATATCTCAAGGAATATCATTCAATTCATGGTATTAGTGAATGGAAGGGATAATTAATGTGACAAGCTTTTTACTGTCGATATTGAAATAATTAAATTTGAGCTTAGTTCTTATGCGCTGCTTGTTAAAACGATATAGTAGTTAAATTACTTTCTGTTGAACTGTTGCTAATTTTGGTCAACATCAACATCTGATTTTATTACAATATTTTCTCTTATTAGCGCTCCGTTGTGATGGGAAGTGATAAGTTACTAGAAGTCGTGTAAGATATATATGCAGAGTTTTAATTCGTATACATGTGCAAGCCGTTCGATGACTGTAAGCCATTTCTCCACCTATGCTGAAAGAATATTATAGCTTTTACTTCATATTGTTGTACCAAACTAGTCATAAATGAAATAATATTTTTTGAACTTTTAAATATGTATATATGTACGTCAGTATTTTAATTTGAAATACTCAATGAGAAATCCATCAGTACATTATTAACTTAGTAAAATTTTGTTTCTTATTTCTCATTTCGTAATTTATTTCATTGACCTTTATTTTGAGGGTTTATCAGTCTTCACAAAATGGATGAGGTTTGTTTGTGTAATTCATTTTGTCAATGTTTTGCCTTGATAAAATAGAAATGTATGAAGAACAAATTTACACCTTCAAAGACATATGGAAAAATTATTGTCATAATTATAATTGTTCAGTAATGAATTGTTATTTTCATGAAAGCAAATCAAATTTCTATAATAAAATGGCAGTGCAAACTTCATCATTCAAAATCAAGGAGTCTTACAAGCTGAATTGTACATTCTTATTAACATTTCTTAGAAGCAAATTAAATTCCTTTAACACAATGACAGCGCAAACTTCAATGCTCAAATTTAAAACATCATGATTCTATGTAAATGAACTATGATGAATGAATTCAACTTTCGAATGTATTAACTAACATTTCTAACAATTAAATTCCAATACATTCAAAATCATATTTAATAGTTTATAATACATTTGTAATACACTTATATTATCTCAGTATTATAAACTATTATATATGATTTTGAATGTATTGGAGTTGAATTGTTAGAAATGTTAGTTAATGCATTCGAAAGTTGAATTCATTCATCATAGTTCATTTACATAGAATCATGATGTTTTAAATTTGAGCATTGAAGTTTGCGCTGTCATTGTGTTAAAGGAATTTAATTTGCTTCTAAGAAATGTTAATAAGAATGTACAATTCAGCTTGTACGACTCCTTGATTTTGAATGATGAAGTTTGCACTGTCATTTTATTATAGAAATTTGATTTGCTTTCATGAAAATAACAATTCATTACTGAACAATTCAACTAGTATCATGATTTTTTGAGCTTGAATATTGAAGTTCGCTGCCATAGTATTAGAGGACTTTAATTTTTCTGAAAATCGTTGCAAAATTAAACAAAAAATTACTTCTTGACGGCCAGTTTTTTCCATTCCATGTTAATACGGCGGATATCTGCTACGGAAAAAATTGATGACCGTTGTTGTACCACGAATACCTGTACCGGGTGGCACATACTCCAAACCCGCAGATTTGGACGCCGCCCACCCCTCTCCCTCCACCTCCAAGCAGCTACAGCACCACCTCCGAGCAGCTACAGAAATGTTAGGTTAAATTTATTTAGGTTAGGTTAAGTTAAGTTAAGTTAGGTTAAGAGGTTAGGTTAAGTTAGGTTAGGTTGGGTAAGGTTAGGCAAAGTTCAGTTAGTTTAAGGTTAACTTAAAAAAGTTTAAAAATGACTGTTTTTGCGTGCCGAGGTGGAGGGTAGAATAGCCAAACACCAGCGGTCGTTGTCAAAACTTATTATGATGATTTAATACAGGTTAACTTTGGTATTCCGCTGTAGTATCCACTTTCTAAATACATGTAGAGCTTATAATGCATTGGATAATAATATATGTATAAAGAACAGATAAGTTAATAAACCTCAGAAGTACTACATAGTTAAATAATTGGCGCGAATGGCAACGTGATGTAGCAACACGGAGGTGGAGGGGCGGAGTCCAAATCTGCGGGTTTGGAGTGTGTGCTACCGGGTGTCCCATAAAAATGTCCCAGTTTTTCGTTCCTTCATATTCCAACACGCTGAAAATTCTCCGATAGTTATTGAGCTGCATTTTAGGCGCCTTCAAATGATGAAATAAGGAAGTGGATAACCTCTCAGATGGTTTAAATACTTGTGGTATGTAGGATAAATCATTGTAAAATTATTTTCAACAGTAGGTAATGAGAAATGAAGAAGAACACCAGTGTTGTTTTTAAAACATTTCCTTTGACCAATTAGTTTTACCTCTTTCGGTAAATCGATCCCTCTAAAGTGGTTATTAAACGATTGTCAATAACTTTAAATTTAAATCATTCGAAAAGGAAACAAAATTTATTAGATTGTGGAAAAATATATTTCAAATATGTTTATATAAAGCAGAGATATAATCAATTAAAATGTCGGGGACATTTTTGTCGGAAGACCTGGTATAGCTTGGTATAAGTTATACCATGGAGGGTTCATAGTTTTCGGTCTTTTTTGAAAGCCTTAATTTTAGAAAAATTCAATTTTTGAATTTCTCATATTACAAGTCAATAAGTATAAAGAAAATTGGAAATGTTTGAATGATGGAATCGTTCAATGCATTTTAGCCTGGCTGCTAACCTACATTCTACACCCTGAAAAAAATATCTCAATTCGCAAGTTCTTCCGAGATCTTCGGTTGAGGTTTCATTCACCATGCATGTACGATTTTATGAATTAACAGCCTTGTGACATAAATATGAGTATAATACTTATATATATGTCACTAAAACACGCGACAACGAGTGGTGGAGGCTGCCATGAAACCCTATGAATACTGAGATGCCATTGTTTTCGCCACTAATTACTGTACCGGCTGATAAATTACTTCAAAGAAAATCGCGAAACATTTGCGATCAGTTCACATAACATAACCATGTATGGTGTCAAAGTTCAGTGCGTGATGAGAATGGCATTTTGGGGGGACGTGTTCTCAACAGGTCATCTGCTACAAGACGTGGCATTACACCGGCACCGGAGCGACCAACCAACTTCGGTAACCACATGGAAACAATGTATAATACACGTCGGCAGAATTCATGGTAAGTCTGCTTGATTTATAGATGGAACCCATGCGTTATTACCACATGGATCCCAGCTGCAGAAGCGAGGGATGGCCACGAGGCATATTGTTTCCATGTAGGACCCCCATCCTCTACATGTGTCCTAAACAGGTGGGAACCACATGGGGCCACTTTCCAAAAGTCCATGCGGTTTCCACATAGCATGGACACGTAGAACCCATATGACAAACATGGACAATCCATGTCGTAACCATGTGGCTTCCATGTGACCTTGTATATAGGGAACCGCTCAAAATGACATAAATAAACGACGGTAAAGCAGTGCGACGTCAACGAAAGCACCGCAACACATCCGGCATCACCAGAACGAACCGACAGAGAGTCGACAGATGGTCGCCCGACAGAGAGCAGAGTTTCGGGTTCACCAGCTACAGACAAAAATCTCCAAAGCGCTGCTGATAACAATTAAGTCTTCACATCGGCATCGCACGCAGTCGAAACAAGCCCTAGCAAGAGCAAGGAAGAAGCCCCTGAGCCTGGACTCCACTATCCAAGCAATCCTCGAGAGGATACACCAGCGAAAGAAATTTTACTTGGTACGATGTGTATAAATGTAAATTTGTCTTTAGCTACCGGAAATGATGCGATGAATGAGCCTAATATTTGCGGTTCTAATATTTCTAATATTTATAATTCTAGTGATCATGATTACCTGAATATTGCATCAAGCAGCTTGCACCCGCTTCAAATTTCAATGTCCCATTACATTCACCAGGTAAACAATAACCTGTCCCTCACTGCAGCCCACTTAATGAAAATGTCAAAACAGCGGACGCCTCCAAGTCCACTTTCGATATCTTCCACCGCTTCAAATATTAGACTCATTGCAGAACAACTTTCAAATTGAACTTGCATGTAAGCTCTTTTGATCTTACGCCAAAGACCTCGTTTTCTACAGGCCAATTTTCTGACTCACAGTGCAAAAAAACCTCTGGTTACATTTCTCGTCGGAGATAAAATTCTCACGACGGTCCAAAGGAACGACATTGACCCCACTTGTAAAATAAGAACTTTAATTTCCAGTCGAATTGATGATCTCCTTGACGTAATTGGCCAAATGTCTCGATTCACTAACTAATCGTTTACGTTTGCTTCAGAGACTTCAGAGACTTAAGCCTCTCACAACCTAACATTGCTAAAATCAAAGAACTCATATTGTCTAAGCATGCCTTAGCCCGCATTTATGTAGTGAGTGCGTGTAGCGGCAAACAATTGTATCAGGCGTTGAATTTGTGTAAAACAAACGGTATTAAATTGATTCCGCTCCGAACGAACAGTGCTACTGATCTCATAACTTGCAATGATGTTCGTACTTGGCCCGGTACAAGAGAAGAAACACACCATTTTCTTCAACAGATTGCTCTTAGATCGAGTCTAAAACTCACTTTACAATCTAGCTCCAGTATCATAAACTCCAGTGGCCTGAATGACAAAACTGAATACTCCAACATCAGTGCAGAACAGCAAAAAGAATTGAATAATTCTACTCGATCACTAGCTGTTTCAAGTGAAGTCTCCAGAAACCTGAATCATTGCTTGCCTATTGGTGATGAACGTTCTCCTCCATTGATCTCCGACTACCGCACAGTACCCACAAAAAACAGGTTTTCGTTATTATCTGACGCGAACTCAGAGAGCGATATACCCTCATCACAAACGATTAAAAAGCATCAACCACCAACCACGTACTCGGAAGCATTAAAATCAATACAAAGAGTAAAATTGCACAGCAGAATCTCAGTCGAAATCCGATAAAACATTTACAGCCAAACCGCACACATAACCACCACCAAGAGAGTGGAAATGACAAGGGCACCCCTCATTTCTCAGTCGCTCACTCAACTAAAACTGGCCACAGCCTGCCAATTCAAAGCCAGGAAAACAAGAAATCCATACAACTTGTTGAAACCTTTATTGTAGCGCCTTGAATGTATATGTGTATAATACTGATAATGTTACAGTGTTCTTGTGTTAGAATGTGTTTAGACAGTACTCCGCGCTGAGAACTGAGCTCATGGTTCTCGGGCTTGGCTGGAGCCCACTCCACCGCTATCCTTCGTGATGTAAACTGTGTCCTGCTGTGTGTACTGATTATACAAACTCCAAGTCTCGTCTTACTTAACCTACCTTCAATAGGTTATGGGTCCAGAAAACCTTCCGATGAAGCAATATCAAGTGAGGTTATCCTAAGTCCCGAAGCGAAAAACAGCCCGGGACAGCGAGAACAGACGTTGGTGATTTGTTAGTGCTGTGTGAGACAGAAACGGTGAAAGAGAAAGAAACATGGCAGGCTCCGTAAGTGAAAGTGCAAAGAACTGCCTCACGGCTCTTAATGATAAAAACTATCTTACGTGGAAGCTGCAAATGAAGATGATCCTGATGAAGGAAAAACTGTGGAACTTGGTTCGAGGAACGGAAACCATGCCACAGACTACGGACGAGACTGCTCGAAGAAAATTTGAAGAAAGACGTGACAGTGCACTTGCAACATTTGTGCTTGGTGTCGAAACAAGTCAACTTTATTTATTGGGTGATCCTACTGACCCTGTGCAACTATGGCATAAGATTGAAGATACATTCCAAAAGAAAACTTGGTCTAACAAGTTCAGACTACGCAAAAGACTCTACAACATGAAACTAAAAGAAGACCAAGAATTACAAACTCATCTCAAAGCATTTGTCGAAATATTTGAGTCCTTGAGTGTGATTGATGACGCTGTTAATGAAGAAAGTCGTGTAATAATCTTGCTGTCGTCACTTCCCGACTATTTCTCCACACTGGTGACTGCACTGGAAGCTCATGAAAAACGACCGTCATGGGATATTGTGACAGAGCGTCTTCTGAATGAAGAAGCAAAACTGAAAAACCAAAGTGCTTCAGACTTCAGTGAAAAATCCCTTGTGACCTCCAAATTGAAAAACTCAAGGTGCTACGAATGCGGAAAATTGGGACACCTACGTACTAAGTGCTGGATCTATCAATAAAAGTTGAAGAAAGAAGATGGGAACCACACAGAAGACCAAAACAATTTTGTAGCAGGTAAAACAAATTATATCAGTGCATTGTCTGTGATAAATATCAATAATTGTTGGGTAATTGATTCCGGTGCAACAGCACACATGTGTAATAATAGGAATGATTTTTCTTGTATGAATGAGCTATCTAGTCCAATTAACATGGAAGTTGGTGATGGTAGAAACTTGCAAGGTGTTGGTGTAGGTGATGTTGAAGTTATGGTGTTGTTGCCTAAAGGTCTAGTAGATACCTGTGTTGTTAAGAATGTCTTGTATGTACCTGGCTTAGCCTACAATTTACTTTCTGTGCCTCGGATTACAGAAAGTGGAAACTCAGTTTACTTTGACGAAAGCTCATGTAAGATTGTAAATAAAGACGATGAATTAATTGCCTTAGGCAGTAAAGTAGGAAAATTGTATAAACTTAATTGCACCCTTAATTCAGCTGCTAAATGCATGAACGTTTCCTCTGATGAAATTCTGTGGCATAAACGATTTTGTCATCTAGGATTCAATAATCTTAAGAAATTAGCCACTAAGAATCTTGTTAGAGGTTTTGATTGTTCTGTGAGTGGAGAGAACATTTTTTGTGAAAACTGTTGTGATGGTGAAAATCATAGGCTTCCGTTCCCCAAAACAAATCACAAAAGGGAACGCCAACCCTTAGAACTTATCCACAGTGATGTGTGTGGCCAGCTTAATCCCATATCACTTGGGAGTGGAAGGTATTTTGTAACCTTCATAGACGACCACTCCAGATATATATACCTGGGTGAACATTATCAAACATAAGAGTGATGTTTTTAAAGTGTTTCAAGAGTTCAAATCCTTGGTAGAAAATCACTATGATCACAAAATTAAAATTCTGCGCTCCGATAACGGTGGGGAATACATCTCTAATGACTTTGAACAATTCCTAAAAAGGGAAGGAATTATCCATGAAAAAACTGTGCCTAAGACACCTGAACAAAATGGAGTTGCAGAAAGAATGAATAGAACTCTCCTTGACTCTGTCAGAGCTATGCTGTCTGGTTCAAAGTTACCAAAATCATTCTGGGGTGAAGCTATATCAACTGCCGTGTATGTCAAAAATAGGAGCCCTGCTAGCGCATTGAATGATATGACCCCTTATCAGGCCCTTAATGGACACAAGCCCAATGTACAGCACCTCAAAACCTTTGGCTGCAGTGCGTACGCACATGTCCCCAAAGATGAGAGGGAAAAACTTGATCCAAAATCTAAACCGTGTGTTCTTGTAGGATATGGAAGTGGATCCAAGGGATATCGTCTGTATGACATAAGCAGCAGAAGGATATTTTTGAGTAGAGACGTTATGTTCAATGAATCTCAGCAGATGCCAATTGAGAAGGAGCCTTCTGAAGTAAATGATGGTAATTTTACTCTTCTTCCTCAGGATCCAGAACCAGAAGACTCTGAGGGAGGGGTGGAGCATAGACAGTCAGATGCTGGGATGGAGGGAGTGGAGCCTAGACAATCAGCCAGGTATCGAAGCGCCTGATAGGTTTGGTGAATGGGTGTATTTAATGAAAAATGAGCTTGATATACCATCTTGTGTTCAAGAAGCACTCAGTGGACCAGAAGCAAAACTATGGGAGACAGCTATGGAGAATGAGATGGAGTCTATAAATCAAAACAAAGTATGGTCTCTTGTAGAGTGTCCTAATGACAAAAAACCTATCAAATCAAAGTGGATCTTCTTGAAAGAAAAACCGGACCCGACGGAAGCATTTGCTCGTACAAAGCTCGCCTTGTGGCTCAGGGCTACTCACAAAAATATGGCACTGACTACGACGAGACCTTCAGTCCTGTGGTTCGATTTGAATCTGTCAGGATAGTACTAGCTTTGGCTGCCAAATGCAACATGCAAGTCCATCACATGGACGTTGCAACAGCCTTTCTTAATGGAGAACTGGTTGAAGAACTGTACCTGGTTCAACCTGACGGTTCTGTTATCAAAGGCAAAGAAAAACTTGTGTGTAAACTACAAAAATCGCTCTACGGACTAAAACAAGCTCCTAAGTGTTGGAATACTACACTAGATAGCTATTTGAAGAAATTGGGTTTTGTACAATCTAAGAGTGATGCTTGTATATACACTCGTGTTCAAGAGAAGAAACTGTGTATTGTGGCGGTGTATGTAAACGATCTAATAATTGCTTCTGAGTCTGGGGACGAAATAAATCAAATAAAGATGAGTCTTTCTACCCAATACCAAATGAAAGACCTTGGTGTGCTGAGTTACTTCCTAGGTGTAAGTGTTTTACAATCTAAAAACAATGTTTTCTTAAATCAAACTGCTTACACTGAGGCTCTGTTGTCAAAATTTGGCTTTGATAATTGTAAACCTGTTGCAACTCCCGCTGATGTAAATGTAAATCCGATATGCTCCCCAAATGATGTCGAATTTGACCCTGCTACTTATCAAAGTGCTGTAGGTAGCCTTTTGTATTCGTCAACCAGAACTCGACCTGACATTGCATTCACAGTGAATAATGTTGCTAAATACAGCTCCAAACCTCTTGAACAGCATTGGATGTGTGTTAAGAGAATATTCAGGTACCTGAGAGGCACCTCCAAACTAGGTCTCTTGTATAGCAAATGTTCTGATACTTGCATTGGTTATTCAGATGCTGACTGGGCTGGTGATAAAAATGACCGAAAGTCTACCTCAGCACTTACTCAGTGATCTAAAATTTGGTACTGTGGAACCAATGGTTATAAACGAAGACAACCAGTCGGCCATCTGTCTTGCCAAAAATCCCAAATATCATGGGAGGAGCTAGCACATCGATATTAAGTTTCACTATGTACGGGATCTTGTAAGTAACAAAGACATAGACGTAGTGTATTGCCCTACCGACGAAATGCTCGCCGACATATTTACCAAGAACCTGCCCATAGAAAAGTTCTCTAGGCTGAGAACGAAGTTAGGAATGGTCTCATCTGACACACATTCAATGTGAGAAGGAGTGTTGAAACCTTTATTGTAGCACCTTGAATGTATATGTGTATAATACTGATAATGTTACAGTGTTCTTGTGTTAGAATGTGTTTAGACAGTACTCCGCGCTGAGAACTGAGCTCATGGTTCTCGGGCTTGGCTGGAGCCCACTCCACCGCTATCCTTCGTGATGTAAACTGTGTCCTGCTGTGTGTACTGATTATACAAACTCCAAATGTCTCGTCTTACTTTAACCTACCTTCAATACAACTCTCGTCCGATAATGCTGAAAGTCAGCCTAAATATGACTCAAGCCCCATGTACTCACTCGTCAGCACCACCATGGATGAATTAACACGATCATTGAAAGTGAAGCTGCTTCCTACCATAGCCGATGGGCACTGCCTCCTTCATGCAGTAACTCGCCAGCTTAAAACACAATCGTCTTCAAAATGGAATTACAATTCCTTAAAAGCAGCAATCAAAAATGAGAGCACTACAAATGAAAACAAATATGTCAATTTCCTTGCCAAGAAAAGCGGTGATCTACCTAGGCTCATATGTAAATACATTGACGAAAAACATTTTCATCATGATGCTGGGGACCTAATACCACTTATCATATCAAAGATCACTGGTAGGAGAATTTTCATCTTCGATGAGCAAGACTGTGGTATTTGGAAAACAGTAGTCGACCCCTCACCAGAACTATCAACTAATAACCATCCGTTGATGCTTCATCGCAAAAATGATCACTACAGTACCCTTGTTGCACAAGATAAAAACAAGACTGATATCACATCTTCTTCATGACAAAATACTGTTGTCCAGTTGAATGGCAGTCTCTCAAATACACCTGATGCTAGACCTGACACTCTGGGCAACATTGATAAGGTCAACGAATCCACGAAACAGTCCATACCAAAAAATCCCTTTGATTCCACAAATAATCGCCATAAAATAAAAAACATAAAAATTAAGCATATCAATGCTCGTAGCCTCATTAGCAAGCTGGATGACATTAGAGTAACGTTGGTCACAGAAGACATTGACATTTTATCCCTTCACTGCATGAATTATTTTTGGAAATAGAAAAAAGTTGTTACATGCTCATAAACTCTTTAATAGACATCTTTTTATCATATCAAACCATAAGGCTATTATTTTTTTCATTCTGTTATATATTTTTCATTGTGTGTCGTAAACGACACAACACGAATATCAAGTCTTGAAGCATGATGTATGAGTCGTTTATGAAACAAATACAACGAACTCCATTTATCAGTTACTTGACTGATTTAAAATTTTTAATCGCATATAGATCTATTAGAGTACACAATTAGGTCAAAATTTAGAAGAAAACAATTCAATAATTCTCCATGTGACATGTCAATAAATCTTTTTAGGTCTAACACAAGTTTTTCATGTTACAGAAATTTTTCGAGACATAATTTTCTTGATTTGACAAATATATACAAGACATTTGGAACCCTGATGTATGACTGAAACTTGGAATCAGGCATTTTATAGCGGTGGCATTCATTTTTTGGCTAAGGCTATTGAGGAAATCCTTCTGGGTGAACTTTTTTCACAGGGACATGAACAAAGGGTCCTCGTTTTCTTTTCGCCTCTATTAATTGCTCGGTGCAAGTATCATCTCTTGGAATAGTTTTAGAGTTTTCAGCAAAGTATAAAAAGCTCCTAAACTGTTTGAAGCTGTTGAGGGACATTATTTCTTGGATAAGTTGCCCATGATGCTGCTCAAATAATCCCAGGCGCACGGAACTTGTACGTAGGATATGATGATACAGATCCCTATACATTCTTGAACATCAAACTTATCAAAATCCAGCACATGAATGAAATCCTTCAGACCAGTGAAAGAATGTGTTTCTTTGGGTATTATTGAAATCAAATATTCACTGAAAAAAATCTTGCGGCAATCATTAGGAGTCCCAAATTTTTTCATTTTTATGGTTAGCTCATTACGTCCCTTGAATTTTACGTGTTCTTCCGGAATCTTGAGATTTTTACTTCCAAATAACATTTCCAAGAGAGCTCTTTCTTTTAGAATCACTGCTTACAATTTACACAGCAGTTGGATTTACTTCATAGATGGTAATACGAGTTTCATTTGAGATCAGAGTGGAATCGTTGTGTTCCGTTGCTGTTATTGATTTTTCAATCTGTTCCTGTGATTGCTCAACATAGATTCCAATTCCAATTTCAAATCTTCATCCAAATCTAATCCGTCAGTTCCTTCCCTCACCTCCAAAATGAGGGCCCCGACCGTTTCTCGTGAAAATTCACTTCAAACTCGAATATTCTGAAAATAAAACTGAAAAAATATTTCTTTTTATTAAGCTTCTATACAATAATACTCTGTGATACATTTTATGCAACCGCGAGACAGTTTTTGACAAAGTTATTAGGATAGACGAATGCGCTAATATTGTGCATCTATTGTGCATTCTTTACAATAAAAAATAATAATATATTTTTCAGAATATAGTTTCAATGTATTTTGAATATGTATTTTAATATTCAGCAACAAAGAAATAATATAATAAAGCTAAAATTAGTCATGGTAATGAAAGAATACATGGGTTTGTTTCATTTACGACACAAATTTGGCCTGAGTTGGAATATACAGCAAAATTGTGTTGTACCATATACGAAATAAACTAAAAACTTTGCATAAAATATAATTATTTTATATATTCTCAAACATCTCATCATAGAATCAAAGTAATATAACTCATATACAAACCCAAATTTTTACTCACCAATAAATTGCATGATATGGCTCTAATATGAACATAATGGTACTGCTGCAGCGACGCCCACACTCGGCTGTGTTGGCGTCCAAACTGAGCATTACTGCTAGAGGCCCAGTGTTGCCAACTCTACTGGACCAAAAACCGCCAGAAACGTCTCAAAAAAACGCTAGAAACCGCTAGATATTAGTTACATTCCGCTAAATTTCCCGCTAACCCATTTTAGACATTTTTTAAGAGGAATGAAATTAATACACATTGTTTTACGCGAGCATTTCATTGGTATATTATGTTGAATGATTTATGACCCTTAAACTCACCGTTTTCATTCATCAGGTTAAGGTTCTAAATCAGTACTGAAACTCGGGAGTTTGGTCGGTTGAAGATCTTGGATATGCTTCTGAAGTTCAATTTTTTTGAAGAACACTTCTTGGTATTTGATAAGTAGAGCTACTTATTTGACAAGAAGATAAATACATCATGGAGTAATTTTCCTTTGATTTGTTTATTTTGAAATGCGACTTCAACTCAATCCATTGTGCGGAAATTTTACGAACTGCACATTCGATCTAGAGCCACCTTGTCTGACCGTTTGCTGGTATTTTAATAAGAGAATTTTCATCAATAATTTCCACGTACAGTTTTTGGGAGGATATTTGTTTTGATGGTGACACAGAAAACCACTTGTATGTCTCAGATAAAAGAAATTCCATTTTTCGAGGTAGAAATTCAGATACTGCATGAGATACAGCAAGCTGCTATGAATGACACACTCATCTAAATTGTATTAGAGAAGGAACTTCTTCTGTCAGCTTTTGATACTTTCCATTGGTTACACCAACCATGGCACTGACATTGTCAGTGTCTATTTTTTGCTACAAGTTTACCAATATCAAGTGTTTTACTTTTTAATTCACATTTTAGTGCATCCACATTAGACCGAGCATTACAACTTTTCAATTTAACAAAAGTTAGATAAGTTGAAAAAACTTAATGAAACAAAGAATTTTATGAATTATTATGTCATTTGACTCTTCTAGGAGTAGACTGTACTTGCCCTCACCAACATCAGCTAGCAGATCATTCTGAAAATGAGGACTTTAACCTTTTTTTATAATCTCTGAGCATCTTATTTTGTATTTTGTTCATCTTTAATTGGAACGTTACCTTACTGCCATCGATTGTGGACTTCAACATATCTGTCAGATGGTCACAATTTACAATGGCGGATTGGCAAGTTAAATAAAATGCAAGATTGGCTTCCAGTAATGTAATTCCATTACATTTCTGGATAATGAACCGAGTTATATCTGTCGCTGGAGCACCACTCGTATTAACACATTTCTTAGTTTTGCTGAGGTTAATTAGGTCACTATACTTTCCATTTAAATTTTTTTTGCACAGGCTACAGTGCACCTTTGACAAATTCTCATTCACTCATTTAACATATCTGCACTCTTCTTTGTAACGAACAGGCAAGACAACGTGTATCGACACTCGAGCGCTTGCGCGTGGCCGGCGTGTTAGCGTGACTAATGTGGTGCCGGCTAGCACTAGCAGCGAGCAGTTGCTCAAGATTGAACGCGTATCAAACGAGAAAAAATCTAGATTGAACTAGCGCACTCAGTCAAACTGAATGTGAAAGCTCAGTGAGGTTTATAACACAAATACATTATATATAACAAAAAAATTTTTCGATAGGAATACCGCTAGAAAAAAGCTAGAAACTATAAAAAATACGCTAGATTTCCCGCTAGCCGCTAGATGCCACTTCCATCCCACTAGATGAATCATAAAACCGCTAGATCTAGCGGGAAAGCCGCTAGATTGGCAACACTGCAGAGGCCGGTTGCACCTAGCACGCATCAATCATACGCGTTCATTTCGTGGACAGTGTGTCTCGTTTGCGATACAAGCCGTAGAAATGCTCATTTCTCTGCTAATTATTTCTATACACAAAAAAATCAGGTACGTGTCATATTCGACACACCATGCAGTGAAGGGTTAAGTGTTTCCGAGACATGGTTTGATTCGCGAACTCAAAGCTCCTTTTTCAATATTCCCGATTACGTGCTGTACTGCCATCACGGCGTTAAAAGTAGCAAAGGTAGTGGATCTTGTATTTTCGTGAAGGAAATTTATCTGTCGTCTTTACTTCTAACAAATGAAGTGTGCGAGGGCATAGAAATGGTTTGGTTGCAAGTGCAAATAAATAAACATAAGTCCATCATTACCGGCAGCCTTTACCGGCACCCATCAGCTTCTCTACCAACAACAATAGAGTTCATTGAGAAAATTTTCAATGAAATTTTAGCTACAAAAAAGTTATTCTTTGCATTCGGTGATTTTAATATTGACCTAACGGATAAAAAATCAGCTAAGCAGACTGCTGTACAAACTAAACTGTGGTGGTATGAACACACACTACCACACAAGCTTAAAAGCGCCACCTCACAGCCTCAAAGCGCCAGTGCTAAACGACCAATAATCAGAGCCCAAGTTTGGAGCTGGGGTGCCGGACCGAGCTTTATAAGCAGCCTGCCTCAAACAGTCAGGCAACGTCGATAGAAACCTGCGTAAGTATAGCACAAGCCTAGACGGCGAAAAGCGGGCGCCCCCGTCTTGACCAATCGGAGACCTGGACGGCCAGAGTTAGGCTCCAGCGAGGCCTAGATAAACAGCCGCGCAGCCAGCGCAGCCTCAGTACACCCTCAGCGTCCCTGATATTCACACTAAGTCTCGACGCTCCGCCAGCACCACACCCGTCGCCTTCACCGCCGCCTCGACTGCCAGCCGCCACGTCTGGTTGCTTGCTAGACGCACCAGTTCCCTGCTAGCGCCTCTGGTACTCCTTGGTCGGAGACACTCTGCCAGCAGCAGCCTCACCGGTCTGCTCTCGTCCTCCAACCCCGCAGCGTCTCCCCGGCAACCGTCGGTCCGCCAAGACATCATCGGTTACTGTATTACTCGACTGTAATATCCCTTGTGCCATTATTATCGGCGATCTTCATAATAATACGGCGTTTATTCCAGTTGTGTTTTCCTTACCTTGCCGGGTTCGTTTGCACCTCAGGCACTCACTTCGGGCAAAGATATTTCACAAGTCTATCGATATTCACAAGTCTCTAGATATTCACAAGTCTGCCCGGAGTGTAAAGCAGCCTGAGGAAAAACACTACACTGGTGACCCCAGAGTGACCCGGCAGGTGGAAGCATGGCTGGGAGAGATGTCCGATTACCCGCCTTCAGTGGTGACATCAAGGGATGGCTCCTTCACTGCGATGTTTTTCTCGCACAAATCCCGAACCTGGACGACGCTTCGAAGTTCGGGGCGCTCCTAGGAGGACTACCCACGCACATTGTATCCGGAGTACAAAAGATACTATTGAACCTCCCGGCAAACGGTAAATACGACGCATTAAAGGTGGCGTTGACGCAACATTTCGTGCGTCACGACGAAGAAACAAACTACAACGCCATCGTTAAAATAACGCTGGGAGACAATACGCCTTCCGAGTTGCTCTTGGAAATGACGCGTCTCAACAACTATAGACAAGCTCCGCTACCCCCGTCAGTCATCCGCTCGATGCACCTTTCAAAATTGCCAGTGGCAGCACAGCCACTGATTGAAGCTTTAGGAAGAGGAAAAACGGACGAAGAGTACAGGGAGATTGCCGATCAAGTCACAGCAAGGCAATCCGCGTGTCGGTCCTCAACTGCCGAGCCCCTCACCGTAAACGCTGTCAACCCATCACCGTCTCCGACAGTGTCAAGAGCCGAATTCGACGCAGCTATGAAGGAGATAGCAGAACGCAAAGAAATGTTAGGAAGGGCGTTACGCCCGCAAGAAAATGTCGACCAAGCAGACAATTGGCGGAAGCCCCGTCCAAAACGCTAACAAAGGAAGCAGGCTCGAACAAGTTTACTGCTACTACCACCGTACCTTTGGCGATAGTGCAAGAAAGTGCACGCAACCGTGCAGCCTTGCGGGAAACGACGGCCGCGGAGGATGGTAGGCGCCCCATCTTTCTCGCAGGCAAGAGCAGGCGAGCTGTTGTACGTTAAAGACGCGAACAACATCCGATATCTGGTCGATACTGGCTCGGCGGTCAGTCTAATCCCGCCCGACGGAAAAAGTTCGACCAGACCCCCGTCCTACGATCTGCTAGCAGCCACAACAATCCAACAATACTCCAATAGCTTCATACGGGACGGCAGGAAGGAACATTCAGCTCGCACCTCAATTGTTCGTCAGATGGGATTTTGTAGTGGCCGATGTCGGTCAACCCATCATAGGCATTGATTTCCTACACGCGAACAAAATCAACGTCGACGCAGCAAATGCAAGATTGTTCATCCACACTACACAAACTGAAATTCCTTGTGAGCGAGCAAACTTGAGTAGCGCAAAAATTCACAGGATCGATCATCAAGCATCGCCGGAGTTCAACGACATTTTTAAGGAATTCCCCGAGATAATGGCGTCACACGAACGCACTCCTCAGCCAGGAAGAAAAGATGTAGAGCATCATATCGAAACGGTCGGCCCCCCGGTGTACGCGAGACCGCGGAGACTCCCTCCAGAAAAACTCGAAGCAGCACGGGACGAGTTCAAAAAGATGTTAGATCAAGGCATCATCAGACCATCAAAAAGCGCCTGGGCGTCTCCTATGCATATGGTCCCTAAGTCGTCCGAACCCGGGGCTTGGAGAATTTGCGGGGACTACAGGCGACTAAATGCAGTTACAAAGCACGATCGTTACCCCATTCCACACTGCCAAGACTTCCACTAAAAGCTGCACAAGAAGACAATTTTCTCAAAAATTGACCTCGTAAAGGCCTATCACCAGATACCGGTGAAAGCCGAAGACATCCAGAAAACGGCCATCACCACGCCGTTCGGCTTGTACGAGCACACTGTAATGTCTTTCGGACTCCGGAATGCTGCTCAAACGTTCCAGCGTTACATCGATGCGATCACCAGAGACATGGATTTTGTCACGGCGTATATAGATGACGTGCTGATAGCATCTTCGTCCGCCGAGGAGCATAACGATCACTTAAGGCAACTGTTCCGTCGTTTGCGAAAAGAGGGACTACAAGTGCACCCAGCAAAATGCATTTTTGGAGTGCCTGAACTAGACTTCCTCGGGCATAGAGTGTCAGCTCGGGGGACCTCGCCGCTTCCACAGAAAATAGAAGCCATCTGCAACTTCCCACGACCATCGACGATGAAAAAACTAAGACAGTTTCTGGGAATCGTCAATTACTATCATCGATTTCTCCCAGCTGCGGCAGAAAAAATGCAATCTCTCACTGAACTAACGAAAGGCTACTCACAGAACTCGAAGAAAATCATCAATTGGACTCCGGAACAAGATGCAGCTTTTGTGAGATTGAAGAACGAGATTTCCCAGCTCACCATGTTAGCGCACCCGGCTCCAGAAGGCAAGACAATCCTAGTTACGGACGCCTCTGCCACCGCGGTGGGGGCCGTATTGCAACAGGAAATTGAAGGAGAGCAACTACCAGTAGCCTTCTTTTCAAAGAAGTTGGACGACACGCAACGCAAATACAGCACCTACGACCGGGAGTTAATGGCTATCTTCTTAGCAGTCCAACACTTTGAACATTTCTTGGAGGGCCGGAGTTTTGAGATCAAAACGGATCACCGACCACTCTGCTTCGCTCTTCACAAATCTACAGAGGGCAGCAATCCACGTGTGGCCAGGCAACTGTCGTATCTCTCGCAGTTCGACTGTGAGATCAACCACATCAGTGGCACCACCAACACTGTAGCAGACGTGCTATCGCGTATGGTGTCAGCAATCCTACCAAAAGAACCTTCAATCGACTACGAGGAAATAATAAAGGAACAGAATGAAGATCAAGAATTAGAAGAGCTCCTGAATCCAGCATCAAAGACGGCTCTGAAGATACGACCTATCAACACACACGGCAGCAAAATACCCTTGTGGTGCGACGTATCCACCGGCCAGGAGAAGCCGTACATCACCTAGAGTTGCCGAAAAACAATATTCACGCATTTTCACGGAGCCAGTCATCCTGGAATTCAAGCTACGCGAGACCTCCTGAGACAACGGGTAATCTGGCCCGGCCTCAACAAAGATGTCGGCAAGTGGACACGAGAATGCATTCCGTGCCAAACGAGCAAGATTACGAAGCACGTCAAAAGTCCGCATGGAAAAATGCCAGTTCCAAATGAAAGATTCCAAACCATACACGTGGACATTGTCGGACCGCTGCCCGTATCGCAGAATTTCCGGTATCTTCTTACGTGCATAGATCGCTTCACAAGATGGTGCACGGCTATACCAATGATGGATTGTACGGCAGAAACGTCGGCCCGTGCTTTTCTCCAGGGTTGAGTGTCTTCGTTTGGAGTTCCGACGACGATCATTACGGACCAAGGTGTACAGTTCGAATCGACTCTGTGGAAGAACCTCCTAGCAGCTTTGGGCACAAAGCGACACCGGATTACCGCGTACCATCCACAAAGCAATGGCTTGGTGGAAAGGCTACATCGACGACTGAAAGAAGCCCTGAAAGCTACGGTGACCGACGCGAACTGGGTGGACGCTTTGCCCCTCATACTTAACATCAGAGCCACACCACACTCAGACGCCAACATTTCGCCGGCCGAAATGGTGTACGGGCAGACGTTACGCCTCACCGGAGAACTACCTGCAATGAAGAACGAAACTCTACTAGCGGAAGAATTCCTGCAAAGGCTACAAGAGACAATGACACGATTACAGCCAGCACTCCCAAGGCAGCAGGGGACTACAGATATCAATGTCCCAAACGCCTTGCTAACGGCGACCAACGTTTTCGTTAAACATGGAGGGGTCAGAAAACCATTGCAGAGACCGTACGATGGACCTTTTCGCGTTCTAGAAAGGACCCCGAAGTACTTCACCTTAGACATACGAGGAAAACCTACCAATATAACGATTGACAGGGTGAAAGCAGCGCACGTACCCGACAGCAGCGAAACAGAAACGGAGCTCGTGGAACCAACAAGCGCAAAAGTACACGATGTCTACGAAGGAGTTCCCTTCCCCAGGCAGTGGTGGCTCCTGAACAAGGAACCATAACTAAATACGGAAGAAGAATCAAACCTCCACTGAGATACTCGGAAAACTAAAAAACAACAAGGGGGCACCTGTGGTGGTATGAACACACACCACCACACAAGCTTAAAAACGCCACCTCACAGCCTCAAAGCGCCAGTGCTAAACGACCAATAATCAGAGCCCAAGTTTGGAGCTGGGGTGCCGGACCGAGCTTTATAACCAGCCTGCCTCAAACAGTCAGGCAACGTCGATAGAAACCTCCGTAACTATAGCACAAGCCTAGACGGCGAAAAGCGGGCACCCCCGTCTTGACCAATCGGAGACCTGGACGGCCAGAGTTAGGCTCCAGCGAGGCCTATATAAACAGCCGCGCAGCCAGCGCAGCCTCAGTACACCCTCAGCGTCCCTGATATTCACACTAAGTCTCGACGCTCCGCCAGCACCACACCCGTCGCCTTCACCGCCGCCTCGACTGCCAGCCGCCACGTCTGGTTGCTTGCTAGACGCACCAGTTCCCTGCTACCGCCTCTGGTACTCCTTGGTCGGAGACACTCTGCCAGCAGCAGCCTCACCGATCTGCTCTCGTCCTACAACCACGCAGCGTCTCCCCGGCAACCGTCGGTCCGCCAAGACGTCATCGGTTTCTGTATTACTCGACTGTAATATTCCCTTGTGCCATTATTGTCGGCGGTCTTCATAATAATACGGCGTTTATTCCAGTTGTGTTTTCCTTACCTTGCCGGGTTCGTTTACACCTCAGGCACTCACTTCGGGATAAGATATTTCACAAGTCTATCGATATTCACAAGTCTCTAGATATTCACAAGTCTGCCCGGAGTGTAAAGCAGCCTGAGGGAGAACACCACAAAACCTTTCACAAATGTTTAAAGAACCGACTCGCGTTACAAGAGTATTTAAGACTCTCCTCGATCTGGCAATTACAAACAAACCTACGGCAATACTTATACAGTTATATCACCCTCTGTCGCCGATCACCACTCTGTAGAATGTAAAATTAATATTGCAAAGGAAAGACAAAACTATCGTTTCATGACATACCGCCTAAAAAGTCGATATTCACCGGAACTACTTAATGAAAAACTCCTAAACAGGTTCACCGAATTTCAGAGAATGATGCAATCTGACGATGTGGACATTCAAGTTTCTATCTTTAACGAGAACTTCACAGCAGCTCTCAATGAATGCGCTCCTTATGTCACCAAAAAAACTAAATCAAAACGCACTCTCTGGATTACCAGCGATATTAAAGACCTAAGCCGAATAAAGAAAGTTTCCTTGCGAGAGTATAAAGAACACAGGTCAAACATTACTTTATACAAGAGATATAAAGAACTTGGAAAGATTCTTCGGAAGAAAATCACGCAAGCAAAACGAACTCACTTCCACCAAGAACTATTCATGGCAAAAAATAATCCAAAACGTACATGGGAGATCATTAGTGAGGTGGCTCAATATAAAAACTTAGAGCGCAAAAGTGATTTTGAAAATCCTTCGGAAAAGCCACTGAGTTCAACACATTATTTTCAAAAAAGGTGCCCAAGTCTTCGAGGAAGTGAGTAAAACCAGTCCGAGGAAACTGACAGTTGAAAGTTCATGCCCTACTGCACTTTTAGAGGCTGGTGCTCTGTGGAAGCCACGTCCTGTCGATTTACCAGAGTTATAAACTATTTTATACTCATTGAAAAACACGAAAGCAGTCGGACATGATGGAATCAGCCTCCAATACATTTAAGACAGTTTTCCAGTCACAGCACCATTGATTCGTTGGATTATCAACACATCAATAGCAACTAATAAGTTTCCAAAGCAGTGGAAACACTCCATAATAAAACCGTTGCATAAAACTGGTGACATAAATACAGCGTCAAATTCCAGACCCATTAGCCTTTTACCTGTCCTGTCCAAAATATTAGAAAAATTAGTAACGAATCAACAGTCATCTCACCTGGACGAGTCAAATTTACTTCATCGAAATCAATATGCCTATAGGAAGAACACTAGCTTTCAAGACGCCCTGCTTAACATCACTGAAAAAATATACAGCGATCTCGATCAAAAAAATGTAACACTTTTGCTGCTACTCGATCTCTCTAAAGCATTCGACAGCGTCGAACATGATCAACTCCTACGTAAAATACTGAACTTAGGAGTGGATACGCAGTGGTTTAAAAGTTACCTACCAAATCGATCACATGCAGTCCTATTAGATAACAAGTTGTCCCCATTCCTTCAAAATAGCTTTGGTGTCCCTCAAGGATCAATTCTGGGCCCGCTATTGTTTGCAATTTTCATTAACGATTTCCCTCCAATGCCTTCTAACACACGAATCTCAATGTACGCAGATGATGTCCAAATTGCAATGACAAGCTCTGTAGCAGAAATACCTCAGACGAAAAAAGGAGCTGAAGCTCTATTGATCAGCCTCAAGTCATGGTATGACCAAAACGGTCTTAAGCTAAACGCGAGTAAAACAAAATTCATTATTTTTGGGTCAAAGCATTCAATAAACAACATTCGAAATCTAGATCTAACTCTTACAGTTGGGAATGATAAAATTCATCCATCAGAAAAAGTAAAAAATTTAGGTATATGGTTTGATTGAAACATGTCCTTCAAATCCCACGTTTATAAAACCTGCAGCACAATTCACGGGACTTTATTGTTTTTTAATCGTATAAAAAGTATGCTTGACAATGAATCTAGATTGTTGGCCGTTCACTCGTTGGCCTTATCACGTATTGACTACTGTAGCCTGGTTTGGGGAGACATATCGAAACAACTTCAGTAAGACCTACACACATGCATGAATTTTGCAGCAAAGGTTGTATGCAACGGTAAATTCAAAAAGAATGACCACGTAACACCTCTCCTGAATAAACTTGGCTGGGCTCCGATTCGGGAAAGGTTTCTGGCGCACAAAGCCCAATACGTTTTCTCCTCTTCATATCTTCCTCATAGCAGTGCTTAAAAAGTTGAATTCCACTCCCCTACCGTCACCAACCAAAAGCCGATCAGGAGACGTGATGTCTCAATCAAATACCGTTCATCTAACATCGGGCAGAAAGCTCTGTCAGTATCAGGCGCCTTACTGTGGAACAGACTCCCCCAGAGCATCAAAACCCTTCAAACACTGAGAGAATTCAAAACTAAATTGGCTCTCTATCTTGCGTCAACACAATAAGTGTGAACTGCAGTAGGTGCTGGAAAGAAGTCGGAAACTTTTATTGCTGGTTATATGGTTATATGCAATTACAAAAAAATACAATCCAGTAAATAAATACATCTATAGTCACAAACAAGTTTCCCGATCAATGGAAACTATCCATTATTATTATTATAAATCTGGTGATATCGACATAACGTCAAACTACAGACCAATCAGTCTCCTGCCTGTTATGTCCAAAATATTAGAAAAAGTAATAACAAACCAGCTCTCGTCTTACATAGACGAGTCACATCTACTGCATCGCAATCAATAAGCTTACAGGAGGAATACCAGTACTCAGGACGCCCTGTTAAACATAACAGAAAAAATTTACAATGATATTGACCAAAAAAAAATAACTCTCTTACTATTGCTTGATCTCTCCAAACCTTTCGACAGTGTTGAGCGTAAGAAACTTCTACAAAAAAATTTCAAACCTCAGAATAGACACTCAGTGGTTTGAAAGCTACCTACTAAACCACTCTCATGCAATGTGCTTGAATAGCAAAATGTCATCATTCATACCAAATAATTTTGGCGTTCCTCAAGGTTCAATCATCGGCCCACTCCTATTTTCAATTTTCATCAATGATTTCCCCACCATGCCGGCAAACACAAAAATCGCAATGTATGCTGATGACGTGCAAATTGCCATGACAAGCTCAACAGCAGATTTAAAAGAAACACAAGCCAACGCTGAAGAACTTCTGAGAAATCTGAAATTGTGGTATGACCATAATAGCCTCAAACTTAACGCAAGTAAATCGCAATGCATTATTTTTGGATCACAGAATGCGACTGAAAATTTACCACCATTCAAGCTAACATTTGGAGACGATACAATTAAATCAGTAGATAAGGTTAAAAATCTGGGTGTTTGGTTTGGCAAAAATATGAATTTCAATTCACACGTCAAAACAATGTGCAACAAAATTAACGGAACCTTAATGTTCTTTCATCGTATAAAGAACACACTTGATGAAAAATCTAGATTATTAGTGATTCAGTCTTTAGTTTTATCGCGTCTGGACTACTGCAGTCTTGTGTTGGGAGATTTACCTCAATGTCGTCAGGAAGAGTTGCAAAAATGTGTAAACTTCGCTGCCAAAGTGGTATGCAAAGGAAATTTCAATAAATACGATCATGTCACCCCGCTTTTAAGAAAACTCGACTGGATCCCAATACCGAACAGATTTATGATCCAGAAAGCTCGACGAGTATTCTCCTCTTTGTACCTCCCCCGAAGTGATGCAGAGGTGGTAAAATTTTTTCCATCTAATATCCCAAACGAAAGACCAAACCGGAGGAACGATGTTTTAGTCAGTTACCGTTCATCTAACGTGGGACAAAAAGCTCTCTCAGTTTCTGGAGCTTTTTTGTGGAACAAGCTTCCCCAGCATATCAAAAATTCTAAAACTGGAAAAGAATTTAGAGTAAATGTGTCACGTAATTTTGCATCTCTGTCATAGGGGCTGCAGCATTCCGGTATGAACTTCCCATCTATCAGAAATTTTAATTTTCCTGAAATTTCTGTTAGAAATTTAGAAACTATTTCATTTTACGTTTGCTAAGCGATTCGTATATTCATCTTACTTATTTCTGTCGACAACAATGAGCAACACAGCCGTCAGTTCAATGCAGCAGAACGAACGTTCTTTCCATAATTAGGAGTATTTCCTCATCTTTATTATGTTATTTCTTTCTCTTTCCTGTATTAATATTTAACGTCCGTATGACAAATATACCATGAAATACACTTTGTGTGTACACCAATAAACAGGTTTTTAGATGTGAGGGTTGTGTAAAGTTTATAATGAATTAAATTTTGGCTAACGTTGTCTCGCTATTTCAAAATCATTCTCGAAGATGTTTTCAACCGATTTTCAGCTGAGCTGGGGGGGAAGGGGGTAATTTAAGCATTGTATTTAGTCTTTCTATTCTTTTAGTTTTTTTTTCGTGCGTTCAGCGCACACTAGCACTGAACTTTCAAATCGGAAAAAACTCTGAATATCTGTAATTGAAATTATCACTCTAGATCAAAGCCTAATCTACCTATATGTGCCAAATTTTGTGAATATTCTCCACTTAGATGTGATAGCCGGCCTCAATGTTACTCCATTTTATCCCACGTACACATGTCCGTATAATGCTGTCGAGTTGTGTTGCTTCTTGACTATAACCTGATTTTTCTTAAAAAAATTATGTGAAGAAATTAAAAACCAGTTCATTTTTATGTTTTTCGAAGTCTCCTTTTCCTTTTAGTTGCTTTTTTGCGAAAAATTTCTTAGGATTACAGTGAGCTCAACTGTCATTTTCTGTGTAGTAGATGGTTGGTTTGGTTACTTTTATCTTTTATTTTATACATGTATTTTTTTCTAATATTTCATTTTCAATAGGTATATATATTAATATGTGTGTGTACGTGTGTAGGTATATTTATGTATCTACATATAGAGATGTACATGTTTCTATTTCATTTCTTTACGCAAAAACCATCCGGTTTATAAAGTTTATTGCACTAGCGAAATGATTCAAAAATAGATCTATCACTTCCCCAGAGGGCGTTTCTGTGAATCGAATTAATGTCAAATATAATTAATGAAATAAAGTGCAATTTGAGCATATGAATCGTAGTAAAATTATCTTTCTGTCCGTATGTTGTACAAGCTATGAATTTTGATATTGAGTATATATTTGCTTACCCATTTCTACCAACATTTTGTAGATATTTGTCAATCATGAGTGGTAACCGGCTTACACTGTATCTCTATTTTATCCCATGTACCCATGTCCGCATGATGTGGTGAATATCGAGAAGATATGAAATATGTTTTTGGTGGTGATAGGGCTTCGCATTTTTTTAGGGCAAATTTTTCATTTCTCATTCAACTACCCTTGACAGAGATAGACTATTGGCACGCCACGTATGGTTTGTCTATTAGTACACCTCGTATAGTTTGCCTATTATTATGCCTCGTATGGCTTATCTACTTGTACACCTCGGAAGGTTTGTCAATTAGTACTCCTCGTATGGAACATTTGTTTTAGGATGTCCTATATTAAGAAACTTTTAAAAGCCAATATGTTGGCATGTATCTCATGTGACAACTTGGAAATACACATTTTTTCTTTTTTCTTCTTTTTTCTTTTTATCTTCTCTCTCGCTACATTATACAACAATCGAGACAGATTTATAACATGCACATGCAATATGACTGCCAATACACGAGTATTAAGTACATGTATGTGCGCACATGTAGCGCACGTATGTGCATATATGTGTATATATGCGAATGGATATATGTGTATGTATGTGCGTGTCTGCATGTTTTAGAGGATATTCCCCTCCTAAAATGCTCATGTTAATCTTGTGTAGCACAGAATCGTCCCTTACACTCTTCTAGTGTGCTTCGGCCACACCATTTTAGGTTGTTTTGACTTTCTCGTTTTGCCCTAGCAATGTTGATAATGTTGCGGTTGGCATTGCACATCGATCCTTCTCATCTATTTAGAATCCGGTGAACTTTTCTGTGCCAAAGCTAGTATCACATTAAATTTATTTTTTTTTGTAAAATCTTTCATTTTATCCGTACCGGGTATTTTAGCTTACTGGTTGGTACAAAACAATGTAAAATTGCCTCTTAGATCAACCTCGCAGTCTAGGATGCAAATAAATTTGGATCTACCCGTTTTACTTTCAACCTTAATCCCTCATTTCACAAGTTCCAACGTTCGTAAGCTCAAATTTCAATTTGGAGTGCACCAACTAGAGTGTTTTTAGAAACGCATCACATGCAAGATGTTTTCTTGACCACTTGAAATAAAATCCAGTGTTAAAATCAGACTAACACAACGGAGGGAATGCATTTTTCTACGTACTTTTCTCCCAATTATTTGTTTCAAAACTTAACCGATATAAATATTACGATCCTCACGTATTTGATATCAACACAACGGAGGGAATGCATTTTCTTCGTACTTTTCTCACTACCATTTGTTTCAAGATTAACCGATATAAATATTAAGATCATCATGTACTCGATATCAAGTCATGGTCTTAATTTTAAGATATTCGAAAGCATTTTTCGCTCATACTGAAGCATTCTGAACATGAGAGGTAGTTCATTGACAATGGCTTACTTTCCTGCGCTCGTGTGTGCATTGGTGTTCCAGCTATGTAAAAAATATTATGGACTCACTCGTGATCCAATAACGCTCACCCAAACAAGAGTATTATCAGCTATGTGTCACAGGGATTTTGTGTTCTTAGTGATTTCATGTTTTTTTTATTTTGTGTTCTTAGTGACTCACATTTCAGTTTGCAGTTTCAAACCCAAATCAATTACCGCAAAGAAAGAGGATGTTAAATGTGAGGATATTTTAGTAACCACTTTCTCTACTTTCGGTCTTATTGAAACATTTGTAAAAGGCCTCGACTTCGACGAATGTCATAACTTTAAATTTTAATCTTCTTATTCTGGTCTCAAATTGCTGTCGTAAGCTTTGTGTGGTAAACTCTTCTTACCTTTTTATTTTAGTGAATACACTACGACAACACTAATTTTAGATAGTTAACTTTTGTACGGTCCCACCTATGTTGAAAATATTACAGCTAGCAATGTAAAACAATACCTTTCATGTCTTTGACCCCGATGAACTCTTTGCGCCAGTACTATTAGCTTAAGTATGATATATCATAATCGTCTTCTTTTTGTTATAGCGAATATTATCGTTGGGACACCTTACATGGGGATGAAGGACCGGATATGGGTTTTCACCGGATGTAGGGTATAAACAAATGTGAGGCATAACCAAATGTGGAGGCATGACCGGATGCGGAGCATCACCGGAAGAAGGAATGAAGTGGGGCCGGATGGGCGAAAGAAATTTTTGGATTTTGGAGTCGATAATTTATTAGAAAAATACTAAGCCCCATTTCTACTTCCGGGCACCACGAATGAAATACTACTAATTGTGGAAAAACAACCTTCATTCCGCTACATTGAACCAACAATTGTGATTCTCATTTTAGTCGACAGAAATAAGGAAGACCAATATTAGAATGACTTAGCGAACGTAAAATAAAATAAATTCTCACTTTCTAGCAAAAATTTCAGGAATTGAAACTTAGATACTGAAACTCAGCGCCGCACCCCAAATACAAACGATCCTTTTATACATACTAATGTTTATTTTTCCTGATTTATTATTGTTTATTTATTTCCTGAGTCGACAATTATCATGTGTATTACGATGACCATGTATAAATAGTAATTAAGGATCTAAATCATTTGTTTCAACACTTAACATGGGTATTACGATAACCATGTATAAATAGCAATTAAGGGTCTCTATGCTAATGTATTTGAATGCATTTTTAGCTTTTATCTCAATACTTGTTCGCACTAATGAAAGTGTTTTCAAATGAGCGTCGCAAGGAATATGTTCTCTTAGTTCAAAATCAGATTAGGCAAGGAAAGGAACTCATTTTTGTTGTACTTTTCTGTCAATCATTTTTGTCTTAACTTTCTACACGGGTAGTACGATACCAATGTATTATAATCAGTTAAGGATGTCAATGTTAAGGTGTTTTAAAAACCAATGTATCGACATTTCATGTTTGTACTCTATTTGAAAATAAATGTTTTTCTTCTTTCTTTCTTTTCTAGGCGCTACTGTCACACTCGCGACTTTATTTTCCGGCTAAAGCCCATAAGCTATCTAAGCCTTTAGAGGTGGTAACCATCTTTGTTGCTAGCAAGATGGCGGCGGCTGGGAAGGCTGCATCGGCTGAGGCAGCTGAGGAGGCTGCGGTGGCCGGGGCTGGCGATACGGGATTGCCAGTGCCGCCGGCGGGGAGCACGCCGGGAGTGCTCGTGGATGTTAGCCTGTTTGCCAACATCCTGACTCAGGTGCGTGGTCCGATCCTTGATAGGTTAGCTAGGCAATTGCCTAAGTTGACCGGCGATGGATCGATCGATGCGCTGGAGCTGCTGCAGAATCTGGAGAGGCTCTGCCAGCTGGAGCGAGTGGCGCCGACCGATGTCATTGGGTTTATGCTTGACAGCAACGCCACGCGGGTGTTTCGCTCCATGACTGTCGGTGATGCTGCTCAGTGGAAGGTAGTTAGGTCTACGCTAGCCGCGCAATTCGCGTTGCCTTTGCAGGAGGCTTATAGGCGGTACACCAAACGTCGGCTTGGAACTGGCGAGTCGGTGGACGTATACCTGGATGATTTGGCGCGTCTGGGTGGGAAAATGGGGCTGAGTAAGGGAGATTTGATCTTTAGGCTCAAATTTTACGAAGGTCTCACCACTACTCTGTACACTTGGGGAGTTGCGCGTTAGGACGCGTACACTGCGCCGTTCGACGCTGTGGTGTCGAAAGTGCGGGATAGAATGGCTGCACAGAAGGCTGTAGCCGGGCGAGGCCAGGAGGCCAAGCTTGGGGCAGACCTTGCTGCTTCTGGGAAGTAGGACAGTAGTGGCAAGGGGGCTTGCTACCGCTGTGGCGGCGCACAACGCGTGAAGGTGTGCCCGCAGAAGCAAGGTAACGCGGCGCCTGCTGGCAGAGGAGCCGCGAAGGCTCCCGCCAAAAAGAAGTCCGCATGCTTTGCGTGCGGAGAGATCGGGCATTTTGCCTGCGACTGTCTCACGGTAGCTCCGTTTAGGATGGTAGCTGGGCCCACGGTTGGTGGGTCGGGTTTCTCTGCGGAGGACGCCAGTCGGGGCGATGCGTCCTCCTCAACGGAAACCGCGTAAGCCGAGCTTACCGGAGGTCTCCTCTATCCGAGGGAGGTGACGGCGCCCCTTCGGAGAGAGGGACCTTGAGCGGCACAAGTGTGTCGCCGATCCAGGATCGCTCAGAGCGACTGGTGTTACGACTAGGAGTCGTTTGCCAGTCGTTCGTGCCACTTTGAACGGGCATTGTTCTTGGTGTCTGGTAGACTCCGGGAGCCTGCGGACGGTGGTTTGTCCGCAGGTGGTGGTGGGCCAACGCCTCCGACCGGAGCGGCCGTTGCTAACGGCGGACGGCAGAACTTCCTGTGAGGGGAAGCACTGTCGTGTGGCAGTCGGGTTGCGGGGGCATTGTTTTGGTGTCACTGCTCTCGTCATGCTGGAGTTGGGGAATCTTGGCGTGGACTGTCTCCTAGGGAGTGGTGTTATTGATCACATGGGAGGCGTCAACGTCAGGAGAGGCCCTGAATCAAAGTATGCAGTTATCTGGGGGAGATCCTGGACAGCTGGATGCTGTAGGGGGTCCATCAATGGATTCACCAGTGCCAAGCTGGGAGCCGGCCTGGTAGCAGGGACGGGGTCGGTATTTCCGAGAGGTGCGCTAGCGCCGATCGAGATTGTCGACCCTGACTTTGTTGCTAGGTTCGCTGACGGTCGGTGGACTGTCAGTTGGCGGTGGTCCAAGAAGCCGCCCGAGGGGTTGCAGACTCGGATCGCGAAGTACGGATGTACTCGGGCGTCTCACGTGCGTGAGCGCTATGACGCGGAGATTCAGAGTTGGATCTCGAAAGGTTGGTTGAGGCGGTGGTATGGCCCCATTCAGGGTGTCATTCCGTTGTTGGCCGTCGTGCAACCAACGAAGGACAAAGTTCGTCCGGTCATGGATTATCGTGAGTTGAACGGCTTTGTTGAGTGTCATACTGGTGATGACATAGTCGCTGTGTGTGGCGACAAGATTCGGAAATGGCGGTAGCTGCGGAGCGAACCCAAAGTCGTCGACCTTAAGTCTGCGTCCCTGAAGATCCACGATTCCGAGGATCTGTGGCGATACCAGATTGCGAAGTTAAAGGGTGTGCCTTACGCTTTGACGCGATTAGGCATCGGCCTCTCGTGTGCGCCTTGAATCATGACGGTGATTCTCGGCAAGGTTCTGTCGTTGAACGACCGAGTTCGTCAATGGACGGGCCACTATATCGATGATATAGTGGTTTGTGAGTCCGTTCTCAGCGCTCAGGAGCTCCGGGAGCATATGGCGAGGTACGGACATGTGACGAAGGAACCTGAGAGCCTGGATGGAGGCCGGTTGTTAGGAATTTCTTTACGGAAAGATTCCAATGGACATCTTCGGATGTCGAGGGTGACTACTCTCTCCGAGTTCGGTTCGGTAAATGCCTGCTTAACGAAGAGAGGGCTGTTTTCCTTGTGATGTCGCCCAGTTGGCCTTTACCCCGTGGCAGGGTGGTTGCGTCCATGTTCCAGTTTCTTGAAGCGGCTGGGATGCAGCGGTTCTTGGGACGACCCGAATGACAGTTCTGTCAGCTTGTTGGCTGGGGAGCTTTTGGCGCGAGCTCGTCAGGAGGACCCTGTTGGGGGCGTTTGGGGTGTCGATCCGCAATGTACGGTTACTGTGTGGGCTGATGCTAGCTCCCTCGGAGTCGGTGTAGCCCTTGAGGTCGATGGCGGCATTGTTGAGGATGCTTCTTGGCTCCGAAAAGAGTCAGACCACCTTCATATCAATGTGGCTGAGTTGGAGGCGGTTGCGCGGGGGTAACAACTTGGCGATTGCTTGGGGTTTTAAAACCTTCACAGTCGCCATCGATTCCCGAACAGTCGTCACATGGATGGACAGCACTGTCGACGGCCGCAATCGTGTTCGCTCGAAGGGAGCGGTGGAGATGCTCGTGAAGCGACGTCTTGGGGTGATCCGTGAGACGGTCGCTGAGCATGGTCTGGTCGTGTCTGTTCGCTTCAATTCGACGATCGAGAACAAAGCCGATCAGATGACCAGGATACCTAAGAGGTGGCTTAGTTACCGCTACGCGGGTGAAGCCGTCGCAGAGGTATTTGCTGTGCTTGCCACTGGAGAGAGTCTCGAGGATGCCATTTGGGCGGCTCATCTGCTGCATCATTTGGGCATCGATCGGACGTTTTACTTGGCTCGTCAGATCCGGAGTGATCTGTCACGAGAGCAGGTGAAGCGTGAGCTGGTTGGATGCGAGGCCTGTCAGCGGATCGATCCCGCACTGCGGGAGGAAAATCTCGTGAGGCGAGGGAGTCTTTCTGTGGAGGAGAGCTGGCGCCGGGTTGCGGTTGGCGTAACCCATTACGGTGACAAGCTCTACCTGTCTATGGTTGACTGTGGACCCTCGCGGTTCGCCATCTGGCGACGTTTGCTGAATGAGTCAGCAGCGAGCATTGTCGCTCATTCGCGCGAGGTCGTAATTGAGCGAGGGCCGTGTGACGAATTGTTGTTGGACAATTCGACGACGTTTCGACCAGCGACTGTTGAGCAGTTCGCTGATGCGTGGGGGATTTCTCTGCGATTCCGTGCCGCCTACGCCCCGAGTTGCAACGGGATCGTTGAGAGAAATCACCGGACGATCAAGAGGATCGCCGCTCGGGGAGGCTTCTCTCCTGAGGAGGCCACATTTTGGTACAATGTGACGCTCGGAAGGAAACAGAGGCTGGCTCGGTCCTGTCGAGCGGTATTTTCAGGTATCGCTGGCGAGTGCCGTTTGATGTCAATCTTCGAGTGATTGATGGCTGCAAGAACAACAGCTTTGCTGTTGGTGATGAGGTGTGGGTGAAACCTCTACTGCCCTCATGCACGAAGCAGTGGACGTCAGGTGAGGTCACCAGCGTCGTGTCTAAGCACCTAGTGGGCGTAGACGGCATGCCTAGGCATGTGCGCGACGTTAGGAAATGTCGGTTTGGTGGTGAGTGGGGCAGGGTTCCTGAGAACCATGGTGGTGTTGCTGGCGCCGCGGAGCCCGGGGCACTGGTCTTCGGTGGGTCGCGGCTGCGGAGCAACTCCCTTTGCGTTGCCAGAGGGAGTTGTAGTTGACGCCTTACAAAAGGTGCCCGTTGAGCCGGCGGCAGATCGCGAGTCGACTGATGAGTCCTCGGAAGAAGAGGGCGACGAGCGAGACGCTGTTGGGAGCGATTCTGAGGAGTCGCGGGGGGAGCCCGAACCATTGAGGCGGTCACGCCGTGAGCGACGGCGTCCCACGTACTTGAATGAGTACGAGTGCTAGGTACTAAGCACTGCGAGTTTCGTGAGAAATGGGGGGAGATGTGTGTTGAGGTATTTGCCGCCTCAAGAAGGCGCTGTGACGATGTGCGCTCCGCCACCGCGAGACGAAGATCTTGCCGCCGCCGCCGGACGGCTGCGGCGGGCCGGTTTCAGTATTTATTAGACAGCGGTACCGTTCAGATGTGCTGTTTACATTTTGGTTTCTAGTTGCGCCTCTGCCTGTTATCGTGAGGCTGACATTCGTGTTCTCTAGTTCTGCGGTAGAACTAGAGTTACTGCAGTAGGGACGCTGCGTAGTTGTTTCTGGGTGAGAGCAACTGGTATGAGTGATCATCTTGCTCCGTGGAAGAGGTGACGGTTCACCTCTATACAGTCGAACCTGGTGGCGGCTTCGGCCGGCACTGAGCGAGAACGACTGAGTGGAAGGTAAGTCCGAGTGCTAGTAGGCGCTACTGCCACACTCGCGACTTTATTTTCCGGCTAAAGCCCACAAAAAATGTGACAACATGTGCCACCATACCCATCGTCAATCCTTTCTTCTGTATCAAATATTGAAATAATAACTGTAATACAGCGGGTAATGCAAGTTCTAGTTAGAGAGACCAAAAGTTGGCAACGCTCGTGACGGCAACAATCGCAGTCAGTTCCCTATTGGCAATGATTAGAATATGTGGAGACAGTATGGTTAAGAATGTGGATTGGTTTGTGATGATGAGCGACAGCGCATGTACGAGCATGAGAGGGAAGGGAGTGGAAGAGATTTGTAGGCATGCTGAGAGAGTGATAGATGGAATGGACGAAAGCATGGTTGTACTGCAAGGAGGTAGCAATCGGTTGCTTGAATGGGGGAGTGAATGTACGGTGAATGCAATTATGAAAGTTGTGGAAAGGGCACGGAAGAAGAATGTTAGAGTGGCTGTAACGAGCCTCCTGAGAAAGCCTGCTTGTGATGAGGAGTACGAAAGGATACGGAAGGAGGTGAACAAGGAGGTGCATGAAAGGATTAGGAATATGAAAGCTGAGAGTGTGAGAAAGCGTGAGCTGGGTTCCAGCTTCCTAGATATGGATAGCGTGATCCAGGATGGATGTTTTCTTGGAGATGGAGTCCATCTTACAAAAGAAGGTGAGATGAAACTCTCCAGAAGGTATGTCCAGTGGATCAGGGCTACTCATATCATGATGGAAGGTGGAACAGGATGAATGAAAATCTGTGAGAGCACACGGGAAGAATGTCTTGAATTGTCCAATTGTGTTGTAAGGTTTGTGTTATGTATTAAGACAGAGATAACATTAGTACACCTCATCAATACACAAATAGCACATCAATAGACAAATGCAATGACACATCACAGAAGGGAAATAATTCACTCACCTCTTAGATACCTTACTTAAATACTCAACTACCAGACATGTGGCCAGCAAGAGTAGAGCGGAGATAGGTGGGAATATATAGAAAAGAGTAGAGTAGAATTAAGTATATTAGTTAGAAATTAGAGGGTTAGATACTTAGCCACCTTAGGTAATTTATATACACACACTCGGCCAACATCTACTGTTGTTGGGCCTGAGACCAATAGAAAACTGGCTGCGAGTGCTGCTCTCACGAGCGTTGCCAACTTTTGGTATGTCTAACTAGAACTTACATTTCTCGCTATATTACACCCCTCGCTCCTTAATTAGAAACCCCCCTTTGTAAACCCTACCCCCTTATTGTACCTAGTCAATCTTAAAGTTCTAATCTCACCTCAGGCTTCCGAGCCCGGTTGCACACACTCCAAACCCGCAGATTTGGACTACGCCCACCTCTCTCCTTCCACCTCCGTGTTGCTACAACACGTTGCCATTCGCGCCAATTATTTAACTATGTAGTACTTCTGAGGTTTATTAACCTATCTGTTCGTTATACATTTATTATTATTCAATGCATTATAAACACTACATGTATTTAGTAAGTAGATACTACAGCGGAATACCAAAGTTAACCTGTATTAAATCATCATCATAAGTTTTGACAACGACCGCTGGTGTTTGGCTATTCTACCCTCCACCTCGGCACGCAAAAACAGTCATTTTTAAACTTTTTAAAGTTAACCTTAAACTAACTGAACTTGGCCTAACCTTACCCAACCTAACCTAACTTAACCTAACCTCTTAACCTAACTTAACTTAACTTAACCTAACCTAAATAAATTTAACCTATCATTTCTGTAGCTGCTCGGAGGTGGTGCTGTAGCTGCTTGGAGGTGGAGGGAGAGGGGTGGGCGGCGTTCAAATCTGCGGGTTTTGAGTGTGTGCAGCCCAGTTAGACCTGCGTGAATGCTAGCACTTGGAGGCTCGTGCAACATGGCCTCCTGGGTGGGAATTGAGTAGTCAGGTAATTCTGGGTCAGGTTCACTAGTCGAAGGTGGTGGGTATGGATTTTGAGCAGGTTGTGGAAACACAACGGTTTCCTCCGTAGGTTGTTCCAAGGGTTCAGGGATGGTGTTCGAGCATGTAATAACTTGGTCCTGGTGTCGACGAACGACCTCTCCCCCCTTCAGTTGGCACTTGTAGGATACCGGGCCCGTTTTCTCAATGGTGGTAGCAGGGGTCCATTTTGGGGAACCCTGCGTGTATTGACGGACCATCACATGGGACTCAGGTGGAATGTCAACCGCGCGAGATCCTGGGTGGTATCTTTTCTGAGCGTCCTGGGGTTGACGCGAGCGTCCTAGGACGCGATTGCTTCTGACGGCCAAAGTAGATCAAGACGGGAGCGAACTTTCCTGCCTAGCATCAGCTTGGCCGGCGTAACACCTGTTGTCGAGTGGGGTGTTAGCCGATAGTTGAACAGAAACCTGTCTAGTGCTAGGCGTAGGGGTTCCGTTGACTTCCGTATATTCTTCTTGAAAGTTTGTACCATACGCTCTACTTGTCCATTAGTTGAAGGATGATATGGTGCGCTTTTAATATGCCGCATACCACATGCCATTACGAATTCTTGGAATTCAGCCGATGTGAAACACGTTGCGTTGTCCGAAACAATTGTTACCGGAAATCCAAATGTTGCAAAAGTGTGTTTCAGGCAAGAGATCGTTTCGCTAGAGGTTGTAGTAGTTGTGGGAAAAATTTCAACCCACTTAGAGAGTGCGTCCACGATCACTAGGTAATATTTTCCATCCATTTGGCCCGCGTAGTCGATGTGTATGCGATGCCAAGGCTTCGCCGGCCATTCCCACGGATGGAGTTCAGCTTTCGTCGGTGCGGCTCGAGTGCTCAGGCACTCGCTGCATGACTTATTCGTTTCTTCTAGATCTTTATCCAGAAGGGGCCACCATACATAACTGCGAGCTAATTCCTTCATCCTGGATGATCCTGCATGGCCATAGTGAAGTTCATCCACAATAGCTTGTCTGAGGGCTTGAGGCACAATTATTCTTGCTCCCCGGAGCACACAGCCATTTTGTGTGGACAATTCGTCTCTCCTCCTGGTGTATGGAGCGAGATCGAGGTGCCCGATTACCGTCGAAGGCCAGCCTGCCTGGCAGTATTTGTATACCTTCGAAAGTACTGGGTCCCTTAGGGTGCCGTCGCGAATGTGGGTGCTGGTGACCGGAGCTGACTCGAGGAAGTTTACTAGGGACGTTCATTGTGCTGGAATGGGCGTGGCTTCCTCGGGAGTTGTCAAAGGTAGACGACTGAGAGCATCAGCCGTGCCCAACAGCATGCCAGACCGGTGATGCGATGTGAACTTGTAGGATTGCAGCAGAAGAGCCCACCTTTGAATGCGCCCGGATGCCATCGGAGGAATGCTTCTACCCGGATCAAATAGACCTAACAAAGGCTTGTGGTCAGTAACCACAGTGAAGTCCTGTCCCCACAGGTAGCAATGGAATTTTCTGAGTGCGAACACCATAGCCAGATCTTCTTTCTCAGTCTGGGAGTAGTTACGCTCGGTTGCTGTTACGGTTCGGGAGGCAAAATAGACGGGGCGTTCAATTCCATCAGTAAGGTGACACAACACTGCTCCCACACCATAAGCACTACTGTCAGCCACTACCACTATGTGTAGGGTAGGGTCAAAATGAATCAAGGTCTGGGAGTCTAGAAGTGCTTGCTTAGATTTCTGGAATGCTCTCTCCTGACTTGCATCCCATTTCCAAGGGGTTTCATCCCTCAGTAAGGTATTTAGGGGTTCCAGTATAGTTGCAGATGATTTTAGAAATTTCCTTTAGAAATTTAGGATCCCAAGGTAGGCTCTCAGTTGAGTTACATTAGTAGGAGCTGGTGTATTCTGGATTGCTGCTACCTTCTCTGCAGTGGGGTGCAATCCATCCTTGTCGATTTGGTATCCAAGGTAGGATACCTGTGGCACTCCAATTTGTCATTTATCCATTTTCAGTTTTAGCCCTGCCTCCTGTAGTTTAGATAAGACTTGATGGAGACGCTTGTTGTGCTCATGCTCATTAGTGGCACTCATCAGGACGTCATCCAGGTAGCAGAACACTCCTGGGAGGCCTTGCAATAGTCCTTCCATGGCACGCTGAAAGATCCCGGGAGCGGAAGCAATTCCGAAACTGAGGACGGTTGTAGGCAAATAAACCTCTGTGGGTGTTTATTACCGTGAGTTCCTTGGAGTTTTCATCCAAGGGTAGTTGAGCGTATGCCTGGGACATATCTAGCTTGGAGTATATAACTCCTCCTGCTAACCCGCTGAATAAATCTTCCACCCTGGGTATAGGGTAGGTATCTAGCCTAGTGGCGCGATTAACCGTCAGTTTATAGTCACCACAGATTCGGATGCTTTGATCACCCTTGAGCACGGGAACAATAGCCGTTGCCCATCTTGAGTACTGTACATTGGTGAGAATACCTTCCTGTACCAGTCTATTTAGTTCTGCCCCCACCTTAGGTCTGAGTGAGTAAGGCACATTCCTGGCTTTTCAAAACTTAGGTACTACAGTGTGATCAATCTCAATTCTAAACTTCCTGCCCTTAAAGCAACCTAGACCTGGTTGGAAAAGGTTGGGAAATTTTTGTACTAGCCCTTCTGCCTGGGTAACCAACTTATGTACCCTATTAGCAGCTATAGTTAATCCTAGGGAATTAATCAGGTCCCTATCCAGCAAGGCTGGCCCCTCCCTGTCTACAACTAAAATAGTTGCTAGCTGTAGAGCCCTACCACTAGCTTCATGCTGGATGCTTGCCCTAATCTCTCCACAAACTACTAGTTCAGCTCCCCCATAAGTCCTAAGCTTAACATCAGAAGGTCTCAGCTCGGGTCTTGTCTTAGTTGGTATTTTAGAGTAGGTGGCCATTGAAAGGATAGACCTGGCAGCACCTATCTACCTCCATCTCTAATGGCACACCATTTAGTAACAATTTTATTCTGATTGGGGGTTTCATTTCCTCGGCTAATGAAAATATTTCCCCATAACAACCATGATTGGGGGCTGGGTAGTCTGCACTGGTTCCATTGCTAGTTCCATTAGGGTTAGGGTAGTGTTCCCTCCCCCTTTTTTCATGCATAGCATGCACAATATTATTTTTGTTGCCTAAAGCAGATTTTGGTCCTTTTAGTTCAAAAACAACATTTTTTTAGATGACCTTTTTGGCCACAACCATGACAATTACTGTCTTTATAAGGGCAATCTCTACGCCAGTGCAAACCACCACAGCCGCTGCATGCTGATTTGGGGCTAGCTTGTGCCTGAGTCTTGCCCTGAGGCTTGTAAGCAGTTTGCTGAACTCTAGTCTGACCTACATTCAAAATCGTATTTGGTTGCCTCTACCCCACTGTTTCTCTCAATGTGGATTCTTTAGCAGTAGCTAGATCCACGGCCTTTTGCAATGTCAGGCCAGCTTAATTCAGCAAGCAATTTTAAATTTCATTACTGGACACACCGAATATGAATCTGTCCAGCAGAGTCTCTTCTAGCACTTCATGTTTGAAATTACAGGTATGTGAAAGGGCCTTCAAGCTAGCGACAGAATCAGCGATGCTTTCCCCTTGTTTCTGGTTCCGCTCCGGAACCGGAACCTTTCGAAGATTTGGTTGCGTGTGGGCTTAAAATGCCTTCTTAACGCTTCAACCATCTCAGCATACGTAGCTTCTAAGGTACCTTTAGGAGACACAAGGTCCTTGCTGAGTCTAGCAATTCTTGGACCCACTAGAGAAATTAATGATGGGGCTTTCTCACTATCTCCTATTTTGTTAATTAAGAAGTTGCAGTGCAACCTAACCTCATAGTCAACAAACTCTTCCTCTAAAGGATTAAACTCTCCCACTGACCCTATCAGTGGCATTTTAGCTTTTCTTAGGTGGTGCAACACCAGTGAGGAGAAAAAATCACTAGTCACCACTACTTAGTCACTCCCAGTAGTTCCACCACCACCTCGTCGCCAATTTGTTATGTATCAAGACAGAGATAACATTAGCACAGCTCATCAATACACAAATAGCACATCAATAGACAAATGCAATGACACATCATATAAGGTAAATAATTCACTCACCTCTTAGATACCTCACAACTTAAATACTTAACTACTAAACATGTGGCCAGCAAAAGTAGAGCGGAGATAATAATAATAATGAAGGCATCTACGGATGCTTTATTTCCAATCAAGCCTGATACATATCACCTTGTACACTGGATTTTCAAATGCCTTATAACTAACGCCAGGACGCCATGACGCTTTCCCCGGTCAAGACCGGTACCCATTTCAGACACCTGGGTGGAGTGGGGTATTGTGCTTGGAATTTTTCTCCTATACCCTACAGAGAAAATCGCCCCCGCCAGCGCCGAGAATTGATCCCGGGTCTCCCGCACGGCGACAGAACCCCTAGCCACTTGCGCTATGGCGAGAATAAATGGTGGGAATATATAGAAAAGAGTAGAGTAGAATTAAGTATATTAGTTGGAAATTAGAGGGTTAGATAATTAGCCACATTAGGTAATATATACACACACTCGGCCAATATCTACTGTTGTTGGGCCTGAGACCAATAGAAGACTGGCTGCGAGTGTTGCTCTCACGAGCGTTGCCAACTTTTGGTATGTCTAACTTGAACTTACATATCCCACTATATTACAGTTTGGAAGTTGTTGGCTTACCTTCCGCGTTGCTGGATGCCTTCGCCAACCAGCAACCGCAAACAGCTTCACTGCTGATGCAACTTCCGGTTCTCCACAGAATCGGAAGCAAGGCGCTGCCGGCCTTACGAAACAAACACACGGATGACAGCAAATCTCAGGAACGAAAACACGCACGTGTCTGCACTCTACCACGTCCAACTCGACACTGCCGCCAGCCAGCCGCAGCCATCCGGCAGTGGCGGCAAGATCCCAAAGTATGACGGCGGCGCGCACATCATTGCAGCGCCCTCTTGCGGCGGCAAACACTTCAACGCCACATCTCCCCCAGTTTGTCACGAAACTCGCAGTGCTTGGTGCCTAGCACTCGTACTCATCCAAGTACGTGGGACGCCGTCGCTCACGGCGTGACCGCCTCAATGGTTCGTGCTCCCCTCGCTGCTCCCCAGCATCGCTGACAACAGCGTCTCGCTCGTCGCCCTCTTGTTCCGTGGGCTCATCAGTTAGCTCATGATCTGCCGCTGGCTCAACGGGCGCCCTGTTTGAGGCGTCAGCTACGACTCTCTCTGGTAACGCCAAGGGAGTTGCGCCGCAGCGGCCCCCTCCACCGAAGACCATTGCTTCGGGCTCCGCGGTACCAGCGACACCGCCATAGTTCTCAGGACCCCCGCCCCACTCACCAACAAATCGACGTTTCCTAACGTCGCGCACATGCCTAGGCATGCAGTCTACGTACTCTACGTGCTTCGACACAACGCTGGTGACCTCACATGACGTCCACTGCTTCGTGCATGAGGGCAGTGGGGGTTTCACCCACACATCATCACCAACAGCAAAGATGTTGTCCTCGCAGCCATCAGTCACCCGAAAATTGACATCAAACGGCACTCACCAGCGATACTTGAAAATACCGCTCGACGGGACAGAGCCAGCTTCTGTTTCCTTTCGAGGCGTCACATTGTACCAAAATGTGGCCTCCTCAGGAGAGATGCCTCCCTAGCGGCGATTCTCTTGATCGTCCAGTGATTTCTCTCAACGATCCCGTTGCCACTCGGGGCGTAGGCGGCGCGGAATCGCAGAGAAATCCCCCACGCATCAGCGAACTGCTCAACAGTCGCTGATCGAAACGCCGTCGAATTGTCCAAAAACAATTCGTCACACGGCCCTCGCTCAATTACGACTTCACGCAAATGGGCGACAATGCTCGCTGCTGACTCATTCAGCAACCGTCGCCAGATGGCGAACCGCGAGGGTCCACAGTCAACCATAGACAGGTAAAGCTTGTCACCATAATGGGTTACGTCAACCGCAAGGAGAGCAACAGCTCTCCTCCACAGAAAGACTCCATCGCCCCACGAGATTTTCCTCCCACAACGCGGGATCGATCCGCTGACAGGCCTCGCATCCAGCCAGCTCACGCTTCACCTGCTCTCGTGACAGATCACTGCGGATCTGACAAGCCAAGTAAAACGTCCGATCGACGCCCAAATGATGCGGCAGAAGAGCCGCCCATATGGCATCCTCGAGACTCTCTCCAGTGGCAAGCACGGCAGACACCTCTGCGACAGCTTCACCAGCGTCGCGGTAACTAAGCCACCTCATAGGTACCCTGGTCATCATTTCGGCTTTGTTCTCGATCGTCGAATTGAAGCGAACAGACACGACCAGACCATGCTCAGCGATCGTCTCACGGATCACCCCAAGACGTCGCTTCACGAGTATCTCCGCCGCGCCCTTCGTGCGAACACGACTGCGGCCATCGACAGTGCTGTCCATCCAGGTGATGACTGTCCGGGAATCACTGGCGACCAAGAAGGTTTTAAAACCCAACGCAATCGCCAAGTTGATACCCCGCGCAACCGCCTCCAACTCAGCCACATTGATATGAAGGTGGTCTGACTCTTTCCGAAGCCAAGGCGCATCCTCAACAATGCGGCCATCGACCTCAAGGGCCACACCGACTCCGAGGGGGCTGGCATCAGCCTACACGGTAACCGTACCATGCGGATCGACACCCCCAAACGCCCCCAACAGGGTCCTCCCGACGAGCTCGCGCCAAAAGCTCCCCAGCCAACAAGCTGACAGAACTGTAAACCGAGTCGTTCCAAGAGCCGCTGCATCCCAGCCGCTTCAAGAAACTGCAACGTGGACGCAGCCACCTCGCCACGGGGTAATGGCCAACTATTCGACCACACAATGAAAACAGCCCTCTCTTCGTTAAGCCGGCATTTACCGAACCGAACTCGGAGAAAGCAGTCCCCTTCGACATCCGAAGATGTCCATTGGAATCTGTCCGTAAAGAAATTCCCAATAACCGGCCTCCATCCAGGCTCTCAGGTTCCTTTGTCACAAGTCCGTACCTCGCCAGATGCTCCCGGAGCTCCTGAGCACTGAGAACGGACTCGCAAACCACTATAACATCAATATAGTGGTCTGTCCCTTGACGAACTCGGTCGTTCAACGACAGAACCTTGCCGAGAATCACCGTCATGATTCAGGGCGCACAGGAGAGGCCAAAGCCTAATCGCGTCAGAGCGTAGGGCACACCTTTAAATTCACGATCTGGTATCGCCACAGATCCTCGGAAACGTGGATCTGCAGGTACGCAGACTTAAAGTCGACGACCTTAAGCTCGCCACGCTGCTGCCGCCATTTCCGAATCTTGTCGCCACACACACAGCGACCATGTCATCACCAGTATGACACTCGACAAAGCCGTTCAACTCACGATAATCCATGACCAGACGGACTTTAACCTTCGTTGGTTGCACGACGGCCAGCAACGGAATGGCGCCCTGGATGGGCCCACGCCACTGCCTCAACCAACCCTTCGAGATCCAACTCTGAATCTCCGCGTCTTAAGGGCCGTTTACGCTAGGGGACATTTCGGCCGTGAGGCGCGACATGTGTGTACGAGGCTCACCGCTGAGTATCATTTTTGTGTGTGTTTATACGAAGTTCCCTATTCGCCCCGGTAGTTACGAGGCTCTTGAGTGTCGCGGATTACGAATTCGATCAGAGCGAATAGGAAACTTCGTATAAACACACATAAATATGAGCCTGAGTGGTGAGCCTCGTCTACACGTGCCGCACCTCACAGCCGAAATGTCCCCTAGTGTAAACGGCCCTTTAGCGCTCACGCACGTGAGGTGCCCGAGTACATCCGTACGCCGCGATCCGAGTCTGCAACCCCTTCGCCGGCTTCTCGGACCACCGCCAACTGACGGTCCACCGACCGTCAGCAAAACTAGCAACAAAGTCAGGGTCGACAATCTCGATCGGCGCTGGCGCACCTCTCGACTCCACCGACCCCGCCCCTGCCACCAGGCCGGCTCCCAGCTTGGCACAGGCGAATCCATTGCTGGACCCCCTACAGCAACCAGCTGACCAGGATCTCCGCCAGTCAACTGCATACTTCAAGTCAGGACCTCTCCTGACGGTGACGCCCCCCATGTGATTAATAACATCACTCCCTAGGAGACAGTCCACGCCAAGATTCCCCAACTCCGGCATGACGAGCGCAGTGACACCAAAGCAATGCCCCTGCAACCCGACTACCACACGACAGTGCTTCCCCACATGGGAAGTTCTGCCGTCCGCCGTTAGCAACGGTGGACGGCCGCCTTGGTCGGGGGCGTTGACCCACCACCACCCGCGGACGAACCACCGTCCGCTCGCTCCCGGAGTCTACCAGACACCAAGAACAATGGCCATTCAAAATGGCCCGAACGACTGGCAAACGACGCCGCGTCGTAACGCCAGTCGCACCGAGCGATCCTAGATCGCCCCACCTCAGCGACACACTCGTGCCGCTCAAAGTCCCTTTCTCCGATGGGGCGCCGTCACCTCCCTCGGAGAGAGGAGACCTCCGGTAAGCTCGGCATACACGGTTTCCATTGAGGAGGACGCGTCGCCCCGACTGGCGTCCTCCGCAGAGAAACCCGACCCACCAACCGTCGGCCTACCTACCGCCGGGCAGTCACAAGCAAAATGCCCGACGTTTCCACACGCAAAGCATGCGAACTTCCTTTTGGCGGGAGCCTTCACGGCCCCCCTGCCAGCAGGCGCCGCAGCGCCTTGCTTCTGCGGGCAAACCCGCACGCGGTGTGCACCGCCAATGCGGCAGCAAGCACCCTTGCCACCACTGCCCTGCTTCCCCGAAGCAGCAAGGTCTGCCCCGAGCCTGGCCTCCTGGCCTCACCCGGCCACAGCCCTCTGTGCGGCCATTTTCTCCCGCACTTTCGACACCACAGCGTCGAACGGCGCAGTATACGCGTCCTCACGCGAAACTGCCCACGTATACACAGTAGTGGTGAGACCTTCGTAAAATTTGACCCTAAAGATCAAATCTTTCTTAGTCGTCCCCACTCCCCCACCCAGACGCGCCAAGTCATCCAGGTACACGTCCACCGACTCCCCGGCTGCAAGCCGACGTTCAGTGAACCGCCTATACGCCTCCTGCGTAGGCAACGCAAATTGCGAGGCTAGCGTCGAACTAACTACCTGCCACTGAGCAGCATCACCGACAGTCATGGAGCGAAACACCCGAGCAGCGTTGCCGTCGAGCATGAACCCAATGACGTCGGTCGGAGCCACGTGCTCCAGCTGGCAGAACCTCTCCAGATTCTCAACCCACTCCAGCGCGTCGACCGATCCATCGCCGGTCAACTTAGGCAGCTGCCTAGATAACCGGTCGAGGATCGGGTCACGCGCCTGAGTCAGGATGATAGCCAACAGGCTAACATCGACAAGCACTCCCGACGTGCTCCCCGCCGGCGGTACTGGCGATCCCGCATCGCCAGCTCCGGCTGCCGCAGCCTTCTCAGCTGCGTCAGCTGCCTCAGCTGACGCAGCTTTTCCAGACGCCGCCATCTTGCTACCAACAAGATGGCTACCACCGCCAAAAGCCTAGATAACTTGTTGGCATACCTTCCGCGTTGCTGGATGCCTTCGCCAACCAGCAACCGCAAACAGCTTCACTGCTGATGCACCTTCCGGTTCTCCACAGATTCGGAAGCAAGGCGCTGCCGGCCTTACGAAACAAACACACGGATGGCAGCAAATCTCAGGAACGAAAACACGCACGCGTCTGCACTCTACCACGTCCAACTCGTCACTGCCGCCAGCCAGCCGCAGCCGTCCGGCAGCGGCGGCAAGATCCCAAAGTAAGACGGCGGCGCGCACATCGTTGCAGCGCCCTCTTGCGGCGGCAAACACTTCAACACCACAGAAGTATAAATGTGCGTGGCTGGAATGCAGGAAAGTTAAATGACCTTGTAGCGGAATTTGAGAATGGAAAAATAGATTGTGTTTGTGTAGTAGAGACCCAAATGCGTGATAGAGCCAGTTTAACATGTAAGGAGAATAAGTATCATATGATAGGAAAAGGGCGTGTAAGTTGGCAAAAAAGAGGTGGTGGAGTTGGTCTGATAATAATGAATGCTCTAAATTGGAAATTAGAGGAGCTTCCTGTTGGAAATGAACCTGAAAAGAAGATTTGTTAGCAATTGAGTGTGAAAGATTGCATGCCAGAGAATGTATTGTTGTGATTGTATGTTATGTTACAACTGATGGGACTTAAGCTCATGAAGAGAATGTAAAAAAGTATAAAATATTACCAAGGATTGTACGAGAACACTGCAGGTCCCCTCTGATTGTGATGGGTGACATGAATGGCCATGTCAGTATACTTGGTGAGCCGGTGAATGCAAATGGACAAAATTTTATAGATTTTTGTGTTGAGAATGAACTTGAAAACCTGAATGTCTCAATAGGAAATGGCTTGCATACATGATAAAACAGGGAATGGAAAACTGCAATTGAATATATAATAGTGAGTAGTAGAGCAAGAGTAGGTGTCAAAGAAATGTTTGTAGATGAAGATGATTTTGATATTGATAGTGACCATAAAATGCTTGTGCTTGAATATTATTGGGGTAGAAAGGAGTCAACGCAAAAGGTCATTAGTGTGAAAGAAATTTGGTGGATAAAAATGGCAAACTGGTCAGAATTTAAGAATGAATTGAGTAGGTGTAACTGGAACAGGTGTGGAAATGTAAATGACCTAAATGGTGAGATTGCAAGAACCTTGTATGATGTGGCAAAGCAAAAGATTGGTAGAATGAAATGCAGGAAAGGGACAGGGAATGCTAGATGGTTTACAAGTGAGATAAAGGAAGACCGAATGAGAAGAAAGACTTTAAATAAGAAACAACGCAGTATAAGGAAAATGAATGTAAGACACAGAGTTACTGAGGATGAATGGCAGAGTGCATGGAATGAGTACAAGGACCAGCAGAAGAACGTAAGGAGAATGATTAATGAGGCTAGAGTTAAAGAGGAGAGACACCAAGTTGTAAATCTAAAGCCGCGTACTCACTTGTAGACATGTTACGCGATGTGTCTATCGACCGTCTATAGACATGTTTATAGACCGTCTATAGACTCCGATTTTGCCTCGCCTAGCGTCCACACTACGATTCGAATTTCTCGTTTAGTCTTTGCACTGGCCGATATGTATTCAGGGTTGCCAGATAAATCAGCAGCAAATAGTCATACCATACGAGAAAAAGAGATTTGTTTAATAATAAATCTTAAAAATAATTAACTTGCTGCATTTACAATATTATGACGAAATCACCTCCTCGAGATATAGCAAGTCCTCTGTTTCTTGAGTCGTGCGATTAGGTAAAAATTGCCAAGCATATTTTCTCATGTCCACGGAGTTTAGAAAGTTGCCAATTTTGTGTAAATTGGCCATTAAATAGCCAATTTGGCCACACTGAGTGTATCGTCTATCGTCGCAGATGTCGCATACCCTAGCAAAACGTGGCGTAACATGTCTACCGTTGCACGCTGTCTCCCATTCCGATCGGGAGACCATAGACCTGAGACTTTTGGTCTCGCAGATGACGGTTGGTGTATAGACGCGTCTACGTACACAACGCTAGACAGGTCTCAGAGACCAAAATCGCGCAACATGTCTACAAGTGAGTACGCGCCTTAAGAAAGAAAGGTCCAGATGGAATAAAAGATTGGTATAAGTTTATACAAATTACAAGGAAATGATAGAGGTAGTCAAGTTCAAGTTGATGAATTAGTAGTCAATGGTTGCAGTGTGCAAGATAGGATGCAAATGGTGAAAGCAGTTGAAGAATACTGGGAGGACATTGTTGGAATGAATGAGCAGGTTACAGATGATGAACCCGTAAATTTTCTGATTAATGAACGTGAACTGCAAATGGAAGACGAAATCACTTGTGAAGAGATTGTAAGTTTTTTGAAGAAAGTGAAAAATGGAAAGGCATGTGGCCCTGATAAGATCCCATATGAGTTCTATAAATGTGGAGGAGAGAGTGTAGTCAGTATGTTGAAATGTTTATTTGAGATATGGAAGAGTGAAAGAGTACCGGATGACTGGAACAAGTGTAATGTAGTTCTGTTGCATGAGGGTGGACTTAAGAGTATGAAAGAACTTAAAAATTACAGACCAATTGCACTGGGTGACACTGTTTGTAAGATCTTTTATGGTATTTTGAATGAGAGAATGAAAAATTTAGTTGAGGAATTAGGAGTCCTAGGTGAAGAACAGAATGGTTTTAGGCAAGATAGACGTGGGGAGGATAATCTGTTTGTAGTGAGTGAAATAATTGAGCGAATGAGGAAGGATGATAAGAAGGTATATTTAGCATTCCTGGATATTGAAAAAGCGTATGACAGAGTGGATCGGGTTAGGCTCTTTGAAATTTTTTAGAAAAGTTGGGTCTAGCAGAAAAATAGTAAAATTGTAAAAAGTCTGTATGAAAACACAAGCGCTATCTACAGGTTAGGAAATTTGGAAGCAGGGTGGGTGAGGAGTGTTAGAGGAGTGAGACAGGGCTATACTCTGTCTCCCCTGTTGTTTGGATTGTACACAGAAGTGATGATGTGGTTGTGGTTAGTGAATGTGGACATGAACTGCAAAGGATGCTTGACAGTGTGAATGGATATATTACAGATTTCAAGATGAACTTTGGTGCCGACAAAAAGTAAGGTTATGGTTTTAAATAGTGATGAGACATAGAGACAGACTGTGGAATATTGGAGAAATCAAAATAGGTAGAACAAAAGAATACAAATATCTAGGTTGTATGATAAGTGAATATGGATGCACTAGAACTAAGGGTGAGAAAGTGGCAGAAGCAACGCAGTGGAGTGGACGGTTAAGTAGTGTGGCCAGTTATAGAGCAAACAAGTATTGATGTGTGAGAGGAATGTGGAAATATGTTGTTGTACCTAGTGTCATGTATGGTATGAGTGCTCTTGCCTGGAATGGAAGTGATCTTGAAAGCTGAATGCAATACAAAATAAGTTAGGACGTTTAGCATTGGGTGCTCCAAAATGGACAGCCACAAAAGCCATGAGAGGTGACCCAGGGTTGAGCCTATTTTCAAAAAGAATGATGAAAGCTGTGCTGAATTATAAGGTGAGAATTGAAAGAATGCGGAATAGCAGGTGGGTAAAGCGAATTTATGAATGGAATCTGAGTGCAAGCTATTGGGAGAAAGTATGTTGGGGGTATGCAAGGAAACTTAATATGCGAAAGATTATTCATGTTAGAATTGGGAGACCTGTGGATGACTGGAGTTTAATAAATGTTGGAGGTGTAGGGCCTAAGTGGGACTGCAAAAGGTGGAAAAAAGAGATTGAGAGGCAAAAAAAAGAGTATGGATTGAATAAGTGGAATCTTTTGCATGATGCAGAAGCCTACACTTGACTGGCAAATGAAAATGAAGCACCTAACTTTGAGATGTTCTATGATGGCAGGTTTGGAAGTCAACTCTTGTTTGCTGTGAGATGTAAGTCATTGAGTGTGAACAGACGTACATGGAGGTGGAATGAGAATAATAACAGATTATGTCGGCAGTGTAATAGTGGAGTGGAGGAAGCTATTGAGCATTTTGTGCTGGAATGTAGTAAGTATGAGCAAGAGAGAGAGAGTTTCATGAATGTGGTGTTTGAGCAGCATGGAGTGAATGAGTGGTATGCCAGTTGTGCTGGAGATGATTGCGGTATGAGCTGTCTTGCTGGTTGGATCAGGAGTGTAATTTGAGTATCATTGAAGCTATGAAAATGTTTCTTGTGCGTGCCTGGAGTAAGAGACAGTGACTGGAATGAGCCAGTCAGGTAGAGTGGGTAGTAATGACCCAATATGCCTGGGGATGGTGTTTTGACACACTGGTTATCCCAGTGATGCCGTCCAATGGCAGCTTGTGACAAAGATTGGTAGATCCTGAGTAGTTTAGGGGACAAGTCTGGTACCAGTCGCTGAACTCTTTGTGTGAAAATTGTGGAGGGAATTGCAGGCCGTTACAAAGGCCCCGACGCTGTCGGCCCTTCATTTCATGTTCAAGTTCAAGTGGCCGCGGTCAGCTAAACAGTAAATGTTGACTGCAAGTGTGTATATAGATTACCCCATGTGGCTAAGTATCTATCCTTAAGTATTTCTAACTACCTACTGCTAATTCTATTCTACTCTATCCTATAATTTCAACATATCTCCGCTCTTCTCTCACTGGCCACATGTCTGTTGATTGAGTTACTGAGTTTAGGGATATCCATGAGGTGGGTGATTATTTACTCTATGATTATTTACTCTATGTGCTCGTCTTAGCCGTGTGGCTTTCGGACCCGCCTCCGTGCGGGCAAACCCGGGTTCGAGTCCGGGTGCTGGTGGCGATTTTCTCTGTTGGGTGTAGGGGAAAAATTCCAAGCACAATACCCCACTTTACCCAAGTGTCTGAAATGGGTAACAGTCTTGACCGGGGGAAAGCGTCATGGCGTCCTGGTGTTAGTTATAAGGCATTTGAAAAGCAAAAAGCCGTGGATCTAACAACTGCCAAAGAAACCCAGCTGAGAAAAACAGTGGTGTTGAGACAACCTAACTCTATTTTGAATGTTGGTTAGACTAGAGTACAGCAAACTGCTAACCAGCCTCAGGACAAGACTCAGGCACAAGCTAGCCCCAAATCAGCATGCAGCGGCTGTGGTAATCTGCACTGGCGTAGAGATTGCCCCTATAAAGACAGTGTTTGTCATGGTTGTGACCAAAAAGGTCATCTTAAGAAATGTTGCTTCAAATTAAAGAACCAAGAATCTGCGAAGGGAAACAAAAATAATTTTGAGCATGCTATGCATGAAAAAAGGGGGAGGAAACACCACCCTAACCCTAATAGAATTAACAATGCAACCAGTGCAGACTACTCAGTTGCCAACCAGGGTTGTTATGAGGAGGTATTCTCCATAGCCGACTGTTACATACCCTACCTAAAATATTATTATTATTATTATTAGTAATAGTTAGGTAACCAATTTAAGATAGCCTATGCCAGTACACCTAGCAATCCTACACTAGGCTTCACCCAGTGTTATCCAAACACACAGCATAGATTAGACTTCACATAGACAAGTAATGCAATCCACATAAATAGAAACAACACAGTAATAGCAACGGTGCTGACATCAATAGTAATACTTAGATCAATAGCAATATTGATTCATCAATAATATATAAGCAAATAGGCGCTCACCTCTTGGATATCCCTAAGCTATGAATATGGCCAGTGTCTATGAATATTACTAATCATGTGGCCAGTGAGAGAAGAGCGAAGATAGGTTGAAATTATAGGATAGAGTAGAATTGAATTAGTAGTAGGTAGTTAGGAAAACTTAGGTGTAGGTACTTAGCCACATGGGGTAATCTATATATATAGACCTGCAGTCAACATTTATTGTTTAGCTGACTACGACCACTAGGGAACTGACCACGATTGTTGTCGTCACGAGCGATGCCCCAACTTTTGGTCTCTCTTACTTGAACTTACATTACTCGTTATATTACACCCCTCCCTCCTTAATTAGAAGCCCCCCCCCCCCCCCCGGTAACCTTTGATCTAGTCAATCCTAAAGGTCCATTCTCACCACAGGCTTCTGAGTTCGGTTAGAGCTGCGTGAGATTCTAGCACTTGGAGGCTCGTGCATCATTGTCTCCTGGGTGGGGATAGAGTAGTCAGCTGTTTCTGGGTCAGGTTCATTAGTCGGTGGTGGTGGGTATGAATTTCGAGCAGGTTGTGAAATGAACATGGTTTCCTCAGTAGGTTATTTCATGGGTTCAGGGATGGCGTTCGAGCAGGTAATAACTTGGTCTTGGTGTCGACGAACGACCTCTCTCCCCTGCAGTTGGCACTTGTAGGACACCGCACCCGTTTTCTCAACGGTGGTAGCAGGGGTCTATTTTGGGGAACCCGGTGTGTATTGACGGAACATCACAGGTGACTCCGGCGGAATGTCAATCGCGCGAACCCCTGGGTGGTATCTTTTCTGAGCGTCCTGGCGTTGAACGCCTTGGGACGCGATTGCTTCTGACGGCCAAAGTAGATCAAGACGAGAGCGAACATACCTGAGTAACATCAGCTCGGCGGGCGTAACACCTGTTGTCGTGTGGGGTGTTAGCCGATAATTGAACAGGAACCTGTCTAGTGCTTGGCGTAGGGGTTCCGTTGACTTTCGTATATTCTTCTTGAACGTTTGTACCATGGATGCGCTCTGCCAGTCCATTAGTTGAAGGATGGTATGGTGCGCTCGTAATATGCCGCATACTACATGCCTTCACAAATTCTTGGAATTCAGCCGTTGTGAAACACGTTGCGTTGTCTGAAACAACTGTTACCGGAAATCCAAATGTCGCAAAAAGTGTGTTTCAGGCACGAGATTGTTTCGCTAAAGGTTTTAGTAGATGTGGGAAAAATTTCAACCCACTTAGAGTGTGCGTCCACGATCACTAGATAGTATTTTCCATTCATTGGGCCCTCGTAGTCGGTGTGTATGCGATTCCAAGGCTTCGCAGGCCATTCCCACGGATGGAGTTCATCTTTCGTTAGTGCAGCTCGAGTGCTCAGACACTCGTTGCATGAATTAGTAGTTTCTTCTAGGTCTTTGTCCAGAAGAGGCCACCACACATAGCTGCGAGCTAGCTCCTTCATTCTGGATGATCCTGCATGGCCAGAGTGAAGTTCATCCACAATGGCTGGTCTGAGAGCTTGAGGTTTAATAATTTTTGCTCCCCAGAGCACACAGCCATTTTGTGTGGACAGTTCGTCTCTCCTCCTAGTGTACGGAGCGAGATCAGGGTCACCAATTACCGTCGAAGGCCAGCCTACTTGGCAGTATTTATATACCTTCGAAAGTACTAGGTCCCTTGGGTTGCCGTCGCGAATGTGGGTGCTGGTGACCGGAGCTGACTGAAGGAAGTTTACTAGGGGCGTTCATTCCGCTGGAATGGACGTGGCTTCCTCGAGAGTTGTCTAGAGTAGACGACTAAGAGCATCAGCCGTGCCCAACACCACCCCAGATCGGTGACGCAAGGTGAACTTGTAGGACTGCAGCAGTAGAGCCCACCTTTGAATGCGCCCGGATGCCATCGGAAGGATGCTTCAACCCGGATCATATAGTCCTAGTAAGGGCTTGTGGTCGGTGATTACCGTGAAGTCCTGTCCTCCAGGTAGCAATGAAATTTTTGGAGTGCGAACACAATGGCCAGAGCTTCTTTCTCAGTCTGTGAGTAGTTACGCTTTGTTGCTGTTAGAGTTCGGGGGGCAAAATAGGCGGGTCGTTTAATTCCATCAATAAGGTGACACAGCACCGCTCCCACACCATACGCACTACTGTCAGCCACTACCACTATGGGTAGGTTAGGATCAAAGGGAATCAAGGTCTGGGAGTCGAGGAGGGCTTGTTTAGACTTCTGGAATGCCCTCTCTTGACTTGCATCCCATTTCCATGGAGTTTTATCCCGCAGTAAGGCAGTTAGGGGCTCCAACATAGTTCCAGAAGATCTTAGAAATTTTCTGTAGAAATTTAATAACCCTAGGTAAGCTCTCAGCTGAGTCACATTAGTAGGAGCTGGGGCATAACGGATAGCTGCTACCTTCTCGGCAGTGGGGTGCAACCCATCCTTGTCAATCTGATATCCGAGGTAGGATACCTGTGATACTCCTATTTGGCACTTATCTATTTTCAGTTTCAGCCCGGCCTCCTGTAGCTTAGATAATACTTGATGGAGACGCTTGGAGTGCTCTTGTTCATTAGTAGCACCAATGAGTACATCATCGAGGTAAGTGAACACTCCTGGGAGGCCCTGTAATAGTCCTTCCAAGGCACGCTGAAAGATTCCGGGGGCTGATGCTATGCGAAGCTCAGCCTATTATAAGCAAACAGACCTCTATGGGTGTTGATCACGGTAAATTCTTTAGACTCTTCATCTAACGGTAGTTGGGCGTACGCCTGAGACATGTCTAGCTTGGAGTATATAACTCCTTCGGCTAACCTGATAAATAAATCTTCCACCCTGGGTATAGGGTAGGTATCAAGCCTAGTGGCCCGATTGACTGTCAATTTATGGTCGCCACAGATTCGGATGCTTTGATCAGCCTTGAGCACGGGAACAATAGCCGCTGCCAATCTAGAGTACTGTATAGGGGTGAGTACACCTTCCTGCACCAGTCTATCTAGTTCTGCCTCCACCTTAGGTCTAAGTGAGTAAGGCACGTTCCTGGCTTTACAAAACTTTGGGGCCACGGGGGGGTCAATTTCGATTTTGAAATTCCTCCCCTTAAACCGACCTAGACCTGGTTGAAAAAGGTTGGGAAATTGTGTTACTCGCTCTTCTGGTTGAGTAACCAGTTTATGCACATTATTGTCTACTATAGTTAGCCCTAGGGAGTCAATCAGGTCCATACCCAGCAAAGCTGGACCTCCCCTGTCTATAACTACAATAGTTGCTAGCTGGAGAACCCTACCACTATCTTCACGCTGGATGTTAGCCCTAATCTCCCCACAAACCACTAGTTCAGCTCCACCATAAGTCCTAAGCCTAACATCAGAAGGTTTCAACTCGTGTCTTGTCTCGGTGGGTAACTTAAAATAGGGAGCTTTTGATAAGATAGACCTGGCAGCCCCAGTGTCTACCTCCATTTCCAATGGGGCATTGTTTAGCAACAATTTTATTTTAATGGGGGGTTTCAAATCCTCGGCTATGGAGAATACCTCCTCATAACAACCCTGATTGGCAACTGGGTAGTCTGCACTGGTTGCATTGTTAGTTCTATTAGGATTAGGGTGGTGTTCCCTCCCCCTTTTTTCATGCATAGCATGCGCAAAATTATTTTTGTTGCCTTTAGCAGATTTTTGGTTCTTTAATTTGAAGCAACATTTCTTAAGATGGTCTTTTTGGCCACAACCATGACAAACACTGTCTTTTTAGGGGCAATCTCTACGCCAGTGCAGATTACCACAGCCGCTGCATGCTGATTTGGGGCAAGGAGCTTCAATGGAATGGAGGCGACATCAGCGCTCTAAAGTGAAGCCAATTTTCGGTAGCTGTAGGGTATACGGGCACACACACGGAGATGGGGCTCAGCGCGTGCCAGACACTCAACGTGGTAGAGCACCGCTTATCCAAGCTGCGGTCAAGTACGAGTTCTTTCAATATGACGCGTTTCAAGGACGCAATTGAAATATATGCCTAAGAAAAAACGTATAGCACAAAGTAGCGCAAGTCTGCCATTTAACAGCGCGGTCTTCAGTCGCTGATGATGGAGGTGGTGCTACCTCTCCACTGCAACACCACCTCCACACTGGGACCCAATGCCGGGTGGGCGGGGCTTGGGTCGACAAAAGTGGCTTCACTCGCTTTACTGGCAAAAAATGGGGATGCCGCTTCCATTCCATTAAAGCTCCTTGATTTGGGGCTAGCTTGTGCCTGAGTCTTGTCCTGAGGCTTGTTAGCAGTTTGCTGTACTCTAGTCTGACCAAAATTCAGAGTAGAGTTAGGTTGTCTCAACATCACAGTTTCTCTCAGTTGAGTTTCTTTGGCAGTTGCTAGATCCACGGCTTTTTGCCATGGCAGGCCAGCTTCATTCAGCAAATAATTTTGAATATCATTACTGGCCACACTCAGAATGAAGCGGTCCAGTAACGTTTCTTCTAGCACTTACTGTTTAAAATTACAGGTATGTGAAACGGCCTTCAAATTAGCCACAAAATCAGCAATGCTTTCCCCTTGTTTCTGGTTCTGCTTATGGAACCTAAACCTTTCAAAGATCAGGTTGCGTGTTGGCTTAAAATGCCGTCTTAACGCTTCCATGATCTCATCATAGGTCGCATCTAAAAGTCTTTTAGGGGACAGGAGTTCTTTAGTCAGTCTTACAATTTTAGGACCCACCAGAGCAATAAATGTGTGGGCTTTCTAACTGTCTTCCACTTTGTTGATACTCAGGAAGCAGTTCAGTCTAGTTTCATATTCAGGGAATTCTTCTTCTTAAGGATTGACCTCTCCCACTGAACCTAGCATCGGCATTTTTATTTTATTTTACCCAGTTTAACACACATTGTGAAAACAAAAATCTACGGTACCAATTCTAGAATCACTAAATAAATTCTGAGTTCCTTCACTAGTCTAGTCTTTCCATGTAGTTCAACCAAAATCCTCGTCGCCTGATGCACCTGATGCCAGACTTGACACTCTGGGCAACAATGATAAGATCAACGAATCCACGAAAATTATTTGATGCCGTCGTCATAAAATGAAAAACATCAAAATTAAACATATCAATGCTCGTAGCCTCATTAGTAAGCTGGATGACATTAGAGTAATGTTGGTCACAGAAGACATTGACATTTTATGTGTTTCCTGGACATGGTTTGATTCGCGAACTCAGAGCTACTTTTTCAATATTCCCGATTACGTGCTGTACCGCCACGACGGCGTTAAAAGTAGCAATGGTAGTGGATCTTGTATTTTCGTAAAAGAAATATATTTGTCGTCTTTACTTTTAACAAATGAAGTGTGCGAGGGCATAGAAATGGTTTGGTTGAAAGTGCAAATAAATAAACATAAATCCATCATTACCGGCACCTATCAGCTTCTTTACCTACAACAGTAGAGTTCATTGAGAAAATTTTCAAAGAAATTTTAGCTACAAAAAATTCATTTTTTGCTTTCTATGATTTTAATATTGACCTAACGGATGAAAAAATCAGCTTAGCGGACTGTTGTACAAAGTAAACCTTTCACAAATGGTTAAAGAACCGACTCGCGTTAGTGGCGTTACAAGAGTATCTAAGACTCTCCGCGATCTGGCCATCACAAACAAACGGCTACAAACCTACTGCAATACTTAATACAGTTATATCACCCTCTGTCGCCGATCACCACTCTGTAGAATGTAAAATTAATATTGCAAAGGAAAGATAAAACTATCGTTTCATGACTTACCGCCTAAAAAGTCAATATTCACCGGAACCATTTAATGAAAAACTCCTAAAGAGATTCACCGACTTCCAGAATATGACGCAATCAGACGATGTGGACATTCAAGTTTCCATCTTTAACGAGAACTTCACAGCAGCTCTCAATGAATGCGTACCTTATATCACCAAAAAAAAACTAAGCCAAAACGCACTCTGTGGATTAATAATGAAATTGAAGACCTAAGCGGAATAAAGAAAATTTACTTGCGAGAGTATAAAGAAAACAGGTCAAACATTACGTTATACAGGAGATGTAAAGAACTTGGAAAGATTCTTCGGAAGAAAATCACGCAAGCAAAACAAACTCACTTCCACCAAGAACTATTCAAAGCAAAAATTAATCCAAAACATACATGGGAAATCATTAGTGAGGTGGCTCAATGTAAAAACTTAAAGCGCAAAAATGATTTTGAAAATCCATTGGAAAAAGCCATCGAGTTCAACACATTCTTTTCAAAAGTAGGTGCCCAAGTCTTAGATGAAGTAAGTGAAACCAGTCCGAGGAAATTTTCACTTGAAAGTTCATGCTCTACTGCACTTTTAAAGGCTGGTGCCCTGTGGAAGCCACGTCCGGTTGATTTACCAGAGTTAAAAACTATTTTAAACTCATTGAAAAACACAAAAGCAGTCGGACATGATGGAATCAGCCTCCAATACATAAAAGACAGTTTTCCAGTCACAGCACCATTGATTCGTTTGATTATCAACACATCAATAGCAACTAATAAGTTTCCAAAACATTGGAAACGCTCCATAATTAGACCGTTGCATAAAATATTGAGGTTAGGGTAAGTAAAGCAAGACACTTATGATTTATATATTTTCAGTAACACACAGCAGGACACAGTAAGGTTACATCGCGAAGGTAAGCGGTGGTGTGGACTCCAGCCAAGCCTGAGAACCATGAGCTCAGTTCCATGAGAACCATGAGCTCAGTTCTCATCGTAGAGTACTGTTTAAACTCATTCTAACATAAGAGCACTGTAACATTATCAGTATTATACACACATACATTCAAGGTGCTACAATAAAGGTTTCAACACTCCTTCTCACATTGAATGTGTGTCAGATGAGACCATTCCTAACTTCGTTTTAATAGTTTTTTGTCATTAGGACACTCTACAAGAGACCATACTTTGTTTTGATTTATAGACTCCATCTCATTCTCCATAGCTGTCTCCCATAGCTTTGCTTCTGGTCCACTAAGTGCTTCTTGAACACAAGATGGTATATCAAGCTCATTTTTCATTAAGTACACCAATTCACCAAACCTATCAGGAGCCCGTCGATACCTGGCTGATTGTCTAGGCTACACTCCCTCCATCCCAGCCTCTGACTGTTTATGCTCCACCCCTTCCTCAGAGTCTTCTGGTTCTGGTTCTTGAGGAAGAAGAGTAAAAGTCCCATCATTTACTTCTGAAGGCACCTTCTCAATTGGCATCTGCTGAGATTCATTGAACATAACGTCTCTACTCAAAAATATCCTTCTGCTGCTTATGTCATACAGACGATATTCCTTGGATCCACTTCCATATCCTACATGAACACACGGTTTAGATTTTGGATCAAATTTTTCCCTCTCATCTTTGGGGACATGAGCGTACGCACTGCAGCTAAAGGTTCTGAGGTGCTGTACATTGGGCTTGTGTCCATTAAGGGCTTGATAAGGAGTCATATCATTCAATGCACTAGCAGGGCTCCTATTTTTGACATACACGGCAGTTGATATAGCTTCACCCCAGAATAATTTTGGCAACTTTGAACCAGACAGCATAGCTCTGACAGAGTCAATGAGAGTTCCATTCATTCTTTCTGCAACTCCATTTTGTTCAGGTGTCTTAGGCACAGTTTTTTCATGGATAATTCCTTCCCTTTTTAGGAATTGTTCAAAGTCATTAGAGATGTATTCGCCACCGTTATCGGAGCGCAGAATTTGAATATTGTGATCATAGTGATTTTCTACCAGAGATTTGAACTCCTGAAACACTTTTAAAAAATCACTCTTATATTTGATAATGTACACCCAAGTATATCTGGAGTGGTCATCTATGAAGGTTACAAAATACCTTCCACTCCCAAGTGATATGGGATTAAGCTTGCCCCACACAGCACTGTGAATTAGTTCTAAGGGTTGGCGTTCCCTTTTGTGATTTGTTTTGGGGAACGGAAGCCTGTGATTTTTACCATCACAACAGTTTTCACAAAAAATGTCATCTCCACTCACAGAACAATCAAAACCTTTAACAAGATTCTTGGTGGCTAATTTCTTAAGATAATTAAATCCTAGATGACAGAGTCGTTAATGCCACAGAATTTCATCAGAGGAAACGTTCGTGCATTTAGCAGCTGAATTAAGGGTGCAATTAAGTTTATACAATTTTCCTACTTTACTGCCTAAGGCAATTAGTTTGTGGTCTTTATTTGCAATCTTACATGAGCTTTCGTCAAAGTAAACTAAGTTCCCACTTTCTGTAATCTGAGGCACAGATAGTAAATTGTAGGCTAAGCCAGGTACAAACAAGATATTCTTAACAACACAGGTATCTACTAGACCTTTAGGCAACAACACCATAACTTCAACATCACCTACACCAACACCTTGCAAGTTTCTACCATCACCAACTTTAATATTAATTGGACTAGATAGCTCATTCATACAGGAAAAATCATTCCTATTATTACACATGTGTGCTGTTGCTCCGGAATCTATTACCCAACAATTATTGATATTTATTACAGACAATGCATTGATATAATTGGTTTTACCTGCTCCAAAATTTTTCTGGTCTTCTGTGTGGTTCCCATCTTCTTTCTTCAATTTTTCTTGATAGATCCAGCACTTGGCGCTAGGTGTCCATTTTTCCGCATTCGAAGCATCTTGAGTTTTTCAATTTGGAGGTCACAAGGGATTTTTCACTGAAGTCTGACGCACTTTGGTTTTTCAGTTTTGCTTCTTCATTCAGAAGGCGCTCTGTCACAATATCCCATGACGGTAGTTTTTCATGAGCTTCTAGTGCAGTCACCAGTGTGGAGAAATAGTCGGGAAGTGACGACAGCAAGATTATTACACGACTTTCTTCATCAACAGCGTCATCAATCACACTCAATGACTCAAATATTTCGACAAATGCTTTGAGATGAGTTTGTAAGTCTTGGTCTTCTTTTAGTTTCATGTAGTTTAGTCTTTTGCGTAGTCTGAACTTATTAGACCAAGTTTTCTTTTGGAATGTATCTTCAATTTTGTGCCACAGTTGCACAGGGTCAGTAGGATCACCCAATAAATACAGTTGACTCGTTTCGACACCAACAACAATTGTTGCAAGTGCTCTGTCACGTCTTTCTTCAAATTTCCTTCGAGCAGTCTCGTCCGTAGTCTGTGGCATGGTTTCCGTTCCTCGAACCAAGTTCCACAACTTTTCTTTCATTAAGATCATCTTCATTCGCAGCTTCCACGTAGGACAGTTTTTATCATTAAGAGCCGCGAGGCAGTTCTTAGCACTTTGACTTACGGAGCCTGCCATGTTTCTTTCTCTTTCACTGTTTCTGTCTCACACAGTACTAACAGATCACCAACGTCTGTTCTCGCTGTCCCGGGCTGTTTTTCGCTTCGGGACTTAGGATAACCTCACTTGAAATTGTTTCTTCGGAAGGTTGTCTGGGCCCATAACCTATTGAGGTTAGGGTAAGTAAAGCGAGACACTTGGGATTTATATATTGTCAGTAACACACAGCAGGACACAGTAAGGTTACATCGCGAAGGTAAGCGGTGGTGTGGACTCCAGCCAATCTGAGAACCATGAGCTCAGTTCCATGAGAACCATGAGCTCAGTTCTCAACGTAGAGTACTGTTTAAACACATTATAACACAAGAGCACTGTAACAATATCAGTATTATACACATATACATTCAAGGTGCTACAATAAAGGTTTCAACATAAAACTGGAGACATAAATACAGCGTCAAATTACAGGCCCAAAAGCCTTTTACCTGTCATGTCCAAAATATAAGAAAAAATAGTAACGAATCAACTGTCATCTCACTTGGACGAGTCAAATTTACTTCATCGAAATCAATATGCCTATAGGAAGAACACTAGCACTCAAGACGCCCTGCTCAATATCACTGAAAAAATATACAGCGATTTCGTTCAAAAAAATGTAACACTTTTGCTGCTGCTCGATCTCTCTAAAGCATTCGACAGGGTCGAACATGATCAACTCCTACGAAAAATCCTGAACTTAGGAGTGAATACGCAGGTGTTTAAAAGTTACCAATCAAATCGGTCTCATGCAGTCCTCTTAGTTAACAAGTTGTCCCCATTCCTTCAAAATTGCTTTGGTGTCCCTCTTGGATCAATTCTGGGCCCGCCATTGTTTTCAATTTTCATTAACGATTTCCTTTCAATGCCTTCTAACACACGAATCTCAATGTATGCAGATGATGTCCAAATTGCAATGACAAGCTCTGTAGCAGAAATACCACAGACGAAAAATGGAGGTGATGCCCTATTGATCAGCCTCAAGTCATGGTATGACCAAAATGGTCTCAAGCTAAACGCGAGTAAAACACAATTCATTATTTTTGGGTCAAAGCATTCAATAAACAACATTCGAAATCTAGATCTAACTCTTACAGTTGGGAATGACAAAATTCACCCATCAGAAAAAGTAAAAAATTTAGGTATTTGGTTCGATAGAAACATGTCCTTCAAATCCCATGTTGATAAAACCTGTAACACTATTCACGGGACTTTATTGTTTTTTTAATCGCATAAAAAGTATGCTTGACGAAGAATCTAGATTGTTGGCCGTTCAATCTTTGGCCTTATCACGTATTCACTACTGCAGCCTGGTGTGCGCCCTCAGACTGTATAAATAGCATCAGCAAGAGACAGCGCCGTTCATTGTCGGTGCGCTGCCGTAGAGGTCACATTAGACAGAGTCATCACTGTCCAGTAGCAGACGCGTTACCTTAGAGGAAGCAACTGCATAGATCGCAGATGCATTGTAGAAGACGTGTACTAGCACCTATCGTCTGATCTCTCTGATTCTTGCCAACTGCCAAGCCTGTATCTACTCCGAAGTACCAATAAACTATACACCACGTTGCGGCTCGTCACTCTCGAACCCCATTCGCGTAGTTTACGACCGGATACTAAAAAGGGTCGGAACATTTTGGTGACCCATGTATGGGGATACCACATCAAGAATCCACATTAAAGATTTCCACATTGCCACATTGCCACATTGCCCCATTGAAGAAGAAGACATCAAGAATTGATCTTCAGTTCTGCGGATCCGTGATTTTAAATGTGGGGAGTGCCAACCTGCTTGGAGTAACGTAACGTCGCACAGTCATCACATTACTTCAGAGCATCGAGAAAAGGAAGAAAGACGTCAGTGCAAAAAATCGAAGTGCTTTTCAAGAAACTCTTCGAGAAAGAAACACTTCGAGGGAAAAAAAAAAACGAAAATCTACAAAATGGGCTACTCAAAGGAGAAGACGAAGTGAGGGGCCAAACCAACGAGATCTACGCATCTACCCATCGTCATCTGCAACGAGAAGATCTACGAGGAGATCGACGAGAGCTACACATCGCCAAATCGCAAGCTGAGTATACGCCGATAATGTTTGCTTGCTAATTAAATAAGCATGAGCTCAAATTAATGAGTGTACATCATCATTATAAAATTAATGAGTAGGAGTTAAGCAGTAATCACTCAACAGTGCAAGCGCAGTGAGCATGCTGTTTCTTAGTAAGTAGGAGAGCCTTGACGCGGAAGCTGATTCCTGGTAGCCAGAGAGCGAGCAGCATATGCATTGCGACCATTGTTCTCTGAAACAGTTAAAGGAAGTTGTAGCCATTGTCTCTAGCACCCATTGTCCTCTGGCGCCCATTGTCTCTAGCATATAAAAGTAAGCTGGAGCAGCTTACCTCTATTCAGAGTGGTGCCAGCCTTCACGTAATTAGTAATTAGCAATTAGCCTGTTCTAAGTCCACGGAAGTCCACTGCAAATGTGAGTTGAAATTTTATTGTGTGTAGAATAATATAAATTGCATGTAGAAAATTTTACTGTGTGGAAAACAATTTTTTCTTAAAAGTAATCGGAGGTCTAAGAATATTGTGTTTTTATGTCGGGCAGTGACTCTGACGAATACGAGTACATAAGAACTTTCCCGTGTGTGACTAGATTTGGTAGGATATCCGTACCTATTTTTCAAGCGAAGTTGAATTCAGTACCAGTCACGATGACGACCACTACCCCTGTCGCCCCTGTGACTAGTACAGTTACTACCACAGTTGTCCCTGTGACTAGCTCAGTTACCAGTGTAACGACTTCTGTTGTCGGTCCGATACCTAGTGTTGTGATTGCTGGACAGGATCTTCCCCAATACCGCGGTAGAAGACGAAAATTTGACCCTGACTTCATAGAAAACAAGTCGCTAGAAACGCACATAAAGAATGTGCGAGCTTATTTTAATATGCTATCTGACAACTCAGAGGAAGCGAAACTCAATCTATTGTTGCGAACTGCAGACAAGCGGGTTGGCGATTTCAACGCCGTTGTAGCTTCCATAATCAGTGAGGGATACGAATTAACCTTTGAAGAAGTCGTGCACCTGTTAGAGAATATTTACGTATCAAAAGGAGAGAGATCTTTGCACGCGGTTGCGTGTGACCTGAATAATGTACGCCTAAAACGTAACGATGCTTTAGCGAGTCAATTTGTAGAAATACTATCCAAAATCCGTAAGCTAACCCACAGAATAATGACCAGTCCGGAGTGTTCGAACAGAGCCCACCCGTATGTAGTAAATTGTCCCGATCCTGTTGCTCTCGATAAGTATGTCGAGAATACTTTAATTGTTGCATTAGCTATGGCCATCATTAATCCCCTAGTAACAGAGGATTTTTCAAAAAAACTATTTCACAAACCATTTAATTCATCGGAAGAGCTCCTTCAGAGAATAGTAGCTGTAATTAGGAATTTTCCCGAAGATAAGCAAATCTTAGCGACTCGATCTGAGAGATCTGTGGAAACCTATTGTGCAGAGGATGATGACCATTCATCCGAATCAAATTTTGATGCAGCCTATGATGAGGCCGAAGTGCATGCCATGACAAGAGGCAGATTCCAAGGTAGAAGTAGGACGCGTAGACCCTATTGGAGACCCAATTTCCCAAGACCAACTTACCGTGCTAGACCTCATGTAAAATCTTATTTTGGAGATCGTGAATTGGGGACTCTAGAAGTCCAAGCATTAGAGACAGCTGAAGCGAAGCGTTGCTCGAAGTGTTACAACCGTGCGTGTGTCTGTCAAGAACAAAGTGTGTCGGGAACCGTTGTGGCTAGGAAACCGACTGATTGGTACAAACCAGGTTCGTCTCAGACAGCCACCGAGCATCCACGGCGAGATGTAGTTTGTTTTCGTTGTAATAAGTTAGGACACTACGCAAGAGACTGTCGGTCCGGACGAGAGTATTTCAATAGACCAGGTAGGCCTGATCGTGTCCGTGCGCGAGGACAGTATAAAACTCGAGTACCCGAAAAAAGCCAGGTAGAGACTTACCAAACTAACAGTGGAAATGATTTTTTAGCGTAGGCAGTGGAGAAGATTTCATTGCCGATAGAAATAACGTCGATGATAAAACGGAAACTAAAATAACTATAAGTAAGTGTGACTCTACGACAGTGATGCCCTGTGAACCCGAGGAGAATTCTGGTGTTGAAGATTCCCTCGTTAAAAATCCCGAGGAGAATTCTGGTGGTGAAGGTTCCCTCGTTAAAAATGTTGAGAGAGTTGATCCACTGATTGTATGTCAAAATAGATATGAATCGCTGGGAGAGGTAGATTTAAGCGATGACTTAAACGCTCATGGCACTGATAATTTTGAAAGCCATGTTACGGCGAAAGTTTGTAAATACGAAAAAGATGAAGAGGTGGAAGTAACAGGCCAGAATGAATTATTTGTAATAAGAAAAAGTCATAAACCAATGATTGTGCTGAGAAAAGATGCAGACCTGTGGAATGCATTGATTGATTCAGGATCAGAAAAGTGTCTGATCAGCTACCACAGAATTAATGAGATAAGTAATGACTTGAAGCCAAGTTCTCTGACCATAAAAGGCGTTAATGCTAAAAGTAAGGTCGAAGGCGAGGTAGAGCTTGTCCTAAAGTTAAAAAACGGAGTAAGTTTAAAGACAAATGCTCTAATAATTAAAGATGGTATTTACAATTATGACGTCATTATTGGACGTGATTTATTAGACAAGAACGCCGTTGTAGATTTAAAACAAAGATGTTTAATCATAAAAGACGAGAAAATTCCCTTTGCAGAGGTAAAAAGACGAAAAAAGAGAAAGACAGAGTGTCTTGAGTACCTAATAGAGAATACTGAGTGTCTCATGGCGGACACGATTACGTCCAGAGCTAAGAAAAAAGTCCTAAATAAGCTAAGAGAGAAGAGGACGTGCATTGCTGAGAAAGCAAGTGAGGAAGTAAAAAGGGATGGTAAGAGAGAAAACCAGCCTGTTCGAGGCGTAGTTGCAGTTACCAGTTCCCACAAGCCGTTAAGAGTTCACACTCGACGCGTAGAAATTGCTCCCAATGTAATTTTGAAACATGTTGGACATGTTGGAAAGTGTAAAAACGGAGAATATATAATAAAGAAAGCAACTTTAAAAGAAGGCGTTTGTGTCGCCGAAGCAATTGTGAGAGTTAACAATAGGAGAAAGATTCCGTTGTTATTAATTAATAGCTCCGACAGAGCAATTGTCTTACCAGAAAATGCAATTATAAGTACTTTAGAAAAAGTGGAAAAGGATCAAGTTGAGTCCGAAGTTTACTTGTCAGATGTACAAGGAGAATTAAAACAAGGATTAAGTACCTTTGTGCAGGCAGCTGGTGTTGTTCAGGACAGTCATTTAGATGTCGATAATAAAGACACTAATAGTCAATCTGTCGGGACCACAGGAGTTGTTGACAAAGAGTACGTTTTTGATTCCAAAGAAATAGCCCGTGGTCGGCGGAAATTAAATAATGATGATATCAGGTGTAACGATGATGAAATGAAGCCTGAATTGTTGAGTCTGTTAAACGAATTCAGAGATGTTATTACTATAGACAATGAATCGATCTCTGCTGCTGCGATTAAACCATACAAAATACGTTTGAAACCTAACGTGGATGTTGTAAATGTCCCTCCCTATCGTATTGCCCACCGTTACATGGAAGACTTGAAAGTCGTTAACGAGAAAATGTTAGACGATGGAATCATTAGACCATCGATTTCAGCTTATAATTCACCTATAATTGTAGTTCATAAGAAAGATGGAACTATACGTCCGGTAGTTGATTTTCGCAAAGTAAATGAGGTAATTCATGAAGAATCCTTCCCGCTGCCGAGAGTGGACGAGCTTCTCTATAGTTTAAATGGTCAAAAATACTTCTCGAAATTAGATCTTAGGTCTGGATATCATAATATTACACTGACCGATGAGAGTAAAGAAATAACCGCATTTACAGTAGTAGTCAGAAGTTTGAGTTCAATCGTTTACCTTTCGGTTTAAAAACTTCACCTGCATATTTCCAGTCAGTAATGACGCAAACGCTATCTCCTGTTCTAGGAAAACTATCATTCGTCTTTATGGACGACGTGCTAATATACTCGAAAGAAAAGGCACAACATCTTGCCGATATAAAAGTTGTACTTGAACTATTAAGAAACGCTAGATTGTCAATAAAGGCGGAAAAATGTGCCTTTTTTAGGACTGAGATTGAATATCTCGGACATTCCATTAGTGGAATGGGAACAAGAAGCACCGGTACTGACAAAGTAAAGAATTTAGAAATTCCGAAGAATGTTAAACAATTACAGTCCTTCCTAGGTCTAGTAAATTTCTTTCGTAGGTACATTAAAAATTTTGCGAGTATCGCAAGCCCGCTCTATAATCTTCTAAAGAAAAATGTCGATTTCAATTGGACACAAGATTGTCAAAGCGCTTTTGAAAAACTAAAGGACGAACTATGTGAAAATACAATCCTAAGTCACCCAAACTTCGATCAAAAATTTCATCTGTTTTGTGATGCATCAAATGTTGGCATAGGAGCTGTTTTACTCCAGTCATCTACTGATAAAGTTCGAAACATGAGACCAGTCGCATTTTTTTCTAAAACATTGAATTCCACCCAACGACGGTACTCAACTACGAAAAAAGAGATGTATGCCATAGTTGAAGCATTAAAACACTTTAAATATCTTGTCCTAGGATATGATCTGGTCATATATACCGACCACAAGCCGTTAGTCCCTTTATTTTCAAAGAAATTGCCCGAAGATAACACGCTCGCTAGATGGAGTATTTATGTGCAAGCCTTTGATGCCAAATTAAAATATTTTTCTGGTAAAGCGAATAGTGCCGCCGATGCATTAAGTAGATTAAATCATGACAGAAACCCCTTAACAGAAAGAGAACTAATAGAGTGTTCTGAATTAACCCCAGATGTAGAGACTTTTCCCGTTGTAACAAGGCTGCAAGCCGCTGCTGCGAGTAGCAAATGTAACAAGCCTGTGACTGAAGGAGAGTTCGAGGAAACAATCCCAGGAAGTGATGACGGAAGAAACAACAACAGTACTGCTGAAAGCCCCAGACGTGAACCCAGTGACTTTAATAGCAGACAGACAACGAGCTTATGCAGACTGGATAGAGTTAATACGACTACAGACCATTCAAGTATTAATGACAACTGGTCGTTAGACAAATTTAAACGTGAACAAGATCAAGATCCCTTTTGTTCTGAAATGAAGAATGCCCTAGAGAATGCAACTAAAGTTTCTAATACTGACATGAATGAATTCCTGATTATGAATGATATTTTGTATAAAAGACGAAAAATTGACAATAGACCCAGTACCATTCTGACTAGTGTGGTGCCATATACTTTGCTGCACCAGACAATTCTTTTCATCCATAATTTATCCCACACTGATTTAAATCATACCTTGTTTAAGTTTAAATTAAAATATTTTCATCCGTACGAAAGGACAATTACACGCAAAATTGTTGAATCGTGTGACATCTGTAAGATTTTAAAGTCACGAATATCGACGCCGATTAAAATTCTAAATGCTCCAATTGGAACACGATGTTTTCAAACTGTCAGCATGGATTTCTATGGTCCATTACCAATGACGGACAATGGTAACAAATATATTCTTGTGATTATCGACCTTTTTTCCAGGTTTGTTAAATTATATTCGACTAGTGACCGATGTACAGAGACTGTCACAGATTGTCTATGGAATTTTTGCTGTTTGTTCGGTACCCCGGACGTGCTACTGTCCGACAATGCCCTAGAATTTAAATCAGCTACTGTAAGAACTTTCGCAAAAGGACTTTCTATCTTAAAAAAGGAAGTTCTGGCGTATTCACCTTTTTCAAACGGCATTGTTGAACGATGTAATGGTAAAATTCGACACCTGCTCAAGTTATATCTAAATTTTCTTACTCATAATGAGTGGGATAGATTGCTGGATATTGTAGAGAATTCGATTAATAATAGCTATAATGAAACTTTAGGAGATACACCCGCATACACGGTTTTCGGTAGAGATACGTGTGTTTATATCAGTTCTACTAATTTAGAAAACTTCAATGTAGCGACTACATATGAAGATGTTCACAAACAAAAATTTACCGAGTCATCTATTGTAGTGAACAATATTAGAAATGCGATCATTAACGCCACAATTGAAAGAACTGCCTATAGAAATATGAAACGTCGCGATAAAAATTTAAAAGTGATGGACCGTGTACTAGTAAAAAATCATGCCAAAAAACATAAATTACAGCTGAATTTTTTGGGTCCTGCTATCATTGAAAGACTAGGTAAAAATTATGCAGATATTAGGATCGGTAACAAGATTATCCGATCGAATTTAAACCATGTACTGCCTTTAGATAAGTTAAGAAAGTAAAATTGTCAATCTAGTTAGAGCTGTTCATTCCTTATATTCTGAAAATGCCATTCCATATATGTATTCAATGGTATTTAGTTTGTAAGTTCGTTCTATGAGTTCTTAGCCTGTAAGTTCGTTCTATGAGTTCTTTGTTTGTAAGTGCGTTCTTGAGTTCTTAAGACTTTATGTGTGTCTTGCTCTAGGAAATATTTCTGTTGCGCAAACACCTTCAGCCGAGATGATGAGCTGAGGATGTTGTCGTACTATCATTGCGACATAAGAGTGTGCTCATCAGGTCGTGAGCTAGAATTGATAAACTGAGTTGGAGATGTCAACACAAGAGTGCGTATGCGCAACTGCGAGAATTCCCTCGCCTCTGCCGCAGATTGTTTGGCAACAATGCCAGACACTGTAGTCGGAATGAGTGTGTCGTAATGCGAATGAAGCGTTGCCTTAGTATGGAACGATAATTGCTATTTTAAACTTGGGGCCATGCTAATGTCATGTGTCGTTTCTTTTTCAGAATCCTTGGGCGACTCCTGAACAATTCCAGGACAGCGCACACTCCGATTTACAAGATACACATACACTTTGAACCTTCAATTAGTACTTGGTAGCGTACTTATCTAACATCAATCAATCAATCAATTAATTAATCAATCCATCAATCAACGATTAATGCCATTGTAATAAGCAAATACTTGCTGTCCCACCTAAGGTTAGCGTTCAATACCACAACGCTAGACTTCCACTTTTTATTCTGAATACGTAAAACCCGATGTGCACCGGAGTAAATCAACTGTGGCAACCGCAGGAGACAACAATAATCTTCGGAATAAAGATACGAAAGGAAGTATTACAAGAAGCCTGCTGCAAATTTCGAGTCTTCCTAAACCTCGAATCCCCGTTGCGTACTCGAATTAAAGTCTTTGAATCGGGAGAACACGTCGAACTGGTGTTCATAGTCAAAATTGCTGCATTCCCAACCAATAACCAGTGAGGAATTACTTTTTCTACATCAACATTTATAAAGTCATAATTTATTCATCACATTTATGTGATTAAAATAAATCTTTATTAAAATAAAACACAATTCTAACCCCCGCATTGATAGCTGCGTTCTGGCCCGCTAAGATGGGTAATAGGGTGTCAAATGTTAATGTCGATACCATCCTAACCGCGATAAAAGCAAATAATGGCCAAATCTCGGATGAACTTATCCGACACACTGAGGAAACGAGAGTTGATCTCATTCCTGACCAGTTAAGCGACATAATGTTGCTTCTTTACACAGTAATTACCATCATCCTTGCGGTGATGATTATTTATATAAAACGGGATCTACACAAGGTCATTAGCCGACTTAGTGGTGAGGACGTCGCCTTGCGTCGAACCGCTTTAAAAGAAATCTGTAACGGTCCTAGGCAGATCCCTTCAGTCTCACCTCAAGTTAGCGTGTAACATTACAATTCTAGGCTCCCACATTTTGTATTTGAATACCATAGATCTAAATATCATGTTCTGATATTCCAATCTCCCGCGGAGTAAGAACCCTCCATGTCTTAGATTATCTCTATTTTATATGCTGTATTTTAAAAAGTTCTATTATATACGGATTCTGTTTTGCTGTCGATAATATAATCCTTTTTGTTGTTTTACTCGCCTATGGAAATGTTTTGTTCATCAGTAGTTCGCGAAGGGCGAGAACTTTTTGAAAATTCGAAGAACCATTTTAATTGTAATGATTGAAAAGCAGAAAGGCAGAATAACTACTTATATACTCACCATGTAACGATCACTTGCGAATCTAATTTTATTAATGCATTGATCGGAGAGTTTTCATATTCAAAGCATTTTTCAGCAGCGTGCCACGAAATATGTGACACGAGATAGTTAAATTCTGGTATTGAAATCCGTAGATTTTCTCTATTTAAATTAAAAACTATTAAATCTCTACTATACACGGATTATGTATTCTATCCTATAGAAATGCTTTGTTCATGTTTCGCTAGAATTAAAGAGACTAATTATTTCGATTGCGACTAAAACCAAAATGTACGCTTGTTGATTGATTAGATTAAATTGAATTAGTTACTTATTGATTATTCTACTTACTTTCTATATTTAATTTACTTGAACTGAAATAAGTTAATTTAAATCGTAGTACAATTTGAACTTGCCATTTGTAGTATTGTATTGCTTGCGTATATAACTTATATTCTATAACTTCAGTTGATTTATTCAGTACGCGTTTTGATGTTTGATTTTGATATTCTGATATGTTAAATAAATTGTGCGGTGTATCTTTTGTATCCGAAATATCTGGAGTAGCCAAGAATTCTAAGAATCAATTGACAAATTACTTAATGATGAATGAACAAATTGTTTGAGCTAAGTGCGTAGAGTGATTATTTGGTTGATTTTGGATTCTAAAATCTAGTAGTGAATTAACACTATAATGTTAACAAAATGTAGGTTTGCCGTTGAATTATGTTGTCTTTATGTTTTGCTACAGACAGAAAAAGCCATACCTGCCTACCTCCGTTCATTATTTGGAAGCCTTTAGTGTCATACGTTCTGATCTGCTCGAATTGACTTGACGGATTGTAAGATTAACTGATAGTCAAGGGAAATCAAAGTTAATTGAATAACGTTTAAAAATTTTTATTGTCATAAAGAATTTTTAAATATTGGGGGGAGCATTATGTGCGCCCTCAGACTGTATAAATAGCATCAGCAAGAGACAGCGCCGTTCATTGTCGGTGCGCTGCCGTAGAGGTCACATTAGACAGAGTCATCACTGTCCAGTAGCAGACGCGTTACCTTAGAGGAAGCAACTGCATAGATCGCAGATGCATTGTAGAAGACGTGTACTAGCACCTATCGTCTGATCTCTCTGATTCTTGCCAACTGCCAAGCCTGTATCTACTCCGAAGTACCAATAAACTATACACCACGTTGCGGCTCGTCACTCTCGAACCCCATTCGCGTAGTTTACGACCGGATACTAAAAAGGGTCGGAACACTGGTTTGGGAAGATATATCGAAACATCTTCAGAAAGACTTACAAAAATGCATGAATTTTGCAGCTAAGGTTGTATGCAACGGTAAATTCAAAAAGAATGATCACGTAACACCTCTCCTGAATAAGTTGGCTGGGCTCCGATTCGGGAACGGTTTCTGCCGCAGAAACCCCAATACGTATTCTCTTCTTTATTTCTTCCTCATAGCAATGCTGAAATAGTGGAATTCCACTCCCCTACCGTCACAAACCAAAAGCCAAACAGGAGACGTGATGTCTCAATCAAATACCGTTCATCTAACATCAGGCAGAAAGCTCTGTCAGTATCAGGCGCCTTACTGTGGAACAGACTTCCCCAGAGCATCAAAACCCCTCAAACACTAAGAGAATTCAAAACTAAAATGGCTCTCTATCTTGCGTCAACACAATAAGTGTGAACTGCAGTACGTGCTGGAAAAGAAGTCAGGAATTTTTATTGCGATTTATCTTCTCTTTCGCTACATTATACAACAATCAAGACAGATTTATAATATGCACGTGTAATATGACTGCCCGTACACGAGTATTAAGTACATGTATGTACGCACATGTAGCGCTCGTATGTACGTATATGTGTATATATGCGTATGGATATATGTGTATGTATGTGCGTGTCTATATATGTTGAACATATTCCCCTCCTAAAATGCTCATGTTGATCTTGTGTGACACAGTGTCGTCCCTTACACTCTTTTAAGGGGAATATCCCGAGCCAAATTGGGCCCCGGCGGCTCCCCCCACTGAAATTTTTTTTTGTTGAAAAAGGATCCTTAGGGGATGGGTTATTGTGCCATGAAATTTTATGGCCCTACGGACACTAGAACCTTTACCCCCCTGGGGTATTGGTACTGTAGATTTTTGTTTTCACAATGTGTGTTAAACTGAGTAAAATAAAATAAAAATGCCGATGCTAGGTTCAGTGGGAGAGGTCAATCCTTAAGAAGAAGAATTCCCTGAATATGAAACTAGACTGAACTGCTTCCTGAGTATCAACAAAGTGGAAGACAGTTAGAAAGCCCACACATTTATTGCTCTAGTGGGTCCTAAAATTGTAAGACTAACTAAAGAACTCCTGTCCCCTAAAAGACTTTTAGATGCGACCTATGATGAGATCATGGAAGCGTTAAGACGGCATTTTAAGCCAACACGCAACCTGATCTTTGAAAGGTTTAGGTTCCATATGCAGAACCAGAAACAAGGGGAAAGCATTGCTGATTTTGTGGCTAGTTTGAAGGCCGTTTCACATACCTGTAATTTTAAACAGTAAGTGCTAGAAGAAACGTTACTGGACCTCTTCATTCTGAGTGTGGCCAGTAATGATATTCAAAATTATTTGCTAAATGAAGCTGGCCTGACATGGCAAAAAGCCGTGGATCTAGCAACTGCCAAAGAAATTCAGCTGAAAGAAACTGTGATGTTGAGACAACCTAACTCTACTTTGAATGTTGGTCAGACTAGAGTACAGCAAACTGCTAACAAGCCTCAGGACAAGACTCAGGCACAAGCTAGCCCCAAATCAAAGAGCTTTAATGGAATGGAAGCGGCATCCCCATCTTTTGCCAGTCAAGCGAGTGAAGCCACTTTTGCCGACCCAAGCCCCGCCCACCCGGCATTGGGTCCCAGTGTGGAGGTGGTGTTGCAGTGGAGGGGTAGCACCACCTCCATCATCAGCGACTGAAGACCCCGCTGTTAAATGGCAGACTTGCGCTACTCTGTGCTATACGTTTTTTTCTTATGCATATATTTCAATTGCGTCCTTGAAACGCATCATATTGAAAGAACTCGTACTTGACCGCAGCTTGGATAAGCGGTGCTCTACCACGTTAAGTGTCTGGCACGCACTGAGCCCCATCTCCGTGTGTGTGCCCGTATACCCTACAGCTACCGAAAATTGGCTTCACTTTAGAGCGCTGATGTCGCCTCCATTCCATTAAAGCTCCTTGCCCCAAATCAGCATGCAGCGGCTGTGGTAATCTGCACTGGCGTAGAGATTGCTCCTAAAAAGACAGTGTTTGTCATGGTTGTGGCCAAAAAGACCATCTTAAGAAATGTTGCTTCAAATTAAAGAACCAAAAATCTGCTAAAGGCAACAAAAATAATTTTGCGCATGCTATGCATGAAAAAAGGGGGAGGGAACACCACCCTAATCCTAATAGAACTAACAATGCAACCAGTGCAGACTACCCAGTTGCCAATCAGGGTTGTTATGAGGAGGTATTCTCCATAGCCGAGGATTTGAAACCCCCCATTAAAATAAAATTGTTGCTAAACAATGCCCCATTGGAAATGGAGGTAGACACAGGTGCTGCCAGGTCTATCCTATCAAAAGCTGCCTATTTTAAGTTACCCACCGAGACAAGACCCGAGTTGAAACCTTCTGATGTTAGGCTTAGGACTTATGGTGGAGCTGAACTAGTGGTTTGTGGGGAGATTAGGGCTAACATCCAGCGTGAAGCTAGTGGTAGGGTTCTCCAGCTAGCAACTATTGTAGTTGTAGACAGGGGAGGTCCAGCTTTGCTGGGTATGGACCTGATTGACTCCCTAGGGCTAACTATAGTAGACAATAAAGTGCATAAACTGGTTACTCAACCAGAAGAGCGAGTAACACAATTTCCCAACCTTTTTCAACCAGGTCTAGGTCGGTTTAAGGGGAGGAATTTCAAAATCGAAATTGACCCCCCCGTGGCCCCAAAGTTTTGTAAAGCCAGGAACGTGCCTTACTCACTTAGACCTAAGATGGAGGCAGAACTAGATAGACTTGTGCAGGAAGGTGTACTCACCCCAATACAGTACTCTAGATGGGCAGCGGCTATTGTTCCCGTGCTCAAGGCTGATCAAAGCATCCGAATCTGTGGCGACCATAAATTGACAGTCAATCGGGCCACTAGGCTTGATACCTACCCTATACCCAGGGTGGAAGATTTATTTATCAGGTTAGCCGAAGGAGTTATATACTCCAAGCTAGACATGTCTCAGGCGTACGCCCAACTACCTTTAGATGAAGAGTCTAAAGAACTTACCGTGATCAACACCCATAGAGGTCTGTTTGCTTATAATAGGCTGAGCTTCGCATAGCATCAGCCCCCGGAATCTTTCAGCGTGCCTTGGAAGGACTATTACAGGGCCTCCCAGGAGTGTTCACTTACCTCGATGATGTACTCATTGGTGCTACTAATGAACAAGAGCACTCCACGCGTCTCCATCAAGTATTATCTAAGCTACAGGAGGCCGGGCTGAAACTGAAAATAGATAAGTGCCAAATAGGAGTATCACAGGTATCCTACCTCGGATATCAGATTGACAAGGATGGGTTGCACCCCACTGCCGAGAAGGTAGCAGCTATCCGTTATGCCCCAGCTCCTACTAATGTGACTCAGCTGAGAGCTTACCTAGGGTTATTAAATTTCTACAGAAAATTTCTAAGATCTTCTGGAACTATGTTGGAGCCCCTAACTGCCTTACTGCGGGATAAAACTCCATGGAAATAGGATGCAAGTCAAGAGAGGGCATTCCAGAAGTCTAAACAAGCCCTCCTCGACTCCCAGACCTTGATCCCCTTTGATCCTAACCTACCCATAGTGGTAGTGGCTGACAGTAGTGCGTATGGTGTGGGAGCGGTGCTGTGTCACCTTATTGATGGAATTAAACGACCCGCCTATTTTGCCTCCCGAACTCTAACAGCAACAAAGCGTAACTACTCACAGACTGAGAAAGAAGCTCTGGCCATTGTGTTCGCACTCCAAAAATTTCACTGCTACCTGGGGGACAGGACTTCACGGTAATCACCGACCACAAGCCCTTACTAGGACTATTTGATCCGGGTTGAAGCATCCTTCCGATGGCATCCGGGCGCATTCAAAGGTGGGCTCTACTGCTGCAGTCCTACAAGTTCACCTTGCGTCACCGATCTGGCGTGGTGTTGGGCACGGCTGATGCTTTTAGTCGTCTACTGTAGACAACTCTCGAGGAAGCCACGTCCATTCCAGCGGAATGAACGCCCCTAGTAAACTTCCTTCAGTCAGCTCCGGTCACCAGCACCCACATTCGCGACGGCAACCCAAGGGACCTAGTACTTTCGAAGGTATATAAATACTGCCAAGTAGGCTGGCCTTCGACGGTAATTGGTGACCCTGATCTCGCTCCTTACACTAGGAGGAGAGACGAACTGTCCACACAAAATGGCTGTGTGCTCTGTGGAGCAAAAATTATTATACCCCAAGCTCTCAGACAAGCCATTGTGGATGAACTTCACTCTGGCCATGCAGGATCATCCAGAATGAAGGAGCTAGCTCGCAGCTATGTGTGGTGGCCTCTTCTGGACAAAGACCTAGAAGTAACTACTAATTCATGCAACGAGTGTCTGGGCACTCGAGCTGCACTAACGAAAGATGAACTCCATCCGTGGGAATGGCCTGCGAAGCTTTGGCATCGCATACACACCGACTACGAGGGCCCAATGAATGGAAAATACTATCTAGTGATCGTGGACGCACACTCTAAGTGGGTTGAAATTTTTCCCACATCTACTAAAACCTTTAGCGAAACAATCTTGTGCCTGAAACACACTTTTTGCGACATTTGGATTTCCGGTAACAGTTGTTTCAGACAACGCAACGTGTTTCACATCGGCTGAATTCCAAGAATTTGTGAAGGCATGTAGTATGCGGCATATTACGAGCGCACCATACCATCCTTCAACTAATGGACTGGCAGAGCGCATCCATGGTACAAACGTTCAAGAAGAATATACGAAAGTCAACGGAACCCCTACGCCAAGCACTAGACATGTTCCTGTTCAATTATCGGCTAACACCCCACACGACAACAGGTGTTACGCCCGCCGAGCTGATGTTACTCAGGTAAGTTCGCTCTCGTCTTGATCTACTTTGGCCGTCAGAAGCAATCGCGTCCCAAGGCGCTCAACGCCAGGACGCTCAGAAAAGATACCACCCAGGGGTTCGCGCGATTGACATTCCGCCGGAGTCACCTGTGATGTTCCGTCAATACACACCGGGTTCCCCAAAATAGACCCCTGCTACCACCGTTGAGAAAACGGGTGCGGTGTCCTACAAGTGCCAACTGCAGGGGAGAGAGGTCGTTCATCGACACCAGGACCAAGTTATTACCTGCTCGAACGCCATCCCTGAACCCATGAAATAACCTACTGAGGAAACCATGTTCATTTCACAACCTGCTCGAAATTCATACCCACCACCACCGACTAATGAACCTGACCCAGAAACACCTGACTATTCGATCCCCACCCAGGAGACAATGATGCACGAGCCTCCAAGTGCTAGCATCTCACGCAGCTCTAACCGAGCTCAGAAGCCTGTGGTGAGAATGGACCTTTAGGATTGACTAGATCAAAGGTTACCGGGGGGGGGGGCTTCTAATTAAGGAGGGAGGGGTGTAATGTAGCGAGTAATGTAAGTTCAAGTAAGAGAGACCAAAAGTTGGGGCATCGCTCGTGACGACAACAATCGTGGTCAGTTCCCTAGTGGTCGTAGTCAGCTAAACAATAAATGTTGACTGCAGGTCTATATATATAGATTACCCCATGTGGCTAAGTACCTACACCTAAGTTTTCCTAACTACCTACTACTAATTCAATTCTACTCTATCCTATAATTTCAACCTATCTTCGCTCTTCTCTCACTGGCCACATGATTAGTAATATTCATAGACACTGGCCATATTCATAGCTTAGGGATATGCAAGAGGTGAGCGCCTATTTGCTTATATATTATTGATGAATTAATATTGCTATTGATCTAAGTATTACTATTGATGTCAGCACCGTTGCTATTACTGTGTTGTTTCTATTTATGTGGATTGCATTACTTGTCTATGTGAAGTCTAATCTATGCTGTGTGTTTGGATAACACTGGGTGAAGCCTAGTGTAGGATTGCTAGGTGTACTGGCATAGGCTATCTTAAATTGGTTACCTTACTATTACTAATAATAATAATAATATTTTAGGTCGGGTATGTAACAGTCGGCTATGGAGAATACCTCCCCATAACAACCCTGGTTGGCAACTGGGTAGTCTGCACTGGTTGCATTGTTAATTCTATTAGGATTAGGGTGGTGTTTCCTCCCCCTTTTTTCATGCATAGCATGCTCAAAATTATTTTTGTTTCCCTTAGCAGATTTTTGGTTCTTTAATTTGAAGCAACATTTCTTAAGATGACCTTTTTGGTCACAACCATGACAAACACTGTCTTTATAGGGGCAATCTCTACGCCAGTGCAGATTACCACAGCCGCTGCATGCTGATTTGGGGCTAGCTTGTGCCTGAGTCTTGTCCTGAGGCTGGTTAGCAGTTTGCTGTACTCTAGTCTAACCAACATTCAAAATAGAGTTAGGTTGTCTCAACACCACTGTTTTTCTCAGCTGGGTTTCTTTGGCAGTTGTTAGATCCACGGCTTTTTGCCATGTCAGGCCAGTTTCATTCGCAAGCAATTTTGAACATCATTACTGGCCACACCCAAAATGAACCTATCCAGTAAAGTTTCTTCTAGTACTTCCTGTTTAAAATTACAGGTATGTGAAAGGGCCTTCAAACTAGCCACAAAATCAGCAATGCTTTCCCTTTTTTCCTTGTTCTGCTTATGGAACCTAAACCTTCCAAATATCTGGTTGCGTGTTGGCTTAAAATGCCGTCTTAATGCTTCCATGATCTCATCATAGGTAGCATCTAAAGGTCTTTTAGGGGATAATAGGTCTTTGACTAGTCTCACAATTTTAGGACCCATCAGAGCAATAAATGTGTGGGCTTTCTTACTGTCTTCCACTATGTTGATACTCAGGAAGCAGTTCAGTCTAGTTTCATATTCAGGGAATTCTTCCTCCAAAGGATTGAACTCTCCCACTGAACCTAGCATCGGCATTTTGAACTTTCCTCAGCTTAGCACACCTTGTGAAAACAAAAATCTACAGTACCAATACTAGAATCACTAAATAAATTCTGAGTTCCTTCACTATTCTAGTCTTTCCTTGTAGTTCTACCAAAATCCTCGTCGCCAATATCAGATACTAGTCTGAAATAATATTAGTAGTAATAGGAGAAGCAATGTAGCCAATTTAGGATAGCCTATGCCAAGACAAATAGCAATCCTACACTAGGCTTCACCACAGTGTTATCCTAACACACTGCATAGATTGAATTTCACATAGACAAGTAATGCAATCCACATAGATAGACATGATACACATTAATAACAATAGTACTAACACATCAATAGTGATAATAATAATAATAATAATAATAATAAGAAGAAGAAGAAGAAGAAAAATAATGAAGGCAACTTCGGATGTTTTATTTCCAATTCAAGCCTGATACATATCACCTTGTACATTGGATTTTCAAATGCCTTATAACTAACACCAGGACGCCATGACGCTCTCCCCCGGTCAAGACTGTTACCCATTTCAGACACCTGGGTAAAGTGGGGTATTGTGCTTGGAATTTTTCCCCTACACCCAACAGAGAAAATCGCCACCAGCACCCGGACTCGAACCCGGGTTTGCCCGCACGGAGGCGGGTCCGAAAGCCACACGGCTAAGACGAGCACATAGAGTAAATAATCATAGAGTAAATAATCACCCACCTCTTGGATATCCCTAAACTCAGTAACTCAATCAACAGACATGTGGCCAGTGAGAGAAGAGCGGAGATATGTTGAAATTATAGGATAGAGTAGAATAGAATTAGCAGTAGGTAGTTAGAAATACTTAAGGATAGATACTTAGCCACATGGGGTAATCTATATACACACTTGCAGTCAACATTTACTGTTTAGCTGACCGCGGCCACTTGAACTTGAACATGAAATGAAGGGCCGACAGCGTCGGGGCCTTTGTAACGGCCTGCAATTCCCTCCACAATTTTCACACAAAGAGTTCAGCGACTGGTACCAGACTTGTCCCCTAAACTTCTATAGAGATGAAGGACCGGATGTGGGTTTTCACACATCCGCTGAAAACCCACATAAATGTGAGGCGTAACCAAATCTAGGGGCATGACCGGATGCGGGGCATCACCGGAAGAGGGGGTGAAGGGTTGCCGGATGGGCGAAAGGAATTTTAGGATTTTGGAGTTGATAATTTATTAGAAAAATAATAAGCTCCATTTCCATTTCCGGGCACCCCAGATGAAGTACTACAAATTGTGTAAAAACGACCTTCATTTCGCTGCACTGAACCAACAGTTGTGATGCTCATTATAGTCGACAGGAATAAGTAAGATCAATATTAAAATGACTTAGCGAACGTAAAATAAATTAATAAATTACTTTCTAGCAAAAATTTCAGGAATTGAAACTTCGAAATTGAAACTCAGAAACTGAAACTCAGTGCCGCACTCCAAATGCAAACGATCCTTTTATACATATTATTGTTTATTTTTTATTAACTTGTGCTTCTCTCTAAATCCTGTGTCGACAATTATCATGTGTATTACGATAACCATGTATGAATACTATTGAATAGCAATTTAGGATCTAAATAATTTGTTTCAACTCTTAACATGGGTATTAAGATAACCATGTATAAATAGAAATTAAGGGTCTCTATGCTAAGGTATTTGATTGCATTTTTCGTTTTATTTCAATACTTGTGCGCATTAATGAAAGTGTTTTCCAAATGAGCGTCGCGAGGATTGTGTTCGCTTAGTTCAAAATCAGATTAGGCAAGGAAAGGAACTCATTTTTGATGTGCTTTTCTGTCAATCATTTTTGTTTCAACATTCTACACGGGTATTACGATACCAACGTGTTATAATCAGTTAAGGATGTTAATGTTAAGGTGTTTTAAAAACCAATGTATCGAGATTTCATGTTTGCACTTAATTGGAAATAAAATGTTTTTTTTCTTTCTTTTTTTCGCCAGTGTTTCATACCCTACATAGGATAATATTATTATTAGTGGTAGTAGTAGTAAGGTAACCAATTTAAGATAGCCTATGCCAGTACACCTAGCAATCCTACACTAGGCTTCACCCAGTGTTATCCAAACACACTGCATAGATTAGACTTCACATAGACAAGTAATGCAATCCACATAAATAGAAACAACACAGTAATAGCAACGGTGCTGACATCAATAGTAATACTTAGATCAATAGCAATATTGATTCATCAATAATATATAAGCAAATAGGCACTCACATCTTGGATATCCCTAAGCTATGAATATGCCCAATTACCAATCATGTAGCCAGTGAGAGAAGAGCGAAGATAGTTTGAAATTATAGGATAGAGTAGAATAGAATTAGTAGTAGGTAGTTAGGAAAACTTAGGTGTAGGTACTTAGCCACATGGGGTAATCTATATACACACTTGCAGTCAACATTTTCTGTTTAGCTGACTACGACCAATAGGGAACTGACCGCGATTTTTGCCGTCACGAGCGTTGCCAACTTTTGGTCTCTCTAACTAGAACTTACATTACACGCTATATTACAATTACATAACTTGATTACATTGAGTGCAATAGAGGTACAACCTAATTTTTTTGTAACTCATTATCATTTAAAAAACTGTTGAAAAACTTATTATGTTAATCCATAATCACCCGATCTATTTAGATATTCCACTCAAGTTTGTTTTTGCACGACGGTCTTAAATGTATGAGATCAATAACTCGTTCCACATGCAGAGGACATGTAACTTATTGCCATCAATTTTTGTGAGAACTTCCTTTCCGTTACGGAGTGAAATGCACCGATATTTAAGAATTTCATTGTTTCACCTATACGTATAATTATCATACTTTTTCTTATTTGACCTCGTATTTCAATTTGTCCTTCTTTTCCCAATATAGGGGTTGTCTCCGCTGTCTCTTTTAGCTATTTTCTACACTTATTTCTAGGAACAAAGTCTACAACCCTGCAGCGTTGGTATTGGTCATGGCAGAGGTCAAACAGCGCCTCCTAGATTTTGATGTGAAGAAAAACAACACACAAAATAATGCTAGCACCATTCCGCTGACTGCCATCTCGCAGACTGAGGAGGCTGAAAAATGCACCTTCGAAGTGCTGAGCTCAACGAAAGAAGGTGTGTACAAATTCGACCTCACGATTGGTGTGTTCACGTGCTCTGATGGGTCAACAGGTAGGGCATGCAAGCACCAAGTTGCATGTTCCCAATACAGCACTTTACGTCTTCCGCAATATTTCTGCAACTACTCATAATAGCGCTGATAACTTGCTGTTGTAGCAGTCGGAAAAGAAAAGGTGCCTGCAGATGACTTTTTAAGGATTTCAAAACATCAGAAACTAAGTGTGACTGTACTGTATATCTGCTCTTGGAAATGGTCCACCTAAAGCAGCTGATTTGGAGCAAGTAGTTTCCACTCAGGATCCTGTTCCTGTAGAAGTAAACGTTAATGACTCTCCTCAGCAGGATACTTTTAAAGATACTTCATCTGAGCAGGATTCGGCATTAGAACTGTTTAAAATTACTCTAGATTTGTTAGAATCATCTGAGGTTTGGAAGGTATTGCAGTGTTTTAAGTTGAGATTAGGAAAAATTAAAACCAAATCTCAACTGACAACTTTTTTTCACATTGCAGGCTGCAGAATTTCTAACAAGAGGTCTCTGGGCAGCAAGATTGTGTGCCAACCGACAAGAGTGGCAAGGAGGAAAGCTGAGATCTCAAGAGGAATGGCTGCATTAATGAGAGGCGGTGACATTTCCATCAAAAGGAAAAAGTGTTTAACCAAAAATATCAATGAAAACAAGCCAATTGCTCAAATTTATCAAAAACCACCAATAACTACCGTATTGTGTTCTCTTATTTGTTTTATATATTCTATATACAAAGTGTTAACGACTGCCAGATATTAGGAAACACGTCTGGCATTTCAGAAATCTCACCAGCAGCCTCTGAAATTTTGGCCACGAGATCCTCCTCACATTCATTATATTCTAGAACGTTTTTGCTCAAGCATTTCAATCGAATATCACCAAACAATGTCATCATTGTACACTCTCGTACATTATAAGTGTTTGTAACGTTAATTCACAATAAATATTGCGAGTAATTGTGTCATAAAATTTCATCCTTTGAAACAATAAACTGCTTATATCTCAAAAACCCGAAAGTGTTTCCTAAAAATATTCACTGAAGAAATATTGCATTGTCTCCCCTAAGTCTAACCCTAGATTTCATTGAAGTAACCTTCAAAGAAATCCGTCAAAGAAATCCTTCAGGTAAAAAAGTCATTCTTTGCATTCGGAGATTTTGATGTTGACTTAACGGACAAAAACAATCAGCTAAGCAAACTGTTGTATAAACTAAGCCTATCACAAATGGTCAAAGAACCGACTCGCATCACTTAAGTCTCTAAAACTCTCCTCGATCTGACAGTCATAAATAATCCCACCGCAATATTTAGTACAGTAATATCCCTTTCTATTTTTGATCACCACGCTATAGAATGTAAAATTAATTTCGCAAAGGAAAGACATAAATACCACTTAATGACTTATCGCACGAAAAAGCACTATTCAGCGGAACTATTTCAAGAAAAACTACTCAATAGGTCCACCGACTTCCAGAATATGATGCAATCTGACGATGTTGACATTCAAGTGTCCATCTTCAATGAGAACTTCTCAGCAACTCTCGACGAATGCGCACCTTACCTCACCAAAAAAAAGCCAAAACGCATTGTTTGGATTACTGACGAAATTGAAGAGATGAGCAGAATAAAGAAAACTAACTTGCGAAAGTACAAAACAACAGATCAAACAGTACCTCATGCAAGAGATATAAAGAACATAAAAAAATTCTTCGCAAAAAAATCACTGAAGCGAAACAAACTCACTTCCACCAGGTACTATTAACGGTTGAAACGAATTTGGAAAATCATTAGTAAGGTAGCCCCCCATATAAAAATTTAGACCGTATAAGTAATTTTGAAAATCCCTTGGCAACTGCCTCGGACTTCAACACATTCTTTTCAAAAGTAGGGGCTCAAGTTTTCAGTGAGGTGTGTACCACTCCAGGTTAAACGTATATTGAAAATTCATGCCCCACTGCACCCTCGAGGGCTGATGTCAAGTGGAGACCACGTCCTGTCGATTTACCGGAGTTAAGAAAAATCTTATACTCACTAAAAAACACAAAGGCAGTTAGACATGATGGTATCAGTCTTCAATCTATCAACAACAGTATCCCAGTCACACCACCATGGATTCGTCTGATAATTAATACATCAATAGCTACCAACACGTTTCCAAACCAATGGAAACACTCCATTATCAGACCGTGGCATAAAAGTGGTGACCTAAATACAGCATCAAACTACAGGCCCATCAGTCTTTTGCCTGTCATGTCCAAAATATAGGAGAAAATTGTGACAAATCAACTAGCATTTCACCTGGACGAGTCAAATCTACTCCACCGAAATCAATACGCATATAGAAGAAACACTAGCACTCAAGACGCTCTGCTCAATATCTCTGAAAAAAATACAGTGACATCGATTAAAAGAATGTAACACTCTTGCTGCTACTCGATCTCTCTAAAGCGTTTGATAGCGTCAAACAAGATAGACTTCTGCGTAAAATACTGAACTTGGGAGTAGACACGCAATGGTTTGAAAGTTACTTGTCAAATCATTTCATGCAGTCCGCATAGAAAACAAACTCTCCCCATTCATTCAAAATAATTTTTGTGTTCCACCAAGGATCCATTCTTGGTCCGCTACTGTTTTCTATTTTCATTAATGATTTCCCTCCAATGCCTTCTAACACACGGATCTCAATGTATGCAGATGATGTTCAAATTGCAATAACAAGTGCTGTATTGGAAATACCACAGACGCAAATTAAAACCAACCAGCAAAGTTACAACGCAGCGGGAGTGACGTGTACTGATGGATGTTTGAAAAATTGTTTGAGTATCAGCAGTAGTGGTAGCAGCGCAGGCTTTCTAGTGCTTTAGTTACCCGGACTATATCGCCCCTAAGGTCACATGGATTAAATACAGATTTTTACATCACTTCACTTCAGAGACAGTATTATATAATCTTTGTTTCGGTGATTAGCAAAAATTATCAGTAGCTTAATATATACAATTATAAATGCTTATAAAGCACATAATAACTGCATACTAATAGGTGGGATCTATTTTGCTGGTCGCGCTTAAAATTTACGCCGGTTTGCGCCGGGAGTTGAAAATACCTGAGCTTTGAGTTGAGATTGTTCACTGTTCCAATGTGAATCTTGTTGTAAGTCTAACAAGTTCGATCCACGTTCCAACTTCATGAAATTGCCTCTCATTTGTTGTTAAGGAGATATTTTCTGTTCTGCGTCATGATATCTTCACTCGACTAACCGTACCAGGTTTCACAATATTTTAGTGAAAAATAATATCTAGCTAAATTCCCCCAAATTTAGCCGGTTTCACGAGAGTTTCCCCCATTCCCCCAGACGACTACCGTTTCCCCCAGATTTAGGGGAAATCCCCCATCCGTGGCAGCCCTGCCGGTGCTTCATCTCGCGTGCTGAGTTTATCATGTCGCCAGTTCTCACTTCAGCTGGCAGCCGGATCCACTGCCGCAATTTCTCGAGTCATGAACGCCAGTGTATCAGGGCCTCTACTGCCGGGCCGCACTCGTGTCAAAAGCTACGCGCTGCCCCCATTCTATCATGATCACCTGTTCTGCATGCCAGATACCGCCATTCTACAGATCATTCTCTATCGAAACTACATGTTTATTTGGATAAAAATACTAAAATATTACTAATTGCACAATTATATATTGCTGTAACGATAAGTTGTGAGAATTTCATTAGTATTTCATTCTTTTGCGAGAATATAAATAATAGATAAAAACTGACCGATCCCTACAGACACTGAACGAATAACTTGGAGAGTCGGGGGCTAAAACACACATTTAAAGACTGTTCGTTTTGTGTCACATTAGTTCATCCTCAAGCAAAGTGAACAATATTTATGTTAAAAAAGTTGTCGTTGCTAATATATTACATAAGTTAATAGTGCTACCAGCTGGCTGATAACTCTATGTAGATAATGCTAGTTTGTGCAGGATGTTTCATGACAAGAGGTACACAATTTCACTAACAGAATATGGCCAGATGAAAAAACAAAACAGTTTATTTCCCATAAAGATTTTACAGAAAAGGTTGTACCATCGTTGGTTTTCAAAATATCTTAAAGTTAATACACTTAGATGATACACACACATGAGTATTGTAATATCCATATCACTAGTCGAAAAGAAATGATTCAGGGCAATGTACTCCTAATGTTGCTTAATCTACATTTGATGATACATGTAATTATAATTATAAGAGACAAGACAATTTCATGAACGATGCATTTTCATTGTGGGTTGAGAACACTTTAGACAGTTTACAAGTACATGACATAAAACTTTAAAATTCTTGATGCCAGGAAATAATATTAGAATTGCTTGTTTCGGCAGATGTTTAAAAATGTCATTTCTAGGAAGCATGAAAAAAAATGTACGTAAGCATGAGGACCACGAAAATAACAAGTTTTGTATGTCTAATTAAAATTTTTTAACATAACGGTCGTTAGTTGATAATCATTTTATTTAAGTATAAATGGATGATCACACACCAAATTTATAGTTTTTTACGTGAAAGCTTTACAATAATAAAGAGATGACGAGTTAGGTAATGTTACAAGTTGAGAGTGAACAGAAAAAAAGACCGATATCTCTAGTTAAAATGCTAGTTGTCAGTTTAGTTCACACATATGTGTATATGTACATGTAAATATACACACATATACATGCACATACATACCTACGCACATACTTACACCTAACACGCACACATACACAAATACATATTTATGCATCGGGGCAATCACAATACATATGCGTTCTACAAAAATGCTGTGCGATTGACTGAAATATAGGATAATGAGCAAAGGAAGTTCGTGATAACTATTTCAGTATGTGTTGCTGCTTATAATTTCTAAAGAAATATTGTCACGATGTTTAACTAAATATTGCAACGAAAAGATCATTGTTTGATAAGAGTCTTATTTATCATACGTGGGTGATCGCGCAACAAATATATATATTTTATAAATGCTTTACAATAATGAAATGAAATGAAGTATTACGTAATGACACATACACCCATCTACGCAAGCATAGCGTGCACACGTACACATATACACAAGTAAGCATGTGCGCAAATATCAGCGTAAACTAGTCAGTATAAACTAGCATTCCAATCGAGAGACTCGGAGAAAATATCTTTTGTCTCGGGATGAATTTTATGAAATTTCCGTATTAATAGTAGTGGCACAAAACAGTCTACCTGAGTCAGAAACATGAAAACGATTGTTCTACAACGGTTCCCAAGTACAGAATAATCCTATATAGTGCGGTTGTTGTGATATACTCTAGAGGTGAGAGATGGTATGTTAATATGCACTATACTAGCTTAACAAGAGCATTTTTGAACGTGAATAAGAAAGAAGACATGAATGCCCTATAAGGGTTTCATATTAGAAAAAAATCACATTATCTTTGATATATAGTGCAGAATGTGTGCAATTGATAAACACACATAGGCACTATGACGGTCTAGTTTGATGCTTCCACAAAAACGGAGAGGAAAGACATGAAATGCATTCTTCCGCTGGTTTATCTAGTCCAGTGCACACAGGTGTATGTGCACATATGCACACCCATATGTGCACATACACCCATATACGTACACACATATACAAGTGAGCATGTTTGTAAATCCCAGCGTATAGGCGATCAAATCATAATACCTACACATACGTAAAAATTGTTGTGTAATGTCATGAATTATAAAACAATCAGCAAGGGAGATCATTCGGCAATGGAGATACCAGGCAAATGAGATTCGTCAATACTTATTCAGTACGTTCTGTAACTAAGAATTATTTTTGAGGCCCAAGATGACGAGTTATTTTGGCTTTCAATTCTCTCGGTCTTTGAGGGATTTTAATACTCAGGGGAAGTTTGTTCCACAGTAAGGCGCCTGATATGGACCGAGCCTTTTGCCCTAAATGAGATGAACGATAGTTAACTAAGACATTATTGTTTCTGTTCGGCTTTTGGTTGGTTACAGTGGGTGGATGGAAACGCACTATCTCAGCATTGCTCTGTGGAAGATATAACGAGGAGAATACGTATTGGGCCCTCTGCATGAGGAGCCTTTCTTGGATAAGAATCTAGCCGAGTTTATTAAGGAGAGGGGTTACGTGAACACTTCTTTTGAAATTACCGTTGCATGCCACCTTGGCTGCGAATTTCATGCACTTTTGTAAGTCCTTTTGAAGGTATTGAGGTAAGTCTCCCCATACTATAGGTTGCAGTAGTCAATGCGCGATAACACCAGGGATTGAATGGCTAATAATCTGGATTTTTCGTCTAGCATACTCTTTATACGATGAAAAAACATTAAAGTTCCGTAGATTTTGTTGCAAGTATTCTCAACGTGATATTTTAAGGACATGTTCTATCGAACCAGATACCTAGATTTTTAACTTTTAATTAATTAATTTTATCATTTCCAACCGCAAGAGTAAGATCTGAAGTTTTTTAAAACGCATCTTTGAATCCAAAAAAAAGGAATGGGGTTTAGTAGCATTTAATTTGAGACTATTTCGGTCGTACCATGATTTCAGGCTAGTCAGTATAGTTTCGGCTTTAAGCCGACCGTGTGCTCCGTTATCGAAGACCATCTCCCCTACTCTCCCAATGCTTATTGGGGGGGTTCGCAGTTGCATTTTGCTGGTGACCCTGGGGGAAAATTTCTAATAAAATTCCTTTTCTTCTTCTTCTTCACAGCTCAGGCTCGAGAATCGAAGAGTTCGCTCAATTAGAGGAATAAAAAGGCTGCCAGTGACCGTGTGACTGTTGCTATAGCTTCCTTTCACTGAGCGAATACTCCTCAGTCAACACTTCCTTCATTAACTTAAATTCTGCATTAAAAGTATGGTTATTCCTCTTATATATTAAATTGTGAATTCTGATAAATTTTAATGTGTTTTCTTAGGCAAAGGAAGCAGAACACAGATGTGTTTTTGAAGATTAGTTACTTGTAAATTTAAGAGATGCTAAAAATGAGCGGCAGTCCTGGTCTTTGTTTCTTATACCGTGGTGACTTATTAACCAGTGGTTACTTGTGATGTGCGGCAGGCCTGGCCTTTGTTTCTTATACCGTGGTGACTTATTAACCAGTGGTACACTTACACTTTTAGAGTGGCATATGCAAATTGGGAGCACCTTGGTAGAGATATTCTTGAGAGTTAACTTGTTTCTCTCTTGGCTTGAGATGCTATTGTTTATGCATCCAACACTCATGATTGCATTTTTCCAAAGCAACTATAATTAATATTATTTTTATTTATTTGTTTTGTCATAATTTATTTGCGTTACAGAAGCTAACTTTGTAGCATGCTGTTACGCAAGCTGTATTTTTCTAATTTGAATTTTTTACTTTACATTTTAGGAGCTAAAGTTTTACAGTGATGACAACTAAGTTATTTCTATTGGTTAATGAGACTTATATATAAATATTTTGTCATTTTAGAGTTATTATTTTTGCTTCGGAATGCTGATACTGTTCCCCTAATGACTGACCAAACGGAATCATCTTCTATAAAACGAAAACGGAAGTTCAATACACAGTCAGATAGAGATGATTGGCCCAGCGTACCCGAAATAAAAACTTGCCCGAAATGGAATAATAATCCCAACTGCAGTTATTGTAAGTGCTGTAATATTTCTTTGAAAAATCATTATAAATCTATGTTTTGTGGAACATTCAGTGAAACATAAGAGAAATATAAATGTTGTAAGTACCAGCGCTGATATCGTACACTTTATGGAAAGAGAGCCGTCCAAGAAATCCGATGAAATTGCCCTAAGCGAACTTACTCTTGCAATATACTTTGCCTAACTCGATATTCCATTCTGACGTATTGATTATTTCTTATCGCTGGGTAAAACAAATTACTCTGAAAGCAAAATAGCTTACAAGCTGTCAATAAAAGGGACAAAATTACATATGGACTATATATATAGTAAGTAAAGTGAGTTTCTAGTTAACATATACGATAATACATTTCATCTAAATTTTGGGTGAATTTTTGCTGAAAATGGCGGAATTTCTACAGCAAACTTGGGGGAAAAAGAAAAAATTCAGTGGCAGCCCTGAGCACCGCGGAATGCATTGCAAGGCGTCAGTCAGCCTCCATGGAGCTAGGATATATGAAGGGAGAATAGATGATTCCGATCGGGCTCAATTTGGTTGCAAAAGTTGAGAGACTCGGGCATTGTCAAGGCCCGACACGTGACAATTCTGAGCCAACCATAGACGCTTGGGTGAAGTTGGCTCCACCCACCTTCTCTACAACTCCGCCTCTCATTTTTCAAAGTAAGATTAGTACCCCCCCCCCCCCCCCCCCCCCACAAATCAATGGGTAAGGTGTGCGTGCAAGTCGCTCTAATTTGTTATAATCAAGGGCCTGTAATCTTTATAGTTTTCAACTCCTAATTTATCTTTGCTAGTAATTTTGATATTATTAAGTGTCCTCAAATGAGGAAACACAATTTATTATCCTTCGGCGTCTAAGAATCCCAAATTAATGATTAACGATTGTGCGATTAACTCAACAGCTAGAAGAGCATTCAGCGAGCGTGTGCGCACTCTATCGTAGTCAGTAGGTAACTGACTTCCGTGCTGACGGTTAGGTCAAGTTAACTTAAGTTAGGTAAGTATGTTAGGTTAAGTTAGGTCAGGTTTGGTAAGGTTAGGCCAAGTTCAGTTAGTTTAAGGTTAAGTTAAAAAAGTTTGAAAATGCCTCTTCTTCAGTGCCGAGATGGAGGGTCGAATGGCCAAACCCCAGCGGTCGTTGTCTTAAATTATTATAATGATTTAATGCAGGTTAAATTTGGCATTCCGCTGTACTATCTACTTACTAAGTACTTGTAGTGTTTATAATGCAGTGATTAATAATATCTGTATAATGAACAGATTGGTTGATAAACCTCAGAATTACTACATAGTTAAATTATTGGTGCGAATAGCAGCTTGATGTAACAACACGGAGGTGGAGGGAGAGGGCTGGGCGGGGTAGAAATCCTGCGAGATTGGAGTCTGTGCTTCCCGGGTCGCCTGATTTTTCGTTTTGGCGATTTGGACTTGCCCGCAAGATCGCCCGATTTGACCGTTCCAGAATTTTTTCTGTGGAGTTTTTTGAAGTCCCGTGTGTATGTGAACAAGCCCAAGACCCTGGAAGCACTTAAGGACAACATTCGACCCGAGTGCGAGAATCTGTCGCCCGAGTTCTCGCCGAAGTGATGAAAAATGCTATAAAACGAGCCCATATAGCAATCAATTGTGGCGGCGCCCATTTGGCCGATATCATCTTCTCGACTTAAACAATATAATTGTAAAGGCTCATATAAACATATTAAAAAAACAGAATCGAGGTTTTTTATTCCTAAAAAAATTAGAGCCAAACAACATCGGATGACTTCATTTGGCCCACCCTGTATATTTTAAGTGATCAATTGCTTTTTCTTTTTACTATTTTGCGAGTGCATAACCCACCTCATTGCGACATCTGGTAATTCATGGTTAGACCATACAACGATTTCTGGCAATGAGTCAACTATGGACCAGTGCACATTACGCACCCTACACGCATATGAACGCTGCATCGTAAATACGACGCTGCGTCGTATTTACCGCTTGCCGGGGGGTTCAACAGTACCTCCTGTACTCCGGATACGATATGAGTGGGTAGCCCTCCGAGAAGCGCCCCGAACTTTGAAACGTCATCCAGATTTGGGATTTGTGCGAGAAAAAGATGGTAGTGGAGGAGCCATCCTTCAATATCACCTCCGAAGGTGGGTAACCGGACATCTCTCACAGCCATGCTTCCACCTGTCGGGTCACTCTGGGGTCACCAGTGTGGTGTTCTCCCTCAGGCTGCTTTACGCTCCGAGCAGACTATGAATATTTAAGGACTTTGAATATCAATGCTCGAAGCGAGTGCCTGAAATACTAACGAACCCGACAGTGTAAGAAAACACCACTGGAAATAAATGCCGTTCTATTTGAAATATCGCCGATAGTAAGGCTCACGAGGAAAAAATTGCTGTCACCTAGTAATGCACCAAGATACGTCTTGGAGGACCGTCATGCGATGTGGAGTGGCAGCACGGATGGTGGTAGAGTGACTATTGAGTGCGAAGCGGTGGTAGAGGCAATTGAGACTATTGCTGGCTGAGCGTCTTCGGTGAGTGTTGTGAAGATCGGAGCCGCTGTGAGAAGCTTGCGCAGCTTCTTCTGCACCTTCTTATATAATGAGCTGAGCGCGCGTCCCCATTGGTTGGTGGTTGAGTGCCGCTTAGACCAATCCGAGAGCAGCCTCGAAGCGCGTGTGGTGTTCTCCCCCAGGCTGCAACACGCTTCGGGCAGGCTTTGAGCTATCTTTTTCGTGATAGGATAGCCCGAAGCGAGTGCCTGAGGTACAACCGTATTCGGCAGGATATGGACAACACGGGGGTAACACGGTAATTATATTGGTGACTGTTAGGTACACGGAACACGGACCATTACACTGGGCCCTCGGTAACTACTATGAGCACTGTTCGTTACTCGTAAATTACGTAATGATTGGAACACAGCCCTAATACGTGATGGTTGAAATACAATACTATTCGAGAAGTACGTAATGATTGAAACACAATCCTATGTGAGAATAGTACAAATATGTGGTGATTGAAGTACAATCCTATTCGAGAATGACATAAATTGAAACTTAATCCCATGCGAGAATAGCACAAATACGTGATGATTGAAGCACAATCCTATTCGGGAATGACGTAATGATTGAAACACAATCCTATGCGAGAATAGCACAAATACGTGATGATTGAAGCACAATCCTATTCGGGAATGACGTAATGATCGGAACACAATCCTATGCGAGAATAGTACTAATACGTGATGATTGAAATACAATCCTATTCGAAAATGACATAAATTACGTAATGATTGAAACACAATCCTATGCGAGAATAGCACAAATACGTGCTGATTGAAGCACAATCCTATTCGGGAATGACGTAATGATTGAAACACAATCCTATGCGAGAATAGTACTAATACGTGATGATTGAAATACAATCCTATTCGAAAATGACATAAATTACGTAATGATTGAAACAAGCACCAATAGCGGGTAACATCCGCGAGGACGCTACTTACGAACGCAGCGGCGAGACGTGATGATTGGTGCTACGTCGTGCGACTGTTACGAACAGGTCAGCTGGTGCTAGCGGGGCGCCGAGACGAGGCTAGTCAGCTGGGTCGGGCCCAGCCGCCACGCGGTTCACCGTTGTAGCTGGTAAGTAGCCACGGCGAGGCTAGCCGGCCGGAGCGGGCGAGAGATGTCGTAGAGCGGCTTGGCCGACGACGCCTGCGCGGGGCGTTGCAACGTGACCTTTTTAAGGCTTTGAAACACCTTGAAGCGTCAAGACGCTACTAGGTTTAAGACCTTGCAACACCTTGGGGCGTCGATAGGCAGGTCCGGTCTCCGGAGCTTGGTGCAGGTACGCGAGAGGCAAAGTCGACTTCGGAAGCTAGATGCAGGAACACGAGGCTGGTGCTGGAGATGTGACTTGAACGAGGACGAGGGCTTGAGTGAGTGCGAGCCTTGTTGGGGTCGCCTTATGTAGGCCTCGAGTGCAAGCCTTGAGTCCGGGCGTGAGTCCTGATTGGTCGCGAGTTTGTGGGCCTGTGGTGCTGGAGGCAGGAAGCCGTTGTAGCTTACGGGCACCTTTTCTCATAGTCGCGAGGCGGCTTCTCTCAGGTCCCGTGTTTGGTTGACTAAGCGCTTCGGGTCCGGAGGTGCTCTGGAACGGATGCGGTTGTAGTCTGGAGGCAGCTTTTCTCAGGTCTTGTGGAGGTCCGCGGCTTGCCGCTGGGATCACCACAGGTGTCCCTCTCCTGTTTTTTTTTTTTTTTTTTTTTTAAACACTTAGTACCTCACTGGTGGTCTGCTTTCTCTGCCGTATTTAGTGAATACTGCCTGTTTTGCTGTTTCAGGGATTGCTGTGCCTGTTCCAGGGAACGGAACTCCCTCGTGTACTTCGTAGTTTGTTGCTCTCGGTGCTTTAGCCTGTTGTTGAGGTTTCCCCTCGATGGTGGGTAGGTACGCTGCTTTGACCCTTTCCGTCGCGATGTTAGCTTTTTTTCCTTGTATATCTACGGTGATGTAGTTTGGTGTCCTTTGGAGCACGGGAAAGGGACCTGCGTAGGGTTTCTGTAAGGGTCTTCTGTGCCCCCCGTGTTTCACGAAGACGTTGGTCGCCTTGTATAGAGCGCTCGGGACCTTGGCTTTTTGGGGTCCCTGTTGTCGTGGCAGTATTGGCTGCAGGTTTGTCACTCGTTTTTTTAGGCATTGTAGAAATTCTCTGGCGGGCCGGTCTCCTTTTTCTTTCTCGGGTAGCTCTCCTGCGAGGCGCAATGTTTGTCTGTATACCATTTCGGCGGGGGAGATGTTTGCGTCCGTGTGTGGCGTGGCTCGGATGTTAAGCAGTATGAGGGGTAGTGCGTCTGCCCAGTCTGCGTCAGTGACCGTAGCTTTTAACGCCTCCTTCAATCTTCTGTGCATCCTCTCCACCAGTCCGTTGCTCTGCGGGTGGTACGCTGTCGTTCGCTGTCTCTCAGCGCCCAGCGCCGTCAGCAAGTTTTTCCATAAGTTAGACTCGAACTGGACGCCTTGGTCCGTGATGATTGTTGTTGGAGCGCCGAATGATGCTACCCAGTCTTTTAGGAATGCCCGTGCTGTTGTTTCTGCCGTACAATCGGCCATTGGGGTAGCGGTGCACCATCTGGTGAAGCGGTCAATGCACGTCAGCAGGTACCGTTTGTTTTGTGACACGGGTAGTGGTCCGACGATATCGATGTGTATCGTCTGGAACCGTTCCTTGGGTACCGGCATCTTCCCGGGCGGGCATTTGGTGTGCCTTATTATTTTGCTTGTCTGGCATGGAATGCACTCGCGTGTCCACTTGCCGACGTCTTTGTTGAGTCCGGGCCAGATTACTCGCTGCCTCAAGAGGTCCCTTGTTGCTTGTATGCCGGGATGACTCGCCCCGTGGAAATGCTGAAATACGTTCTTTCTGCAGCATTCCGGGATGTATGGCCTCCGTAGGCCTGTTGACACGTCGCACCAGAGGGGTGGTTTACCGGTCTGTCTGATTATGGGGCGTAGTTTGAGCGCGTTCTTTGATGCTGGGTGCAGCAGTTCTTCTAATTCTGCGTCTCTGTTTTGTTCGGTCATTATTTTGTCGTAGTTGATCGCGGGTCCTTTAGGTATTACTGTTGACACGAGACGTGATAGCGCGTCTGCGACCGTGTTGTTGTCGCCGCTGATGTGCTTGATTTCGCAGTCGAACTGTGAGAGGTAGGAGAGCTGTCTTGCTACCCGGGGGCTGTTGCCTTCCGTGGCTTTTTGCAGGGCAAAACAGAGCGGTTTATGGTCTGTCCTGATTTCGAAGCTTCGGCCTTCCAAAAAATGCTCGAAGTGTTTCACTGCGAGGAATATCGCCATTAGTTCGCGGTCGTAGGTGCTGTATTTACGTTGGGTGTCGTCTAGTTTTTTGGAGAAAAATGCTACGGGGCGCTGTTCTTGCCCGACTTTTTGTTGTAGTACGGCGCCGACTGCGGTTCCTGATGCGTCTGTGATTAAGGTGCTTTTGCCTTCTGGAGCGGGGTGCGCTAGCAAGGTGAGTTGCGAGATCTCGCGTTTTAGGCTAGTGAACGCTGCGTCTAGTTCTGTTGTCCAGTTGATAATTTTCTTTGAGTTTTTGGAGTATCCTTTTGTCAATCCGGTCAGAGCTTGCATCTATTCTGCTGCGGCTGGGAGGAATCGGTGGTAATAGTTGACTATTCCTAGGAATTGTCGTAGCTTTTTTACTGTTGCTGGTTGGGGAAAACTGCATATTTCCTCTATTTTCTGAGGGAGTGGTGAGATTCCGCCGGCTGACACTCTGTGTCCGAGAAAGTCTAGCTCGGGCACTCCGAAAATGCACTTGGCGGGGTGCACGCGCAGTCCTTCTCCTTGTAGCCGTTGGAAGAGTTGTCGGAGGTGTTTTTGGTGCTCCTCTGCGTTTGCGGACGCTATCAGTATGTCGTCGATGTATGCCGTTACGAAGTCCATGTCTCTTGTTACCGCGTCGATGTATCGTTGGAACGTTTGGGCTGCGTTCCGCAGCCCGAATGACATCACGGTGTATTCGTACAGCCCAAATGGTGTGGTGATGGCCGTTTTCTGGATGTCCTCGTTTTTGACGGGTATTTGGTGATAGGCTTTGACGAGGTCGATTTTGGAGAAGATTGTTTTGTTATGCAGTTTGTAATGGAAGTCTTGACAGTGTGGTATTGGGTAACGGTCAGGTTTGGTGCTTGCGTTCAGTCGTCTGTAGTCTCCGCAGATTCTCCATGCCCCGGGTTCGGCTGCCTTTGGTACCATGTGCATGGGTGATGCCCAGGCGCTCTTCGACGGCCTGATGATGCCATGTTCCAGCATTTCCTTGAATTCTTGTCGCGCCGCTTCCAATTTTTCCGGAGACAGTCTCCTTGGTCGTGCATATACTGGGGGTCCGGTTGTTTCGATGTGGTGTTCTACGTCGATTTTCTTTTGTGTGTGCCGGATGTGTTGGGAGGTCGGTAGTATTCCGGGGTATTCCTCGTACAATGTGTTGAATTCCGGGGCGGTTTGGTGTTCGATCCTGTGCACTCGTTGGCTTCTTGAAACGACACGTTTGCAGGGTACTTTGGTTCAGGAAGTTTGGGCGTATAGGCTTGCGTTTGCGGTGTCGACGCTTAGCTGGTGTGCGGCGAGGAAATCCATGCCAATGATCGGTTGTCCCACGTCCGCTTCTATGAAGTTCCAACTTACGGGCCATAGGGGGTTGAGCAGGATGATGCGCTCAGTCGTCCCGTAAGAAGCTATCGGGGTGTTGTTGGCGGCGAGTAAGTCGTAGGACGGGGGTTTGAGCGTGTGTTTCTTTTTAGCTGGTACTAGGCTGACGGCTGAACCGGTGTCGATGAGGTATCGTACGTTGCCGGTGTCTGTGACGTACATTAGCTCGCCTTTTTTTGTCTGTGCGGAGACTGGGGCGTTTACCTTTCTCCGCGGTCGTCGTTTCCCGCGAAACTGCAAGGTTGGGTACAGTTTCTTGCTCGGTTACCGAAAGTTTGGTGGTAATAGCAGATTGCTTGGTCCTGCTTGGTTCTTGTATTGCTTCTGTTTCCGTACCTAGGTCCTGGGGTTTGGTTTCGCCAATCTTCTGCTTGCTTCTTGTTTTCCTGTGGGCGTAAAGCGTTTGCCAGCATTTTCTTGAGTTCTGCTATTTCCTGTAGGGCTTTGTCAAATTCCGCTCTTGAGACGGTAAGAGATGGTGGTTGTTTGATGGCAGTTACGGCGATGGGTTCACTCATGGCAGTTTGGCAAGCGGTTTGCCTTGCTATGATCTGATCTGCGATTACTCTGTATTCTTCGTCCGTTTTTCCCCTGCCTAGTGCCTCGATCAGCGGTTGTGCTGTGATTGGTAGCTTTGCGAGGTGCATGGAACGGATGACGGACGGTGGTAGGGGTGCTTGCCTGCAGCTGTTCAGTCGTTTCATTTCGAGGAGCAATTCTGATGGCGTATTGTCTCCCATGGTAGTTTTGACGATGGTGTCGTAGTTTGCTTCCTCGTCGTGTCGCACGAAACGGTGCGTTAATGCGGCTTTTAATGCGTCGTATTTGTCGTTTGCCGGTGGGTTCAGGAGTATTTCTTGGATCTCGGATACGATGTGTGTTGGGAGTCCTCCTAGTAACGCTCCGAACTTTGCGCCGTCGTCCAGGTTTGGTACTTGTGCGAGGAACACGTCGCAATGCAGTAACCGTCCTTTCACATCTCCGCTGAATGCGGGCAACCGGATATCTTTCCCAGCCATGCCTCCTATTGCCTGCCGAATACCTCTGGGGTCAACCAGTGTGGTGTTCTCCCCCAGGCTGCAACACGCTTCGGGCAGGCTTTGAGCTATCTTTTTCGTGATAGGATAGCCCGAAGCGAGTGCCTGAGGTACAACCGTATTCGGCAGGATATGGACAACACGGGGGTAACACGGTAATTATATTGGTGACTGTTAGGTACACGGAACACGGACCATTACACTGGGCCCTCGGTGACTACTATGAGCACTGTTCGTTACTCGTAAATTACGTAATGATTGGAACACAGCCCTAATACGTGATGGTTGAAATACAATACTATTCGAGAAGTACGTAATGATTGAAACACAATCCTATGTGAGAATAGTACAAATATGTGGTGATTGAAGTACAATCCTATTCGAGAATGACATAAATTGAAACTTAATCCCATGCGAGAATAGCACAAATACGTGATGATTGAAGCACAATCCTATTCGGGAATGACGTAATGATTGAAACACAATCCTATGCGAGAATAGCACAAATACGTGATGATTGAAGCACAATCCTATTCGGGAATGACGTAATGATCGGAACACAATCCTATGCGAGAATAGTACTAATACGTGATGATTGAAATACAATCCTATTCGAAAATGACATAAATTACGTAATGATTGAAACACAATCCTATGCGAGAATAGCACAAATACGTGCTGATTGAAGCACAATCCTATTCGGGAATGACGTAATGATTGAAACACAATCCTATGCGAGAATAGTACTAATACGTGATGATTGAAATACAATCCTATTCGAAAATGACATAAATTACGTAATGATTGAAACAAGCACCAATAGCGGGTAACGTCCGCGAGGACGCTACTTACGAACGCAGCGGCGAAACGTGATGATTGGTGCTACGTCGTGCGACTGTTACGAACAGGTCAGCTGGTGCTAGCGGGGCGCCGAGACGAGGCTAGTCAGCTGGGTCTGGCCCAGCCGCCACGCGGTTCACCGTTGTAGCTGGTAAGTAGCCACGGCGAGGCTAGCCGGCCGGAGCGGGCGAGAGATGTCGTATAGCGGCTTGGCCGACGACGCCGGCGCGGGGCGTTGCAACGTGACCTTTTTAAGGCTTTGAAACACCTTGAAGCGTCAAGACGCTACTAGGTTTAAGACCTTGCAACACCTTGGGGCGTCGATAGGCAGGTCCGGTCTCCGGAGCTTGGTGCAGGTACGCGAGAGGCAAAGTCGACCTCGGAAGCTAGATGCAGGAACACGAGGCTGGTGCTGGAGATGTGACTTGAACGAGGACGAGGGCTTGAGTGAGTGCGAGCCTTGTTGGGGTCGCCTTATGTAGGCCTCGAGTGCAAGCCTTGAGTCCGGGCGTGAGTCCTGATTGGTCGCGAGTTTGTGGGCCTGTGGTGCTGGAGGCAGGAAGCCGTTGTAGCTTACGGGCACCTTTTCTCATAGTCGCGAGGCGGCTTCTCTCAGGTCCCGTGTTTGGTTGACTAGGCGCTTCGGGTCCGGAGGTGCTCTGGAACGGATGCGGTTGTAGTCTGGAGGCAGCTTTTCTCAGGTCTTGTGGAGGTCCGCGGCTTGCCGCTGGGATCACCACACGCGCCGTTGCTTGAGGTTGCGGCTGGTCGCTCAAAGCTCTCGGAGCTCGCCGTTGCGTGAGGTGGCGGCTGGCCGCATCTTAGCTAAGATGCAGAATTATTTAAATACACCCATTTTACTTTCAATATTAATCCCTGATATATAGCGAGTTCCTAAGCTTGTATTTCAATGTAAGTGCGTATCAATAAAAGGGTTTTCAACAGTGCCCCGTCACTGGTATTATATTTTCTTTAACTTGTATTTACATGCATCTTCAAACCTAGATCCCATGTGTGTGTGTGTGTGTCAATTAAGGATCTTTATGTTAAGACATGTTAAAAGTCAATGACAGTTTTGCACCATCTTTATTTGAGATAAACTGTTTTCTTCCTTTTTTCTCTAGCTGAGGTAACAAAAATTCATATTTTTAGAAATACTTCGTTTAAGATCGGGATCACCGTGCTTCGTCTCTTGAGACGGTAAGAAACTCAGGTAACAGTTTTGAAGGCTACTCAGCTAGTTTCTTTATTCGGCGTTAGGCAATTCACGGCCAGTTAAATTCTTGAACCGGAACTGGGTATCTTGGGGACTGGTATCAGGAGGCGATGTTAAGGATCAACACCAATGATCGAATAACAGTCAGGAGTAGATAAGCCGGATGTTCAACTCGGTAGGACCTCGCTCCTCGCAGGTAGGCCCAGATCTGCGGGGCAGGCTGTATTAAGACCACGGTATACAGTGCGTAAGACCCTCGACAGCGAAAAGTCGGGCAAATTTTTTCGAAAACGACAGGACTCCAAAGAAAGTTGCGCAAGGAGCTGTAGCGTTCAGCTGTGAGCCACTTTGGGGTGTTGGGATATTATTTTATTTTTTATTTTACTCACACTCCGGGTTCCTTTACTTCTGGTTCATTTACTCGAGAGGGTTGCGTTAATTATTTAAGTCTTGTCGAACATTTGTTTTTTTCACACAGTACTGGTTGACAAAGAGGAGCTAAAACCTGGTGAAAAACAAAACAAATCATTATCAACTACACTAAAATTAAAAGACGAAACATATTAAAAAATATAATATCGATACTTATTCGCTATAATTTATTTTGAAAGAAATTATGAAAAATTAAAATGAATAACATGAATTTTATCAGAATAAAAACAATGAAACACAACTACAAATCAGAATACGCTTTTAGTAAACGGTTTGAACGATGGGTAACTAACTGGTGAAAGATTACCGAAAGTCGCAAAAAATTACAGTACACCTAATCTAGCATCCGACTATTTATTGGTTGACAAATATTACGAACACAAGCAACGCTCGGGTCAAAAGATTCAAGTAGATAATTAACATGATATGCTCAAAAGGTTAACTCGCCTTATTAAACCCAAAACAGATGCTCAAGGCTACTTTTTGGTTCGTTAACTGAGGAAATAGTACTTTTTACTGAGCTAACTAATGACAGAATAAATCCTTTGTGGGGACATTTGCTGAGGTTTACTGAAGTCTAAATAATCCTAATAAAGTATATGATTGAAAATGATTCATTTATGCAATAGATTGAAAAGGGTTAGAACGATGAAGAATATATTGCTTCATTTGACGTATAATTAAATTATCAAATCATAACTTATTTAATTCACTTACAGCTTACACGATATATTAAATTTTCTTTTATACGATGACTTTAAATTACCGAGAATTTTATCAGGAGCTGGGGTTTGGTTATGAACAAAGACAATGAGATTGTGTGCTAGAAGTAACCAATCACGCTCAACTCGAATTACCAAAGGATAGACTCAATGATGTATTTTCTAGCTAGTAAATCATCAAATATCCACAAACGAAACCCTATGCTTAACACATAACTTTTCACATACAAAAATAGAAACTCACCCACATGATCTTGTGAGGAATGAAGGGAAACGGAGTACTTGAATTAGGTACTACAGTAAGTCGAGGAGTGGGAGGACGTTCAGTCTTCAGAGATCGAAAATGGGAGAGTGTTGCCAGAGAGGAATTTGAGACGCATGGAGCATTTCTGATTATTTGAAATTGTTCGTACACACAAAAAATAAAGTTTGAGGTACAACGGTACTTCAAAATTAAAACAGAAATACACAGTAATAATTTTAGAATTTTCTGAGCACCACATCACTATCCTGCCCAGTTTAATTGATAGAAAAATAGTGATTGTCGTGCGAGAGTTTAAAACAAACAGTGTTAACTGATCCACTGCGGGGAGAAGAGAGTGAGGGCTCGGAAGCAGTCTCAGGTCTCCGTGAGACATATGGGAAGGAAGGGGTTGGAGAGGGGTAAGAAGAGTGTTAAGAAGAAAGTTAAAAAGACTTGGAGATCGGAAAATAAGTAGGCTTTAAGCGTTCGATTGAGACATTTGCCTTTTCATGAGAGTGTTTTATCTTGAAGAACTTAGGTGTACGTTCTATTAAATCATAAGGACCTCAGTATGGAGCTTCCAAACTCTTACGAATACGATCTACGCACAGCTAAACTTTTTTACAAGTTAGCAAATCATCAAGCAAGTGAACGGCTGGGATGGCATGGCAGGAGCCTTCCGGAAGTCGTCGGAAATCAAATTGGTGTATTTCATCAACGGTGCAGATTCATTGAGCGCAGCTGTAAAATTTGCATTGAAGATTGAAACCTGTTTGACAACATCATCAGATTGCATCCGGTTCTGAAATTCGGTAAACATGTTTAGTAGCTGTCCATAAAATAGTTAAGCTGAGTAGTGACCTATCAAACGATAATTTTTTACTACTATAATTTCTTCTCTCCTTTGCGATATTAATTTGATATTCTATGGAGTGGCGTTCGGAAACAGAGATACTGTACTGAGTATTTCTGTAGGGTTATTTGTTATTGCCAGATCGAGGAGAGTTTTAGAGACTCTATTAATACGAGTTGGTTCTTTGACTATTTAGAATAGGTTTAGTTTGTATAATAGTTTGCTTAGCTGATTGTTTTTATTCGCCTACTCAAGGTTAAAATCTCCGGAAGCAATGATGATTTTTTGCCGCTAGAGTTTCTTTGAGAGTTTTCTCACAGACCTCTAGTGTTGGATGTATGGGGACCGATGGGTGTCTGTAAATGTTGGTGATGATGATGGATTTATGTTTATTCATTTGTACTTTTAATCATACCATTTCTATACCATTGGAAACTTCATTTCCTAAAAAAAAGATGATGAATTAATGTCTTTGACAGAAATATAAGATCCACTATTTCTGCTACTTTTAACGCCGTCATAGCGGTACAACACGTAATCGGAAATATATGTTGTAAAATGAACTTTGGTTAATCAAACTATGTTTGATTCCCGTTTGCACATCTTCAGTGACTAACTTTACTCTGATGTCATTCAGTTTATCATTCATACTAGGATCATTGATATGTTTTATTATGATATTATCTTTATTAGGGCGCTTATTACTGACAGCGAAGTTGTTTTTTCTTATAGGAATCGTTTCGTAGATTCATCGATCTAGTCATTGTTGCCCAGGGTGTTAAATCTAGCTTCGGGTATATTTGAGAAACTTCTATTTAAATGGACAAGAGTATTTTGTCATGACGATGATGTGACTCCAGTCTGGCCTCGTGCAACAAGAGCATTATATGTAGTGGTCGTTTTTCGATGGAGCATTAACGGAGGTTTATTAGTAGATATCTCTGGTGAGGGGTCGACTACTGCATGTCTTCCCCACACCACGTCCATTTTCATCATATATAGATGAAAATATTTGTACCTGTCTCATTTGAAATGATTTGTGGTACTAGGTCTTTTACACTATGTTCAAAATGTTCGTTGTCAATATATTTATTTATGAGCCTAGGAAGGTCGCTGCTCTTTTTGCTATGCACTCTGTTTTGATGGCGGCCATTAAAGAATAGTAATTCCATTTTGAAGATTGTTGTGTGTTGAGCTGGTGAGCTACTGCATGAAGGAGGCTGTGTCCATCGGCTTTGGTGGGAAGCAGCTCTATTTTCAATGACCGTTTTAATTCATCCATGGTAATACTGACGCGTGCACAAATGGAGCTTGAAACATCTTTTTTTTACTTTTAACATTATCAGATGCTCTCGGGGAGACAGGAATTTTTCCAAATTTTGTTTATCCTGATTTTGAATCGGCTGGTTGAAGTGATTTCTGGTAGAGGGATCGACAGAGAAATGAAGGATGCTCTGGCCATTTCTAATTTCTTGGTGGTGATCACGTGTGTGGTTAAAAAAAAAAGATGCTGGATTTTCCATCGAATTGCGACCGAAATCTCGTGGGAACTTTTCTTTTCTTGCAAATTTTACTGCTACCGTGTATACGAGGTTAGATGTCGATGATTTATAGGTGAGAACGACATTTCCTGCGTTATTTGCAGCATTAGATCACAATGAAAACATATATTTCGTACGTCCTGCAAAATAGTCAGAGGTGTAGGGAGGAGAGTTATGATCATCAGCAGGTGAGCAATGGTTCATTTTGTTGGTGATTTTACTTGAGAAAACCGTCTATCTAAAAGAATTATTCATTATATTTTTCGGATTTGTTTCATCGTCAGTGTATACATTTTTATTATTCGAGTTATGGGAATTTTTGGAATAGGAGCTTAGTTGTATATTTAGTTTTAACGTCGACCTTGAACGAAATGGTGCCTTTCTCCTCGCGAACAAGGCCAAGTGTGATCGTTGCAAGCATCAGTATCAGTTACAGCATTTGTTCGGAGCGGAATTAGTTTTAAGCCATTGTTTTCGCACAAACCTGGCGCCCCGTGCAATTGCTGACCGCTGCAGACACTTGCATCAATGTCATTTCTTTTAACAGCTGTGAGAATGTTATCCCCAATATATAAAGTGTCAAAAGGTTATCGGTCCTTCCAACCTTGTATACGGTCCTTCCAAACCAAAATCCCGCTCTGATTGCGAAGAGTATAAATAACGAGCGCCAAAATATTTCATTGTGGCTCAAAGCGAATAAAATATGCCTTAATATCGTTAGAACAAAATATATTACATTCTCATAGAAGACAAATATACCTCTTCCACGCATTTAAATTAGCGAAGGTGAAATCGAAGAAACTGACTCATGTAAGATCTTGGGCATTATAATATATAAACGTCTGACTTTCAAAGAGCACATCTCCCATGTTAGTACCAAGTTATCAAATCCATCGGAATCTTAAATAAAATTAAAAATTTCCTGCCTGAAACAGTTTTACAAATGCTTTACCAAACGCTCATTTCACCGTACTTGCAATACGGAGTAGAAGGTGCACGGAACTAATAAAGATAAAACCAATATACTTTTTACCCTGCAAAAAGAGCCGTCAGAGCGATAAAGAAACTAGAATATAATGCTTACTGTCGATACCGTCGTGCGGTCAACGTAAGGGTTCATGGAAAAGGGGGCTGTCTTCTGTGCAGCTACCTTTTTCCGGGGCGCAAGCTTTTCTTCGCAGCTGCCCTTCCTGAGGTTCGTGTGGGTACCGCCTACGCCGTAATCAGTCCACTAGGGCAACAGAAGTAAATTCTGTTAGTGCCGAACTACGGCGGTACCGTTGTGTGTGTGGGTACCACCTGCGCCGTATTCAGTCCGCTAGGGCAACAGAAGTTATTTCTGTTTTGTGCCGAACTACGGTGGCACCGCTAGAGTGAGGTGTGTGTATGGGTACCGCCTACGCCGTATTCAGTCCGCTATGGCAACAGAAGTAAATTCCGTTTTGTGCTGAACTACGGCGGTAACGTTAGGAAGACGAGCAAGTCGGAGCAACTGTCTGCGCCGTATGAGACCGCTAGGGCAACAGAAGTGAACTCTGTTAGTGCCGAACTGCGACAGCGTCTTCCTAATCGACAAAACTGCGAAATTGTTCGTCCTTCCGAGGTGGCTCCTTAATCCCTTATTAGGCGAGGTGTCGTATGAGCCTAAAGCCTATGTCAATAAGGAGAAAGGAAAACTCTTCCAACCTAAGAGTATAACTTGTTTGTTGCTGAATCTTTTTGAAGTCTCTATTACATACACCGATATATTTTAACAAAGACAGTGATTTATTTTCTGTTACAAAAATAGAGCGTACAGACATGAGCTACTGCATAACAAGGTACAACACTCAAAGTTGCATTTAAAATATTAGTCTTATTTAGCTAGGTAATCAAAGAAACATTGGAATATCGACATGTAATACAAATGATATGTAAGGGCTAACTAAAGTAAATGCACAGACGCAACATCAGCGCAGAGAAACAGACAAGTCGGCGTTCAGGGAGCTGGACACATAAAAAAAATACTTGGGATTATGGGTAACTAACACAAAAGGCTCGAAAACCCCTGTGCGGCCCCTTCTGGCACCCGAACAGGGACCCAGAAGCTTCGCGCAACTACCAACGTTGCCTGTGATTTCTGGGTTCTACACAACTACGCGGACACCGCACCATTAAAACAAGATGAACCTCGTCGCTCAAGCTCGAGAATACGTCGAAGCCCTCGGCCTCACTCCCACCGATGCGGAGTACAGGGAAGAATTTACCAGCCACCTGAGGTATTTGGAAGAAACGGAACGAGAAGCCGCAGAACGAGCAGCAGAACGAGAAGCCGCAGAACGAGAAGCCGCAGAACGAGCAGCGGAACGAGAAGCTGAACGAGAAGCAGCACAACGAGACCAGGAGCTCAGACTCGGACAACTCGATGCTCAAATCGCTCCTCAAAATGTTAGAGTAAAGATACCTCCACCGGCTCCATTCGATCCCACAAAAGAAAGGATGGACGAATTTTTGCAACGCTTCTGCAGTCATACAACAGCAATGGGATTCACTGAAGTCGATGCTGTTGTCATGCTTCATAACTTGATCACACCGAAGGAACGTCGACTCATCGATACCCTGCCCGCAGCAGATCGCTTCAAGATTCCTGAAATTAAATTGCTTCTACTAGATGCTCATGAAGTCACTCCAGCAAAACTACGCGCTAACTACTACGAACTGAAGCCAGAAGAAGGCGACAATATGTCACGTTACCTACGGCGATTAGAACAAGCCTTAGACGCTTGGTTAAAAGGATGCAACATCGAAGCCAACTACGAGACTCTTCGTGACTTTCTTCTTGTTGACCGCGCATATTCCAGCTTGCCTCCCTTCCTCGCTACTCAATTGCGTGACAGGGGTGGTAACACAGTCTCAAGCCTAGGAGAGCAGGGTGATAGCTTCTTGCAAGCAAGACCTCATACATCGCTCCATCAGCTTTGTAAGGGTCGCACACTGACATCGACGACGGATGCGGGCCCTCCAGCACTCAAAGCATCATCAGCACCATAGCGACGCTCGACATTTCCTGTCCGAGCCACTAGCACCCCAGCAAGATCAACAAACTCCAGCAGCAACTCTCGAGGAACGCCACCAAGAACTTCTAACACTCGTGATGTTCCCACCAGCTCAAGATCGATCAACACTCTGCAGCGCGAGGAACAACGAGGACCTTACACTGGATATTACTGCACTTTCCATGGCCCCAACCGATCACATTCCAGTGATGAGTGCCGCCAGTTACAGAGGAGGCAAGGTGATAGCCACAGTAGTGGAGCAGCCCATGCAAGCCCACCTATCTCCAGTACTACAGCTCGAGTAAACAATCTAACAACGCATGAAGAAGCAGATGAATACGACGATATTCCCCCAGTCGCATGCAATCACTTCGCCTCAAACAAACTGATCGAATTGAGACAACTGAAAACATGCTCCGGCGCTGTGAACCAACTACCCGTCCAAGTACTACTCGATGGAGGAGCATCAGCGGTCTTCGTCAAGAAGGCTCTCGTCCCAACTGACGCCATTTTGAAGAAAGAAATTACCGTTCGGCTGGCCAACAATCATTCCTTCGAGGCGCCTCTTGCCCGGGTAACTCTCGTTTGTCCCTACTACCATGGAGAGGTGACAGCCGTAGCCATGGAAGAACTCTCCCATGATGTCATCCTCGGCCGAGTTCCCGGAACCACCTCCTTCGAAGAACAGATGATCGACCATGAAGAGCAACCAGTTGCTGCAGAAGTCTCTCATGTTGTCACAAGGGCAGCAGCAAAATCGAGCGAAAATCCCCCTGCCGCACCAAGCACTGTCGATATGTTGCAGCACAACAAAGAAGATTTCAAGAAATTACAGCGGGAGTGCAAAACATCGCAGTTTTTATTCAAGAAAGTTGACACTGGTAAAGAAGAAACGCACGAGGATGGCAGAGTCATTACCTATGAACTACACGACGGCATTCTGCACCGGAAAACGTCACGAGACGGTCAGGAAACTCATCAACTTGTAGCACCTGCAAGCGTGCGCCCACAAATCTTGGAAATGGCTCACGACAATCCACTTGCTGGCCATTACTCCCAAAAGAAGACTCAGGCTCGACTAGAACGAGATTTCTACTGGCCGTCCCTGGCAAAAGATGGGGTCCAATACTGTCACTCTTGTCACACCTGCCAGACGCAAGCTCCATCTCGACCAAGGAAGGCACCAATCTCAACCCCACCGATCACCACTCCATTCTCCGCGCTCAGTGTTGATTTGGTAGGCCCATTGCAACCAGCATCGGCACGTGGCCACCGATACATTCTCACCGTGGTGGACCAAGCAACTCGGTACGCAGACGCAGCCCCGCTCAGACATATAGATGCAGAAACGGTCGCCCAGGAGCTACTCGAAATCTGCAGCTGAGTTGGTTTCCCTCACACGCTAACGAGTGACAACGGCACTCAGTTCACCGCCGCAACCTTCGAAGCTTTCCTGAAACTCGTCGGTATCCAGCACCGATTGACGCCATTATACCATGCCCAATCGAACGGCATTGTCGAACGCTTCAATGGTACGCTCAAAGTCATGTTGCGGGAATTAGCCGTAGAACAACCGCGAGACTGGGACCTGTATCTGCCTTCCCTCCTTTTTGCTTATCGAGACGCTCCTCAGGCCTCAACCGGGTATTCTCCTTTCGAACTCATCTACGGCCATCGCGTCCGTGGACCTTTAACCGTGCTCAAAGAATGTTGGACAGATGGGAGCTTGCAAGACGACACGAGCTCTGCCCAGTATCTAATGGAAATGAAGCACCGATTGAAAGAAACATGCAAAATCGCTCGCGAGAATCTAAACAGGAGCCAAGAGAAAAGCGCCAAGTTCTTCAACAGACGTACCAAGATACGAACTCTAAAACAAGGAGATAAAGTCCTCGTATTTCTGCCCGATTCTCGAAAGAAGATACTTATGACTTGGAAAGGTCCCTATACAGTAAAATCACGCCTGGGAACCTATACCTATACATTGGACGTGGATGGAAACAACAAAGTTTATCACATCAACCTCCTTCGCCAGTACCACGACCGGGAGCAGCAAAGTTCCGCCTCACCAAGCGAAAGCGATCGCGAGGAGGGCGCGAGAGAGTAGAGGAAGCTTTTGCAGCGGTTGGCCTCGCCTTAGAACCTACCTGCGAAGAAGAAGAGCTCGACCGGAAAGAACCAGAGATACCGTCACCCGTCGGGGAAACCATTGAAGATTGCCTCATCTCCCCTACGTTGACTACAACACAACGCTCAGAACTCCAGGAACTACTTGGAGAATATCGCGATCTTTTCACAGATACTCGCGGAAGAACCAGCACGGCTGTTCATGAAATAAAATTAAAGGATACTTCCAGTTTTTTACTTCAGCATTCGTATCCACTTCCCCTAGCGCTTGAGCCTGAACTGCAGTCAAGTTCAGAGAAGTGGATGAGGATGGGAATCGTGACGCCATCCACCTCACCTTACTATTCACCGCCCCTTGCCGTCCGGAAGAAAGACGGTACCACCGATTTTGTCTGGACTGCAGGCACCTCAACAGCCAGACAGTATTCGATGCCGAGCCAATAGCAGACGCCACTGCTATCTTCACCAATTTAGCTGGCAAAACAATCTTCAGCAAAATGGATCTCACCAGTGGATATTGGCAGGTCCCTTTACACCCTGAGTCCCGCCAATACACCGCCTTCAAAACTAGGTCTGGCTTTTATGAATTCAACGTCATGCCTTTCGGCCTAGCAAATGCTCCAGCAACTTTTTCCCGCCTTATACGTCAAGTCACTGCAGCACTGCAAGATACCGAGGTCTACATGGACGACATCTTAATCGCCTCGACTACTTGGGAAGATCGTTTTGCAGCATTAGCTAAACTGTTCGAAGCTCTTTCTCGACATGGTCTTAGGGCGAAGCCGTCCAAATGCGAATTCGGATTCGACAGTCTCCAGTATTAGGGCCATCAACTCAGCAGTAATCAAATCCAGCCTCTGGAGAACCGAGTCGAAGCCTTAAATTCAGCTCCACTCCCAAAAACAAAACGGGAGCTCCGAAGCTTTCTCGGTACAGTTGGGAACTACCAACAGTACATACCTAACTACTCTCAATTGACTTCTAAACTCCATGATTTTCTAAAGAAGAATTCTCCGGAACAAATACCTTGGACCGATACAACAGAAGACCTGTTCTAAAGTTTGAAGACAGCGTTAGTCAAGAGACCGGTCTTACAGTTACCAGATCCCAGATGTCCTTTCATTCTGAGGACAGACGCCTCCCAAACTGGACTTGGAGCAGCTCTCCTCCAGCCAAGCAAACTAGATTTCTGTCACTACGCGCCGGTAGCATATGCTTCACGTCGACTGAGAGGAGCAGAAATAAACTATTCTACTATTGAAAAAGAAGCGTTAAGCATCTACTGGGCTCTACAGAAGTTTGAGGTCTACCTGTATGGACGAGAATTTATGTTACAAACCGACCATCAACCGCTCCTGTATTTGCAACAGGCAGACAAGTTGAACCCCCGATTGAAACGCTGGGCTTTGTATTTCAGCCTTTTCAGGTTCCGAGCAGAACACCTTCCGGGAGTCGACAACCACCTTGCAGATTTCCTGTCTCGGCTATCATAGCAGAGACACCCTCCCCCGGGCGTGTCAGGCCGCACCGGTGTTGTCGAGGCTTTGTGTTAGTTACCCATAATCTTAGGTATTTTCTTTATGTGTTTAGCTCCCTGAACGCCGACTTGTCTGTTTCTTTGCGCTGACGATGCGTCTGTGCATTTACTTTAGTTAACCCTTATATATCATATGTATTACATTCCGATATTCCAATGTTTCTTTGATTACCTAGCTAAATAAGACTAATACTTTAAATGCAATTTTGAGTGTTATACCCTGTTATGCAGTAGCTCATGTCTGTACGCACTATTTTTGCAATAGAAAATAAATCACCGTCTTTGTTAAAATATATCAGTGTATGGAATAGGGACTGCACAGAGATTCAGCATTGAACAACTCAGACCCTGAGGTCAAAAGAGTTTTCCTTTCTTCTTTTTGACAGAGGGTTTAGACTCAAACGACACCTCGACTTATATGGGGTTTAAAGAGCCACCTCGGAAGGACGAAATATTCCGCATAGTTTGTCGCTTAGGAAGACGCTGTCGCAGTTCGGCACTAACAGAATTCACTTTTGTAGCCCTAACGGTCTCACACGGCGCAGACGGTTGCTCATCTTCCAAACGGTACCGCCGTAGTTCGGCACAAAACGGAATTTACTTCTGTTGCCCTAGCGGACTGAATTCGGCGTAGGCGGTACCCACACACACCTCACCCCACACACACACAACGGTACCGCCGTAGTTCGGCACTAACAGAATTTACTTCTGTTGCCCTAGCGGACTGATTACGGCGTAGGCGGTACCCACACGAACCTCAGGAAGGGCAGCTGCAAAGAAAAAGCTAGCGCCCCGGAAAAAGGTAGCTGCACAGAAGACAGCCCCCCTTTTCCTCGAACCCTCACGTCGACTGCACGACGGTATCGACATATTCTGGCAGAGCGATAAAGAAACTAGAATTTAAAGCTCACACAAATGATTCATGCGAAAGTTTACGAATACTTAAACTTACGAATCTCTACAAACTCTCCATAAGTAATTTCATTTATAAAACATTGACCAATGATGGCGACAATAACCTCAAATAATTATTAACTGCACAAACTGGTCATCACGACCATTTAACCCAAAACTGAAATAAATTCATGCTTCTTTATTATTCAAAGCCTCGGTTGCAACACAATATTCTTTTCGCTGGAACTAAAACTTGGAACCCAATCCCTGCGGAGATCCATGAAAGTAATTCTTACAAAGGATTCAAGTTAAATCTTGAATCTCATTTCCTATCAGAATACTAGTCGTGTAAGATAACCAAGTGAAATCTTGTCTCCTACATGACTGGTCCTGATAAGGTAATTTGCCATGGTTAATATCGTTGATCTTCAGCCTGCTCTTGAATCGTTTATAGAATATACTGTTAACATCACATCTAGTCCATATGAGCTATTTTGTAAAATGAAACATCGAATATCGAGTTAATCATTTCACTGATCAGTCTAATGCGTAATTACTTAGGTTAAACATTATTGTACGCCCTAGAATAAAGTTGATGATAGGATGCCCTAGAAGTCGTTGAACTTATGCGGGCCCACAGGTAGCTATACACAAATTTGACCATTGCACTAGACTTAAGAAACAATTTACCTATGTAACACTTGTGGGAAATAAATTGTTTAAATGGTTTAAGCTGTTTAAAACAATGAGTTGTACTTTTTACTTTTTGGGGCCTCTAAAAAAGTACCCCATTTAAAAATGCTGTAGTTAGTAAAATATTAGCGCTGGAAAGCTGAAATTGGTATCATTAAAAAGAGGAAGATTTAAAGTTTTATTTAATTTCAATAAGTTTACCTATATGGCATACAAGAAGAACCGAAACCAAAATTAACATGGTAAGGATTTATATTCACGATGATAAAACAAAATCAGTGATACATTTGTCTGCTGAGACACAGGTAAAGAAAACTACTGCGCATTTTATTTTCAAAAAATAAGTTTATTCAAAACCATACAAAATACAATATCAAGCAAAGTGATAAATTTTTTTTTTCATACAAAATACAACGTGATCGAGAAATCTCAGCGCAGGATAAAGATGGGAGGTTATTATTTTACCACAGAATGAAAAGCATGAGCAATTCTGATCAAATTTTGTTGGATAACAATATTTTTAGTGATAAATGCCGCATTTATTTGAAAGGTATAAAAAAAGCAAAATTATTTAAATAAAATAAAATTATAAATCTTGTTCTTTTCAATGAAATCAATTTCAGCCTTCTAGCAGTAATATTTTACAAACTAACTTGTTTTTTTAAATTGTTTTCTTTTCACCGGATACCCTGTATATACCAGAATCTCTGGCGCAAGATCAAAAGAACCTACATACTTGAGAATTCAGTTGGAAAAGTTGCTCTATTATGAGCTTAATATATGAAGCGTCGGAAAATACTGAAAATTGATTTGGAGGTATCCACTGTTTTGACATTCTAGTTAAGTGGGCTGCTGAGAGAGACAGGTTTTTGTTTACCTGGTGAATAATTTGTGACACTGAAATTTGCAGTTCGTCAAAGGTAGAATTCTTGCTCGTAATACTTTGCTCCGAAAGATTAAGGTTATCGGTTTGTCTCGTTACTTAATTGAAGGGCTTTGATACTAAAGTCGCTTAAAACCTGTTTTTAGGTAGGCAATCGAGATTTCCATTGTTTACATCATGAGCGTATTATGCCAAGTAGATTTTTATGTATCCCATTTATTATCTATCCCATCCGCTCCTGGCGAAAAGTTTACATTTTTATCCTGCGCAACCGATGAAATTTTGCTTAATATTGGTGACTGTGTCGATAATTGATCTTCTCGAGCACAGATTGAACTGTGGAGTTGATGGTCAAGTATTACTTCCTTGCCTGCGCTGAGACTTGCTTCGGGTGTGTACGTTGTTAATGTTGAAACTTGATTACATGCGATTTTCCTTAAATGCTCGCAAGTTGCGCTTGGGAGATTTTTGTCTGTGTCTGGCGACTCTGATTTTACGATCAGCAGAGGTGATGCTTTAGGGTTGTGAAGCTCTTGTTGATATCACAATTCTTGACCGTCTTGACAAGAACCGTAGCAACCTCGAACTACTAATAAATAAATACATCGTTGAAAATTTTTCAGTTATGATCTGGAGGATCTCATACCCCACATAATTTCCAATGTGATGAGAATACCAAGCCACATAATTGGTGAAAAAGAAAACGGGATGAAGAAAACAACAATTTTCCCTACATCAATAGCCCTAATAAATTGTCCTCCGGTGAAAATTCTTCGGAAACATGACCACTACAGGGTCCTCGTACAAATGGGATATGAAAATGTAGATACTCCAACTCAAATTGATGACTAAATAACATTGATAAAATTCAATTCAGACCTCTAACGAATATCGCAACCAGTGATGTGGGCTACATTGAACAAGAGTTGATACCAAGTGCTCTGCTAGGCCTTGCAAATACACTTCCTCAAATGAACCTCTGTCTACAAAGATAAATAATATCAAAATAAAAAATATAAATGCTCTCAGTCTTAACAATGAAACAGATGATCTAAGGGTAATGTTGATCCCTATTGAAATTGACATATCATGCGTCTCTTTGAATATGGTTCGACTCACGAATCGAAAGTTTATATTTCAATATCACTTGGGACACATTGTATCGTTACGACAGAGCCACGATTAAAAGAGGTAGCGGTTCATGCATTTTCATTAAAGACGTAAACTCAACATCCCTATTTCCAATAAGAGAAGAGTGTGAAGATGAAGAAATGGATTGCTTCAATGTTAAAGTAAACAAACACAAGTCGTACATTATCAGCAGTCTTTTACAGATACCCATCAGCAGCTCTATGTCCTACAATAGAGTAAATCGAAAATACGCCCAAATTAATCTCAGCAATCGAAAAATCTTTCGATGTTTTTGAGGATTTCAACATTCGTCTGACAAATAAAAACAACCAGCTCAGCAAAATATTGCACATTTGTACAGACTTATTTTTTGAAAATGGTCCAAGAACCAACAACTAACACAAAACTTTTATAGACCTAGCAATTGCACACAGTCCACAAGCAGTACTCAACACAGAGGTCTTACCCTTCTTTCCCGATCATCATTCGGTAGAATGTCTGCTCAATATTGCTTAAAAGAAGAAAAGACTCCGTTATATAACCCATCGCTTGAAAAACTATGCACTACACCCCTGAAATATTCCAAGAAAAGCTGTTCGACAGATGGATCAATTGTCAAAGCATAGAAAATACGGATGATGTGAATTTACAAGTTTTGCTTATTAATGACAATTTCGTATCAGCCCTTAATGAATGCGCATCTTTACTCTCGAATAAAGTTGAGCTAAGAAATGATAAATGGACAATAAATGAGATAAAAGAGTTGGGCACAGCTAATTGAAATAACCAGCGAGAGTACACACTAATCAAATCAGACAGTATTCTCCGAAACCTATGTAAGCATTACGAAAAAGTTAGCAAAGCAAAAGTTACGGAGAAAAGTTAGTGAAGCAAAAAAAGACCATTTCCACAAAAAACTGTTGGTGCCTAAAAGAAATCCAAAAAGGACGTGAGAAATAATTAGAAAAGTTACTCAGTACAAAAACTCAGACTATAAAAGTAACTTTACCAATGCTTCAAAAACGGTGAATTATTTCAATACTCTCTCCCAAAAAGCTGATGAAAAAGTTTCCAATGAAGTGTCTCGGCTCATTCCAAACACACCTGCATGTGCAAATTAAAACAATGTTTAATTTCCTAATACAAGAAACAAATGGAGAAAGTGGCCGGTTAGTATTATGGAGATACGAAAGATCTTATTCTCACTAAAAATAACTAAGCAGTTGGACATGATTGCATTGGCCTTCAAAATATGTATAAAAGACAGCTTCCCTGTTACAGCTCTACTGATTTGTTTGATAATAATTACACTTATAGCCACGATCAAATCTCGTGATCAGTGGAAACTATTCATCATTTAGCCATTATAAAAATTTGGTAATTCAATAAAGCACCAAATTACAGACCAATTAGTCTCCTATCGGTCATGTCCAAAGTATTGGATAAAGTAATAACAAACCAGCTTTCGCCTCACATGGATGAATCACATGTACTTCATTGCAATCAATGTACTTAAAGGAGGAACATCAGTACTCAAGATGCATTGCTTAACATCACGGAAAAAATATAGTATCATGTAAACAAAAGATCAAAATAGACACAAAGTGGTTTGAAAGCTCCCTGCACTCATGCAGCGTGCTTAAATATCAAAATGCTACCATTCGTATCAAGTAATTTTGGCGCTCCTCAAGGTTCAATTCTTGGCTTGCTCCTATTTTCTATTTTCATTAATGATTTCCCCTCCATGTGAGCAAAAAAAATTGAGACTAGGCATAAAAATTTAAGACATACGTAAGCTGATATTACAATTAAGTTCAATATCAGATTTGAAAGAAACACGAGGCAATGCTGAAAGCCTTCTAAAGAACCTTAAATTGGGGTTTGACCAAAATGGCGTTGATCTTAAGGCAAGTAAAATGCAATGCATTATTTTTGGATCAAAGAATACATTCAGAAAATCTCCACAACTTACGCTGATAATTGGAGACGATAAAATCGAGCTAGTCGACAAAGTAAAACCCTTGGTGTTTGGTTTGACAACAAAATGACTTTCAAATGACAAGTGGAAACAACATGCAACTAAATTTGCGGAACCTTAATGTTCTTTCAACACATTTAGAACACTTGATAAAAAATCTAGGTAAATTTGTGATTCAGTCTTATTGCGTTTGGGCTATTGCAGTCATGTCTGGGTAGAAATCCCTCAATATCTTAAGAAAAAATTGCAAAAATTATTAACTTCGAAGTAATCTTAACAAACGTGATCACGCAGCACTTCTCGTAAGAATACTTGGCAGGACCTCAATCCTCGAGAGATTCCTCTTTCATGAAGCTCGACAAGTATTCTCATCTCTCTACTTCCCTCAGAGTAATCCGACGTTGTAAAATTTTTTCCCCCCAATATTCGAAACAAAAAATAAAATTGGAGAAATGATGTTTTAGTTACCATTCATCTGACATGAAAAAAAGTTGAGTTTCTGGAGCTCTTTTTTTGAATAAGCTTCCCCAGCATATGAAAAACTCCCAAACTGTTTAAGTATTCAAGGCAAACGTGACACGAAATTATTGTATCGCTCTCATAAAGATCTCATACTGTAAACATTTCGTTGTAACTTCAAACGAAACGATCGAACGTTTGCCTTAAATCTCCTCTCTGCTCTTTTGAGGTCAGCATTTCAAACTTTGTGAAGCTGAAATGCGTATGCATGTTATAGCTAATTTTGTTCATTTCTTACCATAGCTATCGCGAAGACCTCACACTTAGCCTGTAAAGCGCCATCGATTGTGAAATCACAATTAGGTTCATTTGTTATCGAAGTGTAGAAATTTTTTAGGTGTTTATAACTCTAAGCTATATCAATTAATTACCGTGTTTCGATTATATTTCATATTCCTTTGTCATGCTATTATTGTAGGGAATACCGAGAAAAGGAGAAATCTCAAATGTTTTTTGTTGTTCTTAGACTGTAACTTGATTTATCTGAAAACTCCGCTAGAAAATTCTTCTAACGGATTCTAGCCTTCCTTAAATATTTTCATGATTTTCATTTTTTTTAAATATATTTTTTCGAATGCATTGACTTATACAGACGTCAGTTCGTTGTAGAAAGATAAAGTGTTTCATTTTTTGCTACAAAGAAAAATAAAAGTAATTTTTATATTCACTTGACGCTCTGCGACTAGTTAGTACTGAACTTTTAATAAGAAATAATGCTACATTACAGTAAATAAAATTAATATACCTCCTCACCACTTTCAAACTAGATCTATCGCTGCCCTAGTGAGCATTGCACTTTTTTGTATCCCAAAATGTAAATAGGTTAATGACAATAAACGTAATCTGAGCTTACGATTCATAAACAAATAATCTCACTCATCGTTAGATGAACAAGCTCTGAATTTCCTTCTTTCCGTGTGTGTTAGTTTATTTGTTTGTAAATGCGTGTGTTGTGCTACATTTTTATAAATTACTTTTGGCAATCATTTTCTCACTCCTAGAAAACCATATAGGAATTTCAGTCTGTTCTAGCAGAGTGTTTCATGTTATTCTTCTTTTTGTTTTAGTTAATTGCGAATAATCTCCGAAGTTTTCTCCAATAGTTTTCTAAGTATTTATGGGCTCTCAGTTATCTTGCCTTGAGTAAAATATCCAAGTGAAAATATTTTTCGTTTCTCGCAATATAACATAGTTAACCCTTAACACACTGAACACAGCTAACGTGCACCTTGTATGGTTTGTCTATCAATTAATTGCCTTTATTTTAAGAAATTTTTCAAGATTAATTTGTAGTTTTCAACTTTTTTGGAAAAGCGTTTTTATTTTCTTCTTTCTTTTTCTTACATGAGCGAAGAACTGAACGTATAGTTTAAGAGGCTTGAAAAAGTGTCATGATTTTTTGTAAAATATTTTAGTTGTTTAGTGTGATAGCACAAAGCTGCGCTTCTGAATTATATACACAAATGTTTTTCCCTGTGGAGAGGAAGATGGCATGCGCTCAAGGCGTAATGTAGCAGTTTAAAAACTGATTTTTGCGTTAAGCCAAGCAGTTCGAAGGTTTGCGGGCAACGCAGATCCTGTACAGGCAAAAACTATCTTTCCTGACCCTGCGGTCAACTGCGCTACGTTGCTATGCATTACTGAAGCCCTCCAAGACTTTCACTGGGTGAACTTGAGTAGTACAACCCTTCATCGAGTGATCGCCCATAAAAGCTTACGCGAACATGAATTGCAAGAGAAACCAGAGATCACGCGATACAGATAACCTCCCATTATTAATTGCAAAATATTCCTCTTGAACCTAAAGCGTAGTGTACTCGAATAGTTTATACTTCCAATAAATAACACTTTTATGTAGGTTTTTCAAGGTTTCATCACTTGAACATCCTTAAATGCAACCATGCAATTATTGATATTTTTATTAAATTTTATGAATTATTTTGCCCTTTATTAATCGATAATCGTAGTCTTACAATAATTTGAAAACTACTTGCTTACTCATTAAACTTAATAAATTGATCACTTCTTTTTCCTGCTTAAATTACCGTAATCTTCACCATGAGAAATACTGATTCTGACCAAGGAAAAATGGGCCTAATGAAGTATGATGATGAAATAATGACTTCCAAGATTAATTAAATTCGTTCAGTTACGCATTTTAACTACTATGTATTATAAATTGTTGAAACAAAGCGATGAAGGTGTGGAAACATTAGATCCCTCAATGGAACCTTATCAATAAGAAAAAATTAACTTTAGAAATAAGAGACGTATGATGAATGTGGCGTTTGAAATAGATCTTTCTTGAATGATGGAGGTGGTATTACAAATGACGTGCGGAACTGCAAATGATGTGTATTGACTTCTGAATTGATTTGAAAATCCGACGATTTTGTAATACTTTCGGGTGATGTCGCACGATATATAATGAAAATTCGTACGCACAATTGATCTATTGTTTTACCATTTTGAAAGGAGCAAACTGAGGCTACCGAACAGCTCTGCTCTTTCGTATACGAGGTGGATAATGGGCTTGCGGGGTTCCATGTTTGTGAGCTTTGACGCAGTGGATAATGGGCTTGCGGGGTCCCATGTTTGTGAGCTTTGACGCAGTGGATAATGGGTCTCCGGGGTTCCATGTTTGTGAGCTTTGACCAAATCATGGATGGAGCCAGTACTTGCTTTGTGTTTGATACATGAGGAAAATTTTTAGTTTACTGCTTCCATTGATTGAAATGAACATTTCGGCTACTTCTATTCTTAATGCGCGTTGTAGGTTACATAGTCTGCTTTATCAATCATTATAATATAAGTGCTGTATATCTTTATTGTTTTTATTAAAAAATTATCTCTGACTTCTTTGAGGGATGTACTATGGTTATTGGTGAGTGTTTGGTTCTTTCGATCACAATCTTCAAAGGATTCTTATTAGATTTGTGAGCAAACAAGTTCTTTAGAGTGATTATTTTCTCTTCAAGAAAGTTGCCACTTTTTTGTTTTGTATCAAGGGGCATTGTTCTCCAGGCAAATATGGAATTGAACAGGAGCAAGGCGTGAGTGAGGAACTTCTACTTTTCGAACAATCAGTTTATAAATCGCGCTAATGATTTTACTACATAAATGGACTAAGGGACGAACTCCTGTTATAAAATCATAACCCAGCGCTGTCACACTTTATCTCTAAACTTAATTGTCTTTTCAATACGTATTCGTTCGCCTATTTTACGTCTTGATCCAAAACTTGTTCTGGTCTAAAGAAGACTGTACTTTACGGTAAAGAGAATACCTGCTGAACGCAACTCTTCTTATTATATAGTTAGAAAAGTTCGTCGGTTTTTCATAGCTTCAGCAGTCACCGCTCAAGGCGGAGGTGCGTGGGGGTAACGATACTTAACAGAGCTTTGTTTATCCATTAGTTTCGAAGTTATAGCCCGGTCAATATTCTCATTAATTTGTGTTTCTAGAGTGTATCGCGTTTGTTTTGGTATATTCTTTAGCGAGTTCGTCAGTCGACACGCAGACTGGGATGCTTGGGGCAAGCCCAGCCATAACCCAACCGGTTGTTGAACTTTAGAATTATTTTCGTCTTACGTACATTGGAATGTGAAACTGAATTAATCCGGAGGACAAGCTCGCCACCTTGCTCTTACTCCTGAGCTGCTGCGTTGCTGCTAGTTACGGACCCTGGATGAGAAACTTCTCTGCATTTAAACCTGCCAATAATTTCGGGACTCTGATCTCATAACGTCTTCTACAGTTCATCAATTACCAACTTCACTCCCCACACTGGAAGTGAAGACCTGGCCGGCGGCAAGCATCCGACTCTAATTGCTGTGTTTTGGAGTTTCTTATCTCATCGGTTCCGCAGTTTTGTGGGTAAAGTTGTGCGCGAAGCCCGTATGAGTTAAATTTCTCTATTGCTCCTTTCCAGGTGTCCGGATTTATTTTATCTAATATTCACTTCTAATTTTGTATATTCTTCATCATACGCTCTGTACTAAATTTCCTTTAATGTGTTGAATAATAGTAAACTGTAAAACCGCATTTTTCTTTGACCACCGGTTCACCCAAGTCGAATATCCGTTGCCAGAACAAATTGTTAGCAATTTGTAAAATTCACATTTACCGTTATGATCAGCCGAAATGAGTTATTTTCCATTGAGATGGAGAGAGAGCTTTACAAGTAAATGCCGCCATTTTGCATCACTATATTTTCAATGTGTGAATTCACGCTTATCTATTCAGCCTCTGAAATATTTATACCCAAAACCCAAACTTCACTTTCATTCCGTTCCTTAACACTTAAATTGACTACGACTACTAAATATTAAGTTCAAGACCAAATTCAAATTTAATGTCAATTGTAGTAAACTTCTTGGAAAATAGCAAACATGAACTGGATCGTGCCTTCATTCAGTTTTGATTAAATATTTATGAAAATTGAGTTTGCAACTATTGGCCGGTCAGCAACATTATGAAAATTACCTCTGTGTACCACCGGTGGCGCACGTCGCAGTCAAAGTGTTACTATTTAAAATTATGTGCAATGAAGCAAACGTTATTCTCCAAAATTGGAAAACGTGAACTACGCTGCCGAATTTGAAAGGTCGATAAAAAGACGCACAATAATTGTGCGTCTTTTAATTAATATAATTTATCCTGTCCCGCCAAAGGTCGAACGGGAGATGCTCCTCACGGGCGTTATCGGACTGCGTGCCTGATGCTCCAGTTCAAGTGCTACGTGTGGACCTGAACAATATCTCTGGTGTAATCTAAATACTGCTTGGCTGGTATAATTTGTTCTCCTGACACTTAGGGAAAGTTCGAGCAAATATGTCTCGGCTAGAAGATGTACTGTATTAATGGCAGAACTTCATGTGCAGGTGTGGCAAAATACTAATGAACGACGTAACTAACTGCTGTAGCCTTGAGATGTAGAAACGCAACCGTAAAGTTATTTCACATGAGTGTATTCACGTATTTTTCCCCCATGAAAGATCATGTATGTATCATATAAAGATGTTTTGATTTCTACCCACAGGATTTCCCTTTATTTTCTCCTAGAATCGCCTTTTTTCCATTTCCAAGGCACTCACGTCAAACTTGTAATTTTAATTTTTCGACTAACTAATATTTTTGCTTTCTTTCTTTTTATTTTTATTGAACGCTCTATTGAATTTGCTGCTTAGGTTTGATTTGTGTGTTACTTGTGTTGCTAAATCTGAGATTAATATTGATATTCAAGGTTTTTATGTTGAATATTGTCACTGTCACTTCGATTTAAATCCATCTAGTCTCTCGTTACATCTTATGTGTTATATGCAGATATCACTCGGTGTATGAGAACTGTCGAAGCAACATTCTGAGCAATTTATGCGCACCGATGTTCTCGCCCATGGACTGAGTGCGTGTACCCTTTTGAAATCACACTAGATTGTAGGCTAATAATCTCTACGTGATTTTTTTTTACTTTTTAACTTAGTTTTAAGTAAAAATATCTTTCTTTTTATCTTGACTTTGTATTTCATTTTATTTTTTCTACGTTGTATACCACTTACTGTTTATTCATTTTAATGACTGACAATGTTGATTCATTCGATGATATTGACTCAGATCTTAATCACTTGAATGCATTGTTCCCAAACCTATATGAAATCAGAAACGGTGAATATATTAATTTTCAAAAATTCAATGAATCGACAAGAATAACGTGCAATGATTTTTCGATATTATGTTGGAACTGTAGGTCACTTAAAAAACTAAATGAAATATCTTGTACCATCACTGAGCTAAACTGTAACTTTGACGTTCTTAGCTTCACTGAAAGTTGGCTATAATAGATGACTCAACTAGAGACATGATTCAAATATATAACTATTATAGCCATCATTCATTACGCAATAATGATAGGCGCGGCGGAGGAGTCAGTGCGTACGCATCTAAACACATTGCTTCGAGACTCATTGCAGGTGCAACTATGGATCGTGGACACATCGAAACTCTATTTATAGTAATAACGAAAAATGGTAAGCGAATTATACTTGGAACTGTATACAGGCCTCCAACAGCCTGTCCGGTATCTTTCTTGCACGATCTTCATAGTATTATATGGCAGTTTAAAAAAGTATTTTTACAATGACATAATAATCTGCGGGGTTTTCAACTACGATCTTTCAAAACATGAGAGCTGTGAACAAATCTCAAATTTTGTAAATGTTTTTGAGACTAAATCTTTCATTCTAGTCATCACGAAGCCTACACGTGTCTCATTAAAATCTGCCACGATGCTCGATAATATTTTCATGGTAGATCCAACTATTTTCCTTCCAGAATAATAACTTCCGACTTATCTGACCATTTCCCGATATTTCTTGTTAAGAAAAATGTCAATAGTGTTTTTACCAATCCACAGGCTGAAATTTACTCATATCGTTGTGTAAATGAATATAATTTGAGAACATTGCGCTCTTTTCTAGAATAATTAATACCATCATTGGACATCCATCAGCAGGACAATAATGCAATTGATCAAGCAATACCCAATTTACCTAGAATTATAACAACCGCTTATAATCAGTGTTGTTCGATCATCACTCGTACAATTACACCAAAAAAAAGCCAAAAGCCCTGGATTACTGAAGACATCGTGACCAATGTAAAGAAACGTCAAGCTTACCTAGCTCTACTCTACGAAGGACGAATATCTAGAGAAGTGTATAACAGATTCAGGAATCATGTGACAAATCAAATACGAACATCGAAAAACTACTTTACGCGCAAATTCACTCCATACAAAACATATATTTAAAAAACTTGGTGCCTACTGAATTCATGATATAAAACGAATAATAATGCTACGGAAACAATTGAGTCCACTGGTCAAGATACTGTAAAATATCACGAGAAGAAAGACATTGCAAAAGTGTGTAACAACTTTTTTTAACATAGGTAAAAATACAGCTGATAGTATTTCGAGTAAACCTACTGACCACCTGGAATACATAGACCATGTTCGCGAACACAAGTCTTTTTTTTTACGCTACTTATTACTCCGATGTAATTGCGTGCGTAAACCACTTGACAAATAAATCAAGTGGATAAAAGCGTTTTCGGCAAAAGTTCTTACAGCTATAGCTGATATAATACCACCGTTCATATTTATTATTATTAATTATTCACTTTTCTAGGGTATTTTGCCGAACACTTTCAAAATTGCCAGAGTAACCCTCATTTTTAAAATTGGTGATAAAACTTGCATTAATAATTATAGACCTGATTCAAAAGAAATTGTACATAAAAAACCTTATTTTGAACAAAAATCTTTTCTTTATGATAAACAATATGGTTTTCATTCTGAAAAATCAACAACACTGGCGGGATTTAAACAAATCACTTACAATACCTTTACTCGAATATAGATGATGGAAAGCTTGTTTTATTTGTGTTTCTTAACTTTCGAAAAGCATTCGATCGCATGGACAATAACATTTTACAATCGAAACTACACTGTTATACATGGCATTAGAGGAGTTGCAGATGATTGATTGAAATCATACTTAACAAATCGGAAGCAATATGTTTATATTGACGATGCACAATCGGAACTACTGACAATCAGCCATGGAATACCACAAGGGTTTGTCCTTGAGCCCCTCCTCTTTTTGATCTTTATCAACGATAAAGTTAAAGCTACTTCATTTTCCAAATTCATAGTTTTTGCCTACGACAGCGCGCTCTTTGCCGCTCTTCGAAATGAAAATCAAATTTTTATTTTGGAGAACGTAAATAATGAGCTGCAAAAGGTTTCAATGTGGCTTAAAACTAATAAAATATGCCTCAATATCGATGACAAAATACATTATATTCTCATACAAGAGAAATGTGTCTCTTAGAAAAAATGAATTATTTAAAAAAATTAAAAAGTTAAAGATATAAAAATACGAAAAATATAAAAAGACAAATGAAATACAGCGCTCGTGAAAAAATTATCTATCTGTCCGTATGCTGACCAGGCCATGAATTTCATTTTGCGTGTAAGTTTGTTTACGCGTTTCTAGATGTGCGTGTTGTGTTGCGCGATGTTCTTCATAAATCACTTTGTGACTAACCTTTTCTCAATATTTGGTAACGAAATAAAATACATCGTTTAGTTAGGTAATATATTTTTTTTAGATTTCGTTCCGTTAGGTAATTTTTTTTAGGCTAGATGACGTGAACAAAGCGACGGAGACACTTCGTTGTGAAGAGGCATTGGAATGTTTAGGATATTGGGTTTCGGGATCGTTATTTGTCGGGCAAGCGAGTTTAGTCTAGCAGGTGCGGACGCAAAAGGGTGAAATTGTCTAGCAATTTGAGTTTGTCTAGCCAAGTGCGTTACGGTCGATTTTAGACGGTTCGAAGAGAGCCGTTGAAGCTGACGACGCGTAGGAGTGAGAATGAGCCTCGGAGGCGCGAAGGGACAAGGGAAAGCCGCATAACCTGAGCCAATGAGCGCTTGCGACAATGCCGCGCGTCGAAGGTGTGTCAGGAACGCGCAAGCACACAGCCAATGAGATTTCGAGACGTCAGGACAAGCAAGAATTCCACCAATCAGGATTAAAATGCTGCCTTTTAACCACGAACATTCGTGAACCTTCTGGAACGAACCAAGCAGGAACACATATAAGGAGTTCACAAGAAGAATCGAGAGGATTTTTCTCTCGGTTACGCAATAGGAGAGACGCGTAATTTTAGAGTGCGGGGCCGGGGTACCGGCAAAACGCCGGCACACCCCAGCATAACAACAATTCAAGGTTAACATTACATGGAAAGAGTGCCGCTAATGTTTAACTCCTTCAAGAACGGCAAGATTTACAAAACCCCTCGGTGCAAGTGTACGCTGATAATATCTACGAAAGGTCAAGGATTCTACGAGTATCGAGCGAGGCAACATACAGTGGCCTGCGCGATTCAGCATCAAGTCAACCACATCAGGCAACATAGAGTGGCCTGCGCAATTCAGCTTCAAGTCAACCACAACAGCATCATCGCAGAAGAATGAGGTCGATATCTCTGACACCAAAGAAACACGATAACCAACAAGTTATTAAACGGCGGAAGATAGCCAGGCGTCTGTCGTCAACGCCGGGATGATGAAGAGGCATCGCCACATCGCAACGGTACTCTGAGCACGCTGCTGAGTACTATCAACAGCAAAATGGAGTCGGCAGTGAATCAACACCAACGACACATTACCGAAGAGTGCGAGTGTTTTGTGGTATTGAGGACTCTGAAAATAGCGATCTTAAGTACAAGTTTAGACACAAAGCAGTACATTGAACAGTGCTTCAAATTGGCGCGCCATCTGAATGTGATTTTGTGTCATGTGTTTCTTTAGCTAATGTGCTGAGTTCACATTGGGCACCGTACGCAGCGTTCTGTTTTTTTTTGCTACCGTGGGGTGAGTCCAGGGTACGGAATTGTGTTATTCTCGGATTTTGTGCCTTTTAGGTTGTTTAGAGTTGCCTTAAATTTTGTACAGCTGTAAATCGGTTGCTAACGCTTGATAATTGATAAGTTTGATTCTCGGGGAGCATCACACTCATTTTTTTTAACACCATGTCGTATTGAATTTTTACGTCGGTAATGTCATGCGCACATTTTATTGTTGCACTTTTGCTTTTTATCGTTTCGTACAGGAGTCTTTGTGTGCTTTAATCCACGTGTTCAACTTTAAATAAATATCTAATTAAAACTTCAAAATTTGCGTGTCATTAGATAATCAACAGAGGTAAACTCTTGGTGCACACTATGCTAATGCTGCTATTTCTATTTTCCACCTTTTCTGTCCCCTCTCCCTCCGTGTATTTTTCCATCCCTTTTCTTTCCTCCCTTTGACTATCGAGGTTTAAATTCCCCAATCGTAACGTGACGGGCGGCGTCAGCCGACCCTCAAACGTATCGTGACAACTTGAAAGTCATCTACGAGGTTGTTGTTTCAATCAGCTTCGGTATAGCGTTTTTTTCTCACTTCGATTCAACTCATAATTTAGGAATCCCGAAGAATTATTTAGTAGTATCTGAATTTTTCATAAGTTGTCAGCCATCTCTTGAAATATAAAATATTCAAGAGATTATATTTTTGTTTTAACTAGCCCTTGACAATGTTAATCTATTAGCACGCCACGTGTGGTTTGTCTCTTAGTAAGCCTCGTATGGTTTGTCTATCTGTACACCTCAGATAGTTTGTCCATTAGTACTCCTCGTATGGAACATTTGTCTTAGGACGTCTTATATTAAGAAATTTTTAAAAGCATATATGTTGGCATGTATCTCATGTGGCAACGTTTTGGAAACAAACGGTTTTTCTTTTTCTTCTTTCTTTCTTCCACGTATTGAGATTGCTGATGATGAAATTGAAGAAACCAACTCCTGCAAGTATTTGGGCATTATATTAGGTAAACAGCTGACATTCTAAGCGTAAATTGCACATGTCAGTACTAAATTATCAATACCCGTCGGAATCCTCAATAAAGTTAAAAATGTATCGCCCGAAGAAGCTTTAAAAATACTTTATCGAACGATCATTTCATGATATCTACAATATGCAATAGTGGCTTGGCACGGAACTGATAAAAATAAAACCAATTTGCTTTTTGGGCTGCAAAAAAAATTAGAGCGGTAAGGAAAATAGAATATAATGCTCACACAAATGATTCATTCAAAAGTTGAAAAATACTAAAGCTTTTAGATCTTTACAAGCTCTCCATATGTAAATTCATGTACATATAAAATACTGACGATGGCGACAGCGAACTCAAACAATTATTAACTGCGCAAACTGGCCATCATGATCATTTAACCCAAAATTAAAGTAACTCCGTACTTCGTTATTTTTCAAAATCTCGGTCATTACACAGTATCCTCTTCATTGGAACTAAGAATTGGTATGCAATCTCTGCTGAGATCCATGTAAAAAATTTTTGCAAAGTTTTCAAAACGAATCTTGAATCTCTCTTCCTAAAGAAATATTAATCACAAAAGGTAATCAAGTCAATTTTATTTGCTACATGACTCATCTTGAAAGGGTAATTTGCTATGATTAATGACATAGACCTTAAGTCTACTCCGTTTTTTAAGAACATGCTGTTCCCATCTAGCCCAAATAAAATATTTTTTATAAAATTCAGCATCGAATCTTCAGAAAATCAATTTATTGATCAGTCTGGTGTGCTCTTCAATTCAGTCAATTACGTTAAAAAAACGTACTCCTAAAATAGCGTTGATGATAGGATGCCCTAGAAGTCGCTGAACGCATTCGGGCCCACAAGGAGATTTACTTTAATGTGTCCATTGTACTAGACTTAAGAAACAGTCAGCTGCTGTATCACTCGTGGTAAATTGCTTAAATATGTATACATTTACGTAAATTTGTTATGACTTGGGGACTTCAAAATGTCAATTTTCAGTTAGAATTTTGCTATTAATATAGGTTAAATTAGATTATTATAGCAGGTTAATTGGGTTTCATTGGTTTGGTTAAGATAGGTCTGATTAGGTAGATACGCAACGATTTAAAATTAATTCATCAAAGGACCGTCAGAAATTAGGTATGATTCCTCATATTTTAAAACCTTTTAAGTGTTTAAAGCTCTGAAATATGGTTACATGCTGTATTACGTAAATCGACAGTTAAAGTCCTTTCCGTTCGCAAACTGAAGCTCTAAGGGCTCATTATGATTTAATGGCTTTTTTGAAGGCTGATTAATTTAGGGTGGTCCTAAAATATATTTTTTTAAATGTTAAGTTTTCACCCTGCCGAAGTCTTTCATTTGCCCCAAAAAAAACCCTGTCAAAAAAGAAATGAAATCCATTAACATTTAGGGGTTTCCCAGGGGGGGTCAAAATTTCACCCTTGCTTACATATCAAGAATTTATCTGCGTGCAGCTTACAATGGGAAGACAAAAGGTATCTAGCAACTCGTGGCAACTGGTTCACTTTAAGAGTGTATCAATAGAGCAAGTTCATCGACTTCAGCAGTGATGATGAATGTGATGAAACTGAAGCAGTGTTTACCACCCAACTTCCTCCAAAGCGCGCGAAGATTAACATTGTGACGCCATCGCTGGCAGCTGCTGTGGACAGAACAAAGTTTTCCGACAGAAAAGCTGCCTTCGTACTCGCCGAAGCAGCAAAGAGCTTGGGGCACAACGTGGAAGAGCTCAACATAAATCGTTCTTCCATTCACCGCCACCGAGAATCCCAGAGGATGAACTTTGCCCGCTCCGTCCAGGATAAATTTGATCAGACTGTCAGCCTCACTGGTCACTGGGATGGAAAATTAATCCCCGCTTTAACTGTTAAAGAACAAGTGGACCGATTGCCAGTGTTGGTTTCTGGGCTTGGAGTCAACCAGCTTCTTGCAATTCCAAAGTTGGGAAGCGGCACTGGGGCAGCTAAGGCCGATGCTGTGGTTAACGCACTGCAGGAATGGGATATAACTGATCGTGTGGCAGCTATGTCTTTCGACACAATGTTTTCGAACACTGGCCACATCTCTGGAACGTGCACCCTCATCCAGCAGTAGTTGGGAAGAGAGCTTCTATTCCTAGCTTGCCGTCACCACGTTTTGGAATTACTTGTGGGGGCTGTCTTCAGAACCTGCATTGTATCAACTTCCGGTCCCGAAGTTCTCCTCTATAAAAGATTCTCTCAGAAGTGGTCGTTAATGGACCAGTCATCATACCAAACAGCAGAAAAAATGGCGAACTTTGCTTAGTTCGAACATGACTGAGACGATATCTTGAAGTTTGCCATAAAGCAGCTTAGTTAAAGAAAGCAACCCAGAGATGATTACTGCGAATTTTTATAGCTGTGTGTTATTATTTTGCGTGGTATTCCAGAAGGGGGAATATCTTTCAAATCTCCAGGCCCAATGCATCATGCAAGATGGATGGCCAAAGTAATATACTCTTTGAAAGTGTGGATGTTCTCTGGCCAATTCAAATTGCCAAAAAAAAAAGAATCGAATGGCTTGGAAAGAATCCTTGTGAAAGAATCGTCAAATTCTATCTGAAGGCGTGGACAACTGCAACAGATGGAGTTTCAGCTCCTGCTTCTGACTTGGCACTATTGCAGCAACTTACTGCATTTGAAGAGTATGACAGCCAAGTGTCTAAGGCCGCCAGCAAGAAACTGGCATCTCATTTTTGGTACCTCTCAGAGGAACTGATCGGACTCTCTCTTTTTGATGCCACCATTCCGCTTGATGTGAAGGGAAGGATTGTACAGAAGATGAGCGAAGAAGAAGGGCTTGAAAATCCACCCAAGAGAGCAGTCGTCGATCTGCAAGAAATCGGAAATAAGACTCTGGACGACTTCGCCTCTATAAACTCCTTGCTCCTCTTCACTCGCCTGAGTCTTTCGACAAGTTTCTTGGAGGCAAACCCAGAATCTTGGGAAGATGTTAAGGACTTCAAGAAAACAAAGGCCATCGTCGGAGCCCTGAAGGTCGTCAACGACCATGCCGAACATGGAGTGGCTCTCGTCCAGGACTTTAGCGGATTGCTAACAAAAGGGGAAGAGCAACTCCAGTATCTTCTTCAAGTTGTCGGAGAACACCGAAAGATGTTTCCAGACTCCAAGAAATATACCCTGACAGCGACCAGGCAACAATGAGTGGCTAGCGACCATGAGATCCCTGCCTTAGAGCAGCTAATACCCACAAACTTGTGAAGGGGGGGGGGGACCTGGAATGCTAGCTGTGGTAATTCCCGACATTTATTGTACATTTCCGTATATTGCCCGGTATATGCACAAGAAGCGAATCTTTGAACCCCTGGGAAACCCCTAAATGTTGATGGATTTCATTTATTTTTTGGCTGGGGTATTTTTGGGACCAATGGAACACTTTGGCAGGGTGAGAGCTTAACATTCAACAAAATCATGTATAGTTACGGACCACCCTACAGTGATTATTCTACACCAAGTATTCACCCGAGTGGCTTCTATTTTCGTGTTATTCGTCTTGAAAACGACTTCAAAACTCCTCAATTCCAGAAAACTAATCAAATTAAAAAATTATGCACAAATAAAAAAAAATCCCTCTGTATGTAATAAGATTCTGGGAAGGAACTTGGGGACTCCTTGGTGACAAATTTTAGTTATTAAAACTTTTAATCAAATTAGGTAACGTTAGGCTTGGCTATTTGAACTTAATTTTTTTGAAAATGTGTGCATAAATATTTATTAATTTCTTTGAAACATGGACGTCGCTAGACGTCCAGTTCTTTCAGACGAAATTATTATTTCGTCTAAACTTTATTATTTAAACTTTATTATTTAATTCATTCTAAACTTTATTATTTAATTTATTCTAAACTTTATTATTTATTATTTTAATTATTTCGTTTAGACGAAATTATTCGTCTAAATGAAGATGTTATATATTTAATGATCGTTATTCTCATATAGTTAGTGACGAAATTATTCACACACCCCTCGTCTTTCAAAACTTTCTAGAATTACTCAAGGACTATTGTTGCCACACGCATAAGATTTTTACAGGGTGTGAAGCACATATTAGTGATAGTAATAGTTTTGGACTCGGAAGGGGAATTTTAACGAGACAACGACCCAAAGCACACGGAGAAGTCTACAGCTAGCTGGCTCCCCAAAGAAATAAGATGCTTGTGCTTCTATGGCCATCGATGAGTCCTGATCTTAATGCCATTGAAAATTTGTGGCAGGAATTAAAAGTCTACATCAACAAGAGAGCTCCAAAGAATTTTCAGGAATTGAAACGCATCGCCATTGAAGAATGGAACAATGTTCCATCTGAAACTATGGAAAAGCTTGTCAAAACCTATAATAAAAGGCTTTTAAATATTATGAAGATGAAAGGTCACGCTATCGATTATTAAAAATGTACTCAAATGGTAGATTCACCACAATAAAGTGTACTACTACTCACTGTATGAATAATTTTGTCTTATTGTGTTTCTGAAGTTCAGCTGGTTAAATCTTTCAGAAATATTATTTAGTTCTGGAAACTTCGTATTATTGTCACTAATATGTGCTTCACACCCTGTGAAAATTTTATGCCTGTGGCAACAGCAGTTTTTGAGTAATTCTAGAAAGTTTTAAAAGACGAGTGGTGTACGAATAATTTCGTCGCTAACTGTAATTGATCTCTAAAATTAACTTTAATTTGGGTTGAATATTAACCCTTCAGTTATGCCTTCAGCTCACTTATGACCATCAGCTTAATCCGCCATAATTGTGTTAATCTTTGGGAAGGGAGTGAGTGAAATGAAAGATAAATTACTAGAGAAATTCTATCTATGACCTTTTTTACTCTTCTCTCTTAGCTATAATCAACACAGTGGCAACATATGCTCGTGTAACTACCGCGAAGGCAGGGTTGGGATCAGACCAGGGTTTTTTCTGATCATAAGTCTGTTATTTGAATCTCTCGAAGTACAGAGAAGATTACACGGAGAACATTACACCGGTATAACGCACGACTTGACGTTCCAGTTGAAATTGCGAGCACAAAATCCACTAGACCAAAGTAGTTTACAAATTACATGCGCTCATCGGGGGTTACATACAGTTTATAACTAAAACTCTGAAATATTATATAAGGTGAAATTGAACTCATGCTTTGTGTAGTGTCACAGGTAAACAATTTTAAGAGAGAGAGTAGTAACTAGTGACAAGTTACATAGCTATTTCTGTTAGTCAAGTATTTTCTCGACGTTTCAAATCATTTATGAAATTACTTCATTTATACCTGTTGAGCAAAATTTTCGATGGTATCGGCTTAAGAACGCGGTAGAAGTTCATTTACACACTGGCGTTATATTCCACGCGCCCTAATTTGTGATCTTAAGACGACATCGTGGGACTAAACGGCATAACGTTGGTTCTGTAGCGGGAGTGCAAAGCTCAGGGTGCTCGTGTACGATAGACTATGAAATTACCACATGTTTGGCCTTGATGATACTTAGTTATGTGAGTTTTGGCATGAGAAGGTTTCTCTGTCACAGGTGACGTCACTGTCAGTATACGCACGAACGCGGAGCCTAGCGGTGAGTGTTGATAGCTGGACATGTACAATACTTTAAACATAACTTTTCTTTGTTAAGGATGTATTAGGCAGCTGGTAAACTCATCTATGCTTTTTTAGCGTGAACTCAAGAAAAAAATACTAATTTCTAGCCAAAACCAAAACTACGAGTGCTCTAGAAGTTCACCCAACACGAGCAGCGAGAGCTGAATGCTTTGACTGTGGGACGTGCCGAGTCGTTAGCCTGAGACGTGACTTAGTGGTGAGAAAGTGTAGCCCCTTACGACGTTACGGCGCCCGGGACTGCTCTTGCTCAACCACATCTTTCCGACGAGTGTAGCGCGCGTCGTTTTGAACTAAAATGATATTTTCGTACATTTTTCAGCAACTTACTCTTGATGATTTATCAACTTCGGCAGCCATTGTTTTCGTAGTGAGGTAATGATTCTATTAGCACAGGTTCTTTTTTCATTTAAACTGTGACTGTGTTACGAGTGATGGAAATATTTACAAAAGTTGTAATTTCTCTGTATTTTCCCCAAATATACCATAATCTGCTATTCCTATCCATACAATTACATAATCTGTCAAGCAAAGAAGTAGGCGTCTGAAGTAGTTCTTTACGTAGTACTTTTACGAATGACAGATTTTGCTATTGATGATGGTAGAACACTAACACGTTGCATACGATAAAGACAATCCCCTAAGCTTATTAATACAATCCTTTAAACGTACTCCTTGGATTTGCTGTCGTCTTTTCTACGTTCCCGGCTGTTAAATAAGCGGCGAAAATGATTACAAACATAAACACGCTTTCAAGACCGCAGGTATCGTTGGTCTGGCAGCATAACTTAGCAGAGGAGGGCAACCACAACCTCACGCCTCTCCGTCGTGCTATGGTCGCCATAGTTCTGTCGTCACTGGAAAACATTAATTTTTTCATCATAGAACTTCATATTTTGGGAGGCAAATTTTCAATAGTCGCATGAAACATTTAATTCGAGAGAAATCGAGGAGCAAAATAGATGGTGACATCAGGACGCAATTAACCCTAAGGTGAGCTTTTTTGCGGTTAGCCCAGTATTCTTTCTGTGTTGTCTTTTTCGCAACGGAAAAGCAGAGCGTCACTGTTTGGCGCGAGAATGTCCCGGGTTGAATCAGCGCCGTACAATGGCGGGGCTAGCGGCTCCGCTGGTGATTGGTACAGCAGATGAGGTGGATAAGAGAAACTCTCTCACTCAGTTACTTTGTATTTCATCCTTATTGCCTGAAGCCACGAGTTGAAAAACCACTGCAATAGCCAGAAAGCACAATTTTAAACCGAACATACAATACAGCGCTAAAAAATAAAAAATTTGGGTTAGAGTACGTAAATTATGTCTTTATATGAGTTTATCTGTTTTGTTCTTGTTTACTGTTATTATCAACTCTCATCGTAATTGAAATCCTCAAAATATTCTATTTCATTTTTTCCCAAGTAATAAAGTAATAACTCAACTTCAACAATTTCAATAACTCAGCTTTCAATTCAACAGTTACTAACGTTGATGTCGGAACTTGAGGGCAAGCGACGCAGTGCATGGTAAGGTGGTGGGAACTTCAGGTCACCCGGACACAAGCTTCACTTCAGACCCAGCGACGTGGTCCAGCCCGTCCAGTATAGATGAGGTTACGTTGCGTTGTACTCTCATGAATTGCGTCCGGCCTGCCGTGCCTGCAGTGAGGAATGGCTTCCTTCACAGGCCCTGGGTAGCAGCTTACAATCCCTCGTCCGTGCAGAAATATGGATAGATCTTCATTGATTTCTAGCTGGACAGACGAGTCTCATCGCAGTCAGTTCGTGTAGTCTACGCTCAAGACACTTTTTAACTTGTTAACACAGATTACGCATTACTACAGACAAATGACGCATTATTGTGCACAGATTGCGCATTCCTGTGTACGGGTTGTTCATAACAGTACGCAGATGAATTTAGGGGGGCTTTCATTTTCAATTTCTGAAAAATTCGGCTCCCACTTCCTGCCTTGCTCCAATGTTAACAATTATTTGCCTACAATTTTGGCTTTTGTCTCAACCGGACAACTACTATGCGGCCCTCATAGCTTGAAATTTTAAAATTTTATCCTAAAAGTATTTCTTCGTATATTCTTCCACTTTTATCTAAGTTCTTTGGAAATTTAACAAATTCTTACTCATATTTGTTGCATTAGAAAGATGAGTGGCTACACAAGTAGTTGTAAGATTTTGATCCATAACTTTTATTGTTATATCGGTTGTCTAATGTAGGATAACTACGCTTGTAACCTCTTCGTTTCACATTATTGGGCGCTTTCAAAATAATGTGACGAAATTGTCTCTTCACCGCATATTTTAAAAAATTTGGTGCAGGTAACGAATGACTTGTTTTGAAATGCTCTTGGTACACTTATACATTAACAACGACTTCAGGTAGTTGATCTCATGAGCTAAATAAATTTAAAGATTTTGATCTCACCTTTGTTGTCTACACTTCCAATCAAACTGATGAAGTCAAACTACATTCGAGTCAGTAAGTTTAGGCATTCTTATCAGCAATGTGAGAGTGATCAATCCTGTTACGAAGACAAGTGCAGCATAGGTGATTCACGACGTTTCCATTTTTTGGCAAATGGTTCGAATTCTTTCTTACCTGAAGAAACGACCAGGTTCCATTTACAAGAGAATAAAAGGTCGCCAGAAGTTGTCGGAATGAGCTGGAATTTTGTACGCTCCGATTTTTGTTTACTGGACCAAGATGAGCGGCGAGCCGAAAGGAAGCTAACAGAAAAATATTTACGTTTTAAAATTGAATGTAGATAAAGCATGGCCATCCGATCTTCGGATTGTGCATTACTGTACACAGCGACTCGTTACTGAACACAGCGACTCGTTACTGTACACAGCGACTCGTTAATGTGCACAGCGACTCGTCACTGTACACAGCGACTCGTTACTGTACACAGCGACTCGTTGCTGTACACAGCGACTCGTTCTGTACACAGCGACTCGTTACTGTACACAGCGACTCGTTGCTGTACATAGCGACTCGTCACTGTACTCAGCGACTCGTTCCTGTACACAGCGACTCGTTACTGAGCGACTCGTTGCTGTACACAGCGACTCGTTGCTGTGCACAGCGACTCGTTACTGTACACAGCGACTCGTAGCTGTACACAGCGACTCGTTCCTGTACACAGCGACTCGTTGCTGTACACAGCGACTCGTTGCTGTACACATTACTGTCTGAAGGTGGCTGCGAGGTAAGATTCGATACAACACTGCAGTTTTCAGATCTTCAAGAGAAATGCCACTCCCTTTACTTCTTGTACGAGTCCAAAATACGCGTCTGAATGTGTTCCCCGTGAGCAGAATAGGTGAGCAATTTGAAAAATATTCATGTACGATAGCAACTTCATCGCAGCATTCAAATTATCCGATAAAGAGCGCCCAACAAGTAACGTTGAGCGTGATTCCCTTCGTCTCTGTCGCCGCCACGAGTTGAGTCGGGAGGAGCGGAGGCAAATATAGACTGTGTATCACAGCAAGCCTCGAAACAAAGACATGAAGGACAGCTGTTTGCTTCCGACAACTGGCGCAGAGACCACTCGCGGCAGCACCGAAATTCAATCCTAGCGGATTTTACTTATGAATCTGCAGCGTTGCTTGTGCTTATGAATATGTGATGCAATGTGAAGTGTGTGCGAGTGTGTGTGTGTGCGCGCGTAATAAATTAAAATGTTTTATTTTCAGTAAAGGTGCGGTTAAACAAAAATATCAGTTATGCTCTATGCAACACATAGTTATAGGCTTCAAACGGCCAAATTTAGCTCAAGATCATTTTTTTATGTAGAATTAAATTCGGGAAAAGCTTTAGCAGCATGGTATGTTCTATATTTTTATATCCACCTCTTAACGTTTTCCAAGTATAAATCTCGAGACGCTCGTTCAATACAAGGGTGTGTGTCACACATGTGTATATCTCTGAAGGTAGGATTGGGTTTAAAGTTGTATTCTTATCGCTGATACCACTTAAGTAATTGGATTATTTGTAAATAATGTCCTCTGCAACCCCATGCAAATGAGTTAATTGTTATATTTACATCGTGTTAGTGTACAGTATTTGGGCAACAACATTTAATTCCACTGCAGTTTTACATGTCTTGAGGGACAATTTTCAGGCGTGCCGTCGTCTAAATTCGGGAACTTTTTCGTCTTTGAGTTCATCATTTTGATTCCGGTGTTTTAGGAATATACTTAAGATGGTGCTCTTGTCATCATTCGCTATTAACTGTCTCTAATAATGACGTATTTTTATTCTAGTTTATTCCTAGATTCTTGAAAATATTTCAAAAATTACTTGGGTGAAACGTAATGTACTCGGGTCTCGTAAATTTATTGATGAAAAATAATTTCTCATTCCAATATTTTATGCAAACGGGTGAACAAAGAAATTTAGAGGAACAGTTGCGAAATTTATCACTAGGTTAACTTTAACAACAACTTCTATAACATAAAAGAAACGCGAAGGAAAAGCAAACAGCAAATTTAGTTATGCTTCAATTATACCAACTTCAGATTTGGGTCCATAGATCGGATCCAGTTGAGGTTAGATTCGAAGGATTAGTGCGTGAGTCCCTTATAATGAATGTTAAGCTTTATTGGATGTTGAAAATGTGTTAGTAATATAAGAGCTCTGCAGTAAAGGATGATACGCTTTGTGGAATTCAAGTCCAAAAGTCGGGAGTTATCGAATTATACTTAAAGCACAGCATGGCATAAGAGCCTCACGGTCGCTGTTACCTATAGAGTGGGGTGGTATTGATTGAGTCACTAGGGAATTTCTGCGACGAACACAGTGCAATGTGCATTTATCACACACACGACGATATATGTTTCGTCAAGTCACTGGTTCAATCTCCGATTGTGTAAACGGACACATAGAGCATTTCGATTCATAAATAACTTTTAAATTGTTAGCTAACCTAGAAGTTCAGTTCCATAAACAACCATGTTATTCCTTCAAATAGCATGAAGAAAAATAATTTATTAATGTTTTTTGCCTTAAAAGTAGGACTTATTTTGAGGGACTGTTCAAGCGTGGACGGGTAATGAAGAGGAAGAAGAAATAGTTAAGATACGCTTACGTTACAAGTCCGTTATTTAGAATTTACTATATACTCTGTGTTTAAATTGAGTCTGCTTTGAAAATTCAAATAAAAGAATGTAATGTGCTCTGTGCGATCTCTTGGGAATTTCCCTTTTGGCAGTGCACGTGGAATTACTTGTCGACACATAACGAATAATGGGTCATAACACGTTTACGATGACGGTTCCCGGCAGTTATGCGAAGATAAATCAATGATGAAGTAAGTATCAACGTGCTCAGGCTGTGTTGAATTCTATCGGTCAGTTAAAATACTTGGTATCTGATACCTGATACCTGGACTGAGGCATGCGCTAGTGTGAAAAGTTACTAATGATGAATTATTTAATAAATTAATAAAATTTCTCTTCAGAGAGATACAACGTTAGTAACTTAGGAAATTAGCGCTCCCAGAGGGAAATGTGTGATCCTCAACTGAAAGTTTGGTAAACCTTTTTGTTGAAATTATGTAGGTTTTTATTTCGTCACATGCCATCTTTTTTCAGATCACTGCGGCCCTGTTATTCAGCTCGTATTACCGGCTCTTTCAGCTTTTATTTTGTTTCATAACCTTACTTCTCAACTTACCGTTTCTAAGCGCTCGGGATCTTGAGTGGGAACACACCTTGTGGGTAGATTCCACGTTCTCTTAACTCCATACTAGATGGTGCTTTTATCCTTCTTCTCTTAGAATATCTTCGTTGTGGTTAGGGAGGCCGAAGCTAACTTATAATCAATCAATTATTGATACAGTTTGAAAAAACATTTGTAAATTAAATTTTCAGCATGAAATGTGTAATATTCTGACAAATGGTAAAATGTACGGTCAATTGCACAAAACACAAACTAGCAGTATAGACCATTCGGTTATGCAGTGATATAATGGTCAATATTTCTGCTGATAAACGTAGCAGTAATGCAATGATATTTCACGACTATTTATACTCTGATGAAAAATAATATATTTCAACACCGTAAAATTAAAATGCTTGCGAGGGAAAGCTAGTGTATTTTGAGCTACTAGAAATAGGATGTGAACGGGAGCAGCCGCCATAAAGAAATAGTTTAAGATATCATAAAAGAAGTCTTCATGGTTTCGGGGTAGCGGTTCAGGGCGTCATGGAGCATTTAACCTGATGACCCGGACCGCTCACAGCTCTTTCGACATCGATTGAAAATACGTGGGTTCATTTCAGGTCAGTAACTCTATAACTGCATAGTGTTCTGATGTTTCCATTGATGCCCAAGACATGATTTCGCGTAATTTACCTAACTTCACATTACTTTCAAATTCTCTGAATAAACGCTCAATCTTATGAAAGAGAGTAATCGAATTTCTATCATCTCATACATAATACCAAAAGTTGATCTTCCTAAATCCACCTCTTTCATGCCTGGTGAACAAGAAAACACTTAATTGTCATTTATTTCGGAAATAATTAGCAGCTCATTCATTTGTAATGAAGGTGAATTTTGTGTGTGCCGTGCTGGTACAACAGACATCGACGCTGCATGTCTAAGAAAAGCCTCGGCCAACCTAAAAGAAAAATGTATTTTGTGCCGGTAATTTACGGCACACTGAGCTAGCGCTCATTCCCCATGGATTTTCCATTGATTTAGTTTCAATTTTTCATATTAGTGGTATAATCTACTGATATTTATGGAAACACACGACCGCTTCCGGTAGCCCTGCCCTTGATCATAAACCTGGATGCGGCAGGCAGGTCACACACCGCATCACGCGCGAGTTACTGCGTGCTAGAGGTGACGGTTGGGTAGAAATAATGCATTTAGCTGCCTGCTAAATGCACCTCCGTGAGAATCATCTCCCGCATTCACTGGAAAGTTTAAGCTGTCGTTAAGTAAAATGGAATTGGGCAAGGTTCAGGTTAAAATTTCGGTGAGGTAAAAACAAGTTCATAAGATATGAGTTTCGGAAGAACTTATTTCTCAGCAAACTGAGAACAAATTTATGGTGGCAAGGATCCTCTTATTAAACCTGGCCCGAGCGAGGAAACAATCGCGAAAACCACTACCAGAATTTCCGCTTATGTTAAATGGTACTGATTTACAGTCCGAATAAAAACCACAAACGAATTTTTGCTCTGAGGGATCGAAATGTTGCAACATAACACCTCGTTGCATTTCTACTACTAATGTTTGAAATTTTATACAAGAATGTTATTAAAATATATGAAATATTATATTAATGAGTTTTACGGTTGTACGCCAGAAGGTATAAATTTTCGCATACAAGCTCACACTCTCAATGCATTTTTCACAATGCGCTCACAAGAATAGTTCCCTGTCCAGCGTGTCCCTCTACCTCGAGATCGTAGGTGACAATCTCCATGGAGAAGCGCCTCGGACGGAGTTGCTGAGCGCTAAATCTCTCCCTTAATAAATTACTCCCTCTGCACAGTAGAAAGTTCGAGCCCTTATGACGAAAAATATATTGTCACAATAAAAAAGAGAGGAAGTGGCGGAAAGTCGATAACGTACTTGTCAAAGATGATTTCTGCGAGCCAATGTGAAAACGAATTCTAGAATTTATCCCACTCATGCCTGCCGTAATTTGTGCTCAGTAGTTAACACTTGTCCAAGCAGTGAACTGTGCAGGGATTAGGTTCGATTAAAACAGGAAATGTTTGGTTAGGTTAGGTTGGGTTAGGTTAGTTTTGGTTGATATGTAATAGATTTGACTAGGTTAGGTCACTTTGGTTAGATAAAATCAGGGGGCGTAAGTTAGGTTAGGGTCTGTTAAAGTCAATTAGATGAGGTTTTGTTAGGTTATTCATGTTATTATATGTTGTCTTAGATTACTGTGTGTTATCGTTTGCTATTGTAAGGCGTTGTACGTCATCGTTTGTTACTTTAGGTTATTAAATCTTATTCCATGATGTAGTATTGTATATATCATGTCACTGTATGCTCAGTTTTGTTGTTTGTTTTAAAATATTATATTGGGTGAAGTCATCTCATGACATGACTTAGTGCTTCGTCTCGAGTCGTATCACATTATGCTGTAATGTGTTGAGTTGTAATGTATTGTGTTACAGTGTGTTGTGCTGTGTTGTGGTGCGCAGAGCAGTGTTGTGTCATACTGTGATGTGTTACTATTACGCTGTGTTATGTGTTGCGTTATGCTGGATTGGGTTGTGATCGGTTGCGATCGGTTGCGATGGGCTGTGTTTGGTTGTGTTGAGTTATGTATGGTTGCATCGGGTCGCAATTTTTTACGTGTGCGTCGTGTTGGGTTGTATTGGGTTGCGTTGAGGTGCATTTGGTTGTCACTTGAGTTCGGTCGCATTTGATTGCATTAGGTAGTGTTTCACACAACAACCTATATCGCATCGTCGAATAACTGCAACGCTATGAAAGAGGATTGCGTCGGGCCAACGACATTCCCTTGTCATGCCTTGAAAAACAAAAACTCTCGTTAAGAGGTGAGTTCTCGTCAAAACAACTAGGCATCTGCGCAGTCTTCTATGATTTTTCGCAGCAATCTACCACAAATGTTAACCAGAATAATCGCACTAAGCTTAAACTAGTCCAATTCAAGCAGGCGTTAGTTGATTGCTTCCCTTAACCCACACGCCCTCATCAGCTCCTTGCCCTCATCAGATATCACATCGATGGTTTCTATTTCGTCTCGAATAATAAATTTCTATGTCTTTATAATACTAATCACGCAGAATCTTATTCATTCTATCGAGATTAAATGCCCGATTTAGTTTTAATGACTTCTTTAATGATTCTTTTTAATGACTTCTTACGATTCTAGGCTTTTACACTTATTTACTGTCTATCACTGTCGTAACGCGTTAGTTCCTAGGCGTAACAACGTGTCCCTTTAGGGTTATTAGAGCAGCGCTTCTTAACCTGTGGGGAATTCCCCACTGGTGGGAAAAGCGGAGGGAGTCGTCAGGTGGGGAATGTCGTGCACTTGTTTCCATCAAAAAAAAATCGATATTTCAAAATCTAATACATTACGTGCAAATGTTGATGTACTTTACAAATCACAATCATTTACAGGTTGTTTTCATAACAAAAACAACCATAATGCGGTATTGTATGTCATGTTTGGGTAAAAGTGACAACACTGCTGGTTTAGGAATGCCACAGATAAGTAAAGATGTCACAGATGCAGTGGTGGGGAATGCTCCATTTCTTACCGATGCTGTGGTGGGGAATGGAGAGTTGGCTCGCTAAAACGTGGTAAATTGGGGGAAAAAGGTTAAGAACCACTGGGTTAGGGAGAACAAAACGTCTGAGAACAGGTAAAGCTGCCTTCTCACAAGGACATTGGTACTCTTCTCTTAAGCCGCGTACTCACTTGTAGACATGTTGCGCGACGTGTCTTTAGACCTGGTCTATAGACCGTCTGTCGACCGTCTATAGACTCCAGTTTTGCCTCGCCTAGTGTCCACACTATGATCTGAATTTCTCGTTTAGTCTCAGGCGGTACGTCATGGAGGATATTGCTTTGTGCGGAGTAAGTTTCTGCTTAGCGCTTATTGCTAGTGAAAGAACGAGAACACTTAAACCATGGTGGAGTCCCGAAGTGTTTGCAGAAAGACTTAGTTTCGGGATTTCACTATTAAATAAATTAGGACTGGAAGACGCCATAGGTTTTCGAAATTTCACACGCCTAACCCCTACTGATTTCGAAGATTTGCTGCTGATGGTTGAAGGACTGATAACGAAAAAGAATACAAAATTTAGAGAATCTATCCCAGCTTCTCTTCGACTAGCAGTCACACTGCGTTTCTCAGCAAGTGGAGACTCTTTCACGAGCCTCATGTATACCTTGAGAATATCTAAGCAGGCAATGTCGCGGATGGTACCAGAGGTTTGCGAAGTAATTATCTCATCATTGAAACATGTAAAGATATATATGAAACACGAATTTACATTAAACGAAAGCATTTATTTAAGTTTTGGACCTCCTTTCGAATACGCTCCGCACTCGTGCATAGGGGGAATATCTTACAGAAAAAAGCCTATGGCCCACGATAACTCACGTATCTTATTAAAATTATGTTTGTCAGGGCTTAAAATAGATGCCTCTAACTCAAATGACTTAATGGTAACATACCGTTGGGTATTAAAAGTACAAAAGATGTTACTGTCTATACCTGTTAATTTTTCAAAGAAAAGCTACGAGTTATATTGACATGCACTGCTTTCTTGTTCATATTATTCCAGTACGATAGTAAATCTTGAGCAAGAAAGCGAGCAAGATAGCGTTCGACCACAAAAAATGGAGGTAATTATACTCTTAGTACGTAGCAATCAAATCAAAAAGAAGAAAATTCGAATGGATGAATCTTACATCAATACTGTTGTATGATGAACTAAGGTCCTCTACTTTCTCATCAAAATATGCTACTAACGACTTTTCTAACATCGCCTTTCATGAACAAAGTCACAAGTGTCAGGCATTATTGTTCTAATTACATATTGGTACAGTTGTTCGTGCACTACAGAAATTCTTGCATATCATTGATACCTTCAACCCTTGACTCTGATTGCTGCTGAAATGGAACAGGTGATGTATTTGGATTTGCAGAATAACTGTCATGCGAATCGTCAGACAATGGGGAATGTCATGGGTTGGAGGTGGAAGACGTATGGGGTCACATTTTACGAGAAAAAGTAAAAAAATAACCACTTAATAATATATAGATATTATTTAAATAAAACCTCACAATAGTAATTAACTTGATACATTGACAATATTGTGTCACCAACCGATAGTCGTACGATATAGGTAAAAAATTGGCAAGTATATTTTCTCATGGCTAATGCGTTTAAAATGTTGTAAATTTTGTGTAAATTGGCCATAAAATGACCAATCCAGCAACCCTGTGCGTATCGTCTATCGTTGCAAATGTCGTATATACTAGCAAAACGTGGCGCAACATGTCTACCGTTGCACGCTGTCCCCCATTCCGATCGGGAGACCATAGACCTGAGACTTTTGGTCTCGCAACCGACTCGCAGATGACGGTTGGTCTATAGACGCATCTTCGTAGACTGCGCTAGACAGGTCTCAGAGACCAAAATCGCGCAACAGGTCTACTGTACAATTTTCCATGAAATTAGCTATAGAAAGGGGTAAAAATCAAGTTCAATCGACATTCAAGGTTTACTCAGGAAAGAGATTTGGAACGGACACGTAAACAGCTGTAACGGACACAGGGTACAGGAACAGGACGAGCTTCTGGAACCGTGAGCAGTTCAATACAATGTCCGAGATCCTGTCCGGGCATCGTCCATCCTGCAAAGGCATGAAAACGCGAACCGTCAATGGAGCTTCCAGAGAACATCCATAGTACAATTGAAATAGCGTCACCACCAAAGTTTAAAGTTTATAGTTTACAAGGTTTCAAAATGTTTACCACCAAAGTTCAAAGTTTATAGCTTACAAGGTTTCAAAATGTTTACCACCAAAGTTCAAAGTTTATAGCTTACAAGGTTTCAAAATGTTTACCACCAAAGTTCAAAGTTTATAGCTTACAAGGTTTCAAAATGTTTACCACCAAAGTTCAAAGTTTATAGTTTACAAGGTTTCAAAATGTTTACCACCAAAGTTTAAAGTTTATAGACGTCGAACGACAAGGTAAGTTTATAGACGTCGAACGACAAGGTAAGTTTATAGACGTCGAACGACAAGGTAAGTTTATAGACGTCGAACGACAAGGTAAGTTTATAGACGTCGAACGACAAGGTAAGTTTATAGACGTCGAACGACAAGGTAAGTTTATAGACGTCGAACGACAAGGTAAGTTTATAGACGTCGAACGACAAGGTAAGTTTATAGACGTCGAACGACAAGGTAAGTTTATAGACGTCGAACGACAAGGTAAGTTTATAGACGTCGAACGACAAGGTAAGTTTATAGACGTCGAACGACAAGGTAAGTTTATAGACGTCGAACGACAAGGTAAGTTTATAGACGTCGAACGACAAGGTAAGTTTTTAATGCGGATTTATCATTAAACATGGGAAGCAGTCACCATAAAGTTCACTCCGTCCCCGAACAGCCCACTTGCAACTAAGCACTAGACCAACCTCCGAGTGACGTCCGAGTGTAGCCGTCCGCTCAGAGATGCCGGCTGCCGGTCCGTCCGTCCTTCCAGCGCAAGGGTTTACTCGTACATTTCCCCAACGGTTGAAGTTACGGTGTAGAAGTTGATAACGGAATTATCCTCTTGGTCGAGTGGACTCGTAGAGGCACGCGTAGACACAAGTGAGGTCCAGCGGAACTTCCAGATGAAGGAGTAATCTTGCCAATTAGAATGTGCCTGGCACATTCGGCGACAACTGAGATCAAGCGTCTCAGCGAAGTGCCGACCATTTAACCGGAAGTAGAGTGGATTCCGGGGTAAGCAGATAAGATGATTACTCTGCGGGATCTGATGAAGAACTGCGGGAATAGGAAGAGCTTCCACGCAAGTTAGTAGCGGAAAAGGAGAGTCGGTTCTAGTGCGTTACAATTGTGCTAATCAGAGGAGCAGTGTGATATGAGTGACTTTAAATATTACTTTAATATTTTCTCCCAAATTGTTTTATTTAATTCCTTTCAATTACCATTAAGTTAATCAATTCAAGGAATTAAATTTTGCATATTGATTTAGCTTTCGCCTGGGTCATGTTTAAAGTTACCTTAATTTTAGTCCTTAAAGCTATAATGCAGGTATTCTGCACATCTACAAGTGAGTACGCGCCTTTAGGATTCATCGCCTTAGGCGATGAATTCGAGCTACTTGAAATGGCTTATAACAGTGAAATGTCTCATCAGTAACTCATATGTCAGTGTTGTGACTCATCATGAAAGATCAGAAGACCCATCTCGCCTCAATTATACTTAAATATATTCAGTGAAAGTAAGATCAGCTTTCGCGCATATAATATATATACATATATATATACTGATTATCATATCAGTATAATATATATATATATATATATATATATATATATATATATATATATATATGCTACTCGTACATTACCAACGCTCAAATAGACTCGTAAGATAAGTTTTCATTATAGTTATACTGCCTAATCAAGCTTCTCCTTCAACAACAACTTTGTGATATACAGTCGTCAGTGTTAATCAGTTTCAATAGTGAAATAAGTGCTCTGTCATGCCTTAATTCCTTTAGTAAATTAGGAGGATTGTGAGCGAAGAGTAGATAATAAGAGACTAAATACATATATGATACCGACGATCCTGAAAAAGGACGGATAACTGATTTCCTTGAAAATGCAATTTTATTCATACCCGATACGCTTACCAAAAGTAATCATACGATCACGCTGATTGAAATAATTCAATCACATTATTCTAGTGAAAGGATCGTATAATCATATCAGTATAGTTCGTCTCATTAGAGGTTGGTGGCAGCCAGCGGATGACAAACATCCCGTTGAAATTATTCCTAAAAGAACGTAGTTCGGATCGTCTAAAATATGGACTCTCATATGCGATTACGCAGCTGAGGACGGAAAAAGCACCAAAAGATCCATAACAGTTGCGTTGGATTGCATTTGATCGCGTTGGGTTGTATTGGGTTGCATTTGGTTGCGTTGAGTTGCGTCACGTTCTGTTCGTCTAGGATTAGGATCAGATTTATATTTGGGTAAGAGTTAGAGTTACAGTTTGGTTAGGGCTATAATCAGGGTTTAGTTTAGGGTTTGGTGCAGGATTAGGGTTTGAACCAAGGTTCGTTTTAGGGTTAGAGCTGGGGTTTGGTTCAGGGCTAGCGTTCAGTCAGGGCTTCATTGGGTTAAAATTAGAATAGGAATTAGGATTAGGTTAGGGCTAGGATTAGAGTTAGGGTAGTAAAGGTAGGATTCTGTAGGGCTTAGTGTTAGCTTGAGTTGGGGTCTGTTTGGTTTGGTTTGGTTAGGTGTCGTTCGAGTGGTTTAGGTTCGCTAAGGCTTTAGCAGTTTCGGTAAGGCTGAGTTATGTTTAGCTAGGTTTGCTTAGTTTGTCTGAGCTGATTAGGTTCGATTTGGTTTGCTGTGGCTAGGTTCAAATAGGCTCGATTTAGTTAGCCTAGGTTGGGTTCTGTTTAATTGGGTTAGATTAGGCTGAGTTAGGTTCGGTTGGGTGCGGTTAGGTTCGATTAGCCTTTGTTAGGTAAGGTTTAGTTAATACGTTCACTGCCGATTTACCACTAGGTAAATTTCTCATTTACGTATCGGTGTGAACGAACAACATTTAAAATATTTCAACATCTTTTTCCGAAGAGATTTAAGCATTATTATAGATTAGATTAGATTATTAGTTAGTTTAAGCCTCACGGGATAAAATATCATGCTATTACATTTTCACGCTTCTCATGAAAGAGATAATATTTTGCGAGCTGTAAAGTCGTTTTTTAAACCCTGCTACTTACAACCTAACTTAACAGAAGACCGCTGGACGCACATGTGCGTCCAGCAGCAGCGAACGTGTTCGGTTAGGTTAAGATTTAAGCTGTGTCAGGAAGGAGCATTATAGGTCGATATATGAATAGAAATAAATAACTATGATTTGACACGCTTGTCGAAAACGCTGCATTTCGGCGAGAGAAACCTAGTCTATACACTCACTATAACCGTGAGGCAGAAAATATCGCATGCCCTGCTGAAAGACTGTATAATATGTAGCTACAGGACACACAGGTACATCATATCGGGCTGCAGGTAGTCATCATGCAGCGAGCAGGGCAGCTTCCAGCCGCCTTTATTGTCCAGCACGCGAGGCGAACAGCTGCAGTTGCACAAATATCATGGGAGGGCAAGTGGGGCTTGTCACGGCAGCCCGCACCGCACCACACAGCTCGTAAAGGCGCACTTAGTTACGTTACGGCTCCCAATGTAGGAGGCATTGCAGCTACTCTGTAGGAAGGCTGGAAATGTGGCTTACCATTAATTACTCCTAGTGATAATTCTAATGGGTCAAAAGTAGTGAATGACTTTAATTGAAATTATATTTCATGAGTTTATCAATGGAAATCGTTGTTGTGTTCTCGGATTCAGCAAAATATTTTCACCAGGATACGAGCAATAATTGGTTACAAAGAAAGGTAAGCTCCTTTGGGCGACTTCTCTCAAGAGGTTGTAATATTTCGGAAATTTAGTTGTCTACTGCAGGGAAAAATTATTTTCTGATAATTTATAACGTAAGATTGCTTGTCTTGCCTACGATATTTGTCAAATTGTATTTAAGCTTATCTAAACAACCCAAAAAATATTACATGAGTAGAAAATGAAGTCTTTCGTCCCGGCGTAGCTTCTCATTAGCTGTTCGGAGCGGTACTCGAGTTTTCCCTGTTTGGTGAATTCGAGGAAAACCGCCATGTGGTCTCAGAACTTCCTCAGTTGCTATACATGTGAAAAATGCAATAAAATTTTAGAGTGCAACGTATACTTAGAGATTCCTACAAATTTGAATAATACATGTTATTTTGTATTGATTTTTTAACATATACATACATGTGCATAAAACAGCAATGCATACATATGCAGCAATGAGCCCCACGTGCGGAAGAATTGGTGTGAAGGTTATCTGACAAATCTCTAAGTAATTTAAGGAGCAAGAAACATCAGGTGATGAGGTGACACTAGGCCAAGATGACATTTTTGATCCTTCAATTGTAAGGTAGGATTGTTCAATTCAAGAATGGATAAATAAGTTTTTAGAGAACAGTTGCACTCGCTTAATGAGATACTGCAGAGTCTGAAACTTGAATGAAAATGAAAGAAAAATAAAAGCCACATCAAGTAAAGATCACTCCATATTGTCATGCGGAGGTCACTCTGGCGATCATGAATGGGAACTCAGCACACAGTTTAGGCACCCACTTTTTGAAGATGTAATGGTCAATATTGAATATAATGTTGTCTACGAATTTCATAATTTTGTAGGTATAGATGGGTAATATAGTCGATTATAAGACGTTTTACATGAATGACATTCTGCCCGGCGATGCGTTATTTTCGAATTATTCAACTTTGAAGCTGGCTTGTGCGCGCCATGGAAGCACGCTGGGCTAGCGTAATTTAATTAATAACGGAAGCTAACCCCCTATTACAAACGTAAAGAGGTTGGGTCGTGAGGGGTAGGCACAGTTCTTTTAGTGAAAATTATAAATAAAGGTTTCGAGTGACGTTTGTTTACATCGACGCCAAGGTGGCTGCCGCCATGGCGCCAACCGGCTGAAGATGGCGGCAGCCATCTTTGAGTCGATGTAAACAAACGTCACTAGAAGGCTTCATTTATAATTTTCACTAAAAGAACTGTTGCTACCCCTCACGACCCAACCTCTTTACGTTTGTAATAAGGGTTAGCTTCCATTTTCATTGCTAAAACAATGACTGTTTTTGCGTTAAAAGAGCCATTCAGGAGCGCCGTTCGTATAACTTCAAACTTAAATAACTCGAAAACTAAGCATTTCCGGGCACATTGTCATTCGTGTAAAACGTCTTATAATTATCGACTATATTACCCATTTATACCTACGAAATTATGAAATTCGTTGACAACATTATATTCAATATTGACCGATGTAATATTCGTGGTCATTAGTGTCATATGCCAAGCTGGTGAGGTTTACTTGAAAAATAAGACTCTCCTATACCAACGTGACTTTAGCGATTAGTTATGACCTCTATTACTCCTTGCCTCACTATTAAGCATCACTCCATCATGATCTCTATTACGGTTCTATTCAAAATGCAGCAGTCTTGATTGTTGGTGACATCGCCAATAACAAGTCGGACTCTCGGCTGTGGCTCTATTAAAGACAGGAGACCGCGCTACGCAGTCGCGCCTCAGTGCAGATTGAAGCTAGCTCGGGCCGCAATCAGCCACTCGGGAGGGGTACCAAACACTGTACTGCATAGGAATAAATTCACGTTTCAGGCTATAACTACACAACTATATCGAATAATTGTTAAAAAACGCAAAGACACCAACCTGAAACATTAAACTACATGACAGGTGCTAAAAAACAGCAATGCATTGCAAATGAAACAAATTTACAGAAGAGGAAACAGAGCAATACTTACGCAAAACTGAAGCGGCGGCGGCGGCACACCGTCAGCCACTCAGCCATTGCTGCACAGCGCACACGGGCCGGCACTATGTGCGCGTACAACCATTTGACGCACACGTGTACAGCTCTTTTTTTCTTTTATAATTTATTATAATGTAAAAAAATCTATAATATATTCAACTTATTAATAATATATCGAGTTCGCACGATCAATAATGTACTGTCGATTTTCTATCAGTAGTTGCTCGCACTTTCTATCGGAAGTAGTTAATGTTGTGCTTAAATCAGGGCCAAAAAATTTTGAGGTACTAGGGTAATTCATCAAATATCGAACAGAAACCACGTGTGTCTAGAAACAACCTTCATAAATCGGTAACTTTTGCTCTGAATAACTGTTGCGGGCCTCAAGATTATTCTTGAACAGTTGCTTTCTTGTTCTGTGATGTCGCTGTAAAGACAACGTAGATTGTTGGAATTTATTTATTGTTCTAAAAATCGAATTCTTTAATAACATAATTTCATCAATATCGAACATGAATCGAACAAGAATTTTGATTCGAACAGGATGGTTTGTCAATTAGTTCTCCTCGTATGGAACATTTGTTAGACTATTAGCACGCCACGTATGGTTTGTCTATTAGTACGCCTCGTATATTTTGTCCATTAATATGCCTCGTATGGTCTATCTATTTGTACACCTCTGATGGTTTGTCAATTAGTACTCCGCGTATGGAACTTTTGTTTTAGGACGTCCTATATTAAGAAACTTTTTAAAACCCAATATGTTGACATGTATCTCATGTGGCCACTTGGAAAATAAACGGTTTTCTTTCATTCTTTTTTTTCTTTGGTGCACTGGCTTTTCTTGGAAATGCTCGCGGTGGCACAGCGGTTAAGGGATTGGACTTGTATGTTGGAGTCGCGGGTTCGTATCCCGGCGCTGGCGCTGCGATTTTCCCCGTTGGGTATAAGGGAAAGCTCAAGCACAATACCCCACTCGACCCAGGTGTCGGAAATGGGTACCGGCTTTACGGGGGAACCGTCATGGTGTCCTATATATAATGTTAGTTATAAGACATTTGAAAAACCAATGCTTAAGATCATTTGTATCAGGCTTGATTGGAAATAAAGCATCCCAAAGATGCCGATGTTTGTTTTGTTTGTTTGTTTGAAATAACTGTCTCATTACTTATTTTCAAGATGCATTTGAATGGAGAGTTATCAAAATTTGAATATGATGTCGATGTTTCATTTGCAGTGTTTGTTGAACCATCATTGTGATCATCAATCTGTGTGACCTTTTTTGGAGTAGAGTGTAAAGCACTCGTCAATGAATTATTATTGATGCTTGCATCAATTTTCTTGGCAAGGGATTGATCATCAGTAAATGTAGCCAGACGAATCATTGATGATCTTGAGGGCCTTGGAACACCAGCAGCTGATTGGTAGCCCCTCACCAGAATTCCCATCTTCAACTATTCAATGTTATTATCAGGCGTTAATACAACATTTTAATGAAATAAAACAGGCGTTCAATAGATCGATTCAGTTATTTAAAAGAATTAAGAATCGAAAAGCCTTGTTCGAGGCATAAATTCATGATTTTTAAGGAATTTTGATTCGAACACCTTTGTTCAGTATTTAATACTGACATGAAAAAGGAACTGAATGTCGAACATGGAATAATTATCAAGTTTTTGGCGGAAAAGAAAAAAATACAGCAACAGAACATCATATGACAACACTACTCTCTAGTTATGACGGGAGGTTGACGGTGACCCAACAACAATTAAACCGTCGCAATTTTCCCGAGGTGCGTAAGATTTTTCGAGTGAAAAAATTCGACCAATTTGTAAGGGTCGTACAGAAAATGCGTTCGCAACCGCTGGTAGCAGTTTGCAGCTCACAGAAATGAGTTTTTATCACTAAAATAGGAGTTTTAGATGTAAGATCACTGGCACTGAGCAAGTTTGGATGCTTACTAAATTTATTACGCGCATATTTCCAAAGTTGTTCGATAATCAGTTCAGTTCGATATTTGATGAATTACCCTAATTGTTTTGCTACAGAAAAAGAGACGAAATCGGAAGAAATCGGGGGAGGAGTGGATTTTGAAACGCAATATGCACACTTATGTGAATTGATTTAATGGTATAAGGGTAACGGAACTGGAAGACTTTTATAACCAGCTCCGAATGAACGATGATATATATTATTAGCTTCTGGATATTTTGAATAACCGAGGAAGATTCCACAAAGAGGGGAGGCATTTCAGTAATGAGAGACCGGCTCTAACTCTACGATTTTTGGCAACTGGATGAACTCTTGGTTGCGTTCACACGTTCATATAGAGTACTTTCCATCAATCCAAGAATGCTCAAATTTTGATGAAATTTCAGAAAATTTTGATCACAAATATTTTCATCAGTCTATCAGTATGCCGTTCAGACGATCAATATATTTACACTAATAGTAAATATTTTCAGTAATATTGATCGTGTGACTGCTACTTTAAGAACATAAGTTAGAAATGAGCTGTTGAGGGGGATGCGTATTATTTTACACATTTGAAACGCTATAACTCAAAAAGTAGAGATCGCCGAATGAAATGGTTTTCAAATTTGAATTCTACGCAGAACAAGACTGTGCAAATATGTATAGCCTATTAAATAACAAACGAAATTAAAATACACGGGCCTGAACTGCAATTTTACTTAAGCCTTCTCCAAAAGTATGAATGTTACCTAGATTTAGTGCTTACTTGTGCAATGAGATGTTATTCTTTTTGTCGTTGCGAGCATTGCAACCGTAAGCGCTGCAGGAATTCACCATGTTGCCAGCAGCGACACACTAACACAACGACGGTCTGACAATCACTGCTCACTACACTAGAGCAGTGGTTCAAGGTCGGCGGCAGGCACAGCCATTCGGGCTGCTAGCACACAGCCAGCCAGCTAGGTTACAGGAAACGCATCCAGCGCTCCCTCCTGTCTTTTATACCTTCATGCTCTAGACGATAGTCTGAAGCAGTATACATATATGTGTTCCGATAGGCCTAATGCAGTGCAGTACTGATTCTAACAGTGCGATGAAATTACAAGTTAAAAACCATCAAAAAGATGTTGGAAAATCTACTTAATAAGTGATCGTCATAGATGAAGCATTGCCATGACAGTTTATGATATTCATTTGATCATTCAACATAAAATTTATCATTAGCTATTTTAATAAAGGCAAGAAATCACGGACAAAAGGTTTGTGATGCCGCATCGCTTGCAGAGATCATATGGTAAACGATTCAATTTAGGGTACATTTATAAATTTGCTAAATCTGCACAGTATTTGTCCCCATAAAACAAAGATCAAATTTTTATTTCTTGCTTCGCTCTTGAAATAAATACTGCCCAAGTAAAATGATACCATTCTAGAAGGTTTTCTAATTTTATATTTTAAAGGAATTTATCATGTAGAAAAGAACTCGAGAGAATGCTTCCTGCACGCTGCTACAGTTTGAAATAATTTCCCCGCGGTAGGACATGTGTTAACGGGTGTTTAGTGAGAGATAAAAGGAACGAACTGTACGGTACAACTGTGTACTTAAACTTTATGTTGCTTCTACTTATTGCAGCAATATTTCCTTTTCCTTACGGAAGGAATAAACCATATTATGATACTGACAAAAATTCCAATGAATAAAAGAGCAAAGAAAATCGCTTTAATAGAATTCATATATTTTTTAAATATTTCAATAATAAAAAACGTTTTGACCAATTTGTTGGTCATTCTCGTTCTTTTCATTTGTAGGTCCTCATTTGCTTTTTTATTTATCGTTAGAATTTTCAAAAAGCAAAACTTTTACTTATATACATATGACAAAGATTCACCTTAGTTTGAGTTATCTTGATGCTAAGTTCGAATGACTTTAATTTAAATTTAGTACTTTAATTTGAATTTGATAAATATTCATAGAAACTCAACTAATGATGACTAAAATTCAGACGAATTTGTTACGAATATCACGTTATTAAACAAAGACTACATTTATTTTTAATGGAATGTAACAAACTTTAAGTTGAAATGGTCAAATCTAATTCTAACTTCTTTTGTTTTTATTTTCTAAAGAAATTATGCAGTGTCGCTGCAAATGTCCCAAATAAAAGGTTGTACTGATTTTGAAGTTTGTATTGGAGAGAAATCGCATTCAAGAATTTTGTCTTGCTGTTTTCTTTTTTTTCTTTGCTAGATGTTGAAAATTATATACCGGACAGAAATGAAAGAGAGCCAGAGTGAATTACGTTCATAAAACGATCCCAACAATTTAGAGGCTGAATTACATTTATAAGGACCTATATTTTGAAAATAGCGGTTCTTGGATGGGCAAATTCTAGAGCTAATTTTAATTATTTGGAGATCCAGGCCTGCTATTTCTTTGGAGTTGAAACAAATTTTAATTAGCGTACAAAAATTGAAGAGAAATTACTGTGTGGTTGTTAACTGTTCTATGAACTTAACTTGAGGGGTATTCATGAGGCATTCATTTATCTTGTGTTAAAAAGAAGCCCTAAAATTTAAGTTGATTCATAGTACAGTGCAGCCTGAAATAGAAAAATTTGAATTAAAAATTTTAGTACAGCAAGGAAATTCACAGTGGAACCATATCGCAAATTTTCAAGAACTACAAAATTTATCCCTAGTCCTAACTAACATGGGCGTGCTAGTCTGACACGTAATGTGTGGCTCGTGGCACCGAGGTAGACGCACATCGTGCCTGACGAAATTCACAGATGATACTAGAGCGAAGACTAGTGGGAATATTTTCTTAGTATGGGAGAAAATATTGGATTAGTAAATCTTAGTCACTGTAACCGGGATAAAGGCATTCGAAAAAGAGGAAGGCAGGCACCATTTAGTATGGAGTTATGGGAACGCGGAATCTACGCCCAAGGTGCATAAAAACAGTGAGTTGAGAAAGATGGTCATAAAACAAGATAAAAGTTGAAAAAGAAAGCAGTAGGTGATGAAAAACAGGGAAGTAGTGAATCAAAAAGATGGTTCATAACAAAACGAAAAACCTATTCTATTGAAATAAGAAAGGGCCTAACATATAACTCGAAACATCAGATATTCGAAAGGTCCGATTGTATAGTTATTAGTGAGGACCATTTGAAGCGATATTTGAGGAAAGAAGAATGAAGTCATGAATGATAGTTCGCGCTGGAATTTTTGTGATATTTTCATTGTTATACACAGGGTGGGTCAGAGGTATAACTGACGCTTTTAATTTGCTAATAAAAGGAAAACTATGAGCGCAAGAAAGTTGAAACTGCTTTTATTTCAATGAATAACATTTATTATGGTTTATCAACTCTAAGTTTTGAGTATAATGTTTTTTAAATGATTGCCACGACTGTTTTGACAAATTAGGGCTCTTTTCTTTGTCGTTTCCATGACACTCCTTTGTGTATCAAGCGAGAGTTGAACTATTTCAGAATAAATGTGGTTTTAAGTTTTTGTAAATTTGTTAGATTTGTTACATAAGCTCGTGACTTAAGGTAGCCCCCAAGAAGAAGTCGCATCGGGACAAATCTGGAGAACGAGGAGGCCAAGGGATATGTTACCAAATGGTGAAATCAAATGATTTGGAAAGCACTCTTGCTGTTAATAAACATAGCGTTGATAAACCATAAAAATTTTATTCTTTCAAATAAAATAAGTTTAAATTTCCTAGCATCCATAGTTTTCCTTTTATAAGCAAATGAAAAGGGTCAGTTACTTCTGACCCCCCTTGTACAGTGAAACGCAAAGACACGCAAAGATACATCACATATCTTGTCTTGACATTAGTTTCAGTTCACAGTTTTGAATAGTATTTGATCAGTATAATCCTACACAGCGTTTTTATTTGTATGTGGAACAATAATTAAAAACTCAGTATTCAACTAGTTTTATTGATCGAAATAAAAAATGATCTCACGCATAAATATTGGATACATGGCACTATATCTCTTCTACTTATCAAATCTCAAAAGACTTTCAAGTGTTAACATGTTCCAATAATTTTGGAGAGGATATGACGGACTAATCAGAGAGGCGCTGGATTGTTTACCAAATAATTTCATCTGTTGTGTAACTCTTTGAAGCTCAATCCGCAGATTACCGTTTAAAAATGGTACAACTAAAAATTTATCAAACGATGTGCGTGGCAAAATCATTGAACGTAACACGAAAAGACGTGGATATCGAAAAATACGCAAAGCAATGAATTTACCACTATATACTGTGAGAAACAAAACTACATAGTATGAGAAGTTTGGTGACGTAATTACAAACCTTTCAGGTACTGGTCGACCAAGAAGGATAATCGAAAGCAACTCAAGGTTGATCAGCAGAAAAGTACAGAAAAACTCTCTTATTACCCGTTTTGAAATTAAAACCCACCGTAAAGGGGCTGGGATTGAAATAAGCTAGGATATCATTAATATCCGAGTAGCTCTGAATCGCACTGGCTTCATTTCAAGGTCACCCTGGAAAGAGCGATTTACTGAAGCGCCTAAGTGTCAAAGCCTTTTTGAATTTTATCATAACATATGGAGAAAAAGCAAACAGTTTTGGGAAAACTTTATCTAGTCAGATGAAACCATAATCGCGATTGATAACACACTGCCAAACTAACTCAAGAATAGTTTAAAAATAACGGAATTGACTACCTCAATTGGCCCAGCCTGTCTCCCGACCTCAATCTGATTGAAATTTTGCGGAAAATTTTCTAGATTGAAGTTCACGAAAGGAATCCAAAAATATCAAACATTTAAAATAGTTCTGTTAAGAAGAATGGCTAAAAATCTCAGTAGATCTTCGTAAATATCTTGAGCGCAACAGTGGAAAGAGACTGGAAGCGATGAAACAAAAAAGCTTCACAATGAAATACTCAGCGAATGTTTCCAACACTTTGCTTTACGTGGGATGATTTTTTATTTTGATCAATAAAATCATTTCGACGTTGACTTTTAGATTATCGTTCCACGTACAAGTAGTAACGCTACACAGGATAATACAGGCCAAATACAAAATGAACTTATAAACTCAAATCAAAATTATGTCAAGGAATGGGATGTATAAAATACTTATTTGTGCTACTGTATTTGTTTTTATTTATTGTTCATCCATTCAACTCCAGTGAAGTCGTGTCTTAGTATAAAAAGTCTGGAATTACGTAAGCGTATTTTTACCGCGTTGCTAGAAAAAAATTAGTAATATGGAGTTTTTCCACACCTTGGTTCCTGTCATGATGTGCATGTATGTTGGGTATTACTAAACAGCTGTCATACAGTGAGAGCAGTCGACATAATTAAAGCGAAGCATTTTCTCCAACTCTCCATGTGATCAACTGTTTTCGTAAAAATTTTTACCAAATAATTGATTTCTACAAGCGCGTAAATGATTAATGAAATTTTCAGTTGTACCTGAATAGGATCACGAAAATTTTCGGGGAGTATTTTGAAGTCACAGATGCTTCAAGAAATTTCTGTAGCCAGAGTCGACCAAGAAAAATTTTATACCTGCAAGCTGTTGATATTTACATCAGAAATCTGAGTAAATTTACAAGAAAATTTCTTAAAGACTCAGGAATTTTCTGGAACAAGAAATTTTACATATTTGGGTCTAGTAAGTTAAAAAAATTATTATTCTGATGCATGTAGTTCCTGTTTTCTTCCGACAAGAACTGGTAAGGCAACACTGAGTGACTCTGGACTGAAGAAAATCGGGATCGGATTCGGGAATAAACAGTCGCTCATAGATAGTGGTGAAAGAAGGTTGTCGCTAGGGTGCTGCGAAATGTTGCCGGGTGTTCCAGATATTCGTTCTCTCACTTGCTAATTTACTTAGCATGGTATTGAGGTAGGGATTACACTTCATCCTCACATCTATAAAAATTGGAAAAGATCTACGATGAAGTGAGAGCTTGAAGAAGTTTTACTAAAACCATAAAGCATAGGATACGTCTGAAATAACGTGGGAGCATAACTGTGCCTACCTCGAATTGAACTTATATACTGGCTGTTGTATCTAAATCGGTAAGTGTTTTTCCGTACATTCAAGTAATCTTAACGTTCGTTTTGGTCATTTGCCTCGACCTTCTAAATTGACAGTTATGTTATCAAGCATGCGGGTGCGACAGATGAGCGGCACCATCTTGTTTGAACTTATATTGAAGCCTCGAATGACGCGAGTTGGTATTTTCAATATAGTTGTCGAGACACTGAGGAAAAATATTCATTCCTGTAATCTTTTTGAGTAGAGGTTAATCTCGTTAATTTTGCATTTGAAAAACCTAAGCCACGGCAAATGTTTTATCGTCTTATGTTGGTAATTAAAAAACGCTGGACGAAAAGTCCTATTAGTTCTGTTTATGAAGTTCTTAGGCTTAGTTGAAAAGTAATGTTCAAGTTTTAGTGTCACGGTTATCGACTGATGGGTTGTCTTGTTCAGGCAACGGCGGAGAGCAGAGCGTTAGCTTGTCAGGTTTTCATGCACGTCTCCGTAGTTTGCATTATAGTGCATTATTTTATGACTTGACGTGCCAACTGTCGTTACGAAAGAAGCTGGCTTTATTTTAAGTGAGTAAATTTTATTTTTGTCTTGCAAAATTACGGCTGAAGGTTTTAAAGGCTCTCATCGGCACTTGTATTTTGTTTGTATTGTAGGACAGGCTGGTGCGCGTGGTGCAGTACTGCCTCGATACGCTAGCGTCTGTGACCCACCGGGGGTCACTAGCTGAATTTTTTCATCTACTTGATAAAAATTGAATAAAGTATCTTCCAGTTGAACTTCCGTCGAGTTTCATGTTTAAAAGTGTCACCGAGCGTAATTAGCGTGTAGAGTGGCGCGTTGGACACGGCCGCATCAGAGGCCGCAGGGTGCTGCGGGCCCCGTGGTCCGCTCCTCCGTATGCGTGGCAGACGAGCCGTGGCGTGTGCGCTCCGAGGGTGGGGACGTCGCCGTGACGTCTGGTTGTTTTGAAAAATGCGTTTGCTTAAAAATGTATATTATATTATAACTATGAGGTATTTAATTCGTAAAACCAAACAGATGCACATTGAATTGTTGTATATAATATTTATTCAGTACCTTATTTTTATTGCGTAACGATTGGTTGATAATTTTTGTGCGATATTAACTACATGTTGAAATAATAATTCAGCATAAGCATACTGTATTGCAGCGTGATAAAAATTGTGCTACTCGCGTACCCATAAATTTCATTTAACGTAATCTGATTGGTTCTTAGTATCGACCAACCGTTTAGTAATGTAATTTTTGTTTGCTCTTGATTTCCAGTGAGCGAACGATAATTTTTTTACATTTTCCTACCACTGCCCGGCTGTCAGCTGTCCTAAGTTTGTCAGAATATAAAGTTTATTCAGAGCTTAAGTCTCGCAGTCTTGGCTCGATGTAAGCATCTTTGTCGTTGTCATTTGGAGCAACATGAATTGGAGGAGATATTACGTTAGGGGTCTATTAAGTTGAGGCTTTGTGTTCTTACTTATTAGTTCTCAAGTCAAACTTTACTATAGTCCAATTCTGATTAATTGCTTGTATTACTAACGATTGCTTATAAACATCATTTACAGCCTACTTAATGTTTGCGATGTTGCTTCTCCTGTATTTTTCCTTCCTGAAGACCATCACTCAGCCTGGACGCCATCAGCCGTCAAGTGAGAGGACTTTTACCTTTCGCGATGACATAAAACATTTACACAGGAAGTGCAGACCTGGCGATAACACCGAGCCCTCCCTCATTAGTTGCTCCCTGTGCCGTCTCTGCTGGAGGGCGGACCAGCTGTCAACACGTAGCCAGGTGTCGCGAGACGTGTCTCGTTGCAGCACTTGCGCGCTGGGGACAAATCGGCGTGTGTGGTCGCTTCACTCTATGCCCCAGAGCCGTAGTGTTTACTCATTATTTTTACTAGAAAGCCTGATTAGCGGACTACGTTCATTTTACAAAACCATAATCAAGAAAAAGCCTGATTTTTTCTATCTAATGTTTCATAATACAGGGGTACACTCATCGTACCCTTACTTACTAAGTACTTAATAAAATGCGCGGAACTGTGCTAATTCAATTTTTCACATGGATTGCTTGCAGTAATTTTGGACTGCATTACTTGTCTACAAATTTTTCGATACTAGGATTTTGGTAGTATTTTATTCGCATATTTCCTGGCTGAAGAACCTACCGCCAGGATGTCCTAAGCTTTATGCAGCTCACGAGCCGGGCTAGGAATACCATGGGTGGTTGGCACCCTGGCTGGCTCCAGTCGTGTCTCTGTGTGATGGCTGGCTCCAGTCGTGTCTCTGTGTGTTAATGTGCATGAAGAGTACAGAGTTTTGTTTGTCTCGCTGGTTTTGTATGCTTAAAGTACGGGTGTCTGCGTGCGGGTAAGCTGGGGTAGAGCCGTGCTGCAAAGATGCCTAGCTCCATGCGATGCTGCCTGGGCCAAGCCTCCCGTCACCGTCACATGCAGTCGCTGCAGACGGTGTGCAGGCGGCTACGCATCCTTGCGGCGCTGTGCTGCATCTGCTCCTGCTGCTGCAGTATTCGAGAAAGAAAAGGTTTATTTCCAATAAATTTGATGCATGAAGTATATGTATAATATTGCTTTTAAAATGTCGACATTAAAATCCTTAGTTTAGATACGCACTTGGGTATCTTAATACCCAAGATAATTGTGGAAACAAATGATTGAGAGAAAATAAAGAAAAAATGCAATATCTTTGTTATTTCAATCTAAGTTTGATAATGCATGTAAATACGAGCAATAAAAACAAGAAATAACGTAACACCAGGGGTGCATTGATAAAAACGCTCTTGTTAGAGCACTCTTTCATTGAAATACGAGCGTAGGAACTTGCGATATCAGAGATTGTTGAAAGTAAAATGAGCGGATTTAATTAACTCCTTTTTAAATTACGAAGTCGACTTTCAGAACTATATTTTTGTTCTTACGTATCAACTAGTGTGTCAAATAACTATCTCAAAATGAATATTCTGGAATATATAACCACATCACATATTTCTGGTATTTCCTGCGCACTAAAGAGTTCACCGGAGTCAGAAACGTGAAAAGGAATTGTTGTACATCTCAAACTAAAACATTTACCACATAATTTGAGTAATTCGTGAAATTAGCTACGTAAATAATGCTGCCATAATTTACTGACGAGTGCCAGAAACAATAAATTGCCACACGAGGCCAACAATAACTTCGTATACCATGAATAAGAAAAAACACTTAATATCCTATAAAGTTTATTCATAAAATGTATTCAGATACAAGTACCGCTGACGTGCTCAAACCTCAGGTTGCGCTGGCTCGCACTGCAATTGTAACCTACAGAATGCATAATTTGTACATAATGTTCCAATTTTCTACTACTTTACTCACGAAGAAGCTGTGGTTGTGTACAAACGACCGCTTGCAAGACTATCGTCGAATTTTTTTAAATATGAATGTAGCTTACATACATGCTCGTTGTATGTACTTATTGTATTTTATCCATCTATGTTGGCATGTGTGAAAGAATAAATTCAAGCTCTGAAGTAAAATCACATTTATTCCAGTGAGAAGCTGCTTTATAGGTGATGTCAGACTTAGAAAAAGTTGATTAATTTATTATAGATACATTTTTTGGTTCACTCATCTCTTGTTTCTGTTCATTTTTGTGTATGCCTAATGCTCGTCAGCGGTGTCTGATGTTCGCCATTGCTTCACGCAGTCGTGGACGCGGTACAATTAGCGCGCGGAGCGTGACCGAGCCAATGGAGACATACCTAACACGTCCGCTTCCGTCCTTCACGCTGCCGAGAAGACGGAGTCCGTCCGGGAAAAGTTCAGAGAGATAGCGAAGATTTCTCATATCTCTTTTCTCAGGTCTTCTGGCGGAAATTTGAGATGTATGTCAGACAAGTTGAAAAAATGAGTAAGGAAGAAATGGAGATAACGTGGAGAATTCTGTTGCTTGTAGGGAGAGGAAAGTGCACGTAAATGTGAATATGGGGCAAAAACAAAAAATCTTGTGCAACGGTCATGAGCCGAATGAGAACAAATAGTTAATTCTCTGAGTGGCAATTAGAACGCAGGATTTTACGTGTCCTACACTCGACCCTCTTTCAGCGGAAAAACTTGAAAATATAGAGTTGGAGGGCAAAGAATGTGAAAACGGTGTGAATGGTTAAAATATACCTGGTTTTCCAATTCATTAAAAGGTTAAAAGTTGGGTTTTCTAGATGTTTTTAGTATCGTAGCCACCGTCCCTCCCATGTGAACGTCTTGAGTAATAACAGCGCAATAAAGCTCTCAGTCACGTGTGTTCGAGTTCAGTTTCCGAGGTGCGCGAGTCGAAACGCCGTGTCCGGACTGTCCATTTTTCCGGTCGCAGCAGCTGAGCGCGGCTCGTAACCCAATTTTTGTGTCGCCTCGTCCGCCATCTGTTCGTGTGGCCCATGGTCCGCTTCCGGTGAAGCCTGCGCCCTCCATCGCTGGCCGGCGCCCTGTAGCTCCGAACAAGACATGCGGACCCAATTCTCCAGGTTGCCTAACGGAATGCTCTGTGTAGGGTTCGTTTTATGACATGAAAAAGGATCTCTTTATCACAATACATCTTTCGTGTGTAATATTGATCAGTTGTAATGCAGTCTTGAATATTAATGCATGCAAATAGATACGTAGCTACTTAGGAGTCGGCAATGCCTAGTACGGGGTTTTGTTTAACATTTTATATACCAAAAGTAGAATAGTTTGAGGAAGATTTTTGGGGATAATTGTGAATATCAATGGAATTGCCCAAGCGTAGGTCTTTTTTGCTCAAGAAAGTGCTTCTTCATTTTAAACTGAAAAGTTATGCTTCTTTGAAAATCTTTGCATGGGTAGGAAAATTTTTGATACCAACAATGGAGTTTTTGTAATAAAAAATTTCAATTCAGTTTTTACCTAAACTTATCAGCTAAAGAATTAAGGCGTGAAAAAACTTACTGAAGTAATATAAAAAAGTTTTCGTGTTGCGCGTACCAAGTAGCTTGAACTTAGTGAAAACTTAGAGCAAATTGCACGTACAAGGCTTTTTGAATGTTTAATGAAGTAGTATTGATTGCCCTAATTCTTTATTTCAAAATTTCTCCCGATTAGTTAACTTGCTCGGAATTTCTCTGGTGTTCTAAGCTGGAAGCACTAACCATATTGGCACTGGAGTTACCGTTAGTGCACAAAGGGTTGAACACTGTTTAGATTAGAAGATAGAAAGGCGTAATCTTTTATTTTCCCCCTACCGAGGTACAACTATTGTATCTGAGGTTTAGCATTTTCAGGAGGAAAATATGGTGTGCCAAACTGAGAGTTAGGTAGGCCATCTTTCTGTTGAACTAGAATAGTTTTCGTTTTGTTACCTTTTTTCGATTTAATTGCTGTCATGTTTTTCAGCGCTTACTATTTCGTAACATCTTTCTCTACTTACTGCTTATACTGTTAGTGTTTCATAAATTTTATCTTTTTCTTACCGTTTATTGTGTGGGAACACGCCTTGTGCATAGATTCCGCGTTCCCTAAATTCCATACTACGTAAATGGTGTCTTCATCCTACCTCTTTTTCGAATCCATTTGTTGTAGCTAGGGAGACTTGAACTATAAGTTAAAATTTAATGTTATCTCATCGTTCTTCCATTTATCTCGTGAAGAAGCTGTGGTTGTGCGTAAACGACCACTTGCAGGGCTATCGTAACTATAGTATACGTTTGTATGTTAGTATGGTCTTGTGCATGGAAGAATGAATATATTCAAGCTCTGAACTAAATTCCCATTTAATCCAGCGAGAACAAACGGTAAATTTCTTGACAAGGAAGAAGCAAAAGTGATTTGAAGGTATATCTCATATAGAAAAGAGTGAAATGAAAGTGAGCATTTTTTACTGTTAAATATGTTTACCAGAGGAACTGGAAGCACCTTAAATTATGAACACTATTGTACGTTGATTTGACATATACGCGCGTATATTTCAAGAACGTAACTTAGCAAGATGCGGGTGTGTAGAGCCTCGGAGCAGTTGTTGGAATGAATGTTCATGTGGCGCGGCGCCGGCACGCTCTAATGTGGAGCATCGCCTTATTATTTCGGTTGCAGTCCGTGCCTGGCGCAGATATTGTGGTTGTGATGGTAAATAGCGCTGTCAGTCAGGGGCTGAATGGCGTCCCTCACCCTCATCGGCACCAAGCACAGACTCTTCTTGTGCCTCGTGACCAAGGCCGAGCGTTGGAGGGGAGAAGTTGGGTGCCTGCTTTAAGGTTCATAAACTAGATATTGCAACCGTGAAGGTTGTCTGAAACATATTTATTTATTTTATGGAATTGTTTTTGTTGGAAACCTTTTATTTTGTTTGAGACAGCTTAATTTTGTTTGAGACAGCTTAATTTTGTTTGAAAAATCTTTTTTTTAACTGATACATCTTTGTTTTGACTAAAACATCTTTGTTTTGACTGGAACATCTCTGTTTTGGCTCCCCTCAGGGGGATACAACTTTTGTATCTATGGGAATTAGCGCTCCCAGGGGAACCATGTGAGGGCCCGAGCTAAAGGTTAGATAGGCTTCCTTTTTGTTGTAATAAAATAGGTTTTTGTTTTGTTACGGACCATCTTTTTTCGGTTTACTGCTGTCCTGTTTTTCAGTACCTACTACTTTCTTCTTCAACTTTTTTCTTGTTTCATGAACTTCTTTCCTAGCTTACTGTTTCTGTGCACCTTGTGCATAAATTCCGCGTTCCCTCAACTCCATACTAAATGGTGCCTTCCTCTTTCCTCTCTTGGAAAATCTTTGTCGTGGTTAAGGGAGGCTAAAACTTTCTTATATAATGATAATAATAATAATAATAATAATCTGGAAAAACAATCAAGTATTCTGTAAAGTTTATCCCGAACACCCTTTATGTGTTCGGGATAAACATCTTTGTTTTGGCTGAAACATCTTTGTTTTGGCTGAAACATCTTTGTTTTGGCTGAAACATCTTTGTTTTGGCTGAAACATCTTTGTTTTGGCTGAAACATCTTTGTATTGACTGAAACATCTTAGTTTTGACTGAAACATCTTAGTTTTGACTGAAACATCTTAGTTTTGACTGAAACATCTTAGTTTTGACTGAAACATCTTAGTTTTGACTGAAACATCTTTGTTTTGACTGAAACATCTTTGTTTTGACTGAAACATCTTTGTTTTGACTGAAACATCTTTGTTTTGGCTTGTCACGAGATATGGTCCCGCCTCCTTACTAAATTACTTTAGCAAGAAAATCAGGTTCTCGGAATTGAGGACTTGGCAAACCTCCACAAACGACACAATACTCAAGAAACGCAAGAAAATACACAAGAACACAGTTATTAAGGGAAACAATCAACAGATGCCTATACTAAAATTAGGGCTGTATTCACCAATGATTAGAGACCCGCCTTACATCAGCTCGTTTGTGTGCGCTCTCTGCCTCGATGAAATGTGACGCTAGCGTTAACAGGGGTTTTAAACGCCAGTGAAATGCTAAAAATTTTTATCGTTAAACACCCTACTACAAAACATTAACCGTAAATTACTGGGGCTGTAAGTTACACAAATTGACAATGGCTGCTCTACCTAATTGACCGGTCAATTTCTTTAGGTAAACTACACACCGAACACATATAAAGAAATGATGCCTAACTGTCGGGGTGGCGCACTCCAACGGCACAATGGATGTTATCAGCCTCGGATCACAAATTCATTCGCCCAAGAGCAGCTTCAGTTCAAATCCCTGTTTCATACAGAGTGCAGATAATGTCTTTCGACGTTTTTATGCAGAGACCGCACTTGCAAACGAAAAGGAAAAAACCGCCCTCCTGTGGACAACAAAATTTACCGATTACTTTGATTCTACAATTTTCTCACATATATATATACATATTCGACATTTAATTCAACTGCACCAATTTTCTTTTTACGTTATATGAACCTATTGTTTCCAACGGTATCTATCGTAACAAAAGAACGAGTCTCACCCTTCGCGGCGAAGCAACTAAGAATTTTCTTTCTAAACGACCTCCACGGTACGGGACCTTCTTCCCTCTGCAAAAGTAGATGTGAAATTTTAATCTATTGATTCAAAAAGGATATCATAACAAGTTTCACTTCTCACTTATTTTTCAACGTATGACATTTTAAGTTCACACCTAGTCACGACGCAGAGTATAACATTTTAAGTTAACACCTAGCCACGACGCACCTCATCGAAAGGCTCGCAAAAACTTACTTAATCTTGTTCTCCGCGCTACCCAGAGTGTTCTTTTTGGGCTACCCTCTTTCCAATCATGACCAATAGTACTTCTCCTGCACTTCCAAACACACGCCTACTTCATTCCATTGGCGGTTTTGACGCTCGCCAGCTCCTCATTCGCTGTGACAAGAACGCGACTTATTCCCGCCCTCTTTTATGAGTCAATCTTGAAGTTAGAAATCGTTGCTATATGGTTACTCTGCGTCTTAAGTACAGCAATCTGTCACTGTCAGCCCCTTGAGTGTTCGGCGAACGAAGCCTCCCACGCCTCTACCCTGGACTGGGCCTATGGTCAGCAATAAATTTTTGCGTGCGGTTACACACTGCCCCTCTGTTCTCTCGAGGTCTGCTTTCAAAGCAAACTTTAGCCCTAGACTCGACTGCACACTTCGCTCACACAATACATAAACTTATGTTGAATATAAACATTCAGGCCTACAACACACATGTTGGAGCGACCCATCTGTACCGCTGGAATGCGCCTGAACACAATTTATAAACTCACAATTTAGTTCAGACAAAGACTGTGTTAAATATGCACAACTTATCCCAAAAATTTAAACATAAAAGTATATCCCAATGGAACATAAAAGTATATCCCAACAGGCTGAAACATCTTTGTTTTGGCTGAAACATCTTTGTTTTGGCTGAAACATCTTTGTTTTGACTGAAACATCTTTGATTTGGCTAAAACATCTTTGTTTTGACTTAACCCACTACCAGGAGGAAAATGTGAGGTACAGAGCTGAGAGGTAAGTAGGCCTTCTATTCTCTAAAAAAGTTATTGTTTTATTTAGGACCATCTTTTCAGTTCACTTCTGTCCTGTTTTTCAGCACCTCTGACTTTCTACTTCAACTGTTAGCTTGTTTCGTAGCCTTTTATCCTCCTCAGGGGGATACAATTATTGTATCTATGGGAACTAGCGCTCCCAGGGGGACAATGTGAGGGCCCGAGCTAAAGGTTAGGTAGGCTTTCTTTTGTTGAAATAGAATAGGTTTTGTTGTGTTACGGACCATCTTTTTTTCGGTTCACTGCTGTCCTGTTTTTCAGCACCTACTACTTTCTTCTTCAACTTTTTCTTGCTTCATGAACTTCTTTCATAGCTTTCTGTTTCTGTGCCCTTTCTGCATAGATTCCACGTTCCCTTAACTTCATACTAAATGGTGCCTTCTTCCTTCCTCTCTTTACATCTCATTGTTGAGGATAGGGAGGCTTAAACTAACTAATAAACTAACTTCGTAGCCTTTCTTCGTAACTTATCGTATCTGTTTGCAGGAGATCCCCCTCAGGTCCGATCTCCAGCACCAGCGTTGCCTCACACACATTTGTTACGTTATTCCCCTCAGGGGGATACAACTATTGTATTTATGGGAATTAGCGCTCTCAGGGGGCCTTCTATTCTCTAAAAAAGTTAGTGTTTTATTTAGGACCATCTTTTCAGTTCACTTCTGTCCTGTTTTTCAGCACCTCTGACTTTCTACTTCAACTGTTAGCTTGTTTCGTAGCCTTTCTTCGTAACTTATCGTATCTATTTGCAGGAGATCCCCCTCAGGTCCGATCTCCAGCATCAGCGTTGCCTCACACACGTTATTTGTTACGTTATTCCCCTCAGGGGGATACAACTATTGTATTTATGGGAATTAGCGCTCTCAGGGGGCCAATGTGAGGGCCCGAGCTAAAGGTTAGGCAGGCTTTATTTTTGTTAAAATAACATAGGTTTTTGTTTTGTTAAGGACCAACTTTTTTCGGTTCACTGCTGTCGTGTTTTTTCAGCACCTACTACTTTCTTCTTCAACTTCAATCTTGTTTCATGAAGTTCTTTCTCATCTTACTGTTTCTATGCCCTATCTGCATAAATTCCACGTTCCCTTAACTCCATACTAAATGGTGCCTTCATCCTTCCTCTCTTTGGATCTCATTTGTTGAGGATAGGCAGGCTTGAACTAACTAATTATCTAATAATCTGTGCAGGAGATCTTGTGAGGGAGCCCACCTGTCACGGCACCTCTAGCCCTCCTTACTGGTGTACAGAGAGTCAGGTATCGGAGAGGGGATTTAAACCCTCGATAGAGAAAGAATAAACTGGAAAAATTAAAGTTGAAAGATACACAGAAAGAGAGAAATAAAAAACGAAGAACTTCCTACACTGCATTTGCTTGAACAACTGAGGATAATAATGACTAACCGAAAGATTGAATTATTTGATTCATAGGAAGCACATGAGTTGACAGGGTGTATCATTGTGAATGAGCGCACAACATAAAATGGCTTAAAAATCAATATGAGATCCCAGAAACAATCTCTTATCACAAAGGCAAGCGCTCTGGCAATTGGAAATCCAATTTTAGCTCACCACTTTATCATTTAAACACAAGGCACACCTTGAAGGAAGAGCAAAAACCATACACTCTGCATTCTGAATTTTTCACACACAATAATTAAGCCCTAACCGACCGAATTTTTCTTGCGTAACCTCCTCAGAGGGATACACATATTGTATCCATGAGAATTAGCGCTCTCAGGGGGAATATGTGAGGTCTCGACCTAAAGGTTAGGTAGGACTTCCCTTTTGTTGAAATAGAACAGGTTTTGTTTCGTTTCGGGTCATCTTTTTTGGTTCACTGCTGCCCTGTATTAAAGCCTATTAATTCTGTCTTCTCTTCTTTTTTCTTTAATTTCCTTCTTAAGTTATTTTTTCTACATGTAAAAGGTGTTGTTTTGGAACATACCTTGTGCCCAGATTATGTGTTTCCCTAACTCCATATACCATATGGTGTCTTCATCATTCCTCTTAATTTTGAACACTTTTATTGTGGTAGGAGATGCCATAATTAACACGTTCACTATGGTAGCTATTTTAGTAGTCTTTCCTCGCTGACGGTTGCAATTGTCCACCACTGCATCAATTTGGCTCGAGCAACAGTTACGGCAGTAGGTGACTAAATTGTGTAACTCTAAGTAGCATGTAGGTACAATAAAATGCGTAAGAAAAATATTGTACAAATCGTCACCCACATAAAAATTTATTGTTGACACACGTATTGGGCCAAATATGTACCACGCCTCCGTGGAGCATGTGTAACCCAATACGTGTGTGCTGCTGTGAGATATGACTTCGTCGTGTGTTGGTGCAACTTAGGTACACGTATCTTTGATGCGTGCGCGCTTATATTCCAGATGCATACTCAGTATTTCATTTTAGCATTGATATTACGATTCAAATTTACATTATATCTGGCTTGATTGTATCATAAATTAATCATAAATACGTATATTTTCATTTTTCAGCTATGGACGCAGCAATCTTTTATGAAAATAAAAGTAGTGTAGTAGTTGAAAATGATTCTTATTGCAGTGAATACTTCCCTGATGAATACAGCACATGTTCAGACGAATAATTATCGATAGGAGAAGCAGAGAACTTGTCGGTCAATGAAAGTTTTCAAAATTAAAATGAACCATGAAGACACAAGAGTTGCAAATCATTGGAAGTCTAAATCTGCATCACCGCAATTGTTTCTATTCACTCAATTTCACTGGCAAAAAAGAAATGTGCGTAGAGCCAATAATAGAGTTGGAAAATTGGAAAAATTTGCCAATTGATGAATAGAACTTATTCTTATCCAATGATGTGATTTTCGACTTATAAAGGAAGAGTATAAAGGAAGGGTATAAAGTTTTCCTTTGACAGAATAGTTCTTTTTTTGGGTAAAAATGGCTGTTTTTATTGTAATTATTGATTCTTAATTAGTATTAAAAGTTTCTCCTGGAACGGAGCGTAATTTCTTCTATTACAAATGGATGTGTTTTCATTGTGGTTTTCGTTGTATACCAAAACCTTTTTTTTCGATATGGGATCTAATTATAACTATTTATACATTATTTCAGCCTTTTCCAAGTGCATACGTGATGATAATTACATTAGTTTAATAAGATACGAAGGTGTAATGTTATTTTAGAACTTATGAAAAAATGAGCAGTGATACACATATGTACCAACACGTATATCAGTAATGCACCTGTTGGTACATATATGTACCAACACGTAGTGAACGTGTTAACTTTTCCAAATTAGTTTATTTGATTTGGTGATATTTCTTACTATTCGATTTTCAGCCAAGTCGTTAAAAATAGAGTAGACGGTAAATTTTTAGTTTCTGTTAACGGAAAAAAATCCTGAAAATGAGGAATAGACATTATCAAAAATCGGCGTCTGAAAAATGAACATGGATCGACGGTAAAATGATATAAAAAAGTCTACACAAATTTTGGACTGAGCATATCACTAGCACAGTCGCTCCTTCACTGATTTTCGCCTCCCACGAGTGCGGTCTTGGAACCGAACACCTGCGACAGACGAGGGGCCACTGGAGATGTTTCCTGTTTCCTCTCGCAGATTTGGTGAGCTGCAATTACATACTGGTCGTGCTTTTCAAAAGAATGCAGCTATTGTATCTGTTGGAAAATAGCACTCTCATGGGGAAGGTGTGAGCTGATGGTTATAGTTATTCGTTTCTTACCTTGAAATATAATAGTTTTTGTTTGTTTGGTGGGGAACTATCTTTTTTCGATTCACTGTTTCACTGTTTTTTGCAGGAAGTGTTTTTTTAAGGGTTCAAACCAAAAGGCATTTCAACGAGTCATCAGAAATGCCACGATGAACCTGTCGATGACTCGTTGAAATGCCTTTTGGTTTGGAACTTTACGAGGATTTTTTGGGTATATCTTTGTTCCAAAAGCCCTCTTCACTGCTGCAGTGTACTTGAATTCTCCAAACTTCAGAATGATGATCTTGGATTTTTCGGCAGGGAAATGAGAATCTTTTCTGAAGCTGAACTTCTGGGGTGTAGGAGCAGCCAGTTTCAAAGTTGAGAGTTGTATTACCCCTCAGGGGGATACAACTATTGTAACTATGGAAATTAGCGCTCCCTGGGGAAAGATGTGAGGGCTGAGCTTGAGAGTTAGGTAGGCCTTCTTTTTGTTGAAATAAAAATGTTTTTTTTTTTGTTATGTTAAGGACCAACATTTTTGGTTCACTACTGTCCTGTTTTTCAGCACCTCTGACTTTCTTCTTCAACTTTTATCTTATTTCATGAACTTCTTTCCCATCTTACTTTTTCTATGTCCTTTCTGCACAGATTCCTCATTTTCTTATCTCCATACTAAATGGTGCCTTCCTCCTTCCTCTCTTCGATACGCTCTATTTTTGCAGCGGTTAGGGAGGCTTAAACTAACTTATAATCTTATAATCTCAGAGTTGTATTTAGTGATGTACCGATACCATTTTTTTGGCCGATACCGATACCGATACCGATACCCATTTTTTGGCCGATACCGATACCGATACTCCGATACTTGAAAATACCGATACTTTGACCGATACTACTACCGATACCGATACTTTTACAATCATCTAACCTAATAATACATATTTCGTTGTATGTTTGTTTATGTATTTGTTCGGTGTCCGCTTCTTAAGAAACATAAGATGTCTGAGTTTGCGGTATCATAGATACCGAATTCCTCAGTGTAACATTCAAAGATCGTCTGTACATGCATTGATATGTTTGAAATTTTATCAGGATAGGTTATTAGTATTGGATAGGTTGTTGTGATCGCCGTAATTTGCCCATTTTTCCTAACCATGTCGCTTTTGTGCAGCTTTCAGGCCATATTGAATAATTAAAAGACTTTAAATTAAATATGGTAATTTTGAGAATAGCTGTGCCCGAAGTAATCGTTTTTGAGTAATGGTGAATTGTCACTGGAGGGGAACTCTGAGTCAAGAGAGCTTTGTGTGTTCTTGTACATATGTGCTCGGCATTAACATTTTAACCTACCCGACTTTCCGTTCTACGTATTGGCAACAGCTGGTGGACAACGCATTAGTGGTGTAGGGCCTACAACCGCAGTTGCTACCATGTAATGACGATCGCTAGACCTTCGCGTCGCGAACGTGCTTTGTGGCGGTGCGAGTTACGACATAGAATTAGGATTGCATAGGTTAGATAATGTTGACGGAATTTTTCCATGGGTCCATCTAGCTTAACGATGACATTTTCCTTGGCATTTCCATGGGTCATGCTGCTACCTAATAATACCCTTGCCCTTGGTTTATTTTTTTGGTGTCTGTTTCTTCCATTTCTGTCACGCTCATTAGGATTGTTATAATGACCGTATCTGTGATACGAGTTTCACCAGTGCGCAAGTACAAGAATATTTTTCATCACGGGTCGGGTACTGTTAGGATGGATATACTGTTTTGTTTGTCATCTACATCTTGAAAATTCGTTCATGAAAGGTATTGAATCCCGTCTTTGGCGGGCCGTGCACACTTGTATTAAAATAAAACCATTATAAGCCCTACATGGGGGTTATAATGAAATTATTTGCTAATATATCTAATAATATAAAAATATTTACAATAAAGCTTCCGATTATGCTAAATAAAATGCTTTTGCTATGTTAACTATATTGTCGAGAAAAATAACAAAATGAAATTCATTCAATAGATATGTGTTTCTAATCGTATTGCAACGTAATGTAGGCAAGCTATAATAGCAACTGGCTCCAAAAGTGGACCAAAACAATAATTTCTCTAAAAAAGGGTTGTCATTTTCGTGTTATTCACACCAAATACGAGTACATACTTTGGCGAAAAAAAAATAGTAAAATTCGATAAGCCCCGAAACCGAAAATATCTGCAAACACTCCACCATCTATAAGATGAGGCATTTAATAACGAAAATTTCAAGGAACTTGATCATATATATTAGGAATACGTTTCGGAGTCCAGATCCATCATCAGTTCGTAAATGTACAAATCATTATGTCTGCAATAGAAGAAAAAACAAAATGTTGGAAACAGTCATTAAAGGAAATCAAGAAAATAAAAATAAAATTAAAACATGTCCCAGAAAAACTAAAATCGACAAGACTATTATTTAGTTACAATTTGTAATGGGTAGGAACTATCAGAATTGTTGAGGGCCGGTTTTCGTTTAAAAATATGTAACGATTCTAAAATTCTGAGTTCACATGCAGTTGAAGCCGAATATAAGATTTTGAAGTCCGCAGAGGATATTGGTTCGTTGTATTTTACTGCGTGATTACGTACTGCGGAGTGCGAAGAGTAAGCTAATTAGTTCCCCGCGCGGAAGCTTCGACCCCGATGTTCGCCCATTCTGTTATAAAAATATCGTGACGTCATGCCGACGTACGATGATGTGCACTGCACACAACTGTACAACTGTTAAGAATAAATCAGAGAGGCTCGCATCTCCATCGGAAGCGTATCCTTGTACCGGAAAATAGAAGCAACCTTAAAATTATACAATTCCGGTACAAGACAAGGATACGCTTTTGATAGAGAAGCGAGCCTTCTGATTTATTCTTACAGTTGTACAGTGGTATGCAGTGCACATCATCGTACGTCGGCATGACGGCACAAAATTTTTATATCAGAATAGCCGAACATCGGAGTTGAAGCTTCCGCACGGGGAACCAATTCGCACGTAATCACGCAGTTAAATGCAACGTACCGGATATCCTCTGCGGACTTCAAAATCTTAGATTCGGCTTAAACTACATGTGACCTCGGAATTTTAGAGTCGCTACATATTTTTAAACGAAAACCGGCCCTCAACAATTCTGACAGTTCCTACCCATTGCAAATTGTAAGTAGATCTTGTCGATTTTATTTTCTCTGGGACATGTTTTGATTTATGTTTTGTTTTCGTGATTTCCTTTAATGACTGTACCCAACATTTACTTTTATTGTAGTCATAATGAATTTTACTTTCACGAACTGATGATGGATCTGGACTCCGAAACGTATTCCTAGTAAATATGATTAAGTTCCTTGGAATTTTCCTCGTTTTTAAATTCCTCATCAAGTTGAGATTAAAGCAATCAACTGACCCGTTCAGATGTATTCAACTATAAGATTGTTCGTGGATTTTTCAAACATCTTCTTAACATAGAAGAAAATACAAGATTCGTTATGAACGGCGATATACTTGCTAAATTAAAATAAATTCTTAGCTTCGGAATATTTGACGATTTACAAGCTAAATTAAAATATAATTTTCAGCTACTTCTCTACTAAATTCACAAAAACTTTCAAACGCACCTTCAACTTCATTAAATTGGTTTGGTTTTTGTTAGCCTGTCACATACTTTAAGAAATGGATATTAGGTCAAACTAAATAGGTTTTAGTCGTAAAAGTATAATAATTTTATGTCGCTACAGGGTTTAGCTATTCATTTTACATAGCTTTCAGTTATGAGCGTGACTCATCGGGAATTCAAAGTAGTGAATTCAGTTAGCGGGCCTGATTAAATGCTATAATTCAACTGTTAGCTAACTAATTTACTAGGTATGAATAGGTTCTTTATTTGATTACAAATACGCACAGCCCGTCAAAAATGACGGGATTCACTAACTTTCTTTAAAAAATTTTCCAAATGTGGTGCCCAACGAATGTATCCATCCTAACAGCACCCGTAATGAAAAATATTCTTGTACTTGCGCGCTGGTGAAACTCGTATCACAGATACGGTCACTATAACTCTCCTTATGAGCGTGACAAAAAAATGGAAGAAGCGGAATCCAAATAAACCAAAGGTATTATTAGATAGTAGCAGGACCCGTGGAAATTCATGGAAAATGTCATCGTTAAGCTAGGTGGACCCGAGAAAATATTCAGTCAGTATTACCTAACCTGTGCTAACCTAGCCTATCCTAATCTAAGCTAACCTAACCTATTCTAACAAAACCTATCCTGATAAAATGTCAAATATTTAAATGCATGGAAACGCCATCTTTTAATGTTACACTGAGGAATTCGGTATCCATGATACCGCAAACTCACACAACCTATGTTTATTAACAAGCGGACACCAAATCGTAAATAAACACACAACGGGTATTGTTAGGTTACATACTTTTACCTTCATGATTTATGACCTTAATTTTAATGATAAAATACATATTATTGAAAAGTATCGGTAAAGTATCGGCCGGATTTTGCCGATACCGATACCGATACCGATACCACTAAAAATGGCCGATACTGCCGATACCGATACCGATACATCGGTACATCACTAGTTGTATTAAATGACGCAAAAACAACATATTCCATGCATCCGGTATCATATCTACGGAATAATAAAACCTCCCTATGTGGAAAGCTGGAAAGACGTTGGCAATGTTAGTTTTTTAGTTCATTAGATTTTGTATTATTCAAAATTGTCACTCATTGTCACTGATCACCCTGTATAACGCTGTCTAGTGCTTTCGTTGTCGAAACCGAGTACCGCAAGTCACATCTGGACGCATCTTGGAGCCCTGCCCCAGACCCACTTTTGTGTGAACGTCATTGCTGAACGTCATTTTCAGCCACTGCCCTGGTGTCCGATATGTGTATGTCATGCCGAAATCGAGCCATTTATTTTCTGTCCCTGTGAGTTAGAGCTTCTTCGCGAAGCGTCGTGTGCACGGGTATATTCAGATTGCCTTCATTGTGACGTTTTTCAAAGTGTTTCATTTTCTCCTCAAGAGCTTAAGCTTTTATGGCTGGATTTGATGTCAATGTTCATTTTGGGATTCCCTTGAGTGAACAAAAATCTTGTGGAAGGCCCGGAAGTTTGACTATATTGGTTGTGCGAATGGGAGCGGCTGTTTTTTTAGTTTGTAAGAGACATTCCGAGTACAGGTTTGTATTCAGTTTGTGGCTACACATATCACCGATATCTCTTGCTGTAAGAGGGCAAAGGCCCAGTTATTTTTGGTCGTAGAAAATTTCGTATGAATTACTCAGACCTCTGAAAGGTGATGTATTATGTACAATATTATATAGCATGTATTATATTTATTAAAAAACCTGAAGTTAGGTATTGGTCTAAGCATTTAGGTAATCCTTATCAGGCAGCTCATTGCAGCGTAGTAAGTGGTAGAATTGCAGAGCTGAGCAAGCCCCAGCCCGTGACACAATCGTTAGCTTCTCTTATTCCTGCATGGCGTTAGCGCTAATGCAATACCTGTATAACATCTTGTTTGGAAATTTTTCGTGTAAAAAGTGTTATTTCTTGGCTCTCACTGTAGGAGCAAACGGTGTGGGTCCCTTATGACACGGTGGTCCCACGTACCTCTTAGAGAGAGTACGTTTACGAGATCATTAGGGTAGCGTGTCTCGAGGCAGAGCTACGTAATTCAAGTATGCTGGTGGCGGCCGCTATCATGCGGACCGACTGCCATCACTCGCTTGAGATCATCACTTCAGTGCGTACTCGCGCTTCATTGCCGTGCGAATACTCCCCATTGGCGATTCGAAAGTGAACTACTCGTATCATTATTCTTCATTTTACAGAAGAGAATGTAAAAAGTATCGAGTACTTTTGGGAGCTCAGGTAGCCACGTTTTGTAAATTTGAGTTTGCATCGGTGTAGTTCAGCATGTTCATGCCCTCACTGATGATATCGGGGATCCATGCTCACTTGAAGCAGTGATGGGGTCATGGGTGAGCGGTCGGAACAGCACCGAGGTTGCCGGGACCGTACAGCGGACGATCGTCGGATGGCCGCGGGCGCGGAAGCGGAGAACCCACGCATACCCCGACACCGTTCCCTCTCCGCTCATTCTGTCCAGGCGGAGCGGGAGTATCTATGCCCATCACCGAGTGAGAAGAAAGAGCTACCGTTACAACTCATTCATTATCGTGCGTTTGATGAATACTGGCATTTTTTTGCTGCAAAGCTTACCATAGTAACTTTTATGTATAAAAACAAATTGTTATGAACAACAATTTTCAGAAAAATACAGTTGAAAACGAAATAAGGTCTGGCAATCTACCACCATTCTGAAATAACTTCATCAAACTTTTCTTTGAATGTACACAGACATGGAAAAAGCATACTCGGTAATCAGATGTCGCTTCGAGTCCCAGCGCTCTGCATTCGAAAGCCTGGTTTTCCGAAGTGTTCCCATCACCCTCTCACCCTTTACCAGCCAAAAACCCGCTTAAGTCGGAGTGAAAGTCGGTATTTTTTTCAACGATGCGCTGATGGTGCGAGACGGGCTTCCATGCAAAGGTTGGATCGCCTGTTCTGCTCCGGCGGATGTACGTGATGCTTTAGGACCGGCGCTGCGTTCTCCTCATCGCCCCTAACAACATCAGCGGAGCAGCGCTCGTTTCTTTCACCGGGCGCTAAATTGCCGCAACTTTCATGTGCTCAAGTGGCGCGTAATTTCCACCGTCGAGTGTTTACTGACAACTGCGAGTAGAGCTGCACTGACACCATTGGTCTTGTTAACTGACGAGTGATCAGTACTATATTTCAGAATTGGTTACCTTTATTAACATTCACCATTTACTGATTTGGAATTTTAAACATATGCGCGGATATGTTTGGGGGCTTTTATGACTTTCTAGCTTTCTGTAACTTTTTGTTTGCCTTTTTATTGCGTATTATACCTTTGTAAATCTTAGTGCAACTTTGGATACGTTAGCATGACTCGATTTAACTTTGTGCTGAATTGTACGAGCTCGTATAATTTTGTATACGCTCTATGCATGTGTAAAATTGTAACTTCATGGTTCACGACTTACGATGATTATGCACAACTTCACTAACTTTTGCATGCACCGTTGGTTAAAAAAAGTACCGGGCAAATATTTTGTCATAGATTGCCAAAGGGTTTTTGAAAGCATTTCATTTATCTTCTTCCGTAGTTTCATATGACTTATATTAAATGTGTGCAGAGCAGTCGTCTTCAGTCATTTCATGCTTACCTTGTTCCGACTGCGCTGATGGTGCTTACGTGAACAAGTTTCGAAACATCACCTCGAATCGAAAATAACGGGCTCCTGGTAATTTTGTTCACCCTTTGAGGAAGTCGAGGTAGATCACGTAATGTTGTACCCCCCCCCTCTTCAGGTTAAGCGCGCCTTGTTTCCTCTCCGTAGCACCAGAAGTCCCGCATCACAGTTTCGACGAGATGGGTTCTGGTTCGATCCTAGTCTGGTGCCTGGGGTGCTTTTGTCCGTGTATGAGCAACTTGACTTGCGATTATAGCAATTGAAAAGACGGAGCGAAGTGATTAGTATGAGAACTTTTCTTCTCATTGAACTTGCACGTAACTCGTCTACTCAATCCATGTAACTGCACGATTGTAGTAATGAAGCGATATTGAGAGAATTCTTCTGTGGGTTTGTGTGGTGCAGCTGGTAGCTCTGAGTATTTTTTAGACTTTTATTCGTGTTGAAACGGGTAGTTGATGATACAATGGGTTTAGAATTGTGGTTCAATGAGACCGTATTGGTGTAGTAGCATTGTGAGCTAAAAATTATTCACACTATAAATTATCAGCCGAGTTTGACTTGATTTTCGAACTTTTGACACGTAAAGTTTTCAGTAGAATCATCATGGTCACCCCTCTGGGGGATACAGGTATTGTATCTATGGGAATTAGCGCTCCCAGGGGGACTATGTGAGGGCCTGAGCTAAAGGTTAGGTAGGCTTCCTTTTTGTTAAAATAACATAGGTTTTTGTTTTGTTACGGACCATCTTTTTTCGGTTCACTGCTGTCCTGTTTTTCAGCACCTACTACTTTTTTCTTCAACTTTTTCTTATTTCATTAACTTCCTTTTTAGCTTTCTGTTTTTGTGCCCTTTCTGCATAGATTCCGCGTTTCCTTAACTCCATACTAAATGGTGCCTTCTTCCTTCCTCTCTTTGGATAGCCTTTGTTGCGGATAGGGAGGCTTAAACTAACTAATAATCTAATCTAATCTAATCCATGCGTCTTCGTGAACGAGCACATCGCTTCTTGAAAGGGCGCGTTGCTTCTTGAAAGGGCGCGTTGCTTCTTGAAAGGGCGCGTTGCTTCTTGAAAGGGCGCGTTGCTTCTTGAAAGGGCGCGTTGCTTCTTGAAAGGGCGCGTTGCTTCTTGAAAGGGCGCGTTGCTTCTTGAAAGGGCGCGTTGCTTCTTGAAAGGGCGCGTTGCTTCTTGAAAGGGCGCATCGATCCTTCAAGGGGCGCGTCGCTTCTTGAAGAGGCGCATCGCTTCTTGGAGGGGCGCATCGCTTCTTGAAGGGGCATCGCTTCTTGAAGGGGCGCATCGCTTCTTGAAGGGGCGCATTGCTTCTTGAAGGGGCGCATCGCTTCTTGAAGGGGCGCATCGCTTCTTGAAGGGGCGCATCGCTTCTTGAAGGGGCGCATCGCTTCTTGAAGGGGCGCGTTGCTTCTTGAATGGGCGCATCGCTTCTTGAAGGGGCGCGTTGCTTCTTGAATGGGCGCATCGCTTCTTGAAAGGGCGCGTTGCTTCTTGAAGGGGCGCGTTGCTTCTTGAAGGGGCGCGTCGCTTCTTGAAGGGGCGCATCGCTTCTTGAAGAGGCGCATCGCTTCTTGAAAGGGCGCGTTGCTTCTTGAAGGGGCGCGTTGCTTCTTGAAGGGGCGCGTTGCTTCTTAAAGGGGCGCGTTGCTTCTTGAAGGGGCACGTCGCTTCTTGAAGGGGCGCATCGCTTCTAGAAGAGGCGCATCGCTTCTTGAAGGGGCGCATCGCTTCTTGAAGGGGCGCATCGCTTCTTGAAGGGGCGCATCGCTTCTTGAAGGGGCGCATCGCTTCTTGAAGGGGCGCATCGCTTCTTGAAGGGGCGCATCGCTTCTTGAGGGGGCACATCGCTTCTTGAAGGGGCGCGTTGTTTCTTGAAGGGGCGCTTTGTTTCTTGAAGGGTCGCGTTGCTTCTTGAAGGGTCGCGTTGCTTCTTGAAGGGGCGCGTTGCTTCTTGAAGGGGCGCGTTGCTTCTTGAAAAGGCGCGCCGCTTCTGAAGTGTACAGCAGAGAAGACTGTCCTGAATATTTGGGACCTGCTCCTACTCAGGAGTTAGTAAGATTCGGACTTTTCTCGTCTGAAATGGAGGTGGATACCTACGCGTTGTGTCTGACCTAGTCAATATAGCTGGGAGCTTAGGTCTTCGTCTGGCTCTCGTGCATAACGTATAACTATATACAGTGCTTGCTGCGTTTGTGTTACTCTCCGTGTCTGAGCCCACCAGCCTTTCTCCCTTACTATCCACTTTACGTATGAATGGGCGGCTTGTGCATCTCAATCGTAAACTTCTGCTTTGTTTCAATTATTTCCTTACAAATCAGTCAAAAATTTACCGTTTGCTCAAGAACTTTCTCCCTTTTTTGAAAATCTTCAGAAAAATTGCAGATGTCAGACCCTGCGGGAGTTAATCAAGTCCACACAGTCTTCTTATTGCGATCAATGCCTCTAGATTTCACTGACTTGCTAGATGTCTGAGGTGTTTGCTGTGTAAGAGAAACTAACCCTTTCTATGCTATATTTTAACTGCGGCGACTCCACGTGCTGATATATTATTTTACAGTGTGAACTTGAAGGTTAGTTTATAGTTAAAAAAAATTAGCTAATATTTTGTTACTGGAACTGAGGTTGTTATTCTTGTTAGAGAAAGGGAAAAACCTTCAGGAAGAAAAATTTATTTAGGACATTTACTCCTTGGTGCGATACAACTATTGTATTTGAGAATAATGCGCTCCTATCAGCAATATGTGAGGTCCCGAGCTGAAGGTTAGGTACTCTTTCCTTTAGTTGAAAAAGAATAGGATTTTTGTTAAGCTACGATTCATTTTCTTTCTGTTCACTTCCCCCTCTCTGAGCGTGGGATAGGCACTTGGTTCAGGTTAGTTAGGTTAGTCTACCCTGTGCTAAAGGGAATGTCTCGCCCTGGGGAGACACTGTTATCTCAGCTATAAAGAGGCCTTCAGGACTTCAATTTTTCATGTACACTTTGTTTCCTTCTGTTTTCATGCCTTCTTCGATGTCTCTTCAATGCCTTTTTTCCTCTCCCTTCACCACTTCTTATTTCCATGCACAGGATATCCTGCGTGGAAACTCTTCTTGTGTGTAGACTACCCGTTTTCGACCGTGCAAACTGAATGGTTCTTCCATTTCTTTCTTTTGAGGTCGTCTTGGTTTTGACTAGGGAGGCTAAAAAACTAACAGAATAATTACAATTTCAGGTGTCGAATCTACAGTAATGTGGTCCTGCTAGGAAATCGTGGTTTGAGTTCCTGCCGTTGAAATTCATTACTTATTCTTTTATATACTTGTGCTCGAGTTGCACTTGAAATTTTTTGGGGGTTTATCTCTTGTCTCAAACGGCTTACCCATAACCTAACGTGTCATATTTGGTGAACTCTCAATGAAATCTTTCGGAGTGTATCGGAAATTAAAAAATTACAACGTGGTTTCAGGCGCCATCCAATGCTTCATGCTGCAGTGTAACAGAAAGTGCTTGAATGCACATTTTGGTTCTTCGAAATGTTCTAGTAAAGTTTGATTTCACGTCCACGTGGTCGTTAAATAGGACGATTGCAATATGTTTAGGAGACCAAATAAGTACACTATCTTCAAATTGAAATAACTTTTTCGTTCAGCGTAAGAAGTGGAAAATCCGCCATCGGAAAGCTGAGATTTTACTGGTTCACCTAGTGTCATCTTGATCTTTCATAGTCTTCACCATCCCAAAGTTCACTTCTTCCTGTTTGAAGTCGTCCAGAACTCCAGATCGTCCTCTGTACCAGTTATGCAGAGTTCCTTATGCTGTTCACTTCTCGAGAATCTTGCTAATAGTTACTCGAGTCAGTGTGCAGCCATAAACCCTGTGGAACCTCGTTATTGTTTCAACCTTGAAGTTTGTGCGTATAATTTCTTCCTAGAGAAACTTGCGTTGTTAAAGAGTTAGTGGCCCATTTTAAAGTGTGAGAGTGAGAATGTTGGAAAACGGAGCAATAAATGCTACATGATGGCTGCATTTTGGTGAAAATGGCTGGTGAGGAGGATTTATACTCACAATTGAAATTTTTTCAGCTTTCCGATGGTGGGTGTATATATTTCCTTCGCTCAATAGAAAATGAGCTATTGCGATTTTAAGACTGTACAATTTTTGGCAGTCTGTGTATTCATCCTAGCAGACGTGCACGTGAACATTTAATAGGATGCTTGTGCATTATTTATTAAATCAGCAAATGAAAAATTGAATGAGAATTATGAGGGAATATGCGTACACGGCCCGTCAAAAAACTGGATTCGTTTTTTCCCTTAGATTAATTTTCCAGATGTGGATAACAAACAAATACTGTTTAAACCTCCTAATAGTACTCGCTATTGAATTATTCTTCTACTTACGTATGTCATTAAGCATCCTTAAGAGCGTGACAGAGACGGACCAGCCAACACCTGTGTATGATTATACATAAAGTGAATATTCGGATTTTGTTTACTGAACAGTTTAATTAACAGAAGGAGAATTTTTTCTTGAAGTATTTATTGAATATTTCAGGAATGGATAACCAAGGACGCCGTTTGATCCTTTTAAAAAATATCATGGAAGTAAAAGAATTGGATGGTGAAGGCAATGCTTCATATTATTGAGGACTCATGGCTTTATCAATGTTTGCATGAGCACATGTGACGAAGATACGATTCTAGAGGAACGCCAAGACAAGAACTTTTAGCCTTGCTTCAGAACGAGGGACGAAATACGGATTACTCATAACCTAAAATTAAAACCGCGATTATAACTTTGAAGTTTCGCTGAATTTTTAGGTGAAGCGTTTTCTAGAGGTTGGTTGGATGAAAAAATTGAAACTGTCATTAAAACGAGTTCTTGCGCACTTTTGATTGTAAGCACGCTGCAACCACATTGAGCATGAATGTAAATATTATTAGTGATTAGATAAAACTTTATTTTAGTATGAATACCGAACTGGAAAATAATAAGCGGTGAGAACTGCAACGTTGGAATGAAGCAAAATTTTGGACAAAAAAATATCGTTTACGATGGACTATGGACGGCACGTTTGTCTTTGGTTTAGTGGTTGCTAGTTTCCTTTTACCAGTAGAATATCAAAATTAAGAAACCTTGTTACCTGCTTTTAAAGAGTACTGTTATAGTAGTGTGCTACTATTTTGAATCCTTATTTTGTTAGTTGCGTCTTGTTTGTTGGTAGTTGCGTTCTGTATACTCTGGAAAGTGACATCCACGTGCGACCTGTTACGCGTAATAGCGAGAGCATGTGGAGGGTTGCCGAGGATAGGTTAGGAGAGTTAGTTTTTGAAGCTTGTAGAGGTCGGTTGGCTACCTTTGTACTCCTCCGTGTATACTTTCATCGGTGACTACGTTGTGCGCGATATGGTGAGTCTGAGCAAGGACAAGTAATAAAGGCTAAAGTCCGGTGCTAGAAGACTCCGCCATAAGATAGTCGCCAAATGTATGAAGCAGGATTGTATAGTTTCATGTAGCACAGTCATGCCGACCGGTTTTATCGTAAGTGGTATGTTTTAAAGTGTAATATCCTGAATGTGGATACCAATAAACGCAAGTTTCGCATTTTGTTGTTTCCCATGAAAGCCGGATAGAGAATAGCGCCACAAGTTTGGGTCTAGAGGTAATAGGAGGCTGGTGCGAATTCAGAAGAGAAGTTCGGTCGTAATTTGCGTTCAGGTGTATTTTGGTAAACCCCTTTGTTGGCGACTGTACCGAAGCCTGGGACGGCTCCGGAGCTTGTTGGCGGATTCGAGCCTTGGATGCTCTGGAGATAGGTTGATAGGTTGGCGGTTCTTGGAGGGCATGGAAAATAAGGTAGCAGCGCTACGACCCGTGCTTTGCGTTGGTTAGGCTGGTGAAGTGGTGGTCGCGCAGCCCAGTGTATATAAATTCCGCGACCCCGCGGCATCAGGACTACCACACTGTCATCATTCAACAATTTTAGTGACTGTTGGGAAGCGCACAATTACTAAGAATTTGCTGGATGTAAGCAATTGCAAGTTAATCGTAAATACAATTTAGGAAAGTTTGTCAGGTTTAGTTCTCGCTTATAACATCCAGGAGAAGTAGAGAGGTGTTGGATCATCACTGCTAAACATGGGAACCGAAGTGAATCCTTTGTCATCGGCATTGAGCGAGGTTTTTCTAGTGACTGAAAACAAGGGAAAAGAAACATCATGCTTTTTTATTTGCTCTTGGTAAATTTAAAGAGGAATCAATTTGTTAATCCTAATTTTCAAATATTTAGAGATAGCGGGCAAAAATATTCGTGTGTAAAAAGTTTGTGAAACAAATTATTGTAAACAAAAAAATTGCCTCTTATCGTGAAAGTTTTACCTTAATTTGATAAATAATTATGAATGGTAGTCTGTCTAACGAATTATTGTACTATGTATATCCTTCTTAGGGATACACCCATTTCATCTATGGGAATTACCCCTCCAACGAGGAATACATGAGGTTCCTATGTTAAAGTTAGGTAGACTTCTTCGTTGAAGTTAAGTAGGTTTTTGTTATGTTACTTCCTGTGTTTTTCCGGCTCACTACTGTCCTGTTTTTGAGCACCCATGTACAACTTTCTTCTTGAACTTTTATCTAGTTATATGAATTTTTTTCGGACTGTTTCTGTGCACTTTGTGTATAGATTCCGCATTCCCTCAAGTCCATACTAAGTGGTGTCTTCCTCCTTCCTCTCTTTGGAACACCTGTATTTCTGTTAAAATAGGCGTAAACTAACTTCAAATCTAATTTTGTTCTGTAGAAATAAATCAATATAATGTTGAAGCATGTATTTATAATTGAAAATTTGGAATTATTCTAGAAATCGTTTACATGGACATGAGGGTTTTACGAATATTCCGAATGTTCATTTTTGAAGTATGCACTGCAGTGCTCCGATCTTTCAAAAGTTATCGTCTCTCCCTTCGCTCCGTCGTCTTGTAGTGCTTTTAGTCTTCTATCGGGGAACTTCACGTGAATTCTTATAACCTTGCATCATTCGCCATTTAGGTTTTTAAAGAAGTTTCGAGCACGCCAAAAAAGTGTCAAAATCAATTATTAAAAGTTTGTTCTTGGTGCTCAGATACTTTTTTCAATGTGTTGAATAAAGGTTTCAGTAATTTTGTTCCGTAAAAAAGACGTTTTTAATGTTAAGTGATGTGTGTCAACCTAAATTTTCTTCAGCGATTTGTATCTATGGGAATCAGCACTCCAAGGGGGAAAATGTGAGAAGAGCCCGAGCTGAGAGGTAGGCCTTCTTTTTGTTAAAATAATATGTTTATTGTTATATTAAGGACCACCTTATTTCGGTTCACTACTGTCCTGTTTTTCAGCACCTCTGACTTTCTTCTTCAACTTTTATCTTATTTCATGAACTTCTTTCTTATCTTACTGTCTCTATGCCCTTTCTGCATAGATTCCTCATTTACTTATCTCCATACTAAATGGTGCCTTCCTTCTTCCTCTCTTCGAGACGTTCTTTTTTTGTAGCGGTTAGGGAGGCTTAAACTAACTTATAATCATTATAATCATTTTCGGTTCACTGTTGTCCTGTTCTTCAACACCTCCCACCTATACTTTCTTTTTCAACTTGAATCTTGTTCCATAAACTTCATCCTCAACTTCCTGCTTCTGTGCCCCTTCCGCATAGTTTCCGCGTTTCTTTATCATTTAATCGCGTTTAACAAATGGTGTTCTCCTCCTTCCTCTCTTCGAAACGCTTTTTAGCGATTATTGAGGCTTAAATTTAATCTAAATCTTATGCGATTTATTGAAACAGTCCAAATAGTAAATTTCACTTCACTGTACAGTGTTTATCCATGGGAATTAACGCACCCAGGGGGAAAATGTGAGGTTTTGAGCTGAGAGTTAGGTAATGGGTAGACCATCTTTTGATTGAAATAAAATGTTTTTGTTTTGTTAATGACCATCTTTTTTCGGGTCACTGCTATCTTGTTTTTCAGCACCTTTGACTTTCTTCTTCAACCTTTACCTCGATTCATAACCTTTCTTCTTATCTTACTGTTTCTGGATCCTTTGCGGAAACACCCTTTATGCATAGCTTCCACATTCCTTTAACTCCATACTAGATGGTGCCTCCATCCTTCTTTTTGAACATCGTTTTTGTGGTTTGGGCGGCTAAAGCTTTCTTGTCAATGAATGTACAGGGTCTTCGGGATAAATATGACCGTCTCATCTGGAAAAAGAAAAAGTGTTTGATAACTACAAAATTTAATAGATTTAAAAGAAATTCAAAGACAAGGAAATTACACAATTGTCAAATAGTATTGCTCAAAATACCCGCCATGAGCGTCTATTACCACCTAAGTCCGGCTCCAGAACCTAAAGCAAGCTGTTCTTAATTTCCCAGGGAAGGGTCTCGAAAACAGCGCCAATTTTGTCGATTAACTGAGCATTTGTTGTACAGGCATGGCGATTAGTGTCTTTCTCGACAGCGCCCCATACACAATAGTTCATCGTGTTGAGCCTTTGAGGGGAGTTCAGTGGTCAAACATTGGGACTGGGGTAGCAGTAACAATGCGCTGACAACTATTTTTTTTATTTTTTCGCTGAAGATTAAGTGGGGGCCTTATCCTGCTGCCGTACATATAGCCTATTATTGGCCACCCTCGTAGTCATCTGAATTCAACCTAAGACCCTCTGTAAAAAAAATACAGAGGCATCACATCACTTTCGGAGGACACATCCAAAAACCATGACAGTTTGAGGGAATTTAGTCTGCATGACTCGGAGTTTTCCCTAGTGTTCATGGAGCATTGAGCACCGACCATTATCTCCCAATTTTGATGGCTGGCGAAAATCATCATGATTTGAGTTATTCTCTTCCTTGATTCAGGTGGGTTCCAGTTATCCATTCTCGTTGTCTTCACGTATATGGATGAAGAAGGGTTTGAACTTTTAAAGGAAGCGTAGTGTGCTTGAACACCTTTAACACATCTGGAAAAACAACCCCTCAGAGGGATACAACTATTGTATCTATGGGAATTAGCGCTCCCAGGGACACCATGTGAGGGCCCGAGCTAAAGGTTAGGTAGGCTTCCTTTTTGTTGTAATAAAATAGGTTTTGTTTTGTTACGGACCATCTTTTTTCGGTTCACTGCTGTCCTGTTTTTCAGCACCTACTACTTTCTTCTTCAACTTTTTTCTTGTTTCATGAACTTCTTTCCTAGCTTACTGTTTCTGTGCACTTTGTGCATAGATTCCGCGTTCCCTCAACTCCATACTAAATGGGGCCTTCCTCTTTCCTCTCTTGGAGCATCTTTGTCGTGGTTAAGGGAGGCTAAAACTTTCTTATATAATAATAATAATAATAATAATAATAATAATCTGGAAAAACAATCAAGTATTCTGTAAAGTTTATCCCGAACACCCTTTATGTCCAGAGCATTATTATAGGTGCCTCAAGTACATCTTCGACTAGAATTAAGAGCAGGCGCTGGGTCGTTCATTCAATATTTCGCGAGACCTATCGAGTTGTCTTCCCATACACTAAAGCTGCTCTATTAGATCTGAGCTCCGAACACGATAGAAACTTCTTCTTTCGCTGTTTTGGCCATTAATTCCGGCGCCTACTTTCAATCCAGGAATCAATTATTTCTCATCCGTGGAATTTTTTTTATTTTCGCTCTTTGTTCTCTGTTCAGTTTTTCTTCTGTTCATTATTTTGATGGGCTGCATCTTAGACTCTCGATCCTCGTCTCCCATCTCCCGGAAATGCTTCACGCCTGTGCGACGTCTGGCTCTTGTTCGTCCTCCCTCCTCATTTTCTGACTCGTGAAAAACTGCTTTATTCTTCCCTTGCAGCAGCTGCTTTTGCTGTCTTCTGGGATCCGTGCGTCCTCAAGTGTTCGTTGGAGCTAGAACCGCTCTGTCGCAGGTGAACGAGCAGTGCACGCTGCCGTGTAGATAAGTTTATACGACACGAGTAAATATACAGCACACTTTTGTTGACAGTAAAAGTTACCACAACGCTGTTATACTGCCTGAAAGAATTTTACGAGGCAGCAGTCTCAATCTACTTCCGTTCAAGTTGAGATTTTTACAGGCAAGTTATTTCGAAATGTATACAACACTTTATTGGAGATGAAAGTGATACCTGACGTGTAACTCACAAAATTTTTTGCGTCTTAAAGTAAGAACTCGGAAACGAAAAATTCAGCGAATAGGTAAACTATTAAATAAGAATGATAGCTGATTTTAAAAATTTTTGCCCGATGTGACGACTGCTTGTCCCCTTAGTGGGATAAATGTATCTGAGAATTTACGCTCCATTGGGGAAGATGTGAGGTCCCTAGCTGAAGGTAAGGCAAGCCTTCCTATTGTTAAAATGTAATCGATTTTTTTTGTTTAGTCACTCCCATCTTTTCTTGGTTCTCTGCGTTCCTATTCCCCTCAGGAGGCACAGGAGAAGCAATTGGTTTAGGGCAGTCAAATGTGTGTCTATCCTGTGCTGTAGCGACGGGTGCCCTCTGGTACCCTGTCAAATTACCTCAGCTGATGGCCCTCTGGGTTTCTGACGTTCATGCTCACTTGCCTTATTTCAGTTTTAATACCTTTTCGTTTTCTCTTCTTTGCCCTTTTTTCTCTTCCTTCCTAAATTGTTGTTTCTATGTTGATTGCATTCTGTCAGGAAACGCACCATTTGCATCGATGTTTTTGTGTTCAACAGTTCGTTCCACAGAGATCGCCTTTGTTGTGCTGGAGTCATTATAATTATAATGGTAGGTCTAAGAACGTCTGATGAGCAGCTACGTCAGTTCATATATATATTGTACGCAATGGCTAAAAAATATTAATTCAAAGCAAAATCGAAAGACATTTCTTTTCCACAGTGACAACGCAAGCTCTCACACTTGCGGTAAACGCGTCAAATGTTATGGGATAATTGTTACCTCCACCCTACCAATTTTCCAGATCTTGCCTCTTCCGACTTTCATTTATTTCGGTAGTTTCAAAATTCCTTAAATGGTGAGACATTCAGTTCCAATGGAAATTTTAAAATTCATTTTGATCACCGTCTTACTGCTTGAGACCACTAATTTTTCAAGTAAGAAATATTCACTCCAATAAAAAATGGCAATGTGATGGTTCACAGAAGAAATATCCCATTTAGTTGAGGGCTTAAATTACGATTATTACAATGGTCACAGGAAAAAAACGACTACATGGCAATCTAATAAATTGAATTGTGATTAGACTCCACAGGCCACTTGGCCGTCCGCTGAGCGCAGCGAGACCTGACGCCGCCTCACAGCCGCCCGGCGCCCGCGAAGGTGACGCGTTTTGGTTCCGTGAAGAAATGCGTGCGCCGCCGCCGCCGACCGCAGCTGCAGGGAGGAGGGGCAGAGAAGGGCGGCAATTAACGCTGCGTGTCAGCGAGGGCCGCGCCGGGGCTGTGTTGCGCACCTGCCTCAGTGTAGGGGGTGGGAGGAAGGTGGGCTGGGGAATATTGCAAAGCTTCGTTGGTATTTCCGCTCATGTTAAATTCTGACTTTAGTATGGATAGTTCCAAAGATGATTGTTTATAGATATTTTTTCCTGTCCGAGATTGCATGGATTGCACCCTAGTGTGCTGCAGTATTATAGACTCGTAAGTCCGCAACGACTTCCGCTCCCGTGTCTACAATTATATTGTTTCTTACATTGCAGCTCTGTGTATCATTTATTGCTTGTCGATGCAGGTATCATTTGTTTCACTATTTCCCATAGTCCCTGATCATTT